>JAVQMF010000058.1:29047500-31447500 GCA_032878935.1 Erythrophleum fordii | reverse complement strand
AATAAGAGCTCATAGGAAATGTTACTAATGTGGATATAGATTAACTTGGATTGAAAATTTTAATATTAATACTTGTATGGAATGTAACTTGTTATGAACATCTTATTTATGTTTGTAATTTGTGATATTATTTATGCTATTGTAGCTTATTTATAATTTTTTTTTAATGTCTTAGATTCTTGAATATATATATAATTATATATATATATATTTCTGTACTTGTATCTTAAAATTTTAGAAATTACCACATCCCACGTATCGTGTCGTGTCGTACCCGATACACGTACCTATATCGGTGCTTCTTAGATCTATTTTTGTTGAGTTTGAAAACCGTTCAGAGCTGCCAAAGGCAAGTTTTTCAAGTTTTCTTTTTGGGTTCATATATTGTTGTTGAGTTGGAACGAATCATACCATTACAAAAAGGAAAACCAAAAAATCATAAGCAAGTTTTTCAATTTTCCTTTTGTTTTTCTTAGTTTTTTTTTGGATTAAAGTTTTCCCTTTTTTTCTTCATAAACTTTCTGTGTGTTTCCATCAGTAATATAGCTAACTAAATTCAAGATTTCATAACCTTATAGCTAAAGATGTGGATTGTTTGACTATGGCTATGTTTGTTTGTCTATGACTATGTTTTTTGTTTTCCCTCTGAGATGATTGTTTGTCTATGTTTACATATAGCTAAAAGAAATTTCTTTAAGATTTGTAGGTTTTTTCAGAGATCCAAGTTAAAAACCTATTAGGTATTGGGCGTATTTGGAAGCAGTTCGAAACCAATGAAGGTGTCTTGATGCATTTGCTCCCTACTTAATCAACAAGAAGTCTAGATATTCTAAAATTTTTTAATTATAAAATTCTTGTAGAATTTAGAGAAATAAAAGAGAAAAGAAAAAGTGAGTCTGGTATGCATTTTCACGTTTTATATCATTCTCGTCCTGAATTCTATAAGAATTTTATTAATTCCTATCGACATTTGCTGCATGTGTCAACAGTAAATATTGATTAAAAGGGTTTGCTACTATTCAAGCCATATGCCAATAAAAGATAACTAATTTGCTTTGACATATATGATATTACTCTATATTTTGTGGGGGGTGCCCTTATGCATGGGTGGTATTGGCAAAGTAAACGTAAAAAAGGGAGCTAAAATAGTTTTATATAAAATTTGAGAAGGGAAATTTATTTAAAAAACTATGTGAAGCAAAATTTAGTAATTTAGTGATCACGACTAATTAACGTTTTTATCATATTTTGGGTATGATTCCTCATTCACTTTCTGGCCATGGTTGAATTTTATGCACACTTTTGGTTCAATTTTGTTATAAATGTTTCAACTACACACGCAAGAGTAGATAATAATTGTTTTAATTATATGTTATAAATTATATAATTATTAATAAGAAGATAAATAAAAAAGCTAAAGAGATAATTTAGCCTAATAACCAGTAAGATGACTGTTGATAATAAGATAAGTGTTGTTTTATCCGCATGATAATTATTAGGGTTCTTCAGTGGTTTGGTTTGGTTCTTCGCATGATATATTTTTTTTACACATTATCCAATTATATTCATACATATATATATATATATATATATATATAGATTTTGGATTATTTTGGATTGGTTTGGTTTATTTTGATTATGAGAAATCGATTTTAATCAGCTTTTATCATCCCCGATGATTATCTCTTCAATTTTTAGTTTCCTATTTATTTAATTGTGTTTTAATTTGTATAATATTTTTAAAAATTATTTCACTGTTGATAAGAAAGATAAATTAGTATCATGAACCGATTATCATTAGTTTATTTTTATTTTTTATTTATTTTAGATTTGTTTCTCTGTACTATTTAATAATAAGGATATAGATAACTCTTATGTAGTACAATATATTCTTAAAAATATATATTTGTGTTTTTATTTATATTTATTTATTTATTTTATTAATTAAATATTATTTATTTTTAATTTTATATTTATCTTTAATTTATTCACTTCTTTCGTTCATTGCATGATTTCACAATTTGTATTTTTAAAAATGTTAATTATGAAATGTAAAAATAAAAAAAAATATTTTTGAACTCATTTTGCAATTGCCACTTGGACGCCACCTCAATCTGACTAACTTATTAGACTTCTTTTTTTTTGTTACATAATGAGAGGGTGGGAGAGGGGATGGGGTTCGAACCTCTAACCCTCTACCCCTATTGTCACTGTGGTCCAAAGCCATTAACAATTTATTAGACTTTTAGCTACAAAAAAAAAAAATTTATGTGCACTTTTGTTGAATAGTTAAAATCTATTTTAACATGTATGAAATAATATATGTATATATATAATATAAATTTTAATCGTTGAATATATATGTACTTAATATATGTAAACATTTTTCACGTGACAAAATAAGGGCCGGAATTTTAGTGATAAAATTTTTAAGCACACTTTTGTTGAATAGTTAAAATCTATTTTAACATTTATGAAATAATATATGCACATATATAATATAAATTTTAATCGTTGAATATATGTAAAAATTTCTCACGTGACAAAAGATAGGCTGGAATTTTAATGATCTAATGGAACTGGCTTTGTTATTATTTTTGGAAGAAGTAAAACGTGCGTTTTGTAGCTGCTCCGCAGGAAATAGGGTTCCATATTTTATATTAAAGAAACACTCTTTCTCCCTCATCAGCTGTCTCTTTCCTTCCATCGCAGCATCATTTGATCTGGCTTCTCAAATAGGTGCTTGGCAATTTTTTTTCGAATTTAGTTTAGAAATTGGTTAAATTGCTACTTTGTTCCTTGTAATTTTAGTTTAATTCTTATAATTTAAAATGTGTAATTGCTACTTAGTAGTTAAATTTAGTTCCTATCATTATATTCCAGTCTTCATGTAATTAAAATTTTGCCAATATAATTAATTATATGGTATTTTGATACTTTAAAAAAAATTTATATACAGACCCTTAAATCTTTGGTTTTAGATTCTCATATTAAAATTTAATATTTGTAACTTCTCTTTGTTCATTTTTTAAAAAATACTTTTTCAATTTCTTCATATAAGCATATTTGGATATTGTATGAAAATTAAAATTTTAATTTTAATATTAGAATAAAAGATATGCCTATGGCTGTCATAGAAGTAATTTGTAGACTAAATCTTTCTCGTTATCACTATATATTTAGAAGAGTGATTTTCAATAAGATTAAGTACTCTAATTAGGTTTAGAAAAGAAATCTAACACTATATAACGATATTTTATTAAATCTTCTAATAATTAGTTTTAATAAAATAATTACCTCACACTTTAATTTGTTCACCATTTGTGTTAAGGCATGTTCACTTTATGATCACTTCGTTAATAATTGGGTTTATTATAATGTTTAATAGATCATAACCAACCCCTTTTAAAAAGTATAAAATAATTAATTAGAACCCATTTAAAATAAAAAATTTCCAACCCTCTTTGTAATGAGAAAACATCAAATTTCACAATGAACGCGAACCAGTTCTAATTCGATTTTTTCCCTTTTTAGAAAAAACAAAATCTCCCCCCAGAAAATCAGAAACTTCAATGCCGCGTTGGGTAACCCAGAGACAGAGAAAGGACGAGATCTTCCGTGTTTGGAAAACAGAGAAAACGGGAAAGTCTCTGAAGAGGGAAAATGATAGCAAATTTTGAAGGGGGACCAAAAACAGCGAAAGCTGAAATGGGAAGAAGGGGTTAATCTATCATTTTGGTTCGGCAAGTTCTTCTCTTTGTTTCTACGGTCTACGATCTCCTTAGTAATGCCCGTTTAGGCCTGTGATTGTATGAGTGGGCTAACGACCCTAGAATGAAATCGTGAGTGAATCGATGAGGTGTGAAAAAAATTACAAAAATATCAATTTTTAATATGAAAATGTAATAGTAAATATATAAGGTTTTTTTTTAATTTTTCACATTTTGTATGGAAATTTACAATATATGGAAAGATAGAGGAAAAGAGAAGATAAAGAGAAAGAGAA
Organism: Erythrophleum fordii; assembly: GCA_032878935.1. Taxonomy (NCBI): domain Eukaryota; kingdom Viridiplantae; phylum Streptophyta; class Magnoliopsida; order Fabales; family Fabaceae; genus Erythrophleum; species Erythrophleum fordii. The sequence continues at coordinate 31,443,494 of JAVQMF010000058.1, read as the reverse complement.
AGGAAATTTTATATTATTCCAAAGGATTTAAAAATGATATAAAAAATTATATATAAATTTACCCATATTTTTTTTGGTTATAAATTTATTCCTACTTTAAGTCACCTCATTCAAGTTATTCAAGATAGGTTGCATTAAATCGTGGCAAAATAAAAGGTTGCATTAAATTACATATATTTGACTTAATTTTACTTTAGGTTAAATTAATACTTTGATCCCTTAATTTTATTTTATATTTTAAATTAATTCTTTAATTGTGTAGTGTTTCAAAATAGTCTCCTAATTTTAGTTAACATTTTGAATTGGTCTCTTAATTTTAAAGTGTTTCAAAACAATTCCTTAAAAAATTCACCTATTATAAAAAAATCCTTAATTTAATCACTTAAATAAAAAAAATATTTATTATAAAGTTTTAAAAACTAAAAAATGCTTTAAGAGTTCATTAAAATAAATATTTTTAAAAATAATATTTATTTTAATATGAAAATCTATCGTTAATATTATTTTTTATAAATATTTTATGTTAAAATAAATATTATTTTTTAAAATATTTTATTTTAGTGAATTTTTTAAGTATTTTTTATTTTTTAAAATTTTATAATAAGTATTTTTTTGTAAGTAATTAAACTAAGAAAATATTTCTGTATGACATTTTCAACAATTTTATCTATAAAAGAACTTTTATAAATTTTTAAATTACTTGTTTTAAATATTTCATATTAAAATAAATATATCAAATTAAAAGATTTTTTGAAATATTTTAAATTAGTTCTTTAACTTTTAAAATTAAAGGAACAATTTAAAGCATTAAACAAAATAAAATTTTAAAAATTAAGGAACTAATTTAAAATATTTTAAAGTTAAAGAACTCATTTAAAATATTAAAAGGGATCATTTTAAAATATTTTAAAATTAAACGTTAAATAAAATTAAAGAACTTTTGAAATATTTCAAAGTTAAAAGACTATTCTGAAATATTAAATAAAATTAAGAGACTAAAAGATTAATTTAACCTTTACTTTAGTATTTATTTTATTTATTTATTAATATAAATTATGTATATCCAAAGTGGCAAATAAAATTTAATAATATACTAAACCAAGTTTAGTAGTATGGACAAAATAATAATTTTTTTAAATTACAAAAACTCAATTATAAAATTTTAAACTATAAATATTGAAATCAAAATTAACTAACACTAAGGATTAAATAAATAATTTAACCTTAAGAAATAGACTATATCAATGTTCCAAATCATTATCAGCAAGGGGCAACATTTTAATATTTAGACAAAAATTATTTGATAATCAATTAAATTATATCTGATATTTTTATTATTTTAAAAATATTAATAAAAAATTTGACATTTAAGATATATTAAAAAAATTTGTTATTTATTTTTTACACTATTTTTCAACAAATAAAATCACTTATTTATTTTTTATAAAATAAAAATCCCAATTTTATGTTATAAAAAATTTAATTTTATTAGCAGAAGATAAATAATAAAAAAATTTATTATATACATTGAATATTAAAGGAAGTTACTTATTATTAAAAAAAAAAAATTGCGAATGCTCCTCTTGAAAAAACCTGAAACGGTGCGTTTCAGTTTTCGAGGTAGTTTAGGGAACGGCAGAATCCTCTTCATCGCGCTGTGCATCTACCCCGTGAGGCGGCTCTGAAACTCAGTAGCCGGCCATTCCTCTTCTTCCTTCCTTCTCCAATCAACCCAAATTTTCTTCTTTTCAGATTCCATCGTTACTTCACGTACAACTTTGTGTTCTTTTAAGTTAGCGAGTTCAACTAGCTGAAATAAGCGGTGATTTCACAAATTGAGGTTCAGAAAAATGGCGAAAGAAAAAGGGACTCTTCTCGTGAGTTCAAAAGCGGAGTTGAAACGGAAGGAGAAGCAGAAGAAGAAGGCCAAGTCTGGTGGCTTTGAGTCCTTGGGTCTCACCCCGAATGTGTACAGAGGAATCAAACGCAAAGGCTATAAGGTGCCCACTCCAATTCAGAGGAAAACAATGCCAATCATTCTTTCCGGTGCTGATGTTGTTGCCATGGCTCGTACTGGGTCTGGTAAAACTGCTGCTTTTCTCGTCCCCATGCTTCAGCGTTTGAATCAGCATCTTCCTCAGAGTGGTGTTCGAGCTCTTATTTTGTCCCCTACGAGAGACTTGGCGCTTCAGACTTTGAAATTCACTAAAGAGCTTGGTCGCTTCACAGGTTAGAACCCATAATTTATGACTTGAATTGCACTAGTTTCTTCCTCGTCACAGATGAAAATCTCTAGCTTATTCTACTTATCATTGCTGTTTAGAAAATTGGCCTGTGTCCTGTTACATGACATGTTTTGATTCTTTTTTCTTGTTTCAGATCTTCGTGTTAGTTTATTAGTTGGTGGTGATAGTATGGAAAGTCAGTTTGAGGAGTTAGCTCAAAATCCTGACATCATAATTGCAACACCTGGTAGGCTTATGCACCATTTGTCTGAAGTTGATGACATGTCGTTGCGTACTGTGGAATATGTTGTTTTCGATGAGGCAGATTGTTTATTCGGGATGGGTTTTGCTGAGCAGTTGCATCAAATTCTTAGACAGCTTGGCGAGAGCCGGCAGACCTTGCTTTTCGGTGCTACATTACCCAGTGCCCTTGCTGAATTTGCAAAGGCTGGTTTGCGTGACCCTCAGCTTGTTCGTCTGGATTTGGAAACTAAAATCAGCCCTGACCTGAAGCTTGCCTTTTTCACCTTGAGGCAGGATGAAAAATATGCAGCATTACTGTATTTGATTAGGGAGCAAATTAGTTCTGATCAGCAGACACTAATATTTGTATCCACAAAACATCATGTGGAGTTTCTTAACACATTGTTTAGGGCAGAGGGTATTGAGCCATCTGTATGTTATGGTGATATGGATCAAGATGCTCGCAAAATTCATATATCAAGGTTCAGGACAAGGAAGACAATGTTGTTGATTGTGACAGATGTTGCTGCTCGGGGCATAGACATTCCATTACTTGATAATGTTATCAATTGGGACTTCCCCCCTAAGCCTAAAATATTTGTTCATCGAGTTGGAAGGGCTGCAAGAGCAGGTCGCACTGGTACTGCCTATTCTTTTTTGACTTCGGAGGATATGCCATACCTTTTGGATCTTCATTTGTTTCTCTCAAAACCAATCAGAGCTGCTCCCACTGAAGAAGAGGTTCTGCAGGATATGGATGGAGTATTTTCCAAAATTGATCAAGCTATAGCAAAAGGAGAAACTGTTTATGGTCGTTTCCCCCAAAAAGTCATTGACCTTGTTTCAGACAGAGTTCGGGAAACCATTGATGCTTCTGCAGAACTAATATCATTGCAGAAAACCTGTCAAAATGCATTTCGTTTATATTCAAAGACAAAACCCTTACCTTCAAAGGAGTCTATTAGAAGAGTAAAAGATTTACCACGTGAGGGGTTGCATCCAATTTTCCAGAATGTATTGGAAACAGGGGAATTAATGGCACTTGCTTTTTCAGAGCACTTGAAAAAGTTTAGGTGAGTGCAATATTATATTCATGGGGTGGAGTCATATGTAGATTGCTTCTTTCATAGACTGTTAAATTGCATTATTTTAATCTTTTAATATTAGGCCAAAGCAGACCATTTTGGAGGCTGAAGGTGAAGCAGCTAAATCAAAGCATCAACAGGTAGTTTCTTCTTTAACGAGTAATGACTTTATGCCATATTTTGTTCCATTTAAAAATCCATGTTCTGGTCTAATTCAATAACTTTATTGTTTGTGTTGGTATTTAGACAAACTTCTTTCTTCTTATTCTTGTGATTAAAATCTAAGAATCTCTTATCAACCCCAAGGTTTTCCATTTTAAAATATATCACACATCAAAGTTGGGTTTATTATATTAGTTAACATGATTTTTCTCTTACTCGAGCTATTTATTCAGATATTGCTTCACTGCATTGACACAAATATCTTGATGGTCTTGCTAAAATTTGTAAATTCCTCATTTTAGTTTTTCTCTCCTTCACTTCAGCATATAGGACTTGAGTTTTCTTTCCCTCTTTCATTTTGATTAAAGCATTACTGATCAACAAGCTTGTATCATGTATGGTTTGAACTCAAAATAATAAAATGTCCTGCAAGCATATTCTTCAGGTAAGATACAATGTCTTGTTGACATATAGTCCAGAGGGTTGTAAATTTAAGTATAATGATTGATTTAAAAACTAATTTTAAATTTTGTCATTTATTTTGCTTGGTCCTGTTCACCAAAGTATACAATCCTGATTTGAGATTTCTTTTTGACATATAGTCCTGGGGATTTTGGAGGAGAAAAAAAACTTAAGTTATTATAGTGATGTTAATGTTATATAATCAAATTGTTTTCAGTTTTCTGGCTTGCTCTTTACCAAAGTATACAATCCTGGTTTGAGACAAGTTTCCTTTGGATTGCTTCTGGGTCTCTCTATCCCTTCCTTTATTGACATATGAAATGCACACTGTCTTTTGCTCTAAATTTTTGAAATGAAATATGTAGTGGTTAATAAGAGGTTTGCATTTATTTGCAGTCATTTGACTGCTTATAAATGACTCTGAATTGTTAAACTCTTGTACTTCTGTTTTGGACGTAGACTTAGTGGATTCTTTGATGCTTCTGCTTCCCATGCTAGAGACATGGTTGAATGTCTTGAGATAATAAGACAAATCTCAGATATGTCTTGATGGCTTCTCATGCGACATAAAAATATGTTTGAGACACACCTTGCATATTTCCCATCAGCATTTCTTGGAGATCTTTTAAACATTCGGATATGAAAATTGATAATTACTTTTTTGTTTTCATTCTATACATCTCATTATGTCTATGGATGTTAGATAGTTTGATGTGATTAAATTCAAAATTTGTCTTCTACATGAATTACCTTTTAGGTCCTTCATGTTCCAGTTTTATCTTTAAGGAAATTTTGCTGCCTACTTGTGTTTATTTTCCAGAATTATTTGTTAAGATGGCAAAGAATCATAATTGGCTTTCCTCTTTATTTTGTCTTACATTAAAAGATGATCACTTACAGGGACCTTCTAGTCAGTGGGTTGATGTGATGAAGAGAAAAAGAGCCATTCATGAGAATATTATAAATTTGGTCCATGAGCAGCGCTCTAAGAGTAATGTGAAAAAGGTATGTGAATGTGATTAATGTTGTAATTGTGCTTTGTACAATTTGACTACTTTTCTTTAGAGGTGAGCTCTTTTATTTCATGCTCGTACTGACAAATTAGAATCAATGGAATAATGTTATATCTGCATATTCTTTATCAGTACTCATTTCTTTGAATAAAGAATTTATATGCTCCTTGCAGGAGGAACTTCAATCAGATAGCCCTCCTTCCATGGCGAAAGGGAAAAAAGGTTTTGTCCCTGTTCTGTAGTCATTTAATTTCCATTCAGTGTGATAGTTTGTGTTCTTGGGTTGTATAAATATGGAATTGTTAAAATCATGTTTTTGTCCTTGGTGGCCTTCTTTCAGATTGTGGTTTCTGCTGTTATAGGGCCATTATGGAAAATGCGCGCTGCCTGTTATTTGTATATCTCAATATAGTTCCTTTAAAGAGACCTAGGATATTATGATATAATTTCTTTTATTAAAAAAAAAAAAAAAACAGCCTCAAGCACCTTGACACAGGTTATTGCATAAAAGAAACATAAGAGGAAGTCTCAAAGGCTTGTTTACTGGTGGGAATAGACTAAATGACCAAAAAATGGTTTAACAAAGATGTTGGTTATGTGGGCGGAAGAGGTTGTTGATGCTTTTGCTAATTGGACGCTTAACTACAGTGAGTTGACTTCGTTACCGTGACTTTTTTATTTTCGGAAGAGGTTGTTGATGCTTTTGCTAATTGGATGCTTAACTACAGTGAGTTGACTTCGTTACTGTGACTTTTTTATTTTAGGTAAATTACTGTGCTTCAGCCCTTTAGGAATTTGGAGCTAAGTTCATTGAATCTGATAATTATGGCTGGCAAAAATCTATATACATTGACTCTTGGGAGTTGCGAGTTAGGAGTTAGGAGAGAGGACCTCTCACTGTATGCTCCCCTAAACTACATAATCTTGTATCAATCTCATGATTCATTGGAAGTGAAACAGCTTTGGTAGTGTTGCTGAGGAGAGGCACTATGGCTATGTTGAACTTGAAGCTGAGGACTAAAAATTTTGTTTCTCACTGTAGTTTGAATAGCCTACAGTTGCTAAGAACAAACTAGTATTGCTAATACTAGTCCGTTGTGTTGCTTTAGGACTATTAATATAGGATAAAGCTGTGGGTATACTAGTGTTACCCAAAGGTGCTCAGGCACTGAGACTGACTTGAGGTTCTCCAGGGGCTATGGTCCTGATGAGTTCAAAGTGATGAGGACTATGATATTGATAGTTCTAGTGATATGTTATAGAGCTCTATGATATTGATAGTTCTAGTGATATGTTATAGAGCTCTATGATATTGATAGTTCTAGTGATATGTTATAGAGCTCTCTTTCATCTTTTGGTATGGATGTTTGGGTTGTCTCACTTATGCTGAGTTGTTTTTTTTTTGGGGTTTATCACACTTGACATTCATTAGAATTATAGGGTAGAGTAATTATGCTTTGCTGATGCATGCTGCATTAGTTAGGATATACTTTTTCATTTTCCATTTATCTTATTGTTAATTTATGTCTCTAAATTTTTTGAATGAAAGAGAAATATTGTTAGATCGAGTAAAGACAAGGTACATGTAAAATGACATGGAAATAGGAAAGGAAAACTGAAAACAATAAATTAGACAATGTGTATATCTGATTTTGAGATTCCCTTAAATGAAGCCTTGGGCAGAGCATCAAAGAGAAGCCATTGAAATTATCCTGTACTATAACAGTGGGGGAAAAAGAAAAAGTCAAAGCATTGAAAATATGAGCACTCAGCCCCATCCAAATATGCCAAAGAATTGCAAAAATGGCTCACCATTGTAAAGTTTTGCATTCCTTACTTCTTTGTTTCCCTACTTTATGCCTTACTTCAGGGTCTCAGGCGAGCACCTTTTTTTGTGCCCTGCATCTTAGGGCCCTGAAGGACCTAGTGCTTTAACCTTATAATGTCTGCTTCTAGCCAAGTTGGAAATCGTAAGAATTGGAAGGTTAAGATTAATAAAATTTGAAGGTTTTTAATTTCATGGAGTTGCTTTTAGGATTATAATCTAAAAGAAGTATCATATAATTAGAGGTGTGTATGACAAGGTTAATGATTAGTATTTGATTCTGTTTCTTTTGGTTTCAGCAGCTTCTGGTTCTAAGAGAAAGCCACAAAATTTCAGGGATGAGGATTACTACATAAGTTCAATACCACAAAATCATGTAGGTCACACTATCTGTATCCTGTATATCCTCTGGATCTCAAGTACCTTAAAATACCATGTCATTTTACTATGTTGTTTCTTAGCTTTTGACATTAAAAGTTGGTTAACTGTATAACTTGTGTTTTGATATCATTGTCAGCACACAGAAGCCGGCCTTTCGGTAAGGGCTAAGGAAGAATTTTCTTCAAATAGGTATCCACTTGATTGATCAGCTATATGTCCTTTCTATTTGCGATAGTGGGGAGGGGGGTTATTCTAGAGTGGAATGGATAAAATGTGCCCAAATCATGTTGTCCATCATAATTGTGGCCCAACCTCTAAAATTGTAATTTCATTTGGAAAATGCTTTGTTGCTTCTGATGCAAAAAGCAGGAAGATGTAACTGTGTTTGCTATATGTTATTGTGTGAAATTCAACATAGAGGATTCAGCGTTATTTATTTAAGCTAAATGTTATTTGAAGAAAAGTCTCTTATTTATTTGAGCTTTTATATGCTTGGCCCTAATGAGACTTAATATTTTAGATTGGAATCAGCTGTCCTAGATTTAGTTGCAGATGACAGTGCTGGCATTCAGAAACAGAAGTCTGTGTATCATTGGGATAAGGTATGTGAAACAGTTCTGGTCGTTAATATTATTGTCATTTTACTCAAAATTCCCCCAGTTATCTCATGAGAACTTTTTGTTGGCAGAGGAGTAAAAAGTACATCAAGTTAAACAATGGTGAGCGTGTTGCTGCAAATGGAAAGGTACCTTACTTCTTTTTTTGTCTGTGGTTATTTACTCTACAATATGGGGTTCTCTTATTTAACTTCTTATATGACTTAAGGCCTCACATTTATATTTTATACATGATTATAGATAAAGACAGAGGGTGGTGCAAAAGTAAAGGCCACCAAGACTGGTATATATAGGAAGTGGAAAGAACGCTCGCATAATAAGATAGCTCTTAAGGGGACAGATAATGAAGGCGATTCTCACGGATTCACAAGTATGGCAGGTATGAATTTGCTTCTTTTCTTTGTATTCTTTGTTTATTTGAGTTCCGTTATGTTGGAGACTCTATCTAGTCTAATATCCAAGGTAAAGCTTTTGATGTTTATCTACATTTGACGCTTGCTTAAATTCTTTGCTGAGAAAGGAGCTTTAGCTTTACAAGTGGAATGAGGTGAAGGTAAAAAGATTGGAAAGCCAGCCGCCTACTATTAGGCTAGTGTAATAGGTTTACAGATTCAACATGAACAGGATGAGGCTGCTTCTAAATTTGCCTCGTTATATGATAGTTATGAGCAATGACTTGTTCTAGATTATAATTCATTGTTTCCAGCCAGCAGTTGGATCTATCTAACTGCTAAATGCACATTCTAGAAAGAAATGAAAACAAAAACTGAGAGGAATGATTTTATTGTATCTCAGTCATACCTGCACTAGGTGACTATTCCCACATGTTCTATTCCTTTTTTTTGCTTTTTTATAGGAAAAAAAAAAGATGGTTTGCATGATTTTTGGAATGAATTTGTACTTAGTGCTTCAAATCAGACCCATTTCAACAAAATCCTGAACCTTTTCTTTGTAACTGGTTTGTTCTTTGGAAGTTTCCTGTGGAATAGGGAAATTTCTTACATAGACCCAATCTACAAAAAATTAATAGACCAATCCAATCATGAATAAACTTGCTAGTACATTAGTAGACTTTTGTAGACTCCATCCACCCAAAGAATCTCTTGTACATTGCTTGCTTGTAGTGACTGTTGTTTGTTAATGTCAAATAACAGAGTATTGTTGCAAGCAATTTTGTGTTAGTATTGGTAGAACTTATCTGTCCCTTCATTTACAGATATTCTGAAGTGCTGACGCTATGGCAAGTTGAGTGTTAAAACATTGAAAATTTATTTGTCATTTGATTCTATAATATTCCTATATTTAGGGTATTCCCGAGGTGGTCCCAGAAAATTTAAAGGCAGCAAGAAGCAGCATTCAGTGCCAAATGCTCACATACGTTCAGAAATCAAAGATCTAGAGCAAATTCGAAAGGAGAGGCAGATAAAAGCCGACAGACTTTCATATATGAAGAGTAAGTCTTCTAAGAAGGGTAAACAATTTGGTAGAAAGGGGAAAAAAGGAAAGGGTGGTGGACATGGAAAAAAAGGAAAGGCAAGGTAAGATTATATCATTAACATCCTGAGGGAAAGGTTTATTTGTTTTTCAATATTTAGGAGCAGGAAAAGTAAGGAACAAAAAGAGAGAGAAAAGAACCGGAGAAACGTCTCAAGTCAAGTGAGGAGAAAAGTAAAATGTCTATTTTATAGTTTTGTACTGAGCAATTTTGTATGTTAAATGCAAGGTTTCTTATTGTTGCTGTATAAGAATTGGAATTGCGTATTTCTCATTTCTGCCCCCTTCTTCTCCATTGCTTTTCTCGATGGTATATGTTTCAGATTTTCAGGTGCAACTTCACTTTGGTGGCTTTTTATTTCATTTTTCTTTTTGGTGTAAAATCACTGTTTTTACATTGGAAGTGTGCATGCCACTACTGTCGCGATACTGATGAAATTTCTTTGCTAAGCATGGTTAAAAAATGCTTTAACACACAACGTTTTTTACTAGAGAACAAATAAGAAGTTGAATCTATAAGGGGATTGGTATATGGATATTTTATCTCTTCATGCATCTGAAAAATTATGCAAAATTTCAGCTTGTCTTATATGGAAAATATTATTATCTAGCACATGTACAATATGTAAATTTTAGATTTTTTTATATTTGCTATATCTAAACATATACATTTTTAAATACTTAAAACATTAATTTCTCTTTACCGGATAACACCTACTCTTCAATGTGCATTAAACTTAAATTCAGTGTTTAAGAGTGTAAGTCAGAAAAATGTGTTTATTTACATATATGTTGTTGATAAATTCATGTTAAACTAGGGTGTGTGTATGTATGTATGTATGTATGTATGTATATATACTCTTTAGAAAACTTTATAGCTCATTGCACTGTCCTAAGTCATTTTGAGCCATGACCTCGAGCTGTGCTTTTTTTTTTTTTTAATAATTTCTTCCTTTTTTTGTTTAAATTCATGCATTTGCAAGGAAACCACAATCTAATTTGGAGAATTTCGTTTATTCACCTAGTTTACGAGTTCATCTCAATATTTTCTGTAATTATTATTTTGGTCTCATCCTTGCCCATACCAAATGCTTTTGTTTTGGTTTTTGGTTTTTGTTTTTTCCTCATTTGCAACAAACCAACGATTCCTCATGAGCATTTATTATAGTTGCTGCATAGCCGTCGTCACACAGGAAATTAAAGTTTGTAAAACTCAAATTCAGGGAGGGCTTATACTTCATATTTTTATTTAGGCTAAATTATACATAGCTTTTTTAAACTTTTAAATTTGTGCAAATAACTTTTTCAATTTTCAAAACTTGGGATAATGAATTTTTTAAAATTTTTAAAGTTGTGTAGATAATCTTTTTTCTATTTCACTAATGGGACATAATATGTTAATAGGTTATCTATACATGACTTAAATTCAATGGGTTATCTAAACATAATCCAAAGTTTAAGAAGATTTTCTTAATAAGAAATGAAGGTTAGGGAGATTTATTGTTACTAACGCGTTACATTCCATTAATAAAATAACAAACTGACTAATAATAAGAAAATTATATACAAAACTTTGAAAGTTTAGGGAGAGATTTATTATCAAATTTTAAAGGTAAAAAAAATTATTTGCACATAAACCCAAAGTTCAGAAAAATTATGTACAATTTAGCCTTGACCCTCCCTTGTATTTTTGGGGTGAGCCAAGAGGTGTTTCAGTATTTTGAATTATTTTAAATTTTCAACTAATAAGAATTAATGATATCCCCTATCATGTTTGTCTTCCATGTAACGTCTATTTTAAACGTTGTCAAAAAATGAAACATCTAACTAGCATACGATTTCTCACGCCATTCTCAATTAATCCCTGTCTATAAAAATCTTTAGAAGAATTTTTATGAGTTTTAATTATGTCAAACAATATATTGTAGAAAATCATATTTAAAAAAATGTTTTAATGGGCATAAAAATTATCTTGTAAATTTTGGTTTGGCCAAAAGTGTTGCGAGAAAATTTTGATTCATGTAGCTAGGCCAAAAAGGGTTTTATTTTGGAAAATCAAAATCTGTTTAAAAAATCTTTTATTGTGAAAGTATTCATGTGGAAGAATTTGTTCTCGAAAAATTCATTATTATTCTCTTGGGCCAAAAGTGTTTTGTGGAAAAATAGATTTTACTGAAAAATCATTTGGGAAAGGAATTTATTTTGAAAAATCAGAATTAGCAAATTGGGCTTTTATCAATGTGTGTTCATTTGAGAAAACCAAATTTATTTGAGACACATTTTGATGAGAATTGGAAAGGGTTTTGATACACTCTTATCTTATGAAAGCAATGTTATTTAAAAGGCCCTACTCATTTTATTTAAACAAGAAAGTTCATATGGGTTTGAAAACAAAAAGAAGATCGGTCTAGGCCGGTAAAGTTTTAAAATACAAAGGTTGACGTTATATTTTATCTTTTGTGTAGAAAGTGCTTTGTCTATCATGTATTACCCAGAAAACAAATGGAACGGACAAAGAAAAGTACAAGGCATTAAAGGATTCTTCCTCAAAATGCATGACAGTACAAGGCTATTAGAGCTATAGTGGAAAGAATGGAAGAATACCATTGGAAAATGTTGAATCCTATGAAGTGACCTATTTACCTCTCGCTATAATGTATATCAAGAAAGAGTGTGACAGACTTAATAAGGAATACTCTGAAGTATTCACCAAGACTCATACTCGAAAAAAAAAAAAAATCAAAGAGGACAATTTGAACAGCATCCTATCATGTGCTTGAAGCAGCATAATACATCACGGACTAAGGAAATTGTGCGAGGAAGAAAAAGGACAACTTGCTTTCACATACTATTCTCTCTCCAAGAGTATTTTGAAAGGAAAAGATGTTACAAAAAGTAGAATTTTCAATACCCTTTTTTACCCTACAAAGTATTATACCTTTTTTTACACACTCAACCCAATCATTCAATGAAGAAAAAGAAAAGCCATAGATGAAGTGCTTAAGCAATAAATGAAGAGCAATTGAATGTCAAAGGAAGATTGTAGTTGTTGGAATTGTTCTACAGGAAAGAAAATCAAGTTGTGAGTAATAATCATCTTCCCATCATCATTATATAAGGAGCTGCATTTGAAGATGAAGTTTATATATGTGAGAGAGAGAGTTGAATGTGCTTAAATTTTTATACTCTCCATATACTACTAGTCTTGTTGAGCTCATGTGTGGATTTTATCTTTTTAAATGAGGAATGAATAAGTTTTTGAAAGAGGCTTGAGTGAGCTTAGTCTTATATATTATAAATATGGGGAAATCATTCTCATGAGAGCTTACTTTTTTTTGGTTAGATTTAAGTTGGTATTCAAAGGGTTCTTAGTGAGCTTGTGCTTCATTGTATTATCCACCTTGACATATTATATATTGGGTTAGGAGGTACTTATGTAAACCCTAGTCGTTGTATGAGAGTGTAAAACCCTGAGTCAACGAGCCTTGTTGATTAGGTGTAAAAGCTTGAATGAGTTGAATCAAAATGAAAGTTGTCTCATTGTATCATGGTGTAAAACACATTGTGTAAGCCTTGAAGATTACCTTGTGATTATGGAATATAAGCTAAGGGGTCAAGCCTTTGAAAAGGGTTATTTAATTGTATTATGATTACCTATTATAGTGAAAATCTTTTTCTTTATACTTAGGGACTGGATGTAAGACCACATTAGTCTAAATCTGGATAAACTTTGTTGTGATGTTCCTTATCTCTCTCCTTTATATTGGCTTTATGATTTTTTGACATATTTCTTACAAAGTCCTTTGTTTAAGTTATTTTTAAGGAATCCATTATTCAAACTATTTTCAGGAAGCTAACTATTTTAGAAAGAAATTTTTATACCTATCTATTACTTTGGTTTTGAGTCTTTCACAAAATGTTTTCAATCAAGTTTTCTATATCTTAGATTAAGCTAAAGCAATAGATTGTTTTTATCATTGAAAATTTCCAACCTCAGATTTAACATTCACATAATTTTCTAAAACAAAGTTTTAAGAGAGCTAATTTAAGATGATCCAAGCTTCATATATTTGCAGTGAAATATTTTGAAAAAGGCTTCTACTTGAATTATCTATTTAGAATAATTCTTATTTAGAATTTAAGTTTATCAAAACTAATTGATTAGGAATGAGATACTTTCTATTAAATATGGATTCACCTTGTTGAAAAAGAATAATCCTCATATCTCATTTCAAATTTAAGTCTTCTAGATTATCGAACAAAATATTTCAAATCAAGTTTTCTATCTAAACTTCCTATCCACTTGTTTTCTAGAGTCAATCATTATTCAAGAACTTAAATTTCTTTGAAAGAAAATTTCAAATTGCTTAATTCAACCTTCTTTAGACTCTTCTTGACTAACAATACCCATATTCTAGTATAAAGATATTAAGTCCTTTGTCTTTTTGTTCTGAGCATCACCTCTGCATACTTTCCACCTTAACCCCCATCTTAAAAGAAGACTAGGGTAAAAAAATAAGATAATTGAGCACTAAAATGAGCTTACTTAAAGAAGAGAGCTTACAAACCAACAGAGCGCCAAACTTTATGATAAACCTGATAAGAATTTAGACTCAAAACACTGTCACACAATAAATCTGAAAAGACTTTAAGCACTTCTATCATTGGTGAATTTCTCACAATGGAAAGTAGTTAGTCATCCATTGTGAGAGCAATGGTGGAAACTCCCTCATAGGGAGTAGTTTAATTAGCTAGACAATATTGGTCAATTTGAACTTTATATCAACCTCAATTGTTCACAACTTACCGCAATAACAATTAAAGGACCCTAATTTATTTTATTCAAGGTCATGTATATTTTGACTTTAATATTAAAACAAAATATGCGTCATACTTGCTGTGCACTTAATGGTTAAATATTTAAAATTTGGATAATTATATAATGTATACCTTAATGATCAAATGGTGGTATTCATTCTATTATTTGCTAATAGAACAAGATACATAAATTGTTTAAAAAATAACACTTACCTACCATAATCTTTACATCTTATTACAATGTCTCCTATAATCTATAAAAAAGTTACAATTGACCATTTTATCTATTATTCCACTACAATAATTTTTAATGTCTAAATTGAAGTTTAAATTTAAGTTTAGCCATATGAAATTATTAAAATACCCTTCAAATTATTTAATATCTTTTTCCCATTTGCTTAAAGTTTGGATGACCCACTAATCTAAAATGGCACATAAGTTTAATGATTACAAAATAGAATATTTTAAGTGTAAAAGCCCACTCTTTTTATATTAACCCATTATGTTTTATTCTGTTGAGCCCATCTAATTTAAAGCATATATAAGACAAATCTTTTCTTAGTTGAGAGAAGGCATGTATAGGGGTATAAAAAGGAGCAAGAAATTATTAATAGAAACTTTTCTTACTCTCTATTCTTTGTCTCCTTTCACCATTATTATACAATATTTGTGTATTGCTTTTCATCTAAGCAAAGCATTAATGAGCACTTATAAGGAGTGAAAGGTTTTTCACTCTTAACCCTTTTGCCTAGAAAACACATAGTATAATAAAGACTAATGAAAAATATTTTTGGATGATGCCACTTCTATTCAAGCTAAAAAGTAGCTATACATGTTATTCTAGTCATGCTCCTACAAGATAACAAAAGAGAAAAAGAGTTTCTCATCTCTAATAGTTAGAAAGTTCGTGAAGCTATAAATGAAGCTAAAGACTCAAGTGTTGTAGATAAGAAAATTGAAAAATAGAGTATTCAAGACACATTTGCTCTTTATTGAAGCTTAGTTTTTGGTACATATGCTAGTTAATAGCATTTTATGAGCCTTTGTTGTACTTCTTTTCCAAAAAGGGTTTAAAACTCTTTTTACTACTTCCATAAAATCTTTCTTGTAAGTGAAAGTAAGTTGTGGGTAGACTTTAGGAAAAACCTATTGACTTAAAATTTAGGGTTAGCTAAAATCATATCGAAGGTGAGCATATGAAATCTTACCACTTGTAATTTGAGTTTGATTGAAAAAAAATCTATTAAAATTTAAGGGAATTAAATGTAGGCCAAAGACTGAACTAGGATAATTTTGATCTTGTTTCTCTCTACCTTGACTTCATATTTTACTACTTTATTTATAGCTAAGTAAGTAAGTTGGAGTTGACTCCAAGCTTTCTAGCTTATGCGTTTTTATAAAAAAAAAAGGCTAAATTTATTTATTTATTTTTGTTTAAAACACATATTCACTCCTTTCTTAGTGTATTCTTTAATTGGTAACAAAGTTGGTCTCACTTATTTTAGTGCTTAACAACTTAAAAGGAAATGTCTTCATTGTGTTTGTAGGAAAATGGCAAATCAACAGCCTTTAGAAAGATCAAACTCCTTTGAAGGTTTTTCAACCATAAGGCCTTCATATTTCAATGGCAACCATTACACTCATTAGAAGGCAAGAATAAGGATGTACATCTGATTAATAGATTATCTAATTTTAGAGGTGATTGAGAATGGATCAAAATTCACAAAGAAGCTGCATATGTTTTTGAGACAATATATTGACAAGCCAAGAGAATAGTGGATAGAAGAAGATATCAACATTATGCAAACCAATGATCATGCTATTAACATACTCTACTATGTAGTGAATGGGCAAGAATATGATAAAATTTTAGACTGTAACACTACTTAACAAATGTGGAAGAAGTTGAAAATGACACATGATGGAACATCAAAGGTTAAAGGAGAATAAGCTCAATGTTCTTGTACATGAATATGAACTATTCCACATGAAAGAAAATAATAACATTGAAGAAATATTCAATAGGTTTGCTAAAATTGTTAGTGATCTTAAATCATTAGGAAAGACCTACTTTAACTTAAAGAAGAATTTTAAGATCTTGAGATATCTTGTCTCAATGTGGAAATCAAAGATAGATAACCTTAAAACTTAGAACTTGGCAATCATGTCTTTTGACGAGCTGTAAGGACATCTAATAGCTTACAAAAGGAATTTTCTTAAAAGACATGAGTTAGAGTAAAAAAGAAAGGCTCTTGCTTTAAAGGTAGTCTCTATTAAAGAATAATCCATAGGGATGGTGAAGAATTTGACATGCAAGATATAGAATTTTTCTCCAAGAAGTTGGTAAATTATGTTAGAAGAAAAAGGTTAATGGGAAAGCTAAAAGAAAACATTGCAAAGAATATAATGGAAAGGGAAGAATTACCAAAGAACATCATCCACTACATATTATGAATGCAGTAAAAATGATCATATCAGATCATAATGTCTTTTTGTCAAAAAGAAATTTGCCAAGTTCCTTGGAAAGAAGAAAGCCATGGTTGCATGGAGCAATGATGATGAGGATGAGAAAGAAGAAATGGAGTAAGAAGTAGCCAACATATGCTTCATGGCCTTATAAAGCAATAAGGTACAAAATGAAACTTCTCCTTCTTATGATAAATTTCAAAAAACATTTAATAAACTCCTTATTGATTTTGAGAAACTATTTATAAAGTATGAAGACTTAATTCAAGTTAACTCAAACTTGAATAGAATACTTATATCTAGAAAAAGACGGAGTTAACTCTAAACAAAAATAAAAGTTTAAAACATCAAGTTGTTTCAATAATGAAAGATTTGATCAATTTTGTTCAGAGAAAAGAAAACTTAAAAATGCTATTAGGAAAACAACAATGAATGTTTTGACAAAATTAGCATAAGATATAAAGGAAAAGAAAAATGCAAAACTTTACAAAAATTTCTTTGTAAAAGAATTAGTGTCCTTTATTCCTTCTACTTGTTATTATTATAATACAAATGGGCATGCTTATTACAAATGTAAAAGAAGAAATGGGAAAATGGTTTAGGTTCCTAAAGGTACTATTGCACCCAAGGCACCCATGACTAACTCCAAAGGACCCAAGAACGTTTGTCTACCTAAGGAGAGTTGACTATCTTTTGTACATTTACTTGAAGAGCAACTCTTCAAAGAATCAATAGTTGTTAGATAGTGGCTATTCTCATCACATGACTAGGGATCTTTCTAAGTTCCTTTCTTTCACTCACATGGATGAAAGCTTGATGACATTTGGAGATGTAGATAAAGGTAAAGTTATAGGTATTAGAAAGGTGAAATTGAATGAAGATTACTATATTGATAATGTATGTTTAGTTATAGTTTTTAAGCATAATCTTATTAGTATTAGCCAACTTTGTGATAAAGAATATAAAATGGAATTTAAATCTTTACATTGCATTGTATTCAACAATGATAACAAAAGCTTGTTTGTTGGTTAAAGATTTAAAAATATTTACATTTTTAAGTCAATCTACTTGTTCTCAAATAGTGTAACTTGTCTTTCTTTCATATATAATGATCCATAGGTTTAGCATGAAAAACTTGACTATACAAACATGCATACTATTTTTAACTTGTTTAAGCTTTACTTTGTAAGAGGACTTCCTAAATTGGACTTTAAGAAGAATTACTTATGTGATGCATACCAATTAAGTAAACAAGTAAAATCTTTTAAATCTAAAGAAAATCTTTCCTTTTCTATGCCACTAAAATTGTTGCTTATGGACCTCTTTGACCCTACTTAAATCCATAGTTTTGGTGGTAAAATTTATGCCTTTGTTATCATTAATTATTATTCTAGATTTATTTAGGTTTTTTTCTTACTCATAAAGATGAAACTTTTAAATACTTTGAGGTCTTTTGTAAAAAAAAAAATTAAAGAAAGAAAGGATATTTAATTTATAATATTAAGCGTGATCATGGTGAGAAATTTAAAAATAAAATGTTTGAAAATTTTTGCAATGAGTATAGTTTTAGTCATTTCTTGCAAAGTCCAATTTTTATCTTATAATTGTTGAGAGGAAAAACCAGACCTTGCAAGAAATGGCTAGAACAATACTAATTGACAATGATTTTTTTAAATATTTTTAATCTAAAGTCATAAATATAACTTGTTATGTTTTGAATCGTTATCTCATTAGACTTATTCTAAAAAAAAAAAAACTTCTTATGAGTTGTTGAAAGGAAGAAAACCTAATGTGAATAATTTCCATACAGTTGGTTATAAAATGTTTTATTCATAATAATAGAAAAAGATAACTTAGATAAATTTAATACTAGAAGCAATGAAAGTATTTTCTTAGGATATTCAACAACTAGTAATGCATATAAAGTAAATAATAAAAGAACCTTGGTTGTTGTAAAATAAATGCATGTTATGTTTGATGAACCTAACCCCTCTTTGAGAAGAGTTGTAAATTTATATGAAGATGAATTATAACAAGATCAAGTACTACTAAGAAGTAGAAATTAGATGTAGCAAACCTAGAAAAGGGAAAGGAAGTTAAGTTAGAGAAGGTGAGTATTCTTGAAAGTAGTTTGAGTCAACTTAAAACACTATAATAAAGTCAACTCAAAATGGTAGAAAGAAGTTTGAGTCAACTCACTAGAGAACTTAAATAGTGGAGAACCAATAATTACCATACAAAGGTCAAGTTAGCTTGGTACTCCCAAGAAAAGAAAATAGAGTGCCAAGGGATGGAAACACTTCTCCTTTATCTAATGAAGTACGCTATTGGAGACCTAAATAATGGCTAAAAAACAAGAGCATCTTTTAGAAACAACAATAACTTAACACTTTTATCTCAAATTGAGCCTAATACTATTGAAGAGGCTCTTCGTGATGAAAACTAGATTATAGCTACACAAGAAAAATTAAACACAGCAAGAAATCAATGTTTTTCTTATGAAAAATTATTGTAGCATTTTCATAATGAGAAAATTTTGTGAATTTTGTCACAGTTTGGAATTTTCACAGTTCTCACTATAAATTCTTGCAATTCCTTTTGTGAGAATTTTTTGAGAAAATTTGGTGAGAAATATCATGATAAATGTGCTGCTATGTGGTGAGAATAAAGTGGCAATGATTCTCACAAAATTTTTTCATCGGAAAAAAATTTAACAAATATTTTTTTATTCTCATAGAAATATGCTATAAGAATTGTAGAAAAAGAAATCCTAATTTTTTTTATTCTTATGATAATTTATATGATAATTGGGAAAAAATAATGTGTAATTTTTTAAATTCTTATGAAAAAATTGTGAGAGTTATAAAAATTGAAAATTCTTTTATTCTTATTCTCATGAAAAATTTCGTGAAAATAAAAGAAAATTTGGAATTTTATTTTTTCATCATTCTCACTAAAAAAAATTTTGTGAGAACAAAAGAATTTGCAATTTTTTTATTTATTATTGAAAAAGTTCATGAGACAATTTTTTATTCTTATTTTCTAAGAAATTTTTTGTGAGCAGTAAAAAAAATTGCAAAATTTTTTTATTCACATTAATATTTTCTGTGAGAATGGTGAAAAAATTAAAAAAATTGAAAAGTAAAATGTTAAGTGAAATTTTTTTTTGTTCTTGCAAAAATTTACTATAAGAATCTCAAGAATTTTTGTAAAATTTAAGAGTGGAAATGTGATTTAATTCTCATGAAATATTTATGTGAGAATCAAAAAAAATTTTGAGTTAATTCTCATTGAATCGTATTGGGAGCCATATATTTCTTATTATCAATGGCTTCTTGGAGATCAATACTATTATTACCTTTTCTTCTGCTAGTTTAGTCTCTTATTTGAGGTTGAACTAGAATTTTAAGATCATTTGCGATGTAAATTTTTGCATTGAAAACTTGTATCCAAGAGATAATTTGTACTACTATCGCATAATTATAAGTTATAGATGAGCAAAAAATTCAAATTTGGTTAAAACATGAATAATTAACGTTATTGTGCAAAAAGAAGAAGTGGGTCACATTCGTATTTTTACTGTTTATGTTACACTTTCTAACCCTCTAAAAACTTTATAATAAAAAATTTCTACAAGTCCCGTAAACCAAACTCTATTCCATTATCTGCATCCGTAGCCTAGTGTAGACTGGGGAGCATCTTTTGTTTTGTTTTCTAGATTCTTTGTCACATCCAATGTTTTCATTTCCACCGCCAAATATAAATCTCATGTATCTTTTCGCCATTTCCAAACAGAGAGTGAGCAATATGAAAAGGCATGGAAAAGGAAAAGCAAAGGAAGGCAACATACATATATAGGTGTTGAGCTGGTGGACGAAGCCTCAGAAGAAGTTGTGCTTGAATCAATTGGAAAGCTAATCCTTGGCAAAATCCACACGCTTCCACACCACCCACAAACTTGTTGCCATTTTCACTCCACGATATCACCTTGTCGATGGCCGGATCATGTTCACCAACTGGTACGTCTTCATCAAACAGTGCCGACACTGGTCTTTGATGCATTTGTTTTGCTCTGCTCTTCACCTACCTCTGATAACTACTCTTAATTAAGTTGATGATGAAATACAACAGAAAGGGGAAAAAAAAAGAAACAAAATCTTGCATATCTATATATGCTAGTTATATCTCTTGCGTTGCCAAGCCCATGAAGAATTTGCAGACAGATGGTGAGAGTTAGTGGAGAATGCAAAGAATGGCAAAATGGATATTAAACAATGGGAAGGACATTTTAATAATTTCACTTGGTTATAGTTATAGCTAACATCCAATTGAGTCAGTAAAGGATGCTACAAGGAAGGAGGAGAGGAAGAAATATTTTTATGGAAGAGAAATTGCTTGAACTCACTTATTTTAATTGCTTGACTTAATTTCAATCACCAAGTAAATGCGGTATATTTAGGCAAACTAAGTGACCATTTAGCATCTAGTTACATGAACTACTAATTAAACTCTCATGCATGAATCATATTAACCTAGAATACATTAACGAGAATTCTTGCTGGTGTGTGTAGATACATGAATCATATTAACCTAGATAATTCTAGGTACGCGCATTAATTAATATTGAACTTAACTACTTATTGCAATATTCAATTAATATTTTCAACAGGAGTTTATTGCAATAAGGCTAATATGAGATGTCAATTGAAACTTTATTATAGATTAGTGGAACCATTGTAATAAAAAGTGAAGAGCACTAGGTTAGTTTAATTTTCCCAATTTTATTTTTGGTTTCCAAGTTGGCTATTTGATCCAACTCAACAGAATGTAGAGAGAAATGAAGAAGAAATAATGAAGAAGGAAATCTTTCATTGATTTTTCTGCCACAATTACAGTGTTCTATATATAAGCTCTGTGTATTAACAGATTAATGCATATAGCTAATGGCTTAACTGACTACTAGCACATAGCTGCTAATTACTAAATACCAAGGGTCAATGATCTGCAACACCTTTGGTAAATGATTAAATTAATGCATAGTTGATTTTGTACTTGAAATAGTTGAATCCTTTAGTTAGAATTGAGAAAACACTGTCTTCAGCTTTATCTTCAACCACCTTGGACATTACTCCTCGAAGGCACTGAAGTCCACATTAATATTTTATACAAATACCATTTAACAATTAAATACAGAACGAATATGACATATTTCATGAAACCAAAGTAGGAAAAAATATAACCACAATCAATTCAACTGGGCTTTTAAATTGTTGTTCTGGCAATTTTTTAAGAATTGACGTCATTGAGAAACACAAATTAAAAGCAAGTCTATGGATCATCGAGTTTTATCAATCAAGTTATTATCTTTTATTACCTCAATAATACGTACGACCCTAAACCACAAAAAAAAAATCGATTAGTTGGTTGTTTCGGGTAGTTCACTAACATAGTTCATTATTATGAAGTTTTGGTTCTGTACAAGAGTCGAATCTATATAGCTAAAGCATACCGATTCGAATTTTAATCAGAGCCAAATAAATTTTTTTAAAAAATTATGGTTACAAAACAAACATGCAAAAGATCACACGTCATCCACTTATTCATGATAATGCTATATAACATCAAGAATAGAAGTCAACATGATGAGACAACAACGATCATAGTCACTATAATGACTTGCCGAATGGTGTTGGTAGCCATATATATCTAGTTGTCAATGGCTTCTTGGAAATCAGTAAGTACTCTTCTTACGTTTTTATGGCAGCTCAGTGTTTTAATTGAGGTTGAACTAGAATTTTAAGACCATTGGTGCAACGTAAGTTTTGTGCTGAGAACTTGCATCTTAGCGATAATCCGTACCAGTCACATGAGTTGGAGATGAGTGAGAGGTTGGTATTTGGTGGAAATAAAACATGGAAAATCAATGCTATTGTGCAGAAACCTAATAAATTACCTATGATAACTAATATTTGATTGTATAGAGAACCATTGTCAGCACTCTCTTCATCCTTATCAGCAACAATGATTATGCCTTATTTCTTCATGAATTTGCTGGATACTTCATGTGATATTGAGTTAAAGGAAGGAACAACTAGTTGAGAGTATCGACACGTGATTGAACCACCAATCTTAGGGCTTATAAAGAGGGTTATAACTGCAACTCTAAAACCACGACCCAAGCAGTTTTAGTTCAGAGAAAACAATGAGCACTGATACTATGTGCCGGTAGGGAGGCTTAGGTTGGTGAAAGAGGATCGGTTACCTTATTCTGAAATGAGGTGGTTAAGGTTGTTTGGTGATTAGTGCAATTTAAAATTCTATGCCATGAAGAATAAGGATACGAAAACTCTAATTTAGCTCCTAGGATGCTTTAATTAATTCATTGAAGAATAGGCTTCAGACCACCTCTGCCAAACAACCTCATAGGAATCCAACGCCGTAGAGAACAGAAAATAAAAAGGAAGTAATGATAATATATTCATATTTACTTTTTGAAAAAGGGAAAATGGAAAGAATATAAGGGACATAAATAATTTCTAAATATATGAAAATTAATAAAAAAGGGAAAATAGTAAAGAGAAATACGAACATAGATTTGTACATTAATTTTGACTAATTAGCATTTTGAACCTACCATCGAAACCTATGTGATCTTCAATGTCAAAGTCTTCAAGGTATATTTGCACAATAATTTTGACTAATTAATATTTTGAACATCTTTTTAATCTTTAAAAAAAAAATTTTTTTACTAACAACGATTATCATATGTAAGAATGACATATTTATTATGGCACTTTTAGCGTATAAAAATGAATCTATATGTGACAATATAATACTAAATTTAATTAAATGAACAAATAACATGAAAACAATTAGACTAAATTATGCTAACTTCTTCTGAGGTTTGATTAAATTGTAACTAATATAGTTTTTGTTTTTAAAATTATATCTAGCTCCCTTGACATTTTCATATATATTGCGAAAATTTTTCTTTCAATTTATTTATTTTTTTAAAATTTAACCTTTTACAAAATATGAAACTATGATTTTATTATTAATATGATAATAAAGAAACCCTGAATAATTTCATTTCGCAAAATATACATATTGCAGTAAAAGTTAACTTTAATCATAAAAAAATAGATTGGAGAGGACATAAGTGTATTTTTTGAAACAAGAGGAATAGTAAATGTAATTTAGCCAAATTTCAAAAGTAGTATAATTTACTTAAAAAACTAACAATTAATATGCATTGAAAGCTAGAATATTAAATATCTAAATTATTTCTTGAAAGTTATGTAATTTAAAAAAAAGAAAATCATGGTTACAATAGCGCAATATGCATCACAGCGTTCGTAACGCCTACAACCACAACAGAATCATATATATGGCTGCAATAGCATGTAATTTAAAACTTTTTTATTTTTGGTTACACGGGAGGCTTAAGACTTTGAGATATGTTGGAAGAGGAAAAAAGGGCATGCCAGGAATCGAACTCAAGTACACGTCTTCCAGGAATTTAATTTAAAACCTTTAATTATATAATAAATTATTAATTTCTAAATGCTATGTTTACCCCAACCTAACATACTTAGACAGATACCTAGGATAGGATTACAAACAATGCTCACCAAACAACATCTTTAGCTTAAGCCTTCAGTATCACAAAGTAACGCTCATTCACCAACCCCGAAGCGTCCCACTAGCACACAGTAACATACAGCTCATTGTTTTCTGTGAAAAAAGAAAAAACTACTTGAGTGGCAATTGTATAACTCCTCTATATAAAGTCCATGGGACTGGGATTTAACCACACACTGTAGTTTTATAGTCTCAATCAGTACCTTTCTAAAACTCAATATCATACGATATAGTGTATTGATGAAGAAACAAGGCATGATTTCTGAGGTTGAAGATGAATATGAAGATGATGATAGTATAATAATGGTCCTCGATTATATCTATTATTGACTCAATGAATTACCAAAGGTCAAATTTATTTATTTACTTTTTTGCATCGATCGTTTTGCTCTAACTTTTTGCCCATTTACAACCACAAACCTGTATCATATAAGTTATTCCTCAGGTGCAAGTTTTCAGCACACATACGTTTTCAATGATGGTCTCTTAAAATTGAAGAAAAACCTCAATTCAAAGAGAACAAGATTGTGGGGTTGCATGAACTATAACGAAAGAGAGCACACAGATGTTCGGAGAAGCAGTTCACGTGGAGCCATATATATGCACAGCCTTCAACAGCATTGCGTCTGTTCTCTTCATCTGTGTGTGGACAAAAGAAAAAGGATCCTATCAGTTTCTTTCTAAGATAGATACAGAATGTGTGTAAACCTTACATAAATTGTGAATCCCACAATCTGTGTGGATCTCACCCACTTCTTGTCTTTCTCACAAAAATTGACAATACTTTGCCAGTTTCAAAGAAATATTTAGAGAATCAAAACCTAGACAAAGATTGTCACATACCACACCACATTCGATTGATGACTAATTCACAAGATCTGCCAATTTTATAACATATATATGGCAGTCTCTGAATCTGCTGTGTAGTTAATTCTAATAAGGCCATCTTGAAACAGTAACAGAGAGAGAAAGCATTGTTTCATCGTAAGCTATTGTAAGGAAAGTGGTTGAAGGAAAAGTTGAAATATTCCATTCTCTATGATGCTTTTCGTTCTTGCAAAAACTGTTCTTTATTTTTTTGGGCCTTTTTTCTTTTGCTTGTTCGTGTTTACATGAGCATCTACTGAAACGATTAAGCAACTGAGTATTAATTGTTGTCTAATTTGTGTTGGAACATCCATAGCCTGTTTCAGTTTAGTTTAGAGATTTATAAATAGTAGTTAATTATTATTATTATTATTATTATTATTATTATTTTACATAAACTCATTTCATCTACGATGAGTGTAAGAAATTAAAAGAAACTCAATAAAATGAATGCATGTGAATCTATTTAGTCTTTACACTCTCATTTCGATGAGTTTATTAAAACACTCATCTTGAATATTAAATTCTTTTTAAAAAATTTGTAATAAAATAATGAGACTTTTTTTTTTTTGGCAAGCTTGCTATCATTTTTTCTAGTCTTTTCATGTTGGTTGATTCTGATTCTATATGGTTGCTGCTGTTAATGATTCTAGTTTATTGCAAGCTTGCTGTTGCTGCATAGTTTTTCTGGTTATAATGCAGAAACAAGAATAAAATTGATGTAGAATTGGTTTTTCTGGCATTGGAATGGTGCAAAATAGAGTCATAATAAACATGTAGACATTGCATTTTGGAAAATGAACACTAGGACATGGTAGATCGAGCTAGGCATTGCCAACTCTTTCGAATTTTCATTTGATAAACAAATAGCAAAGGCTTTCTAATTAATGAAACCCAATTACCTTTTAATACAAGAAATGTGAAACAATAGAACCATTCCAAACTGTGAAACCTTCTGTGATATGAAACAATAGGACCATTCTTACTGCACCTCTCCGAGGAAAGATATCCAAGCGGTTCCACTAAAGTGAGTAGTATAAGAGATAAAAATTCAATTCATTCTTTCTCTGACACCGATTAGCATGACTATGATAGATTAATTTGAAGAAAAATAACTAAAATGTACTGCATCTTATCTTGTTTGGTGACAAGTGTGGTTATATCTCTTACAAGGAAAGAGTTTGAATGCTCCCCAATAATCTATTAAAAGATGAGGTTATAAGACAATTATAAATATCCCATTATTTTCTAATATTCTTGTTTTTAATTTTATTATTTTCGATGCAGAATGGAAAAACCCTGGTAGAACTCTTGCTCTAAGTTGGCCACAAAAGAAATAGAGAAGGAAAAAAAAAAGCTTTAAAGCTATTTTGCCCTTAACTAATGGCAATGATATCTACGCACAACATCAACGGCCATGTTCTTTACTGTGATCAATCAAAATGTTCCTGAACTCGTTCAACCAGTTGTGACAATTTAGTAGACATGTAGTTATATATTATTGAGCAATTGACAGAGCCGATAACTTCATGAGACGTCATTTAAGCACAATTAGAGCCGTTTCTTTAACAACTGACAGATATAATAACAATTTACTAAAGGTAATTACATTTTCCTATTTTTAAAGTTGATCTTACATTTTACAAATCTTTTTTCGCGATATGATTGCTCTTCTTCAATCTGTACAAAGTTGAAAGGTATTAACTGACATTTATTGCGTGATATACTCTATCTAGCTAATTATTCCCCCCCTTTTTTTTGCTTCTTAAAGTTTATTTTATGTTCATTTATTATCTTTCATATTGAATTTGACGTATATAAATGCTTTATTGCTCATCTCCTCCATCTATCTTTTCCACAATTATTAGATGAAAGGAATCTAGTTAAGTAGACGTAAGGAAGTGCATGTGTGATGATTAACCGCGATGTTTTTAATGACAAACTACCTTTAAAAGATGTAAATGAAACAATTCTCCTTTTACTTATGGTGAAGTTCTAAATGGTTTTGACACAGTAATGGACGATTCAAAGATAATTATGCTTAAATACAATGAATTGAAAAATGCTCACATGAAAGTTTTGAAAAGCCTCAGCATAATTAAAGTGAAAGAAATCTTGAAAGAAAAGTTAAGCTTAATAGGGGAAGAATATGCTATGCAGTCCTTAATTTCATAAACCAAAAAATTGAAAGACAAAGTTGAAAAATGCATCCCAAGACTCAGCATGTTTTGTAAATGGTCATAAAAACTTGAACGCTCTCCTGGGAAATCAAAACGCTCTAACAAAGCCAGGATTGGGTATGATAAAGAAAATGATAATAACAATCTCTCCAAAATTGTTTTTATGAAATCTTCAAATGTTAAACCATCAAGAGCTTATGTTTGAGACATAAGGGGCATATATCCTATAGTTACAAAAATGTTATAAAAAGGACCATCCTCAAGAAAGTATCGATTCCTCAAGAAGTTTTGACATCCAAGGAACCAGGTACTAACACTATCAGGACCCAAACTTTCTTGAAAACAAAGATCGAAAAGGATCATTGATTCAGACTTTGGGTGGTCAAGGCATATGATAGGAAACATCTTTCACTTCCTAAATTTCACCCCGTAAGAATCTAGAACAGTCATATTGGAAGACAATCGAAAAGGAAAATTTGTTGGTTCAGGTAAAATAGGCATAATTCACCTTTAACTATTGACTACGTATATTTAGTTGATGAGCTTAAGTATAATCTCACTAGCATAAGTAAAGTATGTGACAAGGGATATAAAGTTACTTTCACTTATCTTCATTCATGATTTTTAACAAGAATAGTGATAAAGTATTAATTGAAGGAAAAAGGCTTGACAATATGTATTGTGATGATGTCTTCAAATCTTAAAACCCAAGTCTCACATTAGATAGAACTCATATGGGAAGGGAATTACTCATATATAAAAGAGGGGACAAGTCCCACATCGAGTAGAATTGAGTTAGGAGTGGGATTGTTTATGTATATAAAGAGGGCTTCTACATCTATACCTTGTACCTTGTATCATTCAATCTCAATAGTATAAAGTTTTTTCTCCCTACCCATGGACGTAGGTCATATTGGCCGAACCACGTTAATTTTCTATATCATTCTTTCTTTTCTCTCTACTTTCTTAATATCGCCAATTCACAACAATTGGAATGGCTTAAGTTTTTTTGCTGAAAGAAGATGGCGTCTCACAAATTCGATATTGAGAAATTCAATGAGTCGAGTGATTCACATTGTGGAAGGTGAAGATGCGGGCAATTCTAGTTCAACGAGGGTGCGCGGCGGCGACAGATGGAGAGGGAAGGTTGCCAGAGAGTTTGAAGGTGGAGGAAAGGGCGGAGATTTTGGCGAAGGCTTATAGCGCCATTCTATTGAGTTTGACGGATGAAGTCTTGAGGGAGGTTGTATACGAGACTTCTGCGGCTTCATTATGGAAGACATTAGAAAGCAAGTATTAGAAGAAATCCCTGACGAATCGGTTATATCAGAAGCAGCGATTATATACCCTCAGAATGTCATAAAGTATACCGTTAAGAGATTATATTGACAATTTTAACGGAATTATTTTAGATCTTCAAAAGGTCGGGGTTGAAATTGAGGAAGAGGACCATGCAATAATTCTTTTATGCTCGTTGCCTAATTCATATGAAAACTTTATTGACACGATGTTTTATGGGAGAGACACTATCTCGGTTGGTGATATAAAGGATGCTTTACAATCAAAGGAACTGAAGAGGAAGGTGTCTGGGTCCAATGAGGAAGCATCAGATATGGGTTTGGTAGTGAATAAAGGCAGGAGCAAGGAGAAGGATGAAGGTAATCGAAGTAAGTCCCGTTCAAAGTCAAGATCTAAGGGGCAACTACGGTGTTTTAAGTGTAAGGAAAAAGGGCATTTCAAGAAGGATTGTCCACAGTGGAAAAAGGGAAACAATCAGAAGGAATCAAATGGTAAGACAAGTGCCTCAGTGGTTCAGGACAGTTCAAATGAGAGTGATGATGGCGATGTTCTAACGGTTAGTACCTTAAATTCTGCAAATACTTGGGTCATGGATATTGGAACTTCTTATTACATGACTTTTACAAAGGAGCTATTTACTTCTTTTAAGGAGTAGAAAGGCAGTGTGAAGTTGGGAGATGATCACGAGCTTAGTGTTAAAGGCAGTGGGCCAGTACAGGTAAAAATGTTTGATGGTATGGTTAGAACATTTGATGCATGGTATATTCTTAGACTACGAAAAAATTTGATTTTTCTAGGTGCCTTGGACAAGCAAGGATACAATTTTTCTGGTGAGGGTGGACAGGTAAAGGTTTCTAGAGGTGCTTTGGTGGTGATGAAGGGTATACTTCAGCATGGGGTCTATATACTCATTGGAAACTCGGTAATGGGCACTGTAGCAGTTTCTAGTTTTTTGGAGAAGAACAATGATCAAACAGAGTTATGATATCGACGACTAGGGCACATGAGTGAGAAAGGACTAGCAGTGTTGCGAAAACAGAGGTTGTTGGAGGGCCTAAAAATTAGAAAGTTGAAGTTCTGTGAAACTTGTGTCAAGGGCAAGCAACGCAGAGTCAAGTTTAGTTCGGGAAAGCATACCTTCACTAATATCCTTGAATATATACATTCAGACTTGTGGGGTCCTTCTCCAATTGAGTCTCATAGAGGCTGTAGATACTTTGTGACATTTATTGATGACTACTCTAGAAAAGTGTGGGTATATTTTCTGAAGAAGAAAGATGAGGTATTTGAGAAGTTCAAGAAGTGGAAGACCATGATTGAGAAGCGTATTGGGAAGCAAGTCAAGACACTCAGAACTGATAATGGGTTAGAGTTCTGCAATACAACATTTGATGAGTTTTGTAAGAAAAAAGGTATAGTGAGACACCACACTGTACGGCACACACCACAACAAAATGGTGTAGCAGAGCGAATGAACCAAACACTTCTGCAGCGCGCAAGATGTATGCGGCTGAGTGTTAATCTTTCTAAGTAATTTTAGGCTGAAGCAGTTAACACTACAACCTATCTAGTGAATAGATCTCCATCAACTGCAATTGATCTGAAGACTCCACAAGAAGTGTAGTACGGTACACCTTCGAATTATTCTGGTTTGAAGATATTTAGGTGCCCGGCATACGCTCATGTGAATGATGATAAATTGGAGGTGAGGACAATAAAGTGCATATTTCTAGGGTATGCAATTAGTGTGAAGGGGTATAGACTGTGATGTACAAAATAAGACAGGACCCCGAAATTCATTATTAGCAGAGATATGACGTTTGATGAATCTGCTATGTTTAACCAGAAGGAGGAACTTGATGATCTTGCAGGAAAAGATCTGGGTGTTAATCAAAAGGTGGAGTTTGAAGTGGAGACCTTAAGGACAAACAAGAGCTCTATAGACTAACTTGGAGATTTGTAGGAAGAGTAGTAGCGTATAGCAACAAGAAAAGGAAAAAGAGAAAATAGAAGACCTATCAGGTATGCAGACTATGTGAATTGTGTTGATACTAACCCTGTTACATATGCATTGACAGTGGTAGAAAGCATTAATGCTAAGGAGCCGCAGTCTTACAAGAAAGCGGTTCAAAGTAAGGAGGCAACTGATTGGTTACTAGTTATGAATGAGGAAATGCAGTCCCTATCAAAAAATGGGACTTGGGAGCTGGTACCTCTACCAAAGAGTGTAAAGCCTGTAGGATGCAAGTGGGTGTACAAGAAGAAAGAAGTTGAGCTCGCAAGGTTTAAGGCGAGACTTTAGCGAAGGGGTTTTCACAAAAGGAGGGGATAGACTACCATAAAGTATTCTCTCCAGTTGTGAAGTATAAGACCATTCGGATTCTTCTAGCCATGGTAAGTGCGCTTGATTTGGAGTTGGAGCAACTTGATGTGAAGACGGCATTCTTACATGAGAATCTGGAAGAGGACATTTACATGACTTAGCTTGAGGGGTTTCAAGATCCTGAAAAAAAGGGAGTATGTTTGCCTGCTGAAGAAGTCCTTGTATAACTTAAAGCAATCACCTAGGCAGTGGTACAAGAGGTTTGATGCTTTCATGGTTTCTAAAGAATTTACTCGTAACCCATTTAATAGCTGTGTGTATTCTAGGAAGTTGTCAGATGTTTCTTGGATCTACTTGTTGCGATACGTGGATAATATGTTGATAGCGACAAAGAACAAGGCTGAAATCAACAAGTTAAAAAGGTTACTGAGTAGTGAGTTTGAAATGAAAGATCTGGGTGCAACCAAGAAAATTTTAGGCATGAAAATCTGGAGAGATCGAAAAGCATGCCGATTGTATGTGTCACAATAGAAGTACATTAAGAAGGTATTGCGATCTTTTCAGATGGATCAAGCCAAGCCTGTGAGTACCCCATTGGCAGCACATTTCAGATTGGATGCTAGTACACTACCGAACACAGATGAAGAGAAAGACTACATGAGTGAAGTCCCTTATGCTAGTGCAGTCGGGAGTCTGATGTATGCAATGGTATGCACAAGATCAGACTTAACCCATGTAATTAGTGTTGTGAGCAGGTTCATAGGAAATCCAAGAAAGACTCACTGAGAAGCAATAAAGTGGATCATGCGGTACTTAAGATGTACATTTGATATTTGTCTAGTTTATGGTACTGATGGATTTGCTGGTGAATTGGTAGGTTATACAGATTTTGATTATGGTGGAGACCTTATAAGGCAAAGATCATTGACATGCTATATCTTCACCCTATATGAATATGCTATTAGCTAGAAAGTAACTTTGCAGCTTACAGTTGCTTTATCGACCATTGAGGCGGAATATTTGTCCTTGACCGAGGGAGTGAAGGAAGCAATGTAGTTACTTGGCTTGATTGGAAACCTGGGATTGAAGGTTCAGATGCCTGAGATGTATTGTGACAGTCAAAGTGTGTTAAGCTTGGCAAAGAACCCAATCTACCATGAAAGGTCTAAGCACATAGATGTCAGATTAAATTTCATTAGGGATGCCTTAGAAAATAAGGCGGTGACCATAGATAAGATACCAACAGCAGAGAATCCAACAGATATGTTGACAAAGTCATTGCCTGTTGACAAGTTCAAGCATAGCTTGAACCCGGTGCAAGTACGAGCAACATGAGACCCTACAGGGCATAATGGTAGGGAGATGATCGAATTAGACGTCTAGAGATTTTAAGTCAAGGTGGAGAATTATGATGATGCCTTTAAATTTCAAAACCCAAGTCCCACATTGGATAAAACTCAGATGAGAAGGAAATTACTCATATATAAAAGAGGGGACAAGTCTCACATCAAGTAGAATTGAGTTGGGAGTGGGATTGTTTATGTATATAAAGAAAGCTTCTACATCTATACCTTGTACCTTGTATCATTCAGTCTCAATAGTATAAAGTTTTTTCTCCTTGCCCGTGGACGTAGGTCACATTGGCCGAACCATGTTAATTTTCTGTATCATTCTTTCTTTTCTCTCTACTTTCTTAATACTGCAAATTCACAACATGTATGTTTTGCATGTTAAAATCAATTCATGAATATCTAAAAAATATCTTACATCAATACATGATCAAAGTTGGTTGTGGCATAAAAGATTATAACACATTAGCATGACTTTTAATTGTTGTCAAAAGAATTGGTTACTGGTCCACCCAAGTTAAAATTTGAAAAGAACCAAATATATGAAACATGCCAAAAGGAAGAGCAAACAAAGTCATCTTTCATACCAAACAAGCATGTCACTACTGATAGACCACAACAACTTAGCATCTTATACAGACTCACTTGGCCTTGTTAGGTCAAAGTCCTGAGGTTAAATCTTATGGTTCTTTTATTGTTGGTAACTTTTTAAGATCTACTTGAGTATTCCTTCTAACATACGACAATTATTGTTTTGAAAATTTCAGAAGTTACTTACTTTGTGTGCCAAATATTGATGTTCATGTTCCGACGTAGAATAAAATAAGAAACTTGGTCTAACAATAGAATAGTGTATTACTTAAAATGCAGATCATATTACAAGCTATCAATTTAAAGAAGGAAGACAGACTATCACACCAATGTATAATAACATGTTTTAAATTCTAGAAATTTCGTTTGACTCAAAAGTGCTAATCCCTTGCTTGTAGTTGATTGGAATTTATGTTATTCTATTTCTTCTATTTTTTAATTCACTTTTCAACACTAATAATATATTTAAAGTTATAGATAATTCATTAAACAATTTAGTTCTTCAAAACCATCCCGTCATTAATTACCTTAATAAATACTTAAATTATATTACTATTTACATTTTTGTCGAAATTTTTGATAAAATCCATATGAGTTGTGCTTGTGATTATCCAAAAAGCACAATAAATCCTTATCAGCTTCTTTTTCTAAATGAGAATAAGCCTTCACAACATAATGGAAATCCAGTCCATACATATACGATGCACAAGCTGCTTTGTATGTAAGTAACTGCAAATCACCTGCTCCATATAAAATTGGAGACAATAAATTAGCATATCTAATAGAAGCAATAATTTTTGAATATAGTACATTGTATCATGATTTTGATAGGTGAGTTAAGAAATAGACATGAAAATGATACGACAAAATTAGAATTGTTTTTATATGTGATTTAAAATATTAGCATTAACACATGTCCACAAGGACACAAAGATGGCTTTCGTTTTCAAATTATATCTGCTTCACAATATTTAAATCAGAACAATATGTTTAATTGTTAACAGACTTCTTTGTACAATGCATACTTTAAATCAGATTAAAAACATTTAAACAAATCTTCATTTTTTTTGGGTTGCCACTTAAGTCATTGGCGCTACAATCAAATGGCACAATCTCAACCCTTAATTTGTAAGATTAATCATTTTATTGAAAGATGTATCCAAAATTAAATGGTTGAAATTGTAACCATTAAAACAAATCAATTTTTTATGCCACCCAAGTAGTACAATCTCAACCATAAATTTGAGATCATCATATTTGTAGAGATGTCTCAACCATTAGATGGTTGAGATTGTGCCACTTAGTTGTCACATTGGTAGCACTTGTGACACCAAAAAACAATCCTGATAATAAATCAAATCGAAAGCAACAAGGCATAGTCAATCTATTAAGAGAGATGAATTAATTTAAAGGCATTAGAAGAAGTACCAGCTTCAATTTCTGATTTAAGTTTGTTATGACAAAAATGTCTTGTTAACCACCACCTACAGCGCAATCTCCAAGCCTTTCCTAATATTCCCTCTGTAAATATTTTTGGCGTACCGCTTAAGGAGGAAGAATAGTGTTGCCTACACTCATCTTCATTATTACTTAAGCATGTAGACATACAATCTTCTTCATTGCTAGACAGTATGAAAAAACATAAAGCAAACACCCTCCATGTGTTGTGTTCTGCATATGTAGCATCTAAATGTAAAGCAATCATTTCCAGTAAAGATTCAGCACTATAGTCCCCTGCATAATATCAGAAGAAGTCTGAATACAATATAACACAAAAGGATGAAATTAAAGATTACGAAGGTTTCTAACTTTGGCATGAGTGGAGCCAAAAGTGTGACAGTGACATTCAATTAAAAAGACAGGTTTTTCATATTGGAGAGGCAAATAGTGAATATGATAGCCCCCCCCCCCCCCCAAAAAAAAAGAAAAAGAAAATAAAAGGTACCATTTTGGTGCATCCTCACAAGCTTTGCTAATGATTCACAACATGTTGGGTCCTTCTTTAATCTATCCTCAAAACAGCTTGCAATTAGGAGAGAATTGTTTGAATCAAACCGCTCCAAGAGAGTGGCCTTCAATCTGCAAGTGTGTAAATTAGTGACAGTGTAAAGATAAGAAAAGGCTTAGAGTACCATAACTTGCTTATGTCAAAATCCATTGCTCTAACAACAACATAAGAGTACTAACAAGAAATAACAGAAAAACAAAGTGGAAGTAAACCAAGAAAAATCTCCCGATCAATAACCTTGCTCCAATGAATATAGATGGTGCAACAATGTTCATAAAAGACAGGAAACCAACCAGACAGCTCTAGTCTGGGGAAACTAACAACAATTTTCTTCTCAGTTTCCTAAGGGGTATATACCTAAATGGAAGTGCAGAGGCAGAATTACAACACTGCTTCGCAAGCCTATTGAGAGCCTCATCAACTTGACCTCCGATCAGCAAAAGCTGGCAAAATAAAGACACATTAAAATGTGATAGGACTGTTGGTATCTAGACTCATTTTAACATGCAGAAACGCTGGTCATCACTCGTGTAACATGTATATGTACATTTATGTATGCTTTGTACCTGTATCAATGGAAGTAAAGCCGCTGGTGCTGATGGAGTTGAGTCAAGAGCTACTTGTAAATGCTTCACTGCATCTCTATAATAGTCATTAAGCAGTTCGTTGTGCATGTAAATGAACTTCTCAAAACTGTTGTGGTCAGGCATATGCAAGGGCAACAACCATGAATCAAGTCCCTCTAAGTAAATGCAAAAGAACATTAATAATGCAGTAAGTGGTAAATCAATGGGTAATCATGCTCAAAACCAAGAAATGCTGAGTAATATTTAAATTGAAATAGACTGATCAGATGCTGATAAAAGAAAGTAATAATACATTTGTCCCTAATTTCCATCTGTATCTTGAATATATTATCAAAACTGTGCAAAAGTAGCCTTATAAAGAAGTTCACATTAATTTTCTTAGATAGAAAAGTTCACATAAATAATAAAATAGAAGCAAGAAGATAGCATGTTGTTCACTCTCAGAAAATATTAGGAAGCAAAATCAGCATACAAATACATGAATATATGTGAAACCTGACAGGTGTTGGTGTGTGTGCCAACAAGATATAGATTGTTCTCCGGTCAAGAGTTTCTATCAGTTAAAAAGGGGAAAAGAATAATGAAGTCCTATAATCACCTACTGGTTCTACATGAGTAGCACACCCATACAACGAAACAAATAGATAGGAAAGAACGGAATACAATGTTAGAGAAATTGAGAGAATTAGGAACTAAACTTTCATTAACTGTCGTAATAGCCTTCTTCTTCTGTTTACATGACTATTCAAATGAGTTAGTTAGGACTCTAACTAACTCTATGAACAACTATTCTATTAATAACAGAATAACTACAACATAAAAACTACCTCTTCCCTTTAAATCTATTATAGGCCTAACAATACTCCCCTCCCAAAGGAACCCTTGACCTCAAGGGTGATAGCTAGAAAAAATTAGGATACATCCTTTCCAATTCATAGAGTTGAACCCACGAAGCTTCTTCATCAGGCAAATCTTTCTACTGCACCAGTATCTCAGTGACTGGTCAGCCCCTCTTCTGAACCACTCTTCTTTGCAAAGTAGTTTTGGTAATAAGATGTTCAGGTTGAGCTGGCCAATCTTTTGGTGGGAACATCTGAGTCATGGCTGGATTAGGGCACAGTTTCAGCAAGGAAACATGAAAAGTATGATGAATTCTCGAGTGTCGTGGAAAGTCCAGCCTATGAGCCACTGTCCCTACCTTTTGCACAATCTTATAAGCACCAAAATACCTTATGGCAAGCTTTCGGAAGCTTCTCATAGCTACTGAAATCTACCTATAAGGTTGTAGTTTCAAAAACACCCAATCTCCCTCATTAAATTGCCTGTCTGTCCTCTTCTTATCAGCCTGTTGTCACATCCTATTAGCAACTCTTGCTAAATGATGCTTAATGGTAGCCACCGTTTCTTCTCTTGCTGCAATGGAAGAATCCACAGCATCCACCGCTGCATCTTTAGACAAATAGGGAATATGAACAGGAGGTTTCTGACCATAGACAATCTCATAGGCTGTAGCCTGAACAGCTGTGTGGAAAGTGGTCTTATACCACTACTCAGCTAAAGATAGCCACTTAAACCACTCCTTAGGCTTCTCCCATGTCATGCACCTCAGAAAAGTTTCTAGGCAACAGTTTAATACTTCAGCATGACCATTAAATTGGGGATGATATGCTGAAGTTAAATTTTGTTGAACTCCCAACTGTCTCATGAACTCTTTCCGAAAATTACTAACAAAAATTGAGTCCCTGTCACTAATAACTTCAGTACAGGCCCATGTAGTTTATAAACGTGGTCTACAAATTACCATGCTACATTTGCTAATGTACAACATGAGAGTCTGATAAAATGAGCATACTTGCTCATCCTATCAATGACCACCATGATGATACTCTTACCCCCTAACCTTGGCAATCCCTCTATGAAATCCATGGAAATACTTGACCAAATACGTTGAGGAATAAGCAATGGTTGAAGTAGACCCAACAACAACAACAATAACAAAGTCTTTTCCCACTAAGTAGGGTCGGTTACATGGATCAATTGACGCCATAAACACCTATCGTAAATCATATTTTTAGACAAACCATTTAAATCTAAATCTCTCTTAATAATTTCTCTTATAGTTTTTTTTAGTCTTCCTCTACCTCTAATTATTAGACTATTCTTTATCTCATTTACTCTCCTAACAGGGGCTTCTATAGGTCTCCCCCCCACATAACCAAACCATCTAAATTTCAATTCTACAATCTTTTCCACAATAGGTGCGACTTCCACCTTCTCTCTAATGCATTCATTTCTAATCCTATCTCGTCTAGTGTATCCACTCATTCAATGCAACATCCTCATTTCTACAACATTGAACTTATTCTCTTGTTGACTTTTTATTGCCCAATACTCAGTTCCATACAACATTGCAGGTCTTATAACTGTACGGTAGAATTTACATTTATATTTGAGTGGTACTCTTTTATTACAAATAACACCCGAAACACTCCTCTATTTCATTCACCCCACTTGAATCCTATGTTTTACACCTTCTTCTATTTCCCCGTTATATTGTATGATGGATCCAAGATACTTAGATCGTGTGACTTGTGGTAGGATATGTTCTTTAATTTTTACTTCTGTGTTAGAAGTGGCGTGTCTCTTACTAAATTTACATTCCATATACTCCGTTTTACTTTTACTTAAACGAAATCCATGAGCTTCCAAAGCTAGTTTCTATCTCTTCAACTTCTCATTCATTTTCTCTCTAAATTCTTCAACTAGAACAATATCATCTGCAAAAAACATACAATGTGGCACCAACTCTTGGATATGTTCAGTAAGCACATCCAAGACTAAAGTAAAAAGATAAGGGCTCAGAATTGACCCTTGATGTAGACCAATAGTTATCGGAAAATCTTCCGTAAGTCCACCTTTTGTTACTACACTAGTTGTAATCTCATCATACATATCTTGGATTGCTCGAATATAAGTTATACGAACTCTATTTTTCACCAAAACCTTCCATAGCACTTTTCTTGGCACTCTATCATATGTTTTTTCCAAATCGATAAATATCATGTATAAATCTCTTTGATTCTCTTGATACCTCTCCATTAATCTTCACAACAAATATATTATTTCCATAGTTGACCTTCCTAGCATAAAACAAAATTGATTCTCCATAACTTGAGTCTCTTGCCTTAACTTTCGCTCAATTACTCTTTCCCATAATTTCATAATGTGGCTCATGAGCGTAATTCCTCTATAATTTACACAATTTTGAATGTCTCTCTTACTCTTATAAATAGGGATTAAAGTACTTCTCTTCCACTCGTCTAGCATTCTCTTAGATCCCATAATTTCATTAAATAACTTTGTGAGCCAACTTATGCCTTTCACTCCTAAACCTTTCCATTCTCCATTCACTTTAATGCTTCTTTTACCTCTGCTCACGAATCCTACAATAAAAAGTATAATTTTGATCCTCTTCTCTAGTGTCTAACCTATTCAATTGTAATAAATCTTGTGCCCTTCATTAAAAAGCTTATGAAAATAACCCTTCCACCGTTCTCTGATATCTTGTTCTGTGACTAACACTTTCCCTTCTTCATCCTTGATGCATTTCACTTGGTCCATATCTTTTATTTTTCTTTCCCTACTTTTAGCTAACTTGTAAATACTTCTTTCTGCAATTATAGTACCTAAAGATTGGTATAACCCATCAAATGCCCTCGCTCTCACTTCGCTCACTGCCTTCTTAGTGTCTTTCTTAAATACCTTATATTTATCCCAATTTTTATTACTCTTACATAACAACCACACTTTATAACACTTCCTTTTAACTTTAACCTTATCTTGCATGCTTGCATCCCACCACCAAGATTCTTTATTCCTAAGTCCAAAACATTTTGATTCACTTAATATTTCCTTTACCACCTTCCTAATCTCTTTAACCATTCCATTCTACATATCGTTAGCACTTCCTTGTATTTACCAAGGTCCTTCTTCCACAATCTGTCTCTACAAATTCTTTTCTTTATCTTCCTTTAGTTGCCACCACTTAGTCCTAAACACTATATCTTCGCCTTTGCTTTTTACTCTCCTCTTAACTCTTACATCTATAACCAAAACTCTATGCTGAGTAGTTAAATTAGGAATATTTTCATGCTTACAACAAGCACATGTATCACATTGCTTGATAAAATCCTTGATGGCTTCTGAATACATCTCCCACAGTATACATTGATCTTCTTGCAATCTTTTGTATGATTGGTGCCATCTGAAAGCCTTCCCATCCAAGTGGAAACTTGCCACTATAACTTTCATCTCTTTAGGTGTTTCATCTAGCTGGACATATATCTCACACTTTGAAATCCAGCAAAGAATGTTATTTCAATTGAATTTGGGGAACTCCATCTTTATTAATCTGGAGGACAACTGGTAATCGTCATTCCCCTATTGGTGTTGACCCACTCTGTTTCGATCCCCATCACTTCAGCTTCTTTCCCTGTTGCCCCTATTTCTTTCACCATAGCTTCTCTTTGTTGACTCCATCATTCTCATCACTTAGGTCATCTACGCTGACAATCATTGTAGCAATTTTTGAATACCCAACAAGCATTGCTCCATAGTCGACATCCTCTGGTCAACTTCACTTGCCATCGATGATTGCATCTTGTCCTCCAACTCACACAGTAAAGACTATGATTGTGTTCCCTCCACCATAGGTCTGAAGAAGGGTGGCTCTGATACCACTTGATAAGAAAGAAAGGAATAGAATGTAGAAATGTAGAGAAATTGAGAGAATTAGGAACTGAACTTTTGTCAATTGTCATAACAGCCTCCTTCTGTTTACATGACTATTTAAATGAGTTAGTTAGTTAGGACTCTAACTAACTAACTCTATGAACAACTATTCTGTTAATAATAGAATAACTACAACAGAATAACTACCTCTTCCCTTTAGATCTACTATACACCTAACACAAATTAAAGACAGACTACAGATTTTAGATAAGTTTCTCATCAAAGGTATCAAAAATGTATTTCAGTAAACTCCTGCTCTCTTTGTTCTGTTCTCTATTCTCACTTCTTACAAAGCAGCATGAAATGTCAATTGAGGATAGAACCACATATCTCCCCAATGTCATGTGAAGTTTACAGACTAAAAAAAGTCCAAGATTGATAACCAGAAAGTCTAAGCAAATGAACCGCTAAACATCACAAAATTCAGAAATGCCTGCTGCAGTGCTACTAATTTTGAAATTGCTAGTGTTATTAGTATGCATGTAACCAATGGTCCAATGCATGATTCAGAAATCCTGAATGTAAAGAATCTTTATTTCATGGGTCTGAAATCCATAACCCTAAATCTGTAATAAATCTACCTACTAAACAACCCCAGACCTAGTTATGTTACTGCTGTGAGCAAGACATTTCTAGGAATCATAAGCTTCACTTGTTAAAGCTCTCAATTTAAAATTCCTAAGTGTACCATCACACAAGCAACTTTAGGTTTTTCACCTCAGTGGAGAAAACTGCCATAAAGTGACTGAACAGAACAAATATAAGCTCACCAATGGAATTTATAACATGAATAATTTTGAAAGAAAACTATAACAAGTTAACAACAACAAAAAGGGAAAAGTAAAAAGAAAAAGATGAAAGGAGTATATATTGAAAAATTACCGAGAGCATATAAAGAAGAGGCATCTCGCATATTAAGTCTGTGATTTAAGCAAGAGTCTCCATTTCCTGTATGGTCTTCAGAATCCAAGTAAAAACCTTGTGGCTGGAAGTTTGGAAGAGATTTTTCTCTTTGATGGTCAACATCAACCTCCACAGAAACTCCCATTCCTTGGTCAATGCCAGCATCATTAGATATTTTCTTATCCTTCAAGACAGAGGTTCCTGAATCACATTTGTGAAGAGTCTCTCCTATATGGGTTTCAACTGTATTATGCCACTCTGATTGTCCATGTTGATTGCTGAATTTGTCCCCAACCATATATGAGGTCCCTGAGGAGTCAAATTGGTCCAAATCTCTCCATTGGAACTCTTTCGGGATACAAGAATACCACAACTCATAGAATATCAAACCCATCACCATATTTGACATAGGATCGCGACCAGATCCATTTTCTTGCTTGAGGCTAAAAAAGAAAAAAGGAATGGCAAAGAAGTTAGAGTCTGATGATCCCCTGGTGATACTTATCTTTCTGAATCCTTATGTATTTTCCATGTGAAACTCATCATTAAAGAAAGGAAACATGCATTGACAATGGAAAGAAGCAATCTGATTTCTAAAACATTAATAAACTAATGACCAGTTAGTGGTGACAGCCTAGATTTAGTAACGAAGCTGCTCACAAAGGAACATTTCTAATTTCCTTTGTTGGCCATAGACACTTCACCAACTACACAAATTAATAAACAGACAGCCACTCTTTTTTCTGTGGGCCATTACTAATTAAAGTTTCAATCTTCCATTCTAGCATCCCCATGGTCTGGTTCATAATATATTAATATGTCAGGCCTCAGCACAAGAGCCCGGGTCTTGAGTCTTGAAAGTTTCTAACTAATAAAAGCATGCTAAAAGGCCTCCCTCCAAATGTCCTTTCAACATTCCTTGCTTTTGAATTATAAGGCCCTTATTTTCCTTGTTATGCCTCACTAAAAGCAAGTCGATAGGCTTTTAGGTGCAC
This sequence comes from Erythrophleum fordii, assembly GCA_032878935.1. Taxonomy (NCBI): domain Eukaryota; kingdom Viridiplantae; phylum Streptophyta; class Magnoliopsida; order Fabales; family Fabaceae; genus Erythrophleum; species Erythrophleum fordii. The sequence continues at coordinate 31,401,169 of JAVQMF010000058.1, read as the reverse complement.
ACAACTACTTATTATACTTCATGATTATTATAGTTATGTAGGAGAAAAAGAAAAGCTCTTATCAAGCAACATTGTTTATTGTAAACAAAAGAGTGTAATACCAACAACATATGAAATGGCAGTACTAGGAATAACAATTTATAATAAGTGGACCTTCCATAGCCATAATTACGGGTCATAAATGTAAGGAAAAATACACATAATGATAATTACCAAAACCTTCTTATATGTATCTTGGACAATATGCTTCAAAGAATGTTACAAAACTTCGACCCCCCCCCCCCAAAAAAAAAGAAAAACAAAAGAAAAAAGGAATGGTTTACAACCAGTCAATTACATTATGAAACAACACTAGGCATACTAATGCTACTCTACTCATGTTCCTCTACAAAGGCAAAGGATTAAGCATTACCCAAAAAAAAAAAAGGACATTGAATTAAAGAATAAAAATACATACCATAAAACAGCCTGATGTGCTTCCTCATTGTTGCCTTGCATAATACAAAAGAGTATGAACTCCAAATGAACTACATATCTTTTCTGCTCCACAAGTAAAACTCTATATTAAGAACTGAAGCCTTGAGAAACAACCTGGCCTCATAAATACAAAAACAATGTCTCCATGGCAAAATACAATTTATTTATCAACAAGAATTCCTCTCTGTAGAGACAAATACGATATTCTTTTTACATTAAATAAATTATAGTTGCAATATCACATCACAAAGAGGGAGAGTGGAAACATCACATAATTGCAATGCTGCTTGCTCCCATTTTGACTTGTAAGTGCAAATATTGATCAAAAAATTATTTCAGAGAATATTAAGATAATTAGACCTAAACTTTTCTACACAGTCAAATGAAGGTAGGACAACGTAATAGAGTTTTCAGAAGGATGAAGTAAAATAATCCATTCTTCTTCACTCAACCACGAAAGACTTATGCAGATATTTCCATCCAATGTACAAGAAATCAAGTTGGATACGCATTTTTATTATTCAGCCAAGCTTAGTTTTCCTCTAAAGACATGAATTGGTAGCTGATGTATGCATCATCAGACAAATTAGGTGGCATTCAAATAAAAGATCCCATGGACAGAGGAGAGCAGCTTAATTATGGCTAACGCTGATCTTCAAGGGAAATTTGTCTTGACCATTTCAAATCAAACATAGATGAAGAGTGAGCATCGAGGTGAACAAAGACAAAGCAAATATGGATACTTGTCTATCTATTATGGGCCATCTATTCCAGAGGATAATTTTCCTCCTTATGGATGGGATCTCAATAATCCATGGTTATAGAATAGATATACACCTTATACCAATAGAAAAGGATACAGCCTAGAAGACAGTACTCTTCAATCATTCAGACTATTTGTTTGGTCATTATTTGTGTCTGTCCTGACAACTACTCTCACCCCTATCCTTTTTTTCCCCCCATAGGTTTATCACGATAATGTGCTCATTAAAATAATAATTGTTAACGCCACTAAGGCATCAAGAATAAGTCAAAACCAGTCAGAGTCCAACAACATTGAAAACATTCAACAAAAAGATGGTCATTTTGAAGCACTTAGTAGGAAAAAGTAATATGAAATATACCTCTACTGGCCAATCCTTCATTGATCCATTCTTCCTCATCCAAACATCATAGATGTTCCTGATCCTTGTTGGATTGATACGGCTATTTCCTACATGTTTGAGAAGCTCCAGTAAAACCTACAGATAGACCAACATACATCATGGTATTGAGAATCTAAATCAGGAGATCAGTGATAGGAAAATAAATCACAACAGCATAGCACTATGGCAGTATAGTTATTGTGAGAGCACTAAAAGGGGGAAAAATTGGATTAAGCCACTTTTACTCTGACCCCTTTAAAAACCTTCTTCTAAATATGAAATTTACATGTAATTTGTACATTTTTCCGCAAGCTAGACTTCTGAGTCTGGATTTACATTTTTCATATCATGATGTTAACTTACATTTTTGGAATAGATTGCAATCCAACAAGACAAATGATTCAAAATTTGTTAACAATACAGTAACAAATGAAACTTCTAAATTCTAAACTACTTGTAAGCTTTAGATATAATAATTTCAAAAGCCTCTCATTATATATATATATATATATATATATATATTTCTTTAAATGTTCCAACCTCCCACACAAAGCCTTCTCCAGACAATAATGTGTCTAGGTAGGAATGTCTGAAGATAAAAATAATGAAGGAGGGCAAAAAAAAAAGTCCTTCCTTTAAAACAGTTACTTAGCTTTTAGATTTATAGTTGTTAAAAGTCCATCATCCCTATCATACCATATAAAGTTCTGTAATTTCTATCCTGCCATCAAGTTTGCACCAAAAATTTACGCCTTGTTTGGTTCAAAGGAGGGGAGGGGAGGGGAGGGGAGGAAAGGGAAGGGATTTTAATGAAGGGGAGGAGAGGGGAAAGAAGGGGAGATATATTATTTGGTTCAGGAGGGGAGGGGAAGGAAAATAATAATATATAGACCATTTTACCTCTTATATATTTTAAAAGTAATAATAATACAATTAATTATTCTTTTATTTTTAAAAATTTAATATTTTCACCACCAAATTAAACAAATGTCAAAAATTATTTATAATTATAATTATTTAAAAAAATTTGTACATAAATAAAACTAATTAAATAATTATTTCAACAAATATATAATTTAATATATTTTATTTCATGAAATTAGAATGTATCTGAGTTAGGAACATTGACATGTTTATTTTTTCTTCAATATGACAATATACCTGTGTTAATTGGTAAGTTAAAATTTTTCTTCAATCATACTTATAAAAATTTTATAAAATATAAAATTAATAATCAAGATAAGGGCATTTTGGTCTTTTTCCCAACTTTCCCTCCCAATCCCCCCAAATTGGAGGGAGAGGAGAGGAGGGGAGGAGAGGGAAAGTTTACACATGCCAAACAAGGGGTCTCCTCCCCTCCCCTCAAACCAAACAAGGGGTTAGTGTGTTTGGATGGGGGGATAATGGAAGAAAAGGGAAGGGAAGGAAATGCTTCATTGGAACTTTTCCCTTCTTTGGGAGTATTTTACAAGGAGGGGTGGAGAATGGAGGATTTTCTACTAATCTTTCAAAATCTTCAGAAGTCTTTCAAAGCCCTCGACATTGTATAAATTTAAGTTCCGCCAATCCAGATGATTTTGGGGAAAAAAAATCAACCACTAAATATTATGTTATTCGTTATTCCTTAAATTTCATATCAACAAACTAAATGATTATAATTGATCATTATAATGAGAGATCAATGTATCAAAAATATATTACACTTATCAATTTCATCTTTTTAGCTTATTATGCTGTTAATTTTAAACATAGGAAAGGAAAATTATCACATAACCATCCCTTTTCCCCACCTTCTCTCTCCCTCCTTTTCCTTTGGATTCCTTCCCTTCCCTTCCGCTCCTAGCCCCCCAAAACATACAATTAGATGACAGATTTTCAAAGATGCCCCGACAATTTCCCAGAATCGGTAATCCAATTTCCCAATCCCAAAGTTTAAAATTAGCACAAAAATGCCAGAAGCCCAGAAGAAATAAGCTTATTCAAAACAAATGATTTCATTGCTGATACATACTAGGTATGCAGAACTGCAGATAACTATTCCCCTGAACCATAACAAGAATCAAGATCCAAATGACATTAAAATTACCACCAAAAAAAAAAAAACATCAATTCATACCGAATACTTAAATTGATTCTCGAAAGGGGACTTGTCTTTAACCGTTGCTTGTAGATACACACTAAGAACACCGCTTGCTTCCACCCAGTTTTGCTGTTTCACAAGTCTGCGCAATAGATACCGCAATCTACCTCGATGTTCCGACCTCAAATTGTTAGGACCCAGTCCTAGAACATAAGAAGGCTTCGTCAACGACAACATGATTCTTTTGACGAGCTTTTCTCGTACGGCTATAGGGTCATCGTGAGCAACTCTGCTCAGCTTCCTTTTACGAACTTGGACTTTCATAGCACTGTGTCCAATCTCTGGCTCCTCAGCTTCCCAATCCCAAGTATGAGACTCCATATGAGTATGAAGCTAGCTATGTCTAGGTCTAGCAGCAGGAGACGACGAAAGAAAAAAAGACGAGTTCAGTACATCTTCTGCCAATTGGGTATCCCTATGTAACTTGCATCCCCCAACAATGCCCCCAAACAAGAACATGATCCATCAATGAAACAATGAAATATAATTCTGCCAATGAGGTATCCCCACAAGAACGCCAGTCAAACCCCTTTGCGATGAAAACCATCAACAGCATCAGATTCCAATCAAAACCATCAACAACATAAAGTTAAACTCGAAAACAACCAAGAAACAACGGATTTAATAAGACCCGAGAAAGAAACCTCAAATTTGTCAGCCAATTTGGATGCCCTCTGATGTGCATGCGACGGCAAAGAGGAAGCACGACTTCCGTGCGAAAATGGCAAATGAGGGAAGGGGTAGGGGAAGGGGATGGGGAAAGACACTTTGTTTTAAGCCATCCAGAGAAGGCAAAGAACACTGCAAAAATGGCAGACAAAGGAAGGGGAAGGGGACGCTACGTTTGGCGAGGCCGCTTCGCCTCGAGAGAGCGGATTCTCTCGGATTCTGACTGTAGCAGTCACCATTTGGAAAGAAACTCAGGGATACGACGCCGCCACTTCCCTTAAATGTAGGGTGCATTCAAGATTCGTAAATGATCCACCCCCTTGTGGTTGTCTTTTAGCTATTAGGTTGTAAAATTTACAGCTGAGTCTCTAGGCTGTTTAGTTTGTAATTTAGTGATTATTTTAATATAAAAATTCACGTGCTATTATTTGAAGAATGAATGTAAAATTACCCTAGTCTAAGCAGTGTAGTTCATTTTTTGACTATAGTCTTTTTAGTGTTTTGATTTTTGGCAAAACAATAACTTGTTCATCCCACTGATCATCTAAGATTTTGAGTTTTTAAAAACCTTGCAATTTTTAAGCACCTGGCAGTAATCAAGGTTCCTAATTTCCCTGGGCAGATTGATGCAAGAAAATGGAGAAAAAGGAGAGGAGGAAAAAAAAAATGAAAAAAGGAAGATATAAAAAAAAATAGAGCTAATATTTGAATATACTTTATTTATTATTCAAAATTAAATTCCTCCTAATACAATTGCAAAATATTTTATATAAAACCTATAACTCTTAATAAATTTGAAAGATAATATTAAATTATAATCTTAGTAAAGAATAATTATTTAATCCTAATAAAAAATAATTAAATAAAATAATTATTACAATAAAACAATTAAAATATTAATTCTTAATTCTGATAAAATATTATTTTTATATTTATTTTTAATTCATAATTTACAAATAATTAATAATAATTTTCTTATTTTTATTCCATTCTCCGTAAAATTCTTTTCAAGAACCCTAAATTGTGAAGCTGTTCTTGTAGGATTATGTAATTTTCATTCACTGATTTCACCTATAAAAATATAGTTTACTTGGTCGAGAAAGTTTAATTTTCTAATAACAAAGAAATTATTAAAAAGCCTAATTCAACCCCTGTTCTTAGGTTCTTCTAGACTAAGACTATTATTTTGCATAAAATAATGAAAACCCTTGTCAAAAGAAAAAGAAAAAAAAAAAATCAATTCACATGTATGGGTCAAGCAAATAGGAACAGCCGTCGTTTAATGCGCTTTCACTCCAGACACCTCAGAGTCAATTCATCATGCTATCAATCCATGCATAAAAACAGTGCATCAAAATTAAACAAGCATGAAGTCTATTCCTTTAGAATGTTCCCCAAACTAGAATAACATTAGGACTATAATATTTTTCAAACCCAGAACCTAAACCAAAGAAGCCAAAGAACTATGTAGGCACTAATCCAAGTAAAAACTGAATATAGAGGAAAGGCATTAAGGGACCCTTCACAGCTCAAAATCCAACCCAAAAAATAAAATTATGCTTCATACGAAAGGCTGTAAACGAAAATGTTCTTTCAACAAACCCAACTCAAAAGCACCAAGCAAAACCATATTGACACAAACATCAGAGCATCGCCATCATCGAAATACAGCCAAGGCAAACAGATTCAAATTCAAGAGAGCAGACTAATTTGAACTCAAGTTCATAACTCCAGCAACACATCAGCATATGGGACCAAGGCAGAGATCACATTCAATATAATACCATTTAATCAATTTAACACAGAACACGATGATTGTAAAGGGTTCACCAAATAGCTTTCTTTCGCAATTTCTCCTTCTCCTTCGCTCTGCTCCCGTAGCTTCTCTCTCTCCTCTCCTCCTTCTTTTATAGTTGGCTCTCGGTTTATGCCCTAAGTCGAGTCCTCGCATCCCAGAATCACGGCGTGCCTCCCTGAATCCGAATATCCATCCGTCCTTCGCACGGTCATCCAAAACGCAGCTGCGTTCCTGCGTTTTGACCCCTGCGCTTCTTTTGTTTTTTAAATAGGAGTTATTTGAGCTTTTGGATCCATTTTGTTTTACTGGGTTATTCCTCTACTTCTCTTCTAACGGTTTTCAAAGCTGGACCAAAGCTTCAACTATTTTAATTTGGATTTTTCTCTCTAAACTTGGCCCTTTATTATTTGTTATTTTATTATTATTTTTTGACTCAAAATTTAAACTAAATTTGACCTAAAATTAAACACCATTCATAATAAAAATAAATAATAATTAATTTAAAATCAAATAAAAACTTAGGTTACAAATTGGTTATTTTTAAAAAATATCTGAACAAAATGCAATGTTAACGTCATGGTATCTTTATCTTCATTCTTATCAACCACAGTGATCATGCCTTGTTTCTTCCTGAATTTGCTGGATATATATACTTCATAATCATATGATATCGAGTTAATGGAAGGAACAACTAGTTGAGAATATCCAAGTGATTTTAGGTTAGAGAAAATATTAAGCATCAATATTGTAGGCTGGTAGGATTGAGTTGACCTTCTTATCCTAAACTGAGGTTGTTTGTTGATCAGTGCAATTTAAGATCCTATGCGATGAATAAGAATAGAAAACTATGAAGTAGCTTCTAGGATATTAAATTGCACTGATCACCAAAAAACCTTAATTATCAATAAAAGGGAAAACGAAAAAAGTATAAGGGACATAATTAAATTTTAAATATGCGAAATTTTGAAAAATAAGAAAATAGCGAAAAGAATATTAAAAGGAAGAAGATAAATAATTACATCAATAATCTAAATTGCAATCACCATGGTCGTCTTGCAGGGTGATTATAAATCACATCGTATTGTACCAATAAGTGAGGTTATTAAGTATGTAAAGGTCTTCAACAAAGCTATTACTGTTATAAATACATACGTATGTAAATTCCTATATTAATGTTGAAAAATTTTGAATGAAGGGAAAAGATTTTAAAAAAGGAAATAAAAAATTTTTGCGAAGTGGATGTTAATTCTACATAGTGCCTATTTATTAAATTAATGTGAATATTAAATACAAAGTGTGTTTTAGTTAGTTACATAAAATTGTATTTATTGAATTAATATTGATGGACATTAGAATATCAATATGTATTACATGTAAAATTTTTTGTTAATTACTTAAAGTGTGTATTGAGTTAATACGGTAAGTATTAATACTAATTAACATTAATTTGTTATTATTAATTTGTCAAATTAATTGTACAATTGTGATATGATGTGCATTCTTTTTAATGTACGATTATCAACCTCATTTTATGAATGAGTACTATGAAGTAGTGAAAGATCAGAGGGTGCCCACAGTGATGATCTTTTGAGGCATTTTAGAACACCTATGTTAGGAAATTGAAACAACATAATCAATAAACTTTTGTAGAAAAATATTGGGTTGAATTACATTTTGAAGTAACATATTGCTCATTTTAAAAGATAACTAGTTGATTTTCCTAGAGTTACAATTTTTGTAAGAAAAGTATAATGAGACTTTTTTATATAATAAAACAAAAAAATTAGAAAATAAAAAAGAAAAGAAGAATTTGAAGCAACGTTAAGAGATAATAAAGATAATAAAATAAAAGAATTTGTTGATAAAGAAATGCAAATGAGGTAAGCCACTCACAAAAGCATTAGATCATATTGTGAATGAAAAGATAAATAACAATTTAAACAACAAATAAGATGAGGACAAAATTGAAGGAAAAAAGATCACATATTTATTAATCACCTTATATGACTTATTAATATGTCAATAACAAAATTTAATAGAGGTACAAAGGCTAGAGAGCCCTTGCTAAAATAAACAAAATTATTAAAATCAACTTTCTCTTAACTAACAAATATCTACTTTTATTCGATTAGAACATATTCAAGTTAATTAAAAGTTCTTAAATTCTTTTAATCCTATCAAGAGCTCCCTAGATGAAATCACCCTTAACCCTAATGATGTAAGGACTTAGCAAATTTAGGGAACTAATCAACTGGCATCTAAAAATGAGTGACTTCATATTCCTACAATCCAAACACAACTATTGTCCTACACTTCCATTGAAGTTTGCTAAACTTGATTTCCAATCTTCTACCACTCACTTGTAAAAACTAAAATCCTAGGCCTTATATGTAAAAGAGTACATTGATGTATGAAATTAGCTCTATAGAGACACAAACAAACTTTACCATAATGTCCATGAAAAACACCTCCTTCATCTCTACAAGTAGCATTAGTAGTTCAACAGCTAAATTTACATGGTTATAATTCCCATAATCTATTACAAATCTCCTATCAGCATTTCCCATCAAAACCATAAAAGTTAAAGGAAGTAGACCACCTTTAAGATCAAAAAATAAGATGAAGATCTCCTTTAAATCTAATAATTGTCTTATATACCACAATTGTAGTGTAGGTAAGCCTTGAGAACAAGCTAGACGGCATAACTAAAGTCAACAAGACAAAGTTTGGAACATTAAGTGAGCATGAGGAAAGGAAGTTACCTAAAAGGAATCTTGTCATATCTTTGTCCCACGCGGTTCAAATTAAAATCATTAGTTGGAATTTCAATCATTGGTCCATAGTAGGTCACATTAGTTCAAGGAGGAAGAAATTAGAGAGACCTTCCCTGTGTGTTTTGTTTTCAGTCCGTGTTTGTCTCTTTTAGAAAAATGGATGCCCCTATGTTCTTAAGATAAAATTTTAACCCTTATATGTATTGGTCAGTTTTTCATTTTAATTTTTTCACAAGATAAACTGAGCATCATTTTGACTTCAAAATTTAAAATAAAATTAATTAATTAATTAATTAATAGTTAATTAATTAATTAACTAATTGTTTTTTAGGTTTATAGATTTGGATCATCCTATCATGAGCAGTCCAAGAATCTAACATCTCTCACTTGCACATGATGAGATATACAAAATAGAATTTTTTGCTCTTCTTTCACTTTCATACTGAGTGCTCTGCCATGACCAATCAAACATAATCTTTTGGGAGCTTTTGCACTATAATCTCATTATAGAATCTCATTTGATATGTAAAATTTAAAAGGAATGCAATCGCGGAAGGAATAAAAAAATAATTTTGAGGGTAAAAATGATCTTTATGCCCCTACTTTAAAAAAGTCATAAAAAAGTGGTGAGATATTACTGAGTAATGATTACATAAGTAAAATAAACATTACACAAGAGTTATGTAAAGATAATTCTTCTGTATAAAGATTACTAAATGGGCCCTTAGATATATGTTACATGCTTGTTTATGAGCCTTAAATGCTCTAGATTTACCCATATACACATTATTCTATAGTTATTAGCAAATCTAATCCCTTTTGAGTTTAATTGATACTCAAATTGCTTTCTCATATACTTAGTATCCACACTTATGATGTTAAATACATTAGTTAGTACTTTATAAACTAAGACATCTTTTTCCTTTAATGGTTAGTGGATTATTATCATTAGCTCAATTGTTTTGCTCATTCCTCAAGGAACTTATTGATTCATAAGGATATGAGCTTTGGTAATCTATTTAAGAAAGAACAAGTCCTCACATAATTGACATTAGTTTGGATAATAGGCTAATATAATAATCCACTAATGTATCATAATTAATTTAATAGTATGTATTTGTTTGTATATCATTGAAAACAATATCTTGGTATGTGAGAAGAAGGATAACTTTATACCTTTTCTTGAGGAGCTAATTGTTTCATGAAAGAATAAGCAGCGGACAAACAATCTAGGAGAAATATGCATTTTTACATGATTGATGCCCTAAAGGAAAAACTTATTTAAATCTTTAACCAATACATGGTATTCATTTAACGACGTACTAACAAATGTGCATTTTTTTGTGTAAAATTATGAATATTACATTTCCCCTATTTTGAAACAAAAACCATGAAAATCCTCTTTTTATTTGGAAAACTTATTGTCTTACAAGGGAAAAGATTTCAAGAGAGGAAGGAGTCTTTTTAAGGTTAATGTAAGTATAATTGGACTAGTTGTTAAAGGAAGCATACACAAGATTGTGTACCATTTATCTTTATTTTATTTTTGCATATTTTTTATTTTAATATTTTTTATATATTTTTTTAAAAAATGCATACTAAACGGTTTCTCTTTTAAAGGATTATGATATAGAGGTCTATGGTCTTTCAGGGTTAAAAATCTATAAGACAAGGGTTGGCTTAATTAATGCATACTTTTATCATGATAAATGCATGTCTAACTATGCAATGACACTTCATTAACTACTCTAATAAATAGTGATAATGTGTTACTTTTTCCTATAAGCTTTATTGGATGCATGACATGAATGTGATAAGGAATGAGATTAAAAAAAAAAAAGGCTCTACTTTGTCCCAATATGGGTAAACCTTAAGTTGAGGTCACTGATTTATAAAAGTATGACTCTAACTATTTGGGAAGCAACTATGACTACTATCAGTGTAGGGGTTTTAAAGTAGGTCTATGATCCTAAAAAACATTGGTCTCTAAATTGCCCATACCTAAGATGATGATCTTGCTATATAAATATAATCTTGAGAGTAAAAAGATTCTACATAGATCAAACCTATATAATAAGGTATAAGTTGGGTGAAATCTTTAAAATAGTCTCAAGAAGAATAAGACTTTACAGGGAAATCAATATAAGTATCTACTAATCTAAAGTACATTCAAACCTATTTATAGAATCCATAATGTGTGTGAAGTAAGTATGTATCAGTGATGTGTGTGAGGAAAGCATTCATACCGTTGTCATATAAATTACCCAACGCTCATCTATTAGGTAGATTAACAAAACAAAGAGAATAAGGTATATAAACAAATATAAATAAAATGAAGAGAGTAAAACATATATAGATATAGTCATCTACCTTAAAATTTTATTCCATATGCTATTTAACTGAATACATATTATACATAATCAACGACACAAAATAAACAAACGTAAAAAACATGTTAACTACTCTAATCATGTGAAACAAACAATATATAAAAGAGTAACCAAAATAGAATAAATACCATAATATTTTATACAACTAACTTAAAATTAAGCTTAACTTTCAAACTAGTTTTTAGTGGAGTTGTCAAACTGTCACACCCATAATGTGATCACATGGCATTAAAAAAGAAAATTTTCTATTTTCAAAAATAAAAATCAACTGAAATAGGGTCGCCATTAAAATTTTAATTTTAACAAGACAAAACTTTAGAAAAAAAAAAAAACCCTTTTAAAGGAAAAATGATTTGCAAATAAGAAATGGATTCAAAACTCAATTGTATGTAAGAAAAATGTTAGGCATTACATAACACCTGTTTCTAGAAATGGTTATCCTAAATTAATTATGCAAAATCGATATAACTTTAATTTTCTTTTAATCACTCTTAGCAATCACACACAAAAAGTAATAAAAAAAGAAATTATGAAAATAAAATAAAAAGAAAAGAAAAGTTTATTCATAAAGGTAAACTTAATTTAGGATAAAATCTTAGGATCTATGTATCTTACAGAAAGGATCAAAATCTTATAGAAAATGGTAGTTCAACTAGGTAAAAAATTGTATTTCTTAGTTGGTGATTTTTTTTTATTTTTTTGTGAAATGATAAAGAAAATAATTATTTTTGTCTTTTGCAAATAAAATGACTTTAAGATTAATTTGTATGTTTTAACTTGCAAAGACTAAGTTAATTTTATTTTTTTTATTCTTTTCACTTTTCCTTTTTTATTTTTACTTTTTTTATTTTTCCTTTGCACTTTTGTTTGAAATGAGATTTTTATTTGAGTTAAAAAGAGACTTTTGTAATTTTTTAATGTATATTTTATGTTGTAATTTTATCAAAATAGAATTTGTGAAATGTTTCTGAATGAAAAGGAAGTTCAACTAACATTTGATCTTTTGTGATCTTTTGAATTTTATTTTTGTTTAAAATGAAACTCTAAAAAAATTATATTTGTTTATTTATTATTATTATTATTTGAAAAAAACTAACTTTTGGAGTTATAAAACTCTTAAAAATTTTAAATAATTAAAAAAGATTTTGAATTTTAAAATTTTATTTTTAAAAAATTTAAAATTTAAAGTAAAACTCTTAAGAAAATGATTTATTTCATTTTAGCTATTTATTTTAAAAGATTTATTTTTAAACTTTTACATTTTTCTAATTTTTTACTTTTAAAGGAAAACTTAAAAAAGATTTAAGATTTATTTAATTTCCAAATAAATTAACTTTTATTTTCATATTTTCACTTTTTTTAACTTTTTAGAAAAGGTGGATAATCAAAATTCAACTTGATTTTTTTTGGTATTTTTTAAATTTTTAAAAGAGAATTTAGAGAAATATTCCTATAAAAAAGAAATTCACTTGATTTTTTTTTTGAGAACATAAATTTTAAACTTTGAATAAGTTTTTTTAATTTAATTTTAAAAGAAACTCATTTGATTTTCTAAAGTTTTTTTTAATTCCAAAGGAAATACATTTTATTTTTGTAAAAACTATATTTTTTTTGAAAATTTTAAAATACTTTTTTGAATTTTTTAAAAAAATTAATTTGATATACCCTGTTGGGACCCAAAATTTATTAAAATACAATTATGTGACTTAATTAGTACTTGTGAAAATTTATTATTATACATGATTATTCGACTAACTCTTATATGCCTAAGGAAGCAAAAAATTCCACAAGGTAATTTTTAAAAAATATAATATAAAAATAAAATAAAATAATTAAAAAATAAAACAAAAATGTGTACAAGCATATAAATATTGTGTGTGCTTTTGTTCATCCAAGGGCCATTCATCTCAAGCATGTTACATTACATTTGAAATTAAAAAAACCAATATAATCTTCATCTCCAGCCTTTCCTTGAATTCTTTGCCAAGGGCTCTTAGATATTTGTCCCATCAATTTATGTGGCGCATGATTCAATCACAACAATAAGAATGCCAATCAGGATTTGCTTAACGTCAAAAATAAATAAAATTTAAGCCAAAAGTTAAAATGACATCAAGTAAGAACTTGTACAAAACTCAAGTTCTTATTCAAACCTTAAGCAATTTGTTTTCTTAAGAATCACACTGATCAAAGGCAAGCACTAGAGCACAAGGTTCATGCATGAGAAGTAGTGTGCATTTGGATTCACGGTGAGAAATCGTGTTAGAGTAGAAGAAACAAATTGTGACTTCGTAAGATTTTAACCCACGTAAATACAGAAACAAATACACCTGTAAGCATTTAAGTTAACATCATCAACATGATTTCAACCATGAAAATTTAATACTAGACTAATGAACCAGTATCTCTAGTCAAAACCTAGTTTGCAGCAATATCAAACCCGAGATCAACATTAAGCATCCTACGAGGCGATCAGAAACACGTGTGGTAATCATAGTAGTTCCACAACATAATACGACCGTTCAATAAAGAACTATGCTTTAAGATATAAGGAAATGTATCTGTTTTCACTGGTTCGATGCCTATAAACAAAAGAATTCTCGTAACACATCACTTACAACAACATTCACCACTCAACTAAAAAATGAGACCATAAATCCAATCTTACAAGTCATAAAATTCCTTAGCAATTTCAGCGCATACACAGAAAGTATAATGCGAGATTTCAGAACAACATATCACAAACCAAAACTTGTGTACAGGATAACAACAGGGACGAACTCATATTCCATCCATATACATGAATCCCACGTTTCAAAATGCACTAAAGTATTCCAAAGTACCAACAACGATCTTAACCATGAATCAAGCCACAAAGAAGATATTAGCAAACATCAAATTCAGAGAATAAAATCAACATCATGAAGACCTCTTGAAAATTTTCTGTTCAACCAAGTGACCGAAGCTCCTCGTTAATCCCCTCAATATCTGACCAAAATGCTCAATCGAATTTCCTTTGATTGTTAATCCGAACGCAAGATAACAGATCTAGCTTTAGTTTTCTCTCTCCATTGCTTTCTCTTTCGCTCAATCTCGCACCCCCTCTCTCACCTCTAAACCCCAAGAAAACTAGAGCCTTCTTCTTTGTTAGCCTCGGGTCTCTTCCTCTCTCTATTTTCTCCTTCTCAGAACATCCCAACTGAAAACAGAGCTTAAAAGCACCGAAGCCTCTCTCCCCGTCGTTCCTTCCAAACCGAGAGAAAACTCCCAGCCGAAAGCCCTCTTCTCCCTCTCGGTTCCTTCCAAACTGATAGAAAACTCCTAGCTGAAAAATCCTTGCATGTTTCTCCAAAACCTCCAGCCCAAAAAAAAAAAAAAAATTCCTTCTTTTTCTAATTTGCACCACTCTTATAGTAAAGCTAAGCGTGATCCCTACTCCCTCTCTTGAACGTGTTTCACACAGTTGTTATGACGGCTTCCTCTGTGCTGGCGCCAATTTACCATGGAAGAGAACATGAGAGATATCAATTATAAAATTATTATTATTATTTTTTTACATTTTACATCTTATAAAATTAAAAAAATTGAAATTAAAAAAAATTTATATGAAATTTATACTATCTGTATCAACTCTAAACAATTTAGAGAGGATCTGTGCGTATCCCCTTTATCCATGCGGGTGCAGGTACGCTTGTTGATTGTTTTGCGATATATATATATATATATAAGGTTTTGTCTTTTTTTTTGGATTATTTTGATTCTTATTATATTGGGTGATTTGAGTTTAGATTGTTTGGATTTTTAAGGTTATTTGAGTTTGGGGGTGTTTGGCTGAAAGAAATGGGTTTAGGAAAAAAATTATTTTGTTTTATTTTTTTTTCTTTTTTAATCTTATTTTATTGTTTTTATTATCTTTTCTTTTTTTAGTTTGTTTTCTCTTCTTCTTAGAATCTCTTTTTTCTGTTTTTATATTTGCTTTTTTCTTTTAAATTTTCTTTAAATTTTTTTTAATTCAATTTTAATTATTTTTATTTAAATTTCCTTACAATCCTTTCTTGTCAAGTGTTGTCATTTTATTATTTTATCGGGGGTTCAAAAATTAAATATGATTCAAACTAAGTTAATAACACCCCTTTTTTATATTTTTAGTTATTTTATTAATTTTATTATCATTATTTTTAGAAAATACTCAAATAAGATATTGTGTTCGTACAACTTTCTGTAATCTCTTTTGTTCTCCGCTAAAATTTCTTCTATTTCATCCATCCTATATTTCAAGTGGACGGATCCTTTCATTTTGCTCTTTGTTATTTGTGCTCAAGTTAATTGTCACCCTTTGATGTAACTTCCTCTCTCAGTTACTTATTAGACTTGGAGATTTAATTGAATAATAAAAACTCCATTTTATAGTTTTATACTTTTAACAAGATTATTAAAAGATAAAGTTTCACCTCTCAACATCTTACGAAACAGTTAATATCTAGAATAAATTATTCAAGGCAATAGCATAAATTCCACATGAAGATCAAACACTTGAAATATCTATATCATGCATTCAAAATTAACCTATACTAGTAATTTAAGTTACTTTCTACACCCTAATAAGAAAACTACTCTACAAAGAAAAAATAAATAAACTCAAATAAAGACATAGATGAAAAGAAGACGATAGTGTGTTATGGTTGAGATGCCTTTTATTACAAAACATTCCAGTACGTAGTTCATCCATTCATCTTCTCCAAGTCTTCCATAAAAAGCTCTAACATTGACTATAAGATGCATATATAAATGTATGCCAAATCGAGTTTATGAAGACTAGGGTTGCTTTCTCCGTTGCTTTAGGAGTATCTTCCATCTGGCAGCTAGAGACTAATCCTTTTTGAGGTTATAAAGATTACCGAAATGGGCAAACTTCTACCAATAAAGCCCAGCACAGTTAACATATAATTAGGTCCTTTAGGCTCCGTTTGGTTCAACGGAGGGGAGGGTATGGGAGGTTAATGGAGTGGAGGGGAGGAGAGGGGAGAGGAGGAGATTTAATGAGTTATGTTTGGTTGGAGAGGAGGGGAGGGGAGGTAATTATATTTGGACAAATTTACCCTTTATATTATTTTAATTTTATTTTTATAAAAAAATTATTTATATAAATAATTTTTTAAAAAAATTATAAATTTTAATCTTTTTTTTATTTTTAATTTCTGATTAAAAAAATTATCTTAATTTTTATTAAATATTAATATATTAAGAGTAAATTAAAATTTAAAAAATACCCCACCCCTCTCCCTCCTCTCCCCTCCCCTCCAAAACCCCCCAATTTGGAGGGGAGGCAAATTTGCCTCATTTCCCTCCCCTCCCCTCCCCTCCAATTTTATCCAACCAAACACCTTATCCCCATCCCCTCCCCTCCCCTCCAAAAACCCCCAACCAAACACTCCCTTAAGCATGTTGTTACGGGTTTGATTTCGGCTTTTTACTTTGACTATTGGTCTTTTTAATTGTGACTTCCAAAAAGTACTTATGTCTTTTTATCATTTTTAGCTCATCTACAAAGTAAGAGTCCAAAAATTAGGGTTTTCTCACATAATTCAAATAAATTCTACAATAAAACCATAATGACAAATAAAATAAACAACAATAGAGGAAGTATTAGCATTAATTACTTGATAAACTTCTATGAAATGACATGACAAAGTATATGAAATTAAGACCTATTAGTATTTCAAGGCACTTGTAATTATATTGAATTTTCATTTGTCCAATGTTAAATAATTTGAAAAGAATATTTTCCTCCACTTAAATAGTAGTATTTATAAAAATATCATATCTTGTACTTAGTAAAATCTCATAATGTTACATTTTTTAAAAAATTCTCTGGGTGCATACTTGATTAGATTGGTGTTACTCTTGATCTTGTCATGCACTTAAAAAATCAAGGAAAATGTCGTAGAAATTTTAATAAGTACAAAATATGAGGTTTTTATTGGCACTATTATGTAAGGGTTGGAACAGTGGCTTCCTGATTGGAATAAGGCCATGCCATTTTATGACCAAGAAATGGAAGTTCAAACATTTACCATGCTAGCAAGTGTCTTGAAATTTTTTTATTATTTTATTTAAGCCATTTTTTCAATCTCATGTAATTATTAAGTCGATTTTATGAGATATTTAATTAAAAAAATGTTTTTCTTTTAATTTTAAGTAACTTTCTGTTAAGAATATGCTACTACATTCAGAATTAAAAAATAGAAGAGAATTAAAGAGAAGTAAAATTTTAATTTTTACATTTTCATTCAATTTTAAATAAGCATTATTTTTTCTTTTTATTCGTATTTTACAAATAAAAAATTCATTTTTAAAATTGCAAACATATTCTAAAAACATTATTAAACTTAAATTAAGTTAAAAAAATTAAAACTAAAATTTTATTTCCTCTATCTTTTTATCTATTTTTTTACTCTTAACATTTCTTAAATAATTAATTTTTTACTTGTTGAATTAAATAAGAAAATTAAATTGAGAGTATTGAGTTAAAAATATTTATAATAAAAAATTTTACTTACGTAAGTAAATTATATTTTAAAATCTTAAATTAAAATTTTTAATTTTTTAAAATAATTTTAAAATTTAAAATCTTTTAATATAAATATTTTTAATTTACATCCTTAAAAATAACTTTTTTTAGTTAAACATCTTTTATGCAATTTAAAAAAGATGGAATAGCCTGCTAAGTGGCTTTAGCATTTTGGAAAAAAATGGTTATGCTAGTGAATGAATAAAAGCGAAACACACAGCTAAGCCCCCTGTTGCAGCCGTGTTTGAATCCTCTGCATCTCGCCTCTCAGCAAAATGCACCGTTTTACTAAGTAAAATGGTGCGTTTTGACTCAACTCATAAGAGAAAAAAAAAAATCGAATCCAGCCATTCGATTTTCAATGGAGAAGGCAACCCTGTACAAACCCACTTCACTGCAATCTAGCTCTTTGCATCCCTTCCTTCCATTTCTTCTTCTTGCTTCCACGAATTGCTCAATCGCTGATGGCAGTCTCCCAATAAGTCATTCCTTTTCTATAACCCAATTAGTTGTCCTTTGCTTTTTCCTCTCTACTACGTTGAGTGCTCTTTTAAATTGTTGTAGTTTTTGAATTGAATATTTTTTTACTTTTCGAAATGGGAAATTTTGCGGGTTATGAGTATCCTAATTATCTCTTTATCTTTTAATTTCAAGCTTGGAAATGACTATTTGCCCAAGAAAATGAAAACACAAGCTTGGATCTGACTATAGTTGATATAAGCTATCCAACAAGCATGCCAGAGTCTGATAAAAGGATTTAATTTGCTAGCGGAAGTTATTGCTTGCTTTCCTATCTCTTATTTGCATACTTCAGGATTCCTACGCATCTTTATCAATTGTGTAACAGCTGATTGAATAAAATGAATAAATGATAAAAGGATTTAATTTGCGCTGAGCTCATATTTGCTCCTCTATGGTTCTGGCAGAGGTTTTTCTTTTCTTTTTGGATATCAATTATCTAGTGAGAAAAAAAGGTAAAATGTGAACATGAATAAACAGTTATGTTCTTCTCTTCTTGGAAATTAATGAGGTTCAAATAATAGAATATGCCTATCGCATGCAAAATCTGGTAACTGTAATATCAAATAAGAGCTTCTACAACCACCATTATCTTTTCTAATCAAACATATCAGAATGTCTACCTATTACCTTACACATTATGTATATAAGAGAAATTAACATAACAAGATATTCTTCCTTTGAGGAAAGTTCTATAAGAATTCTCATATGAAATGCGTCATGTTCACCAAATACTTAAAAATGAAACATCTACCTTCAGAGAGAGGAGTCTTCAAACCTCCGTTGATATCTCTTACTGTAGGTCCCCTGGGAAGATAGCATTAGTGAACAGTAAAATTCTGCTATGAACATCTGGTTTCAACTCATATTCAAGTTCAATGAGATCCAAACTCTATATAATTCTGTTTGTCTTAATTGAATTAATCGAGGTCTTTTTGTAATGCGTACGCTTTTGTTGGCTTTCCTTTTGAATATGTTTCTTTATTCAGATGTTGAAAATTCACTGGGATTCAAATGCATGATTATGCTTGCAAGTAACTAGAGTTCCTGTGCCTTCTATTTTGTAACATGGGAAAGTTCTTATGAGTAATCATTCAGCTTTAAACGCATTAGGTCGGCAAGATCTCTATCAAAGAGTCATTCTCCCATGGCAGGATCTGTCTTAGCCCAGAGAATGACACCTACTTCCCTGCAAATTTTGGATTCTAAAGAGGAGCCCTTGCTTCAACTGTTTCAACATAGTCTACGCCAACTGTGTCTTGTTTATTTATCTGCCCCCTTTAAGATTCAAATAGTAGATTGCAATTGGCTCAGAACCACACCACTTACAGAAAGAAAAATGGTAGCACGCAAATAGTAGTTGAGCTTGAGATTTATGCTCTCTAAGCTTTTCCAGCCTTAATGAAACAGGGAAAACCGGTGAAGGAGACGATGAAAAATGAGGCAAATCAGCTATGCAGCGGCGGGAAGACGGACGCAATCTGGTGGCTGGCTTCAATTTTTTCTTTTTTTTTAATAAGTTGAGTCAAAAGCACCGTTTTACCAAGTAAAACGGTGTGTTTTGCCGAGATGCAGGGAACTCGGACGCGTTGCAGCCCCGCTCGCGACACAATCTTTCCTCTTCCTACCGCCATTGCTATTGCCGGGAACACCTAACTCTAACTTTCGGTACCTCATCCCTTTCTTCCCTGCCAGTTTCTCACTCTCTTCCAGCGTTCATTGTTGCTGTTTTTCCCTCGGGTTTTATTTCTCTCTCCTCACCTAAAATTACGCTTATTGCTCCGCTCTCTCGACGCAAAAAATGTAGTGCTTTGATTAATTGACTCAAAGAATTGATTTCGGTTTGGCTTTTGAAAGATAGATTTTCGTCTACCTTTTTCGTATTGGCAAAATTTAGATGATTAGTTTGGTATAGAGGGCATCATTTTAAGAGTTTGATTTGTCAAATGTTACTGTTTTGGCAATTTTAGCGATTTTTAGCCATAGTTCTTTTTATCTGGTACTGGGTTTGGTCTAATTGTTGTAGTGAAATTTTGCTCTGTGCTGTTCCTTCCTCTCTATCGTCAAGGTAGATATCTCTTGCCCTCATTTACAGTTGAGCCTCTTTCTCTATCAGGTTCATCATTTTTCTTGCATTAGCAGCTGAAATGATGCTATTGTTAGTTCCAATTTCTGGGACTTTTCATTTACTTTGATCTCCGAGCTTATTGTCTATTTGTTCATTTGCTTCATATTATGATATCCCTTTCTCTCTTGGCACTAAGAATTAATAATGGGATTGCCCAAAAAAAAAAAAAGAAGAGTTTTTAAAACAGTTCTTACATTCTCATTGATTCCCAACCCGATATGAATGTAAAGATGATGGTCTTCAGTTGAATGAATGGAATTAAGATTGTATAGTAGATTAAAACCAGAAGAATATGAATAAGGATAAATCTTCAAGCTAGCAAAGGGCTTCCGGGGGAGAGCAAAGAATTGCGTAAGGATAGCTAGAGAAAGGGTGGAGAAGGCCTTGCAATATTCCTACAGAGACCGTCGTAACAAGAAGCGGGATATGTGCTCTCTGTGGATCCAACGGATTAATGCTGGCACCCGCATTCCTGGTGTATGTATTCCACTCCTTTTTTCCTTTCACTAATCATTAGTATGCAGAGGATTGATCATCTTAGTTATTACCTATATAAAAGATTGATCATTGCTCTTTATGCAAGCGCTAAAATTCTTGTATAAATTTTAATCCAAATGGTGCAATTGCTATGAAGCTTTTTGCAATTCCTCAAACTACTTGTCTTCGATATTTGTTTTATTTTCATTTCTTATGACTTGCAAATATATTTATATTTTGATCCATCTGATAAAAACTAGGTTTAACATTGATATCTTAAGCATCATAACATGCTTTTTGGACTTCCTTTTAATATTATTGTTTCACGTGGTATTTGAAATGCAACAGAAAAGGCTCTGGCGGCATTGACTGCTATCTTAATTTAAATTCATAGCTCCTTTAAATAAGTTGCATGAATACTTTAAGGTCATATAATAGTGTTATTCCAATGGGTTATTCTAGATTTGTCATCTTGTTGTGACTCAAGATTTTTTTGCTTCTACACGATTTTATTTTTTCATATTATTGGACTCACTTCCCTACCCTTCAGTTTATGCGTGATTTTTTCCTCTTCACCTCTTGGATTTTCGCAAAAGTCCAACTACTATTTTAGTATATCTACTTTTCTTTGGTGCTATGACATATACAAATATGGTTCTCACTTATATTCGTGATTGGGAATGTCCTTGCTTTCCCCAAGTTTTGTCCAACTGTTCCAAAGTGTCATGTGCTTCTAAGCGATCTCTATTTTTCTTCACTTCTTAATTGCTTGAACTGGAGCCTCAGTTTCTTCAATAAAATGTAAGCAATAGCATTGGCTGTTGGGAAATCAAAAAATGGATTTTCTACTCTGTAATATTCTATTGTTTACTGATAACGTGTGGATCTATTGGTTAAGAATAAGAGTACTCTCTTACCCAGAGGATTTTTCCTTTAATGGATGTGTTTAAAATGTTAAGGAGGTCAAGAGAAGGATATAGCAAAATAGGGTGGTCCAAAAAAAAAAAAAATGAAAATGAGGATCTTGGATGTAATATAGTTGGCACAGAAGGAAGCTGCATTGTTTGTTAAAAAATGAAAATGAGGATCTTGGAAGTAATATAGTTGGCTCAGAAGGAAGCTGCATTTTTTGTTTCTTTGATTTTATGTATTTTTGGTATACATTTTTGCTTTACTGCGTTTGTCAAGGGGCATGTAGTAAAGCTATTGAAGAACCACTTGATTGAAAATTTAAACTGTTTTCCTCTTTTCTATTTCTGCTGCAGTCCCTAGTAATCTAGCCTGTGTTCAGTGCAGTGCTATCTTGATATCATTTAGTATATTCTTATCTTATTCATCAAAAAGTTATGGAAAACTCTTTGCTAAATTTATTTGTCTTGTCTATTCTTGTTTTCATTGTTTCTTTTTCATAATTTTTTTCCTGCTTATTTTTTTTTTAGGGAAATCAGATCATAACTGCCTTTAAAATCCTTTTTTTTATTCCAGTCTAACGGAAAATTTGTTACAAAGAAATTAAATTAAATTAAAAAAATTGTATTATTGTATTCCTTTCTAAACAATAGGAAATGGGAATTAGAGGAACTTAGATACTGATTAAACAATTGAATGAGTTTAATATTTGAAATCAGACAAGTTCTGGTATTGGATGCAATTTTGCATTTCTAGAGAATTATGCCATGCATAATATTTTTAGCAACTTAGTGATCATACAGTACCTGTGGTAATTTCAGCTTTTATCTAGTCATGTATGGAGAAGTTTAAATGTTATAGCATTTGCATTATCTTAGGTAAATAATTGGTTTAGTGTGATTGCAATGAAAATATTAAATAAAACTCCTCAAAGTATATACCTCTTACACTTGCTACTGATAGTGAAGAAAACAGAGAATGAGAAGAAGAGGAGTAGAGAATTATTCAAGTTTATAATTGTCCCAATTAGCTATTACTTATCCTGTGGTTTAGGATGAGTTCACTTTGCCCTTTAAGAAGGCATTTTCGCTTACTTGAGGAATCATTTTCCTACATTTAAAAAAAAAAAGTATTGAATTTAAACACGTCTATGTCTACCAATTTTGGTTTATTAAGGCTTTTTTCTCTGTCATTTGCACATGACTCTTTATGTCAATGGGTAAGAAGCACGGATACTGAATTACTGACATAGATAAGGGACGTGACATAGTGTGGATGCCACAACACTACAAAATATTTAGTATTCTAGTGCACTTGTGTCTAACATGATTGTTGGACACGAATCGAATCAGTGCTTCTTAACTCAATGGGGATGGAGTTAATAGATCACGGAATATAAGATGGGTAGGTTTTGCTTTTTATACCTCAGTGTCAAATGGACTGAATGAGGTTATTCTGTTCTAAATAATGTGGACAATGAATAACCTGTCCTCCATAAGTTAATATACAGATTTGATTGCATTATCTTCTTTCATTTTTAAAGTAGTATTAGATATATCTTCCTGAATTAGCTCTGGAGTGTTCAATTTTCTGACTCTATGTCGTTTGTTTCCTTGCTTTTATTAACCAGGTTAACTATGGGAACTTCATGCACGGGCTAATGAAGGAGAATATCCAACTTAACAGAAAGGTTTGTCAGAGCTTTCCATGCATGAGCCATATAGCTTTAAGGCTCTGATAGACATATCTCGAAATGCATTTCCTGGAAATAAAAATGTGGTGATTCCTCCTAGAAACGTGGCCATTTAAAGCATTTTCCATTTAAACAGTAGTTTAGTTTGTAACAGAATTGTTAAGTATCTTTGTGGATTTTTTTGGGTCCGCTGTACTCAATAGATTACCATCTGTGATCTCCTCATTTTCTGGAGTGCTCTAGCCTCCTCTGAACCCCCTTTCTATTGCTTCAGTTACAATTTAGCCTTTCTCTGCTTATTACTTATAACATAATCCAGTTGCCACACATTCTTTTCTTCAATGTTTGCTTACGACTTGATTTTGTAGTTAGATAGAATACTACTAACCACAAGTTAGGAGAATCAGAGCATTATAATTATGCATTTCAAATAATTCCTTAAAATTAAAGAGCAATCAGCTGGAAAGGTGGGTTTTATAACTGGCCTTCTTGACACGGAGTTTGTTTGTATGATTGTATTCTCTCAGAATTTACTTGAGTCTATAGTTATAATATAGGTAAGAAAAGTGTGAAGAAACTTTTAGTTACATGTAATGTACCAATTAACTGTATAATAAATCAATAAAAATGTACTAAAATGTGTATTTTCAATGGTCGAGTTAAATGATAAACTCACCTTAGATTTTATTTGTTATTGGTCCCTTGGATTAAGTAGTGTACTATAATGTTATTAAGATTGGTGAAGATGATATAGTTATTAACATTATCTAGCATAAGAAAATTTCTGGTTCTGTGATTTTTCTTTTTAATTTTAATAAAACGTTATTTGGTTTCACGTTAACCACTTATCTTGAGTAGCTGATTTAAATGATAATGATTAACTCAGATTTTGACTGGCAAATGGGAAACTGAATAATGGCAATTGAAAGTATATAATCTGCAGAGTAATATGGATACTTCGAAGTGAAAGTGCAAGTGTAAACGTGCCAAAAAGAATAATATTATGCATGATTTCCAAGATGCATGTATACAGCACTCATCAATTCAGACAGAATTAGTCACACTGAAGAAAAATAAGATTGTGGAGTGATTTCCTATCTGTAATACTCAAACATGATTCCAATGTCTCAAATTAGAAAAAAGGGGGGGGGGGGCGGGGGCGGGGGTGGAGGAAATAAGTTATTGAAGAACAAAATTTTAGATAGATAATTAGTTACATATGACATATTTCTAATTACTCAACTATGATAAGATAAAGTATACTTAGTAATCTTTCTATAGTGCTGACTCTAATAATTTTCTATGCAGCAGGTCGAAAAACAAAGTCCAAGTATCAGTCCATATGTATTACCTTTCCAATAAGCTCTAGGATAATTATGATAAATGTCACTTAAAGATTGAGGATTAGTCAAGCTGACATTTATACCCAAGCATGAATAGCCTATGAAATGAGGCTGGCCATGATATCCAGAAAAAGAAATTGTTTAATCTTAACAGAAAGGTATATTGTTGTTTCGTCTGTTATATTACAACCAATTTATTATTGCATAAGCTTGTATTTTCCCGTGTCAATTGAACAACCAAGCAAGTTGCAAACCATATCAATCATATAACACTCCTTATTTCTATTATGTTCAACAGAAGTACATAATCATCCAGCTAGTTGCCTTATTTTAGTTCCATGTTTATTGTAAACATACCTTAAATTTTCAAAATCACCCACTAGCATGATTATGATATGAAAAAATTTTACATGCAGTTCTTATGGATTTGTGTGTGTGTAGACACAAACAAAGCCTAATTATTTATTTTTCAACTTTGCCCATTTTCCATTTCAAGTATCTTTCCACAATGTCAAGTCCACAGAGTTCCTTTACCACAGGCATGGTTGCTGGGACATCCAACTGGAATGTTGTATTAAGTTCATCTGAGTCGCTCCATGAAAAAAGCTGTTCCCTGGCTTCTTTGACAGCTGCCCTTGTAGCACAGTGAACCGAAGCTGCTAGAAGTAAGGGTGGCTCGCCGGAAGCTTCAGAAACAAAATTTAAAGTATCTTCTAGCATAAGATTTTTTCTGTTGGAATTTAGGGCTAAATAAAAGCTAAAATTAGAATAAATTAAGGGATATAGAAAAGCACCCACATTTCAGCCCTTGTACCTTTTTTTATAACATTCTAGATAATAGTTTAATTACAGAGCAATTTAAAAATATATAACAATTCAATCTTCAGAATAAAACTAGAGAATAAGAGTAAGAGATAACTATAAGACTCCCATATAATAACTAAAAATTCTTAGATTATAATAAAATCTTAATCTTTTAACACTCTTACTTTGTAACACTTTTACAATGTCATTTTCTCAACCTAATTAGCATTTAACAAAATACATGCTGCAACATCTACAATTATTATCAAATCTTTTGGTCTGACCTTAGAATAGAGTTGAATTGATCCCTCTAACAATTATTTGTTCGAAAATAGCAAGTTGTTGATTAAAAGAAATTGTTAAAGGGGCAATATCTCTTGTCTAAGTAAAAGTGTACATAGAATGAGCCAGGTCAGGTTTTAATCTAACATAATTTTAAATGAGTTTTAAAATTGAAATCTATTATTCAGCATAGCGTGGGTTAAACCTGATCAGATCGAACTAGTATCAGATGACTTGATTTTTTTTAAATTTATTTTAAAAATTATAAAATGATTTCAAAAATTTTTTTTTATGTAAGTTCTTATAAAATTATATTTTATTTTAAAAAAAATTAAAATTTTTATCTAAGTTATTATAAAAATATTTTTAAAATAATTTTATTTAAATTTTCAGTCAAGCCAAGTCCATATGGCCTGGCCTAGCTAGGCTTTTTTTTTTTTTTGGGCACCTAGTCTAACCCAATTCGATTTGGCCAGGTACATCTGGCCTTTGGGCTTGGTATACATCCCTCTGTCTAAGCCACTTTACTTTCCTTTATAATATGCACAATCACATTTCATATTTTTATGATCACTGATCTTTGGAACTATAGTGTTCTATTACTCTTAAGTCTACTTATTCTGATAACAATTGACTCATTTAATGAACTGACGACTGATAGACTACGCCTTGTTTAGTCTTTTGTTTTCACCTAGTACTCTTATCATGAATGTGCCCAACAATCAAATTCTGAAGTAGAAGTTCATGTATCAATACAACACCAGGATATGTTTTCATTCATACAACAAGCTTCAACAGACATTAACAAAAATTCACAATAAAGAAACAAATTAAAAGGTATTAATTTTCAAACAGATTCATTTTGCCACACTTCCATTACCCTGATGTAAATTAATGTACAAAACTCAAACTATTTTACAAGTCTGTCCTGCTTGGTAGAAACGGCTATCTGATTCACTCAGTAATAGCTTAATAGGCAAATAAATGCAGTGTTAATTTTGTAAACAGAACTACTAGGATACCTTGTCCAGAACGTAACATAAAGGAAATGCCAAAAGATGAATTAATTTACAACATGAACAAGTAGAAGAAAAAAAAATTTTCAATGTTCAATATTGTTCTACTTATCATTTCTTTTCTAATCTTGGTTCTGTTCTTTTTGCAATTAACCTTCACATGATTTTATGTTTAAGTCTCCAAATGCCTTTGATCACACCAATTCAAGCTAACTATACAACTAAAGTGAATCAACGGAAGAGGACGCATTCCAGAAATAGTGACATGCATTTTTATGGTTAGAAACAAATATATTGGAAAATTTTCAAACTAAGAATTCTGAGACCTAATAAGCCATACCCTTTGAAGAGAGAACACGGTTCTGGTGATGTCCACTGCTGACAATTTCAACATTGAACTGTTTAGGTATAGTATCTAACGTAGGGATTTTGTAGTTCCATGTTCCATCTGCCAAAACTAATCCTTCAGGATTTGTTTCGTATTCTTCAAGCATGAAAAACCCTAATCCCTGCACAAATGCTCCTTCAATCTGCAACAAGCAAAAAGGAGTATGTCAAATCTAACAACTTGAAAAGCTGATAACTTTAGTTTATTCTACACGAGAGAAACTCAAAATTTTTGGCGTATCTGACAAATCCTCCTTGAGTTTATTGTTTTGATTTGGTTATTTAAGTTTGTCTTGTGTTAAATCAGTCCTTTCACTTCTAATTTGTACAAATACGTATTCTTAATCATTAGGTCCATTAACAGACATATCTAATGGTGCTGATCCAACATCTTACGTGCTTGTTAACTTGGTAGATGGAATTGACAATTTAGGATAAATATAATACAAATTAGAAGATAAATGACCAATTTGGCACAGTGCAAACTTAACGGACCAAATCGAAACAATAACTAAACTTAAGGGATCAAAATACTAATTTAATATAAAAATAATAGCTGGACAATTGAACACTATCATTGAACTCAAGTAGCAAATAGAAATATTAGCCAACCCACCTGTCCTAAATCCACGGCAGGGTTGAGACTCTTTCCACAGTCATATATAATATCTGTTTGTAGAACTGTGGTTTCTCCGGTCAGAAGATCTACTTCTACCTGCAAAATATTCTTCGACATTTAGCTTAGCATTATTGATAATTTGATGCAACAATATGACTTGTATGACAATATTAGATGAGCAATAAACATTTGAGCAAGGAAACCTTTCACGAGGTTCAGAAAATACCACTTTGTGATGTGTACATGGAAAGCAATTGGATTAAGAAATAAACCAACCTCACTCACTGCAACACCATAATTGAGGTAACTGTTGGTAATAGTGCCAGGGTAATAAAATGAAGTTGCTGATAAGTTCACAACTTGCAAGTGTGCCTGCAAAAGGAGATGTTGTTGATTACTTAATAATTAGACATTGTTCCTGGTGGAAGAGGAAAATAAAAAATTCCTAGCTCTTTAAACTCCATTTGCACAGTTCAGTCCCAAAATATGCTCCTACAACCTAAGTAGAAGAGACTACTAATTTTGTTGTGAATTTTTAGCATGCAAAAAGCCATCTCTCACACAATATGAGACAGATAGTTCGAGCTTGAGGTGATTTATGCCGTGCACAATTGTAAATAATAAATATATATACACCAAAATAAAATTTGGAACATAATTTGCCAAACCTTTCGGCTAAACATATGAAGACAAGCAATACAATTTCTACGTGATTAGCTAATGCATACTAGAGATTATATTTAAAAACACTTCCTTTGTAAGGTAGAGGCAAAACGTTAATCTTTAAGGTAGCATATAAACCAAAAAAGACCGATACAATCAACTGCCAAGAACATTTCCTCAAAAATAAAAGGACCAGTCCCAAATGAGTGTTGTTCTGCCATTCCAAATATCATAATTTGAATCCAGAAATTCGTACAATACACGCACTTAAAGTTGTAGTATGATGCCAATGAAAATTGTTTAATTTTAGACTATAAGAGATCCACTTATTTAGATATTATAGACACAAATACCTTTGCTCGGATAGATGTACTAGCTCTATCATGACATAAATTTTAGCTATTTTGTTCCTTAGAAATCTATAATGTGCTTCATACACGAGGGGTCCTTGGAAAATTGAAATACACCACATAAACTTACAGGTCTACTGAAAATTATTCTGTCTATGAACATGCTTTGAGTTAAAGATAATTATATCTATGTGCATTCTAGCAACCGTCATCTGAGGAACACAAAAAGAATTTATTTGTTTCCCATAAAGCACACTGGTGTCTAAATAAACTTAGCAAGATAAGGTATATAATAACAGTTACCCCATGCATGTCAAAAAACTCATCCACATTGTCACTATAACAAGGAAAAGAAGGATGATTTTTTGAGTTTTCCAGCATCTACCTGAAAAATAAGTGTCTCCCAATTGACAGAACCCATTTCCTCCTGCAGCCTTTCCTTGAGGGGCATTAGCCTCTCAACCAAGACATTGCAGCTAAGCCTAACTGCTTCACAGCTTGACTCTGATGTTGTACTACCACCAGTGATCCCCCCTTGAATCATGCTCAAGGTGTCAGATTGTATGACACGTATTTTATCCAAGAGGTCTCCAGATCCATCACATTGGATTGAACTGAGAGCATATGCAGCCATCTGTTTCACCTTGGTCCAGAGACCCTGACCCATTTCAATACCTCCAACTTCAACAACAACAGACCCATCACTTAAAATACTTGTTTTTCCTGGTGATGGTCTCACGCTCAATTGATACACAGCAGGCACACGAGATATGCCCCTTTTTTTCCAAATATTATTCCTATTAAACTCTTTCACAATTTCACTCCTCTGGTCATACCTTGCAGAAACAGCTAACTTATTCCATATTGAAGATAGCGTATACTCAAGAGGTTCACCTGAAGAATGCTTGTAGAAAGTGCAAAGACTTTTGTATGTGTGGAAATTAATGTTTCTGACAGAATCTACATCCATTGAAAGTGTAGATGCCACATGTTCTATTACAGCTTCAGCAATAAATGATCCCTGAACATCGCCAGGGGCTCGCATTGTAGATCTACTAGGAAGATTAGTCCTGCATACCTTTATATCTAAAGATAGAACACCCCAATCATACTTTTTAAGTGCACCAACTACACCGTGTGGCATAAATGCAGAAACATCATCATATATCCCTGCATCTATCAATATCTGAAGTTCTAACGCAGTAATCTTCCCATTATTCTTAAACCCCACACTGTAAACTATCTTCATAGGATGCCTTCCTCCAGCCATTATCATATCTGTCTTACGATTCATATACATCCTGATGGGGCAGCGTAATTTGTGTGCTGCAAGTGCACATGCTGTAGCAACCTGAAAGATTTGATTGTAAGTAGTTACACTAAACGTTCCTAAACACTGCATATATAATGTCCATTTTCTTGTGCTGAACTACTAAAACATTTCTAATGTAATACAATATGTTAATTTTACTTTACAAAAATCAGATATCTTGTATGTAAATCTATATCATGCACAATTGCTAGCAGCTTTCAGAAATTCCATGTCAGTTCTTTTAAAGTAAATTATGAAATATTTTTTCCCCATTATCATCCTGGTTTATGAAAAAGAAAAAATAGATCAACCTGATTTTTTTAACAGAAATGAAATTCAACTTTTCCCCAAAAAAATATGTAAGTTTGCACAGAACAAAAAATGAATGTTTGCTTTTTAACAGTTGCATAATCATTCACTTAAATCATATTATTAGTATTATCCATGCTATTCCTCCCAACTCTTACATTCATTGCCTGCTTTTTCAGAGTGAGCTATTCTGCTTCAAATGTATGGTCAGCAATGAGCATAATTTAGATATAGATAACGTAGTGAAAATATAAAAAATTATAATACAAAACTGGATACTTACAGCATGGGCTTTTATGAACTTTCCACCAAAACCGCCACCAATCCTTCTTGTGATTACACGAACATTATGCTCAGGAATATTTAGGCAGCTCGCTATAGTTGAATGTGCATACTCTGGGCCTTGACTTGAAGTGTAAACCACCAAGCAGTTGTCTTCATCTGGTATGACAAGTGCAGTTTGTGTCTCCATATAGAAATAGTATTGAGACCCAAGTTTGATCTAGATTTCACATTATTCAAAGAAATACATAAAAAGACATCAAAAGATCCAAAATATGTACAGCAAACACAAATGTTGAAATTGATACTTGACAGATGACATGGAAAAAAATAAAATAAAATAAAACTGATAGATGACAAAGAATATGCTTGATATATAATTAATTCAACATTCATTATTCAGAATCAAACTTAAGCATCAGATCCGAAACAAAGGTGAAGGAACAGAAAGGGGTGACAGGAGAGGGAATGATTGTACCAAGGAAAAATTAATGTATTCCATGTACCTCGGAAGAAAGAATCTTGTGATCTGCTGCAGCCATTCCTTCTGATATATCACCAACCTGTTGTAGATGGGCCATAGAAGCAATTTCAAAAAGGCTAGATCTTTCAACAGCCTCTTCCACAGATAGAATGGGTGGTTCGAGATTTTCAAAATCATACTCAACAACTGCAGAGTTTGCAGCCATATCTGCAAGTTTCTGAGTATCTGCAACCTAAAGGCATTCACGTAGTAACAATAAATAAAACAGAAACCCACTTCTTGCGGTACCAAAATGAGGGAGTCAAGCACTCACCACAAAGGCAACACGATCACCAATACATCTAGCAATCTCATCTGCAAATAAAGGTTCAACACCAAATATAGACTTAGACCCAACGTTTTCCCCACCTTCAGGGATGTCTTTACTTGAAATGATTGCCCTCACTCCATCTAGTTGCTTGAGCTTTATACTCTTTACCCGCGCCAAAGGTTTTGTACTATAAATATATGCTCCATGTAGGCAATTTGTTGGTGAAGGAATGTCATCCACATACACAGCCTCACCTATGATTTATTTGTAAAATATGTACTTTTTAATAAACAGATATTCCAACAAATAAATCCGAACACATACAATTGACAGACAGCAAAAAGGAGAAACTAAGCTTAGCTTATTGGAAAAAGACTAGTCAGAAGCATTGAAAGTGAAATATATGTTTGTTTTTTAATCAGAGTTAACTTGATTCTTCACTTGATCTAGATGGTAGTCAGTGAGATCAGGAGGCAAGAATATGCATAAAAATTGCTTCAAAGCAAGAGCCTAGGAAGCAGAATTCAATCATAGCAATCTAAACTTCAAATAGATGGTAATCAGTGAAAGTAGAATGCAAACCATGAAATCAAGAATGTTTCAAACCAAGAGAACAGGATTGAGATGTTGAAATCACTAGTTTTACAAACAGATGATACTGGTAATCAGTGACAGAATGCTAAAAAATGAGTATAATACTAATTGCATGCTACAAGTGTTGGAGATTGTGCCCTAAGCCAATTATTGTATTACGAACATTATTTTTATTACGAAATAAGAGTTTTCTTTTATTACATTATTATATTATTTGCATGTTTATATATAATAATATCTATGGACAAATCATTTTTTGGATTATCCAAAATGTCCCTCGTCAATCATTCTTGTGAGAACAACGATGAATTAAGACTAGTATGATTTTGATTGCTTAAGTGTTAATCATGTATGATAATATGAATCAAAATCATAGGCGTGTGTTAGAGAACAGGACGCTGGATAGACCCGTCATGAGATAAGCTACATGGATTAGGTCATAAGTTTATCTCATATATAACCGTGTCATTGATCCCTTGGACTTGAGATCACCATAGATTCCTACATGAAGGACACTGTACTTTGGCATAGTCTAATGTCACCTTTAACCGGGTGATTATAAAGGCTATGATCTGGTATAGTTAAATCTATGTAGAGGAAGATGAGTGGTCAAGATGGAATTTGTCTCTCTGACTAATAGAGAGATATCTCTAGGCCCCTCGATGAGTCTGACTGAGAAATGCATGCCCATGCTTAGATGGAAAGGGTTCCATCTTATATCAGTTTGCTCGGAGATCGAGAAAGTTATGATCTAACAAGTTGAAGATAACATTTCCATACCTCATACTCGATCTAGATGTCGTGTGACAAAAGAGATATGATAGGGTTATAAGATAGGTTATATCAGATCACCGATCCCGTATGATTTAAGTAGTCACAATGTCTTGTTAGAGGCTGCTTGTGACTTGTGGGTCAAACAGTGCAGTTGGCCCACTGCCAACATCATATAGGCCTGCAGGGTCGCACACAAGAACAGACTAACTCGAGCTAAAATATCCATTCATTGAATCAGAAATATGTCTAGATTCAATAAATTTAATTTTTTAAATATAGGATGAAGGAATTATTTATATATATATAAATAATTAAATTCAAAATATATATATTATATATATATTATATTTGATATTATATATATATATATATGAATTAGTTTAAATTTGATTCTATTAGATAGATTTAAATTTAAACTAATCAAATAATTTAAATTTAAATTAAGCTCTAGATATTGTTAGTTTAAATTTAAACTATAAGATAAATTTGAATTTAAGTTAATAAATATATTTAATGATATATTTAATTAATTTTGATTAATTAAATATATATGAAATTCTAGTCTATAAATAGGGTTTCCATAGCAAAATTGTTTTTTTTCTAGAACTGCCTCCAAAAATCCTAGAGAGAAGGACAGTGTATGAACGTGCACAGACGTGTACGAGATTGTACGGACGACGTACGAGCAGTTGTTAGCACACTATTTGAGTTACTGAACTCCGTTCGTATGGATACCAGTAGAGGGAGCTGATCTGCGGTCAGTTCCTGTGATCCAAACGAAGAGTAAACAACAAACTCAATCAATAGAAAAAAGTAATTCTCTGAACTTATTCGGTTTAAACGATTTTGATGGATCCTTGGTAGGAATCGGGATCAAAATTTTAAACATTTTCGTTGTGTGCCTTCCATGATTTCCCAACAACAAGAACTTCAGGAGAATGAAAATATTTTTTTGACCATCACAAAGTGGTTGATGTCAAAGATGGAATGAAAGTTTCTGCTAAAAAACATGACAGATTGTTTGTTAAATCATTTGTTTACTACTTTCAAATGCAATAAAGATGCAAAGAAAAAGAGGCTCTCAAATTAATTTCTAACTTGAATGTAAAAAACAAACCTGAAGCTTGTAATGCAGCTCCTGATTTTGTAATTGACTCACCAATGGGGCGATATTCATCACCTAATTGCATCTCTTGCTTTCCAGATGATAGTAAAGTTGGAACTTTATCATGATGAACATGGCCATTATTCTCTTTTAAGTCAAAAGCCCTCGTGATTGATGAACCAGTATATCCATTTAAGTAATTATGAAATTTCTCAGCAGAATGGTCAATCAAAGGGCTAAAGAACTTATATAGAAAACCAGCTGCCAAGCTTGACCGATAAGCAATTCTTGAAGTTCCATCTTCAGGTAAAACACTAGCTGTAAGCAGGTTGACAGCTTCATATACAATACCGACACTTAACAGCTTTCCTATCAGTAGCTCCTCAACCTTTCTTGCTCTAATTGCATGTTTAGTCCCATAAGCACCAAAAGAAAGCCTACAAGTATCTATCACGGTTCCACCAGAATCTTTGCCAGGAGAAACCTCAACCAAGAAAGCAGCATTTAAATAAGGCAGTGCATTTCCAAGCGGTCGAGGAGCAGCTCG
Organism: Erythrophleum fordii; assembly: GCA_032878935.1. Lineage (NCBI taxonomy): Eukaryota > Viridiplantae > Streptophyta > Magnoliopsida > Fabales > Fabaceae > Erythrophleum > Erythrophleum fordii. The sequence goes on along the minus strand of JAVQMF010000058.1, from coordinate 31,366,298 downwards.
GACAGTTTCAAAGAGAATTTTACTTCCGTGTTCTGGAGGAGCACTTTCACTGGATTCCCAACTTGGAATTTTAATGCTTAAAAGCACACTTTCCAATCCTATTGGTGGCCTTTCCAGAAACTGCTGCAATGTAAGCCATTCAAATTGTTTACCAGTCATTATATGTACCATTGTATCCACAGCAAGAAGTATGGTAGCTATATCTGAAGGAAAATGATTCTTCTGTGCCATCACTAGATTGCCACCTACACTGGCTGTGTTCCGAATAAACCCTGAGGCTATTTTGCTCATATGACTTGCAATTTTTTCAAGTATCATATCAAAGTCCGAGAGAAAGTCAAATCTGCTCTTTCGCTTTAAAGCTTCAATAGCCTTAAATATAGTCACTGCTGCTCCAATTTCAATCCCTGTTGCATCCTTTTGGATCTTTGAGAGCTCAGAAATGCCCTTTAGATTAATATACTTGTCATAGCCTTCCATATCTTTGTAATAACCCATGCCTGTATTACTGAACACTAGTTTTATCTGGATTCCGGCGGCGTTGTTTAATTCCAGTAAGCCCTGAAGCTCCTTTAGACTAGTAGGACTGTGCCAACTACGTTTTTCAGAAGCCAAGAACAAATCAGGCTTGATCTCCTTTAAAAACTTAGGAAATTTACTCTTCTTGTGGTTATGATCATATTTAGGCAACCTATTTTGCTTTACATCATTGCTTTCTCCCTTTCTCCAAAAAGAGTTTAACCCCAAATCCTCCATATCAACATCAGCTGCAAAACTTTTACAGGCATCAGAAAGGGATCGATACCCAGTACAGCGACAAAGGTTCCCAGCAATAGCCCTTTCAGCCTCAGCAGCCGTCGCTTTTGAGAACCCTGAAGGGGGCTCCGGACAATTGGTCTTTTCAGCATTGACAAGAGCCCCAAAAAGAGAAACACACATTCCAGGAGTACAAAATCCACATTGAGTGGCATGGAATCCCGCAATTCTTTCGTGAATTGGGTGGAAGCCATCTTTACTATTTCCAAGGCCTTCACTTGTAGTTATTGAACATCCATGCATACTGCAAAGTAGTGTGAGACATGAACTTGCGGTGAAATCCTCGACTTGGTCGAGCACAGGATCGTATTTGGATATTAAAACAACACAGGCACCACAACCACCTGAAACCATCCAGATTGACCCATGAAGTAAGAAGTTGAAGAAATTTTGAGGAGAAAAAAGCAACACCTTTGACCTTCATGTTCATATTGAAACTGTCATTAAAACTCGAGCAAGAATATGTGCATACACTATTTTCTAAATTTTGTTTTAAACAACCTCTTTTATGATATGAAGGAGAAAATTAACCATAAAGTCAACAAATAATTGGAAACAACAGAGGGTAGTATATTCTATTCCTAGCTCCTAAGGCCCCAAATTATGATGATAGTACTCAAGTTTCAATATCTAAATCTTCTTTTACCTGTTTCTTACGTTGACAAGAAATTGTGTATTAGACAATTTAGAGTGTCCAATAAAAAGAAGGGATGCACAATCAAATATAAGAATACCCTAAAGAAGCACACCAATATTCAACTACTCCATTGACAAAAAAAACCCATCAACGATTTCAACCACATTACAGATTTATGACAAAACCAAAAAATTGGAATCCAAACAAACAGAGAAGAGATCATTCCCTCCATTCAGTATCAATCAACAAAGTGCAAAAAAATAAAAATATCTTGAGCAGGGTGAAAAGTCAACCCAAACCGATGAAGGGACACAGCAGCCGGATAGTCTTAAAACACTTCAAACTAACTAGTTTTTTTTACCTTTTCCCTTTGACATCTATATCCGACCCTCTCGATTGGATCAGCATACAAGCGAAACTTACCGAGACTTAAGCGAGACCAAACTAATCAGCATACAAGCGAGACTTACCCAGACTTAAACGAGACCAAACTAACTAGTTTGAAAATCAAGTACTTGATACATAAATCCAAAATACTTGAGCGCACACATTCTTAGAGACAGACCTTCACCACAGCCAAGCTTGACACTCTTGAATGGAGTCTGAGTACGCAAGAACTGAAGCACAGTAGTTGATGGGTCAACGCTTGGGAGCTCAAACCTCTCTCCATTAACAGCGAAAACCAAACTTTCTCTTCTTTCTCCGTTCTCCTTCATTTCTGAGAGGCACACAAAAGTTCAGGAATCGTTTTCAGGGAAGATCGTGCCAACTCCACGCACTCTGCTCACGAAAATGATAAAGAAGGCTTATTCGTTATAAAGATGTCACCTTTTAACCAACCAAATAATCTGCAATCCTAAATTCCTCAGAAAATATATGTATTTGTTTTCATCGACTTCTAAATGCCTCGTTAGGTGTCTTCTGTGTCATCTTTCACACTTTGAACCTCATATTTGGTTCAGGTGGGTACGTAGCTAGCAAGCCCAGCTTCTTGGAACCTGCAGGAACTGTGCTTTCATATTCTCTTACTCTTGTTCCAAATTTACCGTTTTGCCAAAAGCACCTGTACAATACTTTGACTTTTGTCCCATTTTTTCGATTATGGCTGATGTAGATTAGCCAACAATTAACAAATATTTAGAAAAAAATTTGATGTATTATTAAGGCTTAAGAATTTAATAATTGAGACATATAATTTTAATGGACTAAAAAATGTTTCTTTTCTTTTCATAAAACTTAAATAAAATTTTTTAAAATTTTTTATTATTAATTTTCTGGTAATATTATAATAAGTAAATTTTCTTTACAATTCAATATTATTTAATTAATTTTTTAATAATAAATTCTCTATATATCTTATTTTTATAAAAAAATTTAATAACAAATATTGAAATAAATTTAACTAAATCAAATCCTAAAGCGCAAAGTGTACTATTTTTTTCACCCCTCCAAGTGGATTCTCTGGAATATTGTAACTTTTTCTTTTCGTATTTTTTATGCTAATCTTTTTTTATATCATTCAATTTTCTTAATTAAATTAAATATTACAGCTCTCAATTATTTTAGATATAACTGGTATTCTATGGCCTATCAAAATTCAAATGGTTGTATGAAATGAATGTTAGCTAGTTCATCGAAAAACAATACGGCCAACATTTTTTTTCAATATTCTTGATATTATACAACAATAATTAAAAGTTCAAAAAATACAACGATATTTTATAAAATTAATAAAAGTAAATTTCATGAATATGAAGATATCTCCGTTTTTTTTTTTTGGTTTTCAAATGCACGAGACATAATTCAAAATGGAAAAATAAATAAATTCTTTGGTCTCTGAAAGAGATGTTTTTTAATTACTTAGTCCCTGAATATATTAAAAATGCATGATTCAATTCCTAAAAAATATATGCTTAAACTATTTGGTCCCTAAGTTCTATAAATATATGATTCAGCCTCTAGAAATTTTAAATTTGTTACTTGTTACAAGTCATTGGAACATGACCATAATGAAAAAACTAGAGTAATTAATAATCAAAATTTTTTAAGGACTAAATCACATATTTTTAACATTTAGCAACTAAATATATAGTAAATACATATATAGTTTAAAAACTGACTTATATATTTTCAAAATTTAACAATCAAAATAATTAAAATATTGATAACCAAAATTTAATTCATTTTCTTTGTGAAATAATATAACATCTTATTTCCTCTTGTATCCTCATAATACTAGGTCAAATATAATAATATAAGATATTTTCCGACACCGAGGTAGCAACTCCAAAACAAAACAAGTATAGTCTATATATTTTTTATTGCATTTTGAATAATTAGTCAATAATCCTATCTTTATCATAGAGTAATTTAAGTATAAAGTGATGCCCATTATAGAGAATATTATGATCGCCCTCAGGCTTGACTAATTAGCTTCAAAGTCATACATGCCATATACTTTGAAACAAAGACATCAGATCAGCAATGAGGTTTGCAACATTTTGTTTGGTAGTCATAATTATATAATACCATATACTTTAAAGTCATATCATATCATATCATATACTTTAAAATTAAAATTATATCCAAAAGCTCGATGCGCTGGCCTTCACCTTCATGAGGTTGAAGATGTTGATGATACCATTTAGGAATCAGGAAAAACAACACACTTTATAATTTTCTTCTTTGGCTGTATGTCAAGCAGAATCGCAGATGACTCGTTCTTTTATTTCTGTGAAATCCTTTTGTGCAGCTGCCAGCTGGCCTCCATTGGTTCAATTCAAATGGTAAATTTTTTCATTGCAGATAACGTGGTTTCTATCAAATTTCGGTGCATTTTGTCCAATGATCGATCTACAGATATGAAAAGTCTCCTTTTTTTTTTTTTCCTTACTTTTATTGAGTTTTATTAAGATTATACAAATATTATTTTAATTTTTAAAATATATCTAGACTTTCCTTAAAATAAACAGTTATATTACACCTTAGATCAATTTACAATTTTTTGACTAAAATATTTTCTATTAAATCTAAGTATATAATTTTTTAATTAAAAAATTTAAATAGAAAGTATTTTAGTTCACAATTTTAAAATTAAATCACTTTTTGTTTAAAAATTTTTTTTTGTATTTTTAAAATTTTTAAAAATTGTGTAATTTCAATAAAATTTTAGAAAAATTTGTGTAATTTGCTATTTTTTTAATAAGCCTTATGGTTTGTTTGTGAGTTTTGTAGACTACCAAAAATGAACTGGGAAGAAAAAGCTCAATGGTTGACTCTGGCCTACCATAGTCCGTTCAAAATGGGTCGTGCTCAAGTACGCAAGACGAGCTGATCATGCTGTACAATTAGATAACTAAATTTTTGCTATATACATAAGTATAAGCATTTTAATTTTGTCTAATTAATTTTCGCCCTCACTAATTTAATTGTAGATGCAAAAGCAAGTACAAAGGAACCAAATTATCCTGAACTTTTTAAATTAAGGTTTATTTGGTATAAAAAATCAAAAATAATTTTAAAAATAAAAAATAATTTTGGCTTATCTTTATAAATTTATAAAATAAAATAAATACTATTAAATAATAATTATATAAATATTACACAAAATTTTTTCTTACCTTTTCGTTTCCTTTTCAACTGCGAATCAAGCCTTTATAAATCAAAAACCGGCCAAGACGACGGAGGGCGTTTGAAGTTGAAATATACATGAGAGAAGTACGTGTTAATTCTTGTTCCCAATTGTCCATCTCTTAAACATTAGCCACGTGGCAAAATCTGCCCAACTTCAGCAGTCTATTAGTCATATCCAACGAACACTAACAATATTATCACCATCGTAACGGTAGAGACTAATAAAGAAGTAGAGATTTATTTTAAAAAAACATAATTTATAAAGATGAAATTAGAAATTAAGACAATTTATAGAGAATAAATTATTAATTTTTCAAGAACAGATATCCTTGATTTGATTAAATAAACAAATTTATTAATCAAAGATACTTAAAAGTTATTTTCAATTAATATTGTTAGTTCAATGGATTATTTAAGTAATAAAATGAGTATGTAATTACGTAATTAAATTTGTGTTCTAATTTTGTCAACCTTCTGAATGATTGTTACAAAAAATTGATTTCAGTTGCTACAAAAAATTTTCGATGATAACGAAAAGAAATTTACTAAAAGTGTCAGCAAAGTTAATTTTATTGTCATTGAAAATTATCTCAAAACGTGATGTGAGGTAAGTTGTCATTGAAAGAAGACTTTTTATTCTTGACCAAGTGAATGTTTGGGAGTCCGATACAAAATTACGTTGATGTAGAAGTATAAAATTAGAGTTTTGTGTAAAATGTGATTTTGAAAGACAATAATAATATATTTGATTTTGTGTTTGTAAGGCTCAAAATTATATTTGTAAAAAAATAATAATTTATTACTTTTATACAAATATAATCTTAAAATAGGATTCCAAACACGTACTAACGCATTTCCAAATATACGATAAGTCACCGCCGAAAGGGCTTTTGAAGCGATATGTGAATTGGTATTGAAGAAATCCAACTGAGCTTTTCTCTTTTGTTTTTTCCCACTTTTTGATAATTCTGGAACCCAATTATAAGAGAGACTCAACCTTGACTAAGGAGGCGTTCACCATGGTGGAAGATAACTACTGTGAAGTCTAGAATAGCTAAGGCTTTTTTTTAATTCGTAAATGTATTTTATTTATATAATTTATATGGTATTTATTATATTTTTATAATTATTAAATAATTATTTTAATTATAAAATTATGTTTTTAAAAAATAAAAATAAAAAAATTATTTTTTATTTCACTTAACTTTACTTAGCTAGTCGTTGGCCGTTATTTGCCGGTTCCGGTGTTTAGACGCCGGGTTGCACATCAAAGTCAAACTATATAAACTTTTTTTCTTGGCCCCTTTTGGTTAAGTTACTATAACATTATTGGATTATTGGTGACAGTGGCACGCTTTGATTTTTTTTCTTGATCTCATAATTATATTTGTCTGAAACCTACGTTTACGTAGAAATTAGTATATAGGCGAGACTTACTAATAGATAGATGGAGGTTTATCCAATTAGTTGCCAGAGAAGAGAATTTTCATAAAAAAGAGGCCTACGCTAAAAGAATTCAAACCCACATAAGATGGATAATTACAAAATTGCTATCAATTCATTTTTGAGCCAACCAAACTAGGTAATTTCAAAATCAAGTACTTAATACAAATTTCCTTAACTAAATTACACATTATATCTCTTATTTTAAACATAATTGGTATCCAATGAAACAGGCATATTAATTTTATAGACTCAAAAACAATTCAGTGCATATTTCAAGGCTGACAAAAGCATATGAGATATTACAAATAAGATTCAATAACAACTGGTATCAATTTTTAGATATATAAAGATACAAACCTTAAAATAAAACCTTTATATTCAGCTGCTATTCTTAGAATAAAATCACCCCATCCCATGCTAGTTCAGTTTTTTTTCAGTCCAAGTTTTTTCATGTCCGTCCTATCTTAAATACAGAAGCGTCTCTGCACTTTTTTTTTTTTTTATTTAAAAAAAAACAAAAAAACAAAAAAAAATATATCAACTATTGAGACTACACTACTAAACAAAAGTAGTAGACAGAAGAACAGCCCCAAGCATCCCATGCATATACAACACACGGGTAGCTATATGTAGCCTTCTTATAAGCCTTATTGTTTGTTTGTGAGTTTTGTAGATTATGAAAAATGAACTGGGAAGAAAAAGCTCTATGGTTGACTCTGGCCAACTATAGTCCGTTCAAAATGGGTCGTGCTCAAATGCATAAAATGAGCTGATCATGCTGTCCAATTAGATAAAACAATTTTTCGCTATATACGTAAGTATAAGCATGTTAATTTTGTCTAATTAATCTTCTTCCTCTCCTCTGCCATCGCTAATTTAATTGTAGATCCATGGTGGACCCATTCATGTTGAAGCAAAAACAAGTACTAAGGAACCAAATTATCCTAGAATTTTTAAATTTATATAAGAAGTTAAAAATAAAAATAGAAATAAAAAATAATTTTTTATTTTTATTTTAAAAAATTTATAAAATAAAATAAAATAAATATTATTAAGTGTTAATTATATAAATATAATGAATATTATACAAAATTTTTCCTGTCCTATTCTTTTCCTTTTCAACTATCAATTAAACCTATATAAATCAAATACCGGGCAACACGACGAAGTGCGTTTGAAATTGAAATATACGTAAGAGTAGTACGTAGTTACACTGATGGAAAGAAACTCAGTTCTTGTTCCCAATTGTCCTTCTCTTAAACTTAGCCACGTGGCAAAATCTGCTTCCCTTCAGCAGTCCATTGGTTATATGGAAGGAACGCTAACAGCATGTTTGGTTAAAAGTAAAAATTTGGTAATAGTTATTACTTAATTATTATTTAATATCATTTATTTATTAAAAATAAAAATTTATAAATATTTTTTATTTAACAAATTATTTTTTTTATTTTCATGCATAATTTTTTGTATACCAAACAATTCGTAACAATATTATTATTAATAAAATGTATAAAGATTAATTTTAAAAAGATATAAATTATAAAGATCAAATTAAAAATTAAGATAAATTATAGGGAATAAATTATCAATTTCTTCAAGAACAGACATCTTTGATTTGATTAAATAAAAAAATTATTAATCAAAGATAGTTAAAAGTTATTTTAAATTAGTATTGTTAGTTCAATGGGTTGTTTAAGTAATAAAATGAGAATGTAATATGTGATTACGTAATTAAGTTTGTATTCTAATCTTGCCAACCTTTTAAATTATTGTTACAAAAAACTGATTTTAGATGCCACTAAAAATTTTTTATGATAACGAAAAGAAATTTACTAAAAGTGTCACCAAAATTAATTTTATTGTCATTGAAAATTATCGCAAAACGTGACGTAAGGTAAGTTGTCATTGAGAGAAGACTTCTATTGTCGACTTAAAGTCACCCCCGAAATAGCTTTTGAAGTGAATTGCGATTGAAGAAATCCAACTTTGAGCTTTTCTCTTTTTTTTTTTTTTTTATTTCCCACTTTTTGATTATTCTGGAACTGAATTGTAAGAGAGACCCAACCTTGAGTAAGGCGTTGTTCGCCGTGATGGAAGATAACTACTGTTAAGTTTAGAATGGCTAACGCTTTTTTTGGGTTAAATGTATTTTATTTATATAATGTGTGTAATATTTATTATATTTTATGATTATTTTTTTATTAAATTATTATTTTAATTATCAAATTATTTTTTAAAAAATAAAGATAAAAAATTATCTTTTATTTTACTTACCTTTATTTATTTATTATATATATATATATATATATATTTTTTTTTTTTTTTACTTTTACATTTTCTAACTATACGATGCGTAATAAAGAAGTTCATTAACGCTAGTCGTTGGTCGTTATTTGCCGATTCCGATGTCTAGACGCTGGGTTGCACATCAAACTATGTAGCGTTTTTTGTTTTGGTTAGGTTACTATAACATTATTGGATTATTGGTGACAGTGGCACGCTTTTTTTTTTTTCTTAATCTCATAATTATATTTGTCTTCCTACATGTTTACATAGAAATTAGTATATAGGCGAGACTTACTAATAGATAGATAGAGGTTTATCCAATTAGTTGCCAGAGAATTTTCATAAAAAAGAGGCCTACGCTAAAAAAATTCAGACGCAAATAAGATGGATAATTACAAAATTGCTATTAGTTCATTTTTGAGCCAACCAAACTAGCTAATTTCAAAATCAAGTACTTAATACAAAAATCTAAAATACTCGAACACACACTCTTAGAGACATACCTTCACCATAGCCGAGCTTGACACTCTTGAATGGAGTCTGAGTACGCAAGAACTGAAGCACAGTGGTTGATGGGTCAACGCTTAGGAGCTCAAACCTCTCTCCATTAACAGTGAAAACCAAACTTCCTCTTTGGTCTCCGTCTTCGTTCATTTCTGAGAGGCACCCTATAGTTCAGGAATAGCCTTTAGAGAAAATCGTGTGAGCTCCACACACTCTGCTGACGAAAACGATAGAGACGACTTATCCCTTAGAATGATATTACCTTTCAACCGACCAAATCATTTAAAATTCTTGATGCCTCGCTGGTTTCGTCTGTGTCATCGTCCACACGTTGCTTTCTAGAGCGGACATATGACGTGACCCAAAGAAAAAGCAAGCCTAGATCCTCAGAACCAAGCGTAGAGCCTTCATATGACCGAAGGCTGACGCATATTAGTTAATGGAAAAATTATTTTATAAAATTTATTATCATTATTATTTTAGAATAAATTTTCATTAACTTTAATTAAAACCTATAATATTAAGTGATAATAAATCATACAAAATGACTTTTTTTTTAACTTTGGTCCTCATTTATTAAATGAAAAATTCACAAGGATTTATTCAAATTGCATTGAAATCATACAGGTTTTTTATTTTTAAATTAAAAAATAATTAAATATATCTGAAAATAAAATATTATTTTTATTTTTATTTGTATATATTTGAATATAATATATATATTTATATATTTAGGTTTATAGAGAATATTTTAATTAAAATTTTTGAAATTAAACTAAAGTGTATATTTTAAATATAAAAAAAAATATATGTAATTTTAACAAAACCTAAAAGAGATTCATATAATTTATTCTAAAAATTTTTAGACATCCAATATATATTTTAAAACTTATAAATTAGTAAATTGAGATATATAATTTTAACGGAATTTTTTTTCATAAATTCTAGATAAAGCTTTTTATGTATTTATTATTAATTCTTTTAATAAAATTATATGAAGAAATCTTTTTACAACTCAAAATCATTTGATTGAATTTTTTTTAAAAAAAAATTATACATACCATTATTTTATTAAAAAATTTAATAACAAATATTTTTAAAAAAAATTTCACTGAAACTAATCATAAAGGGCAAAGTGCACAATTATTTTCACCCCGCCAAAATAGACTCCTGAAATATTCTTGCTTTTTTCTTTTCGTATTTATTATGCTAATCTATTTTAAATCATTCAATTTTCTTAACTAAATTACAAATTATATCTCTTATTTTAAATATAAGTGGTATCGAATGATGTTATAAAAACTTTAGAAGCACAGTAATTTCATAGACCCAAAACAATTTAGTTCACATTCCAAGGCTCACAAAGCAAATGAGATATTACAAAACTAAGACTCCGCAATAGCTAATTCCAGGCACAAATCTTAAAATATAAAGGGTATGACTCTTACATTCAGCTATTATTTTTATAATATAGTTATCCCATCCTAAGCATATACAAGTAGTTAAATATAGTCTCTATTTTTCCTCCTGGTCAAAAAAAAAAAAAATCATTATATCTCATTCTAAAAAATAAATAATATAAAACTTTTAGATTGGGCTAAATTGTTTTTTTGGTCATACTTTTGACGCCAACAAATGACATATCACAATTCAAATGGTTGACTGATTCGTTAATGCTAGTTCATTGACAAATAATATAGCTTACGTTTTTCAATATTCTTGATATTATAGAATAAGATATTACAATAATTAAAAGTTGAAAAAAAACACAACTCATCTCTTATAAAGTTAATAAAAGTAAAAATTCATGAATTGATATATATATATATATATATATATATATTGGGTATAACAAATATCACTCTTAAAATTTGTAGAAATTATATATATATGTATCTTTTATTTTTAAAATATACATAAACTTTTCCTAAAATAAAATGTTACTTTACACTTTAGTTTAATTTTAAATTTTTTAACTAAAACATCCTTTATTTAATCTCTATACATATTTTTTTAAAAACTAAAATATGAAGTGTATTTTGATCAGAAATTTTAAATTGGACTAATGTTTAGGATAAATTTTTGTTTGAGGGAAAGTTTATGTATATTTTAAAAATAGAAAAAATGTCTATATAATTTCACTAAAATTTAAGAAGAGGCTTGTATAATTTATTATAATTTAAAATAGAGAAATTTTTCTTTTTAATTTATGAAAGAAACGTGCTTCAACTATTTCCTTAATCTTAAAAATACACAATCCAATCTCTGAAAAATATATATGCTCAAACTATTCGGTTCTTAAACCTTAAAAATACATGGTTTTGTCTTTAAAAGTTTTAGATTCACCAATGACATGCTATTAGAGTATGTACATGATGGAGACTATCGGTTAATGAAGCAAAGTTATATGAAAATAAAATAGTACATCTTTAAAATTTAAAAATTAAATAGTTGAGACATGTATTTTTTTAAAAATCAAACTATATATTTATAGAATTCGATAATCAAATAATTAAAGTATGTATAGGCAAAATGTTCATTTCCTTTATTAAATAATAATATCTTATATCTCCCTATGTCCTGATAATATAAGATAATTTTCGACACGGATGTACCAACTCTAAAACCAAAACAAGACAAAACATGTTATACAGTTTATATTGTTTTTATTTCATTTTGAATAATTAGCCAATAATCCTATCAACCTTATAAATTTTCGGTGTAGGTGGAGCCCATTACATTGAATATGCATGCACTCAGCTCCAAAATCATAGCATATCATATACTTCAAAATTAAGACATGAGATCAGCGATCAGATATGCAACGTAATCACTAAAGTAAATTTCATATATATATATATATATATATATATATATATATATATATATATATATATATATATATATATATATATATATATATATATATCTCTCTCTCTCTCTCTCTCTCTCTCTCTCTCTCTCTTAAATTTTATTAAAAGTATACAAATTTTTTACCTATTTTTAAAATATACATAGACTTTTCTTAAAATAAAAGTTACATTATATTTTAATTTATATTTATATTTTTTAACTAAATTATCTTCTATTAACCTCAATACATATTCTTTTAAAATAAAATTCTTTTTTACCTATTTTCATGAAAGTCATTTAAAAAAAATTAAAATTAGACTAAAAAATATATTTTAAAAATAAAGCACAAATTTATGTACTTTTAACAAAACTCATAAAAAATTTATGTAATTAACTGCATTAAATATTAAGCATACCCTTATTTTCAAACATTGAAAATTAGCTATGCCATGACCTCCATGTCCATATGAGTTTGGATTCTACAGTTTTTTTTAAATAAATTTTCTCCAAAGTTGGAGAACTTTATAAGAAATTTATAGAAAGAAAATTAAAGGATCCATCATGTCCATGCGTGCATGAATTCTCTTGATGATAGATGAGGCATGATTGTAACTTGCATGGCTTTGTTTATTTTCTTTTAATTAAATTACAAAATTTAAAATGCATTAAAAAATTATTCTATAAAATTAATCAGAGATGCACAAGACTCGGTTCAGTCTTGCCACATTAGGCCAAGTTGGGCTAAGAGAAAAAAAATTGGTGATTAGGGCAGGCATGTTGGCCAATTTGGCCCGATCGTATCAATTAAAAAAAAAATTATTTTTTTATATAATTTTTATTTTGAAATCAAAATATAATTTTACAAAGATTTATATAAACTTTTTTTTAAGAATTATTTTATAATTTTTATTAAAACTAAAAAAGAGGGTGATGTAGCCATATTAAAGAACTAGCGTGACTCCACGTTGACATTGGGCTTAAAAAAATAAGCCCAATGCAAAACCAGAGTAGGCATTGTGTTAGGTTAATGCTTGACTTAGCCCAACTTATTTGCATCTTTAAAATTGATAAATATTGAGTTTAAATGCCATATGCTTTTCTCAACCAAAAAAAATCCATATAATTTTGTTTTTTTAAATTATTCTTTAAGTTTTTATAATTTCACTTATTTTTAATTTAATTTTTATAATATAAAAATTTATAATTAAATATATATTTTTATTTTGATCTCTATGGTTAAATTTCTCTTGGTGTGCCATTAAATCCTATTAATGTGATCAAATACATGCCATCTTAGTGCTTTAAATATGCATAATTCAAACCAACTTATCCAAGTCACTTAACATAAGTTGCATCATATGACACACATTTGAATTAATTTTATATCGTTGTTTATTTTTACCTTTTTTTGTTAACATAAATTATACACATTCAAAATAATAAGATGACATATGGTTGGCTATATTAAGAAATTTAATGGCACAATAATAGAAATCTAATAGTAGAAATTAAATTAAAAACTTATTTAATTATAAAAGACCCAATGATATACAAATTTTTTATATCTAGAAAATAAATAAAAAATTGAAAAAAAAAACTTAATTAATCAAAGATACTTAAAAAAATATTTTAAATTAATATATTTAGTCAGATGTGTCACTTAAGTATAAAATAAGTATTTATTATGTGATTAAATATGTTATTAAGTCTGTATTCTAATTTTGTCAACATTTTGAAATTATCACTACAAAATAATTGAATTTAATCACTACCAAAAAGTCCATAAGTTGTCAACAAAGGTCCTTTGGTGGTGACTTTTAAGGGTCAATAAGTCATGGCTAATAGTTCAATTGCTTAGGCTTTTTTGTGGTGACCAAAAAATGGCCACTAAAGGTAACGTTTTGGTCCCTCATTAAGCTCAAGTTATGTAGGCATCTAATTAAAGAATCATATTTTATACAAAACATCATTTATAGAAGAATTAATCTTGTATTCTTAGATCATTTACACTTTAATCAAATTTCTTAAGAAGTAGCCCAAAACTTCCTATCAAGTAAAATATCTAATATATATATATATATATAACAATTATATATTGATTATATTTAAATCAAAACTATAGAGAAAATTAAGAATGTTCTCGTCACGCCCTAATACAAAGAGGGTGACGGGTATAAAATATTAGATAACCTCTGCAGAGCGAAAGTAAATGAATAACACAGTACAAGAGAAATCTTTATTCATACACATACGGGAGATTTCTACAATTATTTCGAAAGAACCTCTCTTGAAAATTGAACCATTTCCAATTTAATACATACTAATTGTAGGTCTAAGGGGCTGCTCTAGATACAATTAAATCGAGTTACAATTTCAAAGAAAATTGTTGCCTACATGAACAAGTGCAGGACTTATCAACAGAAGGCTAACCCCAGTCCCTTACACTACTAAGGCGAAATCGAGCCGCCATACTCTCTGTAACTTGTAAAATGTTGAGGAAGTGAACTGTGACACTTAGTAAGCAATAATACTAGCTACTCTAAGAAGGGACAAGCTAATAATGTTAGAGTCTTTTTTTTAAAAAAAAAATAAAGTTATAATAATATATGAATAAGCAAAAAAAAAAAAATTCACGCTTTGGTTTCATGGGTTTGAATATGAAGTTCATTAAAGAAAAGTAGATAGTCATGGCTTATGATCAAGTCAATATTATAAAAACTAAGTAAACCTATAGTGGGAATAAATGATCATTGTAACATCATTCAATAATATAGTAAGAAGCTTTTAACCATAACCAAGTTAAATGGAAGCATAAGAATTAAAACATGTCATATCAAATAAGAGGACAAGACTCACAATATATCATATCATATAACATTATATCTTGTTATATTACATCATGTCATATCATGCAATGTCACATTATATCATGTCATATTATATTATGTTATATTAAGGAATTTCATGACTATAAGTTATTATTGTTAGCTATAGAGTCTTATATTAAATAATTTTTCAAAAAATTATATTATAAATATGTTTTTTAAAAAATTTAAAAAGAATAAGTTTAAATTTATACCAAAATTCGAAATCCTCGGTCACATTATCAATTTCTTTAAGTATGTAAATAAAACCATGAACTTTCAAAAAATTAAGAAGGTTTAAGCATATAAAAAAAAAATTTCTTGTATTGAAAATAATACAATAGGAAGCTTGTCTCGATGGATTAGGAACAATAAGTAACAATTATTTAAAATGGAAGAAAAAGATACCAATATAAAAACATACATAGTTAACATTACATATTCACAATGAGACAACGGAGTAATGATACTCCTTACTAGTTCCTCCAACAAATCCTCATGTATAGGAATGCTCTTGAAATACCCTAAAATACAAATTTTCTAAAATTGTCATCTCAAGGATCTATTAATCCCTTTAAAATTAAGTTAATCCCTTTGCGTAAACATTTAGGATCTTGGTGGCATACGAGGTTCAATTTGATTGGGGGACTCTCCGTATGAACCAACTCATAAGCAAGCAAGCACGAGATAAGGAATTTAACTGGTAACGCATAGATGCATAATTCATTGATAATTCAACGAAGCATTTAGTCATGGTCATAATAGCAAGATGTATCATTAATGGCCTTACCGTTAATACTATTGTAAATGTCATAATTCAACTCTTCACTAGGAATAAATATACTCACGTAATTTATCAATCACCAGGTAATAGATACTAATAATAATGTGCATCACTAAAACCAAAAGAAGCTAATTATGCAATTTCATAAGTTCTAAATTTCCATCTATTTAGATTTATTAACCACTTACTTCCATAAAGCTATTACCTGAATAACAGTCCGTAAATTTTTTACAACCAAGTTTACCATGATTATTGAAATCCCCAACTGAGACTAAATTTTCTTAGACCAAGTGATTCAAATATTCAAAGTACCCAGCCTTGTTGACTTAGGAATGCAATACAGTCACAGTTTGCTCATTCTTTCCCATTAAGCAAAAGTTTCCTTCTTAGGCAAACCTCATCCATCAACAATCAAGTCAATCCCAACAAATTACAATCCACACCAGAATTTATTATTATACATAACTAGTAGCTCTAATTAAGAAGCCATACAGATTAAGGGATAGACAACCTAGGCATCAAAACCAAAATACTAAATATGACCCATAATGCAAGCATCGAGTCTATTAAGGATATTGAGCATCAACTTATGCTTGAGGATGAGCATTGTAACACTACTAGGACATCTAAATAGGCCTACATGGCTAAGATAAATGAGGTTTCCAAGTCCAAGCATAAAGATACAAGTAAGAAACCTTAAACCATGAAGCCTAAACATAAGAAAGAATCTAACAAGCCTATTCAAAAGGCTAAGCATGTGTTCAAGGATAGAGGATCTTTGAATAAGTAGTGTTGACTTGCCTTCCAAAAGCATATGGTCTTTTGTAGGAAGCAATGTGCCTATTAAGGTGAAAGACATAGATACACGTAAAGTAGAGTTGCATGGCAAACAAATCTTACTTTTATAGATGTGTTATACATTCTAGAAATTTTGTAGAATTTAGTTTTAGTTGTTTCTCTTCTTAAACATGATTTCAATGTGAATTTCCACAATAAATATGTAAACATTATTTGTGAGACAAGACATTATGGTAGTTTCAATTGTAATTTATCCATTCTAATATATGGGGTCCCATAAGTATGACGAAAAGGAATAAAGGCTTATATTTAATGACTTCATTGATAACTCTACTCGATACAATTATGTTTATTTGATCTTTTTTAAGTCTAAAGTTTTAAAATGCTTTGGACACAACTCATGAACTTGGTTGGAAATCAATTAAATCAAAAGATAAAACATTAAGAATTGATTATGGATGTGAGTATTTATCATATCAATTCAAGGATTGTGTGATGAAAGGGAATCATAAGATAATTGTCGATTTTGAGCACTCTTCAACAAAATGGAGTTATAGAATGAAAAAAATAAGACCTTGCTTCAAATGCTTAGATCAATGATGATACAAGCAAATCTTCTTATTGGGGAGATGCATTCATGACTATGGCCTTTATACTCAATTGAGTGCCCACCTAATCTATTATGTTCACATTTATGAATTATGGTTAGTAGAAAGCATTTTTTAAGTGTATTGCAACCTTGGGAGTCAATAGCTTATGTGCACAATTTCTTCCCATAAGTATGGGAAATTAGGCTCAAAAGACAAGGAGGTATTGAAAGAATAGTATCATTTTAAGAAAGAAGCAATTAGATAATCAAAACTAAAGAAGTGATGAATAAGTAATTGTACATCCACTTGTTGATCCAAGTAAAAAGACAATTCTTAAGAGAACAATACCCTAGAGACATAGTCACATAGGAGTATTCAAGGTAATGTTTCCTAGCATTATTTTATAATTAAAATGCCATCACTTGTAGTTACTCCTCATGACAATGAAGAGCCAACTTCAATTCAAGAAGCTTTCTCATTACCCACTAAAGGCAAATGTATGAAAGCAATGGAAAAGGAAATGGAATATATAAGGACAAACTATGTTTAGGGCTTACCTAATTGGCTAGTAAAATTAGGAACAAGTGGGTTCTCAAAATTAAGATAAAGGAAGATGGTTCTATTGAAAAGAACAAGGCTTGCTTCGTATGTAATGATGAGCACACAACCTAACATTTTTTTTTTTTAAATTATGGGTCTTTAAGCTTGTTTTAATATAATATGAGGTAAAATCATTAACAAATGGTCAAGAAAATTTTGAGATACTTGAGGGGCCTTGCTAATTATATATTAAGGGAATGCCTTATAGATAGCATGTTACTTAAATGTCAACAAGGGTGGTGATTTGGATAAGGGCAAATCCACTTTTGGTTATATATGTTATTGTTAAACAATAGTACCATTTCTTAAAACAGCAAGAAGCATACATACTTAGTATTGTTAGGCATAGAAGCTAGGTTTATTGCTTGTTTTGTAGCAGAGTAAGAGGCAACATAGCTAAGCAAATTCTTGAAACATTTAGAGATGTTTCAGACGGCCAATAGATTCAATTCTATTATTTATAGCCAAGCAGCCATAGTCTACACTAAGGACCAAAAGCATCATAGTAAAACTAAACCAATTAACACATAGTACAATATTCTTAGAGATATCATAGCATATAAGAAAATTACTTTATAGTACATCATTACAGACAAAATGATATTTGATTCTAGAGTTATGTCTTTTTCCTTCATTCCAATGTTTTTGAACATAATGTATGTATGTATTTTTGGAATAAATGAATATCTAGTTTCTTATTTATTAATTCCATACATTATAATAGACGCAAACACAATATGGTACTATGTCATATAGGTTGACAATTAGATGAGATATTTGCTTTCGTAGTGCTAGGAAAGGCTACCAAAAGGTGCTAAATGGTAAGTAAGAACATAGAATGATTAACAATGTCACTTTAGTAAGAGACCAAGATTAGGGTTAAAGAAAGATGTCATATAAGGATTGAATTATGGATATGTACCTATCATCCTTAATACATGTAGCTATATGTGAGAACTCTTCTAAGCATCACAAGATGTGAATGGAATGGTAAGACTTAGGTTGTACAAGGCATATCTAGACTAAGGTCTATATAGTGTGAAATAAAAAAAATTGACATACACTCTTATGGAATAAGAGGCATATTGTAGCATACATTTCATAATACATGCGCTTCATGATTACAATTTTGGAAAGCAAGTAAATAAATCCCCACTTCATTATTGTGTGATCCCTAAAAAAAAAAAAAAATCTTTTCACTAGTGACCTTATGACTTTGACAATATCATAAGGTAGTGAGTTAGTGTATGCTATTTTAGTATGTATCTAAAGGTTATGATAATGTAACCTAAAAAAGGCAATGTTAGAAAATTAGCTAATTATAATCTTACTGATATGTGGGCAAAAGGATGATTGGGTTAAATATATATACACCATGCGTGTGTCTAAGACATGTTCATTGTGAAGCTATTTTAGAAATCATTATAAGTGTAGACATAAGGCATATTAGAGATTACAACCGTATGTCTTTAAGTAATTAAAACTCATAAAGGATTAGAGATATTGCATGTAAAGTATATATAGACAGATTTAGGCCATTTAAGGCACATTCTTGACATATCAATAAGGGTTGTAGGCTTTTATGCTATTTCTAAAAGGATTTCTTGTATACTAGCTCTAAAACATAGTGCCCAAATGGTCATGACAAGGTACTTAATATGAGAAATCAAGGGGTGAGATATAGAAAATTTCTTTCCAAGGAAAATTCTATGTGTAATTATCTAGATGTTGGATTTTAAGGCTTTAATGATGAGTTAATCGAATAAAGAGGGATTATTATCTTAAATGATTAGGATAATAACTAGTTATTTTCTAATAATTAATTTTAGATGTTAAATTTTAAAATTCATTAGAGGTTATTAGTCTGTTACCTTATCTCTTTTCAAGAGATACAAAAGGCACTAGGGCAATAACTTGACCCTAGTTAAAGAGTTACATAACAAAGAAAAACACAAAGCATAAGAAAGCTTTTCCTATAGAAATTTTAGGTGCACTTGTTGTGAATTAAAACACAAAGTCCAATTAGGTGATTTTGTGTAAACAATTATGAAGGCTAATAATTAGAATGGAACATAAGTCACAAGATATAAATTCCATTAAGAACACAATTGATCCATTATAATCTTCAGATCAATTTTTGAAAATTTTCCTTTCATTACTAAAGTCGAATATATATATAATAAAAGAGTTTCACTTAACGCATTGCTTGACAAGTGAAACTCCCACAAACTTTTTTAGATTAGAAATTAAAAGAAAAGTGTCCAATATAAAAACTAAATGTGAATATATTTGGAATCATAACTTGCTTTGACAAATATTCACATGAACACTTCTCAAATTTTGACACTCCTTAGAAAAGTGAAGACCAATTAAATGTGCAAGCCATATTTGAACTCTTGTTAAAAAATTTAAACCCAACAAGCTTCTTAATCTTGATGGCTTATATAACTATGTTAACATCATATTTCTTTTCACTTTATAGCTTATGTGACTCTAAGATTTGTTGTTAGCTTTTCCTTCTCATGTAATAATCAAGTAACCTTTTTCCTCCTCATATTTCTTTCCATTTTATGGCATAAGTAATAACTTAAGTATTATTTGGATTCAATTTGAATTCTCTCTACCATTGTTATTAATGTTCTATGACTTCATTGTAGCATATATATGTCACAAAGCAAAAAGATTGGTACATGAATCTCTTAAGAATATTGGCCAAAAATGTCTAATATTACCTTTTTTTCTTTTTGAATGTTTGTTCACTCTCTTGTATATAGAACTTAAGCAAGTATATGTTGTTTATGTAATTGATTATGTAGTAGAAAATCTACTATATAATAGCTAAAGAATAATTTAATCAAGTCTAAACCTTTTTAACTTTGACAAATTTTCTTTTCCTATTTCACCACCTTTCATTCTTCAATCTTTCTCTTCGCTTCATCAAAATTTTAGTTTCTTTTATTTCAATTTCAAAATGCTTTCTTTCTTCAATGTTTTATTTCATTTTTAATTCAAAATGTCCTCTTTCCCCTTTTTTTCTTTCTTCCCATATCCATCTCTTCTTCCATTTCAAAGTTCAATGCTCTCCTTCCTCTCTAACCATCTTTCTTATTTTTCTTCTACTTTCCCACACTTTTTTTTCCTCCATCTTCATTGCTATCTTTATTTTCTCTTATGCCTTTTTTCATTGTGAAGAAATTGGATGCATAATTTTTATGGAACTTCCACCTTAAGATCATAATTGAAACTTTAAGGACATATTCCCCCTTCATTTTTTACTTTTCATGTAGTCTCCCATTTCTGTTAATCTCATTCAATGTCTAATTCCTTTCAAAATTGAAAATTTTGTTTCTTCTCTCTATTTTTATTTCCATTCTCTCTTGTTTTCCCCTCTATTTGCATAGGTAAAAAGACACACATACTCTAAATTTTTCACTTCAATGTACATTGCTTAAGTTATAAGTAGCTATTCTCTCTTCCATTTAAGCTTATCTATAATCTCCCTTATTTTCTTATCTCTTTCACTCCTAGTTAATGTGTTTTTCTATAAGTTTTACGATAAACAACTGAAATTGAAGGAAGGTAAGTCCCTTTTATTTCCATAGTTTATTTTCTTACTCTTACATTTTGAAGAACTTGGAGACTTACTTGTAATAGTGGAAGAATCCCTAAAATTTTGACTCACAATGTGTTTGATAGTAGTTATGAACAAGATCATCAAAAGAATCTTTATCTTTTTTCACAACAAATGTACCAAAACTCAAGAAGAGAGGAAGAAGGTTTCTTTATGTTCTTCTCTTTGTTTTACTTTAATGCAGGAAAGCAAAAATGCACATATGTCTGTAACCCCTTTTCCCATTAATTTTTTTAATTTAAATAACCACTAGTGTTTGAAATTTAAATTAATTAATTAATTAATTATAAATTAATAAAATTAAGAGTAAATTATATAAATTTTCTCTCTATTTTCAAAATATACACTCTAGTCCAATTAATTTTTTTTTACTAAAATAATCATAAAAAATATGTAAAAGAAGTTAATGAAAGGCATTTTAGTTAAAAAAATTTAAAATTATACTAAAGTATACTATAACATTTTGTTTTAAGGAAGGTTTGTATATATTTTCAAAATAAAGAAGGATCCATATAATTTTAGCAAAATTTAAGAGATGTATATATAATTTACTCTAAAATTAATTACTAAGTAATTAATTAACTAACTAATTAATTTGAGTTAGGTCATGGATATTGGGTTAATCTATCATAGGTAGCATAATCTTTTAACATCTCCCACTTTTATATAATGGGATGAATAACAGAAAATTTTCCATTTCTATTGGACTTTCATAAAACGTGTTTGGTCATGATTGCTTGGATATAATATTAAGAATTGTACTATAAAATTAGTATAAAGGACTATGATCTTTGGATATATATCACACATTTATTTGCATGCCTTGGATGCCCTAAATTCACTTATATACACTCTATTCATGGCAAATATAATCTCTTTCAAATTTAATTTTACTCAAATTGCCTTCTTATACGCTTATGATGTTACCAAAAAAATTTCATAACAGATATGTCTCATATACGAGTATAATTGTGTATATTTCAAATATGAATTCCTTTTACTTCCATACCACTTATATTAAGACTAGTTGTTTTTCTAGCAATAATCTTTCAAGTCAAATTATTATAACCATATGATGTACGTTAAAATAGCAAACATTGACTTATATTCTTATGATATTGTCAAAGTCATAAAAGTACCAATGAAAAAAATTTGTTTCTTTTTGAAACTCACACTATAATGAAGTAAAGACTATTTACTTGCTTCCTAATAGCAATAATTTAGCCCATGCTCTATGAAATGCATGCTACTATATTTTCTCTTATTTCATAAAAGTGTTTGTTGATTTGATTTATTTCTTAACATTTTACAAATTGTAGTATAAAATTTAGACACACAGTACCTACCTAAATTATACCAGTCCACATGTCTTTCATAGTGCCTAGAAGAAAGCTGGCATCTAGCTACATGTATTATGAATTGTAGGGATCAACATTCAATCCATATAGTTTTATTTTTGGATCTCATATCAGCCTTCCTTTTTCTTTTTATTAAGATAACATATTTATATTTTGTGTTTTGTCTTTGCCATATTGGTAATCCTACTACCTCACATGCAAATGTAAATATATGATCTTTGCTTACTTCTCATGAGTGTCAAAGGTGGTAATTTATGTGAGAGAGTCAATCTCATCATTCTGTATAACATACTACCACATTACATATATGTTATATATATATATATATATATATATGATTGTGGCATATTATTAAGAATAGGAGAAACAAATATATTCATTTAGTAACTGGTTGTACACAAAAGATTTTGCATCCTCAATATATACATTTATAGGTGTAGGTTTTGTTAAATGATTAGCTAAAATGGTGCACAAAGATATATTGTAAAGTAACATTTTTCTATGCTATCACATCTCTAACAAATTATATTTTGTGTCTATACATGTGCTTAATATGGCTAGACTCAATATCCCATCAATAATTCCTAGATGTTCCATAAAACTCTTAAGCCGTATCACCTTTTACACTTTTATGGAACATGTAAGAAACTCTTTCATAGTGGATACACTACCTAAATAAAAAAGCATTCTACAATATTTTTTTAGTAGCAATTATACAAATCCTAGTTAGAACATGTCTTAAAACATTTAAGAGTCACTATTTAGACTATAAACTAATGGTAGTTGTATTAATAATCACTATTAGATTAAATGCAACAATAGTTCACCAAAACTACTATTAAGCTACATAAAAACCCAATGACCTAATGCAAGTTAGCCCAATTGCTCTTTAGGCCTTTTAATTCCCCCTTCCTTAACATCCCTTCATTTCCCATCAGAACTTGACACCCCCTCCCCAAAAAATCTCTCTAATTGGTCCTATCTCCCTAACCACCATGATTCGCAACCACCAAAGATTGGTGAATAAGCCATTGTGATTAAGATTAATGATCAAGCCATTGACACTAATTGAGTTGCTACCATTGATGCCTGTTATGCATAACTACCCAAACTATTCTTTCATTCATTAGTTGAAGGTAAGTATTAAATTTTTGTAGCTTTTGTCCCATATTTGTTAAAGTAAAGAAGCTATATTAACTAATTAATGTCTGAAAAAATGTTATTGATTTATTATTTCATATAGTTGAAAGTAAGATGAGGGGATTTGTTATTAGCTTGTGGGGTTACATTTTTCTACTTTTCTTTTGAAAATAACATTGAAAATTGAATTATTGATAAAAAAGATAAGAAATCTTGGAATATTGAGTTAGAATGCTTACTAGAAATGGTAGTGGTGATGGCTTCCAATGCCTATTGTTATTATTTTTGTCTTTGGCTATGGTTCCATTGGAAAGCACCAAAGCAAATCAATGACAGATCACACTACACTAAGCCACAAAACAAAGATAGAGAAAGAAAAAAAAGATATATGTAATTGCGAATGAAATGATAATAATTTTTTAATTTAAAGTGTCAAATTGATAGCCATGTAATTTTGACGGACCAAAATAAGACATTAGTTAATCATCAAAACCAAGCAATATTATCATATTTTACTGTCCTCATCGAGTTATAGGCTTATATTTTTTGTTATGATGCAAGCAATGAATAAAAAGGTAATTCTTTTTCCTTTTCAATACATTGGAGTCAATTTCAATGCCCTTTATGCTTTCCCTCTTGTTTCTTATCAACAAATAGAAAGACAAGTGGAAAATTGGTAGACACCTTCAATTAAACTATCATGGTCGATTTATGATAACCTTATTTAAATTTTTGTGAAACAATAGAACCAATCCTAGAAGAATTGTGATTAATGAGTTAGGAGTCACATCTACCAATATTTCATGATTAATACAAACCAATTATAATTAAGATGATGAGCCATAAATCCAAGCTTTAAAAGTTCAATAAGCATATTATATGGAACATGAGCTAGATAAGAATTGAAGCACAAACATGCATTTAAAGTTATAAGACTTGTATGACATGGGTGAAGAAGATGAATATACTAGTAAAGAGAATGAGCAATTCCAACCTCAACACTTGGAGATGTCATTCCTAGATAGAGAAGCAAGTTTATACTTGTCTAGTTGCTTAGGTTTTGTGTCTTGTATCTTTTTCTTATGTTTGTATTTGATAAAATGTATTTATTCCTTGTGCTTGATTAGTTGTGTTTTATGGGAACCAAATATCTTATGCTAGTGACTTGCATCTTTTTCTTATGTTTCTATTTTGATGAATGTGTTTCTATCTTATGCTCGATTAACTATGTTTTATGTGTATCAAATATCTTATGCTAATTTTTTCTAATTTGCAAGACTCCTAAAGAGGAAAAGATTCTTGAAGAATAGTAGATTAAGCCTTATTCACGGAGGTGGTAGATCCAAATTGGAAGTCTCTTGTCTAGCTATCAGTGTAAGTGTTTGAATTTTGTTGAGCTATTATTACTTAGTGATCCATTAGCCATTTTATGCCTATAAAATGGTTAATGGATCATTGATCAATGATGAAGCTAAAGCTATTAGTGTAAATATTTGAATTCTGTGGGGTTTTTCCATGCTACCACAATTGTCAAAAGATTAAAAAATATTATTAAAGCTCTAAAAGATGACATAGACAATTGGGTTTCTTATCAAGAAGCTATGAGAGGTAAGGCTGTGAATTTTTTCCAAAATCTTTATGCTAAGGATGAAAGGGTCATTCTAAAGCTGCCTATAGCTAATAGGTTGCAACCTCTTTAACCTTGAGGATTTTATTTTTATACTAAGATCGTTGCTTTCAATATTGGGGCTTTTAAGGCCCTTGGCCCTGATGGTGTTACAAGCAATGCTCTTTCATAATCAATGGGAAAATAATGGTCCTACTTTTTGCAATTTTGTGAAAAATGCATTTAACAATCTAGAGCTCATCCACAAAGTTAATAAAACTCACATCGTTCTCATCCTAAAAGTGGATATGCCTAAGACATTGAAAGAATTTTGGCCCATTTCTCTTTGCCACATGAGCTTTAAGTTATTACAAAAATTATTACTAATAGATTGAGAAATTATCTAGGGAAATTGATCGTTCCAAATAAGTGTGTCTTTATTCTGAGACATCATAGTAGTGACAACATTATTATTGTGCAAAAAGTGATCCATTCCATGATGAATAAGAAGGGTGGCAAAGGTTTTGTTGCAATTAAGGTAGACTTAGAAAAGATGTATGATCACCTTGACTAGGGATTTATCAAGGAAAATCTACAAGACATTGGTTTTAGCTTGCGTTACGTTGGTTTTATCTTGCATTTTATTAATATTATCATGTCTTGTATTTTTTATTGTCAAATACAAGTTCTTTGGAACAGGGTGCCTTTGGTTCCTTTCATTCCTTCCAAGGGTATCAGACAAGGGATCCTTTATTACCCTATATTTTTATGCATTGCATTGAATGGGAGATGGCTAACAATCTGTGGAAGCCTATTAAACTTTTTAAAGAAGATCCTGTAGATGATCTTTTTCTATTTGTAGAAGCTGGCATGCAACAAATGGTGGTTATCAAGAAGTGCATGGAGATTTTTTGTACAACTTTAGGTCAACGTATGAATCTTAAAACCAAATTATATTGCTCTAAAAAATGTTTATTTCTTTACAGCATCATAGCTTAGTTGAATCCTAGGTGTTAACTTCACTAGAGACTTAAGAAAGTATCTTGGCATTGCTCTGCACCATAAGCATGTCACTAAAACTTTTAAACTAATCTTGGAGAAATCTCACAAGCAACTTACCTTCTTAGAGAGGTAATTTTTTTTAATATTGCAAAATGTACAACCCTTATTAGCAGTGTCTTGTTGCCTTTACCTTCTTATTTTATGCAGACCATGTAATTTAATGTATTAGTTGTAATTTTTTTATGTAGTTCTTTGTCCTAAGAGAGAAAATTCTTATTGCTTGAGATAAAGTTAAAAGGCCTGTAGAAGAAGGTGATCTTAGTATAAAGGATCTTCAGGCTCATAATAAAGCTTTTCTTATGAAAATTTGCTGAGGCCTTATTACTCTTGACAAGGCTCTTTAGATTTAAGTGCTAAAAGACAAATACAAGTGTAGACTTAATAGAATTTCAATTATTAAAAGTAAGAATTTTAGCTCTTTCACTTAGCAAGGAGTCGTGAGGGTTTAGGAAGATATCCAAAAGGGGCTTGGGTGGAATATAGGCAATGGCAGTGATGTTAGTTTTTGATTTGACAACTAGACTCCATTCCCAACTCCTATTATGTCTTATGTGACTAGTGTTGTCCCGAATGAATTATGGCAAGCTCAGCTAAGGGACTTGGTTACACTTTCTAGAGGTTGGGACTAGCCTTGGCTTAGTCAATAGATTCCTTACCAAGTGCTGAACACCATAGCCAGTATCATCCCCCCTCATCTGCAGCAAGGGCAGGATACCATCATGTGGAGAACTTCCCATGATGGCTCTTTTTCAATCAAGTCTGCTTATAAATGTTTAACTAAAAGCAGTAGCCTTCATTGAGAAAGTAATTAGACTAAAGTATGGCAATGGCCATTACCTGAAAAGCTTTATAGTTTTATATGGTTAATGGCTCGTGATCAGCTTTATACAAAATTTTGAGGTTTCAACAAGGTTTATTAGAGGACCCCGCTTGTCCTTTTAGTTGTGCTAATGAGAAATATTCTTTACACGGACTTCGTGATTGTGATAAGGTAGTTCATCTTTGAAGGAAGTTGGTCTCTCCTTTATAATGGAGTATGTTTTTCTTGTTGCCCTTACTAGAATGTCTCGATTAGAACTTCAAAAGGAATGCTATTACTCTTGATGTTAGAAGCCCCTCTTGGAATAAGTTTTTTGGGTATGCATGTTGGACCTCTAGGACCACCTGCTACTCAAGATTATTTAATGAAGGTGGATATGTGTATGAGGATCTCTTCTATTCTTGCACCCGCAGAACCATAGAGAATGTTATGTTGCAAGTTTATGAAACTCAACTCCTTCCTCAGAAGTTGGAGTGAAGTAGGGATTGGAGCTTACCTGAGAAGGGTTGGCTAAAGTTGAATATTGATGGTTCGGTAACTTACAAGGGTCCCGCTTCTTGTGTTGGAGTTTTCTATGATAACACAAGTTGATGGGTTAAGGAGTTTAAAAGCAATCTTAGTTACCACTCTATGACAATAATGAGAGTCTGTAGTATCTACTATGAGCTGAAGCTTGCCTGTAATCTTGACGTTCGACGTTCAGAAGGTTTCTTTGCATGCTAAGTCTTTGGAGGCTATAAAGCTGATCAATGAAGGCTGTCATTTGTCCCATCTGTGCTATCAACTGGTTTTAGATATCAAGCTCATCATGGATTACTCTTGGGAGATAGTCCTTGTGCATACATAGAAACTAATAGTTGTGCTCATTGTTGAAAATTTAAAGTAATAAACTATTTGAATGAAGTTTAAAATATATATATATATATATATATATATATATATATAAAGAAGTTAATATTTTACTACTTCACTTTATTTCATAATTAAGGTTATCTATTTATAGTCTTATAAATAACTAAAATGTATAAATAAGTGATAACTAAAAATAAAAAATCATGGAAATTAACTACTACTTGATTTAATTTAAAATTAGATAAAATTTCAAATATTTAGCTAACAAACTAAATAAAAAAGATTTTGCAAAAATTAATTACAACAATTTTGAATCACATCTTTAACACTCCCCCTTATTCAAAATTGTAAAAATTCAAACTTCATGGAGCACTTCTCTTCACATTTTTAGATTTGTGAAGCACTTCTCTTTATTTTATGATGCATTTCTCATCATTTTGTTGATGCACTTTCTCACTAACTTTTAATTGTTGGAGCACTTCTCACCAACATTCAAAAAAGAGTTTCGTTTTTAGCCACCTCCACCATATTTGCTTGTTCTTCATTTTTAAATTTGTAATTCTTTTATAGATGCCCAAATCTTTTGCACTTAAAACATTGAGGCTTTTTTTTATGCCAACAATCTTTCTTTTCATGAACAGGCTTCTTGTAATGACTGCACTGAGAAAATTTTCTTTTTTCCTTTGAAATTTTAGTTAGATAAACTCCTTCAAACATCTCTTGTGTTCCTTCTTTTCTCATAACTCTTCTTTGCTCTTGAACTTGCAAAGCATTAATTAATTCTGGCAAGGTTATTTTACTAATATCTCTTGAATCTTCAAGAGATGAAATTTTTGTGTCAAATTTTTCAAGCAAACTTACAAATGTTTTCTCAACGATCTTATTATTAGGTAATTCTTCTCCTATTAGTCGAATTTTTCTCACCATTATCATCAGCCTATCAGAATACTCTTGTATAGTCTCCTTTTCTTTTATGTTTAGAATTTTAAAATCTCTTTTGAGATTTAAGACTTGCATCTTTCTTGTTCTATCATTGCCTTGATATGGTTCTTTCAGCATATCCCAAGCTTCCTTTGTTGTTTCACAAGTCATAATTCTTGTAAAAATTGATTCTGAGACAGCAAAATGAAATAAAGATAAAGCTCTTGGAGCTTTTGTTTCTTCTTTTTCATGAGTTTTGATTTGATTGAGAGTTGGATTACTTTCCAAATGAGGTATTTCTCTTTCATCTTGAACCCATTGCCATAAGCCAAAATCTCTTAGGTGAGTTTTCATTTTAATAGCCCATACTTAATAGTTTTCATTATTAAAAATTGAAGGCAAGAAAGTTGATGTATTACTAGAAACTATGAGGGTCAGTCACTCATAGGTCCTTTAAGATTCATGAGAGTTCTGATATCATATTGAAAATTTAAAGTAATAGATTATTTGAATGAAGTTAAAAAAAATGTACAGAAGTTAATATTTTACTACTTTACTTTATTCTATAACTGTGGCTACCTATTTATAGGCTTATAAATAACTAAAATATAGAAATAAATAGTAACTAAAAGTATAAAATCATTGGAAATTAACCACTGCTTGATTTAATTTAAAATTAAACAAAATTTCAAATTTTCAACTAATAAACTAACTAAAAAGATTCTGCAAAAATTAATTACAACAATTTTGAATTACATCTTTAACACTCACTGGATGGCTATTATGTCACACTCACTCATTTATGGTTTTCATGTTTATGAGACCCCCTTCTGGCTGTTCCTGGATGCTTGAGGCTAATATCAGCCTAGCTTAGTTGTCTTTCTTTATGGCTAGGTTTTTTGGGCTCTTGCCTTGTCATGTCCCCACAAAATACAAAAAAAAATTTAGACTCACAAACTTGATGAGCACACACATCCTTATTTAATTTTGACGCATGATTAAATTTCACATAACATTTTCAAATTAGAGTATAATTTCATAAATCTACTTTATCCATAATAGAATCATAGTTTAACTATAATTTTATATGAATTGCAAGTAGTTTGTTATAGAAAATTTGACAAGGTTTCTCATAAAATTGGGATATATTAAATTACCTACAATTAGTTTGATTGGACACAAAATAAAAGAGTTCAACTCTCAACCATTAATCAACATCAGGACATGGATAATAGGTGAGAATCCTATCTATAGTTTATGGAGTGAATTCTAAAATATAAACTTATATACATAGAGAACAATCCATTAATAGTGGACAAACCGACTACTAGCTCTTTACTAACAACTCTCCCGAACTACATCACAGGAGCAATGGATACAATTTTCCTCTCTACAAATATAAATAATGGAATAAGTTGCAGTACTGATGAATGGAAGATAAAGTTTAATAATTAAAAAAAATGAGTAGATACAGAGTTTTTCTAAGCGAAAATATATTTTAGTTCAGATTTAAAGTAATAAGGAAAACAAAAACAAAAAGGTAATTGAAAAATTAACAGACAATATGTTGATATGATATGTCAACATTTATTTATGATACAAAATATAAAAATTAAAGGATAAAGGAATTTAATAAAATAGTAACAAGAGGTAAAAATTATAAAATGCATGTCCATTTAAATTTAATTAAGTTATAAAATTAAGTTCAATGAAAAACTTGTTTGTTTCATTACCAACTTAACCGGGTACAAAAAACATACAATTATCAAGGTATAATTTAAAGAAGCATAAAAAATGAGATAAATAAGACTTGTGTCATTAAAAAGAAATTTAAATATCAAGAATTAAATAAATACTATTGGAAAATGGTTTAACATAAATATTATAATAGGAAGGTTTATGTAGAATTATAAATTCTGGGCATACAACTCACAATAATAAATAACCACATATTAAATTTCAGAACACTATAAGGAAGAATCATAAGTGAGACTTCTACCATTGTTCCTATTTCCTACCATCTCTACAGCTATCAAACATTTAAAGAATATCTAGGTCAGTACCTTCAAGTATTTGGTCACAAAAATCACATGGTAATATCCAATTGCACTAAGAGCTAATAAAACTACTACTACTACTAGCATTCTGTATAGTTCCACTATATACATATATATAATATCATATACTTAATAGAATTTATATGTTAAAATCTTTCAAATAAACTATTCTGCAATAAAATTCTACAGTTGATAGTACAACATTTCATACTTATAAAATATTTGAACAAACCCATAAAGTGTAGAAATAACTTATCACCTTTTAAATTCTCAAAAATAATACTCTAAGTCATTATACTAATTCATATCCATTTTGATAACGTAATACATAAGGTGATGAGTATATTTTTCACACTTAAATAGATATAATTTTGAGATTTTAAATAATATAAATTTTAGATATTACATAAATAATAGGTTGATTCTATATTATATTTCTTTCCATACTTAGTTATAGAAATAAAAGGAATTCTATTACATAACTTATCTATATTTCCTTTTCAATATTTGTATAGAAAGAAAAATAAAAAAAGAAGAAAAAGAAATAGATGTGTTAGGAGGAATAGTAGGGAACATACAAACATAACACACATGTAGAAGGTGTGATAAAGAAGGCTTATAAAAGCAGATTTATTCTTGTTCCTCTCTTTCTGTATATTCTCCTCATTTTCTTTTTTTTTTCTACATCTTTACAAATTTCTATAGAATTTTTCTTCAATTCTTCAAAGCCATGAGTGGTTAAATTTTTTAGTCTCCTAATAAGCATTATTGAGGGTTTGTCTCAATAAACAATTTGTGAAGGTCTTGATTTTTTTTTTTCTCTTCTTGAATATAAAAATATTTTCTATTTTTATGACATTATTACTCAGTTAATTTAAATTGGTACCTTGTTTTAGCTGAATAATTACTGCTATATGAATTTGTGAATCTGTACTTATTTATTAGATTTAGTAGAGTATTAATTCAATACCTTTGATAAATTAAAATTATCTTTGTGTATTAATGAAAATATTTCTTTTATTTTAAACATACGAGCATATATATTGTTGAATGGTGATTGATGATTTTTTTTGGTTTTTAATGCTACTCATGATTTAAATTCTGAAAGTTCATTTAGGATTAATTAATGAACAAAATTTAATTGAAAAACTTATTTCCTTTAAACACCCTTAAAAAAGAGTAGAATATCATAGCTAATTGATGTTTTATAATCAATTTATTTTAGAAGAAAAATTATTTATATCTCTTTTAGAAAATTTGATGATCAAATTGGTTGAATTAGACTTGAAATAAACATTGGTTGGGAGTTATTTACATTATATTCTTTGTTCTAAAAATATTTTATGAATTTATTTTTTTTAAAAGAAAATTTTTTCTTATTTTCTTTCATCTATATTTTAATTTCGGGTTAAATAATTTGACTAGTCTCTGTGGAATATGACCCTACTTACTCTATCTACAATAAAAATTATTTTGAGAGTAGGAAATTATTTTTGGTAGCTTCAACACCCATCGTAAGGCATATTATATTTGGAAAATTCAATATTATTAAAAATATACATATAGGAGGCACTACTTAAAATGCCCGCCCTAACGATCACGCAAAATACAAAACAAAAATAAAAGAAATAAGATATGAGGAAAATTAAAAATGTTCATTTATACCATTCATAAACATCAACAACAAAATACACAACCATTACTATATTTTTAATGGCAAAAATTAGTCCGTTTTACATATCAAACAGAGTTATAGGGGTCTAATTTTGGGTTTTTCTTTTCCTTTATTCATATTCATCATAAACAAATTTTGTTTGATCCGTTAGATCAGAAAATATACATTAAAGGCATACGAAAGCTCAAGGACCCAAAAAGGACTAGTTCACATATTGTGCATCAAATTTCAAAAATTCATAATTTGGATTACATAGCTCCAATTTATGCAAACTCATGGCTACGAAAAGCTTATAATGTGAACTTTATACTTATACAATTTTATGAGTAACTAAATTTGTTTGACCCATCAAAAACGTAAAACATAGAGCCTAGTACATTATGAATAGTGACAAACCAAATCTGCATAATTTTCTAACTTTTGAAAATTTATAAAATATTATATAAAGTTTTAAAAATTCTCAATCTTAACTTGTTAGAAAGCTCTCAATGTCTCCTAATTGCATACCAAATTTTAGCCCCAAATTAAATCATTTGGGCTTTCAAGGGTAGATGTGCAATTTAGAACTTTTTAAGACCAAATTTTGGATTCTAGAATGGTCCAATTGATTTCTAAATTACACTCTCATACTTTGAGTGAATTCTAATCATCTTAAATGTACATTCTTTATGGTCCAACACATAAAAATAAGCTTGCATTAAAATATGGTCATATCACATCCATATATGCACATATACTCTATAGCTTAACATAGCCAAGAATACACATAAATGGCCATATTCTACCACAACATGACATACATTTATGTACTCTAACTCATACATGTAATCACATTATAAGTATCATCAAATACATGAGTATTCACTATACATGCATAAGGTCTTTAGCTATTCCATTACACTTTGCACAAGTAGCTAGCACAAGTAGCTACATTTACATTACATAAGCTTTATCACATATTTTTCTAGAATCTAAGGCTTATCTACCTCCTTCTCTTTGCTTGAAGAGTTTGAAATATTAGTGGGAATACATAGGTGAGATTCTAGAAAGTTTAAAAATCTCAATAACAAATCTTAACCAAATCAATGCATACATGAACACTATGAGAAAATGCAATGCATGTGGCATAAGAATATTATTCATACGTCTTATGTTACTCAAATGCAAATTTTTATCATAAAAACTCATTTCTTATTAAGCTATGGTATTAAAACAAATTAGCTAGGTTCAACTAAACTCAATTTAAGGCTAAGGAAGAGCTACTATGCTTAATTATATATCTTAGAGAGCTAAGAGTCGAAACATAGCCATTTCATAAGCATGAAACTCATTATGGAAAACAAATTAAAGCATAGCTCATGCATATATCAAGCAACTACATATACAAGTATTTCAACTCATCTAAACATTCAAATGCATGCAAGATAGGGAGATAGAGCTACCTTAGGACTTATGAAACTTCAAGACACCACTAACCTGCTTGCTCTTAGTTTTTCTGTTATTTTTCCTTAACTTGACACCCATACTTTGGTGAGATTAGACTAGCTTGGCCTACATATAATAATTACAAGGCAAATCAATTCATTTGAATCCATTCTAGGTCTCATTAACTTCTAGTGTATTTTCTGCTGGTTTAAGACCCCTATGGTTGATTTATAGTATGGGTGTTAATTATGTACGAATTTGCTTAGGAATTTGAGTGGTATATTGAAGTTTCTGGTAGAGGACATACTCAATCCGAATTTAGAGATTTGTAGTGACTGGGTAAGTGTTATTTAGGTAGTTATTAACATTTAAATTCCTTGGGTACTTGTTGTTACTGTTAATGATGAATTAGAGTGGTAATTTTCTAATGCTATGGTTATAGGGATTTTTGTACCATTGGTGGCTGTTGCAAATTGTCTAAAAGTGAGGTAACCGGGGTTTATATTAATTCCATGCATGTATCTATTTTAATTTCATATTTGCTGTATATGAATGATTTGAAATGCTGATTGAATTGGTTGGCTATCTATTGTATTATGATTGGACCTTGTGAGTCTATGGTGGAGCTGTGGTGCGGCTGCCACCCATGCATGTGCTTCGATCGAGCACCGGTTATGATCAAATCCCAGATGCACTGAATCTTGGTTATGCTCAATGGGGAGTAGGTGCCGTGGACGGGCCTCTCTCGGTGTTAATGGCCTTTAACATGTAAAAGTATGATTGCTAGTATGGAATAGTAATCATGATAGCCTAATTGCTTCATTTACTAATATGGCTGATATGATTTTGATGTTGATTTTGATTCATGCATATATGTTGATTAAACTGGATTATATGATGGAATTGCCTTGGTTACTGAGATTCATATCTCACACCGTTTTATGTGATTAATATTTCAGGTGAAGGTTCTTCGGATAAGGATAAGGGGAAGTAAGTTGATGAAAATCCATGAGCTCCAACATGTGGGGAGAAGGCTACACTTGGGTTAGTTTAGTTAGTATAGATGCAAAGTTTGTAATCCTTATTATATAGTATCATCTTGTATTCATGTTGCCAAGTGTAGGAGTCTATATTTTGATTAGTTGGAATGTATTCGTTAAGAAGTTAAGTTTCAATATGGCTTGGTTTAAATTGTATGAACCTATAGTATCTAATGTATGAATTTCTTTGAACTTATGGTATGGTATACTGTTGGAAACCTAATCATGTGATGTATTAGAAATTGATATGAATCATTGATGCATGAAACCTCTAGCAAAATGTTTATGAGATGTTAATTGTTGATAATATATAAATCCTTAGTGTCATTAACCCATGGAAAGACTGACATGGTGGTTGGGTGAGTGAGAATTAGTATTTGAGTGTTGAGTTAATAATGGTAGAATAGTTAGATAAATAAGGTAGATAAATACCATTAGAGCCATATAAAATAAGGGGAAGGGGTCGTAGAGTGTCCCTAAGAAGAGAACTGGAGTGTAGGAGATGAAATGTAGGGGATATAGCTACAGGAGGGAGTCACGCCACGGCCAGGAAGGCCTCGCCGCAGCCTGAAGAGTGACAGTGGCGAGAGCGCCGCGACTTGAGGAATCTTACCGCGACGCAGTGCGGAAAAAATCACCTAAGAGGGTGACAGAATGAAACCTCACCGCGGCGCAATAAGTCCTGTCGCGGCGCAAGTCGAGGAAATTAATTAAGGAGGGTACAGTAGCAAAACTTGTAACGGCACCACGTAAGTTGGCCACGGCACAGATCCAACTCGCTGCGGCGATATAAGTTTTCCAGTGATTCCCAAGAGCAACTTAGCCGTGGCGTAAAAGGTCTGGGCCGTGGCGCAAGGTTAAAAACTTAGTTTTTGAGCTTCAGGACCTAACTTAGCTGCGGCGGGAAGGTTTCAGGTCGTGGCACAGGTCCCCAAACTCCCACCTTTGACCTAGAAACCCTAATTTCTTTAATACTAATGCTAGGGAATGATATAGGAACATTTGTGGGAGGTTTTTGTGTATTGAAATCGATGGATTGGTGAATCATAAACCCTCTTATACATTTTCCTATTTATGGTTGTTTAGTTGATGACCCTAATAACATAAATGTTCAAATTTCTCTATATTTTCTTAATGTAATTAATTGTAATGACTCCAAACCTTAATCATTATTTATTAATCGTGTATTTAACTATAATTACCGAGATTAGAAGTTAGGATCGTCACACTTATCCTAATTCTTAGATGCTCAGATTATCATTTTATCCTTATTTGATCTTAATTTATTTTATTCTGAGACTCTCTTTCATTCTCTTACTGAATTCTAATTCAATTTAAACCAAATGTTACAAAAATATATCATACTTTATAATTTATCAAGAGTGTTTGCCGAATAGTTATCAATTCTTTTATTACCGAACCATTGTCTAGTTCCTCCAGTGAGAAAGTCTAAATTGTTTCCTATAATAGAATCACAATTAATTTTTTTAAAATTTTAAAAACAGAATTTTTACAACTTTCCTCCATCACTATTATTCATAGCTAACTTATCTTAATTTAATCTCTACTCCTACCTTATTTACAATTTAGTTCATCACCCTACCTAACCTATTAAATTCTACATAGTTAGTTCTTACTCTAATACTTTTATTAATTTGATACTCAATCTATCTTAATTTATCCTACCACCTATTTAATTAATTTAGTCATTTAATAAATGATAATCAAGAGCAATAATATAATGGGATTTTTACAATTGGAATAGTAAAGTTCACATGCTTTCCTATTAGCAATTTATTTTAGTATGATTGACTCAACAATTACATATCACTAGATTTTTATAGAAATCATGCCTTGAATAATTAAATTGTAAATTTGTCTATGGCATATCCTAAGGATTACTTTAGATAACTTTCCACACACATTCTGAAATTCGTCAATTAAGTAAGGTCAATGACCTACCTAATTTTTTTTAATTTATACCCCTTTTTAATTTACTGCAAAATTAATTGAATTTAACTTTGATTTTAACCAAGGCAAAAAGCTATACACATAGAGGAAAGCTCAATCGTGGCCAGTAATTCCTGAGACCTTTGGTGTGGGTGTGATTGAGCTAAAGGTGAAGGAAAAAACATTGCAATAGAGGAGGAATATTAGGGAAGAGAGCTGTTAAACATTTTAGAACTTTCAAATTTGTACAAACCTTAACTACATCTGAATTAATGAGACTCATAATGTAACAACTAGAATTTTTGAAATTTTTCTAGGTTTGCTGGCTATAGCCCAGCTATAGCGAATGTACCTGTTCGCTATAGTGAGAATGCTTCTAATTATAGTGAGTTCAGGCATCTCATACAAAAATCAGGGAGTTTCTCACAATAGCACTCGTCGTCGCGAGAATAGGGGCTTGGGACTGATACATGCTCACCGTAGCAAGGATTATTTTTCGCTATAGCGAGGGTGGATTCGGAAAAATGTGAAAAAGCATATTTCTACTTCTTAAAGACTCCAGAAGCTTTCCTTTTCTTCTAATCGACTTGTCCTTTGACCAAAATAGAGAAAAGGGCTGGAGAGAGAGAGAGAAACCAAGAGAAGCTAAGAGAAAAGAAAGGAAACCAAGGAAAAGGTAAGCAAAACTTAAGATTTCTATAGCTTTCCTTCTTTAAATTTTGTTCTTCTCTCTTTGCCCTCTCTTTCTATGGCTTTGGTTATTGAATTAGCTTTGCTTTGAGCTTGGTTCAGAAGAGGGAGAGTGGAGAATTAAAGGGAAGGTGAAGGCAAAAGAGAACCACTCTTGAGGAAGGCTAGAACTCAAGGTAGATGCTTATGTACCTTTTTTTTTTCTTCTTTGCTTCTTGTGTATGTTGGTTCTATCAACTTGAGAGCTTGAGAAAGGAAGGAAATCAGATCTAAAACAAGTAAAAAACCCTTGAATTAGAGTGTGGGGAGTTGAGAAATGCAAAAGAACTAAGAGAAGGGCTAGTGAAATCCAAGAGAAAGAAACTAGGGATTCTTAAATATCTTATAGAGTTGCCTTGATATAAGAACCCTCTAGTTTTTTGAGTTCTAAGAGAGTAATTGAGTATTATTTATTGTGCCTAGGCCCAAGAGATCAAGCTCCATCTAGTTGTGCTTTTGAAACCAAGAAGGGAGAAGAGAAGTTAAAAGGGAAGGCTTGTGTTGGCTTGTAAGGTAGCTCTTCACTCTTTTTTATTACTTTCTTAGATGTATAATGGTCATTATATGCTTGTGTATGCACTTGTATTATGAGACGTGTCATTTGATATTACCTTGATGCATTGGTACCGATATGCTTGTGATTTGGGTTATGAAAATTGCTTTTAAAGGGTAAAGTGGTGCCAAAAATCCCATATGATGGGTAAGGTGAAGCCAAAAGTTCCTAGAAATGGGTGAGTGTAAACACCGTATTTTGTCCAAACCTGCTCCAAAAATCATGATAAAAATAAAAAAAATAGAAAACTAATAAAAAAATATTAAAACAAAAAAAAATCGAATAGATCTTTTTAACCCAACAAACTCAAAAAAAAAATCAAAGGAAAAGAACCCAAAATAAATTAAAAAAATAAAAAAATAAAAGTAAAAAATAAAAATAAAACAAGGTAAAGGTCCATTAACCCCAAAATTGGAACAAAAAGAAAAATCAAAGAGGGAAATAAAAATCAAAAGGGACCAAGAGAAAAAAAAAGGAAGAAAGGAAATGATGAATAAAAAAAAGTGAAAATAAAAACTCACAAAGAAAGAAAGAGAGAAAAGGCTAAAAGCAAGTTTATATAAAAAAACAATAACTAAAAGAATACTAATTAAAAACAAAAAACAAAAAAAAATAAAAAATAAAAAGAGCCTAAAAACAAAAAAAGAATCATTCAAAGAAAATTTGAGAGAAATTGAGAAGGTCTAAATATATTTTAAAAATAACAATAATATCAAGAATCAAATAGCCATTAAAATTTGGAAATTTTGAGAAAAATAGAAAACCAATATTTTCCAAAAAAAAAAAACAATAAAAAAAGGAAAATTAAAAAAAAGGAGAGAAAATATAAAAAATAATAATAAAATGAAAAAAGAACCAAACAAATAAAAAAAAAGGGTTCAAAAAAAAAAACCCAAGCCAAAACCAGCCTTTAAAACAAAAAAAATAACAAAAGGACAAAAAAAAAAGAGTAGAAGCCTTTTTTCCAAAGGCCCGTTTCCCTTCTCAGCCCAACAATCCTCAGTCTTTCTGATCCAAGTTAAACAACCCACAATCTGGATCCATTTTACCAAACCCTACCCGTTGGTGGTCCCCTGTTCTGGTATCCAAAAGACCACTTTCCCACTCACGTACAGAGCACACAGCGCTCCCCGATGTGGAAGCAAGACGCTCGTACGCGCACAAAAGAGAGAGGACGAGGGAGGAGCACCATTCGAGTACGGAAAAGGGGGGATAATGGAGCAGAGGTTGGTAGAGGAGGACCACACGTTCAGGAAGGCACACATACTAGAGGACAGGGGATGGAGACGCGAGGGCATTTGGAAGGGGTTTCGAGAAGAGGAGAGAGGAAGGAACTGAGAGCAACAGAAGAGGGGAGGTTTTCTTTTTTTTGGAATCTGGTTTCGGGCAGAGAGAGAGCTGGAGAGAATCAAAGAGGGAGTGAGAGACTAGAGAAAAGGAAGAGAGGTCAGAGGATGGAGACACGAGAGGATTTGGGGGAGACGGAGAAGCGAAAAGATTAAGGGAGAGAGGAGAGATAGACGAGAGCGAGACAAACGAGAGAAGCAGAGGGATTGATGAGGAACCGAGAGTAAGAGAGAGGCACGGAGAGAGGGAGTACACAAGAAGAGCAGAAGAAGACCAAGCGTGGAAGTGGCAAGGGACAGAGAAGCAGAGAGATTAAAGGGGAGATCGAGAGTGAAAGAGGACAGAGCTATGGGAAAGAGACTGAGAATGAAAGAGGGAGGCGAATAAAGCAGAATCGAGGGGAAGATGAGGCTACTGGAGATGGGTTTTTGATTTGACAATGCAAGCCCGTGTAACGAAAACAAAGCCCGATTTCTGATTCCACTACTGGAGACATAGGGAAAGGGCAAGAACTGAGAGAAGAGTTTGAAAGGGCGACATCAAAGAGAAGGTGAAACCATGTATGGGAACAGAAAGGAACCAAGAGGTACATTTTTTTACTCATCTGCATCGTCCCTATTCTATTTTAAAGGTTGAGGATTATGGGGGTTATTTGATTTTGATATGGAATTGTTGGGCTTGAAGCTTCTGGCTGTTGGATTTTATACGTGCTGAATGTCTGATGATTTTGAATAATGCCCAAAGTTTTGACTTCCATTCTCTAAGCCCTTATCCCCCGAATAGAATGAGTCTTGTCTGATATCTTACAGTAACTTGGAGTGTATCATTTCGTAGATTAAGTAACTACCATGATTCCCTAAGTTGTTTTTAGTTTCCTGTTGATGGTGAGTGTTCTGTTTAACCCATATAGGTGAGTTTCTCGGCCACACCTTTTTTTTGGTTCAATGATTCACCCTATTTTCTTCCTTCTAATCAATGGAATATGCTGGCAGATTGTTGATTTCTCATGGGTGAATTGGGTTTAGATTGTAGGGTTATTGTATTTTGAGTTATCTCAGTGGAAACTTGCCTATTCTCTGAATCATTTTAGGCTCAGTCCTATGCTAATTTGGTTCGCTGGGTTGCTTGATATTATAGATGATATTGCTTCTGATTATAGCTCCTTCCATGTGTGTCACCGTTGCCATACATTTAAGGTTTTCCTTATAGCTATTGATAACGTTAGATGGGAACAGAAGGTTAGGTGATCTAGTAACTAAAATCAGGACTTTTTTTTATTGAGCATATGTATGTTTTTGGTTTTGGTTTCTATTAATTGGAACACGATGTTGGGTGCTGATTTATACATCATGATAAGATTTTGGCACTCCTGCATTAAGTGGTCGTGGATGAAGTGTGAAATGCCATGTACCATACAAGTCTTGAAATAAGCCTGGTAAGTACTCGATGGAATGCCTAAGAGAGGATTCCCCAAATGTTTCTGATTTAGTAAGACCTAGTATGTTGAAATTAAGCGATTAGAATCCTAGGTGCCCACTTTATGGATGTTTAATTGGATTAAGTCATAGCACTTTAATTATAGTATTTCCATTGCTGAAATTTGCTGTGTGGATAGCTTCATCTGTCTTGGTGCATAACGCCTGATTGCAATATTCCCAGTGTTAAAATTTGTTGTCAAAACTTGATTTAGGCTAATGTTACTTCAACTTTGACTAGAACTGCTGAGATGTTTTAGTGAACGGGTATGCATTTAATTGAAGATTGAGTGATTATACATTTTGAGTTGTTAGGAAATAATAGTATTGTCAGGGTTCTGTGATTGGTGGGGTATGAATTTGTTACCAGTGTGGCATAATGGTTTTGTTTGGATTTTGAGCTAACGCATCTTTATGTTCCCTATTTGTCTGCACTATTGGCCACGAAAATTGCTGGAGAGAATATGTGAGATTGGGACATCTGAGTAAGGAGAACAAGGAAAATCGTCACTGATCAGGCAGATTGCTGGAAAGATTCTTGGGCAAATGATTAAAGAGAAGGAAAAAGAGATGGCTTCACTGGTTCTTTACTTTCACCTAATTTATGTACAATCTCGTGATGTATATTCGAAAAAGATTAATATTTGATTGAACACAAGACACACACCATCACAAATCATCCTGTGCTAGCAAATATTTCAATTTTATTTTCATTTTGTTTCCTTCCAAGAATGGTCATGTGGGATCCTTTGTCCCCTCAGATGTCTAGGAATCAGCCTAAGGATCATGTGGGGCAATAAGCTTCTTTGGTATCCATTAGGTATTAAATTTACATTTTAATAAGTTTTAGCTTTTAACGGCTCGTATCAAATCGATCTTTAAAGGAAAAAAAAACAAAGAAAAGGGGGATTAAAAATAAATAAATAAACAAACTTTCCCAATTCAAAAGTTAATTTTAAGTAACTAAGTTTTCATAATTTCCTATTTAAAATAATAATAATAAATAAAAATTAATTAAATTCCTTTCTTTTAAACTTTAAAATTTTCTTCTAACTTTCATTCAATAAAATTAAAAGTAAATATATGCTTTACAAAAATTGAAAAAAGGTGTTTCAAAACAAGAAAAAAATTAATAAAAAAATTAGAAACAAGAAAAAGAGAAAATGGTAAAGAAAATGAGATCATTTTAGTTTTCACAAATTAAGACATATAAATCAATCTTAAACTTGTTTTGCTTTGTAAAAATCTAAAATGGTTTTTATTTTCTTTTTCTCTTCTAAAATAATAATAATAATAATAATAATAAAACAAAAAAGAACTAAGCAAAAAATAAAAAAAAAACACAAAAACAAAAAATATACCAAAAAATTAAAAAGACAAAAAAGAACACAAACAAAACAAAGATAAACAGAATTCAAAACAAAAAGAAGAAAAAAAAAAAACAAAATAGAACACACAAATAAAAATTAATCCAAAAAAATAGAAAAATAGAAAAACAAAAAAAATAACAATAACAAAACTAAAAAGAAATAAAAATAGAAAAACGAAAAAAGAACAACAAAAGGAAAAAACAAAAAAACAAAATAAGACAAAAAAAAAGAAATAAATTGAAAATGCAAGAAAAATTAAATTAAATTTTCCTTTAGCAAATCAAAGCACATTAACCAATCTTAAAACTTGTTTTGTTTGTTAAAGGAAAAAGTAATTTATTTTCTTTGTCTTTTTACAAAAAAAAAAAACACCCAAACAAAAAATAAATAAATATAAAAAATAATTAAATTAAAAAATAAAAAAAAATAAAAGCCAAACAAAAACCACAAAATAACAAAAAAAACAAAAAACAAAAACAAAAACTAAAAGATAGTTTTCAATCGAATTACGTGGACTTTGATCCCTTTCAAATGGTAC
Organism: Erythrophleum fordii; assembly: GCA_032878935.1. Classification (NCBI taxonomy): domain Eukaryota; kingdom Viridiplantae; phylum Streptophyta; class Magnoliopsida; order Fabales; family Fabaceae; genus Erythrophleum; species Erythrophleum fordii. The sequence goes on along the minus strand of JAVQMF010000058.1, from coordinate 31,322,938 downwards.
GTAGGCCCTAGGCTTTTATCCTAGGTCAAGTCCGTCCTTGTAAATAAACATTTTCTCTTAATTTAATTTCTTTTACTTTTATTTTATTCCCTTTTCTTTATTCTTTGAATTTCTTTTTGTTTTTAATCTTCTTTCTTCTCTTTAATTTTATTTCCTTAAATTCTTTTCTTCTATTCTTTGCATGTGATTGGTTAGGGAGAATTAAAATAGAATAGAGGTCATATTAATTTTGCACAATTGACTTAGGATAACCATTCTTATGAATGAGTGTAGTGGGGTGCCTAACACCTTCCCCACTCACAATCGATTCCCGAATCCGAATCTGGTTTGCAGACTATTTTTCAAATTAAAAAGGCTTTTCCAAAATTTTGCCTTTTCAAAAAATAAATTTTGGTGGTGACTCCTGAACCCTATTTATTTGAACTAGTTGTTTACTTTTAATTCTTTGATTTTGGTTTGGCGCCACTCGGTTGCATTTTCGGGTGTGACAGTGAGACAAGGCCAAAAGTCTTATAGATGAGTGAGGCCAAATCAAAATTCCCTAGATCAAGGGTGAGGCCAATCCAAAAGTCCTAAAAATAGAGTGAGGTTAGACCAAAAGTCCTTAGAGCTTATTCTTGGCATTGATATGCTTTTCATGGCATGTAAATCATGTATTGCATGAGTTTAAATGATTGGATACCTACTTGTATGCTTTGACATATTTATATGCCTTGATTGCTACCTTTAATGAGTGTATGAGCTATTAAAATTCCATGAATCTCACTCTCTTCCTTCTCCCATCTCATATGGTCTAGGTGGAGTTCAAGAGCCAAAGAGTGGAGGCCATGAGGCATAAATGGCCATCTCTTGACACTTTTGCACAATTATGTATAGTTTGATGTATAAGAAAGCCAAAGTGCTTATGTATACATATTCTTTTTGAGATGCAAATGTTTAAGCAAGTGTAAAAGTATATATAAATGATGTGTGAACCATATATAGAACCAAAGCAGTAGAAATATGAGATTTGGCCCCTTGGTGGCTTATATGCAGTAGTGCATTTTTACTCGTAGCATAGTAAATTTGATATGTGTGATGGTTTGGACTACTTGGACAATTCACATATGTTGTATTTATACTTTAAAACTTGCTTAAGAGGTGCTAAAACATGTAGGAGACCATTTACCCCCATTTTGAACCATATATGGGGTCAAATTTGCCAAATTTGTGAGCTCTATTAAGATATGACCAAATGAGCTCTTCTTGATATGAAATTTAGCATGCATCTAGAGTTTGTTGAGAGATTCTTAGAAAGCTAAAGTATAGAATATTTTGAGGTTTAGGGAATATTTGGCAAATTGTTGAAGTTGGAAAATTTTCTAGTTTTGGTTAGTATACTGTGCTAATGGTTCTGAAAATAAATCTATGTTATTCATAGGGCAAATGGTGTCCAATTGTCATGAAATTTTATGAACATAAACTAGACATCCACAGAGACCTATACCAATTTGAAGCACCTCGATTGGAGGTTTGTAGAGGGAGAAATAATTTTTTGAAATTCTATGTTAGTATCAAGGATGTTAGCCGACCTTCGTTACTGTTCTATCAGTTTTTGAGATTCAAAGGTGCAATGATCCAAACTTATTTTTTTCCTCTAGTTAATATCTGTAGCCTTCTAAATTGGTATATTTTGCCCAGATTAGATTTCTATGGAATTAGTTATGAATTTTTTAAATTCATGACAGCAAACTATGTCAGTACCAGGGACAACCAGACCTTTGTACCTTTTTTGATGTCAAACGTCATCTAAAATCTACAATTGTGATTTGAAATTATTTTTAGTGTAAATTTAACATCCAAAGCTTTCTAGAAAGTTATGGTTTGTTTGATTCTCATTTTTCTAAAATTAGTTATGAATTTTCAAAGTTAGAGCCAAAAATCTAAATTTTGGGCTTGTTTTGAGAAATTGCATTTTCTAGTTCTTGGCTTCATATCTGTGGTTCATGAGTTGCTTTATGCTATGTATGAGTTGTATAAATGGAGTTTGAGTAGAGAATGTGATTGATGGATTCACGGGACCCATAGGGCGAACTATGATCGTTTAAACCCCGACTTAAAGCATTAAAATGTCATGGTTTTGGTCCTTTTCTTTAGAAATTATATAGAATCAAGCTTAAGTGATGGATAATCACAGTTAATACATTATGTTGTTACACACAGAACCATAAACAATGATGTAGAACAAATCAAGAAGGAATGGTGATACTCTCAGAAGAACTACAAAAAGGTCGAACAGAGAAGAAGAAGGAAGAGGTCGGTTACACTCCAAGGGATTGATACAAAAAGGATTAATATAGGAAGTGTAAAAGAGGAAGATAAGTGGGACATAGGGACATTTTTTAGACTCCTTTACAATAAATTCTCCAAAGGGATCTATTAGCAAAACCTAAGAAATGGAAGGGCTGGAAAGAAAGTTAAAAAAAATTAAGCTTTAGTTCCCAAGCAACACCTACTGAACATAGCAAGGAAAGTGGGAGAAGGAGGAAATGTAGCATGTATCCCCACTTAATTAATTTTAATTTTAGTTTTAACTTTTTAAATAGTTTTTTTTTTGAGACTTCACTTAAATTTATTTGAATTAATTTATTATTATTAGCCTCTATTATTTGACTTCTTAGTTTTTTTTGTATTAACTTAATTATTGAATTTTAATTAATTTTCTTATTATTTATATTCTCAATTTATTAGATTATTAGACTTCCCCTATTTATTCCCAAAAGATAAAAATAGAGTTGGAATATATAGTATTGACATGATAAGCTCAATGAAGAATAACATTTTTAAAACTAAACCAATTATTAAACTGATAAAAATACTAATTTATGATTTATTAGTTTAACTGTAGTTAAATTAGTGATAATTATATATACATATATATATATATATATATATATATATATATATATATAATATTTTATATATTAAAATTCTAATATAATAAATAAATACTAATAAATTTTAAATGTTTAACTACTAACTCTATTTCTTAAGATTCTATTTGTCATTAAAAAATAAAAAGCAAAGGTTTTAGAAATAATAAATTAGAAAAATTTATTTGTCAAATAAAAATTTTAACCAAATCAAATATATATTTTTATTTAAATGTTTATATATATATATATATATATATATATATATATATATATATATATATATATATTTGTTTGTACTATAATGACAAAGAAGCAATGTGGGAAGTGTGAAAAGCACAACTAGGTTTTCCTACTTGGTGTTGAAGCATCAATTCAACCTTTGGTTTTTTGTTTAGTTTTAGCAAAAAAGCAAAAATTAGCATGGTTCAACTTAGTTTTTGACTAAATTTGACCAGTTCATTAATCCATCGATTCTAGGCCAATTTTGAATCGGACAACAAGTTGGTTCCTAGTTGAATTGGCCAGTTTGATCCAAATTTAAATACTATGATGAAGAATGAGTGACTTACTTATTTCTTGAGCGGTCAACAAATGTGGGTTACTGGCCTTGCAAAACTGACCATCAAAGATTGGATCTCTAGTTCTTATCAAAGATCACTTTGATTCAAAAGGTTAAGCATGAATAATTTTATTATAACTTTTGACATATTTATGCACATAAAAGTACATTTGACTTAAAGTATAGACAAAGTATAAATTCACTATAGTTTGTGCAAAAACATAATTTTAATTAAAAGAATAAGAGACAACAAGATTTGAAATCCTAATTATTTGTCATAAAAGTTTTGATACCATGTCAATGACTATTTTAATTTGAAAATTTAAATTATTAACTAAAATCTCATAAATAATTTTATTATAATATCTCATTGCCGACATCTAAGTAGTATTGCCAAAAACAAGAAAGGCCCAAAACTCCCATGTTTAGGTGACTTAACATAGCAAAGCTGCAATTCTTTAGAATCTTTACCAAACTTGCTTTACAGAAAGCACATGCAGTTAAATACAACTAGCATGTCAATTTATTGTTTTCTGATACTTCAATTATTTGAGAAGATACCTAACGTGGTCGAGTTGGTTGCCTCACTTTAGTTCCAAGGACAACCTATCTGCACCAGATGTTTATTGTAAACAGACCTCAAAATTCCAAAATTTTGCACTGACATGCATGATCATTATATCTATGCAAGCAAAGCGCACTTATTTATTTTCCAGGATATAGAGCTCCTTTACATTTTGCCTATCTTCCATTTCAAGTATCTTTCCACAATGTCCAGGCCACAGAGCTCCTTCACCACAGGCATGGTTGCAGGGACATCCAATTGGAATGTTAAATCAAGTCCATCTGAATTGCTCCATGAAAGAAGCTGCTTTCTGGCTTCTTTGATGGCTGTCCTAGTAGCACAATGAACCGAAGCTGCTAGAAGTAATGGTGGCTCGCCAGAAGCTGCAGAAACAATTTTAAAGTTTGTATTGAGATTTTTTGCTATATGTATTTTTCCCAGTCTAATCAATATATAACTAAATTTATATTATAACATGTCTGCTAAAAATCAAGATAATATGGGATATCAAAATTTCACATTAAATAGTATAACATATTTAATAGGATATTTAAGTAAAATGATTCTTCTACGTCAATAGCAAATTTTTGGGGAAATGTTTAGGTGCTCAATGGCCTACAACCATAATTAGTTTTCTTGTTTTGATATTAGAAATAGTTGAAATGATTCCTCTCACATTCATTTGTTCCAAATCTTTCTGATTCTTAAGTTCAATAGCAAGTTTATCTGAAAGACTTTGCTTTTCTTGTTTTTATTAAGTACTCTTTACTATGTATGCATGACATTCTGAAGCAGAAGTTCATATAAAAACATAGAATAAGCTTGAACTGAAATTCATAAAAATTCTCCGTAAAATAATGAGAAGGTGTAAGTATTTTAATAAAATAATTTTACCAAACTTTTATCACCCCTGATGCAATTAAATTTTCACAAGTCATCATTCATTTTATAAGTCTGTCCTGCTTGCTAAAAGTTGTTTGGTTCACTCAGTATTAGGCAAAAAGAAAATGCCGTGTCAATTTCAAGACAACTATTAAGTTACCTTGGTATCAAGAGAACGTAACATAAAGGAAATGGCAAAAGATGAACTAATTCACAAATTGTACAAGCCAGAGATTCAAATTCCAATATTTGATACTATTCTACTTATATTATTTCCCATTCTTCATAGGCCTCTCTGAATTTTGAGTGTTACTTTCGCAATTCACCTCCACAAGATTTTATGTTAGGTCTAAGAATGTATTTGATGGCAACTAATTAAATTAACCATACAACTATAATTAATTAGTCAAAGGGAATGCACAATTTTTCTTTTTTCAATTAAAAGTAACATCCAGTTATGTTGAGAATCAAACACATTGGCAAAATTTAAAACACAATTCTGAGAACTTATAGGCCATACCCTTTGAAGAGAGAACACGTTCCTGGTGATGCCCGCTGTTGAGAATTTCGACATTGAACTGTTTAGGTATAGTGTCAATTGTAGGTATTTTATAATTCCATGTTCCATCTGCCAAAACTAATCCTTCAAGATTTGTTTCGTACTCTTCAAGCATAAAAAACCCCAATCCCTGCACAAATGCCCCTTCAATCTGCAAGAAACAATTATCATTTTTCAAAAGGAGTTTATCATACATGATAAAAACCTGCATTTATGGCACGAGACTTTAAATTTTTGACAACTAAATAGAATATAAAGGATTGGACTAATACAAATAATAGCAGGACAATTGAACACTATAATTGATCTTGAGGGGTAAATAGAAATATTAGTCAACCCACCTGTCCTAAATCCACAGCAGGGTTGAGACTCTTTCCACAGTCGTATATAATATCTGTTTGTAAAACTGTTGTTCCTCCAGTCAGAAGATCTATTTCCACCTGTAAAATATTCTTTAATATTTAGCTTAGCACTTTTGATAATTTGGTTAAAAAATACGGCTTGTATCACAATTTGAAATGAGCAGTGAACATTGGAGGTAGGTAACTTCTGATGAGCTTCAGAAAATACCACTTTGATTTGAAATGGATCCAGAAATAAACCTACCTCACTCACTGCAGCACCATAATTTAGGTAACTCTGAGAAGTAGTGACAGGTACATAAAATGCAGTTGCTGATAAGTTCACTACTTGCAAGTGTGCCTGCACATGTTACATAGCTGATAAGAAATTTCTAGCCATTGAAAGTCAATTTGCACAGTTCAGAGCCAAAATATGGTCCCAATTTAAAGGACTACGTACGTTGTAAGCTTTTAGTCGTAAAGAACTATCTCTCACATACTAAGACAACTAGGAAGAGCTTAAGGCAACTTAAGCCGTACAAAATTATATATAATACATACATGTATCAACATGAATTTTAGAACATAAATCGCTGCACCTTTTCACTTAATAATGGACAAAGATAAGCAATAAAAATTCTATGCTAATAGCCTGTGCGTACTAAAGAAGACATTTAAAAAACACTTCCTTTGTAAGGTAGAGGCAGTAAGTTGCATCTTTAAAGTATTACATGAAGCATTTCACCCTGTGTGTGTGTGTGTGTGTGTTACATAAAGCATATAAGACTAATGCAACCAACCACCAAGAACATTTCCTCAAAAAGAAAAGGAAAGAGTCTCAAATGACTGTGGTGCTGCCATTCCAAATATCAAAACTTAAGAGATTCTAATTATACCTGCATTGAAAATAGTAGGATGATGCCAATGAAATTTTAGTTTATTTTAAACTAAAAATAATCCTTATATTTAGATGAAGACACAACTCCCTTTCCTCTAGCACCTTAATCCAGAGAGATGTAGCTGTGTTATGACATAAAATTTTGCAATTTGTTCATGACAAACTTATAGTGTATATAACACCTATGAGGCCCTTACAAAAGTGGAACAGATAAATATAAACTTTCGTGTCTCCTGCAAATTATTCTGTTTATAGACATACTTTAAGGAAAAGATATTTATATCTAAATATACTCCAATATCCATCATCCAAGGAACACGAGAAACTTATATATCTTCGGTAAACCACATTGTGTTTATATAGACTTGGCAAGATGAGTTATGACAACAGTTACCACAGGGGAGTCAAAAAACTCACAAGCTCACTATATCAAAACAAAAAATGATGATTTCTTTTTCAAGCGAAGAATGGAATAAAATTTCAAATAGGGCTATATTGCATTAGTATGTACCTGAAGAATAAGAGTCTCCCAATTGATAGAACCTATTTCCTTCTGCAGCCTTTCCTTGAGGGGTACTAACCTCTCAACCAAGATATTGCAGCTAAGCCTAACTGCTTCACAGCTTGACTCTGATGTAGTGCTCCCAGCGGTAAAACCAGCTTGAATCAAGCTCATTGTGTCAGCTTGTACTACTCGTATTTTATTCAAGAGGTCGCCAGTTCCATCACATTGGATTGAACTGAGAGCAAATGCAGCCATCTGTTTTACCTTGGTCCAGAGACCCTGACCAAGTTCAATACCTCCAACCTCAACCACAACAGACCCATCACTGAAAATGCTTACTCTTCCTGGAGTTGGTCTCAGATTCAGTTGATACACAACAGGAACTCGAGATATGCCCCTTTTTTTCCAAATGTTAGTCCTGTTAAACTCTTTCACCATTTCTCTCCTCTGTTCATAGGTTGCAGAAACAGCTAATTTGTTCCATATTGAAGGCAGGGTATACTCATGAGGTTCACCTGAAGAACCCTTATAGAAAGTGCATAGACTTTTGTATGTGTGGAGATTAATGTTTCTGACAGAATCAACATCCATTGAAAGTCTAGAGGCAACATGCTCTATTACGGCTTCAGCAATAAATGATCCCTGAACCTCCCCAGGGGCCCGCATCGCAGATCTACTAGGATGATTTGTTTTGCATACCTTTATATCAAAAGATAGAACACCCCAATCATACTTTTTAAGCGCAGAAACAATGTTATGTGGCATCACAGAACTGAAATCCACATATATCCCTGCATTGATCAAGATCTTAAGTTCTAATGCAGTAATCTTCCCGTTACTCTTAAATCCCACACTGTAAGTTATCTTCATAGGATGCCTTCCTCCAGCCATTATCATATCCGTCTTCCGATTCATATAAATCCTGACTGGGCGGCGTAATTTGTGTGCTGCAAGTGCACATGTTGTAGCAACCTGAAAGGTCTGATTGTAAGTACTTACAATACATTTTATTTAAGCACTATATAAATACTGCCCCTTTTCTTGTGGTGAACAACCAAATCTTTTCTCTCATCTTACAGGAAGAGTTATCGCGAAAGAGAGACTAAAGTACACAATATTTTGAAAGTGAAGAAAAAATACATGACAAACTGATCAAAAGCCTTCTACCAATTTGATACTTTAGCTTGAGCATAAAATTAAATGTTAAGCTACACTTATTTTACTTCATAGCTCTAGCTACGTTGTCAAAGAAGCTATTGCCATGAGTGATTTAAGAGGATGACACGTCCGACATTAGTTCCGATTCTTGGTTGGCTGAAATTGTCCTCTGGCATGACATTTTCTGATTAGTTTCAGCAACTACCCCACAAAACTAAGGGTGACATAGTGGTGTAATCTTGCTTTATTAAAATGAGATGATTTGCATCTAAATCAACATCATGCATACTTGCTAGCAGTTTTCAGCAAATCTATGTTAGTCCTTATACAGAAAATTACAAAAATAAGATTTTCTTGATGGTCAATTTGTATATGAAAATGAAAAAAATAGGTCAATTGATTTATTAAAAAGAAATTAAATTCAACTCTTCAAGAGTAGGAAATAAAACAAAAAAATTTTTTTACTTGAAAACGTTGGCATTATAATTCACTCAGATCATACTACTAGTATTATCCGTGGTATTCTTCCCAGTCCTAACCCTTCCATTGCCTCCGTTTCAAAACTGAGCTATTTCTACCACTTCCAAAGTATAATTTAAGGATATTTTGATACAGAAATAATAAATTAGTTAGAATATCTAAAACATAAAACACAACTGCATACTTACAGTAACGGATTTTATGCCCTTTCCACCAAAACCTCCCCCAACCCTTCTTGTGATAACGCGAACATTATGTTCTGGAATATTTAAGCATCTTGCTATAGTAGAATGTGTGAACTCAGGGCACTGATTTGAAGTGTAAACCACAATGCAGTTATCTTCATCTGGTATGGCAAGTGCAGTATGCGTCTCCATATAGAAATAGTATTGAGACCCAAGTTTGATCTGGATTTCAAATTATCCATACGCAAAGAAATTAAAAAATTAAATTGATAGATAACAATAAATATTCTTGATCCATATAATTGCTTCAAACATTCAACATTCAGAATAAGCATCGGACCAGAAACAGCGGTGAAGGAACACAAAGGTGTGATAGGAGAGGGAATGAGAAAATAAAAGGGAAAAAAGAAATATATTCCATGTACCTCGGCGGAAAGAATCTTGTGATCTGCTCCAGCCATTCCCTCTGATATATCACCAACTTGTTGTGGATAGGCCATAGAAGGAACCTCAAAAAGGCTAGATCTTTTAACAGCCTCTTCCACAGATAGAATAGGTGGTTCAAGATTTTCAATATCATAATCAACAACTGCGGAGTTTGCAGCCATATCCGCAAGTTTCTGATTATCTGCAACCTAAGGACATTTATCTGGTGAATAAAAGGGAAGACATTCATGCAATAACAGTAAATAAAAGAGGAGCCCACATGTTGCTGGACCAAAATGAGGGAGTCAAGCACTCACCACAAAGGCAAGGCGATCGCCAACACAACTAGCGATCTCATCTGCAAATAAAGGTTCAACACCAAATATAGACTTAGACCCAACGTTTTCCCCACCTTCTGGAATGTCTTTACTTGAAATAATTGCCCTCACTCCATTTGGCTGCAATTCAGGCTTGAGCTTTATGCCTTTTAGCCGTGCCAAAGGTTTTGTGCTATAAATATATGCTCCATGCAGGCAATTTGTTGGCGAAGGAATGTCGTCCACGAAGACAGCCTCACCTACATGGCAAAATATGTACTTCTTACTGAACAGATATCAAAACAGAGACTAGTCAAAAGTATGGAAAGTGAAATATATGATATTATTTTTAGTCACAGTGATTCTTGACTTTAACTAGACGGTTATTAGCCACATTAGGATGCAAAATGAATTCAAGACTGCTTTAAATCAAGAAAATGGTAATTTGACAGAGAGAAAAGGATGCAAAGAACAACGGATCAAAGATTTCTTCAAATCAAGGGGCCTGAGTAGCATAATCCAATCACAGTAATCTAGACTTTAAATAGATGGTAATCAGTGACAGTAGGTAGAAAATATGGAACAAAGAATACATCAAAGTTAGAAAATGAGAAGGGGATTTCTTTTAATAAGTGGTCTAAGACTGATTCACACCAAGAGAAGAGGGAGGGCAAAGGCAGAATGTATTTAGATTAGAAAAATAGTTTTCACAGGATTCAAACCTGAAGCTTGTAATGCAGCTCCTGATTTTGTAATTGGCTCACCAACAGGGCGATACTCGTCACCTAATTGAATCACTTGCTTTCCAGATGATAGTAAATTTGGAACTTTATCATGATGAACCTGCCCATTATTCTCTTTTAAGTCAAAAGCCCTCATGAATAACGAACCAGTATATCCGTTTAAGTAATTATTAATTTTTTTATCAGAAGTGTCAATCAAGGGGCTAAAAAACTTGAATAGAAAACCAGCTGCCAAGCTTGACCGATAGACAATTCTTGAAGTTCCATCTTCAGGTAAAACAGTAGCTGTAAGCAAGTTGACAGCTGCAAATAGAATGTCAACACTTAACATCTCTCCTACTAAAACTTCTTCAACCTTCCTTGCTCTAATTGCATGTTTAGTCCCATAAGCACCAAAAGACAGCCTACAAGTGTCTACCATGGTTCCACCAGAATCTTTGCCTGGAGAAACCTCAACCAAGAAAGCAGCATTTAAATAGGGCAGTGCATTTCCAAGGGGTCGAGGAGCAGCACGGAAAGTTTCAAAGAGAAATTTATTTCTCTGTTCTGGAGGAGTACTTTTATTGGATTCCCAACTTGGAATTTTAATGCTTAGAAGCACACTTTCCAAACCTAATGCTGGCCTTTCCAGAAAGTCCTCAAGTGTAAGCAATTCAAACTGTGTGCCAGTCATTATGTGAACAATCGAATCCACAGCAAGAAGTATTGTAGCTATATCCGAAGGAAAATGATTTTTCTGTGCCATCACCAAATTGCCACCTACACTGGCTGTGTTCCGAATAAATCCTGAGGCTATTTTGCTCATATGATCAGCAATTTTTTCACATATCGTGTCAAAGTCTAAAGGAAAGTCGCATCCGCTCTTTTTCTGTAATGCTTCAATAGCTTTAAATATCGTCACTGCTGCTCCAATTTCAATTCCTGTTGCATCCCTTTTTACCTTTGAGAGCTCAGAAATGCCTCTAAGATCAATATACCTGTCATATCTTTCTGTATCTTTGTAAAAACCCATACCTGTATTACTGACAACTAATTTTATCCGGCTTCCACTGGCATCGTTTAGTTCCAATAAGCTCCGAAGCTCCTTAAGACTAGTAGGACTGTGCCAACTATATTTTTCAGAAGCTAAGAACACGTTGGGCTTGACCTCCGTTAAAAACTCGGGAAATTTAATCTTCTTGTGGTTATGATCATATTTAGGCAACCTACTTCGCTTTACGTCATTGCTTTCTCCCTTTCTCCAAAAAGAGTTTAACCCCAAATCCTCCATATCAACACCAGCTGCAAAACTTTTGCAGGCATCTGAAAGAGATCGATACCCAGTACAGCGACAAAGGTTCCCAGCAATAGCCCTTTCAGCCTCAGCTGCCGTCACTTTTGAGAACCCTGAAGAGGGCTCTGGACGATCGGTCTTTTCAGCATTTAAAAGAGCCCCAGAGAGTGAAACACACATTCCTGGAGTACAAAAACCACATTGAGTGGCATGGAATCCTGCAATTCTTTCGTGAATTGGATGAAACCCATCTTTACTATTTCCAAGGCCCTCACTTGTTGTTATTGAACACCCATGTATACTACAAAGTAGTGTGAGACAAGAACTTGCTGTAAAATCCTCAACTTGGTCAAGCACAGGATCATATTTGGAGATTAAAACAAGACAAGCTCCACAACCACCTGAAACCAAACAGGTTGAAAGATGAAGCAAGTTGAGGAAACTTTGAGGGGACCGGGAGGGCAAACAAAAAAAAAAAACTCCTTTGACCTTCATGTTCATCTTGAAACTGTCAGAAAAATAAGAGGAAGGATATGCACATATTTGTCTTACTTCTTTTCTAACAACCCTATTATAGTACGAAGAAGAAAATTAACCATAAAGTCCAAAAATAATTGGAACCTGTAAAGAGCTCCTAAGGGGCCAAACTATGATGATAGGGATCCAAGTTTCAATGTCAGAATCTTCTTTTATCTCTGTTTCTTACTTTAAAAAGAAATAGTGCATTAGACAATATAGAGTGTCCAATAAAAAGAACGGATGAACAATCAAATATAGAGTATCATAAAGAAGCACAATACCGTGGGATAGGAAAACCTTTTCAAGATTATCAAACCATTGAGGAATTAACCCAGTTAATATTGGAAATCATGAAACACTACATCAACATCCATAAAATGTAAAAAAGTCAATCAATCATATTCCAGATTTATGCCAAAACCAAAACATTGGAACTCCAACAAACAGAGAAGAAATCATTCCCTCCGTTCAGTGTCAACAATGTGAAGAGTCAAGCAATACCCATTAATTGTATAAGGAAAAGTCCATTGTCGATTGCACCCAGTTAACTTTAGAAATTATGACGTAGTATATTAACATCCGCAAAATGTTAAAAGCCCATCAGTCACATTACGGATTTATGCCAAACCCAAAACACTGGAATCCAAGCAAACAGAAAAGAGATCATTCCGTCCTTTCAGCAACCCATAACCATGAAGGGAAAAGCAGCTGTAGAGTTTTAAAACACTGGAAACTAGCTAGTTTCAAAAATCTGAAACACTTGATCACACACACACAGACTGACCTTCTCCACAGCCGAGCTTGACACTTTTGAATGGAGTCTGAGTCCGCAAGAACTGAAGCAAAGTAGTTGATGGGTCAACCCTGGAGAGCTCAAACCTCTCACCATTAATAGCAAAAACCAAACTCGCTCTTCTTTCTCCTTTCTCCTCCATTTCTCTAAGAGGCGCCCAACTTCAGCAAGTCTCAGTCAGAGAAAATTACTCATGAGAGATGTCACCTTTGTATCAATTCCTCTGCCATTTTAAATCTCTTAGAAGATGTTCCTAGTGGCTGCTCATGAGGATCTGCATTGGTGTCGATTCACGTCGTTTTTGAAAGCGAGTGTGTAATGTGACAAGATTTGGTGTAGATTCACGAGTGCGTTTACTATAGTTTATATTACCATCCCGCCAAAATGGACTCTCGTAAGGAGTACTCGTGGAATATAAATATATATATAATTATTATTCTTGGCTCGATTTCTTTCAAAATATTAAATTAATATGAAAATGAACAAGTTCGAAATTGTCTAAAAAAAAAGTAACTCAGGAGTTATCCTACTTATAATAATAAAATAATAATATAGTCAAATATATAAATGTTGAAAAAAATAATTTATTATTTATTAATTTCAATCGATTTTTTTATTGAGTTACATGTATATCATATTTTTCCTTTTTGATCCTATTTATTTTTAATCCCATTTTTTAAATTTTATTGCAGTGCGTGCCATCGGTACGGCCACCACTAACTTAGTATTCAATTGCGTATCAAAATTGAAATGTACATGGAGGATGCCACGTGCCATGTGCCATGTCCATGTAATCAACTGACCTGATTGCAGCAAAATAGCTCGGACCCTAAACCGGAGGCTTGGTTGGCTCCACCCTCGAAAGTCATATATATACGCTAATATTCAAGAAATTATCGTCACAGCAATGATGCTTGCAATGCAAAAAGAATTCTCCGCATTTAATAACTGAACGCATCAAGTGAATTCAGAGGAAGATATATAGATGAAAAGAGTGAGCGGAGCTATGAATCATTGGATATACATATATATATATATATATATATATTAACAGAAAGGTCTAGATATGTTGTGATCCCAAAACATGAACAAAGAGTGTGCAAGTGAGACCCACTCCGCCAAAATGGACTCTCCTTAGAAGTATTAGTGGAATAGCATTTTCTTTTTTTTATTCTCAATTATTTCAAGGACAAACTTTAGATAAGTTTCTTTAAACATTTCTTATTAGTGTGTGTGGGTGTGTGTATAAAGGTAGACATATTTGAGATTATATTCCTTCTTTTTCTTGGTTTGTTGGTTAGTTATAATAAATAATAGATTATCCCATAGTTCTGGTAGTTTTTGTTGTTATCCTTGAGTGTTTTAGGCCCGTATCAATACCTATATATATATATATATATATATATATATATATATATATATATATATATATATATATATATATATATATATATATATAAGTGTGTGCATTATATTTTATTTTTAAAAAAATTTTAATTAAATTATATATTATATATCTTTCTAAAATATAATTATTATTCAAGGTCTAATTTCTCTTAAAATGTTTTAAAATTAAATTTTAAATATATCAAATTAATATGGAAAAGCACAATCTTAAAATTGTCCAAGAAAAAAATAACTAGACTTTACCCTAATCATGATAATAAAATAATAATATAATTATTATTCTATAGCCTATCAAAATTGAAATGCATATGTTAGGACTCCACGCATGTAATCAATTTTGGTGCAATTAGAAATAGAAATGAAAATATTAAAAAAAAGATTTTATAAATGAAAAATAACTTTTAAATTTTTATTTCTAAAAATAATAAATAAAAATAAATATTATTAAATAATAATTAAATATTAACAACCCCCTCCCCTCAACCTCTTTTTTTTTTTTCCCTCTTCTCTTCTCAAGGGGAAAAAGAAGCCCAAAATCTCATTTTTTATTTACACACCAAATATGCCTTAGAGTTGATTGCAGCAAAATAGCTCGGACTTCATACCGGAGGCTTGGTTAGCTCCAAACTCCAAAGTCATATATATATATATATATATATACATACACACACACAAGTTAAAATTCAAGAAGTGATCGCAGCAATGACGCTTGCAATGCAAAAAATGAATTCTCGGCATTTAATATTTGAATGTATCAACTAAATTTAGAAATATATATATATCTTATAATTTCAGTGGTTTTTTTTTTTAATTTTTGCAAAAAATAAAACACAAGATGAAGATAATTTTTTAATTTTTACCAAACAAGAGTAAAAATTAAAAGATTACCTTTATCTTATATTTTATTTTTTAAAAATAAAAAAATAAATAACTATTATTGCAAAAAAGAAAAAAATTCTGCTAAAAGCTGTTGTACTGCTCAACTTGAACAATAAAAGATCCCAATGCGTAAGGAAAATATTAAAGACTTACTCGATGACTCTCACCCACTCTCTACCTCTTTCCAAATTTGCTTAGTATATTTAGAGAATAAATACAAAAAATTCAATTTAGTTGCAATGTCTTTTTCTTGTTTGGTAGCTATAGGCTGCGTTAAACGCATAGCACATATTTTTCGGTCAAAAAAGGAAAATGAATACCATATCGTTTTATTTATTTTTAATTAATTAGGTGTAGCGTCACTTGGGCGGTGCTGCTGAAGATGGCAATAGATTTAGCCATTTCGGACATTTCATACTATTCTTCTGGAAAAAGGGGGGAAAAAAAGAAAAATTGATATCCTAGAGTACAGCCTGGACAGGCAGGAAAAAAGTTTATATCTGACGAATATTATATTGACGATTTTTTTTTTTCTGAGGGAAGACTAAACCTACAATTAAATACATCTAAAATAAACCAACATTATAAGTTGTTAAACCAAAAGAATCTGAAGATTTTGTGAGCATTGCCTAATGCTTTCATTCCTATGAGGTTAAGTCACAGAGGAAGTTTTAGCCTTATTAAGTTGTTGAAACAGATGCCAAAAATTTTGTGAAGAGATTTTGTGTGTGTTTGGCTTCGTATTAAAGAAAGAGAAAATCACGTTTATAGACTCTTTTTATGCAAAAATAATAATGTATTGTTTTTGTCCAAATCACGTTTCCTCCTTCTCTAACACGCAGTCAAACACACACTCTCTCATTTAACAGAGTGTTTGACATCAGAGAGAGAGAGAGAGTAATATAATAAATAGAGTCTAATGAAACTTATTTATATGAGCTTCATATTCAGTGTGTTATTCTCTCTCTTGCATAAGAGGTTTTTGGATATAACAGAATCTGCACTTAAAATTTCCAATGCAACATTTGAATGGAGGGTTGTAGTGCTGATTGAAAAATAAGTGATAATGAGATTCAGAAAGGATACCAAACTTAAATGGGGATGAGAGATAATTCCCTACTAAAGAGCGTGTGGACTACACATATATCTGGTGGGATCTCGAATTATCAAACTTGCAGGCCATCTGAGTTTGGAGAAATAACTTGCAAATAAAGTGCATTGCATCCATGGGCGTGATAGCTAGAGAATAAAAAATGACTCGGTTGCAGCAGTACCAGATCGCATATAAGATAAACAATAGCATTCGAGTATAATCCTCCATTTGATTTAAAATGTATAAATGTCGAGACATCTATAACTGTTATTGAATTTCCTGCGGATTAATTTGGTCAGTGTGGGTACTGCGGTGAAGCAAATCATATAGCTAGCGCATTAGCACATTTCATTTCAGAAAAAGGTGATCATGGTCTCTAGGACATTATGACGAATTCGAAGTTTTAGACACCCTAATGGAAGGAACTTATTTTATATGCATTTTAATATATATATATATATATATATATATATACATATATATCAATTACAAGAATCCCCTAGACCACACTTTTGGATACACAAAGGACCCTTCTCTTTCTGTAGTCTTTGACCTCTCCCTCAACCGTAAGTCTCTAACGTTGGATTTTTCTTTTGTATTCGAATTTGAACTTATGATGAATAATTCATCTATTGTAATACCTCGATTTTTTTGCTGTCATGGGTTCTTAGTTCTTCCACTTACAGGCTTCTGCATTGCCATTATTAATTCGCGGAAATTTTAGCTTGAGTTGTGAATTGTGATGCTAAACTCATTTTAACGATTCATTATTGTTCCTTGAATGATCATTCGAATCTCTGTCACTGAAAATCTTGATGAGTTTCACAGAGAAATATTGTTGATGGCTAGCTGCAACTTTCTTTCTTGCATTTTCATTAGATCAACCACCATTATAAATTGAAATCCAGCCGCAGCTTCAATGCAGGAACGTGAATGATTTAATACAGCATGGAATTAGGGTAGCCCATATTTTTCCCACTATTCAGTATTGCTGGTTGTCGTTCTGCCACTTCTGGTTCTGTTCCATGCATTCCTACCTTTCATCCGTGTTTGGTAGTCCATGTTTATTTCAACGTTTAATACACATTTTCTGAAGGTTCTATCAAGCCAAAGTACTACATGATTCAGCAGGTAGGGTACCATTCTGCATAATCCCCAGTATAAGATGTTTCTCAACCTCAAAAATAAAGTCACCCTTCTTACAAAATATTCTTATAATTGCCTAAATTTTTTCCCCATGCTAAATCTCCAAACTAAAGGCTAATACAGGGCTCTCATTGCTTAACTCGCTTGACATCTATTTAAATCATCAAATATTGAAGAAAACGCGGCCGGATGAATTTTCTTCTAAGGAAACTAAATTCCAGTGCAAAATCAAGTGTTCACACCAAATCTTACCTGCCAAGCTTATCCTTCTATTTTTCCATAAATGACTTGACATTTCCCAAATACCGTAGAAGCTCAATTCTATCCTTGTTCATCATATAATGATGCAAGAAAGCAGATAATTCATCATTTACTCCCCTTGCCTTCAAGTACTCACGAAATTTCTCCTGAATTTCGGCATTCAGAGCCCTGAATCAGCAATTGAACCAGAATAGAATCACTAACAAACCAACATTAAGAAACTTCATATCAGCTATAAAAACTTGATAAATGTTTTGATTATTTAAATTTCAGGTTCAAACTTGCTTAAAACAACCAAAATGTAAAGAGGCAAAGATGAAAACATGCCAAACCTGAAATCAGGTCCCATGTAAGGCATACCCTGCGTCCGATCGCACCTTAGTATGTAAACTTTCTGGATCTCTATACGTTCTGGCCATGCTGAGCAGACAAATTCCAATTCACTGCCACATTCCCCCTTTGAAATATCCACAAGTAGACTAATGTGAAGACGGACATTCACCCCAGAACTGTCTTCTCCAAACTTAGGAACCTGTGCATACCCATCAAACATGGTAGCTTCAATTTTTATTTCTTCTTTGTCCCCAAATTTCCCCCTCATTGTAATCCACTGCTCGCCTGGTCGATCTTGAACGGTGAATGAATTGAATTTTATCACAGGCTGCATAATTTAGGAGAAGACTCTTCATGCAAACATGCATTATTACAACATGGATACTTTAACAAGATGAACTTTAATGGAAACCATAAAATACAAGGAGAAAGATGAAAGCAGCATTGAATGTAATAATATATCATACCTATTGATGTGAAATCCGATGACAACAATTTTCTTTTCCAAGATTACATAATGTCTTCCCACTTGCATGATTATATAAGTATAATAATGGTAACTTCATGACAACTTTCTTTCCTATTTCTTTCTTCGCTTTAATTGAATGATTTGGAGAATCAAAGAACATATTAGACCAAGCAAGGTTGTCAAAAGTTAGTTTTCATTTAAAAGCATTTGAGGGTTTGGGGAATATGTAAAAAGAATATTTTACACAATACATATAAAATTTCCTTAAAAAAATAATATATAAAACCATTCATAAGTATATACTTTAAGTCAAAATGAAGAGGAATAGCTCAGATAAAGTCTAAGGATGGCCTAACCATAATATAAGTAAAAAAAAAAATCAATTCAAAAACATATTCAATGATTTCAATGTATCGATGTAAAATAACCTAAAATATCATTGCATTTACACTTGAAACTCATAAAATTCAATAATTTAATCAAACAATGAAAAAGATATATTCAAAGTTAACAACATAAACATAATTTAAAAAAAAACACTCAGATTTTTTTTAATAAATGCATTTTCCTCATTTTGGACCAGATCTAAGTCAATTTTGAAAGCCCAACACCAAAAACCCAAAAAAATGGCCCCACATTCATCACAAAACAGTCTGAAAGCTATAGAAGCATAAACACCAGAATCAAAAGCTCAATTTTAGCGATTCCAAGGATTAAAGAGCTTTTTACCAAAAAAAGAAAAAAGAAAAAAAAAGGAGCAACTTCAAACTTCTATGAAAAACTTTTAGGTATAACCATAAAAGCATAAATTTTATGCTTTTAATGAAGCCGCAAACAAAACCTTTGTTTTGCTGACTTGAATAGAGTTTTTTTTCTTTCTTATAAATTTTGTTTTTCTTTTTTAAAATTCTATAATATCAGAACTTTCTAATCTCTATCAATTTCTCTCATTTTCTGGATAAGTCAACGAATTCTCAAGGCATAAATTTGAACCAACCGTCTTTCACCGATTCATGTTTTTCCCTTTCCAGGAACTACCATATAACGTGAAATTCTAGCCAAGCTTCAAATGCATAACCATTTGATTTGTAACACACTCATTCTAGGTTTCTCCACAATATTTACATTTTGGATTTCCATACTTAAACAGATCCAGACATAAATAACAAGAAACTGAGAGGAATGATAAATTCCGAATACATCCAACTCCAAGTAATTTTCACCCCAAAATGCGGGGGCATAAGCAACCAAATGAAGTTATTTGAAAAAAAAAATATATATATATATATATATATATACATATATAATCTAAGCAACTTCTTTAGGCCGTATACCTCCAACTCCAAGTAACTTTTTCTTTTTTTTAGGCTAAACATCTCCGCTATAATTGAAAGCAATAAATTGGAATAATTTAAGCAAACATTGGGGAAAAAAAATTAAAATTCAAAGTTAACAACAAAAACAAAATAATCCATTGAAAGTTTTTTTATGTCTTTTCCTCATTTTGGACAAGATATAACTAGGTCTTGAAAGCCCAACACCAAAACCTAAAAAAATGATATAGCATTCATCACAAAACATTCTGAAAATAAAAGCATATAGACGGTAATCAAAAGCAAAGTTTTATCGATTTCCAGGATTTAAAAAGCGTCTTCTAACACTTCCACCAAAGGCCTTTCTTGAGTATAATACGAAATTTTTAGTATCAGTAAAATCATAAAAGCGTAAATTTATATTATAAATGGAGCTCCACATAACAACTTTGGTTTTGCTAACTTGAGTTGAGTTCTTTTCTTTCTTTTCAATTTTCCATTTCTTTCGTAAAATTATATAATATCAGAACTCCCTAATCTCTATCAATTGGTCTCATTTTCTGTATGAGTCAATGAATTCTCGAGGCATAGATTTGGGCCCAGAATCATCTAGCCCTCTTTCACCGATTTATGTTGTTTTCTTTCCAGGAACTACCATAAAGTATGAAAATCTAGCTAAGCTTCAAATACAAATCCATTCACAATATTTACAGTTCAGATTTCCATAATTAAACAGATTCAGAAATAAATAACAAGAAGGTGAGAGGAATGAGAAATTCCCAAGACCTCCAACGCCAAGTAACTTTAACCCCAAAAAAAACAACAGCAAAAAAGAGAGGAGTATGAACCTGATCTGGAGGGGCGTACTCGGACTGGTACTCGATCTCGTTTCGGAGAATTCTTATAATGTTAGATTCAAAGGGCGACTTGGGCTTTGCTTCAGCTCCAGAAGGTCTGCTTTGCTGAAGAGAAGTTGAAATGGCACCCCTTGAGTAGACGCAACGCGAGGTCACATGTGTCACAGTTCTAATCGAAGAGGCAGAAGAAGAAGGAGAAGAAGCGTAGAGCTTTCTTTGAGCAATTTGAAGAAGACGAGCCATTCAGAAAGCCCACGAAAGCTGGAAATGACGCAGGGTTTCATCCCCTCTCATTCAGTAGAAACGAGGGTGACTCTTTCTTTTTTAAAATAAATTAGGCAGAGTTGCGTTGAAATTAAATATATCTTTTTTCTTTATTTTTAAAATATATCTAAATTGTTTTAAAATTATAAATTACCTTTTACTTTATTTCAATTTAAAGTTTTTTTATTGAAATATCTTTATTAATTTAAATATATATTTTTAACTAAAAATTATTTTAAATAAAAATTATTTGAGTCAAAAAATTTAAAATTAAACTAAAAGATAACTTTTATTTAATAGCAAATATGTAAATACTTTTAAAATAAAAAAATTATATAATTTTAATGAAAATAAAAAAATTATTTATATAATTTACTTATTTTTATTAGATTTTTTCTTTTGGCCAGATATTTTTATTAGATTTAAAATTTATATTATTGGTGATAAGTTGTCAAATACAATTATAATATATAAGAATTTATTTTTAAAGATATTATGTAATATTATACTGTTAAAATCATACATTATAAAAATTTCGTGCTTATTATATTTTAATTTAAAAAAATTAACTATTAACTAATAAATATATAAAAATTGTATGTAAATTTTTTTTATTTAACCCTTTTTTTTCATAACATTAGCATATTCCATTGACATTTCGTTTTGGGGCCTTATCATTTACAAATGTACAATTGAGAGCGGCAACTGGTGAGATGGTTAGGCTGACTAGGGCCTATTTGGTTGCCGTTCTTTTTTTCAATATAATTATTTATACTGTCTAAAAAAAAATTATCATTTTTTACTTATTAAAATATACTTCTTAATTTTTTTAGAAAAAAAATTCATTTTATTTTATCAATTAAGATTCAATTGCAAAATCTTCATAGAAATTTTATAATGTAACTAAATACTTTCTTGAATTTTGAACTAAAATAAATACTCAAATCTCAATTTAAATTATCAACAAGATATCATGTGATTTTGATTGTGATAATATTATATAACTTAACATTAAACTTGTAAAAAGCTTCATTTTACTTTCAAAAAATGTTTTAATTGAAATACAATATTTTTATTTTCATATAAATTTTAGTTGAAATTTTATTATATTTTAAAGATGATGTATTAATTTTGTAATTAACTCATTAAACTTTAAGAATAAAATATTATTATTTTTTTGAAGAGAGAATTATGTTTAAGGATTTAAAATTAAAAATATTTACTTTAAAAAACTTATTATCATTATGCTAAAGTTGATTATCATTAATTTTAATAAAAAATAATTGAACTCAATAATAATAAATTTTTTAAAATAAATTTTTTTATTGGATCCTTCTTTCTAATTTTTCCTTTTTTGAATGTAGCCAACTGGCTTATGGATCATCCAAATTGAGCTTTCCCAAACATCATACAAGATTGTGAGTGTTGGAAAAACAAAATTACAAGTGTCTTTCCCCACTCTTCAATCTTATTTATAGTCACAATTTACTTCAAACTTGAGATTCAAAAAGTGAGCAATTTCAGCTTAAATCTTTCCCCAAATCTGCTTTCTGTGACACTGTTGTGAAGACAACAACATCAAAAATCTTTGATTCCTTTGTTTTCTTGCCCACTTCTTCTGTCAGAGTGGTTTTAAGAAAAAAAATTACAATTAGGAATTTCAAAAAAGATATTTATATTAAAATATATTAAATTTTAAAATTATTTTAACTTTAAGGCAAAAAATTTGAATTTGAGATTTTAAATTGTAATATTTTATGTAATTTAAATTTTTTATTTTTTAACCTTAAAAATAATTTTAAAATTTAAAACCTTTCTATATAAATATTTTCAACTTAGTATGTTTAATTATAATTTTTTCCTTCTTTTAATTACCCAAACCTACCATGCCATAAAACCCAATTATATAGTATCTTTCTTTTCTCGAAGTGCCTCACAATGTTGATCCAAAGCCAAACTTGTAGACTTTGAAGTGCATAAAATTCCCGGAAGAGAAATACCCTGTATCTGTTATATAATGTTCTGACAAAAGAAAAATAAATAAATAAATGCTTTGTAAATATTCTTCTCAATTTTTAAAATGACAAATTATTCTTCTAAATTTTTATCTTTTAACATTTAAAATTTTGATATTTAGAATTGGAGCATTTTATTCCGTGTAAGATTTTTTTCTTTATAATATTTTAACCACATTTATTTACTTACTTTCAAATAAATGAGTGTGCTATGTAACACGAGAAAAATGAATACTGACATTTTATTTAATGAGGAACTAATCGAAAATTTTAAAGGTTGAAAGGCAAAATTTTAATGGATTGATTTCCAATTTTTAAAATAAAAATTGAAGAAAATATTTATAAATAACACAAAGTTAAAGAAGTGGATTTACATCTTCTCTTCTAACAAGTGAAATTTTTTGAAATAGTGTGTATATAAAAAAAATAAAAATTATACATATTACATTAAGAGAAAATTATAATAAAGGACCCATATCATATAAAATTTATAATGAAAGACTTTAAAATTTAAAATTACCATTAATAATTATTATTACCATCAGATTTTAAGAGAATTTACTATTAGTTTTAGGAGATTTACTATTTAATGCAAAAAATTCAATACTTTTCTACATTCAATAGTAAATGTTTTAAAATTGAAAGTAAAAACTCTTAAAATATAATAATAATGGTCCTTCAAAATAATTTTGATTTTTAATGTTCTTTATTGTAAATTTTATGTAATATGGATCCTCATTGTAATTTTCCCTTACATTAATGAAGAAATACTTGAGAGTTCAACCCAAAAAGCTTTTAAAGAATTATACTTAAATAAATCATTATACTACCCATGGCACTTACGAAAAAAAATTAGCAAACAAAATGTATCAATTGAATTAAATTCAATCAAAAGCTGGTACTTGCCTATCTTTTATTTTATTTTTCATTTTTAACAATGACTTAAAGCTTCGATAAACTATATATAACTCACCATTGATTTAGTCCAGCTACTTGAAGCATTACTTTTTTTTTTTTTTAAGGATCAATTGAAGCATTACATTTGATGGTAAAACAACAAAAGTATCAAGGTATATGATGAAAGAAAATCAAAATTAGAGTGCAAAATATCAATTGATTTGCAGACCATAAAGATAGAATACCAAAATTAATTCATTTGTATTATTCTTCCTTATTATCATCTTCTCCACCTTTCTCTTTCATGATAATCTTCTTTGCTTCCTTCTTGTTCCTTTGAAACAACCTCGTAGTAATTTTGTCAAAAGAACCACCGCCATAACTAATGGATTTGTATCAAATGAACTCAGATATCCTCAATTAGCCCATCCGCTCAATTATTTAGTTAAATAATTTGAATTGCCTAAATTTGATCTAAACAACTTAGATTTTAATTTTTTTTGAATTTTTTTCATATCAATCATTATTTCTTTTAAAATTCATAATTAAAAAATTTTTTTTATTCTATATTTTACTCCATTTAAAAAAATTATCAAAATAAATAAAAAAATTATCACTTTGGGACCCACTTTTTATAAAACAAAATTTGGCAAGAGTTTTTTGGCTAAATTTAGAGTTGAACAACACTTATCTATAGTCTATTACCCTCAATTTGATAGCCAAAGTGAGGTTTTAAATAAGTGCTTAGAATAATATCTCAAAAATTTCACTTGGCATAATCCTAAAGACTAATGCAAATGGTTGCCTTTAGCTGAATGGTGGTACAATACCACCTACCATACCTCTACTAGGGTCACTCCATTTGAAATGATATATGGTCAGCCTCCTCCACTTCATTTACCATATTTACCGCACAAATCAACATTGGATGCCATTGATCATAGCTTTACTACTTGTGAAGTGATGTTGAGCAGACTAAAACACCATCTTACTTTGGCTATGTAACTGCATGAAATAGCAAGCTGACAAGGAATGTTTTAAGAGGGAATTCAAGGAAGGGGATTGGGTATTCCTTAGTTTGCAACCTCACCACCAAACTTCTGTAGAATCCTATAATTATGAGAAGTTAAGTCTTCTCTATTATAGTCCTTATGAGATTGTAGCTAAGGTTAATTCTGTGGCATATACTCTCAATCCACCTTCTCAGTCAAAAATTCATTCCACTTTCCATGTGTCACTCTTGAAGAAGTGCTTGGACTCTAACATTCTTGTGCATCCCCTCCCTAATGAGTTGGCTTCTATCCTAACTCTACGAGAGCTTGAAGCTAGTCTTGATAGACGCATGGTTCCTTGGCATAACAGAACTATCATACAAGTGTTGATAAAGTGGAAAGGTGAATTACTAGAAGATGCAACCTTGGAACTTTGGTTTGATTTTCAATAGAAATATCTTGACTTTGCTTGAGCTTTATACCCTTGAGGACAAGGGTATTGTTATAGGGAGTACTGATAGGGAATTTTTATTATACTTAGGGTAGTTATGTCTTTCTTTATGCTTATAACTACCTCTAACAACTTGAATTATGCTGCTATGCATTTTGTTGCTGAGTGACTATATGCATGAGCCATGGTGCATGTAATGGGCATGCGAATAGTGAAGTTATTTTTCTATTTCTGTTCTTTTCTTTTCTTCTACCTTCTTCTTTGTCTCTCTTCTTTTTCCCTCTAAAATTCTTCTGGTACTATCATAATTTCTTAATGCCAATTATGAATAAAGTTTTAGAGTGCTCACTAGTTGCTAAAATCCAGAGATTATCCAATTGATAACTTGGTTGAGACTTAATCAGTTACACAAGAGTCATTTAAATTCTTGCTATTGGTCTTTCTTTGGACAACTAGCTTTATTTGGAGTAGACAAAATTAGGTACAATTATTTAGTGTTTGTTATCAAAATTTTCAATGAATCATCACAATTGAATATTTCACCTATCATATGTTGTGTTTTTATTAAAAAAACACTAGAGGAATTTTACCTAGGTCTCATGTGGTTTTGGCCAAGGAGGAGTTTTCATGATAGCAGGAACCTTGAGGTAATCAATCAAACAAAATTTCTAAATCAGGAGAACACCCACATGTGGAGAAAATGAAAGCATATATCAAAGCGCCATAATATATACCTTTCGGTCGTACTCCTACTGTAAAAGACGCAGGACCAGCAACTTTATCAACACCTGCCTGAAGAGCCTCTGTGCAGTCATGATCAAAAGATATCCTCTTGCACTACAAGAAAAATAAGGCGGCCCCGACAAGCCCATATGCTAATTAAAAGTTAATAATTCTTTCCAAGGGAGAGAACAATTTGAACAAGTTGGATGCCATCTTTTGTCGGCTTGCGGCGCTAGGTTCACCTTACATTCATCAAAGATGAAAATTCAAACTTCCAAGTTTTAACCCTTTAATTTTCTTGACGAATATTCTTTTTTCCCTTTGGTTACCTTCGCAACGAAGAACTATATTGAAGACCATTAATAATTTGTTTTTCTCTTCTCCTTCTCTGGGGAATTAATGGGGGGTTTTCTTCTTTCTTTTTTTTTTCCTTCTTTGTTGTATGAGATTATATTTTCCAATATCTGGTGCTTAATTTCAGCAATCATGAAAATGTTTTAGCTACATCTAAGATAAGTATGAGGAGTTAACGAAAACTAATCAAAAGTTACAAGTATTTCAGGTGATAAAATTAATAGACACACTTCATTAATTTGATGAATCATTGACGAATATTTTTTATTCCCTTTAGTCACCTTCGCAGCGAAGAACTATATTGGAGACCATTAATAATTTGTTTTTGTCTTCTCCTTCTCTGGGGAATTGATGGGGGCTTTTCTTTCTTTTTTTTTTTCTTGTTTAATGTTTGAGACTAAATTCTCCAATGTCTAGTGCTTATTTTCAGTAATCATGAAAAAGTTCCAGCTACATCTAAGATAAGTACGGGAAGTTAATGAAAACTAATAAAAAGTTACAAGTATTTCAGGTGATAAAATTAATAGGCACATTTCATTAATTTGATGAATCATTATTGGTACGCCTATCTTAAATGAATCGGGAGAATATAGCGAAGATTATAATTAATGACTAGCTTAAAAATACCAATTTACACCATAAAGGGAAAGAGCGTATTTCTGTATAATTAGAAGATGCACTGGTTAATTTACATGAAACAAGAAAACTAAAGGTATCTAATAACAACTGAATTAACTAAATAACTAGGCTTTCTGCATTGGGTTATACAGCACATGTTTATAATTAATAACTCACTTTAAACTACTAACGCTTTTAACTTTTGTTGTTAGCAATCATTAGCCACATTATGAAATTTGTCATCTTGTCTAACTAAAAAACAAAAATAGAGAGAGAGAGAGAGAGAGAGAGAGAGAGAGAGAGAGAGGCCATTCACACGTGCTTCTCGATTTAGCAAGAATCACTCACTCTCGTGCAATCTTAACTAGGTTCTAGGCCTAATCATATAATAATGATTAATACATAATTAATCTCAAAATCAACTTTTACTTTAATAGCAGACAGACACTTTTTTCGCGTGCTGTATACGCAGACTATGCTTTGTTTGGTGGAAAGAAGAACCCCAAAGTTTTGATTCTTGAAGGCTTATCTGTAAATGACCTCATCGTTTGATTAATTAGGGTTTTCGATTTTGTCCACTACAAATATAGGCAACAACATGTATAGTGCATCATGCATCTTTTGTCAGTCTTCTCACTGGTTCGCTTAGATTCTAGACCCATTCGTCTTTGTCAATCCTATATGGCCCTCATCACAGTAGTCAGAAAGCGCCTCACTAAAACAGACATTAACCATAGGTTGGCTTTCCCCACAGCTAAACTGCACTTTCTTCCAGCATTTGAGGACGGAGTCAATTGGGTTGAGCTCCGAGTAAGAGTCCGACATGGGGGTGAGCTCAAACCCCACTTGCTTCGCTGCAGGGTTCGAAAGACAGGTTACAAGAAACCAGTGGTTGAAGGAGGTTGGCTACAACTTGTGCGGGAAAAAGAGTTGAGACAAGGTGACAGGCTCCTTCTCTGTCGTGATGATAATGGTGAGTCTGTGTTCGTGTTTCAAAGAGACATTAGATTGTTTGGTCGCGAGGTGGAGGCTGAGGTTTAAATCTAATATAGCTATTGTGTTTCGTTCTTCTTCGGTGTGAGGTCTTGCGTGGTGAGAAAAATTAACCCGGCAAGATAAGACGCATAAGTTTAAATATGTACTCAAAATAATGTGTATCGCTTTTATAAATTTAAGATTCCTGTTTAATCTATGATCTATTCCTGTCTAATCTATGATCTATCTTTTTTTTTCATATCATATCATAAATCTACAGTAATCTACAATTCATAACTACATTTCTCCAGCATATTTTTGCAAAGGCGCGCACAAGAAATGGCCAGAAAATAAAAAATCCGACTATATAAAAAGAAATGTCCATTAATATTATGATCCTTTCTTTCGTTCTTACTCTCCTTTGCATTTTAGGAGTGCAGAACAAAAGGGTCAAGTACCATGGATTTCTATCGGTAGCTTAAAAGAAATGGTATTAATTATTAATGAATTCTAGAAAAAGCATGTAATGATCTTAAACAAATTCAAGCTAAGAGTTTGCTCGCTTTACACATTGCAGAATTTATATAAAGCGTGTGATTAAGAGAAGAATTCATATAAAGCTGTGAGTTTCTAATATCTTGGCTCCACCATGAACATGGCTCGGAAAAATTGCAGTAAGTTAATTAGTATGGCCAACCAACTGATTTTATATATATAGTCCAATAATCTCTGGGGGTATAGAAATTATTATAGAATGAGTGAGACATCAGGCAGTTAAAGTGAATTAAATTACAAAATATTTTATCATTAGTTTTCCAAATATAGGATTAATTAATAAGAGTAGTGCTCTCACAAAACCAAATGAAACCAACCAACAAAAAATTTATTAGCTTCTGCAAGTTAATTATTATTTTAATAAACAGTCAATATTTATCTATATATATATATATATATACATATATGCAGTATGCAAACAGTCAGTATTATACGAACTTTTTTTTGCAACAAAAGATAAATTATAATTATATATATTTTGATCAAAATATCCTTATAGTTATTATTTAATGATACAATAAGCATTGAATATGTATTTAATGAATATAAAATGAATTTTCTTTTAAAAAATTCAACATTATCCTTCAAAATATTTTGACTATATTTTAATGTTTATATTTTTAGTTCGAATACAGATGGATTGCTTGGAATTATTTTCTCTTTCGAGGTACATTTCAGCGCCTACAAAAGCATAAAAGCAAGATCACGGCATCAGTTATGTAAGAGGTAAATATCTTGAAGATAAAGTTGTCATGTAAGACTAATTTATCTGAAAGAAAATTACATCTAAGGTTATGAAACTAAAATATTTACTTTTAAAGATTCTATATTTTAAAATTGTTTTAAAGGGTTAAAGGATTTAATATTTTAAGTATTATGACATTAATTAATAATTCCTAAAAATTTTAATAGTAATAAATTCACAGTATAATTAACAACAATTTTAGTTGATAAGAACTATACAAAACACTTATTGCTAACAATAATTTTATTAGTTGCTAATAGCAATTTTGTTAGTCTTTAATACATTTTAAAACATCACATATTACATCATTTAGTCCTTTAAAATCATTATAAAATATAAGATCCTTTAGATTAACTAGTTTAATTTATGATCCTCAATTATAATTTTTCCTTTTGTCTTATTACACCTTGATCTTCTCTCAGCATTCAACGTAGGGTAACACATGTTGGAGATAACTGGTTTTGAAAACTAAATTATATATTTGAGCATGTATGTTAGATTGACACAAATTCAATGGATTATTTTCTGATCTGATTTTTATTTTTAATTTACATTTGAATTCAAATTTAAATTATAAATAGAAAAGATACAATTCTTTAAAGAATTACAATGTTTAGAAAAGCTAAAAGCTAATCTTCAAAAGAATTATGTCTGCTTATATGATCTCTATAAAAGAATGTGACATACTAGAAATTAAGTAAATACGATAATAGAAAATAATACATCTCCTTCTTTCAATCTTATTCTAAAACTTAAAATTGTTTTATGATAAGATTTCAGAAGTTGTTATTTTTAAAGTGTTGGATAAACTTTACGAGTGACTTTTTATATACTCAACTGTAAATATAGTGCAAAAGACTCTGATTTACGCATGTTTTTTATACAATTTTTATCTTTTCTATTTCTTCATATTATTTTATCCAACAACACATAGGAAGAAGAACCGCCTCGATTATCACTCCTAGTGCGACTACCCTTTTAGGTTGTCTGCAATCCATCCTCTCTCCAGTTATTCAGTCTCGAAGGATTAGTTTTTTTATTTATTTTTTGTTCTTTAAAAAATCAAAAATAAAACAGAAAGAAGAAATAAATACACAAATTGGACGGACTAGAAGAAGAGAGAAGACTGGAGAGAAGCCGCTCCGATCACCAAGTGCACGCACTTTTGCTGCACTTCACGAACGGCATCAAATTATTCCATTTTGTTTTCTTCTTCGTCCACTAGCAGCTTCCCGTACTAAATATTTGTATCAGACTTGCATTCAAGAGAGTTGTCGTGGCCCACGCACGTACGTAAGTTCAATCTTCTTTCTGTACGGAGAAATGTTTTGAAACAACATGAACTTTATTCGACTAGCCTCGGGTCACCTCCCAACTCAATTCATCAGAGTATAGAATATCCAACTTTAACATAGCCATTAAGAACTACATTTAATAACTGACGAGTCAACTTTTTCTTTTTTTTAAGCCACAGCAACTCACTTAAATTAATTAATTAAAACCGGAGATCTACTTTTGGAAGTTTATATATATAAGTTGATATATTAGCAGTCGGCAATCATTATCCACACACACACACACGACCACACATAAATATCATAACTTGTTACCAAGAGTTAGTTTATAAAGCAAAATGACTTTGTCTGAAACATCATATTGGTTGTCGGACATAAACGTAATTTTGACAAATATAAGTATAAATTTTTTAAAAAATCACACATATATTGATAACGTTCTGACTAATAGTGTTGAAATTATTTGTTTAGTGTAACCTAGGAAAAAGGGAAAGTGAAAAAGGCCATTTACCCTCTAAACCAAAAATAAAAAAATCTTTCCTTCTTATGCAAAATCGTGGGATTTTTTACTCGTGCTTCAGCCAAAAAAACTTATTATTTAAACACTCAGCTGCAAAAACTATTTCTTCATACATTTATTTATTTATTTTTTAAACTTTTAAAGAAACGCGGATTGATACAGTTCGCGTTTCTCAGCAAAAAAGCTGCCAAGAACGCGGAGTGATATACCCTGCGTTCAGCAAAGCATCAGGCGAGAGAAAATTTTGAGGGAGGGGCTGGGGATGAGAGGAGAGGACTGAGGTTTTGTGCATAGTGTGTGAGTATGAGAATGAAATATTTTTTATATAATATAAATTATATTTTTATATTATTTTAAATAAATATATTATATATAAATGTATATTATATATTATTTAATTTTTAATATAACATATTAAAATATAAATAATATTATTAGATTTATAAATTTATTTTTTAAAAAAATTATATTTTTCTTGATATAATAGGAGAATGGGTATTTAACTTTTGAAAAAAAAATTATATGCAGTTATATAAAAAATAATTATTATAACTTTATCAAAAATGTATTAAAATTAATTATAACTTTATTAAATGTTTATATTTTATCAAAATATAACTTTATAAAAATATTTTATTATTAGGTTCTTTATTAAAAATTTATTTTTTTGATAAAATAAAAACATTTGATAAAGTTATAATTATAGTTATTTGTGTCTTTATTATTAAGTTCTTTATTTTTTATTATTAGGTTCTTTATCAAAAATTTAATTTTTTTGATAAAATATAAACATTTGATAAAGTTATAATTATAGTTATTTGTGTCTTTATTATTAAGTTTTTATCAAAAATTTAATTTTTTTGATATAAAATATAAACATTTAATAAAGTTATAATTATTATTATTTGTATAACTGCATATAATTTTTTTTCCAAAAGTTAAATACCCACTCTCCTATTATACCAAGAAAAATATAATTTTTTTAAAAAATAAATTAATAAATTAAATAATATTATTTATATTTTAATATGTTATATTAAAAATTAAATAATATATAATATACATTTATATATAATATATTTATTTTAGATAATATAAAAATATAATTTATATTATATAAAAAATATTTCATTCTCATACTCACTTACACTATGCACAGAACCTCATTCCTCTCCCCTCATCCCCAACCCAACCGCCCCACCCCCTTCCCTCAAAATTTTCTCTCCCTTGATGCTTTGTTGAACGCGGGGTATATCACCTCGTGTTCTTGACTGCTTTTTGGCTGATAAACTTTTTTAAAAAATTTTTTTAAAAAATAAATAAGTAAATAAAAAAATAATTTTTGCGACTAAGTGTTTAAATAATAAATTTTTTTGGCTGAAGCACGTGAGTCAAAAAGTCCAAAATCGTGGAATACGAGGCTGGTCTCTTTCTAATATTGTAGGCGCAGTCATATAATAATGTCCTGTTGCATACATAATCTCAAAAACTTACCATATGTGTGGTCTACATGTCTTTTCAAATTGGAACAAGACAGAATCTTCCATAACAAGGGGAGACATTTTGGCGCACAAGCATAGATTCTTTGTGATAGTAGAACGAGGATATACTGCAGGGGTCTTAGTTGTTGAAAGGGCATAGACTAGGATCCCCCTTTTTGTAAATAAAACCACAATAAGATTAGAAGAGATTCAGATCCCATCAAGTGCTCCTATTTTATACAGACCAAGATTTACTCTATATATTGTATGGAATAGATCTTGATTATGGGGAATCCGTGTACCTGGTGCACGTTCAAATTTTCCTAAGACTGGATTACTTTAACATTACCTAATAATAAGGGCAAGCAAGATTTAGCTCTTCTCTAACTTGAGTTTCGTATCCAAATTTAATAACTCTCACCAAAATTTTCCAACACTTTATAAGATTTAATATGTAAGTGAGATTATCGAGAAATGAACAGAGAATTGACTATTATAATGAACAAATCTTTGTTCCTTTTAACCCAATTTCCTTTTTTAAAGTTATTAAACTTTGTTAGCACCTAAAAGGAAATGGGTAGGACCAACCTTTGTGCTTATGATTTAGATTAAATTATTGGAAGATATTTGTTGAACAAGATAGGTAAATCACTACAAAAAATTATGATTTTTCTTGCAGAATTTGTATAGTGAGAAATTTTCGCAAAATTTTTAGTGAATTTTGTTGCAGCTCACAATTTTTCATGATTCTCATGGATTTTTTTTTGTGAGAATTTTTTAAAAGAATTTTGAGAGAAATGCTATGAATGTGCCACGATATGGTAGGAAGAGACACCAACAATTCTCTTGAAAATTTTTTATGAAAAAAAAAACAAATATTTTTTTAATTCTTGAGGAAAAGCACTGTGAAAATATAGAGAAATAAATTCTGAAATTTTCTTTATCATTTTTAAGGAAAAATACCATGAAAATTTTTCTTTTCTCATAGTATTTTATGATGAGAATGGTAAAGAAATTTAATAAGATAGAAAATGTGGTCTAACTCTCATGATCTTTGCCCATGAGAATATAAAAACTTGAATTTTTTTAATTCTCATGATAAATTACTGTTAGAATTAAAAAATTATAATTTTTTTAATCTCATGGAATTATATTATGAGAATTGAGAAAAATTAAAAAATTGAAAATTTTTTTCTTCTCATAGTAATATATCATGAGAATTGCAAAATTTTTTTTAACAAAATTTAAGTAGAAAAATATAGTTAAATTCTCACAGTATTTTATCAGGAAAATAAAATATTTTTTAATTTTCACAGTAATTTATCAAGAAAATTAAAAAAATTGTAATTTTTTATCTACTAAAATTTTACTTTAAGAATTAAAAAATAAATAAAATTAAAATTTTTATATCCTCACGTAAATTAAAGAAATTGTAAATTTTTTATTCTCATAAAATTTTATTGTGATAACTGAGAAAAAAAGTAAAAAATAAAAACTGAAGAACCTGTTATTTGTTTTTTTTTTAAAAAAAAATTTCCACAAAAGTTGTTAAACGCATGTTTAGTTTAGGTTCAGGTTTTCATACTCTAGTTCACATTTCAATTTTGCAGACCCCTCCCCTGTCTTCTTCCCGTGCCACCATGCGTCTTCTTCCCTAATCCCCAATCCAATATCTGTTTCTTCCCCAATATGCTGTATTAAAAAAAGGATAGAACCGAATGCGAGAGAAAGAAGAGAAGTTGAGAAGGGAAATCAGAGGGAGTAGAAGTTGAGAAGGGAGCACAAGAAACCAAAGGTAAAATCTTTCTATAGCTTGACTGTTCACTTCACAAATGTTGATGCTTTATCCAATGAGCGTTAGGTTGCTGATGGATTAAGGTTTATATGTCTTTGTTGATTTGAGTGGCTTGTGGTATATACTTCCCCTGTTATATTTATGGTTTCTTGTTATATTGTTGGAATATGTCTTTGTAGGATGTAGAATATGAACCTTTTCCTGTTATATTTTTCGTTTCCTATGATATTGTTGGATTATGTCTTTGTAGCATATATTGTTGGATTATATACTTTCCCTTGTTTTATTTTTTTATTTCTGTAGCTTGTTATATCCTTTTCTGATTTACTTCTTGATTTATTGAAAAGGGATTCTTTGTTCTGGACTTTAAATTTAGTTGGTTTTCTTAAAAATTGAGTTGTTTAAGTTATGAATTGGTCTAATCACCAATATTAGTGCCATTCGAGATTTGAAACCTCCATTTATGCTTTTCGTTTGTTTGGCCGAGCATGTGCAGCAAGAATTGGAAAGGGAAATTTGAAATCTTAGGTTTGAGGATTGTGAAAGAAAAGGAACGTTTCATTGATGGTAAAGTCCCCAATTTTCCAGAGTTAGTGAATTCATCTTGACTAGAGATGAATAATGATGGTTATTCACTCTTTGGCTGAAAATTTGTAGTGTAAAGAGAGAAGAGTGAATTGCTTTGGGAACCTCTTGCGCAACTTGAGAGAAGGAAATTGGAAGTTTAAATTGTGAGTATAATGGTCTAATCCAATTATTTTATTATTGAAGGTCAAAGTGCAGAAAAATGTAATTGTGGTGTGTTTGTTGTAGCCATGGCCAAAACCTGATTTCAAGAAAGAAGAATATTTGCCTTGCACTTGTGTGTGAAGAGGGTGATGATGGGAAGCAACGATTGGTATGTGAGTATAATGTAATTCTTGATTTTGGTAAATGAAGTTAGATTGAGATGTTAATTAACTAATTGTTTTTTGTTTGTTTTGAATGTTAGAGTTCAAGAATTGGGAATTCGATGCACTTGAATGCATCAACTTTAAAGCTACAGTTTGAGTAATAAAAGGAAGTTTGTAAAATTTCCATTGAGGTATGTGTCTGGAAAATATAAATTTAGGTTCCTATGCATTTAGTATGACAAGATGAATCGAAAATTAATGGCTTCATGTATATAAATATAAACTTGTACCCAACTAGTTATATTAAGCTTATGTTTGCTGTAGTTTGCCTATAGATTGTTATTGAGATAGGGGTTTATCTTTCCTGGCGTATTTCCCTTCAACTAGACTAGTTTTATCAAGATCATATGATGCTATGCTTATTTGATTAATGTTATGGAGTCAAATGTCTAGAGTAATGAATTTAGGCGAGGGGTGATATACTTGAATCTAGTAATGGTAGTTATTAGCTTTAGCTAGAACCTAGGAAATAACTGATTGAAGGTTGCTAATGGTGTTTTGGTACCTTATGGACAAGTAGAGGCATTCTTGGATAGGCCACTTTAGGTTTTCCCCCTAGTGTTGCTTTTGAACAAAAATCAATTTGTTGTCATGGACTGTTTGATAGCAAAGTATCCCTTTTTAGCTTTAGAATTGGTTGGGACTTAAGAGTGTTACTACCCAAAACTACACAAAAAAAAAAAAAAGGATACTTAAAATAGCAATTTTAAAGGTGAATTCCAAGCCATTGGTAAGATATATTTTGGATTAGAGACCATCTCCGTCCACACACACAAGAACCATCTCCATATTCATTTGATCATATTTACAGTACTCATTTCAGTTTTCAAAGCCCAACACCAAAATCCCAAAACAAAAAAAAAGGCCCCACAATCATCACAAAACACTCTGAAAGCAATAGAAGCATAAACATCCAAATCAAAGGCTTATTTGGTATGCAAAAAAATAAGAATGAAAAGAGAAAATAAAAAAAAAAGGAATTTTGTAAATAAAAAATATCTATAATATTCTTACTTTTAATAATTGAATAATTATTATTAGAGAGTAGTAAATAATGGTTGAATAATAATTATAAAAGTAAAAAAAAAAATTTTCCAAGCTTTCCTTTTCCTCCCCATTTTCCCTCCTCGTGCCTACCGAACGGGCTGAAAAGCACAATTTTAGTAATTCCAAGGATTAAAGAGCTTTTTACCAAAAAAAGAAAAGGAAAGAAAAAGGAGCAACTTCAAACTTCTATGAGAAACTTTTAAGTATAATCATAAAGGCAAAAATTTTATGCTATAAATGGAGCCCCAAACAAAACCTTTGTTTTGCTGACTTGAATAGAGTTTTTTCTTTCTTATAAATTTTGTTTTTCTTTTTTAAAATTTTATAACATCAGAACTTTCTAATCTCTATCAATTTATAAGTCAACGAATTCTCAAGGCATAAATCTGAACCAAAAATCATCTAGCCTTCCTTCACTGATTCATGTTGTTCCCTTTCCAGGAACTACCATATAACGTGAATTCTAGCCAAGCTTCAAATGCATAACCATTTGATTTGTAACACGCTCATTCCAGGTTTCTTCACAATATTTACATTTTGGATTTCCATACCAAAACAGATCCAGACATAAATAACAAGAAATTAAGAGGAATGATAAATTCCAAATACCTCCAACTCCAAGTAATTTTTGCCCCAAAATGCAGGGACGGAAGCAACCATATGAAGTTATCTGTAAGAAGAAAATATATATATATATAGTCTAAGCAACTTTTTTTGGGCCATACACCTCCAACTCCAATTAACTTTTTTTTCTTTGGGGGGCTAAACATCTCCATTATAATTGAAAGCAACAAATTTGAATAATTTAAGCAAACATTGGGGGAAAAGAAAAACTAAAATTCAAAGTTAACAACAAAAACAAAATGAACCATTGAAATTTTGTTTATGTCTTTTCCTTATTTTGGACAAGATATAACTAGGTCTTGAAAGTTCAACACCAAAACCAAAAAAAAAATGATACAGCGTTCATCACAAAACATTCTGAAAATAAAAGCATATAGACCGTAATCAAAAGCAAAGTTTTATCGATTTCCAGGATTTAAAGAGCGACTTCTAACACTTCCACCAAAGGCCCTTTTGAGTATAATACGAATTTTTAGTATCAGTAAAATCATAAAAGCGTAAATTTATATTATAAATGGAGCTCCAGATAACAACTTTGGTTTTGCTAACTTGAGTTGGGTTCTTTTCTTTCTTTTCAATTTTCCCTTTCTTTCGTAAAATTATATAATATCAGAACTCCCTAATCTCTATCAATTGCTCTCATTTTCTGTACGAGTCAATAATTCTCAAGGCATAGATTTGGGCCCAGAATCATCTAGCCCCCCTTCACCGATTTATGTTGTTTTCTTTCCAGGAACTACCATAAAGTATGAAAATCTAGCCAAGCTTCAAATACAAATCCATTCACAATATTTACAGTTTGGATTTCCATAATTAAACAGGTTCAGAAATAAATAACAAGAAGGTGAGAGGAATGAGAAATTCCCAAGACCGTCAACTCCAAGTAATTTTAACCCCAAAAAAACAACAGCAAAAGAGAGGAGTATGAACCTGATCTGGAGGGGCGTACTCGGACTGGTACTCGATCTCGTTTCGGAGAATTCTTAAGATTTTAGATTCAAAGGGCGACTTGGGCTTTGCTTCAGCTCCATAAGGTCTGGTTTGGTATAGAGAAGTTGAAATGGCATCCCTTGAGTAGACGCAAGGCGAGGTCACACGTGTCATAGTTCTAATCGAAGAGGAAGAAGAAGAAGGAGAAGAAGCGTAGAGCTTTCTTTGAGCAATTCCAAGAAGACGAGCCATTCAGAAAGCCCACGAAAGTTGGAAATGAAGCAGGGTTTCATCTACCCCCATTCTGGGGAAACGAGGGTGACTGTTTTCCCCCTTTTTCTTTTGGATAAATTAGCCAGAGTTGCGTTGAAATTAAATATATATTTTTTATTTTTAAAATATATTTAAATTGTTTTAAAATTATAGATTAGCTTTTACTTTTTTTTAATTTAAATTTTTTTATTAAAATATATTTTATTAATTTAAATATATATTTTTAACTAAAAATAATTTTAAATAAAAAGTATTTGAGTCAAAAAATTAAAATTAAATTAAAAGATGACTTTTATTTGATAGAAAATATGTAAATATTTTTAAAATAAAATAATATCTATATAACTTTAATAAAAATAAAAATTATTTATATAATTTTTATTAGATTTAAAATTTATATTCTTGGTGATAAATTGTCAAATACAATTATAATATATGTGAAAATTTATTTTTAACAAATATGATGTAATTATAAACTATTAAAATCATACATTATAAAAATTAGATGCTTATTATATTTTAATTTAAAAAAATTAACTAATAAATATATAAAAAAAATTGTTTGTAAATTTTTTTATTTAACCCTCTCTTTTCCGTAACGTAGTATATTCTACTGAGATCTCGTTTTTGGGCCTTATCCTTACAAAGGTACAATGGAGGGTGGTAACTGGTGAGATCAATGTCATGGGCCAAAGAAAGAGGACTAGCTGGATGGTTAGGCTGACTAAGGCCTATTTGGTTGCTGCACACTCTTTTTTTTTTTTTTTGCTTTTTTAAATATAATTATTTATACTGTCCAAAAAGAAATATCATTTTTTACTTATTAAAATATACTTCTTAATTTCTTTAAAAAATTGCATTTTGATTTCATTAATTAAGTTTCAATTGCAAGATTATTATATAAACTTTATAATGTAACTAAATATTTTCTTGAATTTTGAACCAAAATAAAAACTTAAATCACAATTTAAGCTATCAACAAGATGTCATGTGATTTTGATTGTGATAACAATACATGACATAACTTGACATTAGGAAAAAATTAATCATTTAATCCCTGTAGTTTGTCTTAACTTTCAATCTAGTTCCTATAATTTTTTTTTTTCAAACAACTTCTTATTGTTTTAAACCATTACAAGGATATAATCCTCGTACTTTATCAAAATTAATAACATGCTTTGCACATGCCAATTGGCCTAATAGTGTGAAAAAATGTGTGATGTGGGGTGTGATGAGATGGTAGCATATGTGGACACATCAGGCAAAGGAGGCGAGATGTCTTGATCCAACTTAGCTTCATGTTGGCAATCTAAAACACATAGCATGGACATAAACAAAATGCATAACTCCACGTTGAAGATCCAAAATGCATACCCCAACCTAAAGCACTATGTTGAGTTTTATCTTCTTGCTCGAGAAAACATAGCCACCTTTTTCAGCACTCAAAGAGGGTAAAAGACAAAGCCATGTCATGCAACGAGTGTCCTTCAGAATAGCTTCTATGACTAATAAGTGGTAGTGTTGGCACCCACAGCTTCTAGTTTTCTTTTGCTATACTATAGTATAGTAATATGTCACACCTACATTTTTCATATGTTTTAACTTATAGTGTTGAAGGATCTTGTACTACAATTAGAAGACCCTGTTGATAAGGTCTTGAATTTCACAGTACAAAAATCCAAAATCATGTCAACAAGATTTTAGACCTAGGAGATCTCTATTGGCATACTTGGGGAATTCCTATCTTATATTCATGGAAATACATATTTATGACTTTGTCCTTCTAACTACTATACAAATTCATGTCCCGTTGTGAAGAAACAGAAGTTACCATAGTTACAAATCGTCTAAGTTTTTAGACCTAATTTTATGAAATTTCTTTTCCCCATCAAATGACATCCAAAAATCATAAAAATTGATAGAATGACTCCTTATTATGTTAATTATAAGCCACCAAAAAAATTTTCAAAAACTCCTATGGATTGCCCCTTAACCAATGCCATTTAGACTACTACCTTGTTTGGACTCACTGCACACTATACCTTCTGTTTTCTGACTTTGTTGTCTTATTGAAGGAGTTCAAAAAATTCTAAGACTTTTCAGATCTAAATTTATATATTTTGGCTACCTTTCCATAAAATTTTATGCATTAATTACTTCATTTACCTATTTAACAAGATTTATTATGAAATTTGTTCAAAGTTGTCTTATATAGAAGTTGAGTGAAATTAGTGCATCATTTCCTTGACCTAACCTATTCCAACAACCTTGTAATTGTCCAGACCTTTAACCCAAAGGATGGAGAGCTCATTATAAAAATTTGGACATAGAAATCCCATGATAATGATAATTAGTTTCATGCAAACTAGTAATTAAAGCTACTTTTCCGTATCAAGCAACACTTCAACTAAACATCATGGTCAGTGTACACTAGAAGTCATACACATATAATTATCTTACAAATGCACAATAGGGGATTACAAAGCAACTTTACATACTCAAAACTAAAATAATGATTTGGCATTTATGTTACACAGAGGATTTACAAAACTAATTATAAGAACAACACGTTAGTTTACTAATCTGCTTGTTTAGTTTCTGCTCATTTAGTTTCATCTGAAATATGACTGATACTTGAAAATGGTTAGCTTTATAATAAGATAAAATCCTAGTATATAACATTGTATTCCAATAACATATATATAAGCAGCACTGAATACTATTCAGGATTCATTCAATGCACAATTCGGTGTAGGAGCACATAATATCCAGATGGCAACATATATTCATTTGTTAGGCTAATGTGCTTCGGTTATTGGCCAATGACAGTGATCTAGTACTCATAAGAGTCACTTTAATAGACATACATGCAACCAGACATAGCATAGGAACTTAGGGAATTTATTCAGTGCAATTATGTAAACAACAAAATAAATACAATGTTAACTACTTGTTTCGTTACTACCGTTTAGTCAAGTTATTCTTTAGCTCTCGTTGTTTCGATTGTCCCCCTAAAATTTCAATCATGTATTACCTTGAATAAGAGCTATTAATGATCAAAATTCAAATTAAAACTAAGCTGCTATCCTCCCTTTATGGTGGTCCAAATTTTCTCCCATTAGTTGGAAGTTGGAGTTCCTAATTTGTAACTATTTACATTTTCGTTTTCTTTTTGTCTCATTCATTAAGTGCCATTTGAATTACTTGTGTGGGGTTCACGGCCTTAAAGTTAAGCTCTTATCATGTCATTTTCCTAATTGAATTGAAAGTATCCCTAAAGCAAAACCACATGGTTAATACACTCATATACATATATTCCTTTCATTTTGTTCTCTCGGCCTTATTTGGATTCAAGGGAGCAAAATTTAGTTCCTTACCTTTAATTATTCGTAGCTTTTCCCAAGCTTCTCTAATATTTATTTCCTCTAAACTTCATGGCTATCCTTATAACAAAACATCCTAATTTAGAATTTCAACAGGTAGAAGTGGAAGGATTAAGGAATTTAGGAGTTTTCCTATACTTACTTCTAGTGAATGTCTTTGAAATCCCTTCTTAAGTTTATGAGTCATCCTTGCCTTGCAGCTCCCTAGTTGTCTGAATTTGTGTTTCCTTCTTCCCCTTTTATTCTCAACCTAAGTGAATTAAGATAAATGGTGATTATCACAAATGGACAGCTCATGCATCCCCCCGCTATTTGGATTCAATTAAGTGATTAAATATTCAGTCTCCCCATTCTTTGTTCGGTGTAAGGCTAGGTCACAATATGAGTGTATTTCTTTCCTATCCTAAGCTTGATGTGTAATTGGTGTTTAGTTCCCATAGCTGGACACCCAAAATGCCACAATCGAATGCCATTTAAATATGCATACATATATTTGGACAGTGCAAGCATGAGGTGTCAAAGGTGGTTTGTGATTTAATTGTCTTAATTCTCCTTCCCTTGCTTTTCCACCCATGTGTGCTAGGTGCTCTTTCATTAGATTATGCAAACCATTATATTACATGCAACTTCCCATTATTTCCCCATGATTGAATGTAAGATAAGGTCATGACTGTGTTATCTATATCTACATGCATATAGTTTGAACAGTGAAAGCATGAGGTGGCAACGATTGTTTATTTAATTTTTTCTAACATCATGCTTCTATTCGATTGTCTTGCTAGATGCCTTCCTTTCCTTATTTACAATTAAAGATTGCATCCTACCTACTTCTTAGTTATCCTATGGCAGCACTTATACTTCATATCAACCGAATGTTATCCATATACATGCCTAGATATAGTTTGCTTAGTGAAGCACGAGGTGTCCTTGTTTTGTTCATTAAATCTTTTTCTTCCCTCTATGGGCCCCACATCACTATCCCAATTTGTGTGTCTTCACTTTAGATTGTTTAAACTATTTACTTACATGCAAATTCCTATCAATTACCCATGGCTACATGGATGGAAGTGTCTTGACCAAATAACTACTAAATATTGTGAGTGAGTGGGATGTCAAGGTAGCTTTATTTTGTCCTCATTCTCTCATGTTTAATTGCTTGTTCCTACCTCCCCTTGTTCGGCCATGCATGTGTTAAATAATTCCAAGACTTCTTCCAAGATTCATCTAAGTTTTATCTCATGCTACACATGGCTAATGGGGGTGCTACTTGATTGAATATACCTAACCATATTTCTATGTAGGTGGAGGTAAGGAGACACTATAATAAAATGTTTACAAGCTTGTCTTGGTTTTTGGTTATATACTAGACTTTTAGTGACAACTTTTAGTGGCAACTAAAAAAAGTCGTCATTAAAACTATATTTTTAGTGACAACTCTATTATATTGTTAC
This sequence comes from Erythrophleum fordii, assembly GCA_032878935.1. NCBI lineage: Eukaryota > Viridiplantae > Streptophyta > Magnoliopsida > Fabales > Fabaceae > Erythrophleum > Erythrophleum fordii. The sequence goes on along the minus strand of JAVQMF010000058.1, from coordinate 31,279,721 downwards.
TAAAAGTTGTCACAAAAATATTATATTTTATTTTGGCAAGATGTTTAGTGGCAATATAGAAAAATCGCCACTAAAACACTTTTTGTGGCGACAAAAGTGTCATCACAAAAATCCTTTAGTGGCAACTCAAGTAATGTCGCCACTAAAAGTTTGACAAAATTCTTGCTCCATCCCCAAAAAGTTTTGTTCTAAACTTTCAGTGACGATATTTGGTTAACACTAAAAGTTTCTTATAGTGGTAATCCCCATATGTTGCTACTAACAGTTTGACAAATTTCTTAGCAAAAATATTTTTAAAGTTTCATGACAAAACTTTAGTGTTAACATCGTCACGAAAAGTTTGGCAAATTTTTTATTTATAAAAATGGCATTATTGAGAATTGAACCAAAAACCTTGCAACAAATTGCTAATATATAAAAAAAACAAAACTAAGACATATACTATTTGTAATTATAACTATATATTTAATTTGGTTAAGTTTTTCATTTTATAAATTACTTTTTCCAATTTGTTATTTTTAAGCCATTTGCTTTTTTTTTTTTAATGATGGAAACCTTATACTCTTAAATTTTAATCATCGATGGTTTTCAATATGAAGCAATTAATAATTAAATATTTAAAACTTATTAATATTTATTTTTTATATGAAAATTGTAATATATAAAATTTTAAAAAATATATTTAATTATCATCAATTTAACCTCAATTTACTTATGATAAGATTAATGAATCCTAAATTAGTACTTCCATTAGTTTAATAACTAATCTAACTTTAAAATATTATATATTTAAGATTTATTTATGATAAAGTCTTTTTATAATTATATATATATATATATATATATATATATCATATTTTCTTATAAACAATTTTATAAAAATATAAAATGTCCCTAATTTAATACTAAATTTCACTTTTTTTTTTCCTTTCTTCCAATCACAATCATATTTGTTTTTTTCTTCTTTAGTACTCATTCACACCTATACTCCCTTCTTCTTTCTTTATTAAGCTCTTCCTTTTATTCTTCAATCTTTAGATTTACACTCTCTTTTCCAATTCACCTATTTGTCATTTAAAGCTAATATTAAAGTTTTATCTACATATCTACTTCTTCTCTTAAATTTGAAACCCTGCCTCCATTTTGCTTTAAATTTCCTTTCTTTTAAATTCAAATTTAGATTTGTTTCATATTTGCATGCTTCATCTTCTCTCTTTTTATCCAACGAATGAAGTGGATGGTAAGAATAGGAAAGGGCAAACGAGAAATGGTATTAATTATTATAATATCAAATAATATATTTATCATTTAACCTCTACATATATACACATACCAATTATCAATTCTTTTCTTTTTATTCATTTTTTATCTAGTTTTATGAGTTATCTAATTATGAATAAAAATAAAAAATAAATCAAATAGATAGTTGTATTATAGTTATTTAATTTTTAATTAAAAAGATAATTACATTCATAAAGTTGTACAACATTTATTAAAATTTTAATAATTATTTTATAAAAATTAATATTAATTTTACTTAAATAATCTCAAAGGATATATTTATTATATAAACTTATTTCTTATTTATATAACATTTATTGAAAGTTTTTTTTAAAGATTCTTTATTTAATTTTTGGAGTTATCTAATCATTAATCAAACATAAAAAAACCCTTTTTATAAGATAATTGAAATAGATAATTTTATTTAAGATAAATACTAATCCAAAATGAGAAAGACATATTTTGAAAAAAAAAATATAATAACACTTGTTTCTGAAATAAAAAAATTTTTTCTCCTAAATTGGCTAAATGGAATAATTCAAAAAATTTATTCATTAAAATTTGCTAAAAATTTGACAAAGAAAGTATTTATTCATAACTCTAATTAATTTTTCAAAATAAAAATAAATCAAAGAATATATAAAATTAATTTTTCAAAACCCTAACAACTCATCTCACTTACTCTACCATCCCAAAAACATTTAATGGCAATGTTCTTTTTAAAAATCTAAAACATGACTGAAACACATGTTTAATAAAGATAATAACTCCTAAAATAAAAGAATAAATATAAAATTAACTGAATTAAATAAAACAGACAAAATAAAAATTACTAAAATTAAAAAATATATCAATAAATTATTTTTCTATTATTAATATTAATTAATTATATTGTTTGTATTTATATGTATTATATAATTATATATTATATATAATTAAGGTGTCTTTTTTTATACTAATTAATTTAGATAATTATCTAATAAAAATAATAACTCCTAAAATAAAAGAAAAAAGCAAAAATATAAAATGGACAAAATTAAACCGAAAAAACTAAAATAAAAATTATTAATAGATCATGTTCTTGGATGGCAAAGGAAAACAATTAAACGAGGTGTCGTTAGTGTGGATAACTGACTGCATACCATATAGCATGTCTCTTTTTATTGCATAATTAGCATTCCAAAGACAGGTCTTCAAAATTCCACATTTACTAGTTGTCATTTGATATGCAAAATTATTAAAAAAAATAATTTTGTAAATAAAAATAACTTGTAGTATTTTTATTTTAAAAAATAAAATACTAATAAATAATAATTATAAAATATAATAAATATTATGTGTATATATATATATATATATATATATATAAACAAATTCTATTTTCTCCCCACTAGACTTTTGATCCATCCATCAAAACTGCATTTGGGTATCTTCTCCCTATTAGACTTTTCATCGAAATTCTCAAATGCTTAAATAGCTTTATTATTAGTGGCAAGGACGTGTAATTGTAGGAGATACCGGCGCAGCCAAATTTGGACGATATTCCCATAATATTAAAAATCCAATGAGCTCACCCATGGCTAGCTCGTTTTTCAACTTTAGCTGACTCCATGAATCGTGCAAGGGTCATGTACCATAATTATATATAATTAAGAAATACAATTGATACATTAATCTATCTTTTCCTTATCCTAATTAATCTAAATAGCCTGATCTTAATTAATTTAAATAATTATCTAATAAAGATATTAACTCCTAAAATAAAAGGATAAAAACAAAAATATAAAATTGACTAAATTAAATTAATAGGACAAATAAAAATAAATAAAATAAAAATGTGTAAATAAATTATTATCTAATAATAATAATTAATTATATATTATATAATTAAGATATATAGTCAAAACATATCTGTCATTTTTTTATCCTAATTAATTTAAATAACATAATCTAAATAAGTATCTAAATAATAATAAATAATATTATTAAATAAATAACAATGCTATTTTAAGTCATTAAGAAATTTAAATTAATAATAATATAATAACTATTATTATAAAAAGACAAAACTAAAAATAAAAAAAAAAACCTATTAACCCAATTACCCAAACCCTAGCCCATATGTCACTTTAGCCATCAAGCCATCTTCCCACTTCAATTTTATGATGCGTACAGCGCTGAAGGGAGAGAAGAGAACAACGTAGGGATGGAGCCATCATTTTTTACCTTCAAGCTTTGCACGTGGGTGAAGAAAGCATTTTCGATCTAGGTGAGTTTAGGAAAAACTATCTTCTCTCCTTACACTACAACCCTATCTGATTAATTTTTCATTTGAGCAAAAATTTCTGATTTAAGGTTCCTATGATTTAAGAATTTTTGACTAATTGGATGAGAAAGTAGAAGAGGGATGTTGAAGCTTTGATTTGAAGGTGAGTTTCCTATTCTTCTCTTTTCTTTGTTTAGCATTGTGAGAATTTAATCTCTTAGTGGCTGTTTGGTGTGTTTTGGCCAAAGTTGCAAAACCTCGAGGGAGGGATTTCGAAGCATGGGGTGATAGGGATGAAGAGGAATACTGCGATAGGGCTTGGGAGATTTGGAATTCGCGTGAATTATGTGTCTCCCTATGTGGCTCCCATGCGCATGAATAGGAGTTTTCTTAAGCTTGACGATGAGGGAACTGTAGGGCTTTATTCTAATCTTAAAGGTACTGTTCTTCAACCTCAAGACATTACTGATGCTGCTCTTTATTTGGCTAGTGATGAGTCCAAGTCTGTCAGTGGCCATGACCTTGTGGTAGATGGGGGGTATATTGTTGTCAATTTTGGATTTTGTGCTTTTGATCAATCTCTGTAAAATTTGGTTTTTATTTTATATGTTGTATGAAAAAAAGTATTTTTAAGGTGGCATGTGCATTGATCGAGATTAGATCTCTCTTTAAAAAAGATTTTGAATCCAAATATTTAAAATTAGATCTCTATTTAAAAAATATTTTGATCAAAATTAGTAAATTTACTATAACTTTCTCTGGTACATGCTAATTTTTTTATCACAACAATACCACTCTTCAAATCATCTATGTATGAACATTTCAAATTTTATTATATTGCTTGCAATATGTGTTAGACTATGAGTGTTTATGATTTTTAAGATATGGTTACAAAATTCGTATAAAATGATGTCATAATCTTCTTTCATACAGGGTTTGATTAGTATAATTGTATCAGCAATACTACTGATTTTTGGTTTACTAAAGATATAGTTTCAAAATTCGTATAAAACCTAACAGTATATTATAAAGCCTATTTCTTTGGTTTCTATTTTACATGGGTTGGCTGTGAGGGTTTCTGCTGTGAATTCTGAATATATTCAAAAATCAAGTGGCTGAAAATTGATTAGTTTGTTCTAGCCAATAAAATGATTAACTTGAAAATTTGCTAGCTAACTTTATGTGTCTTTTTGTTTTCTTTTGGTCCAACTGCATTTGCCTATAATTTATTTCACCTATTCATTTTTGTCTATAATGTTGTTTAATTGCATTTTAAATGAATTATTTCTATTTGAACTTCATGCCTGTCCATGATTTGGATGATAAAATGTCTATTTTTCAAATACTCCTTTAATATGTTTTAAGTCTTTAGCCATCCTTTATGATCATGTCCCACCATCCACCACAGCTAGCTGAACTTAAAATGCTATGGAAATTCCATCTTAAAGGGACTCATAATATACTATCGAGACCATTAGATTGGTCTTTTATTGACAACAATATTATTTGGGTATTCCTTTTATGAGTGAAACTAATAAGTAGTTTATTTTTCATGTAATTAAAGTATATTTGCCCTATTGGACTATTTATTAATTTTCTTTCAACATGTCAAGGAAGAGTTAGTCAAGCACAAAAAAGCAATGCTTGTGGCCCTTGAAGATTTTTTTTTTTTTAAATTTTAGGAACTAGCTATTGCACATTGCCCATCCTCTAAGGTGATTAATTCAAGGGTACTGCAACCTCAATAAATGCACTTAATGTCATTTCTTGCAATTGATATTTCTGCTATACATGCTTGGGTAAGGGAACTAGAGGTTAAAAGGTAAGATCCACGATTGGTAAGATAGGGACACCCTCATAATATAGTTTTCTTACTCTTTTATTATAGGCTTATTAATTTATGATGATATCTTAAGGCTTCTTAATTTAGTGGGTTGATTGTTCTTTTAACATGAAATGATGTGGAGGGCATTTAAATTTCCAAGGGGTCATTGAAATTGTTGTTATTGAGAAGTTTTGTTTGGTTTTTATAGTTAAAAAAAAATTAGTTTTTAGTAGTTCAAGTGTTTGTAAGTTGACAAATAATTTTATTTTCAAGCACGTCAATTAACTTGGCAAGTATGTTTAGATTTTTTTTTTCTTGAATGATTATGTAATATGTTGTAGATGTGAATTTGAATTGTAATTTGAATTTAATAGTGTTGCATGAAATTGAATTAATTTTATATGAGCAATTTGAAATATTTAAAAAAAACTCTTTAGTGATGATTGTAGTTGTCATTAATTTTTTTTTAAATTGAAAAAACTTTTAGCGGCGACAATTGTATCTTTTAGTGGCAAGCTAATATGTTGCTACTAAAAATGATACTTTTAGCGGCGACTAATATCGCCACGAAAAGTCATTCCTTAGTGACAACCTCTTATAAAAGGCAAATTAGTGGGGCTGTAGTGGCGATATTTGCCGCAACTAAATAGTATTGGTAACAACTTTTGTCGCCACTAAATGTTATTTTTAGTGGCGACAATTATTGTCGCAACTAAAGACTTTTTGATACGGGAGTATAGTTTTGACCTAGTGGCAATTAGAAGTCATCACTAAAACTAATTAGTGGCGACTTTTTAACTTTTAGTGGCTTTTTTTGTCGTCACTAAAAGTCTATTTTTTTGTAGTAGTACTTCTATGCTACCTAACTAATATGGAGTAGTTCTCTTAATACTTACTTAAAGTTGTGCCTTGTTGTTATTTTTTTCATTACTTTGGTTACGCTAACGGTTAGAAAAAAATTTAGAATGTGACATAATACCATTCATTGGGTGCATGAGTCTCACAACAATTAATATTATAATTTTCTATGGCTATTTATAGTTGAACAATTTGTACATTTTATCAACATCATTATGAGATGAAATAAATATAGGCACTTGCTTTGTTTTAAGTTTAGTCATTTTTTCAAAGAAGTTTAAAATAGAAGTTTAGAGCTACAAAAAATGATACAGTTCAAAGTAAGTGATAATTTGTGAAAGATAGTGATAATAAGCGAACATCCAATGTAGAGAAAATTTTGCTCTAAACTTAGTATACTAAGAAAGTAGAAGAACATGGATGCATGTAAGTTCTTTTATCTCTCTTCTTTATAGCAATCAATCTTTGCTTTCCTCTGTTTTACTATCTACAATCAATCTTTAGTCTATGATTATTTATACTTTCAAAATAAACTCTCACATTTCTTTAGTTCATCATGGATATAATATTTAGTATTGTATTACCTTTTTTAAGTGGGTTATTAGAAAAATTATTTTTAATATTTGAGATATCTTTGAGTAAAAATGCCGGATTTGATTCTTTGTGTAAGAATGGAACTGTAGTACTCATAGAAAATATCATGTGCAATATATTGTCTAGACTTGATTGTAGAATCTCTTTTTGGTTTCGAGGAGCGGGTATTTAAGTTTCACGATGGGTGTGTTTATCAAGAAATATCACGAGAACTCTAGCAAAAGACATCCAAATTTGATATTATCAAGCCTGTGCAATAGTCCCAGTGGCTTAACAAATAGATTTCAGATTCTTAATACTAAAAGCTTTAACATATCTGAGGTTTATTTGCCATAATAGTCATTGTGAGAATCTTTATATTTATATAATGAATTCAAACAAAAATAAAAAATTAAGTTTGATTCATAAAAAGAGAGGGAAATAGTAATACCATGGTTGTGGTTGTTGTGTTGTGACAGTAAGGGGATGATGAGGTTGTAGGTAAAAGGCAAGAGGCATTAGGATACAGAACAAGAACGTGGCAACTTAGTATAGCAAATGGAAACTAGAAGCTGTGGGTGCTAGCATCGCCACATGTCAACCGTAGAAGTCGTTGAGGAAGACACTCTTTGCATGACATGGCTTCCTCTTTCACCTTCTTTGAGTGCTAATGAAGGTGGTTGCATTTTGTTGAGCAAGAAGAAGATAAAACTCAACGTGGTGCTTCAAGCTATGCTATGCATTTTGGATTTTTAACTTGGGGCTATGCATTTTGTTTATTTCCATGCTATGCATTGGATGGACCCAAATGCTCTACATTTACTAAATGGTGTGGGTCTTACCCCTCCCTCTCTATCTCTCTCCTAAATGCACAGTAAATTTATTGTAGAGGATTTAATCTCGTTTTGGACTGCCAACATGGAGCTGAGTTGAATCAAGACATCTAGCCTTTTCGCTTGATGTGTCCACACGTGCTACCACCTCATCACACCGTCAGCCACGTCCCATATTTTCTTCCACTGTTAGGACATGTACAAGGAGTATGTTATTAATTTTGGTAAAGTGTGAGGATGATCCTTGTAATGGTTTAAAATTATAGAGAGTTGTTTGAAAAAAAAAAAAATATAGGGATCAACTTAAAATTGAGACAAACTATAGTAACTAAATGATTAACTTTCTCTAACATTAAACTTGCAAAAAGTTTCTTTTTACTTTCAAAAAATGTTTTAATTAAATAAATGAAGTCTAATATTTTTATTTTAATCCAAATTGAGCTTCCCCAAACATCACACAAGATTGTGAGTGTTGAAAAGACAAAATTATAAGCGTCTTTCCCCACTCCTCAATCTTATTTATAGTCACAATGTACTTCAAACTTGAGATCCAAAAAGTGAGTAGTTTTCAGCTTGAATTTTTCCCAAATCTGCTTTCTGTGACACTTTGTCAAGACAACAACATCCAAAATCTTTGATTCCTCTGTTTTCTTGCCCACTGCTTTTGACAAAGTCGTTTTAAGGAAATAATTAGAATTAAGAATTTTATGTTAAATATATTTACACTGAAATATCTTAAATTTTAAAATTACTTTAATTTTAGAGCCAAAAATTTTAATTTGAAATTCTAAATTATAATTTTTTTTGTATAATTTAAAATTTTGACATTAGATCTTTAAAAATAAATTTAAAATTTAAAATCTCTCAATATGATTATTTACAATTTGAAATATTTAATTATAATTTTCCCTTGTTTTAATTTCCTAAACCTACCATACTATAAAAGCCAATTATATAGTATCTTTCTTTTCTCGAAGTGCCTCCAAATGTTGATCCAAAGCCAAACTCGTAGACTTGAAGTACATTAAATTTCCGGAAGAGAAATACTCTGTATCTTCTACATAATATTCTGGCAAAAGAGAAAAAATAAATAAATCATTTGTAAACATTCTTCTCAATTTTAAACATAACAAATTATTCTTCTAAATTTTTATCCTTTAAAATTTAAAATTTTGATATTTAGAAATGGAGCATTTCATTCCGTGTAAGATTTTTGTTTTCTTTATAATATTTTAACCATATTTTTTTACTTTCAAATGGATGAATGTGCTATGTAACTCGAGAAAAATCAAAACTAACATTTTATTTAATAAGAAACTAATAGAAAATTTTAAATGATGAAAGGTGAAAATTTAATGGATTAATTTCCAATATTTTAAAATAAAAATTGAAGAAAATATTTATAAATAACATAAAGTTAAAGAAGTGTATTTACATCTTCTCTTCTAAGAAGTGAAAATTTTCAAAATAGTGTGTATATAAAAAAAATCAAAATTATACATATTACATTAATGAAGAAATACTTGAGAATTCAACCCAAGAAGCTTTTAAAGAATTATATTTAAATAAATCATTATACTACCCATAGTACTTAAGAAAAAAGATTAGCAAACAAAATGTATAAATTGAATTAAATGCAATCAAAAGCTGGTACTTGCATATCTTTTATTTATTTTATTTTTCATTTTTAACAATGACTTAAAAGCTCCGATAAACTATATACAACTCACACGGTTGATTTAGTCCAGTTACTTGAAGCATTACATTTTCTTAATTTTTTTTGGAATCAATTGAAGCAGTACATTTTATCGTAAAACTACAAAAGTATCAAGGTATGCTATATGAAAAAAAAATCCAAATTATAGTGCAAAATATCAATTGATTTGGAGACCATAAAGATAGAATACCAAAATTAATTCATTTGTATTATTCTTCCTTATTATCATTTTCTCCACCTTTCGTGATAATTTTCTTTGCTTCCTTCTTGTTCCTCTGAAACAACCTCGTGGTAATTTTGTGAGAAGAACAACCGCCATATTCTGACAGATTTGTAACTCAGATATCCTCAATTGTCCCATCCTCTTAATTGCTCAACTAAATAATTTGAAGTGTCCAAATTTAATTTAAATAGTTTAAATTTTAAATTTTTTTAATTTTTTAAATATCTATCATTATTTTTTTAAAGTTTATAATTAAAAAATTATTTTCATTTTATATCCTGTTCTATTTAAAAAAAATTATCAAAATAAATTAAAAAACGTACAAAAATTGAATTATTTAAATCAATTTAAACAATCCAAATTTCTTGAGCAATTGAAGGGGAGCTCAATTGAGGGGGTCCAATTTGGTATCAGATGAAATTATAATTTTAGTAGTTAAAAATAAAATATTAATCGGTACTGAGTCAGAAAATTAATTTAGAATTCTGTTATAGAAGGGACAGAAAAGCACTTTGGCCAGCTCTTATAATTACAACTCAAAAATCATTATTCTTCTTCTTCTTCTTCCTACCTTCGTCCTCATGCTAGTTTCACAATGAATTTCTTAATGTCAATTATGAAGGAAGTTTTAGACTGCTCACTAAGTGCTAAAATCCAGACATTATCCAGTTTATAACTTCTTGAGACTTAATCAGTTACATTAGTAGAGTCATTCAAGTTCTTGCTGTTGGTCTTTCTTTGGACAACCAGCTTTATTTGGAGTAGACAAATTTAGGTACAATTATTTAGTGTCTGTTATCAAATTTTTCAATGAAACATGAAGTTGAATATCTTACCTATCATATGTTGTGTTGTTATTAAAAAAGACACAAGGAATTCTACCTAGGTCCCACGTAGAAAACTTGACCAAGGAAAAGTGTTCCATGACAGCAGGAAAGTTGAGGTTACCAATGAAACAAAACAGGAGAACACCCACATGTGGAGAAAATGAAAGCATATATCAAAGCGCCGTAATATATACGCTTGGGTCCTACAGTAAGAGAGGCAGGATCAGCAAATTTATCAATACCTGCTTGAAGATCCTTTATGCAATCATGATTTAAAGATATCCTCTTGCACTACTAGAAAAATAAGGTGGCCCCAACATACCCATGTGCTAATTAAAAGTTAATACTTCTTTCTAAGGGGGGAATAATTTGAACGAGCTGGATGTCATCTTTTGTCGGCTTGCGGACATTCATCAAAGTTGAACATTCAAACTTCAAGCTTTGACCCTTTAATTTTCTTGACGAATATTCTTTTTTCCCCTTTGTTAACTTTGCAGTGAAAAATTATCAAATTAAACCTTTTATATTCATGCATTCATATATTCAAAAAAAGAGCAATACAAAAGAATATAAGTGTATATGGGATCCACCTTTCTTTTTACTTTCATTCTCTTTCTCTTTTTTTTTTTTCAAATCTCTCTTTAAATGTGCTATATATATTTAATTTGTGAATATAAAGGATTTAGGTGCCAAAAACTATATTGAAGACCACTAATAATTTGTTTTTCTCTTCTCTTTCTTTGGGGAATTAGTGGGAGTTTTCTTTTTTTTTTTTTCTTGTTTAATGTATGAGATTAAATTCTCCCATATATGGTACTTATTTTTAGTAATAATGAAAGAGTTTTAGCTACATCTAGGGTAAGTATGGGAAGTTAAAAAAACTAATCAAAAGTTACAAGTATTTTACGTGATAAAATTAATGGGCAATTTCACTAATTTGATGAATTATTATTGGCTCCTTACACCTATTTTAAATGAATTGGGAGAACATAGTGAAGACTATAATTAATGAGTAGCTTAAAACTACCATTTTACACCATAAAGGGAAAGAGCGTATATATGTATAATTAGAAGATGCATTGGGTTATTTACATGAATAACTAAATAACTAGGCTTTCTGCATTGGGTTATATGGAACATGTTTATAATTAATAACTCACATCAAACTACTAACGCTTTTAATTTTTGTTAGCAATCATTAGCCACATAATGAAATTTATCATCTCGCCTGACTAAAAAACAATATATATATATATATAGAGAGAGAGAGAGAGAGAGAGAGAGAGAGAGAGAGAGAGAGAGGGGCCATCCACACGTGCTTCTCTGTTTAGCAAGAATCACTCACTCTCGTGCAATCTTGACTAGGTGACTAGGTTCTAGACCTAGTCATATTATAATGATTAATACAAAATTAATCTCAAAATCAAATTGCTCTTTAATGGCAGAGAAGCACTCTGTTCGCGTGCTGTATACATAGACTATTCTTTGGTTGGAAGGTAAATGACCCCGAAGTTTGAAGGCTTATTTGTAAATGACCTCAAAGTTTGATTAATTAGGTTTTCGCTTTTGTCCCTTATAAATATAGGCAACATGTACACTGCTTCATGCATCTTTTGTCAGTTTTGTCAATAGTTCACTTAGATTCTAGACCCCTTCGTCTTTGTCTCACAATCCTATATGGCCCCCATCACAATAGTCAGAAAGCGCCTCACTAAAACAGACATTAACCATAGGTTGGCTTTCCCCACAGCTAAACTGCACTTTCTTCCAGCATTTGAAGAAGGAGTTAATTGGGTTGAGCTCCGAGTAAGAGTCCGACATGGGGGTGAGCTCAAACCCCACGTGCTTCGCTGCATGGTTCGAAAGACAAGTTACAAGAAACCAGTGGTTGAAGGAGGTTGGCTACAACTTGTTCGGGAAAAAGAGTTGAGACAAGGTGACAGGCTCCTTGTTTGTCTTGATGATAATGGTGAATTTGTGTTCGTGTTTCAGAGAGGCATTAGATTGTTTGGTCGTGAGGTGGAGGCTGAGGTTTAAACCTGATATAGCTATTGTGTTTCTTTCTTCTTTGGTGTGAGGACTTGATGAGAATGATTAACCCTGCAAGATAAGAAGCATAAGTTAAAAAATGTACTCAAATAATGTGTATCGCTTTTATAAATTTAAGATTCCTGTCTAATCTATGATCTATCTTTTTTCTCTTATTATATCATAAATCTTCAGTAATCCAGAATTCATAACTAGATTTCTGCAGCATATTTTTGCAAAAGTACAGAAATGGACAGAAAATAAAAAATCTGACTAAATAAAAAGAAATGTCCGTTAATATTATCTCTGATTCTTTCTTTCGTTCTTATTCTCCTTTGCATTTTAGGAGTGCAGGACAAAAGGGTCAAGTACTGAATTTCTATTGGTAGCTTAAAAGAAATGGTATTAATTATTAATAAAATTCTAGAAAAAGCATGTAATGATATTAAACAAATTCAAGGTAAGATTTGCTCGCTTTAAACATTGCAGAAATTATAGAAAGCGTGTGATTAAGAGAAGAGAAGGATTTATATAAAGCAGTAAATTTCTAATATCTTGGCTCCGCCAAGAACATGGCTCAGAAAATTTGCAATAAGTTAATTAGTATGGCCAACTGATTTTATATATATAGTCCAAGAATCTGTGGGGGTATAGAAATTATTACAGAATGAGTGAGACATCAGGCAATTAGAGTGAATTAAATTACAAAATATTTTATCATTAGTTTTCCAAATATAGGATTAATTAATAAGAGTAGTACTCTCAAAAAACTAAATGAAACCAACCAAAAAATTTTGTTAGTTTCTGCAAATTAATTAATATTTTAATAAACAGTCAATATTTATCAATATATATATATATGCAGTATGCAAAAACCCAATACTTTTTTTTTATATTTTGAATGTGTAATTAGTACTAATGTTTTGATAATTCTATAGCTATATTTGTAAGCTTTATTAATTAACATAGTGAAAAAGAAGAAGCATATTTATAAGAACTGCAAATAATTGAGTTCGCTAAATTTGATGTTTTGGGTTCCATTCTTACTTCTCGTCTTCTCTCCCAGATCATAAACCTATACGAAAAAGAAAAAAACTAGCGCAAATATATCACTTGCATACCATATGATAAGAAAGAGTTAGGTATAATTAATCTCCGACGAGAAAATTAGCTGATTTTTCTTTTTTCCTTTTTTATAATTATATCACATCTCTGCTGTACTGGAAGTTCAGTCATTTCAGAAATGTATTTGTATCAAATTAAACGGATATTGTTAGGGTATACAAGTAACACTTCCTCACTCTAAGAGATATTTAAATTAATTACAGATATCTTTTTTATTTTAAAAAATTATACTTTTTTCTTTAAAATTAAAAGATGTGTAATATTAATTTTTTTTAATAAAAGATAAATTATAATTATATATATTTTAATCAAAATATCATTATACTTATTATTTAATGATATAATAATTATTAAATATATATATTTAATCCATATAAAATAATTATTTTTTAAATAAATCAACATTATCTTTCAAAATATTTTGACTATATTTTAATGTTTATATTTTTAGTTCGAATATAGATGGATTACTTGCAATTATTTTCTCTTTCGAGATACATTTCAGCGCCTACAAAAGCAGAAAAGCAAGATCATGGCATTAATTATGTAAGAGATAAATATCTTGAAGACAGTTGTCATGTTAGACTAATTTATCCGTAGAAAAATTATAACTAAGGTTATAAAACTAAAATATTTACTTTTAATGATTTTATATTTTAAAATTGTTTTAAAGGGTTAAAGGATTTAATATTTTAAGCATTATGACATTGATTAATAATTTTTGAAAGTTTTAATGATAATAAATTCATATTGTAACTAGCAATAATTCTGATTTATAAGAATTATGCAAAACACTTATTGTTGACAGTAATTTTATTAGTTGTTAATAACAATTTTGTTAGTCTTTGATATATCTTAAAACATCAAATATTAGATCCTTTAATCATCTAAAACAATTATAAAATATAAGATCATTTAGACTATTTAGTTTAATTTATGATCTTTAATTTTAATTTTTCATTACTCCTTGATCTTTGGATGAATGAATGCCAAATGAATACTTTCATAACCTTCCATATGAATAGCTGTCATGAAACTCTGTAACTCAGTCCCAAAATATAACTCCTAATAATGGGTTGTCTTGACTCTCAAAACTCTCATTTTAGCTTTAAGTTCTTATATGTTACTATGCCTTTTAAGATCAATATAAACAAACTTACTTTCTTTGTGTTTGACACGAAATAATTTGAGAGTTTTCTACAATCAATTTGAGAGTACTCCTCTCATCTTTCTTAGCTACTGAGCCATCTTTTGTCTGGCATTCAATGTAGGGTAGCACATGTTGGAGATAACTAATTTTGAAAATTATATATATATATATATATATATATATATGAGTGCATGTATGTTGGATTGAAACAAATTCAATGGATTATTGTCTAATTTGATTTTTATTTTTAATTTACATTTGAATTCAAATTTAAATTATAAATTATGAAAAAAATGCAATTCTTTAAAGAATTACAATTTAACTAATATTCCAAAGAATTATGTCTATTCATATTTTCTCTATAAAAGGATGTGATAGGTTAGATATTAAGTAAATAAGATAATAAAAAATAATATATCTCTTCGTCTTTCAATCTTACTTTAAAACTTCATATTGTTTTATGGATGATATTTTAAAAATTGTTATCTCTAAAGTGTTTGAAATAAATCTTAAAAATGATTTGTTACATACTCAACAAGAAATATAGTGAACATCTTAAAGAAAATGTGATTTACACAAGTTTTTTGACACAATTTTTTTTTTTCTATTTCCTCATATTATTTTATCTAATAGCACAGAGGAAGAAGAATTGCCTCGATTATCACTCTTAATGCAACTACCCTAATATATCATCATTTTATCAGCAAATATATTCTATTTACATAATTTTTGTAATATTTATTATATTTTTTAAATTATTACCTCATCTCTTAAATTACTATTTTAACTATTAAATAGTAATTAAAAATAAAAATAAAAAATTATTTTTTATCTCATTTTTTTACTTATTCACTTTTTATATATATATTTTTACTTTTATATCCCCAACCAACCAAATAGTGCGGGCACATGCTGCACTTCACGAACGGCATCAAATTATTCCATTTTGTTTTCTTTTTCGTCCACTTGCAGCTTCTCGCACTAAATATTTGTAGCAAAGTTGCATGAGTCCTGGTCAAGTTCAGTTGAGGTGGCCCACGTACGCAAGTTAAACCTTACTCTTTGTACGGAGGATTATTTTGAAACAACATTAATTTGACTCGTCTAGCCTCGGACCACCTCCAAATTCAATTCATCGGAGTATGGAATACCCATCTTAAACTTAGCCATTAAGAATTACATTTAATAACTGACGACTCAACTTTCCCTTTTTTTTGTTTTTCTTTATAGCCACAACAACTCCTTTAAATTAAATTAATTAAAACCGGAGATCCAAGCCTAAGTACCTTTGGAAGTTTATATATACAAGTTGATGCATTAGGCACTCGGCAATCATTACCCATATATATATATATATAGAGAGAGAGAGAGAGAGAGAGAGATACACACACGATTCACACATAAATATCATTACTCCTTAACAAGAGTAAGTTTATTAAGCAAAATGACCTTGTTTGAAACTTCATATTGTATGTGTCGGACATAATTGTAATTAAGTTTCACAAATATAACTATAAATTTTAAAAAAATCACACATATATTGATAACATTCTTACTAATAGCGTCGAAATTATTTATCCTCGTTACCATTTTGTTAAAATACTTGTTTAGTGTAACCTAGGACAAAAGGAAAGTGAAAAGGCCATTTATCCTCTGAACAAACAAAACAAGATCTTTCACTCTTATGCAAAATCATGGAATACGAGGCTTGTCTCTATCTAATATTGTAGACGCAGTCATATAATAATGTCCTATTGAACACATAATCTAAAAAACTGTACTATATATATGGTCTACATGTCTGTCTTTTGAAATTGGAGCAGGACTGAGTCTTCCATAACAAGGGGAGACATTTTGGCGCCCATGCATACATTCTTTGTGCTCTCGTTAGAGTAGAACGAGGGTATATTGCTGGGGTCTTGAGTCGTTGAAAGGGCATAGCCTAGGATCTCCTTTTTTGTAAACAAAACCACAATAAGATTAGGAGAGATTCAGATCGCATCAAGTGCTCTTATTTTTAATAGTCGGGATCCCAAGATTTACTCTATATAATATATAGAATAGATGTTGATTAGGGGGAATGCGTGTACTTGTTGCACCTTAAAATTTTTCTAAGACTGGATTACTTTAAGATTACCTATCAATAAGGGCGCTGATGACTTGAGCAAGATTTAGCTCTTGTTTGATATCAAAGAAGAGCAAGATCAATAAGGCCACTTAAGGTTTTCCCCCTAGTGTTGCTTTACAAAAAAAAAAATCATTTTGTTGTCATGGACTGTTTGATAGCAAAGCATCCCTTTCTAGCTTTAGAATTGGTTGGGACTTAAGAGTGTTACTACCCAAAACTATACACAAAATATTGGTAAGATATATTTTGGATTAGAGACCATCTCCATCTACACAGACAAAAACCATCTCCATATTCATTTGATCATATTTACAAAACTCATTTCAGTTTTGAAAGCCCAACTCCAAAAACCCAAAAAAAAAAAATGGCCCCACATTCATCACAAAACAGTCCGAAAGCAATAGAAACATAAACACCCGAATGGAAAGCACAATTTTAGCGATTCCAAGGATTAAAGAACCTTTTACCAAAAAAAAGAAAAGGAAAAAAAAAAAAAGACGAGTAACTTCAAACTTCTGTGAAAAACTTTTAAGTATAATCATAAAAGCATAAATTTTATGCTTTAAATGAAGCCCCAAACAAAACGTTTGTTTTGCTGACTTGAATAGAGTTTTTTTCTTTTTATAAATTTTGCTTTTCTTTTTTAAAATTTTATAATATCAGAACTTTCTAATCTCTATCAATTTCTCTCATTTTCTGGATAAGTCAACGAATTCTCAAGGCATAAATTGGAACCAAAAATCATCTAGCCCTTTTTCACGGATTCATGTTGTTCCCTTTCCAGGAACTACCATATAACGTGAAATTCTAGCCAAGCTTCAAATGCTTGACCATTTGATTTTTAACACACTCATTCTAGGTTTCTTCACAATATTTACATTTTGGATTTCCTTACCTAAACAGATCCAGACATAAATAACAAGAAATTGAGAGGAATGATATATATATATATATATATATATATATATATATATATAATCCAAGCAACTTTTTTGGGCCAAATACCTCCAACTCCAAGTACCTTTTGTTTTTTGGGCTAAACATCTCGATTATAATTGAAAGCAACAAATTTGAATAATTTAAGCAAACACTGGGGGAAAAGAAAAGATTAAAATTCGAAGTTAACGACAAAAAAAAAAAAATGAACCATTGAAAGTTTTTTTATGTCTTTTCCTCATTTTGGACAAGATATAACTAGGTCTTGAAAGCCCGACATCAAAACCTAGAAAAAAATGATAAAGCGTTCATCACAAAACATTCTGAAAATAAAAGCACATAGACCGTAATCAAAAGCAAAGTTTTATCGATTTCGAGCATTTAGAAAGCGACTTCTAACACTTCCACCAAAGGCCTTTTTTGAGTATAATACGAAATTTTTAGTTTCAGTAAAATCATAAAAGCGTAAATTTTATATTATGAATGGAGCTCCAGATAACAACTTTGGTTTTGCTAACTTGAGTTGAGTTCTTTTCTTTCTTTTCAATTTCCCCCTTCTTTTGTAAAATTATATAATATCAGAACTCCCTAATCTCTATCAATTGCTCTCATTTTCTGTACGAGTCAATCAATTCTCAAGGCATAGATTTGGGCCCAGAATCATCTAGCCCCCTTTCACCGATTTATGTTGTTTTCTTTCCAGGAACTACCATAACGTATGAAAATCTAGCCAAGCTTCTAACGTGGATCCATTCACAATATCTACAGTTTGGATTTCCATAATTAAACAGATTCAGAAATAAATAACAAGAAGGTGAGAGGAATGGGAAATTCCCAAGACCTCCAACGCCAAGTAATTTTAGCCACAAAGGAACAACAGCAAAAAAGAGAGAGGAGTATAAACCTCTTCTGGAGGGGCGTATTCGGACTGGTGCTCGATCTAGTTTCGGAGAATTCTTAAGATGTTAGATTCAAAGGGCGACTTGGGCTTTGCTTCAGCTCCATAAGGTCTGGTTTGCTGAAGAGAAGTTGAAATGGCATCCCTTGAGCGGACGCAACGCGAGACCATATGTGTCACAGTTCTAATCGAAGAAGAAGAAGAAGAAGAAGAAGAAGAAGGAGGAAAGAAGCGGAGAGCTTTCTCTGAGCGATTCGTAGAAGACGAGCCATTCAGAGAGCCCGCGAGAGTTGGAAACGAAGCAGGGTTTCACCCAGTCCCATTCAGTAGAAACGAGGGTGATTTTTTTTTAAAAATTAAATTAGACGGTTGCGTTGCAATTAAATATATCTTTTTTTTTTTTCAAATATATCTGAATTTTTTTAAAATTATAAATTACCCTATACTTTATTTTAATTTAAAATTTTTTTATTAAAATATCTTTTATAAATTTATATACATATTTTTTAACTAAAAATAATTTTAAATAAAATTTATTTGAGTTAAAAAATTTTAAATTAAATTAAAATGTAAGATTATTTTTTATTTTATAAATAATTTTTATATGTTTTAAAAATAAAAAAAATTTATGTAATTTTAATAAAATTCAAAAAAAAATTATGTAGTTTATTTATTTTTATTAGATTTAAAATTTATATTCGAAGATGTTAAATAAAATTATAATATGTATAAAAATTTATTTTTAAAAAAATATTATGTAATATTAAACTGTTAAAATCATACATTATAAAAATTATGTGTTTTATTATATTTTAGTTAAAAAATTAATTAATTAATATATAAAAAATTGTATGTAACTTTCTTTCTTTTTATTTAACCCTTTCTTTTTCACAACATAGCAAGTTCATTGACATTTCGTTTTCGGGCCTTATCATTACAAATGGACAATTGAGGGTGGTAACCGGTGAGATCACTGTCATGGCCGAAAGAAAGAGGACTAGGTGGATGGTTAGGCTGACTACGGCCTATTTGGTTGCTTTTTTTTTTTAAATATCATTATTTATACTGCCAAAAAGAAATATCATTTTTTACTTATTAAAATATGCTTCTTAATTTTTTTTTAAATTACATTTTATTTCATCAATTGAGGTTCAATTGCGAAATTGTTATATAAATTTTATAATGTAACTAAATGCTGTCTTGAATGTTGGATTAAAATAAAAACTCAAAATCTCATTTTAAAATATCAACAAGATATCATGTGATTTTTTTTTTTTTGAATTTCTTCATCCGATATCCCCGTAACCCTTCGGATCTGACTAATTCGGATTCGGGAAGTGCAGAGCATTGAGGTAACTCCCCTCCCAATAAGGGTGTTCGAGCCGCTAACCACTCGGCTAACCACTTGGACCAACCACTTGTTGGTGTGTCATGTGATTTTAACTACGATAATAATACATTAAGTAACTTAATATTAGACTTGTGAGAAGTTTCTTTTACTTTCAAAAAATGTTTTAATTAAAAAATAATTAGGATCTAAAATATTTGTTTTCATCTAAAGTTTAGTTGAAATTTTATTATATTTTAAAAATGATGTGTTAAATTAAAGGCATTTATATTAATTAAAACTTGTAAATAAAATATTTATATTAAAAGGTCTTAAATTTTAAAATTATTTTAACTTCAAGGCTAAAAATTTTAATTTGAGATTTTAAACTATACTTTTTTTGTACAACTTAAAATTTTAATTATTAGATCCTTAAGAATAATTTAAAATTTTAAAACTTTTAATATAAATATCTTTAACTTAACATATTTAATTATACTTTTTTCTTGTTTTAATTACCTAAACCTACCATACCACAAAACCCAATTATATGGTATCTTTCTTTTCTTGAAGTGCCTCCCAATGTTGATCCAAAGCCAAACTCGTAGACTTGAAGTGCATAAAATTTCCGGAAGAGAAATACCCTGTATCTGTTATATGATATTCTGACGAGAGAAAAAATAATAAATAAATCCTTTGTAGACATTCTTCTCAGTTTTAAAAATAACAAATTATTCTTCTAAATTTTTGTATTTTAACATTTAAAATTTTGATATTTAGAATTGGAGCATTTTATTCGGTGTCAGATTTTTTTTCTTTATAATATTTAACTATATTTATTTACTTTTAAATTTATGATTGTGCTATGCAACACAAGAAAAATGACAACTGACATTTTATTTAATAAGAAACTAACAGAAAATTTTAAATGTTGAAAGGTAAAAATTTAATGGATTAATTTCCAATTTTTTAAAATAAAAATTGAAGAAAAAATATATAAATAACATAAAGTTAAAGAAGTGGGTTTACATCTTCCCTTCTAACAAGTGAAAAATTTCAAAACAGTGGGTATATTAAAAAAAATAAAAATTATACATATTACATTAATGAAGAAATACTTGAGAATTCAAACCAAAAATATTTTAAAGAATTATAATTAAATAAATCATTATACTATCCATAGTACTTAAGAAAAAAAATTAGGAAACAAAATGTATAAATTGAATTAAATTCAATCAAAAGCTGGTACTTGCATATCTTTTATTTTATTTTTTATTTTTAACAATGACTTAAAGCTCTGATAAACTATATATAACTCACCATTGATTTAGTCCAGCTACTTGAAGCATTACATTTTTCTTTTTCTTTTTCTTTTTTTTTTGTTTTTTTGGGAGGGGGGATCAATGGAAGCATTACATTTTATGGTAAAACTACAGATGTATCAGGGAATGTTAAGAAAGAAGATCCGAATTATAATGCAAAATATCAATTGATTTAGAGACCATGAAGATAGAATACCAGAATTATTTATTTTATTATTCTTCCTTATTATCATCTTCTCCACCTTTCTCTTTCGTGATCATTTTCTTTGCTTTCTTCTTGTTCCTCTAAAACAACCTTGCAGTAATTTTGTCAAAGATGCACTGCCATATTCTAACGGCTTTGTATCAAATGAACTCAGCTCTCCTCAATCGTCCCATCTCTTCAATTGCTCAAATAAATCATTCAAATTTGATCTAAACAATCCAATTTTTAATTTTTTTAATATCAATCATTATTTTTTGAAGTTCATAATTAGAAGATTATTTTCACTTTATATTCTACTCTATTTGAAAAGTTATCAAAATAAATTAAAAAAATAAAATGTAAACCATCCAAATTAATTTAAACAGCCCAGATTTCCTTGATTGAGTAATTGAGGGAGAACTTAATTGACGGGATCCAATTTATAATTTTAGTAGTTAAAACTAAAATATTGATCGGTCCTGAGTCAGAAAAATAATTTAGAATTATGTTATAGAAGGGACAGGGCCAAAAAAGCACTTTGGCCAGCTCTTATAATGAAAACTCAAAAATCATTATTATTGTTCTTCTTCTTACCTTTTGTCCTCATGCTAGTTTGAGAATGAATTTCTTAATGCCAATTATGAACAAAGTTTTAGACTGCTCACCAAGTGCCAAAATCCGAAGATTATCCAATTGATAACTTCTTGAGACTTAATCAGTTACACAAGAGTCATTCAAATTCTTGCTCTTGGTCTTTCTTTGGACAACCTGCTTTATTTGGAGTAGACAAATTTAGGTACAGCTATTTAGCGTCTGTTGTCAAATTTTCGATCAAACATGACAATTCAATATTTTACCTATCATGTGTTGTGTTTTTATTAAAAAAACACTCGAGGAATTTTACCTAGGTCCCATGTGGAAAACTTGACCAAGGAAGAGTGTTCCATGACACTCAGCAGGAACCTTGAGGTAATCAATCAAACAAAATTTCTAAAGCGAGAGAACACCCACATGTGGAGAAAATGAAAGCATATATCGAAGCGCCATAATATATACCTTTGGGTCCTACAGGAAGAGACGCAGGATCAGCAAATTTATCATTACCTGCTTGAAGAGCCCCCGTGCAATCATGATCAAAAGATATCCTCTTGCACTACTAGAAAAATAAGGCGGCCCCGACAAGCCCATGTGCTAATTGAAAGTTAATAATTCTTTCTACGGTCCCCCCGGGGGTGGGGGGTGATGTTTGGAATAATTTGAACAAGTTGGATGTCATGTTTTGTCTGTTTGCGCCTAGGATCGTCTTACATTCATCAAAGTTGAACATTCAAACTTCAAGCTTTAACCCTTTAATTTTCTTAACCAATAT
The DNA here is from genome assembly GCA_032878935.1 of Erythrophleum fordii. Classification (NCBI taxonomy): domain Eukaryota; kingdom Viridiplantae; phylum Streptophyta; class Magnoliopsida; order Fabales; family Fabaceae; genus Erythrophleum; species Erythrophleum fordii. The sequence continues at coordinate 31,256,851 of JAVQMF010000058.1, read as the reverse complement.
TCTTTTTTTCCCCTTTAGTTACCTTTGCAATGAAAAACTATTAAATTAGATCTTCTACATTCATATATATAGAGAGAGTAACACAAAAAGATAAAAGTATATGTGGAGCATATTTTTTTCTTTTCTATTTATTTTATTTTTTCTTTTTATTTCTCTCCAAATATGCTATATGTATACAATTTATGAATATAAAGGATCTGAATTCAAAGAACTATATTGAAGACCATTAATAATTTATTTTTCTCTTTTCTTTCTCTAGGGAATTAACGGGGCTCTTTTTTTTTTTCCCTTGTTTAACGTATGAGATTAAATTCTCCAATATATGGTGCTTATTTTTGGTAATCATGAAAGATTTTAGCTACATCTAAGATAAGTATGGGAAGTTAAGGGAAACCAATCAAAAGTTACGAGTATTTCAGGTGGTAAAATTAAAAGAGACATTTCACTAATTTGATGAATCATTATTGGCTCCTTACACCTATCTTAAATTAACGGGGAGAATATAGTGAATATTATAAATAATGACTAGCTCAAAACTACCAATTTACACCATAAAGGGAAAGAGCGTATATATGCCAAAAAATTGTTTTACTGGCAATTAATTAATGGCTAAAACTGTATTGCCTCTAATAGGTTTTACAAATTAGAATTGTACTGGCAAATATTCATTAGCCACTAATTAATATAAATATTCTGGAAATTAAATATAATTGCCCCTAAAAAAAGCTAATTTCCCGCGGCAAAATACATATTCCCTTTCCCCCATTTTTTGAAGCCCGCGCACGAAAAATACCCTAAACGCTCACTCTGTGTCAGTTTTTGCTAATTGAAAAATACATATTCTGCTCTTGTGTGCTGTCTGCATTCCCATCCCACCTCTGTGCCATCTACATTCCACTTTTCAAAATTGACTTTGCTCGTGCCATCTGCGTTCTGTGTGTGCGTTTTGCTTCTGCATCTCGATCTTTATCTCCGTCGGCACCTTTCTTTCTCTTGATCATCGGTGAATTCCCTCCTCCTTCTCTCTCTCGCTACGTCTCTGTATGGGTTGATTGTTTTGTTTATCTCTAAATACTTTATCAAAATTAATTCAATATTTATGCTTTATCTGATAGTTCTATTTTGCCTTTTATTCTTTCATATGAATGTTTTGCTATTGAGGCCATCTTTGTTTCTATAGAATTGCGTTCTTGGGTTATATATAAAATTAGGTATTAGAAATGGTACTTGATATTCATTGTGACATTGCCCCTGTTAAAAAGATGTGCATTGCTGATATATATGCGTGGTAGCTGGTATGTGGGTTTTCTTGTTGATATGTGTGTTTTCTTGTGGACCCCTTGCCTTTGCTGATATGTGCGTTGTAGCTGTAAACTCTCATAGGAATTCTCCATCTGTCAGTTAAAGAGTTCATTTTTTAAAACTCTTCCTTAGTGGTCTAAGGCGTAGTCAATGGGAGCTACAAATTTTAAGAAATTAATATGTGTAGTATAAGGTTCAAATCTTTAATATAACTCAAAAAATTGTAACGATAAAACTTATCTTTGGATAGATGATTTTGTGGTATATATACAGAAACATGAATATTATTTAGTAGTTGTGTACAGTAAAAATATTTTTGAGTTATTTTGTTCTTTAACCAAAATTAAATCTCTATTTAAATAATTTTAAAGACTCCTTCGTAGCATTGAAAAGAATAAATTCTCTTTAACATTAGAGTTGATTCTAAAATTTGAATATAAGTAATCAAGATAGTAAGCACACAAACCTCCTTTAGCTATACTTGATCCCTTTGTGTTTTTTGTGTTTTAGATTAAAAAATTTCTTGGCCATTAATTGTTCTAATTCTAGAATGTACCCCTTTTTTTATTGTATCAATAGGATGAAATAGTTAAAGTGTTAAAAAATTTATAAGAATTATTAGTTAATTTCCAAATTATTAAATTTTACCTGATAGAAAACATTCTTGGTCTCTGCTTTTCAGCAATGAAGTTACACAGTTTCCATTAAGAAATTACAGAAGAAAGAGACATTTGTAACATCATCCACCAAAAATGTCTAAGCTACTATATTTGCAACAATAAAATTATATATATATATATATATATATATATATATATATATATGTGTGTGTGTGTGCGCGCGCGCGCGCGCGAAACAAAGCTAAATTGAAAAAAAAATTGTCTTGAGGTATTAATTTATATGTGTGGGTTGCTAAAGGTGTAATTTTGTCTTATTGTGCTTTATTAATACCAATCAGATTTGAAGATATAAGAATTGACGTGTTAACATAACCATTATAAGGATAGTGACATGCAATATATCTATGGCATTGATTAAGTTACAAAAAAAAAAAATGAAAATAGTAGCCAAAAAGAGGATAAGATTTTTTTTTTTAGAAGTACACTCATAACTAGCCATGTATATGTCATTATGTGATTTATTGTATATATTTTTCTCTCTTATATGGAGAGCACGTAATAAGAAAGAATATGGATTCATTAAGTAGTTGTTAAGAGATTTATTTAATATGATTAAAAGGTTTCTTTATTTGATTTGTATGTATAGATAATACATGTTATTTGACTTTAATTATTTTAAAGTTTTAAATTAAATTCAAAGACTAGTAAGTGGCATAATAACACAATGTTTGTAGGCTATGGATAGATTGAATGAGAAATCTTGATACTAGTAATCAATTCAAACAATCTAAAAATAGAAATATTTATTATAAAGTAACCTCGAACATTATAAAAATTTTTCACTGTTTAGTTTGAGTAATATGCTAGAAGCATAGCATGCTACTAAATTGAATATATTTAGATTTATTATTATTATTATTGCAATCCCAACCATCCATTTTTTTAATTATGATAAATATGTTTTATTTTTAAGAAAGAAAAATGTAAGATTAACCTATTGGAAGTTGAAGGTTTATTTTTGTTTTACATTTTATTTCTTTTAAGGATTTCTTGTCATGGACATTCCTAGAAGAAAAAGATGGATGGACTGTGATAGAATTAGCAAAGAATATTTGGATGGAGTTAATAAGTTTCTACAATATGCTTTTAGTGAAAAATAGAATGTAGAAACAATTCTATGTCCTTGTAAAGAATGTGTGCTACACTATAAAGTAAATAGGGATACAACATTTGATCACATTGTGGTTAATGGTATTATACCATCATGATACTTGGTTCTGTCATGGAGAGTCAATTGATAAATCAAATTGTATTGAAGAAACTATTTCCATAGAAGTTGCTAAGGGTGGTGATGATATGGTAGGAATGATACATGATGCTTTTGGAGGCTCTATGAAATTCATGGATAATAACACTAGTGAAAGGGATGAGGTGGAGCCAAACTTAGAAGAAAATAATCCTCAACCATCACAAAATCAACCTCATCCAAAGGTAAAGAAGTTTGAACAACTAATGAAAGACGCAGATGAAGAATTATGCCCTGGATGCAAGAAATTTAATAAACGTTCATTTTTGTTGCATCTTTACCATATAAAATGCTTGTTCAAATGAACAAATGAGTCATTTAATGTTTTGCTTAGATTATTGAAGGATGCATTACCTGAGGGGGAAAAGTTACCTCCTTCTTACTATGAGACCAAGAAGATAGTTGACGGATTGGGCTTAAAGTATGAAAAGATCTATTCTTGTCCCAATGATTGCATGCTTTTTAAAAAAGCAAGGGTGAATGATGATGAATGCTCAATTTGTGGGGCTTTTAGATGGAAAACCAATAAGAAAGGTTTACAAACCACAAATTCAAGTATAGATAAGAGAAAGCAAAAAAAAAAAAATCCAGCTAAGGTTTTAAGGTATTTTCCTTTGAAACCAAGGCTGCAAAGATTATTTATGTCATCAAAAACTTTTAAACTAATGAGGTGGCATCACGAAGAACGTAATAAAGATGGAATTTTACAACATCCTGCAGATTCTGAGGCATGGAGAAGTTTTGACACTTACCATCCAGAATTTGCTAAAGATTCTCGCAATGTTCGCCTAGAATTAGCTACTGATGGCTTTAATCCATATGGCACAATGCAAAGTGTTTTAGTACATGGCCAGTGATTTTAATGCCATATAATCTTTTGCCATGGTTATGTATGAAGCAAGAATTTTTCATTCTATCTTTACTCATTCCTAGACCAAAAGGGCCTGAAAATAACATTGATGTTTTCCTAGAACCTTTAATAGAAGAGTTGAAGGAATTATAGGATGTAGCGTAGGAAACTTATGATGCCTCTACTAAAGAGACATTTCATATGCAATAAGCTCTTATGTGGACTACAAATGATTTTCTAGTATATGGTACTTTATTCAGATGGTGCACCTATGGTCAATTTGCATGCCCTTCTTATAATATAAGCACAAGATCTAGAAGGCCCAAACATGGTAACAAATTTTGTTATATGGGTCATCGACATTTCTTAAAGCCAAGGCATAAATACCAAAATAATGCAAAGTCATTTGATGGGACAAAGGAATTTAGTCTTGCACCTTGTCCAATATCTAGTTCATTGGTTCTAAATCAAGTTAGAAACATAAAGTTCACTTTTGATAAGTTTAGTGAGGAGGTTAGTGGGGTGATGAAAAGCACATGGAAAAAAAGGAGTTTTTTTTTTTAATCTACCCTATTGGGTGTATAACCTAGTACGTCATAATTTTGATGTGATGCATATAAAAAAAAAATGTGTGTGATAACTTGATTTACACATTGTTGAGTCTTGGAAAAAAAGCAAAAGACAATATAGAAGCTCGTTTAGACTTGATGGAGATGAACATAAGACTAGACTTATGGCCTCAGCAATGAGCTAATGGGAGAACATATCTCTCTTTTACTTATTTCACAATGTCTTGAAAGGAAAAGAAGTTCTTCTATGAAGTTCTTGAAAATGCTAAATTTCCAACTATACATCTAATATCTCACGTTGCATTCGTAAATGAAAAATATCTGGATTGAAAACTCATGATTGCCATGTTATAATGCAAGAACTTCTTCCTCTCGCATTGCGAGGGACAATAGACCTAAAGGTTAGTACTGTTGTGATTGAACTATGCACATTCTTTAGGGTGCTTTGTAGTAAAGTGCTTAAAGTGAAGGAGTTGGAGTTACTTGAAGAAAAAATAGCACTAACCTTATGTCATATGGAAAATCTCTTCCTTCCATCATTTTTTACAATTATGATACATTTGGTTATACACTTGGCAACTGAGGCTAAAATTGCAAGCCTTGTATATTATCGTTGGATGTACCCAATTGAGAGGTGAGAATGATCAAAGTTTATTATATATCATAAGTTTTACTTAATTACAAAAATATTATAGTATTAACATTTATCTATACTGTAAGTACTTATCTACTTTAAAATCATATGTTCATAATCATGCATGTCCAGAAAGTTCAATAGTATAAGCATATCTTGCAAATGAATGTCTAACATTTTGCTTAAGATATATGGAGGGTGGAGATTCAAGGTCTTATTGGTCAAGAAAACATGAAAATGAGCTTAAGCATGAGATAGATAAAGAAGGATGTATTTTCCCTACTATTGGGCAACAATATGGCAAAATAGAAGCATTCATGATGGATGAGAAAACATACTTGCAAGCCCATCGATATGTGTCGTTCAATTGTGAATTTGATGTGCTTGAAAATTATAAATAGTAAAGGGCTTGTCTCTATGTTATTGATTGTATTTAATTGTATATGATAACTATGTTGATATATGAGAGTTATATATGTAGTGAACAATCACTGAGATTAAGAGATCACATCGTAAGCGTCATCTTACACAACATCAACTTGATCTCTTGCATTTTGATACATTCCATGAATGGTTAAAGGAGCAAGTAAGTATCATGATCTAATCATTATTTACTTTAAGTTGGTAACTTGGTACTTATATTACTAATGGGTTAGGTTAAGGAGTTGGACCCCACATCTGATATCTAAAATGATCTAAAAGCTCTTGCACAAAGGCCAAGTTACATTGCAAGAAGATTCAAAGCTTTTGATGTTAACAATGGGTATCGATTTTGAACAAAACAATATGAAGAGTTTATGGAGACACAAAATAACGGGGTTATGGTTGTTTCAAAGACAAAGAGCTATACAAGTACAAGTGACAATAGTCATCCAAACAGGTAATGTTTTTAGAGATTTTAAATTTTTAAAATTTGCTTTCATGAGACAATTATTGTTATTTTACATTTTAATATTTACTAGGTCCCTGATGCCAATGGTGGCCATGAAGAGTAACACAAAGACCACAAATGTCATCTCAATTCCCTTATGTTGATAAAAATATTACAACCAACTGTGGTATTGTATTTGCACTTGAATATGTTAATGCAATTATAGTTGATTTTGTTTGTTATTTTAAATGGAATTTTGTTGATTGATTTTGAACATATTTTGCATTTTTTTATTAATAACATTTTTTCATTTTTTCATTTTAGGTCATACCCTATAATTTTCAATTCGCTACGAAATAGCTCTTTGTGATGAAGCTCAATATTTGAACAAATGATTATATCTATTGTCTTGTATTATAATTCTATTTGATGACACTATTTAGTTAGTTGACTCATGGTGTATTTTTTTATATTTTGTTATCAAACATTTATGAAATTAATGACAAGTAGTTATTCTTTCAATTGTAGAATGAATGAAATTTATTTTTATTGAATGAGTTATAATATTTTTTTCCTAATAGAATTATTTTTAGGGCAAATACAAATAGTCAATTGTCAAATTAGTTTTAGTAAATATAACAATTCTTAGCATTTAATTGCAGTTATAAGTCTCTTTTACTGACAATAAAAAATGTGATTAAATGTTAATTAGTCATATATGGAATCAATTTTAGTGACCATAATATTTACTTACATATAATTGCCATTATAAGTCTATTTTTATCGACAATAAAAAAAGTTTGTTAAATATTGGCATTAATTAATTATGAAATCAATTGTAATGGAAATAACAATCACTACAAAAAAACATATTTTTAGTGACGGCTTTTAACGGCGACTACAAAAAGTTGTCACAGAAAAATATTTTTAGCTGTGACTTTATTAAGTTGTCGCTAAAAGTTGTCATTAAAAATACTACTCTTAATTTTGATAAAAGTTTTAGTGACAACAAAAAAAATTGCCATTAAAATTATTTAGTGACAACAAAAAATCACCGCTAAATACCTTTAGTGGCGACATTGATACTGTCGCCACTAAAAAGTCACATTTAGTAACGATTTTTAGTTACAACTGCAAGTTCGCCACTAAAAGTAACTTTTAGTGGCGACAAATTGATTTTGTCACTAAAAGTCACTTTAAGTGTCGCCACTAAAATGTTTTGTATCATTTGTGAAAATTTTAAAATTTTTTTGTCAAAAGTAACTTTTTAATGACAACTATTTTAGTCGCCACTAAAGTTGTGGTGCAAAATTTTTATTAAAATAGACAAATACATTAAAAAAATAAATTATACTTATTAATATAACTTTATCAAGAAAATAAAATGTTTAATGTTACTAATATTAATTAAATTTTATATACAAAGAACTTGAGGTAATCTTTTTATAAATTAAAAAAAAAATAAAAAAATATTTTTACATACAAATAAGTTAAAAAAATATTTTTATATGTAGTGCAAAATTTTTATTAAAATAGACAAATACATTAAAAAAATATAATTATACTTATTAATATATCAAGAAAATAAAATGTTTAATATTACTAATATTAATTAAATTTTATATACAAATAACTTGAGGTAATCTTTTTAAAAATTTTTTAATAAAAAAAAATATTTTTACATACAAATAAGTTAAAAAAATATTTTTATATGTAGGTGCAATAACACTTCATTACATTAAGACAAATGAACCCTAAACTTTTGTTTTCACTAATTGAATGATTAGTTTGGTTTTAAAAACATTACACATTTAAAAGTTAATTATTTATAATTTAATAATGCATGATAAAGTCTCTTCGGAATTATATATATATATATATATGTATATCATATATATCATATATCATTTTTTGAAAAAGAGTGTTATAAAAATAATACATGATTAGTTATTTTCCTCACCTTTCCAATCTCTATTCTACTGTGTAATAAAGAAGATCTTTCCCATGTAATAGGATAGGATGAATGAAATAGATTATTATTAAAATATTATTTAAATATATGAAAAATATCCTTCCCATGTTTCTAAGTCTCACATCAAGAGAGAAAATTGGTCTACTTCTAATTGCATTTAGTCATGTTAAACTCTAGATTCAGCGACAAGTGTTGGTGTCAAATTTGTGAGAATGTTTAAGGCAATTAAAGACTTGAGTAAGTTTATGAATGCAGGTTGTCCCTATTCAAACCTTCAAATTCACCTACATTAGAGACCATCGATGAAGATGTTGCCGAGGATTATGATGATGATCAACTATAGCCTGCTTAGTAACGGATGATACTAATATTTTTGAAATAGGTTTTTTTTAGTGTTTTATTTTAAAAATACACATTAATGTAATTTGTAGTCCAATTAGTACTCATAATATAGTTGAGTTTATAATAATCACCTTGTGTTGTGAACTTTAGAGCTCGCTAACAGATGTGATGACACTAATGTTGAGATTCATAATGAGTGACCTTAATTACAACAAAGTTTACCATATATGGACATGATGCATATTTATCTTGTTTAATTAAAAATATAATTAATTTGACAAAATATGTTTTATCTTTATCTTTATCTTTTGTTCATAACTTAGGAAAATAAATATTAGAAGAATCCTCTAATAAAAGGCAAAACAATTGAGGAGGGAGGAGTAAAATGAAAAGATGTTGTCAAATGAGAAAGATATTTTTCCATGCATTTGAAATTGTTAATTAAAACACATAACTCACCCACAAAGTAAGAGAGGTAGTTGCCATTTATTTGAGTAATATATTATTAAACCACAATTTAAACTCCATATGGAATGCACTTTTTTTTTCATAACAAACTTAGCGCTTAAGAAAACTATAGTGAATAGAGATGGAATACATTTTTAAAATTATAAAGGTAAAATAAAATTATAGATTCTTGAGTTAATTTTTATTATCAAATTTGTATTAATAATTTAATATGATTGTTTTGCAAATTATATTTTACTTTATTATTTATTTTTTGCAAATCATACATATTCAAGACAAAAAAAAAATAAAAGCATACATGTTAAATTTAAAATTTAATAAAATTTTAAAGAAAATAATTTATCCTAAAAAAGAAAATGAAGATGGAAGCAATTGAATGAATGGCAAAATTTTAGTATCCTGAATGGAATGGGTTGAAAAAACAATGAAATACAAAAAGAAATGAAAAAGAAAATATATTCAAAATTCCATTACTCGTTTGCTCATTATGTGTCAATTGAAACTAACACTAAAATTGTATCTACTTATGTAAATTCAAAATGTTATCTCTATTTTACTTCCTTCTTTTTCGAACTCCAGATTTTAGCATTATATAATTATTAATCAAATATATAAAATAAATGAAATAGATAATGTCAAATAATGTAGTTGTTATATAACATTTATTGAAAGTTTCTTTTTAATTATTTTGTAGCGATCAAGGGTTTGGTTTATCCCCTAAAATATTCATAATAGCACTTGTAGCACTTGTTTGTGAAACAAAAAATGTTTATTCATTAAAATTTGCTACAGAGTTTATTCATAAATTATTATTGTATACTAAAATTTTAATTAATTGTTCAAGATTAAAAATTATATAGAGTTTTAATAAATTTTCAAGATTAAACATTAAATTTAAAAATCAAAGGAAAAAAAAGATTTAATCTTCAAATTTAGATTCTCTTATCCAGGTTATCTTCTGTCAGATTATATAGTTATGTATTTCTTCTATCAGATTCAAAACTTCATTATTTATTTATTTATTTAATTATTTATTTAATTATTCATTCATTCATTAATTCATTAATTCATTAATTCATTTATTTACACCCAAACTCCCTTCCTCTCTTTTTATTTAATCTTCAAATTTAGATTCTCTTATCTAGGTTATCTATATATCTACTTATATGCTTCTTGTCTCAAATTCAAAATCTAGATTTTAACATTATATAAAAATTAATCAAACATACAAAATAAATCATTAATTAAAAAATAAAAATAATTCTTAGATAAATAATTCTTACGTAAATAATTATAGTCTATTTGCTTTTTAAAAATTTAAAAATTTTAATTTTTTTATTTAAAAATTTAAAAACAATGAAATACAAAAAGAAATAAAAAAATTTTAATTTAAAAATTAAATCATTAATTAAAAAAAATAAAACTATAAATAAAACCATCACAAAATATCAAATACTAAAGTTTTTATTATTTATAATTGTTTAGTAATAAATTAAAATTAGAGTTCATTAAATTAATATATCAAAATTTCAATATTCCCTCCACATTGCAGCAATAGGGACTCAGTTTTGATTCATTTTTTTCAATTCCCTCCACATTGCAGCGCAACAACAGGGACTTAGTTTTTATTATTAACTTTTTTCAATTCCCTCCACAAACACCAACGTGCAACAGCTCCAGCCTTAAGTTCCAACTTTTGAAGCAGCTCCAGCAGCGCACCCTAAGTCCTAACTTCTGAAGCAGCTCCAGTTCCCAACTTCTAAAGCAGCTTTAGCAGAGCACCCTAAGTCTCAACTTCTGAAGCAGCTCCAGTTCCTAACTTTTAAAGCAGCTCCAGTTCCCAACTTCTGAAGCAGCTTCAGCAGAGCAAACAAAAGAGATTGAGCAAATGAGGGAGAAGAAGAACAAGAACGAAGGCTGAGCAAATGAAGGAGAAGAAGAACGAAGGCTGAGAAAAGATTAAATCTGTTGTCATTGTAAGCTTAATTTTAGTTGGGTAAGCCTCTAAAATACTTCTTTATCCATAAATGCCCCAGGTTTTGATTTATGAAGGAAATATAAACTATAGGTTTTGTAAATTGGGATTTTTGATTTAATATTCCAGTTCCATCCATTGTAATGGTTCATTTTGATTTGGGTAAGCCTTAATTAATAATTTTTAATGAGAATGAACAAAAATATAATGATTTTTATGGTTTTCTTAGTGAGGGCAGCCATGGATGCGAGAATTTGGAACCTCAAATTCAATCTTGATATTTTAATGGTTACATAATGCTTCTTTAAGCTTGGGTAAACCTTAAATGATGATTTTTAATAAAGATAAGCCCTAATGTGGCAATTTAGCATGAGTTTACTATTAAGACAAACACATATGCGAATTCTATGGAGGATACAGAATGGAAGATGTTAAGGATTAGGAGCTTTAAATGGGTTAGTTGGGATGGAAATATAGTTGGGTAGTTTATACGAAAAGAATTTCAAAGAATGAAACTAATTATGATGTTAAATTTTCTCTTGTTCAATAGGTTAAGTTTTCTTGGACTGATTATTAGACACCTTGTTGGAGTTACAGAGGTAACTTAAAGTTATTTCCTTTTATATACATTATGTGCTGTACTGTGTATTGCATGTGAAATGACTCAAGTGATTGTGATGTCTCTCTACATTATGCCAAAGCCTATTTGCATTATTATTATTAGACATTGCATGGTTATGTTATTATATTATATCAGACACTGTATATCTCATCCCCTATTCTCTCTTAGCTCCTCCAATAAGGAGAAGACCATGAAAGCTAGTAGCAAGTAAAGCTAGGTATATGTAGTTTCTTTTGATTCTTTTGTAAAATACATATATGACATATAACTTCCTGTCTAATTTGAAATATATACCTATGGCAATGAAGGAATGAAGGAAGATTTGCGGAAAAATTTAGTACTTTAATGTATTTGGTATGATATAAATGCAATTATTTTGATTAGTGTTTTGTAGTTCTTGTGATATTATTGTAGACTCTTAATATTACTAATTTGAATGTATGATGGTTGGTTGTGGGCTCTCTAAAGCTCTAAGTAGCATGGTGACTTGTATGTAGTATAAGGAACTTAGGTAGTCATATTTTGATCTAGAGATTTTTTTAGAGTTTGGCAAGTTCAAGTAGTCTTGAAATATAAGTTGAAACTTGTTAGAAGTGCTGGGTTGGTTAATGGAATGATGTAAGGCCATTATTTGCACATATATACTCTTTAGTGTGAAATTCAAAACCTAAATAGGTAGGTTTGGAAAGAGATGCATTTGCAGGATCAAATGGTTGAGTCTAGGTCTAACACTTGGCAAATAGGAAGAGGATATTTAGAGGTTTAATTCAACCTTAAGATGGTAATTTTTGGATTTATATAGAATATTTTCTAAATTTTCAAAGCTCATGACAGCAAAAGATAAATTAGGTGAATCTGTAGAATTTATGACCCTGACCAATTCTATTGTCATGCAATTTTTAGGAACAAAAGATGTAGGATTAGGCTGAAATCTTTACAACATAGAGTAGACATATGAAGCTTTAATTAAAGCCAAAGTTAACAAAATTTAGAGATCCCTTGCTCAAGTTATAAACTTCTACATTTTTGAATCAGAATATGCTCTTTTGAGAAGAAATTAAAACAAGAATCTCAAAATTGAAAGCTAAAACATGCTTTTTTGAGAAAAATAAATGACCGAACTGCCTTTGGCATTTGCCATTGCATAGATCTCAAAAAAAATACCCAAATTCAAAAAAAAAAATCACCTTAAACGGACTACCATGCTCAAAGTTATGACTTTTAGAAGTTTGGAAGTTAAATTACAAATTTAGAATTTAGGCCGCAGCTTGGTGGACCTCCGCTGCGGCTCAAATGATTACTGAAACCTTTTAAATACATTCAAATGTAATTACGCTGCGGCTCAAATGCTCATCGCCGCGACGTAGTTAGATTCTGTAACTCCGAGAAAAAAATATAAAACTTGCGCCGCGGCTCAAATGCTCATCGCCGCGACGTAGTTAGATTCTGTAATTCCGAGAAAAAAATATTAAACTTGCGCCGCGACTTAAAATACCCACGCTGCGGCGCAAAACTCCCTACTGGAACTAACATATGCCAAATCACGATCCTCGCCGCGACTTGAGAGGACCACGCCGCGGCGCAACTTCATTCTGTAAGCAATGTGCCGCGGCGCAATATTCCTAGCCACGGCGTGACTTTGTTCTGTAAGCAATGTGCCGCGACGCAATATTCCTTGCCGCGGCGCAACTTCGTTCTGTTTGAACTCTGGCCCTGACTCAAGTAATTTTGGTCGAGACTTCAATTACTTTTGATCCTAAGCTCTTTAATGGCTGGATTACTTGGTTTTATTGACATTTGATCTCCTATCTACCTCCATAAACTAGCACTTAGGGATTACTTGAATTAATTGAACTTTACTTTCTACCAGAACTTCAACCATTGTATCAACAAAGGTATACATTTCCTTACTGTAATACCTTTATTATCTAGCTTATCTTACTCATTCATAACCATTTGACATAGTTCAAAGCAAGAATACATGGTCTTACTATTACAATTTGCTTGAATTCAAAGTGTGCGTGCAACGAGAAAATTTCGCATTTCGTGGACCATCTAATTGCATCCATGACCACATGATCACGTAGGAATGCAATAAAATGATCTACTAAACATGTCTCTCAAAGGAGCATAAACCCAAAAATCAAAATCTCCCACTCCCATAAGAATACATACACCATATATGGCCATCAAATGTTCAAAGTCTACACTTCCATTCATTTGGCATCAAGTTCCATACATCCATCAAATATTTGGATATTTACACATGTTCAACTGATTACAAAACATTTCCCACATAATGTTTTGTAGCTATATGCCACCCATATAGCTACAAAATGGACAAAACTACACATATTGTTGTTAAACTTTCATCTTCCCATTTGTTGGCTTCCATTTCCTTGCTCATTAGCTCCAACTAGCATATTAAGACGTTGGAGAGGAGGGAATATGCAATTCAAGTCTTAAAAATACATGCATGCATGAGTACAATGGGTGACATGAACATTCAAAAAGCATTCTTAGCTTGTTCGTTGGTTGGATAATATGGTACTCATGACAATGGATAGTTGAATTTTGATTGTTGTTTCAAATTTTTAGGTGTGGAAAATGAAACTTGGTTCTAATTGAATTATAATTTCTTATTCATAATGTGGTTTATTGCTTGCTTGCAACTATAAGAGAAACTGAAGGTGTGGCTTGATTACGACATGGTTCTTATCGCTGAAATTTTATTGCCTATGTTACCTAATGTAGGAAATAGAGAAAGAAAATAGGGATGGATAAATGTTGGATAATGATCAGGAACAAAGCTGATCCAAGATATATACGAGGAGTGGATAGTTTTCTCTAATGGGCATTTAATTAATCAGGGATTAGTGATATGATTCGTTATCCATACAAAGCGTGCCAAAACACAGAGTTCAAGCTAAGACATAGAGTAAGGGAGGATCTATTCAAAAAGGGTTTTTGTGAGAGTTACCAAGTATGGGATTCACATGGAGAACTTCGTCATCATGCCTAAAGTTACTCGCAGGAGGTTGATCAAGATGTGCAAGAAGAAGATAATGATGACATTATTGAGATGATAAATGATGCATATGGGCATACAGAAAGAGAAGCGGGGACATATGGCTTTGAATATAATGACCCACCAAATATGCAAGCTAGGCATTTCTTCGAGCTATTAGAGGATGCTAAAACTGATCTGTATTGAGGTTGTAAGAAAGCTTCCAAGTTGTCTTTCATTGTAAGGCTATTTCACTTGAAATGTCTCAACCATTGGAGTAACAAGTCTATGGATACCTTGCTTAGTTTATTCAGGGATGTGCTTCTAGAAGGAGCACTAACACCAAACTCTTATTATGAAGCAAAGAAGGTTATTCGAGAGCTTGGATTGGACTACACCAAGATTGATGCATGTGAAAATGATTGCATTTTGTATTGGAAGGAGCATGTTGATGCCCAAAGATATCCTAGATGCAACTTATCCAGATGGAAGTCAGATGGCCATAGAGGCAAGAAAGTCTCACACAAAGTGTTACGCCATTTTCCCATAACGCCTAGGCTACAAAGGCTATATATGGCTCGTAACACAGCTAAAGAGATGAGGTGGAATAAGGATGCACGAAAGGATGATGGTGTGTTAAGACATCTATCTGATTCCATTGCATGGAAGACCTTTGATGAGGAACATCCCGACTTCTCTAAGGACCCTAGAAATATTCGCTTTGGCTTAGCAAGTGATGGATTCCAATCCTATGGCAATATGAGTGCTGCACATAGTATATGGCCAGTGGTGTTGGCTCCTTATAATTTACCACCTTGGCATTGCATGAAACAACCATACTTTATGATGACACTCTTAATTCCAGGCCTTAGATGTCCAGGTGATGAAATAGATGTATATCTACAACCAATGATTGACGAGCTACAATATTTATGGGAAGAAGGGGTCGAGACATATGATGCCCACTCACAATCTAATTTTAGGATGCGAGCAGCTGTATTATGGACAATAAATGACTTTCCAGCATATGGAAACCTTTCAAGGTGGTCAACTAAAGGAAAGTTAGCATGCCCTTGTTGTCATAAGGACACACATTTAGTTTCTTTACGTAGCAAGGTATGTTTTATGGGCCATCGACGCTTCTTAACTATTACTCATCCTTGGCGGCGAAATAGAAGGGCATTTGATAGGAAGGTTCAAACTACAAGAGCACCTACACCTTTATCCGGAATTGAAGCACTAAGGCAATTACAAGCATTAAGTAATGTAACTTTTGGGAAAGGACAAAAAAAAAGCATGATCACCCAACCAATGCTTATAATTGGAGGAAGAAATGTATTTTTTTCTAATTACCATACTGGAAAACTCTCTTACTTCGACACAACCTAGATGTCATGCATATAGAATGAAATGTGTCTGAAAACCTTATTTCAACAGTGATGGGGGTTGCGGGGAAAACCAAGGACACATTAAAGAGTCAGTATGACTTGGTGGATTTAGGAATTAGATAATAGTTGCATCCAATTGAGGATGGGAATAGAGTATTAATGCCTGCAGCTTGCTATGCCTTGTCTCCACATGAGAAATTAAAAGTGTGCAACTTTTTGGCTAATTTAAAGGTTCCAAATGCCTTCTCATCCAATATTTCAAGGTGTGTACATGTCCGTGATCGAAAATTATTTGGATTGAAATGCCATGACTACCACGTATTATTACAAGACATATTTCCAATTGCAATATGCGGTTTGTTACCTAAGGAAGTGTCAGAGCCGATAATAGAGTTAGGTAACTTTTTCAAAAATTTATGTTCTAAATGCCTAAAAATTGAGGATCTAGAACAACTTGAGACCCAAATTGCACTCATATTATGCAAATTAGAAATGATATTTCCACCGGCTTTCTTTGATGTTATGGTTCACTTGCCCATTCACTTGCCAAGAGAGGCAATGCTTGGTAGACCTGTGCAATACCGATGGATGTACCCTATTGAAAGGTATTATGTTTTAATATATATTTTATTCTATCTCTAAAATTTTGCAACTTATTTCTCTTTTCCACTGCCTGCCTTTTACGTAGGTATTTGCACACACTTAAATCTTATGTTTGTAATAAATCTCGTCCAGAAGGTTCAATTGCAGAAGGTTATTTAGCCAACGAATGCCTTACCTTTTGTTCTCGTTATTTAAAAAATATGCCAACCAAATTTAATCAGCCTCCTAGAAATGATGACGGACCCATGGATAATGGTGACAAGTCCATCTTCAATCAAATTGGGAGGGCAAGAGGGCGTTATGAGTCTATTATTTTGCCTAAGATAGAGTTCTATCAAGCTTGTATGTATGTATTACAAAATTGTGCAGATGTTTTGCCATTCATGGAGTAAGTTATCACTTTTTTGCTAGTCTTTATAATAACAATTAATTAGCAAATATTTCCTAACTATCACTACTACAATGTAGGGAGTACCAATTGGAGATTGAAACTCAAACTTCAACTATTGAGGACTTTCCTAAATGGTTTTGTGCACGAGTAGGTTCCTTTGTTAATATAGTTTACTTTGTTAAGTAGTCTATTTTGAGTTATGAACTTTTATCCAAATAAACTGTAATAGAGTATAGTTAATCTATGCAGGTTTTACAATTACGTACACAAGGCCAAGCTAATGACGACCTCATCAGTCTAGCACTTGGCCCAGCCAAAACAGTGCACCATTTTTCTACTTATTTAGTTAATGGTTTTAGATTTCATACAAGAGATCGTGCCTTAGGGAGGAAAACTGATAACACTGGAGTTCTAGTGAAAGGAGATGACTCAAACGAAGGGAAAGAGTATTATGGCATCCTAGAGGACATATATGAGCTTTCATATATTGGAAATAAGAAAGTATATCTCTTCAAGTGTTATTGGTGGGATGTGGGTCATTTAGGAAGAGGATACAAGGTTGACAAGTTTGGCATTACAAGTGTGAATGTTCGGCATTCGTTGGCTACAAATGAGCCATTTGTCTTGGCTAGCCAAGCAGAACAAGTGTTCTATTTGAAAGATATCATTGACACGGAGTGGCTAATTGTTGTGAAGACAAATCCTTGTGACCTCTTTAACCTTTCAAAGGTGGAAGAATGTGAAGAAAGTAGTGAGAATGATGGTCTCCTTCTTGATGAGGCATATCAATAAGATGTAGTCTAATTAAATCCAATTTGGAATGATGACATAGGCATTGACCTTGTAGTCCTCTTGCAACGAGATGATGTTGAACCAGAAATACTAAGCCATACAAGTATACATACTCAAACAAGTGGGCATAATGCAAGGGGTGTGGTTGATGATTTCATTGATGACAATGATGAGATTGGGTCCACCGACAAAGAAGAAGGGGAAGATTTGCTTGATGATGATGATGCGAATGACACTGTGGACACTGAGTGTGATCAAGATTAGTATCAATCTTGCTGATCATTTGAAAAATTTGTAATTATTGTACAACCAATCCCCATTATATGACCAAATGGTTGAAGTGTTTGAAATTTAGTATATTCTTATATCATATATGTTCTATGTTGTTTACTTTTATATTATTTTACTTCTTTTTTCTTTTTTGTGCTTGTTATGCATGTGTTTTTATCGTCTACTTTTATTTGTTATTAATGTTTACTTCATCACATTTTGTTACTTATACTATATTTGGACAAAAGGTAGCAAATGTCAGGTTCTGCATGAGGTAGGTCAGTAGGTCGAGGAGGACGAGGCATTGGGCGAGGTAATGGCCGAGGTCGACATAACCCCACTGGAGAGGTGACATCACCTAATCGTACACATAGAGATTTGGTGCTAAGAGGTGCACTCTTACCTGAGCATGCACAGAGGGATTTGGAGTCAGGACATGCACTTTCACCACTCCCACCACAGAGAGATAGACAAACTATTTATAATGATTCACCTCCAACACAACGATCACAGGTGCCGAGTAGTTCAGGTATCACTTCATGCAAATAATATTTTCTAAATAATGTTTTTACCATATATATACATCAATGACTAATTTGTTTGCCTTTTCTTTTTTCATATGCAACAGCTTCTTGCAGCACAGTTAAGAAGGGTAGGGGAAAATATAATAGTATATAAGTGGATATGAAGACAAAATATGGTTCAAAAATTAAAGTTTACATCCTTGAGAACTCAGATAGACCTGTTGGAGATGGGGCCCGTGACTTTGCCAACTATTGTGGACATGTGGTGCGAACCACAGTCTCTCTTAGGGATGGTGATTGGGCCAAAGTTTATGCCAAATATGGGGAAACTTTGTTATTGAAAGTAAAGGTATAACATTATATTTATGGGTCATTTTTCTTTATACAACATTCATAGTGTTCCTCCATCAGTTAATAAGTTTGGTTTCTTATGTTTTATGTAGGATAAATTTGATGTTCGTGATGGGTGCCCTGAAGAGAGATTAAATAGAACTTGTGTTGAGACAATGCAACGACTATACCGATCTTGGAAAGCTGACCTACATGTAGATTATGCTAAGTGTGACACAAATGAAGAGAAGGAGGCTGCTCGACTAAGTAATATCAGCCGTAATGATTGGGAGTGGCTGATGCATTACTAGGAAAGTCCAGAGTTCAAGGTAATATGTTTCTAACATGAATTTAAAGGATTGTTTGCTTTGTTTGTGTTCACATGATTTTAAGGTTTCATGATTATAATGCCATCCAATTATAGGCTACGAGTAGCAGGAACAAAGCAAATAGGGCAAGGCAAGTGACAAAGCATACATGCAGTACCCGTTCATTTGCTGAGGTTGAGGAGTCTACGATAAGTATTTGTGTTGTACTTGAGTTTATAAACATTTCTCTGTGTCATTCCCTCCCTCTATGGTAGCATGGATTATCATCTAATGAATATTGTAGAGAGATCCCATCACTGGAGAAGTGGCACCCCCTAACCGAGTTTGGGAACTCCAACACACCCGTAAGAATAAAGACGAAAAGGTGGAGTGGGTAGATCCCAAGTCACAAGAAATCCATGTAAGTTGCTATAAATCATTAAGCTTTAATTATTATACCATTTCCTCATTGTTTATGGTGTTTATCTGTTGTTATGCCTTTAAGGGCGCATTCAAGAACTAGTTCATGAGCAAGAAGTAGAGGATAATGAGAATCCATTAACGGGAGATCAAATTTTGGCCACTGTACTGGAGGAGAGGTCAGGGTATGTTAGGGGGAAAGGATATAGAAAGAAACCGACAAAAAGGAGAATTATAGACTCAGTTGAAGTGGATTCAAGGGTTTCAACAAGGATGGAACAAATGCAAGCTGAAATGGAGAGAAAATTACAAGAAGAGCGAGAAAAGTTGCGAGAGGAAATGCAAGTTGAGATGGAAAAGAAGCTTAATGAAGAGCGGGCTACAATGCAACAACGGGTTCAGTTAGAGATTCAAGCTTAATTGGCTAGCTTTATGGCTACCATGCAACAGGTACTTGTAAATAATCTTTTACCTTAATGTTATGTTAAACAATAATAGTATATGATTAGTGTTATTTTTTATCAATAGGGACAGAATGCTCCAACCAATGACTCTTCTTGTGGATAAGCTAGGTGAAGAGAAGATGGACTTAGGTTTTTTTGTTGATGGTCATTTTGATGTATTAATTTATGCCATCACTTCATGTTCGGTTCTGACATGTAGGACACTATGAGAGTACTTATAGTTATAATACTAATTATGATATACAATATTATAAAATTAATGTCTCTTGTGCATGTCAATTAGCGTATATATATATATAATCACTCTCCTTACCTTTAGTGGCAACAAATTTTGACATTAAAGCTTATTTTTAATATCAACAACAAAATAACTGTCACTATAGCTTTATTGTAACACCAAAAGTTGTTGCTAAAGCTTAATTGCTACAAAAATACCATCACTTTTACTTTTTTTGTAACCATAATTTCTTGTTACTAAATGTCTTTAGTGACAAATATAAGGTCGTCCCTAAATGAATTTAGTGGCAACAATATGTTGTCACTAAAACTCTTTAGTGGCGACCACATGTTGCCACTAAAAGCCTTTAGTGGCGACTAAGATTATGTTGCTAATCCATTTCTATATAGTGACAAATGATATTAACTTTTTCCCACAGCAATAAGTCGTTGCTAAATATATATAGTAACGATTTTAGTAATGTCACTATTTGTTGTCACTAAAAGTGTACCTATAGTGACAACTTATGTCGCCACTAAAACTCTAGATTTAGCGGCGACATACAATTAGTGGCGGCTACATATATGGATTTAGTGGCGATTGTTGCCACTAATACTCTTTTATTTAGTGGCGACATTTGTTAGATATAAATTATAATAAGTTTAAGTGGCGACTATATTTGCGGCTATATATTTGTAGCATCGACTTTTAGTGGCGACACTTTGTCGTGGCTAAAAAATATTAGTATTACTGGAGTAAAGTGGCGGAAAAGATGTCGCCACTAAAACTTATTAGTGATGACATTTTGGCTTTTAGCGGCGACTTTTGTCGCTGCTAAGAGTTAATTTTTTTGTAGTGAATTGCCGAAAAAGAATTGCCCCTATAATCCACTATTTTTATTGGCAATAAAAAATGTCATTAAAGATTAACATTAGCCAATTATAAAATACTTTTTAGTGTTCATAATATTTGTTACTATATAATTGTCCCTAAAAGTCTTTAACTTTTAATAGCAATTGATTGGTTCTTTACCCACTGTTGTTACAATTGCTGCGAAAACTTTTGCCAACCCTGGATACACTGGCAAAAGTTTAATTGCCGGTAAAAGCTTTTGTGGCAATTATTATTGCTGTTAATGTGCAAAGTAATGGCCGGGAAAAGTCTATTTTGCTGTAGTTTAGAAGATGCATTGGGTTATTTACATGAAATAAGAAAACTAAAGATATCTAATAATAACCGAATTAACTAAATTACTAGGCTTTCTGCATTGGGTTATATAGCACATGTTTATAATTAATCACTCACTTCAAACTACCAACGCTTTTAATTTTTGTTGTTAGCAATCATTAGCCACATTATGAAATTTATAATCTCATCTAACTGAAAAACAAAAATAGAGAGAGAGAGAGGCCATTCACACGTGCTTGTCGGTTTAGCAAGAATCACTTGCTCTCGTGCAATCTTGACCAGGTTCCAGGCCTAGTCAAACAACAATGATTAATACATAAATCTCAAAATCAAATTGCACTTTAATAGCAGAGAAGCACTTTGTTCGCGTGCTGTATACATAGACTATTCTTGGGTCGGAAGGTAAATGAACCCAAAGTTTGAAGGCTTATTTGCAAATGACCTCAAAGTTTGATTAATTAGAGTTAAAGCTTTTGTCCATTATAAATATAGGGTGCATGTACGGTGCTTCATGCATCTTTGGTCAGTTCTGTCAATAGTTCACTTGGATTCTAGACCCCTTTGTCTTTCTCTCACAATCCTATATGGCCCCCATCACAATAGTCAGAAAGCGCCTCACTAAAACAGACATTAACCATAGGTTGGCTTTCCCCACAGCTAAACTGCACTTTCTTCCAGCATTTGAAGAAGGAGTCAATTGGGTTGAGTTCCGAGTAGGAGTCCGACATGGGGGTGAGCTCAAACCCCACGTGCTTCGCTGCATGGCTCGAAAGACAGGTTACAAGAAACCAGTGGTTGAAGGAGGTTGGCTACAACTTGTTCGGGAAAAAGAGTTGAGACAAGGTGACAGGCTCCTTCTTTGTCTTGATGATAATGGTGAATTTGTGTTCGTGTTTCAGAGAGGCATTAGATTGTTTGGTCGTGAGGTGGAGGCTGAGGTTTAAATCTAATATAGCTATTGTGCTTCTTTCTTCTTCGGTGTGAGGACATGAGCGTTGAGAATAATTAACCCTGCAAGATAAGAAGCATAAGTTAAAATATGTACTCAAATAATGTGTATCGCTTTTATAAATTTAAGACTCCTATCTAATCTATGATCTATCTTTTTTTTCTTATTATATCATAAATCTTCGGTAATCTACAATTCATAACTAGATTTCTGCGGCATATTTTTGCAAAGTTAAAAGAAATGGCCAGAAAATAAAAAATCTGACTAAATAAAAAGAAATGTCCGTTAATATTATGTCTGATTCTTTCTTTCGTCCTTTGCATTTTAGGAGTGCAGGACGAAAGGGTCAAGTACTGAATTTCTATTGGTAGCTTAAAAGAAATGGTCTTAATTATTAATAAAATTCTAGAAAAAGCATGTAATGATATTAAACAAATTCAAGGTAAGATTTGCTCGCTTTACACATTGCAGACTTTATATAAAGCGTGTGAATAAGAGAAGAGAAGGATTTATATAAAGCTGTAAATTTCTAATATCTTGGCTCCACCATGAACATGGCTCAGAAAATTTGCAATAAGTTAATTAGTATGGCCAGCCAACTGATTTTATATATATAGTCCAAGAATCCGTGGGGGTATAGAAATTATTATAGAATGAGTGAGACATCAGGCAATTAAAGTGAATTAAATTACAAAATATTTGATCATTAGTTTTCCAAATATAGGATTAATTAATAAGAGTAGTACTCTCACAAAACTAAATGAAACCAACCAAAAAATTTTGTTAGTTTCTGCAAATTAATTAATATTTTAATAAACAGTCAATATTTATCAATATATATATATGCAGTGTGCAAAAACCCAATACTTTTTTTTTTTTTAATTTTGAATGTGTAATTAGTACTAATGTTTTGATAATTCTATAGCTATATTTGTAAGCTCTATTAATTAACATAGTGAAAAAGAAGAAGCATATTTATAAGAACTGCAAATAACTGAGTTCGCTAAATTTGATGTTTTGGGTTCCATTCTTACTTCTCGTCTTCTCTCCCAGATCATAAACCTGTATGAAAAAAAAAAAAAATTAACGCAAATATATCACGTGCATGCCATATGATGAAAAATAGTTAAGTATAATTAATCTCCGAAGAGAAAATTAGCTGATTTTTCTTTTTTCCTTTCTTATAATTATATCACATCTCTGCTGTACTGGCAGTTCAGTCATTTCAGAAACATATTTGTATCAAATTAAAGGGGAATTGTTAGGGAAAAAGTAACACTTCCTCACTTCAAGAGATATTAAAATTAATTACAGATATCTTTTTTATTTTAAAAAATTATAATTTTTTATTTAAAATTAAAATATGTGTTATATTAATTTTTAATAAAATATAAATTATAATTATATATATTTTAATCAAAATATCATTATATTTATTATTTAATGATATAATAAGTATTAGATATATATTTAATCAATATAAAATAATTATTTGTTTAAAATCAACATTATCCTCCAAAATATTTTGACTATATTTTAATGTTTATATTTTTAGTTCGAATATAGATGGATTACTGGCAATTATTTTCTTTTTCGAGGTACATTTTGGCGCCTACAAATGGCATTAATTATGTAACAGGTAAATATCTTGAAGACAGTTGTCATGTTAGACTAATTTATCCGAAGAAAAATTATAACTAAGCTTATGAAACTAAAATATTTACTCTTAAAGATTTTATATTTTAAAATTGTTTTAAAGGGTTAAAAGATTTAATATTTTAAGTATTATGACATTAATTAATAATTTTAAAAATTTTTAATGATAATAAATTTACATTATAACTAGCAATAATTCTAGTTGATAAGAATTATGCAAAACACTTAGTACTAACAATAATTTTATTAATTGACAATAACAATTTTGTTAATCTTTGATATATCTTAAAACATCAAATATTAGATCATTTAATCATCTAAAACAATTATATAATATAAGATCAACTATCTAATTTAATTTATCATCCTCAATTTTAATTTTTCCTTTTATCCTATTACTTCTTGATCTTCTGTCTCGCATTCAATGTACGGTAGCACATGTTGGAGATAAGAAAAATAAATAAATAAATAAATAAATAAATAAATATATATATATATATATATATATATATATATATATATATATATATATATATATATATATATATATATATATGAACATGTATGTTGGATTAAAACAAATTTAATGGATTATTTTTTAATCTGATTTTTATTTTTAATTTATATTTGAATTCAAATTTAAATTAAAAATTATAAAAAATACAATTCTATAAAGAATTATAATTTTTAGAAAAACTAAAACTAATATTCAAAAGAATTATATCTGTTCATATTTTCTCTATAAAAGGATGTGATAAATTAGATATTAAGTAAATAAGATAATAACGAGTAATATATCTATTCGTCTTTCAATCTTACTTTAAAACTTCAAATTATTTTATCGATGATGTTTCAAAAGTTGTTATCTCTAAAGTGTTTGAAATAAATCTTAGAAGTGATTTATTATATATTCAACAACAAATATAGTGGAGACCTTAAAGAGACTGTGGTTTACACATGTTTTTTGACACAATTATTATTATTTTTTCTATTTTCTCATATTGTTTATCTAATAGCACAGAGGAAGAAGAATTGCCTCGATTATGACCTTTAATGCAACTACCCTAATATATCATCATTTTATCACTATGTTTGGTTCACCCCAAAGCAAGTATATTTTATTTATATAATCTGTATAATATTTATTATATTTTTATAATTACTACTTTATCCATTAAACTATTATTTTAATTATTAAATAAAAATTATAAATAAAAAATAAAAAATTATTTTTTATTTTATTTATTTCTACCTATTTACTTTTTATATTTTATTCGTTTTAATATCCCCCAACCAAATAGTGCGGCCACATGCTGCCCTTCGCGAACGGCATCAAATTATTCCATTTTGTTTTCTTTTTCGTCCACTTGCAGCTTCTCGCACTAAATATTTATATCAAAGTTGCATGACTCCAGGTCAAGTGAATTGTGGTGGCCCACGTACGTGAGTTAAATCTTCTCTTTGTTCGGAGAAATATTTTGAAACAACATGAACTTTATTCGACTAGCCTCGGATCACCTCCAAATTCAATTCATCAGAGTATAGAATACCCAACTTTAACTTAGCCATCAAGAACTACCTTTAATAACTGACGACTCAACTTTTTTTTTTTTTTGGGCCACAACAACCCACTTAAATTAATTAATTAAAACCGGAGATCCTAGCCTAATTAAGTACTTTTGGAAGTTTATATATATAAGTTGATATATTAGCCCTTGGCAGTCATCACCCATATATAAATATATAGAGAGAAAGAGACGCGCGCGCGCAACCCACACAAAGGATATCATAACTTGTTAACATGAGTTGGTTTATTAAGCAAAATGACTTTGTCTGAAACATCATATTGTATGTGTCGGCCATAAATGTAAATCTGAAAAATATAAATTTTGAAAAAATCACACATATATTGATAACATTCTTACTAATAGCGTTGAAATTATTTATCCTCGTTACCATTTTGTTAAAATACTTGTTTAGTGTAACCTAGGACAAAAGGAAAGTGAAAAGGCCATTTATCCTCTGAACAAACAAAAAAAGATCTTTCACTCTTATGCAAAATCATGGAATACGAGGCTTGTCTCTTACTAATATTGTAGGCGCAGTCATGTAATAATGTCCTATTGCATACATAATCTCAAAAACTGTACTATATATGTGGTCTACATTTCTGTCTTTTTACATTGGAGCAGGACAGAATCTTCCATAACAAACGGAGATATTTTGGCGCGCATGCATACATTCTTTGTGCTCTAGTTAGAGTAGAACGAAGGTATATTGCAGGGGTCTTGAGTCGTTGAAAGGGCATAGCGTAGGATCGCCTTTTTTGTAAACAAAACCACAATAAGATCGCATCAAGTGCTCTTATTTTTAATAGTCGGGATCTATTTTATACAGACCAAGATTTACTCTATATAATGTATAGAATAGATGTTGATTAAGGGGAATTCGTGTACTTGGTGCACCTTAAAATTTTTCTAAGACTGGATTACTTAACATTACCTATTAATAAGGGCGCTGATGACTTGAGCAAGATTTAGCTCTTCTTTAACTTGAATTTCACCACCAAATTTATTAAATGTAACCATAGTTTTCTAACACCTTATAAGAATTAATGTATAAGATAAGATTATCAAGAAATGAACAGAGAAAATTAACTACTATAATATGAACAAATCTTAGTTCCTTTTAACCCGAATTTCTTACCCAAATTTATTAAACTTTATTAGCACCAAAAATTAAGTGGGCTAAACCAAACTTTGGGCCTATGATTTAAACTAAATTACTGGAGGATATTTGTTGAACAAGATAGCAAAATTATTACAAGAAATCAAGGTTTTTCTTGCATAATTTTTATAGTGAGAAATTTTCACAAAATTTTTGGTGGACTTTGTTACTGTTTATAATTTTTCATAATTTTCATAGTTTTCTTGTGATAATCTTTTGAAAAAAGTCTAAAAGAAATACTACAATAAATGTGCTGTGGTATGGCAAGAAAAAAGCACTAATAATTCTTGCAAAATTTTCTTTGAGAAAAAATTTAACAAATATTTTTTTAATTCTTGCAAAAAGCATCTTGAGAATATAGAGAAATAAGTCTTGAAAATTTCTCTATTATTCTTATTGTAAAATATTGTGAGAAAAAACTTGATTTTTTTTTATTCTTACAATATTTTGTCCTGAGAATGGTAAAGAGATCTCTTAAGATGAAAAGTGTGTTCTAATTCTCTTGGCCTTTTATCATGAGAATAGAACAAGTTGAACTATTTTTTAATTCTCATAGTAAATCACTATGAGAATTGAAAAATTTTAAATTTATTTTAATTTCATGAAATTATACTGTAAGAATTGTGAAAAAATAAATAAATAATTTGAAAAAAATTTTCTTCTCATGGTAATATATCATGAGAATTTTAAAAAAAATTTTACAAAATTTAAGTGAGAAAATATATTTTAATTCTCATGGTATTTTACTGTGACAATTAAAAAATTTTCAATTTTTTAATTTTTACGATAATTTATCATGAGCATTAAAAATGTTGCAATTTTTTATCTCATGCAATTTTACTGCAAGAATTAAAAAATAAAAAAATTCAGACATTTTTTTTCTGGATATAATTTGCTATGAAATTTTCAAAAAATTTTACAAAGTTTAAAAGGAAAATGTGTTTTAATTCTCATGGTAAATTAAAAAAATTCTAATTTTTTTTGTTCTCATAAAATTTTACAGTGAGAATTGAGAAAAAAAATTAAAAAATTAAAGAAACTGTTATTTGGTTTTTTTTTTTTCCCCACAAAAGCTATTCAACGCATGTTTAGTTTAGGTTCAGGGTTTCAAACTTCAATTCACATTTCAATTTTGCAGACCCATCACTCATGTCTTCTTCCTCATGCCACTGTGCGTTTTCTTCCCTAATCCCCAATCCACTGTCCGTTTCTTCCCCAATCCATTGTAAAATGGAGACAGAACCGAACGTGAGAAAAAGATAAGTTAAGAAGGGAAATCGAGGGGAGTAGAAGATGAGAAGGGAGCACAAGAAACCAAAGGTAAAATCTTTCTGTAGCTTGACTCTTTACTTCGCTAATTGTGATTCTTCATCCAATGAGTGAACTTGGGTTGCTGATGGATTAAGGTTTATATGTCTTTGTTTATTTGAGTGGATCGTGGTATATGCTTCCCTTGTTGTATTTTTGGTTTCTTGTTATATTGGATTATGTCTTTGTAGGCTGTAGAATATGAACTTTTCCCTGTTATATTTTTGGTTTCCGTAGCTTGTTATATACTTTTGATTTACTCCTTGATTTATTACATAGGGATTTGGGTGGAGTTTGAATAGGCTTCTTTGTTCTGGACTTTCAATTTAGTTGGTTTTATTGAAGATTGAGTTGTTTAAGCTATGAATTTGTCTCTTCACCACTTATGCCAGGGTTGTCCTAGTTTTTAGGCTAGCAAATATGCATGTTCGTAGATTGTTTAATGGTTATTTATAGCATGAACTTAGAGGCATAAATGTTCTGATTGAAATGGATGAATAGAGCATAGATTAAGAGTTTGACATATGCACCTCTCTCTAAAACTTGACAAACTAGTTTTGGAACCCTTGTTAAAAGTAATATCTTCACGAGACATGTTCATGTTATGTTAGGTGGATTTTTCAAAAAAGTTGGAAACTATGGAAATTATGGGTTAGCCATAGAAAAATGGTGACAACAACTAAAATGTCATCCTGTCTTTAGCAAGCTTACAAGTTAAATCACCCTAAAGTCCTTATATTTTACCCATATAGATTTATAACACCAAGAGATGACTTGTACACAACACTTTAATACACATTACAGCTCTTAAAATTGCCCACACCTTAACGGTTTCAAGGTGAAACTTTTTCCTACTTTCTTCCTTACCTAAATATACCATTTGAACCCAAAAAAGCATTTAAACTTGGCCAAACCAGTCTTTAATAGCCACAGCAACAGTGACAACACTAGTAGGAAAAATATGTCTTTCTTGTTGATCCATGAGGAAGATATAGGAATCTACACCTAGGACCTATAAGAATCTACACCCAAGAGCTTAGAAATTATGGAATTATATTTTTGAAGCTTTTATTTTCGATCAATGTTGATCCATAAGGAAGATAGGGTTTTTTGCTATATTTTCTTGAAGCTTTGGTGATGTATACTCTTAGTAATTGATTTTTAGGATGATTGTAATTTGGTTGGTGTGAAATGTTTCCTCTTATTAGCATCTGTCATGGTGTTATTTAATTTTTGAGTTATTATCTTGATGAATGGTGCTTGTATTATTTGTGGGGTTACCTTGTCCTTGTTAAAAGATGGTTTGAATTGTTAATCATGATTGGAATGAGGTAAAAAGAAAAGAAAAGAAAAATCATTTATATTCTAATGATGTACTTTCTCTTGATTATGACAAAATGGGTTATGATTTTTGGAAGTCTCAATAAAGTTCGTTAATTCAAGTGTTAATTTTAAATGTTGATCTTCATGGATAAATAACTCACTTTTATACCATGACAACTATGATAGTAAAGACAGAGAAATTAGACACTTTGGACTGAAACCCAACCGTTCCTTAAAGGTTTTAGGCTAGGACCTTCTTCTACTTTCTTAGATAACTAACTTCACCATTAGAATGTATAAGCCACAAGAAAAAAATCAACCAACGTAGTTCCTGCTAAGTATGACAACAATGACATTAAATTTGATAGCAAAATAGCGTTTCGTAAGAGCAAGAATGCAACTTAAGATTCATGTCACAAGTCCACAATCTCCCAAATCTCTTCCAACAGGTCTTAAATAACTAATTAAACATATTCCTACCTATGGCTATGCAAAACCATAAGAAATATCAAGATTAAAGCACATCACAACCCCTACACATTATGTAGAAAAACCATGACGGCAAACATACCTTAAAAACCATAAAAATTGGGTTTGAGTCCAATTTTGGAGCTTTGAAGTGTGTAATTTCTCTGTTCTTATTGTCATAGTTGTCCTAATATAAAAGTGAGTTATTTACCCATGAATATTAGTATTATCTATGAGAACACAAAAAAAAAAAATTAGTATTTTTCCTTGTTTTTGCAATTAAAAACCGTGAAAACATTGAAAAATTTTGCCAACATTAGCAAATTTTTTAATGTTTTATCATGGTAAATTACCATGAAAACCCAAAAGTTTCAAATGTTATTTTATCATAAGAATAGTAAAAAAAATATTTGCAAAGTTTTTTGTGGCAATTTATTGTGAGAACAATAAAAAGTTTGCAATTTTTTGTTTTCTCACAATATATTACCATAAGAACAAAAAAGTGCAAATTTTTTTTTATGTTCACACAATATTTTATTGTAAGAATTTGCAAAACTTTCTTTATAGTTTTCTTAGTAAAAAAATGTGAGAAACTAAAAAAATTTGAAACTTTGTTTGGTTCTCACAGTAATTTACCATGAGAAATTCTACAAGAAAGATACAAAGTTATCACAACTTTTGACCAAAATTTTCTCATGGATATGTTCTTGCAAAAAAAATTTATGAGAATTCTAAATTCCTATGGTTGTTTTTTTTTTTTATTTTAAGACATAAAATCTGTGAAAATTTTCACGAAATAGAAATTTCTCATAGAATTTTGGAGTTTTTCTTATGGAAATATTCCACAAAAATTTTTCTATTTTCTTATAATGAATTGGGCTTTTAAAACTGAAATGGGCTATAGGCCAAATTTTAATTTATTGGATTTCTTGAAATATTTAAGGAAAATGGCCTTATAATATGTAATTAAAAGAGAAACACTTTCAAGCAGTTTCCAACCATTTAATCACCTTATTACAATTTAAGGATAAAGTTTGGAAGATATTTTCAAAATAGTTAATTAGATAAGCTAAATATAAGGGAAGGATCATGAGTTGACAAAAGTTAAAGAAGGTGCAAAATATGCTTAAACACCCACTTCTTTAATTATAAGGATATGGTTGATATGGTCAACTAACAAAACAATTATTCAACATATAGAAAAATTACTTTAATCTTTAATCTGGCTCACATGGCATAAATCAACACTTAGGTTGTTGGCCATGATCATACATTATTGTTAACAACGGCAACAAATTTAGGAAAAGTGGTAGATAGTTTTAATAAGGTTAGCAACTAAATAATTTTACACTTATAAATACTTATTGTATATGATCTTTGAACACATGCATCCTTTACATTCACGCCTTTGATTCCAGAATTTATTGCTTTATTTATAATTTTTTTATTACATTTATCCCTTTACTTTCCTTTATTGCTCTTTCCAGCTGTAAGTATTAGTCATTCTTCAAACTAGATACTTCCTTTAATGGCTTAGGAACCTAAAGCTAAGGAATAAAGTCTTTTTCTTAGCGTATCACTTGAATGTGAAAATCAAACATGTGAGTTAGCTATTTATTTAAGCTGATTTTCCAAATTTGCAAACAACAAACTCACCATTAAGTGTTTAACATCTTAATGCAATAATTAACATATAATTTAAAATTTATCAAAAGATGAGCAGAAAATTATGAAAGCTAACTATTAATGCAAGCTCCTATCTTATATTCTTAATTTGTTCGTGTTAGCACTAAAAATCACAAGGTTACTACCAATGGCTAAGGGCTAAGATAACCGAGCGAGACCCAATCGAGAGCTTAGGAGGAATAGTTGATACCAAGTGCCAGCCAAGAGCAATGTGCTAGTCAAACTCTCCTTAACTAGTTAAATCCCTATCATTAACCAAAGATCCAAGTCTTGCATAACAAAATATCAATGAAACAGAAAGGTGTGGATCCAACAAAATAGCAACATTTAAAGGTAGTTAGGCATCATAATCTCTATTCCCAGCCATGAAGCAAGCACAATGACATAAACATGAACAAGGGCTGTTGAAGATCGTGCAAAGGATGTTATAAATTAAGAGTTATAGAAACCTCCTCAACAAACTTGTTTTACAACTTCTTTTATTTTAGCCTTTTATCAATTTTTTTTTTGTAATTTTCATATACTACTCTCAATCTAATTCTAGTTAAGTTGTATTCAGTTTCTTTTAAAGTACTTTGATTGTCAATTTCAAGCTCATACAATTTATGCAATTCAATCTAATATCAACATTTTTTATCCTAATACACTAATAGCTTATTTTATCCTATGCTTAATTATGTTTAGGACTTAGAGGTTCCTTTCTTCTAAGAGAATTGTGTCTCCTCTCCTTAGCCAACTTAAAAAAAAGGACCAAAAAGTTAATTTTTCAAGCCCAATTCCATGGCAATGTCACATTGACCTTAAAATAGATCCCATATTGGAAAAACTCACCAACACAAAAAGAAATTGACATGCCCAATGGGACTTGTGAAATTGCAAATGATATATGTTAGAATGCATTAAGAGCTTCCACAATCATCTATATTCAATCCTGATCAAGGAAGACATGTCATTAGATGACATCTCATTTTAGCTAGAAAAAAGTACTAATACCTCTTCCTTTAGGGATGGTTCCCCAGAGTCATCTTCATCAATGACAATAATTATTCCTTCCCTGAACATCATTTATGGAAAGAATCTAAGAGTTTATGCTAACATTATTAGCTACCTTTGCTGACATTTTGAAGTTTTTAGTAGTCAATGAGAAGCATAGTGAGTAGAAGAGAGAAAAGCTCATGTCAAAGTAGGCTAGGAGACAAGGAACAAGACATCAATGTTAGGGAATTGAGATTGACATTTGCAATTGAATTCTGACTATTTATGATCTTCTTTTTTCAACCTTAAAGTGATTTTCGACTAACTTTCAAATGCATTTAAAAAAATTTTGTTGCTAAATGATGGATAATAATAGAAAAGAAAATCTGCACAAAAATTGGTAAAAACTAAGCAAAAAGTTACTCTTGTCGACCCTGTGTCTGAAATTTGATTAGCCAAGGCTAACAAAGTTTAGTGGTAAAACTACGCTTTCATTAAAATATATATAAATATTAACATATAAATAGAATATAGTAATATATTAAAATATAATAATATATTACTAATAGTAAATAAATAACTTATTTGGTTCAGTCGATAATAATGACTGAATTGAAAGCAAAAAATATTTTTAGAATTATAATATTCTAATTATAATATAATTAGAATATTGTATAAAAATAAATAATAACTGTAAATAAATATAAATAGAAAATTAAAAAATAATAAATATTGTATGTATAATATCATTTGCAACGGAATGTAGATAGCAAATAATATATATATATATATATATAGGGCAATGACTTGAAATCCTGAGTATTATACATATATATATATATATATATGTATAATACTCAGGATTTCAAGTCATTGCCCTATTGAAAATTGGTAGTAAACATTTTTTTAATTATAATATTATTTTTTATTTTCCTTTCACTTTTTTTCCAAAATTTTTCTTTTATTTCTTTAATTTATAATTATATTCATATTTTAAAATTAGATAATTTTTATTAACAATATCTATATTTATTATACTTATGTAATTAAGTTATATATAATTAATATTTTTATATTCATTAAGATTAAAAATTTTTACTTTTAATTTGTGTAAATTTAATATTTTTAATTGATAAAGAATCCTATTTAACAAATTAAACATAAATTATACATATTAAACTATATATTACGTCGATTAAAAGGTTTAATGATAATACCAATGAGGACATCGACTTGCTGACAGAAAATTTTTTTCTTGAGTTAAAGCCTGTTTGGCTTATTTTACATGGTGGTATATGGCGAGAGTTTTTATCTCAATCCCCCTTGTTGAGAGTTTGCTTGATCCATAGGTCGTGTGTTTTAGGTTGGATCGGAAGAACAATTCTCAATGTTTCATAAATATGGTTTGATGTTCTAGTGCTATGACCTCATCCGCCAGAAAGTCCCTTTGAATGGATGTGGATCGAGCGAGACAATTCAAATTGACTAATTGGTGAAGAGTATCCAAGGGCGTTTGCCAATATTTCCCCTTTTCCAATCTCGTTCACTCATTTATGTTAGAATAGATGTGATCTCTAATTGTTTATATATATATATATATATATATATATATATATATATATATATATATATATATATATATATATATTAATATATAATATATAAACTTAAGAAAAATCGAGAATTAAATGGTGTGACATGAATCAAGAACAAAAATTTAAATTTCATTCTTTCCTTTCTATATATTAGTAACTTTTCTTTTTCTCTCTTCTAATTAGCTCTCACTCCCTTTTCTCTCCAAAAGTCTTATTCATCTTCTTAGAGAAAGAAGACTCTCATTTCATCACTCCAAATCCCACCAAATCATGGTAAATTTTATAAGCTTCTTCGTCTTTTCTTCCTTTTTTTTTTTTCTTTTATATATCTCTCAAGTTATCTTCTTCTTCTTCTTCTTAAAAAATAAAAGAAATTATTATTAATCATAAACAAACCATAATATAAAATTTAAAAATATTATTAATTAATTACAATATGTATTAATTATTAATATATAGAAATAATTAGTATATTCATAAAAATACTATTTAGTTTTAACAAATTATTTACATTTTAAAAAAAATGAAATTTTAAAAAATTAACTGGAATTTTAAAAAATTATTTCCAACTGAATAATGATTAAACATATGTTTGTCCATTATTAGTTAGAAATTATTTTCGACTAATATTTAGTTGAAAATTATTATTTCTAATTGAATTTTTTAATAATATTATAGTTTTATTTTTTAAATTGCATAAAATCAATATTAATTAAATTCTTTTTATTTTGATTTTTAAATTTTAGTTATTATTTATATCAATTAAACTAATTATCATCAATACTTATTAATATTCTTTAGTAATTAATTTTCATTATTTAAATTTAGTTAAAAGTATAATATATTAATTAATGCATATTAAATAATTTTTTTAATGTGAATGTATAATAGAGCAAATTGTGGACATAAAGGATATAATAATAAATTTTTACAAGGAGTAGAAGAGTTTATTTTTATGAAAACAGACCAAGTTTAGAAAATAGAAAAATTAGATGTACATGTTCTAAATACATATTAGTAATCACTGTGGCCCTCACGTACTAATCATTCTAAGTTGTTTGTTACCATAAAAATGTCAAGTATTAGATCTGATAGTAATATGTCATAGTATATTGCGCCATCCATCAAATGGAAAAGTATGAAAATTTTTTGATAAGGTATATCTCAATTTTTCCATAAAATTAGGAAATGTTAGATTGAGTTTATATACAGATGAGTTCACTTCTTATAGTTAATTCGCTATTCATATTGGCCTGTCATAATTACTTCTTACAATTTCTTTTTTAAACATAACTACTCCTTAATTATTTTTTATTACAATCATTTCTAAGATTAAAATTGATCTATTCTTGCAACCATTAATTGATTAGTTAAAAATATTATAGGAAGAAGGAGTATTAACATATAATATTTAAAAAAAGCAGAATTTTCACATAAAAGTAGCATTAATATAAATGATAAATGACTTTTTAGTATATAAAATATTATTAAGGTGAAGTACGATTAGAAAATTAACTTGTTCTTATTGTATATACAACTCAAAGGCTTTTACCTTAAAGTATTGAGGGAAGAATTTTTGGTTCAATTGTCGTTAACATTTTTTTGCTAATGAACCATGTTTTTAGGAAAAATAAAGATACTTTAAAAAAAAAGAGTTAAAAATAATTCCCCCTCCCTAAAAGTAGATAAGGAAGAACAATGGTAATATGTGAATACCTATCTTAAAATAGTAGATCAAGGAGTTTGTAGATTAACAAGCTATAGGGAAAATCATAACTAGACAAAACATAGTATATTTTGGAAGCTTCCATCTCCAAAACATTTATTAATTTGGCATAAATTAGATATAATGCACATAACGATAAATGTGTTTAAAGATGAAGGTGAAGATGAAAAAGAAGAATAATTAGTAATTGAAAAGTGATTCAATTATTTACATGTAATTAGCAAGTAAAAATTATTTTACATTTAATTAATAAAAATAAGTTATTATAAATATAATGAAATAAAAATTATTTTTTAATTAGTAAAAAAGTATTTTACACATAATTATTATAAATAAATAATAGGTCATTCTTTATATGTAATATAATATAAATTTAATAGTTATTATTATATAATAATAACTTATATATATATATATATATATATATATATATATCCCGTGAAGATTTGGCACGAAAGCCAAATTTTAATGAAATTGCAAAATTATAATCCACTAAAAAAATTTTTTCTATAAATGTCTAAAATTTGCTTTCATTGTCATTTTTTTTTTTCCATTCATCTCTTCATGTCTTCGTTTTCGTTCTTCGTTGGTCTTCTTAAATGGGATCCCATGCAATGAGGATCCCCTAAAATTGCTTTTATAATGAGGTTTTGTGAGTAGGGACAGGGTTTAAAAAACAAGAAAAAAAAAACTCTAAGAGACAATGGAGAGACACTTTGGGAGATCTTCACTGCAAAGGAATCCCATTTGGTTTTCCAATGGTTCAGCTTTCTCAATGTTCAACTTTCAACCTCTCTTATTAATCATGGATTGATTTTTTGTTTTGTTTCTTCAAGTCTTCTTCTTTTGTTTTACCTCTTTCATATGTTTTTAGTTTGATTTTAATTTTGTTCATTGGGTGTTACTGGTGGTTGCAAGTAAAGTGTGTTAATTTGATTGTAGTTTTGAAGCTTTTTCTTTCAAATTTTTTATTATTATTTCATTTGCTTTGGTTAAAATTAAAACATGTTACAATCTGGACTGATTAATATTGTATCTGGTTTCATTTTTCTTTTCTTATTTCCTTTCCAAATAGATACAAGTGAAAAAAGAAATTTATTTCAGCTTTGACATGAATCAAAATTTATTTGAAGTTTTGCTCTGATTTGCAATGCTGGTTGTAATCTGAGATTGGAGAGATGAAAATTTAATCTAGGTTGAATAATGTATAATGTAGATAAATTATTCAAAAGAACAAAGTAAAGACTAGGAAAACGATGAAGGAGATGGTGAATAAGATAAATAAGTAAGAACCTAGATAAATCATAAACAAACAAAATGCAAAAAAAAAAAAAAAATATATATATATATATATAAAATAAAATTTTACAACTTTAAAATAGGAAAAAGATTAAAAAATTAATGTAATAATATATAAGTTGAATGAAAATAAAGATATTTATTTTTTAAAATTAAAATAAATATAAAACAAAGTGGTATTCAAATCAAAATATAAAATAATTAGTATATTAATAAAAATATTATTTAGTTTTACAATTCATTTACATTAATAAGCAAACAAATTTTAAAAAGTAAAAAATTATTTTTAAAAAAATTATTTTCAACTAAAATGGTTAGACTATTGTTTAGTCAAACGTGTGTGTTTGACTAAAGTATGGTTGGATATATGTTCCATCATAGTTCTATTAAGAATTATTATTTTTGATTGAATTTTTTAAATAATATTAATTTAAATAAATGTAACAACTTTACAAAAAAAAAGTGACATAGGGATTACTTTAAGGCATTTTAAATTTTTAAGGGCCAAAATCTAATTTTATCTAAAATATATTAAAAAATCCCAACCTCCCCACTTTTTCTACTTTTTTTTTCTCTGCCGTATGTCCAGGTGCTTCGTCCTTTTCTCCCTTTTCTTTTTGTCTTTTTTCTTTCTTCTTTCCGTCCTTTCCATTCTTCCAATCTCCATTATTTTTTGTTCCTTCTTCTTTCTCTGCCCATTGTTCTTTCTTCTAGTCGCCATATCCACTGTGAAATCAGCCCTTCCTCTAGTTGTAGTGTGTGCTCTGTTCATCACTGTAGTAGCAGCTTTTGAGTGGTGTTAGGGTAGGGTTTTAAGCTTTAAGAAATTGATTTCTACCCACTTCATTCTTCCTTTGATTTCTTGTTAAGAATCACCTCTTTTTCTCATTTTTGGTAGCTGAAATCCAGAATTTGATTCAAGGGAATTTAATCTTGATATTTGCCTAATTTTATGGCTAATCAGGGAATAGGTTTAGCTAAGCTTTGAAAAAAAAATTATTATTAAAAATTTAAGGCCTTCTTATATTAGTATTAGTTCCATTTCCTTGTTTTTTTTATTATTTATTTGCTTTAAGTAGTATGGAAGTGTTCTATGTTATTCTAGTGCCTATATAAGAAAGGCTTAGGATGGAGATGTTCTCTTTGGATGGTAACTTAAAGTGCCAATTGAAAATTTGAAAATTTTCCCTAACTTGTATGTTGGCTTATGACTTAGATTAAAATAATAATGAATAAGAGTAGCTTGAACTTATGTAAGTTTATGTGTTAATTAGTAACCAAAATTGTTTATGGGAAATTTAGAAGGTTTCGAAGATAATCCCATATTAGGTGTTTTGTCAAATTAAGGCTTAAAGAAATTTATAATGTTGTCGTGTGCGGTGAGTAGATAATACTTGCTATGAAAAATTTATACTCCTTCTTCCTTGTAAATTAATGGAATGCTAAATTTGATTTCTTTATGTGGGACCCAAAAAAAAAAAGAGAGGATTATTAATTGATGTTATTGAAATATATCATTTGTTGATCAATTAATTCAATATACCTTGATAATTACTTATTTTAGTCATTCTTGATTACAAGGTGGTCTAATACAGAACCCTGCAACTAACAATAGTAGTTGTTAGCCTTGGTGCACCTCAATCTAAACCCTAACCCCATGTGTTGGCCACCACATGTGGATCTGTTTGAATGGTTAAGCTTAAACTACTTTGGTACTACTATTGCCTCATAAGCAATGTGCTTGGCATTCATTTGATTTGGTTCTATTTAAACACACCAATTATTGTTATGTATGAGTTCTAAATGTGTAGTTTATGCACATTATCAAATTTTATCCGTTATAAATATGAAGATATGAATTTTGTTGAATACTACATTATTGCTTACGTTTTTTTTATATAAATTCAAGTTTGAAGGTAGACCATTCATTATTATTTGCATCTTGGTCATAGTTAATATTATCCACTCACTAAGTTTCAAACTTATCCCTTAATTTTTTTCCATTATGGATAGTGAAGTGGGTCTAACATTGACACAGGAATGACTGCTTCAAGATTTTGAGCCCTGCGTGGATTGCTAGGGCCTTTTTCTTTTGTGAACTTTTGAAATTATAACTAAGTATATTACTTCTTTTTAGTTATAGCTCCACTTATACACAGGCAGGGTCCTTAATCCCATTTATTACTATTTAGTGCTTCAAATTGAGAGCGGAGCTCTCTTGTTATTTTTAATTGGTTATTTGGCTATCTGTAGAAATTTTGGGCAATCCTAAATTTAGGGGAAACTCTGCCGAAATTTTTACAAAAAGTTAGATGAAATAATTTATAATCAATTTTTTTGTAGTATTATTTAAATCTTTTAGTAAAGGAAAGCTTCCTTAAGTATCTAATAATTGTTTTACATTGTCTTTACACATTTTATATTTATGGTTTTGGTTGTTAAAAAGGCTTATAGGTATGAGTTTCGACTCGTAGACCATACTGGTTATGCTTCTTTTCAAGGGATGTAACACTAAATTAATTAGAATTAATGAAATTATTTTTTATTTTTTATATGTATTATTATTATTCATATAAAATACTATTAATTTTTATTGATATTATTTAATAATTAATTTCTATTACTTAATTTTTTGTTGAAATTATAGTTTATTAATTATTGCATATTAAATTTTTTTGGTCAATGCAAATTAAAGCAAATTAAAAGTTACATGATGTGACAATAATGATAAAAGCAATAAAGACTACAATGCTACACTATTAGGTGATTAAATTTCAATTAAATGCAACTAAGGAAAAAGTGAATGCTTATTTGATTGAAAATTGAGTTAAAAGTACATCATTTTTTATTGATATTGAAATTTTGCTAAGAGTGCAATTGCATTCTTTCATTTTTGTTATAATGGAATTCCAACCTAGGGGTAGGTATATAGTTCAACTACCAATACTTCCTTTAAAACCCAATTATTGGTTAGTTGCCCTTCGTCAAGTACACCTTCATAAATCCAGTTTAGATTTGTTTCCATGAGTAGGAAATATGATTCGACCCTATCACACTCTAATAACCTGCCATAGAGGCAAGTACAAGTTTTTAAAAAGCCCATGCCATTGCCAAACGGGTCATCATCTATGCCCACTGGATTCTCTCTAGGGCTTGGGTACTAGATATGATATGATTGCCATTAATTATAGATACCAGAGTTTGACTATCCCATGGCAAGCTAACGTTCAATGTTATAAGGCTAATGCTTCATAGGCAATTTACACGTCAATAATGCAGTAGTTAGGAGTCTAATCATTGATGCTTGTGGTCATAACCATAATGCCTCAATTTAACATATTGAGCTCTATTCTGTTCTAACGACCTATAAGTCAAATACCATATTTTGAAGGCACTATTCCATTATAGTAAATAATAGCTTAAATATCACAAGCATTAAGGTGTCTATCCAATGAACAAACGGCCTTGATACTATTGTAATTGATCCTAAAATGTTAGTTGAAGTGATGAGAACGTACCTTGGGTATTTGCCCACATTGAAAGATAAGCCCGTGTATAAGAAGCTTTACCTAGATTGGATTGATAAGGCTATGTCCTTGCCAAGGAGATACAAGCCTCTAAACTTCTTATCTTTCTTTGAAAAAGTTAGATGAACTAATTTATAATCAATTTTTTTATAGTATTATTTAAATCTTTTAGTAAAGGAAAGCTTCCTTAAGTATCTAATAATTGTTTTACATTGTCCTTGCACATTTTATATTTGTGGTTCTGGTTGTTAAAAAGGCTTATGGATACAGATTTGGACTCATAGACCACGTCAGTTATGCCTCTTTTGAAGGGGTGTAACAAAAGTGGTATTAGAGCCAGGGTTGCCCTATGATTGGTGGAGCAAGTGTTCTCTAATGATATCTTTATTATTATTATGAACCTAGGCATGACTATAATTGAGACATCATTAGAGGCCATATAAGAAGCTAAATTCTTTTCTATAATCATAATTCCCTAAATAAGTGTGGGGTGTGTATATATGAGTGAATCATATTCTAAACTTATGTTTTTGTTGATTTAGTGAAATGTTGTCTGTCAGATCCAGTGTAGCTGGTCAAGAGGCTATAGATGAACCTTCTGTTAGGGCTTCTACCTAACCTGAGGCCCCATTTATTAGGGGTCATGGTAGAGGTCGCATTAGGGTAGAGGTCGAGGTAAAAGGGGTAGATTAGTTAGAAACCCTGGGAACTTGGACCATGAAGAAAGAGTAGCACCTCAACAACCTCAAGTGCCTACCCTTGAGCAATTAGCTGTTGGGTTGCAAGGAGTTAGTCAAGCAGTAGAAGCATTAGCGGCGTTGGTTACAGAACAAGTGGCTCGTAATAACCCTCAAGCTAATGTGACACTTTCATCAGGATAAGTATTAGCAGAAGGAAGTCAGCATCAACCTGAAGAGAGTACCTCAGAGAAGATTCTATCCCAGTTTATTAAATTTAAGCCACCTTCATTTTTAGGGATAGAGGGTTAAGAAGATCCACAACAATTTCTAGAAGATATCGAGTGAATCTGTGAGGCACTTGGCAATTCTGGAAGGAAGATAGTGGAGTTAGCAACATTCCAATTAAAGAATGTTGCTCGAGCTTAGTATAAGATAATTAAAAAAAGGTGATCCATTGAGTAATCGCTGTTGGAGTGGGAAGAATTTAAAATTATCTTTCTGGAGTGATTTTTACCTATGACTGTTAGAGACTTTAAAGTTCGAGAATTTAAGACTCTGAAGCATGTTCCTTCCATGACTGTAGTGGAGTATGGTACTCATTTTACCCAATTGGAAAAATATGCACTATATTTAGTATGCATTAAAAGGGAAAGAATTAAAAGGTTCGTAATAGGATTGAGCACATCTCTATTTAGGGCCATGGCTGCTTAGATGAATAAGTTTTCTTCATATGCAACCGCTATGGATTGTGCCATGTTGATCGAGATGTGGGAAATGAAATAGAATTCTTTGCAGAAAAAGCGTAAATTCGATAATGAAGAAAGAATGGAAGGTAGTTCTCATGCAGGGGGTCTTCTCGGGTACTCAGGGTTTAGGGTCATTAGAGACATCGATAGATTTCTACTGGACCTTCCCTTTCTCTTATAGCTAGTGTGGATAGATAGATTTCCCTTTCCAGGGGCACGTAATCAACACCTCAGTAGTTTCCTGTACAATCACATCAGGATAAAACTTTCTATAATATTTGTGGGAAGAGATATTCAAGAACTTGCTACAGAGAGACTGGGGCATGCTTTGCTTGTGGACAAGTTGGGCATTTAGTTAGAAATTGCCCGCAGTGTAATTTTGAGTCTAACCAGGGTTCAATTCGGCCTTTGAGATCTTCTTCAGCTAGAACTAAGCCCGTGAGGGCAACCACTTCCATAAGAGGCAGAAGTAATGGTGGGAGGACTTCATCTGGCAGAAGACAGGTTTTTGATCACTGTCAAGCACGAGTCTTTGCCCTGAATTGATAGGATGCACAAGCATCAAATGTCGTAGTAATAGGTATTCTTACAGTTTGCTCACAAGGTTCTTATGTACTATTTAATCATGGCTCCACGCATTCTTATGTATCACCATATTTTGCAAGACAAATAGGTAAAGATGCTAGCAAGTTAAACCACCCATTAGTAGTGATGACTTCTGTGGGAGAATCCATTTTGGTAGACCAAGTATATAAAGATTGTGTAATTACAATCAAAGGTAGGGAGACATTAGCAGATTTCATGTTACTTATAATGACAGATTTTAATGTAATTTTGGGGATGGATTAGTTAGCTTCTTGTTATGCCACCTTAAATTGTCACCTCAAAGAAGTAAGATGCGATTTTCTAAGTGAATAGCCCATCATTATTTAGGGTAACCATAGTGAAGCACCTAATAATTTGATACTTGCCTTAGGAGCCATGAGACTATTAAGAAGAGGATGCCAT
This sequence comes from Erythrophleum fordii, assembly GCA_032878935.1. Taxonomy (NCBI): domain Eukaryota; kingdom Viridiplantae; phylum Streptophyta; class Magnoliopsida; order Fabales; family Fabaceae; genus Erythrophleum; species Erythrophleum fordii. The sequence continues at coordinate 31,213,745 of JAVQMF010000058.1, read as the reverse complement.
GGATTCTTAGCATTAGTTAAAGATATAGAAATACAAGATTCATAGTAAAGTTAAATAATACTTGCAACAAAAAACTTAGTGCTCAACAATTGATGAGAACTCAACTAAGAGATTTTAAAGGAAACATGCTGCAAGGTTAGGGAAAGGATTATAGAGGATGTTTAAGTCAACCACATCAATTAAAAGACAGATCAAGAAAGAAGTCAATGACTTGAATTTCCTAACTAAAAAGTATGGAAAGTTATCCTCAGGACAACCCTCTGTGAATGTGATTAGGGTTACCTCGAAGATCTTCTTAACTAAAACAATTCCTCACTTGCTGAGTTGAAAGGAGATGTTAAGGCATTTAAGGTGGAAAGAGTTGAGTTTGTTGCTGAAGGAATGGCCAAAGTAGTTTTTGCAAAGCTTGAACAAGCCATGCCAAGGCATCTTAAACCTTTATACATTAAAACTCATATAAATGCCAAGCTGGTTTATCGAGTGTTTATGGATGCTAGTGCAACATTCAACGTCATGCCAATGTTTATCTTAAAGAAGCTAGGAAAAAAAAAAAAAAAAAAGACTTAATTAAGATCGATATGGCTATGACAAACTTCACTAATGGATCAACACCATTTAAAGGAATGCTGCAAGTTTAACTTACTACACCTTATGCTTAGGGAGAGATTGTATAAATGCTAATTATTATATTCCATCTTCTCTTTATCAACTACTAATTTTTTAGAATGAAGGTGATTTTGAAATTGTTAAAACTGATGACATATAATTAATAATTTTACTAGTGGATCTAGAGCTAGACCCTTTTGTCACCTACTAATTAATTACAAATGGACTAGCTTTTAAGACTAGCATTCCTAAGGGTGATATTTGGCTTACGAGCTAGAGCAGTGACAAATCAAATCAAGGTTTTTAAGGATCTCTACCTTTGGATGAAGGAAGATTTTGCTAATGAAGGGTCAAAGACACTGTCACCACGGTGCAAACTAAAGATCTACTAAGGAAGGTCAACCTTAGTAACTCATAAGAAGTAAGGACAACAATCACTTACACTCTGCTATCCTAAGAGAAGGTAGATGTATTGGTTGACCTATTAAAAGAGTTTAGAGATTTCTTCACATGGGATTATCAAGACATGCTTGGTTTATCTTACAATCTAGTCAAATATTACTTGCCATTATATTCAAAGAATTTGAGGTGTGTACAATAGCCAAGAAAAATGGCATCAAAACTCATTACTAAGGTAAAAGAGGAAATTAAATGGCTGTTAGAAGCAGGTTTCATTTGGACAACTAGGTACACCAAATAGTTGTCAAATATTGTCTCTTTTGTTAAAAAGAATGAGAAGGTCTCAATCTATATTGACTTTAAGGATCTAAACAATATGACCCCAAAAGATGAATATGTAATGCCCATAGTTGATATTTTAATCGATGCCTCAAATTAAACCATGTCCTCATAGATGGTTGTTTAGGTCACAGTATAGGAGCAATAGGCATCTTTGAATATGTGGTTATACTCTTTAGTTTAAATAATGCAAGGGCCACATACTAGCATGCTATGAATGCTATTTTCTATGACTTGAGCAGTAGAACTATAAAAGTCTACAATAATAATGTAATGGTCAAATCCTTAGATTTTGACTCACATTTATAAAACCTCAAGGCAACTTTTAAGTGTATATGGATAGATAGTTTAAAAATAAACCCTATTAAGTGTGCTTTCGAAATAGTAACTGGTAACTTTCTTGGTTGTCCAGTGTATTACAAAGGGACTGAAGTTGATGCCAACAAAGCCAAGGCTATTTTGAAAGCCAACTCACCAACTAATAAGAAGGAATTGTAGAGCTTTATCAGAAAAGTCAATTTCCTCCCAAGATTCATAGTTAATTATGCTAGTAAGCTTAAGCTAATCATAGCTTTGCTATATTTGAAAGACAAAGAAGAATTCTACTAGGAATTGAGAATGAAGTTGCTTTTAATCAAATTAAGCAATACTTGTCCAGACCTCAAGCATTAGTTCCTCCAATGATGAATAGACTTTTAAAGTTATACATATCGGCTATGAAGGACTCTATTAGTACACTTTTAGCTCAGGATGTTGAAGATAGCATGGAAAAAGGGCAACCCACCATCTCAACAACGTTTTGACATATATTGAATCAAGATACATGCCAATTAAGTTGATCTGTTTCCCTGCATCATGCATGCACTAAGTTGGAATACTACATTTAGCTAGTGTAATTATAATAGGTTGTTTGTAAGGTTAATGTAAAGTTAAGTTGTTTAAGTGTTTATCATCATGTCTAATCTTACAAGGAAAATTGACTAAGTGGCAATCAAGCTCAATTCACATGCCTTGCAATACATACCCTAAAGATATGTTAAGGGTTAAGTACTTGCCAACTTCCTTATCAAGCATCAATGTTTATAAGTAAAAGATATTATACACCAAACTCTTTTGGATTTATAGGATTACAATATTGGAAGATGTTCTTTGAGGGATTTTGTGCCTAAGGGAAAGTTAAAGTAGACATAGTTAGTATTAGCCTAACTCAAAAGAAGGCTCACTTCAACTTTAAATTGGAATTCTCTTACTTAAACAATTAGGCCAAGTACAAGGCTTTGATCATTGGCCTAGAGCATGCGAGTCAATTTCATTCACAGAGTAAGAGATTCACAACTAATGATCAAATAGCTGACTAGTGAATACCAATGCATACATCTTAATCTGGTGCAATGCCATTGGCTAGCTCTTTAAAAGCTTCAACATTTCTCAAATTTCATAATCATGCATGTACTTTGGAGAGAAAACAAAGAAGCAAATAAACTAGCCTAAGTAGCTTTTAGTTATAAGACTCTAATGTACAACTCTAAACCCTAAGTGTTTGACAAAATATCTTTCTTAACGGTTAGACAAATAGCCCAAGTGATGGAACTTATAACAATTGAGTTTGACCTCAACCAAGAACTACTAGTTAAGAAGAAAGAATTGTAGGAGTGCACCTTGAATACAAAAGGTCATCCTTTAATCTTTGAAGTGAACATAACATAATGACAGAGTCAAGGGTTGTATGGAACCATATTAGACTTTAATTTAGTACCACTTAAGGAAATTGAAACTATTATTTTTTTAGAAAGTCTAGATCTATCACGACAAGAGGGTGTCATTAACAAGTCTTTAACATTGTTTGACATAGCCAAACCAAAGCCAGGCCATAACCAGTTGAGGGGGAACAAATTAAAGAGCAACAGAACCAATCCTACCAGAATAAGAGCAAGGATAATTGAGCGTGATTAAATAGATTTACCTAGGGCAAGTGTAGATATAACATCTTTTTTCCAATTAAGATATGTAACCATATGAATAATATGTTTTGAGCGTGATTGAATCGATTTACCCAGGGCAAGTGTAGATGTAACATCTTTTTCCAATTAGGATATGTAAACATATGAATAATATGTTTTTCTAGTTAATTAAACTATGTGAAATAAATGATAAGTTGTGTGAAATATATATATATATATATATATATATATATATATATATATATATATATATATATATATATATATATATATATATATTTGAATACGTATTTAACTACGATACATTACATGCTATTTATATTATGTATTTTATATTGCTATTTGAAATAAATTATATGAATTGGATAATATGTGGTAACAAGTTTAAATTAAATTTTTTATTAAATTTTGAAATATTTTTTATGCTTTGCATCATTAACTAAAATAAATAATATGATATGCTTAGTTTAAATATACCTATTAAATCTTGTAACATAATAGTACATGTTATATGTGCCTTATATAATTTTCATCAATATGTAAATTTTGTAAAGTTATTATACTTATTTAATTTTTAAATATTTTGTGCCAATTATGATAATATGCCTGGTTCAAAGTTTAAGTAAATTATACTAATTATTTAATGAAATGAGAATTTATTCAATATTTACTAGTAATAGACAGGCTTGGGTAAAATTTAAATAGGAAAATTATTTCATTTCAGGATTTTTGGAAATACATTACATAAGATAAATTTACTAATAGAAAATTTCATATAAAGAAATTTTGTTATAATAAATTATTTATATAAAATTAATCTAGCCTAAATATCTGATTAAAAAGAAATTAAAAGAATTAATTTAATTAAAAATTTAGCTACAAATTAATTATATATGTAGAGTTTGACTACAGGAATTGAAATTCAACTAAAAAGCTATAAACACCTTAAAATGCCATATGCCTAAAATATTAGTAAAAAAAAAAAGGAAAGAGTCTTGTGAGGAAGAAGAAAAAGGAACAAAGAAATCATTCACATGCTACCTCCCACGTACTACATGACATTTAGTGCAAAGAATGATTAGTTTATCACATGCATGAAAACTTAGCAAAGACGGATTAATTCGTATATTTGGCATCATTTTGAAACTCAATTCTTGCAATAAATAGTCAAAAAATTGCTCTTTATTTGCACCAACCAAGTGAGAAATTGAGTAACATACAATAGAGAGAAAGAGAGAGATGCATGTGAAAGAAAGGGGAAAGAGAGAAAGAAGGAAGGAAAAGATATAAAACACTAGTTTAGGAAATTTCAAGGTATGTAAAAAAAATTAACAACCTTTCTTTTGGAATTTTGTGATGAGCAAATTCTTTTAACGCTTTGAATCAATTCATTGTTATAGTGAAGATTCAAGTTGATTAAAATAATTACAATTGTATTCAAATAGTTTAGTCATGTGATTATCTTGAAATATTGCCTTTTTCATATCATTCATATTGCCTGATATATTATTGATCCTATATGGTAATTTCTCATGGAACCATGAAATTAAGACTTGAAATGAACATATTTTACCTAATAACTTTTGAAACTTGAAGTATAAAATAAATTCCACAGGCACTTACATTAGGAAAAAAAAATGATTCATAATTACCCTATGCTTGGAGATTTCTATGCTTGGAAAAGGAACCTCTTTGGGCTTTGATGAAAAATTGTTACTTAAACATGGGCAATAGATATGAATGTGGACAATGGACCTTGGACTTTGGACTAAGACATTTAAAAAAATCTTTAAATAATTGAAAATATAACATATTGTGTTTAGTCCTATAAGAAGGTATCACTCTAGGATTTAGTATTATATTATGATTTTGAATTGCCATATACCAAGTTAATCATGATTCATTGTTATTTGATGTCTTGTATTTCAATTGATAGTTGGATTTATTTTTCAAATCTTAATGAATAATTGTTAGTTAGATTTAGAGAATTGATCCTTGATAAGAAAGTGATCTCATGAAAGGAAAGATAAAGAGAAATGATCCTGAAAAAGAAAAGTATAAAGGGAAGTAATCTCAAGAGGAAGAATCATTGATAAGGGAGGTGATATCAGCAAAATAAGGTAGGATCCTTGATAAGGGAGGTAACCTTTGATTGCCTAGTTCTTTAATTATGGATCCCTTCAAAGAACACCCTAACTCAAGAAGGTACTCACTATGAGCAATCCTATTTCACATATGATTAAACCTTAAACAAATTAAAAATTAAAAATAAAGGAAAAAAGAATTTTTAAGTTTGTATGTCTTACTTTTCTATTTTTATTTAGTATAACCATGAAATTGTAAAATCTATAGCTTCATATAGCTAAAAGCATTATATGATATTTTTATTGTTGTTACTATCCACTAGGAATTTAAAATTCTCACTATTTTTATGATATGTCAAGATAATAACTAGTAGGTTGCTTTTACTTTGAATTATGATGGAAGTCAAACTAGTATGAGTAGATATCCTAGGAATAGGATACATGCAAGTGTAGGATCCTTGCTTAAGATGAAAACTAAAGGGAACTCTAAGGCTAGGCATCACATGTATTTGGTTATAAAAAATATATGTTTGTATGTATATGTATAAATTTTAAAGGCAAAAGACTTTTGCCAACTTTTAATGAAGTTACCCACAAATTTTATACATAAGAAGAAGAAGAAGAAGAATGATGATAATGAAGATGATGATGAAACCAGGGATGTCATAGTAAATATAGTCAGATACAATTGAATTATGAGCAGAATTGTCAAACTTGATTTAAAGAAATGTACCATATGAGCAACCAAAAAAGGTTGAAGATTAGAAGATAAAGATAGTCAATCATTTAAGAAATCTCTCAGTTAATAATAATAATAATAATAATACTAGGGATGTTGCACTAGACATAACTAAACATAGCTGAATCAGAAGTAAAACAACCAAATTAGATTAAGAAGAATGTACTAAATGAATAACTAAATGAGGTCAAGGTTTATAAGACAAATATAGTTAATCATTTAAAAAATCTCTCCCCTAAAGTTAACTAGAAAGTGAAGAACATGGTGTTAAACTACATTTTATGTGAAGATACGTTGTATAAGAAGAGCAAAGAGGGAATTTCATTTAGATGCCTTGCTAGATAAGAAACATTGAGAATGATGGTTGAAGTCCATAAAGGATTATGTATAGCACACCTATGAGATAAGTTCTACATCAATATGGATATTATCAGCTAACTATAGTTAAGAATTACATCAAATATGCAAAAATGTGCCAAGAATGTCAAAAACATGGAACCCTGAGGCATGTGCTAGTCACTCAACTTTACCTTATTGTGAAAACATGGCCATTCAAAGGATGGGTTTTAGATTTGATAATCAAAATCTATCTACCTTCATCTAAAAGGCATGTCTTCATTATTAGAGGGGCTAACTACTTTACCAAATGCGTACAGGCTATTCTTATGGAGAAAATAAGGCAAAATGAAGTGATTAAGTTCATAAAGCAGCATATCATTTACAAATTTAACTTACCTCAAGTGATTACAATCTATCAACAAATAACATTCACAAGAGATGAGGTAAGGGCATCTGCATAGGAATTTGGTATTAGATTTATTCATTCAAGCCTTTACTATGTGTAGGCAAATGGTTAGGTTGAGGCTACCAACAAAAACCTTAATTGGATTAATAAAGAATTTCATTAAGGAGTAACCAAGGATATGGCATACGGTTTTACCTAAAGTTTTGTGGGCTTAAAGAATTCAATCAAAATAGCCACAGGTGCCATTCTTTTCAAGTTAGTTTATGGAATTAGACAATTTGGATGAAGATTAGTTAACTATTTTAGAGCATATCAGGTTACATAAGAACTCAGTTATGCACACATATAGTTAAAAGGCTAAACCATAGCAATTTGAGGTTAAAAACATGGTTTAGTAGACTCAACTACTAGTTATGATAAAAGACAAAAAATTTGGATTAATAAAGAATTCCATTGAGGAGCAACAAAGGACATAGCATAAGGTTTTACCAAAAGTTCTATGGGCCTAAAGAATTTAGTCAAAATAGACATAGGTGCTATTCCATTCAAGCTAGTTTATGGAATTAGATAATTTGGTTAAAGATTGGCTGATTACTTTGAAACATATCAGGTTACATAAGATCTAAGTTATACACACATATAGTTAAAAGGTTAAACCTTAGTGATTTGAGGTTAGAAACATGGTTTGGTAGACTCAACTACTAGTTGTAATAAAAGACAAAAATTTGGCAAGTGATCCCTAAATTAGGAAGGACCATGGTTGTATTATATGATTTTGCTAGTGTATGGATCACATAAGTAATAAACTAATGAGTTAGTATCATTCTCAAGAGGAAGAAAATCAATTAATATCATTCCCAAGAAAAATAAAATCAATTACTAATTATCTAAATTTATCTATTACCTAAATTGTCTAATTAAATTGAAACTAATATACGTAAATTTGAAACAACTAGATATTCTTAACAAATACTAACTATGAATGAAAAATACTTTAGAATAAGATTCCTCTCTTTATGTCTTAAGTATCACACAAAATAGACTCTTGCAATTAAATTTAATTAAAATAATGGTTATTTCACTAATATAAATAAAATTCTTTCTCAAAATAAATCAATGTGCTTATATTAAGCCTATGTTTACTTTTGTGATAATACACCTAATACAAACCCATTTTTGCAAGCCACTTAATTGCAATTAATATCTATATAAAATTGTCATATAAGTTTAATACTATAATAATCCATACATGATTAGCCTCTCAATCCTTTCATAATATATTAGATAATTGGTCACCAACCATTCATGAGCAGGAGAAAAAGAGTAATTGATTAAACTGATTAAAATAGTCATAAGCAAATTCTAAGATCAACTTAATATGTAAATAGATTCATCTAAATTTTAAATAAAAGATTTAGCTACACATGATCTTAATCAGCATTGAAAGAACAATAAAACAAAATAAATCTATTATTTAAATGTTGAAGAAAAAGGTAAGAATGAAACTAATGGTAGATTTGAGTGATTTTATTATGCAAGTTTCAATTTTTCAATAGTTTCTAGTGTTTTCCTTCTAAATCTCCTCTCATTTGTATTTCTCTATCTCTAGTTTCCTCTTTGGCCTCCTCTCTCCCAAATTTAAAGCTACCTCATAAAAAATCTCAATTTTTGTTGAACACGAACAACTTATGTTGAAATCACCCATTTACATGGCCTACTCATATGCAGTGCTAATTTGCTTAAAACTCTCCTATTTTACATGCCAATATTCATTAACACAATTAGCCCATGTTTCTTGTTGAATATGCTTGATTTCCCCTTAATTCTCTTATACTTTTTACTTTCTCTTATACCTAATTAGATCATACAAAAACCATATAATATAGATTTAATTACTTAATTTTATCTTAGGAAAAATATGTAAATTTAACACTCATAAACCATTTATGGTTGGTCGAGTTATCTATAGAGAGCCTATCATCTAGTTGATATACAAAGGATGGAGGAAACAAAGTACATAGATGGCAAGCATTTAAGGAAATATTGTCCTTTTATTTTTGAATAGTAGAACATAGAGGCAAAAGAAAACTAGAATGGTATTCACTAAAAGCTTCATTGGAGTCATAGGTTGACCTTATAGCTAAATGCATAAAATAAATAAATAAATAAATAAATAAGGAGGGAAATGGTATGATCCAATGTAATCCCTAAAGCCTATGATCTCCTTATCAGCCATTGGAATTTGTTTCTCCTTAGCTTCTATAAGCTCTTGTGTGATGGGGGCTGGTTTGTCATAGTTGGCATTGCTCTTGGTTGATAATTACTTTAAAGTAGTATTAAAGAATAGGCCTAAATTAGTTTAGTAGCCTTAGCTATAGGATGATTATTGTCTAACTCCTTCTTCAGGATAGGCTTCTAGTCCTTAAGCTTATCAAGATCAATCTTGAACCATTTACCCTTCTATCTTAAGTTGATCCCTTTAGTTTGGTGCCTTTTAACTAGCTCTCCTTCTCCATTATTTGAGCTTGCAACTTATTAGCCTCTTTTTGTAAATTGGCTATTCGTAATAGTCTAGATTCTAATTGGCATGCAAATTAACAACTTTAATTTCTTCCTTAATGTGCTAATCTATAAGAAGACAAAACTAGCCAATATACTTGGAAAATTCAATTGACAGGCTTTCAAGACAAGCTAGTTAAACTTCAACTACCATTTTTAAAGTTCTCTACTAAAGCATTGGACATGGGTTGGAAGTCTTGCCGCACTTTTTCCAATGCAAATTTCCATTAAAAGGGAATGAGATGAGCATAAATGGAGGATAGTACGTAATGGAGAAGTGTGCAAAATGTCAAAAGCTTGGCAGCCAAAGGAAAGGTTTCAATAAGAAGCACAAATAAACTTTAAATTGCCTTGGCAATGGAAGAAGACAATGCTAATAAAGTGTTGATAAGAGTGGTTCTAGGAACTAATGAGGTAAGTTTAAAGATATAAATAGCCCTTCTTGAAGATTTTGTTAGGACATAGAAATAGTCATCATTAGCTTTGGTTTCTTGACAAGAGAAAATAAAATAATGAAAGCATAGGCATACCTTAAAACTTGGAGAAGGATTAGCAGACATAAGGGCTTTATCCCTATTAGCTAAATGAACAAGAGGGAAACCTTTCGAGATCTTTGCTTCAACCAAATCCATGAGTATAGAGGCATCTAGTTAAAACAAGCAAGTTAGAAAAATGAAGAAAGCATACATAATAACGATAAAGTCAAATAAGATACTTGTGGTGCGCTTCTTAAAGTGTGATTTGGTTAATAGAGGTGAGGCAGACATAGAGGAAGAATGTTTGTAGGAAACAATAAAAGAGCTAACTATAAGAAAAAAGATGTCAACAATATCAATTAGGATACCCTTGAAAAGAAGATAAACTATTCTTGTCTACCTAAGATTAAAAGAGTGTAAAAATCTTAGTGAAAACTCATTAAAGAACAAACTAACAGTGCCATAAGTTAAACTCTAACTAATTTGTATACCTTTTCCTCAGTTGAAGGGAAATATCAATTATATAAGTCGAACAAGCTAGAAAAACAAGGATGCCTTATATGAGACTTGGCTACCTTACATAACAATAAGGTTCTAGTTAAGGTTTATTGTTTTAAGAGTAAGGACATGTTCCTATAACCAAGTTATAGGCAATTAGGTAGCTAGTCTAGACATAGCAAATTTCAACTTTGTTAACAACAAGCCAATCAAAGTGATCAGCATAGAACCATAACAAGCTATATTGTCTAGCCAAAAAAAGGAAAGTTCATTAGTATCTCAAATCTAAAAATGATAAAGCATGGTAATAATAATCTTAGCTTGGTTGGCATTGAACGAGACGTGATAATATAGTTTTACAAAACAAGTGAGGTGCATAGAATTATGATTGGCTAGAAGATGGTCAAACCTAAATCAAGGAAGCATCGTGTAGAGCTACCATTGTAAAAAATAGAAGGGGCTATGAATTGTGTCTAAGGAAAGGCCTTGAAACAACTTTTTTTGAAAAACATAAAGCCTCAAGTAGAAATACCTAAGAAATAAACACCAAAGGTTTTATACAATTACCATGGAGTGCAAGGGCAAGTGGTTGACATTCTTTTACTGTTTGAGTAGAATTTATATAGAAAAAGTGTTAACAAAGCCAATAAAGAAGAAAGGCCATTTGTTTCTTAAACGAAGGGACTAAGTCATTAATCTTAGCATATGTCAATAAAAAAGGAGAATAAGATGCTAATTTTTGGTAAAATTCAACTATGAGAGGATCCTTATAGGCAAAGTAACTCGTTTGACTCTTATTAATGGGAGCCTAGTTAACATGGCAAAGTTAAACAAGGTATTACCATTTCCGAAAGGAAACAAGAAAATGTTACCAATAGAAGACCAAAATGGGATTGTTGCTAAAAAATATTAATGTCTCTTAGGATGTTAAGCAGCACCAATCTTAACATTTCTTTAATACCAACTCTTTCCAAGTTTGACTGAAAAAGGGATGAAGTATAAGGCTAAGAACAATGGAAAAAAGAAGGCTAGATCATTTAGTAATGGCTGAGAATTGAGATGTGATGTAACATCTGACTTAAGCCAAACTAGAATTCAATAAGATAATGAAAAAAAGGTCCTATAATAAAATAAATTAAGGTCAAATAAGGGTAAAAAGTTGATCAAGACATTAAGAAATAGGGCTGTGAAATCACTTACAAAAAAGAAAGCAAAGTTAAAATGACTAAACAGAAAAAAATGGTACTTCAGTAGCAAAATCATAAATTTGAGCAAATTTTAGAAAACTCAAGAAAAAGAGTTTTAAAGGCCAAAATTAAGCTCACTAGAGGTTTTAAAAATCTTGAAAATCATAGAAACAGTCAGAATTAGTATAAACCTTTTCGGTACGCTAAATGAGTTAAATAGTGTTGAAATTTTAAATAGTGCTATTTTTCACTATTTTAATCCATCTAAATCTAAAAACAATGTTTTTATATGAAAGAGTATCTAAAATTATGTAAGGAGTGATTAGATCTCAAAAAGCCTAAAAAATGAGTTTGAACGAAACAAATGTGCAACTAGGGGCAAAATAGTTATTTTGAAAAAATTATATATGAGGCTTCTTATGAAAGCCAAGTCCTACCATCTTCTCCACACTTCCATTTTCAAAATTTTTAGCCATTAATGGAGTCTTGAAGAAAGGAAGAGAGAGAGATTTCAAGCCTCTATTTAGGTAAGTAAAGGGTTTTGTTTCACCTCGTGCCAATTAGGAAGGTTGATATATTCTCTAAGAGCTTTCTAATGGTAATTTTCTTTTTCATGAAAACTTCAAGTTTGGATCTGACCCAAGGCAAAATGAAAGTTTTTTCAAGAAACTAATTGGTGGAAATTGACGAGCACAAAGAGGGCTTCAAGATGAGATATTAGTTAACCCTTGAATCAAACCATACATAGAACCTTAGATCTTAAAATGCCTCTTATAGAGAAAGAGAGAGGGAAAGGCTCTTCTCTATATTTTCATGCACTTTAATGATAGTAAGGAGCATGTAGAATTAGAGTATGACATAAATTTAGTAAGAAATTGATAAGTTTAGAACCTATAATAGTAAAAACAAACCTATAGTGAGTCCAAAAATATATCTTTACCCATGGAGACCTTAATGGAGGAATTTGGGTGTAAAACTTAGCAGACATTTAGAAAAAATCTTAAAGTTCCATATGAGTCAAAGTTTGTAATTTTTGGATTAGTATAAAATATTTTATGAATTTTTGAATTTAGCCTAATAAAATTGCTTTGTATCATTTTTGTCTTTGGTATAGCTGTGGTTTTCATATTCTTTTAGAAGTTAAATAGATTCATTTTAATTTAAAATTTTTACAATAGATAGTGCACATCAAGAACTTTCCAATAAGTCTTAGTTTGCCTAATTTGAATACTCTTAGCCAAAGTTATAAATTTTTAAAATTAGTATCAAAAAACTATCCTGCAACAAGAACTAACCATTGTTTTTCCATTTTTAAGGAACCATGTGAATTCAATTAAATATAATATTTTTAAAATATAAATTAAATATTATAAGCTTTTCAAAAAGGTATTATTTGCCTAATTTTGAGATCCCTAGCCAAAGTTATGTAATTTTAAAATTAAGCCATAATATGTGATATAACAAACACTTGAGGGGCATATAAGCAAGTTAGCTTAGATATGCATTGGTTACTTATTTTTATACTTAATATAATATTTTAGGTATGTGTAGATGACTAGAGTGGTCTTTGGACAAGAAGACCAAGAAGTGAAGCATTAAGCTAATAAAAATCAAATAAAAGAGACAACTGAAGAAAGTTAAATAAGGCAAAAGGCAAAGTAAGAAGTTTTGGATCAACTCTCGATCTCCTAAGAAGAAATCTCTCCTTATCTTGCATCTAATTGAGTGTTTGAATGAGTTGAAATTCTTGTATATTTGTTTGTTTAACGAGTTCATAAGTTATGCTTTAAATTGGCTTGTATCATAAATTTTATGCACATAAAATATTATAATTGGCTCCTAGCTCCTCAAGGCAAGGAATTAAGTGTAATAATTCTTCTTTAACTTAGAATTTAGTATGGTAGAGCCCAATGAATATAAAAGAGAATTATGTTTTAGCTCCTAACTCCTTATGGGGGAAAACTAAGCGTAATAGCTCTTCTTTGGCCTAGAAATGAGTTGAGTTGAGCCCAACTAGTATGTTTAGATACTATGGCTTATTGTGAAATGAGTTTTCATGCTTAAAGTTGCATTGGAGTTTCATGGTGCATAAGAATCACATGTTTACACCACATGCATTGCATTTCCTCATAACACTCTTATATGCATTGATTTGATTGAAATTAATTACTGAGATTCTCCCAAATTCCACCCTTATTTCTATTCTTCCATTACCCAATGCCAGGTGGAAGTACCAATGCTAGCAAAGGAAAAAAAAAAAACAAAATGATGTCAGAGTTAGAAAACAATATGAATAATATATCTATATGATTTTGTTGTAATATTACAATGAATGTATATGCCAAGTTTTACTTCTTTAGTGATGTAATATGTGAAATAGTACAAAGTTAATAGTGATGTAACTTTAGTTTAAATTTGTTAGTATCGAAGGATGATGTATGTCCAAATAGTGTCATTTGATTTCACTACTATTTGTATTTTCTACATCTATGAGTTTTGGGATGAAATATAACCATTTAAGTGGTTTGAATAGCTAATTTTATAAGAAGAAACTCTACTCGATTTTTCTTAGAATGTAATGTAAGTTTGTTTTTAGTTTTCATTTGTTAAGGTAAATTGGTAATAAGAGATTACCAATGCTTTATCTGTAAAATTGGAATGACATGGAATTATAGATAAGGAGAAGTAAACATATTTGAAATTTTTGGATTCAACATTTTACTTGCATAAGTAAATGGACTCACTAAGGAACCATAATAGCTAAAGAAGAACTAGATAATGAAGGTGTTACATGTGATGCCAACTAGGAAGTGTAAAATGACAAAGTTCATTTGCACCTACTTCAGGTAATGGAAACACAGTCCTAGAATGTACCCATCATCAACTTTAATAAGGGTATCTTTTAACATTAGAGGGACAAGGCAAATAAAACTTCTATGGTGGTTAATAAAAGGAAGAAGTAAAGGATTCAATACCTTAAAGAGAATATAAGGATTGGTTTTGAGAATTAGAGGACATTCAAGAGATTCAAAAACAATGGTAATGAAGAAATGACAAGGCTTACTGATAATTTTATGAGAAATGAAATTCGAATGGCTATATTACCAATTTGATTGATTGGATAGAAGTCACAGTGACAACATCAAGATAGGAGATAACAATTAAACATTTAAAACTTTGAAGATATATCATGTCTCTTGATACTTTGTGTAATGACTAATCCACACTAAGAGGCACAAAAAGGGTAAATACGTTAGCACTAAAAATCATAAGGCTACTATTAACAGTTAGTGACTAGTGTGACACCTTAATCTACTACCGTTACCTAGCCTCTCACTAGGCTCGGTTCCATATGATTTCTAAAGAACTACTACTCTTCCGTGGCATTTTCATGTTATGAAACAGGGTTTCATACACTCATCATCTGTCCCGTGGGTCCTGTGAACTTATCATTCGCATTCTCAATTCAAACTCCACTTATACAACTCATACATAGCATAAAACAAACCATAAGCCACGGGTATGGAGCCAAAAACCAGAAAAATGCATTTTCTCACTTGTGCCCAAAAGTCATATTTTGGCTCTCAATTTGGAAAATCATATCTAATTCTAGAAAAATGGGAATCTAGTAAACTTTGACTTCCTAGGAAGCTCTAAGTGTTACCTTTACACTAAAAATAATTCCCAATCGAAATCTCTGGGTTTGGATGATGTTTGATATCGAAAATGGGAAGGAGGTCCGGCTGTCACTGTTTCTGGTGCAGCTTACTGTCATGACTTTCAAAAATTCATAACTAAATCCACAAAAATTCAATCTAGGCACACTATACCAATTTGAAAAGCTACAGATGTATACTAGAGGAAAAAAATAAGTCCAGATCAGTTCAGTAGCTCCTACTCCCCAAAAACTGATGGAACAATAACGGGGGTCAGATGAGCTCCCTAATGCTGATATAGAACTTCAGATGGTTCGTTCTCTCTCTACAGACCTCCGATTTAGTTGATTCTAGTTCCTATAAGTCACTGTGGTTGTCTAGTTCATGTGTATAAAATTTCACCACATTTGGAATCCATTTGGTCTATGAATGCCACAGATTTCATTTCTGGTTTATATGAACAGTACATGACCAATCCATTAAATTTTTCCAAATTCAACAATTCGCTAAATATTCTCTCGACCTATGAATATTACCAACTTTAGCTTCTCAAGAAGCTTTCTACAAACTCTAGAGGCATGCCAAATCTCATGGCAAGAGGAGCTCATCCGGTCATACTTTGATGGAGCTCTCAAATATACCAATTTTGGCACCCGAAAGGTCCAAAATGGATCCAAACGGCCTCTCACACACTCTAGCCACTCATGGACAAGTTTAAAAGCATAACAATAGTCCATATAACAAGTCCATGTGGTCCAAATCAACATACATTCTAATCTCACTATGCTACGACCAAAAATACACTATCTCATTCATTCATCAAAAGGGGCAAAACCCTCATTTCCATTGATTTGGCTATCAACATAGTTCATACATTATCTTTTCATACATATACACTTTTTACAACATTTACATCTCAAAAATAGTGGGTACATATTCATTTTGCACCACTTTACATCAAAATACATCAAAATAGAGTAATATCTAACTAAGCATACTCCTAGGCTCCTTGGTGTGCACTTGCTTCTCCTTGTGCTCCACTTAGCATGTTAAGTTGGGAAGGGAAGGGGTGAGATTCAGGGAATCTCAGTAGCTCATGCACTCAATCAAGTAAGCAATCAAGGCATATAACAAGTCAAAGCATGTGAATAAGCATTTAGCCATTCTCAAACATCCAACACACATTGTACATGCTATGGAAATCACAACAATACCAAAAACGGGCTCCAGGGACTTTTGGTCTAGCCTCACCCGAGTTTAGGGACTTTTGGATGGCCTCACCCGAGTTTAGGGACTTTTGACTTAGCCTCACTCATTTGAGACTTTTGGCCTTGTCTCACTTATCTCAAGGGACTTTCGGCTTCACCTCACCCATCTCAAGGGACTTTCGGCACTACCTCACCTGAGCAAATCTCACAATTCATCACACAAGCATATTGGCATCAATGCATCAAAGTAATAGCATATGGCATATTCCACACAATAAGCATATACATAAACATACAATGACTATCATATCTAAAAATGCAACAAGAAAGAGTGGGAAGAGAGAGAGCTACCTTATCAGCCAAGGTCAACACTAGCTTTTCCTTTCAATTCCTCTTCTCCCTTCTTAAGTTCACAATCACACCTTGATGGAGGTGTTTCTCTTGAGCTTAGACACACAAAAGCATGCAATTACTCTCTTAGAATGTAATCCTTCAGATCAAACTCTCCTAACATACCAGAACCTAGAGTTCTCTCTCTCTCTCTAGAATGCCATCAACTCTTTCTCTCTCTCAAGTTCCCATGGTAGTGGAAACTACATTTTCAAAGAAAACACAAAAATTTATAGGTGTTTTCCACTTTCCCTCTTTTGACCCATGCCCAAAATCCAACCATTTTCACAAACAAAACCGTGGGAAGAGAGGGCAAAGAGAGGGGATCAGAGTTCTAAGAAGAAATGGGAGAAGTTTCCTTACCTTTTCCTTGCTCTTCCTCCTTCTATTGATCTCTCTCACTCTCCACGCCTCTTTTCTCTCCTTAGGTCGAAGTCTAGGGTAGATATGAGAGAAGAAATGAGTTTGGGCATTTAATGAAGTCTAATTCTCGCCTTTTACTCTCTTCCGGACTGACCCTCGCTACGGCGAAAATTAACCTTCGCTATAGCGAGCTCGTGTTATCTGGCTTCGCTATGGCGAGGTGTAACCTTTGCTACGGCGAGCTCGTATCAGTTCCATTCGCTATGGCGAGATATACCATTCGCTATGGCGAAATCGCGTCAGTTCCAGACCTCACTCTCGTTATGGCGCACACTACGATGAGTAACTCCCTGGTTTCTGTATGGACTGCTGCCCGCACTCACTATAACTAGAACCTCGTTCGCTATTGCGAGAAGACATTCTCGCGACAGCGAGACCATTTCTCGCTATTGCGAGAAGACTTAGCACAGTTTCTGGACTTCAAAAATTTTCAGCTTTCTATTTCTTTTCTTTTCCTTTTTCTTTTCTTTTTCCCGGTTGTTACAACTAGAATAGGTAAGTGAGACCTAATTAAGAGCCTAGAAGGAATCATCAATACCAAGTTCCGGCTAAGGACTAGGTGCTAGCCAAACTCCACTTAACCAGTCAAATCTGCATCGTTGGTTGAAGACCTATGCCTCATGTAACAAAAATACTAATAAAATAAGAAGGTGTGAATTTAACAAAATAACAACCTATAAAGAAAGTTGTGTGTCATGATTTTTATTCCTAATCACTAATCAAGCATGATGACATGAACATAAATATGGGCTATTTAAGATTGTGTAGAGGATGTTATAAATTGGAACTAAAGATTATTATGTAAAACACATATAAACCTCCCAAGAAACTTGTTTTACAACCTTTTTATTTTTTTATTGTTAGCCTTTTTACCAACTTTATTTACATGCTTTATTTGTTGCTTTCAATTTAATTTTAGTCAAATTGTATTCAGTTTCTTTCGAAGTACTTGTATTATTAATTTCAAACTTGTATAGTTTATGCAATTCAATATGATATTCACATTTTCAATCCTAATATACTATTAGTTGTTTTATCTTAAATTTAACTATATTTAAGACTTAGGATGTAACTATAATATATTAATCTCAACTAGTCTCCACTTAGGCTTGATTCTATATGATTCCTAAAGAAAAAAAATAAACTGTGGCATTTTAAAGCTTTAAGTCGGGGTTTATATTGTCATACTTCATCCTGTGGGTCTTGTGAACCCATCAATCACATTCTCTACCCAAACTTTATTCATATAACTCATACATAGTATAAAACAATTAATGAACCACAGATATGAAGCCAAAAATAAAAAAAATTTCAATTTCTCTCGAGGGTCAAAAAGTAAGATTTTTTGCTCTAATTTTGGAAAATCATAACTAATTCTAAAAAAATAGGAATCAAGCAAATTATAATTTTATGAAAAGCTCCAAATGTTAAATTTACACTAAAGATAATTTTAAGACATAAATATAGCCTTTAGACCATGTTTGATAATGAAATAGCCACAAAGGTCATGCTATCTTTGGAACTAATATAGATTTCTGATGTAAATTTTAAAAATGTCTAATTAATTCTAAAAAAAATCCAATCTATGAAAATATATGAATATAGAAAGCTATGGATGTTAGCTAAAGAAGAAAAATAGTTCAAGATCAAGCCAAGAGCAGTCAGACCCTGGAAACTAATCAAATAGTAATGTAGGTCTGAAGGTGTGCCTAGAACAAAATAGAAACTTCAGAAAATTATTTCTCCCGCTACTGACCTTTAATTGAGGTGCTTTTAGTTGGTATAGGTCACTGTATGTGTCTAGTTTTTGCCTATAAAAGTTTGTAGTAATTGGATATCGTTTAGCCTATGAATGACATAGATCAAATTTCAAACCAATTATACAGTACATTAACCAAAACCAGAAAATTCTCTAACTTTAAAAATTCACAAAATATTCCCTAAACCTCTAAATATTTTGCACTTTAACTTCCTAAAAATCTCTTAACAAGGTTTAGATGCATACCAAATTTTAGATCAAAGGGAGCTCATTTGGGTAAAAAGTGATATAGCCTACCAATATGGTCACTTTTGCTTCTCATAATGTAACTCTTTAGTCCAAATAGCTCCTTTTAGTATTTGACACCTCTTGGGCAAGTTTAAAAGCACTAATATATCACATATAAATTGTTCAAGTGGTTCAAACTATCATGCATCTCAAACTCACTATGCTATATACCAGAATACACATATAGGAATGGGTTACCAAGTACTCAAAACTTGCATTCACATTGCTTTGGTTCTAATATTGATATATACAATGTATTCACATACTTTTACATTTTCTCATCTATTTATATGTTAAAAATAACATATACATATATCTTTTGGCACTTTTCTACATTAAAAGAACTAAAACAAGCTATAAATTTAACTAAGCATGCTCAACTAGGCTCTTTGACTAGCATCTTGGTTTCCTTAAGCTCCACCTAACATGTTAAGATGGGAGAGAAAAGAAGTTGAGATTTATGGAATCTCAATAGCTCATACACTCATTAAAGGAAGCACTCAATGCATATAAACATGTCAAAGCATGCAAGTAGACATCCAACCATTCAAAATCATACAACACATGATTTACATGCTATGATAATCATATTAATGCCAAGAATAAGATTTAGGGACTTTTGGTCTAGTTTCACCCTATTTTGGGGACTTTTGAATTGGCCTTACCCTTGATCTAGGGACTTTTAACTTAGCCTCACTCATCCATGAGATTTTTGGCCTTGTCTTACCAATTTCTAGGGACTTTTGGCACCACCTCACCTTTTAAAAGCAATTTTCATAACCTAAAATATAAGCATATTGGTAGCAATGCAATGAGGCAATATCAAATGGCATGTCTTACAATACAAGTGTACATACAAATATACAATGAGTATCAGACATCCAAGAATGCAGCAAAAAAGAGTGAAGAGCTACTTTGTTAGCCAACACAAGCCTTCCCTTTTGATTTCTCTTTTCCTTTCTCGGTCTCACAACCATAACTAGATGGAGCCAATTTTCTTGGGCCTAGACACAACAAGTAGCATGCAATTACTCTTTTGGAACTCAAACAAATACTCATAAAGGCTAGGGGATTCTTATATTAAAACAAACTTTACAAAATGTTTGAGAATCCCTAGTTTCTCCCTCTTGAATTTTCCTAGCTCTTCTTCTAATTCCTTTGCATTTCCTAACTTCTCACACTCTAATTCAAGGGTTTCATACTTATTCTAGGTCAGAACTTCCTTCCTCTCTCAAGTTATCAAGTTGCTAGAACCAGCATACATAAGAAGCAAAAAAGAAAAAGCAAAGAAGAAGAAGCAAAGATATATAGGTATCTACCTTGAATTCTAGTCTTCTTCAAGAGTGGTTCCCTTGCCTTCACCTTCTCTTTAAATCTCCATTCTCCCTTTTCTGAACCAAGCTTAAAACAAAGCCAATTCAACAACCAAAATCATAGAAAGAGAGGGCAAAGAGAGAAGAACAAAATTATAAGAAGAAAAACTATGAAAATCTCAAGTCTTGCTCACCTTTCTCCTTATTCTTCCTTAGCTTCTCTTGGTCTCTCTCTCTTTCTCTCTCTAGCCTTTTTCTCTATTTTAGATGAAGCATAAGTCAGTTAAAAGAAAAGAGAGCTTCTAGACTTTTTAAAAAGCAAAATTCTTCTTTTTCATGCTTTTTCCGGACTAACCCTCGTTATAGCGAAAAATAATCCTTGCTATGACGAGCACATATCAATCCTAAGCCCCTATTCTCGTTACGGGGCACGCTATTGCAAGAAATCCCTTGATTTTTATATGGGACACCTAAACTCGCTATAGCTCAATGCATTTTTGCTATAGTGAACTGGTATATTTGCTATAACTAGTTGACTTCTCGCTGTAGCGAACAAGTATATTTGCTATAGCCAACAAGTGTTCTGACTAATTATAGTTAGCAGACTTAAAAAAATTTCAAAAATTCTAGTTATTACGGAGGAAAACTTTTATTCTAGGAGAATTGTGTCTCATCTCCTCAACCAACATAAAAATAAGGACTGAAAAGCGAGTTTTCCAAACCTAATTTCATGACAATGTTACATCAACATTACGACCAATCCCTATTCAAAAAAATTTCAACTATTAGGAAAGATGCATATGTACCAATCAAATAAAGTGTTTCTTTAACTAAGTAACAAAAACTTTTACCTTTCCTACATCTAATATTTAAGAAAATTTCCACAAAGCCAAATCAACTGCATATTTGCAAAAGCACAAGGCCAAAATATGAAGATTCAAATAAAAAGAAATTCCCAATAAAGTTATTTTCCATCAATTTTTCTCTATCATCCTTTTTTGGCTTCTTTTTTCTTTCCCAGTATCTTGGCTCCACCATGAAAATCGCATATAAAAATTGAAATTAGTAGGGGTTAACCAATTGATCAAAGTCTTATATTCTTTAAAGGAAAAGTTATATTTTAGTATCTTAAGTCGTCGATATTTATATTAAAAGATTTTAAATTTAAAAATTATTTTGAAGGATCCTAAAACAAAAATTTTAAACTACATGAAAAAATTACAGTTTAGAACTTTAAATTAAAATATTTGATTTCAGGGTTTGTCAAAATTATTTTAAAGTTCAAAATCTTTTAACATAAATATTTTTAACTTAAGATCTTAAATTATAATTTTTTCCATTTTAGGGTAGCTACTAGTAAAGAATGATTGAAACAAGTTAAATTTATGATTTGAGCCTTTTGGAAATGATTGAAAAAAATTTGCTTTCTTCTTTTAAAAGGTATTTATTTTATAAGTTTGTCATGTTCATACCCTCACTTTAGAATCATTAATTACTTTATTATACAATACTATTATTACCCTAACCTTTAAATACACAACTTTACACCCATTTTCTTTTTCTTTCTTTTTACACACGTTTTTGCTATTTAGTGCATAAAATTATTAGTATGAAAATGAAAAAAAAATAATGAAGTTATAAATAAAATAAAATAATTACATTTAATATGATATAAAAAATGAAAATATCATTTCGTTTGAGTGTTTAGTTATATAAAATTAATATAAGAATGAAAAAAGAATAATAAAAGAATGACTTTTGTATTCCTACATAAAAATGTTAGTGGAATGAAAAATAAGTAATGATAATTACAACATAATAAAAATTTCATAAATTAGGCATAATAATTATTTTTAATTAGCATGCTTAAAGAATGGAATTAAATTCTTTCTCTAATCCGGCAGAATATGTATTAAATAAAATTATTCAATGTATTCTTCTCTTTTCCTTCTACTTCCTTTTACCATATGGGACATTAGTGAATGATGTATTTCGATATGTTTGCTTTAATTTATTATTTTTTATATATATTGATTAAAATTTTTTATATATTTATTGTGATTTTATTTCTTATATTATAATTAAAATTAACAGTGACAAATATTTATAATGATTTATCCATTCAAATAATATTAATGATAAAAACAAATCTATATGTATATTTTTTTTTGTAAATTAAATGTTAAAATAATTTTTTTTAGAAATATTTTTCAAATACAATAATATTAATAAAAATGTTTATCAAATAGGTTTACAAAATAATTTTATCAAATAATTCTTAACCTTCTTATATCTAATATTTAGTAAAATTTCCATAGAGCCAAATCTGCTGCATATTTGCTAATGCACAAGAAAAGCCCAGAAAATCAAGATTCTGAATAAGTAAAAAGAAATTGTGGTTGGGGCGGTTTTCTATCAATTTCTCTTTTTCGTTCTTTCTTGGTTTCTATTTTCTTCTTCTCCTTTTGCTTCTTCAAATGGCGTCACAGAATTTATATAAGGCCCTGCACATTTAATATCTTGGTTCCACCATGAAAATCGCACAGAAGAGTAATTAGTAGTGCCAACGTTTTGACCCTAGTCTGCGATTCTTTAATAAAGGTAGCTATTATTAAACAATGAATGAAACACGCGAAATTTATGATTACTCATTTACTTGTCAAGTATAAGATTAATTAATAGTAAATCAGCTACACTCACAAAGATAGCAAGGGAAAGCAACTCAAAAAGAAAAATTACAATTAGTTCCCGCAAGTTATTAATTTAATAACCATTCAATTTAAACGATTATTTAATCTTTGGCTTAAATATATATATATATATATATATATATATATATATATATATATATATATATATATATATATATATATATATATATATATATATATATATATATATATAATTCAAAAGCAGTAATGTTAACTTCTTTTTTTTTTTTAAGACAATCTAATTTTTCCTTTGTACTATGTTTTCATAGAAAAATTAATACCAAATCTAACAATGCTAAATTAACCTGGATGCCAGGTGCAACTGAGTTAAGTGCCAAATAAATAAATAATATCTGACTTAGTAAACTATTAAATTTGGATAAGTAATGCGACGAGAGCAAAATTAATTGCATTCAAAAGTACGCTACTTCTTGTGTCTAAAAAATAAAGTAAACTACTTCTTTAAAGGAAACATTATAATTCAACATCTTAAGTTAAAAATATTTATATTAAAAAATCTTAAATTTTAAAAGATTATAAAATAAAAAATTTTAACTTAATGTTTTGAATTATAATTTTTTTATCTAATTAAAATTTTTAATTTTAAAATAATTTAAAATTTTACATTTTTCTAATATGGATATTTTTAACTTAAAATTTTAAACCATATAATTTTTTTTTTTTTAACAACTTTAGATGGTGTAGCATTTTTAGGCATTTGATGACTCCGATAGCAAGCAACGGATCCTTTGCAGTAGACGTCCTCATGCAGTAGTGTGCAGTAGCTCATTTTTTGTTTTTGTTTTTTTTACTTTTTGAGTTTAGAAGTAAAAATAAAAAGTAAAAATTATATTTGTGAAAATAAAAAATTTAACCATAAAAAAATTACACTTTAAAAATTTTAACTGCAGTGCAATTATTAAAGTGTATTTTTTTTTTCGTAGTTAAAATTTTTATTTAATATAATTTTTAACTTTCATTTTT
Source organism: Erythrophleum fordii (assembly GCA_032878935.1). Lineage (NCBI taxonomy): Eukaryota > Viridiplantae > Streptophyta > Magnoliopsida > Fabales > Fabaceae > Erythrophleum > Erythrophleum fordii. The sequence goes on along the minus strand of JAVQMF010000058.1, from coordinate 31,189,420 downwards.
ATCCCTAAACTCAAAAAATAAAAAAAAAGGGCAAAAAAGCCTACCAAGATCATCCGCACACCATCCATATTCCAAAAGCAAAGGACACCAGTTTATTTTTTATTCTATTTACAGGAAAGTCTAAAAATGGGAAATTGGGCCACGTTGGTAGAATAAAGTCAATGAACTTTTTCTGTATATGAAATTGTAAACTTTTGTGGGTTTGGAATGTGGCCTACTAGATTATCCAATTTGAGAATCCTTTGGGCAGCCTTTTGACTTATCAATCAAACCACAGAACTATTACTGGCAAGATCTCAAAGTTTCTTTTAGTGGCTTTTGCTTTAGTGAAGTTGAATTCAACCCTTTCTCGCTTATGTTTGCAATACTTTCTGTAAAGCTCTAGCAGACTTGATGCCTTTTGCATTTTGATTGAAGTTGATGCTTTTTTCTTTTAGATAATTTCGTCACTTAGTTTTGTTTGCATTAGCAAATAGCCAAATTAATGATTTTGTTTTGAATTGTCAGAAAATGTTTGTTTTCTTTATCTCAGGCTCTGATGTACACACCAAATTTAAAGGTCCAAATGGAAAGAAATGGGCCCTTTTCTTGTTCGTTGAGGGAGTGACAACAACATCGCCACTTCTCGTATATTTTTAAAAAATATATAAATATTTTAAAAATAAAAATTATCTCATATTTTAGTTTAATTTTAAAATTTTTGATTAAAATAATTTTCATTAATTTAAATACATATTTTCTTTAAGCTAAAAAAAATCTAAATTCAAGGTATTTTGATAAAAAAATTTTAAATTAGACTAAAATGTAAAATAAGTTTTTGTTTCAAATTAGGTTTATGTATATTTTAAAAAAATAAAAAAAAAATTATATGATTTTAACAAAACTCAAGAAAAATCTTTATAATTTATTAATAATAAATCCTTATGGTATTTGAATTCTATTGTTGTATCATGTAACTACAGCACATAAACAACTGTCATATCTTTAGGAATGTAAAACTATTATTCTAATCGTCATTTAGATCAAATTTGGATGACTGATATTTCTTTTTGTTTTTTTATTTTTTGGGTTTTGGAAGATAGAAAACATAGAATAGAAATAATCTTCTAATTTTCAACTTGAAAAAAGGACAATTGGGACTTTAAAAAAAATAAATTTAGACTATTCAATTTTGATATAAACAGTTCTTAGGCCATGTAGCACCCTTTGCTCATCGCTGCAATAAGCAGAGATCTAGATTACTTACTATCCTGTAAGTTTTTCAAAGCTACCTTACAAGTTATATATAATTGTCTCTACTATAGTATATGTGGTTTAATACTAGTGTGTGTATGATCTTGTTGACATGACTATGAAGACGAAGTCCTTGAAGCTGTTTATTTTAGGTGGCAAGTATGCACAGGGGATCAATGATTCATAACTCTCGGGAACAAGTAGGACCAAGAAATTGCAGGATATTAATTACTTATATCTTGAATACTTTTTATGGTTCTGTATGGTTTGTTGTGCGTGCTTCTTCATTTGTTTGCTATTTCGTATCTTAGATAAAGCATGTAATATACAAAGTCTATAACTGTTGGATAAAGATCCTCTAAACTGCAGCTTGCTTTCTAGAGAGTTAGCAGAATGGATAATTTAATTTGTGCACAGTACAAGCTACTGGATATCAATTCATGGAAGTGTGAGGAGCTAAATCCACATGTTTTTATGTCTGGAATTTGTAAGATGATGGAATGAGCTATATTGAACTGGCATATTTAACTTTTAGTTGTTTATGATGCTTACTGTTAAGAAGAAATGTAACACATAATTTTTTTTAATTGAAAAAATAATAATAATGGGTGAATATTGTAACTAGGTGGACTCTTAAAAATTCAATTTTAGGATAGGTTGATCTTGACTGTTATTTTTGTTACATCGACGATTTATTCATTACATTTGATCCTTCGTTTTGATATGTATCTGTATTTTTCTTGCCGATGTCTGCTTACCAAGTTTTCTGCAGAATAATCACGTAAAAGGGGGGGAAAAGAAAAAAAAAAAAAATCTTTCTCAGGGTGAAGCAAAATTTCATCATTCCATGCAACTATAATGCATCATGTCATGAAATCATAATTTCTCCTCAAATTGATACCCATAATGATCTGCCTCAAAGGTTTTGACTTGGGAATCTCTCTTGAAATTTTCCTTCCTTTTCATTTACTGAAATCACTAAAAATCTTCTTAATTTTTCTTTCTTGTGGATTAGAATTCTGTTTCTTGATAGTTTATGGTGAACTGGTGATTGAATTTCTCATAAATGTTTGATGTTGAATTCTCAGAGTTTTTAACTCATACCAAATTCAAGATTCATGATGAAAATTCTACTCTGAAAGCTTTGAAGCCACAATCGCATAGTTCCATCATAGGTTAAGGTTCTATATGCTCATATTTTCTCTAACTGTTATGTTGTGCTAATGCAAATTTTGCTATTCTCTCAGCTTTTTCCTTGCATTTATGTGAGAGCTTAATTCACTGTGATAACATGAAGCAATTCTTCAGTACATAAATAATGAACTTAAATAGCATTATTTGATTTTCTTCGCTAACGTTAAAGATGGACTGAGAAGAACATAGTTGTGTCCTATAAATCTGGCATCTTTGGGGAAAATAAGGTATGTATGGTGACCAAAGAAACTCACTATGACTATATCAAGCTTCTACTGGTGTTTGGAAAGCTTCCCTTGTTGTCCTCAGTGAATTATTGGTACCATTTATAAAGTGTGTGTCCTATCAGTTTGACGATAACAATACAACTTTATGGTTAATTTTCAAATTGATGCAGCAATTGAGTTTACTGAAAGAGTAGGCCACTTTGGGATACCAACAAACCTCATCACCTACCTCACCCAAGGGATTCATCAAGACCTAGAAACAACAGCAAAAAATGTAAACTACTGGGTTGGAACGTCGACGCTTATGCCTACACAGGCCCATACTTTATGATCCTCATTTCATCCTTCATATACCTTATGGTAAGTTCAATTTCTGATTTAAATATAATCAATTTGACCCATCTCAGCCCGGACAAAAATTTCAGTTTCTCTGTTTTTTCGCATGGGTTAACAAGCCTATTGATCATGTCTCAAACTCTCAATTTATCCCAAGCCTATGTCATGGGCCTAGGAAGGTTCATAAAGTGGTGCTTTGCTTTGCCCTGGATTGCATCTCCTTGGGCACTGGAGGGTAGAAGCCATGCTTAGAAAGCTTTGGGGCTGATCAATTTGATGATGATCACTTGGAATAGAGGATGAGGATGATGTGTTTCTTCAATCGGTGGAACTTCGTTTGTTGTAACAGTGGTTGTTCGTGTTCAGGACACTGTTAGCTGGGGAGTTGCAAGTCTTGGCCTCACTATTCTTATGGCTTTCATTGTCAGAGCTTTCTATAAGGGTAAATCTTTTTACGGTACAGGAGGCCAAAGGGAAACCCTCTCAAACCAATTTTGCAGGTCTTAATTGCCTCTACATAGAAAAGAAACTCGCTCTGTCCCTCAAATCCTGCTCTGTTGTATCAAGGCCCCAGGTCAGACAAGTTCCGAGGAACGCTTCTTCGCCATACTAGCAGGCTGAGATATGATTTAAGTGGGTACAAAACTTTGGAGAGCAGTATTTTTTTTTAATAAATAACGTTGGTTATCAGAATTTTTTTGATTAAGATAACACACACACACCTTATACTATATAAATGATGATTTTATAAAAGTCTTCACATATTATATATATATATATATATATATATATATATATATATATATATATATATATATATATATATATATATATATATATATCTTGCTTTGACATTGAGTTGATGTTTTGTTGATCTGGATAATATTTTTCTAATGCTTTACAATAACTTCCTTCACTTCTATTGTTTCATGGTTGATTACTTTAGAGATTCCTAAAACTCTTGCTTGCATAGAAATAAGATAAAATTATAAACCAGGACTCATATCTTAAAAAATTTACAATAAAAAATCTTAAAAATTAAAATTATTTTTAAAAACCATAATTACTATCAAAATTTAAAAAATTTATTATTAGGTTTAGATGATTCATTGTTAAGTATAAACAAGTTTAATATTTCTCTATACCCAATAATAAATGCATTAAATTTAGTAATAAATTTTTAAAATTTGATAATAATTGCGGCTCTCAAAGGCAATTTTAATTTTTAAGATCTTTCATTATAAAATTTTTAAAATATAGGTCTTTAAATGTAATTTTTTTATAAATCAATTTAGATCCATTCATTTTTTGATGTTAAAATAAGGTCATATTAAAAAGAGATAAATATAGATTAAAAATATATGAAACCTATGTCTATTGGACAGAGAGAATGGAAGTGTATAAAATCTACATTTTTGTGTTTATCCCTTCCCAACTAATTGTTCATTTTTGTGCTAAAAAAAAAAGCAAATCCAAATCTAGGTCTCAATTGGATAATATTTGAAGTAATTCAATGAACCCATATTTGCTTCGATGGTTCAGATGCTAAAATGAAACTCTTCTATTGCGTTATTTCATAGGATTTCACCTTGAAGAACAGGAAATGGGAGGAAGTTGTGCTTCTGTAAAGCCCCAGTTTAACTCAATATAACTGACTTGAGTGCTAAATTAGCTACCAATTCGATACTCGGTTTATGTATATCTCTATTTTAATTTTTTATTTTCTGGAATTAAAATTTGAATTCATATTGCTTTTATATATATATATATATATATATATATATGAAAATTTACTAAACGTTTCCCTCTTATTTACCTTTTATTCACGGAGAAAAAAATATTAGAAAAAAAGAGAAAAAAGAAGCATACAAAAATCTAAATATCTCGTACCCCTAACGTTTTGTCACAACCCATTTGGACCTGACTGGTACGGAGACAAAGCAATACTCTGACCTCTTGTGCATCACTAACGGACACAAATCCCAACACCACACGAAAATGGTTCTAAAATTGTATCCATGAACGTCGAAATTTTTTTTTTGGCAAAATCACCCCTCGTAATAGCCCAAAATTTTCTACAACAGCCAAGAAAGGCCCTTTCTCAAAGTACAAAGTACAAGCATTATTAAGGACTAAGGAGCTTCGATCTTTAAACGAAAATCAAAACATAAAAATTTTAACCAAAAAATTGTCACAAAATTCTAGGTTACTTTACAGTGCATTCCGAACTTACTTTCAAGATGCGTTAGAAAAGGATGTCCTCGGATTACCTAGGGACAGAATCACATGACTTTTAACACTATGATAGCCAAATCGACGAAGTTATAATTCTAACTGCCACCTTAGCTTTAGGTATATTCATTTGAGATTTCAAATTTTCAATTAAGCTGAAAAATTACTATAAGAGGCTGAAAATTAATGATTAAAAGTGTACGTATCATAATCACACTCACACCCCAAAAGCCCCAACGTTGTACACACTTGCGGCCATAACTTGGGTGAGGAGGGAAGCAGCGAAATTTCAAGCACCATGAGGAAGGGATAAGACGAAAATGGAAGGAAGAAAGGAGGATTGGTGAAGAAAGATTAAGAGAAGGAAAGGAACTCACCCTTTCTCCCTTGAACACGGCGGTCTTCGCCCATCACAGCAACGGTATGACAAAAGAGGAACGTCGACCGCGGAAGCAACGCCAAGTGGCGGCACGGTGATGTGTGCGGACGGCGAGTGGCAACGCTATGGCGAGAAGCTAGGAGGACGACGCTACAACTCAGGGAGGCCGCAAGAGAAGAAGACACAAGCCATCCGGGAGAGAGAAGATAATGAGAGAAAAAAGAAGAGAAAATAGTGGAAAGAGAAAGCAAAAGAAAGGCAGGATTGGTACGACAAGTTTCTTTACCAAGGTCAAAATCGGATTTTAAAGAGGAGTTTTTACACGCGTAAAGTGGAGGAAAATTCCCAACTGTTTCCGTCCGCCATTGTTTACTGAGTTTTTAAGGATATATTTTTTTATCAAAATTTTTATTTAAAATATAATAAATATATAATTTTATGTATAATTTAATTAAAAAATTATGTATAAAAATATATTTATTATATTATTATTAAAAAATTATATATTTATCATATTTTAATTAAAAAATTTAATAACAAGATTATAAGGAACTATATATAAAATTTTTTAAAAATCTCGCTGAGTAAAATGTAAATATTAAAATAAGCTAAAAAATATTTTTAAAATTATTTTAGCGTTATTCATAATTCTTTTTTTAACTAATTAAGCTCTCACTTTATATCACTTGACTCACCCAAAGCCTCTAACTCGCTTATTATTATTATTATCATTATTAAACTTTTTAACTTATAATACTCTTCCCTTAAATAATTTTTTAAGGTTATTGCACATTTTCTTTCCTAGGTTTGTAAAGAAATTTGAAAATTTCCTGACTTCTTGATCATCAGACAATTCATAGTTAAAATTTGCATTTTCTTTTCAGCTGCGCGTGAGTTTATATAATCTGCATCCTTCTGATATTATTTTGAATTTGTATGAGATCAAGGGAATACTGAGGAATCATAGTGCCGCTTTGTATAAAAGAATATATATATATATATATATATATATATATACACGCACATAAAATAATATCCATTACAAATTACTGGCCATAGAAACAATCAGCAAACGCAAGCATTTCTCCCGTTCACAAGCAATAACAATTGTTACCCTTAATCAGTCACAGAGTCATTCAATGCTGTTGGTTTTTGTGTGTACAACGACCTTTATTTGTATAAGAGCACTTAGGTACAATTTTTAAGTAATTATTATTTATTTTTTAATAAAAATATAATAAGTAAATATTTTTTATAATTTTCTAATTACATTTTTATTAAAAAAACACCAAAAAATCTTTGCCTAAATCTTGTACATTTAAAAAACTTGACTAAAGAAGAGTGTTCCATGATAGCAGAAAACCTCAGGTAATCAAACCAAATTTCAAAAACAGGCGAACACCCCCCATGTGGACAAAATGAAAAACATTAGCAATTAAGCTTATCAATCCCTGCTTGTAGAGCCCCTCTGCACTCTTTATAAAAAGATATCTTCCTGCACTACCACAAAAATAAGGCCCCGACAACCCCATGTGCTAATCTAAACTTCTTCTAAGGGGGGAATATTTTGAACAAGTTGAATATCATCTTTTGTTAGGATCAATCACCTTTCATTCAAGAAAGTTGAATATTTAAAGTTCAAACTTTAGCCCTTTAGTTTTCTTGACGAATATTCTCCTTTACCTCTAGATGCCTTAGCAACAAAGAACTATATTGAAGACCATTAATTTGTTTTTCTCTCCTCTTTCTCTGGGGAGTTAATGGTTTGTTTTTTCTTGTTTAATGCATGATATTAACTTTTCCTTTGGTGTTTATTAATATTGGCATACTTCATTTGATGAATTAATATTGGCTCTTTACAGCTATATATCTGAAATGCAATTGGAGAATAATTAATAACTCACTTAAAGCTACCTATTTATACCATAGGAGAAAAAAGCCTATATATGGTTGAATAGAAGATGCATTGGGTTGTTTACATGAAACAAGAAAACTAAAGGTAGATATCTAATTACCCAATTAACTAAATAGCTAGTCTTTCAGCATTGGGTTATATATTAGCACTTGTTTATTAATAACTCTCTTCAAACTACTAACGCTCTTTTGTTGTTAGCAATCATTAGCCACATTATCATACTTATCTTGTCTAACTATATATATATATATATAAAGAGAGAGAGAGAGAGAGGCATTCAGAACTTCTCGTTTTAGCAAGAATCACTCGCTCTCGTGCAATTGCGGCTTGTCTTTCTATTTTAAGCATAGTCGTATAATGATGATCAATATGACCTATTACATAAATAATCTGAAAATTAAATTGCACTCTAATGGCAGACGCATACTTTGTTGGCATAATGCAAACATAGATTCTTTGTGCTTCACTTGGAGGAGGACGTAAGAGGATCTCGGGGGGCGAGTTCAAAAGGTAAAAGGATCCAAAATGAGGGACAGATTCATGGGAGAGGATAGAGACAATTAGCATCCAACAGCGTTCCACATGTATCTGGCCCGTGACCTTCCGTGTTTGGAATTTGGAAGCATAATTGAAATATTATATTCATCTATGTTCTTTATTATATTACTAAGAGGGAAAATATATCTCATTTTGTCTATTATCAGGGCCTATTTGTAAATGACCCCAAATTTCGATTACGGTTTTTGCTTTTGTCCCTTTCTATCTTAGGCACTAAGGAGGAATATATAGGCCGAGAGAGAGAGAGGAAAAAAAAAAAATTCCCCCATAAATAGGGCAACAGTGCATAATGCATCTTGTATCAAGCTTCAATGGTTCACTTATATTCAAGACAACTAGTTTTATGTTCAAATTCTTTTGTTCATCACGTATCAGAAAACATAATATTACAAAATATGTACACTTTTAATTTCATACTCATAACCGAGACACTATTTTGAAAAACCATATTTCTAAAAACAGTTAAATGGAATTAATTTTATATACATTAAAAGCTCTATCCTCTCAAATTTTATGTAAAGAAAACAAATTAAGTGTAATTTTTGGGAGTCTGTATAATCGGGTTTCAGTAGAAACAACATTTGGAACAACTTTTTTCAAAGGTCAATAGTGTAGCGGTAGTGCTGAATTAATAAAAAAAAAATCCCCAATTTTACCTTCATTATAGGAAGTTACTTCAAAATAAACACATAAATAGCTTTGCTTAAGTCTTGTTCTTTTATAAAAGATTTATTATTAAACCTCCAGAACATAGAAGGCTACATTCACTCTCTCTGAGGTGCAAAGTCCAATTAAATGCCTAAACAGGAATATAAGAATCGGCTTTCAAACTGAGGTTAGTCATTAACAGATCCCAAGCTTTGCAATTACTCAAGTCATATTACGTACGTTGTAATTAAGCGTGCGAAGTGTGCCAAGAAATAATATTACGATGAGAAATCGTGCTTCATACCTTATTCTGTTGTCTACTTCGCTTGATGATTTTTCGAGTTGCAGATGCAGGTATGCCTTCCTTGGAAATAACTCTCTTATCTATTCAAATTAACTCCAGAGGTGCAAATTCAAGGAAAACAAGCAAGAGAATGACTGACCATAAGTGAAGGGAAAGAAACCCAGAGTAAATGAGCAGATGGGGGTTAGATTTAAGTCATCTCTCAATATATCAGAAAAAAGAAAATAAAGTAAAAGGAATTATGACAGAGACTGAAGGGGTAAATAACAAAAGAAAACAGAACTTAGTGGGGGAGTGACACAACTCCCAGCCCCACATCCATCAATGCAATACATTCATGTTGAAAAAGGGAATATAGAAAAAGAATCGAAAAATCTAATGTCTTTTTTTTCTCTCTTTATTGATTTATTATTTTTGAAAAAGTTTACAACAGAAAAAAGTAACTTTCTTTAAAAACATAAAGAGTTAGCACCAAAAGCAAAGTAGCTGAGAAGTTCATAAATAGATCATCGTCAATATATAGTTACCCCATAAAGATACAAATGAGCGTGTCATAGTTTTGGAACAAATTGATATGTGCATATGAGTGTTTTGAGTATGTAACTAACTAATTGACCTCTAGTTAAGGAAATATGATTTTTTAAATCATTAATTTACTTTAAAATTTGAATTCATACTGCTTTTATGTATATGATTACTTGAAAAAACACCTCCCTCTAGCACATGGAGAGAAGAAAACATTAGAAAAAGGAGAAAGAAGAAGAATGCAGGAATCCAAACACCCCCAACCCTAGCTTTCTTTCCTAAAATTTTCAGGAAATTTTCAAATTTGATCACTTCTTAATCTTCAACAACTCATAGTTAAAATTTGCATTTTCTTTTCTCACATGCGCATAAGTTCCATAAAATTTGCATTCTTGTACTATTATTTTGACAAAATTACATTAATTTCTAGAGATTTAACTAAATTAACCTCCTCTTGTTTCAAAAGTTATAATCACTTCCCACAAATACTGTATGAGACTAACGGAAAAAACAAGGAATCACTGTGTCACTTTGATAAGTATATGTGTGTGTGTGTGTATATATATATATAAAGAATGTCCATTACAAGTTACAGGCAACAATCAGCAAATGCAAGCAATTTCCAGCTCAAATGTAACTAAACAATTGTAGTTACTCTTAATCCGTCACACATAAGTCATTCAAATTCTTACTGTTGGTCTTTCTTTGGACTACCGGCTTTATTGGATAAGACAAAATTTAGGTAGAATTTTTTAGTATTTGCAATCAAAATTTTTCAATGAAAACGTGACAAGCGCATATTTTTTACAATTTAAAAAATTTCATTGACATGTTATGTTTTTATTATTAAAAAAAGAGAACACCAATTGGCGGAGAAAATGAAAAGCATCAAAGCGCCATAATATATACCTTTTGGTCCTACAGCAAGAGACGCAGGATCAGTAAAGTTTATCAATTTCTGCTTGTAGAGTCTCTTTCTTCTCTTTATCAAAAGATATCTTCCTGCACTACTAGGAAAAAAAAAAGGCCCCCACAACCCCGAGTGCTAAGAGGGAATATTTTGAACAAGTTGAATATGATCATCTTCTGTTGGGACCTAGGATCGCCTCTCATTCATGTAATTTGAACATTCAAACTTCAAACTTTAACCCTTTAGTTTTCTTTATGAATATTGTCCTTTCCCTTTAGATAACTTAGCAACGAAGAACTACATATTGAGGACTATTAATATGTTTTTCTCTCCTCTTTCTCTGGGGAATTAATGGGTTTTTTTTTCTTGTTTAGTTTATGAGATTAAATTCTCCTCTGATGTTTATTTTCAGTAATCATGAACAAGTTTTACTAAGATAGGTATGAGAAATTAATGAAAAATAATCATAAGTTACAAGAATATATATATTTCGGGTAATGAAATTACTAGACACATTTCATTTGATGAATCATCACTGGCGCTCTTTACACCTATCTTAAATGCAATTAGATAATATTGTGAAGATTATGATTAATAACTCGCTTAAAACTGGCTATTTGGACCATAGGAGAAAAAAGCCTATATGGATGAATAGAATTAAGATGCATAGGGTTATTTATAGGAAACAAGAAAACTAAAGGTATCTAATAATTACTGATTAATTAACTAAATAGCTAGACTTAGTTAATTAAAGTTCCTATAAAATTTAAAGTGAGAGTAACACAGAGTAAAATGTGCATGAGACTCACTTTTTAAAAAAAAAAAAACTTACTTTTTTTTTCTCTCATTTTTTATTGAATTTTACAAAAATTTTATAATACAAAATTTTAAAGAATTTAAACTCCAATATCATGTTATGTAGCACATGTTTATAATTAATAACTCACTCTAGACTCCTAACGCTCTTTTGTTGTTAGTAATCATTAGCCTCATTATAACATTTATCATCTTGTCTAACTAAAGAAAAAACGAGAGAGAGAGAGAGAGAGAGAGATGCCATTCAAAGCTTCTCGTTTTAGCAAGAATCACGCACTCTCGTGCAATCTTAATTAGCATGGCGCGACTCATCTTTCTATTTTAAGCATAGTCATATAATAATGATTAATGACCAATTACACAAATAATCTGAAAATTAAATTGCCCTTTAATGGCAGACAAGCACTTTGTTGGCGTGCTGCAAACATAGATTCTTTGTCCTCCACTTGGAGGAGGACGTACGAGGATGTCGGGGGTCAGTTCAGAAGGTAGAAGGGTCCACAATGATTGGAGATTATTTATAAATAAATTTTAAATTTTTAAAATTGAAAATTAGATTTCTCAATTTTTACAATGAAAAAAAATCTCATTTTCTCTTTTCTTAGGGGTAGGGGCCGGCCCTATTGTAAATGACCCCAAAGTTCAATTAGGTTTTTTTTTTATCCCTGTCTTTCTTGGGCAGTAATTGAGGAGGAATAGGCCGACAGAAAACAAAATTTTCATCTATAAATAGAGGGCAAAAGTGCATTAAACATCTCTCTGTGTTCACTAGAGTATTCACTAGTCTAGCTTCATTTTTCTTTGTCACGCGATCTTATGGCCCCCATCACAATAGTGAAAAAACGTCTCACTAAGACAGACATTAAGCATAGGTTCGCTTTTCCAACAGCTCAACTGCACCATCTTCCAGCATTTGAAGAAGGAGAAAATCGGGTTGACCTCCGAGTAAGAGTCCGACATGGGAGTGAGCTCAAACCTCACGTGCTGCGCTGCGGAGTTCGGAGGACAGGTTACAAAAAACCGGTGGTGGAAGGAGGGTGGACACAGCTTGTTCGAAAAAAAGAGCTGAGAGAAGGCGACTGGCTTCTTCTCTATCTTGATGATTATGGTGAGCTTGTGTTTGTGTTTCAGAGATGCATTAGATTGTTTGGTCATTGGGTGGATGCTGAGCTTTAGATTTAATCCCTGCATATGGCTAATTTAACCCTAGTATTATGTTTTGGTTTCAACTTTTGAGGTTTTCTTTCTTCTACGGTGTGAGGACTTGCATGGTGGAAACAATTAACCCCTGCAAGATAAGAAGCATAGACAATTACATATAACACTACAAAATTTGACGCGTTGTGTTGGCTCCTATGCACCTGTCCTAGGGGTATTAGACGGGGTAAGCATCCAATTTAGAAATGTTCATGCTCTATATTGATGCAAGTAGTGTGGATTATTAGTTGAGTTGAGAGTGGTGGTAAAGATCATAATGTGGGATGGGGTATACATGGTATACGCTGTTCTTCTTAGGTTTATACGTTAAATTATGAACGCAAATAGTACCTATTTTATATATTAAGATTCCTGTCTACTCAATGATCTATCTACTTTTTCTTATTATATCACAAATCTTCAGTATAATCAACAACTCGTAACTAGATTTCTGCTGCATATTTTTGCAAAGGCGCAAGAAATGGCCAGAAAATTAAAAAATCTTATTAAAGAAAAAGAACTTTCCGTTAATATCTCTATGATTCTTTCTTTCTTTCTTATTCTCCTTTGCATTTTAAGAGTGGTGAACAAAAAAGAGAAGTACTGGATTCCTGTTGGTTTAAAAGAGATAGTATTAATTATTAAACGAAATTGGGAAAATTCTAGAAAAAGCACATAATGATATTAAACAAATTCAAGGTAAGAGTTTGCTCACTTTCGCGTATGCAGAATTTATATGAAGCGTGTGATTTAAAAAAGAAAAGGATTTATAAAAAGTAGTAAAGTTTTAATATCTGGCTCCACCATGAACATGGCTCAGAAAAATTGCAAGTTAATTAGCAGGACCAACCAACTCATTTTATATGTGGTCGAAGAATCGTTAGCAGGTAGACATTATCAAATAATGAATGAGACAAGCCAAACAAATATTATGACTTGTCAGGTAATTAAAGTGAATTATATTACATAGGATTTGATCATTAATTTGCCAAAGATTGGATTAATTAATAAGAGTAGTACTCTCACAAACTAAAGGAAATCAACCAAAAAAAAAAAACACAAGCCTGTTTGGTATCTTGTTTTTAGAATAGTTTTTTGTTTTTAAAAATAAAAAAACAAAAACATTTTTTTGATAATGTGTTTTTAATAAAATATTTTATAAAATAAAAAAACTGAATTTTGTTTTCGGAAACAAAAAAATCAAATAGTTATAGGTGTTTTGTAACTTTTGTTCTGTAAAATTAAAATAAAAAATAAAAAAAGATTGCTTTTCAAAATAATGATTCAAACGAACTTTTAAAATTTTTATTTTTCAAAATAATAATTCAAATGAATTTTTTTTTAATTTTTTGTTCTTAAAAACATGTATTTTAAAAACAATAAAACAAAACCAAAATCAAACAGACCCACAATTACTAGTTTCTGCAAGCTAATTATTAATTTAATAAACAGTCAATATATGATATGCAGTATGTAAAAACCAATACTTTTTTTTTGAATGTGTAATTAGCACTAATGTTTTGATAATTGCTATTAAAAAAATTGTGTATATATTCAGTTCGCATACAAATGATTACTTGCAATTATTTTCTCTTTTCGGTTACATCACAGCGCATACAAAAGAACAAAAACAAGGTCATGGCGTTAATTATGGAAGGGGTTAATGATGTAGATGAAAAAATTTTAGTTGCATATGACATACCTATTGGGTTTGAGAAAATCTCAGTTTCATACTACTTTTTAACCCAAAAGAGCATAACAAAAGTAAGAAACTACGCCTCCAAACCCGCAGATATTACATATCACACAATCAAACCCATTGTCCATCTCTTTTGGACCTACAATCATCACACAAATGGGTCCTATCTTGGCCTATTACTATAAGATATTAGGTTTATGAGTCATTTTTACATACATATTTCTCATCTAGTTTAATTTTATCCAAAGTGGGACTTCTACCTACTCTCACTTGTACTTACCCTCAATGATCTTCTCCACAAGTGAGTCCATCACATGCTCATATGGATATACCCTATCTTTTCATTTTTTCATGGCAATCCACTGAGAAGAGTTCATTGGACCCATGAGTGCATCTTCCACTTTCTACATAATTACACATAACTATTGAGCTTTCTGCTACAAGTGAGTGTAAACACAAGCTTTATTCACTTGGGCCACCATCTTTATACTTGTCTTTATTGAGCCATCAGATTTAATACTATAAGATATTAGGTTTATGAGTCATTTTTACATATATATTTCTTATCTAGTTTAATTTTATCCAAAGTGAGACTTCTACCTACTCTCACTTGTACTTACCCTCAATGATCTTCTCCACAAGTGAGTCCATCACATGCTCATATGGATATACTCTATCTTCTCATTTTTTTCATGGCAATCCACTGAGAAGAGTTCATTGGACCCATGAGTGCATCTTCCACTTTCTACATAATTACACATAACTATTGAGCTTTCTGCTACAAGTGAGTGTAAACACAAGCTTTATTCACTTGGGCCACCATCTTTATACTTGTCTTTATTGAGCCATCAGATTTGATACCATTGGAAAGAGTAAGAAACCACACTTCCAAACCTTCACACGTCACAATCAAACCCATTATACGTCACTCTTAAACTCGCAACCATTACATAGATAGGTTTTATCTCGATCTAATACCACGTGGCATTAGATTTATTGGTCCCTCTCACTTTATGTATCTCTTATCTAATCTAATTTTTTTCAATATAGGATTTCTCTCCACTCCCACTCCCACTTGACATAATAGTACCACATTATTTATATATAATAAAATAGAGTCAAATCATATAATTATGTTTATATTTCATTATCCATTACAATACAATCACATAAATGAAATGTTATGTAAAGCCTATATTTTATTATCTATTACAACATTATCATATAAATAGAGTATTTTATAGAACCTAATTATATAATTTAACTCTGCTATTTTAAATAGTGCATAAATGGTATAGTACATATGTAGGTAAAAATTTCTCGTCATTTTAGACATAATTTATCTTATAACTTAATGCAATTTGGATCCACTAAAGTCCACAAATGACTACATAGCATATTGTCGGCGATATAGAAATTTGAAAAAAAAACAGAGAGAAAGTGTGGGTAAAGTAAAGAAGCCAGTTTTATACATATTCCTATTATTTTATGTCAACCCCTCCGACTGCACTACTGCTTAACTACAAAGAATCTATTTTGCAATTTCATGATCTTCTGCGTGGCATTTAATGCAGGGTTAGCACATGAGAAGAACGGCCTCAATTATTAATTCCATTTGTTTTTCTTTTTGTACGGGAGAATATTTTTTAACAATATCAAATTTATTTGACTATGCTCGAATAACGTCCAATTCAATTCCTCATACTATAGAACAGCCAACCTTAATTGCCTTAGGCATTAAGAACTACAATGAAGACGAGATTAAAATTACCATATATATATATATATATAATGCTTTGTCGACAATATTAGCTTGCTCAAATTAAATTGAATTCGATTAGAGTTTCATATTATATGTGTCAAACATAAAGTTTAACAAATATAAGGTTAAAAAAGAATCACACACATGTCACTAACATTCTCATCAATAGTATTGATATAACTTGTTTTCATTTTGTTAAAATGGTCAAGTGTAACCAAGATAAAGGGGAAGGTGCAAAGGCACAATATCCAGTCAACAAAACAATCGCTCACTCTTATGCAAAATCATGGTATGTGAGGCTTGTCACTTTCTATTGTAGGCACACTCATATAATAATGTCCTACTGCATGTATAATCTCAAAAGCTGTACTATTTATGTGGTCTACATTTTGGAGCAGAAAAGAATCTTTAGTAAGAAGGGGAGATATTTTGGCGCACATGCATACATTCTTTGTGCTCAAATTAGAGTTGTACGACGGTATATTGTAGTAGTTTGAATCTCTCGTACGTAGCATTACGAGGAATATAGTAGGAAAAAAAGTGATTTAGAGGAGTGGGCTCCACATGGATGAGTTTCATTGGGCATCATACAGGTGGATTCTACTGGGTCTCATAGCCTCAATCATCCCATAGTAAAGGAGATCCAAATTTACGTCGTGAGGCTCTTGAGTTGAAAGGGCCATAACGGATCTTCCCTTTTGTAAACAAAATCCTTACAAGCGTATATTTCTTTGACATTATTTATTAATAAGGGTGTCAGTAACGTGCGCAAGACTTGGATCTTCTTAAGCCGAATTTCATATCCAAATTATTAAACTTACCACAAATTATTGAACACTGACGTAAAAATTAATGTATAAGGTGAAATTTATTGAGAGATGAGCAGAGAATCATGAGAATATTCTTAATTTGTTAGAAGATGTATATGTACTGATCAAATAAAATAAGTGTTTCTTTAATCAAGTAATAAAAAATTCTTACCTTTCTTATATTGAATAATCAGTAAAATTTCCATAGACCTAAATCTGCTGCATGTTTGCAAAGGCACAAGAAATGTCCAGAAAATCAGGATTCTGAATAAGTAAAAAGAAATTGCTGTAGAGGTTATTTTCTATCAATTTCTCTCTGTCGTACTTTTTCGGTTTATTCGTTCTTCTTCAGTTCTTAAGTAAACTTTCACACCCCGTTTATACAAAGCCCGACAGATTTAATATCTTGGCTCCACCATGAAAATCGCGAAGAAAAGTTGGAATTATTATTTGGGCCCAACCAATTGATCATAGTCTAAGAATCTTTAAAGGCAGCTATTATTAAAGATTGATTGAAACAGGTTAGATTTATTATCAAAGCCTGTGCGAATGATTGAAACAACTTAAATTTATGATCAGAGCCTGTCGGGTCTAAGCCGGGGAAGAAGTTAGTTTACTTTTCTAAAAAGTAATTATTTTATAATTTTGTAATGTTTAGCTTAGCTCTAAAAAATTATTTTTGAATAGTAGTTGAAGCAATTTTTTTACAATTTAAAAAAGAGAGATTTTTTTTTGAAGCAGAAGCATAAGTCAAAAATTATTTTTCTAAAATCAAAATACCCTTATCTAAAAATCATAAATGACCATAATTATTCATAACTATTTATTATTACTGAACCTTTAAATACTCCAATTTGCTCCCATTTTCGTTCTCATCCTCTCTACTCACATTTAGTGAATGATGTATTTTCATATTGTTGTTTTAGTTTTGTATATTATACGTATTTATTTGGATTAAAATGCTTTATATATTTACTGTGATTTTATTTTCTATATTATAATTAAAATTAACAATAATGAATATTTAAAATCATTTACCCATTCAAATAATATTAGTGACAAATCAAATCTATGTGTCTTTGTTCAGTAATTTAACTGTTAAAATAAAATAATTATTTTAAAAGATTTGTCAAATACAATAATATGAATAAAAATGTTTATCAAATAGTTTTATCGAAATAATTTTATCAAATAAATCTTAACCTTCTTATATCTAATATTTAGTAAAATTTCCATGAAGCCAAATCTGCTGCATATTTGCAAATCCACAAGAAAAGGCCAGAAAATAAGATTCTGAATAACTAAAAAGAATTTGATGTTGAGGTGGTTCTCTATCAAATTTTCTCCTTTCTTTTTTGGTTTCTATTTTCTTCTTCTTCTTTTGCTTTTTCAAAAGGTGACACAGAATTGATATAAAGCCCTGCATGTTTAATATCTTGGCTCTAACATGAAAATTAAAAGGAGAATTATAATAAAGCATCAAAAAGTGAAGAAGTTTATTTTTAAGGACTTGTTATCACTTGTTTTAGAATGATTATTATTGAGTTTAGTAACAAACAATTGAACTTACTAGTAACAGGTCTTTAAGAATAAAATTTTTCATTTTTTGGTCTTTTATTATAATTCTCCCAAAATTAAATCGCACAGAAGATTAGTCAGTATGGCCAACATTTTGACCATATCGTGATTCTTTAAAGATAGCTATTATTAAACAATGAATGAACAAGTTAAATTTATGATTACTCATTTTAATGTGGAGCTAAGATGTTAGGCTAGTGAAAGAAGAAAATTATGCTGAGTAAGATGACAATGTCACTTTTACAGATAAGCTTTTTATATCTAATCTCAGTTATATATTAGGATATGTTAAAATTTTAATTCTTTTGAGATTTGGTGGTAAATCTTTTAAATTAAGTTTTGTTTGTTATTATTGGAAATTAGATTTATGAGATTTAAATAAAAATTGTTACTTTAATATTAATTTTCTCTTTAAAAAATTTCATTTTCTATTACAAAATTTACTTTATAGTATATTATTAAAACAAAATGCTAGAAATTGAAATTACAAATTTATTTCTATACTTTCATATTAGTGATAGATGATAAAATTTTAGCAAAATCAGTACTTTAACTACAATTCAAAAAATGATCAATTAGCAATTTAGCATTCAATATTAAAGTAACCTAATTGAGCTTTCAAGTTATAAATTAAGTTTGGAGATTGCCTCAAGAAACTGAGAATTGAATACTGGAAGTATGAGCATCACATTTTGAAAACTCACACCCTAAAGCTCTGATTTTGAGTTCATCCATGGCCACAAATTTTGGAGAGGAGGGAAGCTACAATTTTGAATGCCAAGGACAATTTGGGAAAAAAGAGCCAAAAGTGAGGAGGAAATAGGAGAAGAGAAAGAAAGGTAGGGAGAAATAAGAAAAGAAAAGAAATGGAGGAAATGGGAAAAAAATATACATGTGTGGATTCACATGGTTCAAGTTCAAATGTCAAATTATAATTTTTTTTAAAAAAATGCATATTTAGATTTAACAAATTTAATGGGTCTAGTAAATTCAAATTTCCAGAATATGGGAGCATAATATCAAATTTTAATACTAAATACATAAAAATTTTAAAAATTTGAAAGGGAGGGCATGTGCCCATCCTTAAAGAAACGCAGCTCCACTAGTAACTCATTTACTTGCCAAATATAAGATTACTTAGGAGTGAAATAGCTATATTCACAAAACTAAAGGAAAGCATCCCAAAAGAATTGACAATTAGTTCCCCTAAGTTATTAATTTAATAAACAATCAATTTAAATGAGTACTTTATCTTTGCTTTAATATATTTTTAATTCTTCTAGTTCAAAGGTGACAATATTACTTTCATATTTTCATAGAAGGAGTAAATTTTGTCTATTACTTAAAAAAAAAATGTAATTTGTGTGCATTTATATATATATATATATATATAAGTAGACCAACTAGTTTGAGATGCTAACATATGGCATCGTAGAATTTTTTGTTTCCTTTTTTTTTTTTGAAAACTTTAAGATCACATAAAGAGAAGACCTTAGAGTTTGACATGTAGATTATTATAAGAAGAAGACAAAATGGTGAAGGATATTTCCCTTGTTGTTCCCTTGCTAAACCCACTTGATGAGGGATTAGCAAGGGGACAATGACAATCTATTATGCCGCTAACTGGTGGTTGTTAATTAGCAAGGAAAAATCTTTGTCTATGATTTTTAGCTAATTTCCCTTGTTGGCCAAATTGCAAGGGACTATGCCTTACCAAAGCTATCACCAATTCTTAATTCAATTCCATCACTAGTTAGCAATGAAAAAAATCTCCCACTGTTGCTAATAAAAAATAAACAAATTGCTCAAAAAGAGGCTCGAACTCCTCATCTCATTAACCTCAAATGGGTTATAAACATTCCTAGCTTTGATTCACTCTTCCTAAGTTTTGAACTATAATGAAAGCATGTCTAATGAGATAAAACACCATGATCTTGAACTCATTCTCATCAGTATAAGTGATGTGTGTCCCTTTGTATGAGATCATATTTTAGTTCAAAACTTAGGATGAATAAATTAAAGTTGGGAATATTTAGTAACTTGCTCTGTGTCAATAAAGAAAAGGGAAGTTTGAGCCTCCTCGTAAGTAATGTGATGTATGTGCAGATGGTGGTGTAATAAATCAAAATTGAAGCTACCACTAATTTTAGGACAATCATTTTAAAGGAAAGCCAAGTCAATTCCAACCTTAGTTTATGGGGACTTCCCAACTTTGCCCAATTATTGATTTCAATATTAAGGATGTGCTTCAAGGAAAGAAACACAGCTTTTTCTCCCTTCTAAAGCATATCCTCAAAATTAAAATTATTCCACCAATGAAGAGTTGGCAATACTAAATTTGATTTACATCATAAAGGTCATTGTCAAAATACTTTAGTTCATGACACAACAATTACTAAGACAACAAACATTTTTTAAATATGCTCCCCAAGTTTTGAACTAAAATGGTAACAATTTTTTTAGGCTACATAGTCATAATCATCTGTTAAGATTGTGCTAACATTGCATTCTCCTATGAACACTATAATTTCATAAGAGAACACATCATTTACACAATTACAATAGATGATATTGATGGCATAGCCTAAAGAACTCTTCCAATTTTACTTCAAAACTTTGGGAGAGTAAATTAAGGGGATTATTATCTTATTAATTGTTATATTATGCACTAATA
Source organism: Erythrophleum fordii (assembly GCA_032878935.1). Taxonomy (NCBI): domain Eukaryota; kingdom Viridiplantae; phylum Streptophyta; class Magnoliopsida; order Fabales; family Fabaceae; genus Erythrophleum; species Erythrophleum fordii. The sequence continues at coordinate 31,168,424 of JAVQMF010000058.1, read as the reverse complement.
GTTCAAGGATAAGCTTCAAGGAATGGAATGAATTTAGTATTCCTAACATCTAGTTAATGGGTGATTTCAATTTTGAGGATGTGCTTCAAGAGGTGGAAAATGATTGCACATTCCTCAATATTATGAAATCACCAGGGCAAAGTTAGCAAGTCCCCAAAAAAACCAAGGCTGGGATCAACTTGCCTTACCCTTAGAGTGACTTATAAGTGGATTCTAAGCCATTTAAGATCTTACTCTAGCAAAAGCTTAAAAATGTCATTCCCAAAAAGAAAGCTAATTTGCCCAAAATGATGGAACATTACAAAGTAAGATGCACGAAATTACTCTTCTACTCCAAGTTGTTGCCTTCTTTCCTAACTACAAGATTTCTAACTTAACCAATCATAAAAGGGCAATCATGACTAAATGAGTAGTCAATTGAACCAATTTCATTTTTTTATTTGTTTGTTTCCTTTTCTTTTTAATTTGGACTATAACTAATTTTTCACTATTTTGCTTTCTTAAATCATGGGTTTTTACATGCACAACCAATTTTTCTTTTTTCTTTTTAAAAAATAAATCTATAATTAGTAACACTTTGACCTCAAGCCATAGGACTAAAAGCTTGAATAAATTTAAAAGATCCCTAGAGGATTGCAAATATTACAAAAAAATTATTAGACATTAAATTAAATTTAGAAGTTCACAACCACATCTAGATTTAAAGATTAATCATGGAAGATTGATAGCTTCTTGAAAAAAGGATCATCACATTAAGAAGGAACTCTTTCATCTACTTGCACACCACAACAGTTATAATGGTCCCTTAAAAGTGTTGGACATTGCCTAAAAGAATTGAAAAAAGCATGTAATTTTACCCATAATTCCCAATCCAATTGATGACTATGCAAGAGACAACGTGTAATATTCTATGATTTAGAAATCCAAAATCATTCCTAAAAAGTGGAAAGAATTACTTACAAGGGGTCACGGACCTAGCGAAGGCCAATATGAACTACTAGAAACCAAAATCAGAATTGTTTAATTAATAAATGAGGACCTTAGAACATAGTGAATTGAGGCTAATTGAGATTTAGATGTTAATTAAAGCATTTAAAAATGTGGTTAAGAGCCACAAGATAGCTCAAAAAGCAAAGCCAAAACGGCTAAATGGAAAGTTACATAGGCTAGTAGCATTTTCATAATTTTGAGCAACTTTTAAAAATTCAAAGGGAGGAGTTTTAAATGAGAAAATTGAGTTTTCTAGGATTCTTAGATACTTTAAAAATAATAAAAACTCATAGAATGGTCAAAATCCCTTATTTAGAGTGTCAGTTAACCAAAATTTTGATCAAACAGTTTAATAAAGTTTTAAATCCAATTTGGGTAAATCTAAAGGTATTTTATAAATTAGATGATCTAAATTTTATAATGAAAAATATGGTTATTAAAAAAGAGTTGAAATAAACCCAAATGAAAAAAATCAAAATAAGAGACTAAATTGAAATTTTGAAAAACTGTCTTAATGAAGCCCCCACCTCCTTAAATTATGTCCTTCTCTTCTCCAGCCCTTATAACTGACTTTCTCTAGTCCAAACATTCAAGTTCTATCCTAAGAGGCACACAAGAAGAGAGGGCAAGGGAGGAAGAAAAGCAAGCTTAAAATGGTAAGAATTGGTCACTTTTTCGTACTCTTTCCTTCACTAAATCTCTTCTCCTATTTCTCCTCTCTTCTTCCATGGTTTTGATAGTTTATTTAGACATCTTTGGTGGCTGGTTTAGTAAGAAGAAGAGAGAATTTGGGAGAGCTCTTGAAAGCATAAGAAAGTGCTCTTGAAAAGCTTTTAAATAAGGTAAATTCTCATGGTTTCCCTTGCTCCATCTTGCTTCTTCTTCTATTATGTAATTTGGCCAAACAAGGGGTGGTGTATTAGAGACTTTATCTCAACCCAAACTTGATAGACATGAGGGTTTTGAAACCTAAGAAATCACATAAAGCAATTAAAATTCAAAAAGAAACATTAGATAACAAATTATGGTAATTAAAGATTTGAATGCATCTTGGCAAATCTGAAACTTTCTAATGGTAATTTAGGTTTTCTAAGATTATGGATGACCTCATAAGACATCTAGGAGGCTTCATGGATGGCAAATGCCCTAGGAAATGGAAGAAAACTCCATAGGTGCTTCACTTGGTGTGTGTCTCAACTTAAAGGGGGAAGTGACACCTAGGGAGATTTTTATTTGATTCCAAGATTAGAAATGGTCTAAATATGAATTATAGAAACTAAAAGAACCACTGGTTTGAGTTTAAAAATCATAACTTAAAAGTTAAAATTTTAGGTTCCATTATACATAAAGAAGCAAGTTGGTGTAGACTCCTTGAATTAAGTTGAAAATTACTCTACTGAGTTTGAATGAAGTCATATGACTTAGAATAAGTGAAAAATTGGAGCCAAAATCTTAAATTATACGAGTTGCTCCATTATGTCCTTATATAAAACCATAATGGTGGTATAAGTTAGATGTAACTTGTGTAGAGATTATATAAGACTAGTGATGGTTCCATTGATATGTTTGTATCTTGTTTGATGTATCTAGGCCTAGTAAACTAACTTCCTCCCAAGTGTGAGTGTGAGGCCGAGCCAAAGAGATAAGAAAGCAAAGAGGAATTTTACTTTTTGAACCAAGGTAACTCTTTATCCTTTTTTGTGTGTATTTTTTGGTTGTATGATTGTTATTGAATACTTGTATATATATTTGAATAATAAGCATGCCATTTGCTATTAGTTTGTTACTTTAGTACTAATATGCTTCTTGAATTGCATTTTGGCTATAAAATTGCTCTTTATGGGTGAGGTTGTGCTAAAAGTCTTTTGGAATGGGTGAGATGAAGTTAAAAGTCATTAAGAATGAGTGAGATAAGGACAAAAGTCTCAAGTATAAGTGAAACTAAGTCAAAAATCCCTAGAAAGTAGGTGAGACTAATATAAAAGTCTTAAATAATAGGGTGAGGCTAGACCAAAAGTCCCTAGAATTTATTCTTGACTTTGACATGTTTATGTGATATGAAAATTGTGATTTGAATGATTCTTGAAGGTGTTTGGTGCATATTTATGTTTTTTGACATGAATATATGCCTTGTATACTTACTTAAAATGGTGAAAGAGTTATTGGGATTCTTTGAATCTCATTCTTCCCCATTTTTCATTTAATTATGTCTAGGTGAAGCCTAAGGAACATGGAATGGGAGCCAAGAAGCATGAATTTTATTACTTTAACAATATGATAGTTTTTTATGTATTTTGATGTCAAAGTATGTATATATAAGTTGTATATGAGTTGTAAACCTTTGAACACTTGTAAAAGTATATAAATATGGTGTATGAATCAAAGTTAAAGCCATATGAATGATAATGTATGATTTTGACATTTGGGAGCCTTGATGTGATTGTGTATATATGCAAGTAAAATAGTGAAATTAACCTTGATGATGAGTTTAAGCTATTTGGAATGCTTCTATATGTTGTGTTTATTCTTTTGGATGTGCTCAAATGGTCATGAAATGTGTAGGAGGCCATTTGACACCATTTCATACCATTTGGACTCCAAAATTTGTCATATTCTTGGCTTGAACCACAAATTGACCAAATGGACAAATTTGTGCATGAAATTGAGCAAGAATACATGTCTCATATAAAGCTTTTTACAGAGTCAAAGAGCATTATTTTTTAAGTTTTAAAAAAATTTATTATAATTTTTCAAAACTGACTAAATTATGCAAAATTGTCACTTTCACTGTTCATATGGTTAATTTGTTTTTCTATATCATTCAGGGGCTAAATGAAGTTTAATACTCATGAAATTTTACAAGCATATAATAGACATCATAAGCTTTCCAGAGTTACTAAGAGCACCCCATTTGGAACTCTGTAGAGAGAGATATGAATTTTTGAATATTCCAGTTTACTGTAGGATGTCATCTAGACTTGATGTATTGTTTCATTAAATTTTGTGGGTCAAATGTTGTTGTTTTAATCTAAAATTTTTTTGGTAGTTATAAGATTTCCTGATCTTTCTAGAAAGTATAATTTGCATGATTTGAATTTTTTTAGAATTAGTTAAAAAATTTTGAATTTCATATCAGAATATGAAACTTATGTTTGTGCATGTATGATATGGAATTTGGTGGGGATGGCTTAAACCAGAAATGCAAGCCTTGAATTGTGATGTTTCTGGTCCATTAAGGGTGTTATGGATGGAAGATAATGTTGGTCAGGCCATATGGTCCGTTTAACCAAAATTTAATTATCTTGGTCTTTAATAACAGTTGTTTTTGCTGCTAAAAGTGTTAAATCCATGAAATTTGATTCTTTTAGCTAGTTGTGAGGCAAATAAAATACTAGTTATGTATGGTGTGACACAAGGACTACCCTAATATTGAAATCTTTTCATATTAATCCAAAAGCATCATTATACACTAATTTCATCAAGAAAATAAATACAACAACTTTTCCTTACAACTTTGTGAACAATGATTTCAAAGATAAGAAAATTCCATACAACCTACATCAAAAAGGAGTAAGAAAAGGAGTTAACAAAAGAATTATAGCCCATAAAGCTAGAGTTTTCCAGCTACTTACCTTAGTACACACCCACCTTGTTTCTATTTTCTACTCACGTTACAAATTGAAAGAAGCTCATAGGTTTGAGTTGTAAGGGTGAGGAAGCTTTACTATAGAGGAATAATAAGATGTACAAGGGAAGGTAGAAGGCTATTAAACCATCATCAAAAAAGAAAAAAAAAAAAGCAGCAAGGATATCTAGTTTTATGTACAAACAAGCTTCTTATAAGGAAATCTATCTCTTGAATCCCAATATTTTATCTACATATTTGGTATGAATACCACCATAATATATGCAACATAATAGGAATATGTTAGAAAAGTCATATCCCAAAACTTGGTCCTCAATTGCTAAATGTAGTATGAGAAATAAGTTTAGATCAAACTTGGAATAAGGGAATTCATAAAAGATCTCTATTAGAAGGTGGCAACTACAAAGATGAAAGGAGGGGCAGTATCTACAACTCATAATACATCAAGGAAACTTAAAGGTCTATTAAAATTCCAATTAGGTTAACTAACAAACCTAACTAGTATTTAAATAGGATCGCTAACTCACAAACTGAGTTAAAGCATGCTCCTTAAATGGGCTTATGAATAGTCTAACTTGTTACAAGTCACCCATAATATAAATAAACCCAACCTATTTACACAATACTTATTATTAAATTGATTAGTTGATATTATTAAAACATAATTTGTTAATTAGCCAAATAATTAATTAATACTAATCCATAAATTAATTAATGTGTCCAACAATTTCCCACTTAAATAATATTAATCAATTTTTAGATTAACTAAGAATATATCAATATGATATATCAAGAATATCAAATAATTAATATGCACTACAACCAAAATTAAAAAAAATGAAACAATAAACCAAGAACATTGAATTTGACAAGGAAAACAATGTTACAAAGGAAATAAAATTCCATAATGTAATAAATGAAATAGCAAAAGAAATGCATCTAAATCACTTAGTTTAATCAAATGTTAAAATATATCAAACTTTTCCTGAAGAGCACAACGCATACTCCTATTAAATCAAGGCGTCAACCAAAAATTTCACAATACTCAAGAGTTATATATTTCTTAACAAGACTCTAATAGGTTAGCCTATGGTTAATAGATCATGTTTATCCATAAAATACATATAATTTAGGTCTAAGATTTACAAATCTTCTCTCCAATGAAGTAGTATCTTAATATCAAAATTTAGTGCACTTAAAATTCCTGGGATTTCAAGAGAAGCATTGAACTTAATCATTGTCACAACTAAATGGTTAAGATCTAAAATATGTATTTAATAATATGCATAACAAAAATTAATTTCCTCACATAACAAAAATTAATTTCCTTGCCCATATGGCATATAAATGGTGCCACAACAAATGACATATTTTACAACCAAAATTGAGATAGCTATAAGCTTCTTTAAACATCATGAAATATATATAAAAGTTAAGGTAGTTGTTAGTGTTTATTTGACACTTTTCTTCAAAGTAGCTCTTCCAAAACATCAAAAGATGTACTTAGAAGTAGATTTTTCAAGTCATCTACACAAATCTCATAATTTGAATCTAAAGAGGCCAAGGATCATAGGTGAATTTGATCTACTTTAAGTTTACATGTGATCCTAGGTAACATGTAGGTATTGTATAACTTTCTTATTAGCCTTCCATTGATTTAATCCAAGATTGCTCCATCATATTTAATAGCAAAACCTATGTCAAAACTAATGCATACTTGAGCATACATCAAGGATACTAACGTAGTAGGACTTACTATATTTGTCATTGAGGATATTAAATATTGTTGAGTCTTTTTTCTCTTTTAAGGAGAGACATATTGGCATAAAAGTGAGTGTAAAAATTTCCACTCACATAGAATCCTACCAAAGGTAGGGTTATGAGAAAAGCCAAAAACATTATAAGTTTATAGTGGACCTATGTCCTAAAAGGATACCATAAGATCCCAATTCATACAAAAATGAACTTACTTCTACTTACCTTTGGTAAAAACATTCAATTGTTTCACTAAATCAAAGAAATGTGTCAAAGCAATGAAAAATTTATTTATCTTGCTAAGATACTTCATTGTTCTTAGAAGTTCTCACCATAAATCTCATTCAAAGTTCTCACAGAAAATAATTGAATGGGGATAGTTGTTAGAATAGTAACAACATAGAGAAACTTAAATTATGTATAAAACATCATTATAAACAAAGGTTCCTTTCAAGATCTAGTTAATACAATTATAAATACAAAGCTATTGTTTATCATGATTCCATTTAAGGGTCTATGATTATAAATAAACTAAGAAAACTCAACAGGTATTTCAAAGATAACAAAACTAATGTCTTTAAAGCTTTTGTACTAATAGGATACAAGAAATATTAAGATATTAAGTGAAATATACTATAATACCAACAAAATAGGTTAATAATATTATAAATTAAAAATATCTTTAATACAAAAGCTTCACACAACTAGTCTTTTGATATCTATAAAATTTTTCATTTATCATAATTCATATATTGTCAAAATTATAGCAAATAATGTCACATCGATTGAGTATGTCTATCACTTATATAATATATCCTATGTAATCTAATAATTAAACTAAAAATCATTACCATTTCATATAACAATTTTTGTGACTAGATCTACGATAGGTGAAGGCATAGTTATTTAAAAAATAAAGTCATATAAAAAATTGGATTATCATAAAATGACAACCGAGTACACCAACAATGCTATATTGATAAGGCATATGCATTGTTAATGTAAATTGCCTAGTGATAACTATGCAATAAAAATTAATGCAAATGTTCCAATATATATACATATTAATTGAATCAAATATTTTAGTTAAAACCAAATACCATTATGATGATCCCATGATATGTGAACTCACAATTACAAAGTGTTGGTAACTAAAATTATCTCATAGGCAAATAAAATGTATGCTATCAGCTTAACAAAATGATATCTTTAATGTCTCACAACAATAGTACAAAAGAAAGTATGAATATGCAATTTGGATGACATGGTGTACAAACTATATATGTTATTGTTTGGATTGTGAAATCAAACCATGCTCCCATAACAAAGTTAAAGAGAGTATCCAATTATTAAGCAAATTATGTCTAAAATCATCCATCTAAACTTTTTGAAGATGTTTTTTTATAAAAGACTGGAACTCATCTACAATTGTTATCACATACTATATATGTTAGTGTTATATTTTAATTTTATTATTTTCCTCCCATGTGACAATTATATATATATATATATAAAGATTTGAGCAATTTTGTGAGTAATTCTTCATAAAAACAATACTCACCTCCTTTACTAAATCCCTTAGGATTAAAATAATTGCTTATAACTTTTTTTCTCCACTAAAATATTTCCCTTTTAGGTTCATCACAAAAAAAGTGTCAAATATTGACAAAAAATAATTTTTTCATGACCTAGGAAAACATTAAAATGGCACCAAAATAACTTTTCATAAAATTTTGGACTAAAAATTTGATATGGGCTATTATATTTTACAAAAGACCCAAAATAAACAAAAGGTCTAAAATAATTTATGTTTAAGGCCCCAAAATAATAAACTGTCCAAAAGTTTAAATAATTTATAATTAACTATTTCAATTAAATTCATTAAAACACATTTATGATTAAACCTATAATAGGTGAACTTACAATCATAAAGTGTCAAGATTTATTGTCATAATTGTCATAATCAAATTATCAAAATTGGATTCAAAAGTCAAATTTGACATAATAAAAAATATAAAAGTATATAAACCATTAAGATTTATTTGAAATACAAAAATATATCATCATTGAGAATGTAATATATATATATATATATAATACAAAGATGCATTTAGATTATACACAAAAAATTTTTATTCAAAATTTAAAGAATGCACAATTCAAATCATGTGAGTAACTTGTATTTTATCTTATTATTACAAAAATTAAATAATATGTATGCCCAAATTATTTCAAGTGGGCTATTAATAATTTCAATTGAGACATTTATTTGTTAATTGACATGATTATACGCCCAATGCACATTTGCACACCGTTTTGCGATTTCTGTTTTTTTTTTTTTTTTCAGTTCTCCCTTCTCCCTCCTACAAAATAACAAAACTGCGATCAGGGATGTGGAGCCAATGCGTATATGAAGCCTCTGTACATAGAAGAGACCAATAAAGCGAAGATCGAGACCACAAAAGATTGCCCCACGCGCAAAAATGCATCTTTTCTCCCTTTGTTTACTGTCACGCCTAGCAGCCATGAGAGGTTTTTCTGAAGCTTCGAAACATTGAAATGCATTTAATCAAGGGAGAAAACACAAAAAAGCATTCATGACTACGAATCAACCATTTGGAGCACCCAAAAAAGGAAAAACAAAGAACTTGGTTCGATGAAGAAAAATCGTGAACTCAAAAAACAAGATCTGAAAATTTTATTTCTTCAGATTTGGACGGATTCAATGATTTTGGCGATTAAAAGGAATTTCAATGGCATCACAAAAATCTGAAGATGATTTCCCATACAAGATTGAATTAAAACCGCCCAAAATACCTACACATATTTGATTCCAGGGTGCAAGAAACATGTTGGATTGTTCGAAGCTTTCTGTGAAGATTTCACAGATCTAGCAATTTATATGAAAATAATGAAGTCAAACCTCAAACGTTATTCATATGAAGAACAAATTAAAACTTTCAGAAATGCATCATAGATTCAAGGATTTATGGGCTCGAGATGCAGTCTAGACACGATCCATGAGGTTCAAGGAATATGAAATACATCATGTTAAATTTTGTAATAAAAGAACAAAAGTTCAGATGCGCCCAGACCATTCGCACAAATATTGGAATTGAATCAGAAGTGAAAATTTCACACAGAACCGGATTAGAACCTTCCAGCTCTTATAAATTTAGATCAAATTTGAAGAGGCAACAACTGGAGAGATGAGAAAAGGGACAGTGTTTCAAGTTACCATACTTTAGGCAAACTTAAGAGTTTATTAAAATTCTAACTAGATTAACCTATAACTTTAATTAGTATTTAAATAGAATTATTATCTCTAAAGAGGTTATGAGTTGGGTTTATTCCGTAAATGAGCTAATAGATATATCTTTAAGAATAAAACAGCAAGCAGATCAATCATGAGGCTATGGTGTGGAGACTAAAAGAAGTCCATAAAATGATCAACGTTTGTTAAATAAGATTAAATAAGTATAATAATACTTGTCTTTGAATCCCTTGACTTCTTTGACATTAGCATTGATCAGTAACGTGCTCACATATAGGGAGTTTGATATCTTTCTATCCCCTTTATTTCCTGAAGACAAAAAAAGGAACCCACGAATGCGAGAAGTTAAAAAGGTAAAGAACATCCCTACTAACACTACAAAAAAATAGATTTTTAGTGACGAGTTTTAGTGGCGACTAAAAATTTGTTGTCGCTAAATCTATACTTTTAGTGGCGACCTTATTATATTGTCACTAAAAGTAGTCACTAAAAATCATTATTCATTTTAGCAAATTTTTTAGTGGCGACACAAAAAGGTCGCCACAAAAAAGTTGTCACTAAATAACTTTTAGTAGCGACATGAATATGGTTGTTACTAAAAGTAACTTTTCGTGACGATAATTAGTCGCCACTAAAAGTTATAAAAAAATGTTTTTTTTATTTAAGAATTTCTATAGTAAGACTTTTAGCGGCGATGCTAAGTCGCAACTAAAAGTAACTTTTAGTGGCGACTCTTATATGTCGCCACTAAAAATATCTTTTAGTGACAATATATAATCACTACTAAAAGTTTTGACACGTTTATTTATTTATTTATTTAAAAATGGTTATACAAAAACTTTAGTGGCAACCAACGTCGCCACTAAAATCCACTTTTAGTGACGACCTGTTTAGGTCGCCACAAAAAGTTTGATAATTTTTTTTTTAATTTTCATTATTGAGATTTGAAATAAAGACCTAAAATAAATTACTTTTTCTAATTTATTATTTTTTTAATTTAATCCTTTTGTCTTTTTTTTGGTTTTTTATTTTTAATAATAACGAAATCTTAATATAATTTTAAAAGTTAAGAAGTTCAATATTAAATATTAAATTTTAATCATGGGTAATTTTATTTTTTAACGAGAAATAACTTTTAAAATATTTTAAAAAGTATGTAATTAGTAATTAAATATTTAAAATTTATTTATTTTATTATTATTTTTAATATAAATAATTTAAAAAATATATTTAATTATCATCAGTTTGACCACACCTTATAACTGTCCCAAAATCCCTTATTCAACCTAAAGGCGATGAGTTATTATTTAATTTTCTAATATTATTTCAATTTATGTTAATTTTAAGTATTTGTATAATTAACTAATAAATATTCAATTTTTGTAGATTTAAACCAAATAATAATGAAGTTCAAGCAAGGATAATAAATATTTTTAAAAATAAATATGAAGATCCTTGGAGTAGTTGGAAAGATGTTCCTTCTGAATATCAAACATTATGGTTTGCTGAATTTAAAGTAAATTTTGTTTCTTATATTTTTTTATGTAATCATAATATCATGTATTTTTTATTTTTATAATTATAATCTTTAATTTTTTTAGAAGTATTATGAGTGGAGTTTTGACGACAATGATAAAATTTGGAAGAATTAGAAAAAGAAAGTGGTTGATCGACTTAGAGATTTAATTGGTAAAGCACGAAAGACAGGAAGAAAGCCTAATTGGATTAGCGAATCCATTTGGGAAGAGTTGTATGCAAAATGTAATACTTCATAATATCAATCACTCCGAGAACAGATGAGAAAGAATGGAGCTTCTAGTTCTGAGTTTGGTTCATCATTACATACTGGGTGATCTATATCAATGCTTGAACATGCCAAAAGATTGGTAACTAATTTTATTTTTATAAATATTTATTTATAATTTTAAATGTATATTTATCTATTAATATTAATTTTATTTTATAGGCACAAGAATTAGGAAGGCCACCAAGATATTCGGAGGTGTTTTTAAAAACTCATCAACATAAAAGGAGTTTGGATTGATAGAAAAATCTCAAATTGTTTATGTAATTATGATTTTATTTTTAATTTATATTTGTAATTATAATTTTATTTATAAAATTTTTACTTATTTTGTTATTTACTTTTCAGGATAAATATATACGTATTAAAAATTTATGTGAACACAAAGGAGAGAGTGTTTCAGAATTAGATTTATGGCTACAAGCTGCTGGAGGAAAAAAAAAAGGTTCAGTTTATAGTATTGGGAGTATGTCTGATAATATATTAGGAAATTCTATGTCTGGATATACTGATACTCAACATCCATCATACCCTCACTCTTCGTATATCCAAGAAATTGTGAGAAATGAATTTATAACTTTGGCTCAACAAACCCATGATGCTCAGCTTGAAGAACAAAGATTACAAATTGAACAACTTCAACAAGAATTAGATGAATTCAAGCGTATTGTTCAACATCTTTCACAACAACAACATCAAGATGATGCTGGGCCAAGTTCTTTTTATAGATCATATATTTCTCATTTAGATAATGAGAATATAGATAATAATATAGATGATAATGTCAATGAGAATGAAAATAATTGTTAAATTTTGTAAAGTTTATGTAATATAATATATGTAATTAAATTTGTATTAGATATATTTTCTTATTTTATTTAAATTTAATATCTTTATTTCATAACTTATATAATATTATATATTATTTATTTATTCAATAAATTTCACAATTTATTAACTTATAATATGTGTGTGTATATATATATATATGTATATTAGTTTATTGTATATAATATATACATACCAAAATTGAATAATATATAATAACTTTTATATATATATATATATATATTAAGTTATAATATTTTGGATAGCAAAATTAGATGCCATGAATGTAATAAAATTACATTGTTAATAGACTCAACGATGGTAGGAAATTAGGCACGCGAATCAAACTTGCTAACTTGACCAATTTTTTCATTCCTTTCCATAAATTTCAAGCTTTCGGCATGATTAAACAAACCTTTGCTTATTATTATTATTACTTCCGATCAATTCCATTTTTAAAAATTTTTATACCACTGCATTTATTAATTATTATACTAAATATATGTAAACTAATTTTTAACAAGATAAAATAAAATATATACTTATTTAGTTATTAATAAACTACATTTTTTAAAATTAAATTTATACATATTTGCAAATTCATTAACTTTAAAAATTAAATTAAATTAAAAGAAATTACTTCTTACCATAATTCTGTGGAAAAATCTGACAGAATAAGCGACAGAAATTATAGGAAAAAATTACGACAAGCGTAGTATGTATGAAATTTTGATAAAATTTTAATTCAATATGTGAATAGTGCCTTTCTACCCTGGATCTGTAGCAAATGAATAGTGCAGTGCCTTCTACCATGGATCTGTCGCAAATACGCATATTCTAAATATTATAAATATCTATTAACAATAAATGTATATACTATTTATTATTAATTCTAAATATTATAAACATTTACTAAATTAATTCCTACAAACTATTAGAGATTATTTATTAATAACCATCAGAAATGTAATTTTTTTAATTTTTAATTTATATTAAATAATTTTTTCCCGAAATTTATAATACTATTTATTAATAATTATTGTAGAAATTATTTTTTAACTATTTTAAATCAATTAAGTTATTAACATTATATTAGATTAAATGATTATACATATAAATAAAACTAAAAATAAAAATAAAGATGAATAAGGGTAATTTTTTAATTTATTTAAATTTAATATTTTTATTTCATAACTTATATAATATTATTTATTATTTATTTATTCAATAAATTTCACAATTTATTAACTTATAGTATGTGTGTGTGTGTATATATATGTATATTAGTTTATTGTATATAATATATACATACCAAAATTTAATAATATATAATAACTTTTATATATATATATATATATATATAAAGTTATAATATATTGGATAGCAAAATTAGTTGCCATGAACGTAATAAAATTACATTGTTAATAGACTCAACGATGATAGGAAATTAGGCACGCGAATCAAACTTGCTAACTTAGACCAATTGTTTCATTCCTTTCCATAAATTTCAAGCTTTCGGCATGATTAAACAAACCTTTGCTTATTATTATTATTAATTTCAATCAATTCCATTTTTAAAAATTTTTATACCAGTGCGTTTATTAATTATTATGCTAAATATATGTAAACTAATTTTTAACAAGATAAAATAAAATATATACTTATTTAGTTATTAATGAACTACATTTTTTAAAATTATATTTATAAATATTTGCAAATTCATTAACTTTAAAAATTAAATTAAATTAAAAGAAAATATTTCCTACCATAATTCTATGGGAAAATCCAACAGAATAAGCGACAAAAATTGTAGGAAAAAATTACGACGGCTTAGGGTAAAATGTATGAAATTTTGATAAAATTTTAACTCAATATGTGAATAGTGTCTTTCTACCAGGGATCTATCGCAAATGAATAGTGCCTTCCTACCATGGATCTGTCGCAAATAGTGCCTTCTACCATAAATCTATCGCAAATATGCACAAAATAATATAATATCTATTAAGAATAAATGTATATACTATTTATTATTAATTATAAATATTATAAACATTTACTAAATTAATTCGTACAAACTATTAGAGATTATTTATTAATAACCATCAGAAATGTAATTTTTTTTATTTTTAATTTATATTAAATAATTTTTTTCTGAAATTTATAATACTATTTATTAATAATTATTGTAGAAATTATTTTTTAACTATTTTAAATCAATTAAGTTATTAACATTATATTAGATTAAATGATTAAACATATAAATAAAACTAAAAATAAAAATAAAGATGAATAAGGGTATTTTTTTAATTTATTTGTAATCCAAAGAGAAAGAAGTATGAACATGTGAAACAAATGTGTAGGATAAAATGCCCTATGTATAACAAATTGGAAAAATTAGAATTAGAAAATTTAAATTGAAGGCTATAAATCTTAAATTTTAAAAATTATTTTAAAGAATTTAAAAATTAAAAATTTAAATTACATAGAAAAGTACTATAGTTCAAGATATCAAGTTAAATTTTTTTATCTTAAAATCTTTTACAATAATTTTAAATTTCAAAATTTTTTAATACAAATTATTTTTAACTTGATATTTTAATTATTTTTTCTTATAAATGTCTTGATTTGTTTAACTAATTTGTAAATTGTTTTTTTATAATTTTATATTTTTTTTTAATTTAATATCTCTCATTAAATTTTTAACCATATTTTATTAAATTTTGATCATCTAACCATCATATATTATTTTAATATTTTAAATATGCATGATTAGAAATAAAAAAATGAATAATAAAGATAGCTTAAATAATATATATACATATATATATATATATATATATATATATATATATATATATATATATATTACGTAGTGCAACATGTTGGTATGTTAAGTTGTTTAATTAATGTAAATCATATACATTCAAATATTTAAAATAATATATGATTAACAACAATGAAAAAATTCAATAAAATACTAATAATATTTAATTAAGTATTTATTATCAAATTTTATATTTGAAATTATGACAAATAAACTTTCTTTTGATAAAGAATCAATATATGAATTATAAAAATTCCCACATATTATGTTTTTATTAAAAACGAATTACTAGTAATTTTTTTAAAAAAATTTCACTTAATCTTATCATTTTTAAAAATCCACTTGATACAATAAGCTCTGTATTAGACTAAGCCAAAGTCTGGCATATCATGCTCCAATGGAAGCCAATAGCTAGTCCCGTCGTCTTAAAAAAATCATATTTTATTCGCAAATGACATACTAATGTGCTGATTGTAGCTTTTTCTAAACTTCATTTTAGCATCTCTTCCCCCCAAACTCTGAAATATCAAAATACTATGGCGCGATGCTCCATCCCCTTGTCTTCATCCCGCCCTCACTAGATGGCCATAGATGATCAGCATTGCTTCATCTTGCACACGCCGTTATTGATTATTCATCCAATGTGAAGATCATGCTCCAGTAAACGGTAAAACTCATTTCCCCACCCTAAAACCCTAGAATCTATAAAACCCCTAAATCTTTCTTCTTCTTTGTCTTTATTGGTTTCAGTCAAACAGCCTTATTTAAGGGTACTTCCAAGTTCTGTTGTGAAAGGGAAGTCTTGCTTCAGTTGTGCCATAAATCACGGTAAAAATTTCATATCATAAATTTCTATTTTACCCTCCTTTAATAAGATGCTCTGTTTTAATTTTGTCGCTTCTTCTTTGAATGATAAGAGGTACAATGCTTCTTATTTGAGGTGTTTATGATTTCATGGGTTAATGATATGTAGGGTTTACTACGCTTTAAGTTATTCAGTATTCTATTTGGATTTCATGATGAAACCCTACATGCTTACTAATAAAAACAAATAGCATCTGTTAATTTATTACTTATTTTAATTTTTTCTTTACTTACCCTGTTGATCTGAATCACATTAGCTTTTTCTCTGAAAAGTTGTGATTTATGTCTTCTGCTACTTTGTTAATTCATAACAGGGCCCACACCAAAAGATGTTTGGATACTGATGTGGGTACTTGGACTTACCATATGTATATATATAACAAAAATTATCTGTGTACTATGTGTCATGCTCTAAATTCTAGAGGAAGCAACATCCATCAATTGTTTTCTGGATTTCATCCAATCTCTTTCATGTTCTACATTAGAGCGTAAATCTATTTCCTTCCAATTATAATATCCTGTGATGCAGATACTCAACTCGAGTTTTGTATACTTGTTGACTGGGGACCATTAAATTCAAGAACTTGGCATAGCAGAGAGAATTATGTAAAAGAAAGGCGAGATTTATATGGGTAGGTTTTGCTGTGGCTCACCTCTAATCTCTATAAATTCTCTATAATATAAAAAAAAAAATGTATTGGCCAAATTTAATCTTTTTTATTGGTTATAATATGGTTCTTGAAATGACATTTTTTTGTTTTTCCCTTTTTTTCCTGGATAATAAATTGAATATCAGAAAGTTCATCCTTACAATCCTCGCATACAATATTTAAATATAATGCACATTTTCTTGTCACGTTAATATTCCAATAAAAAGCCATATATGGTGGTCTCCCCTTTACTTATGTGGTTGGTGGTTAATGGAAACCTTAATTCTTTGATATATAATTTGGTTGGTTGTGGACGAGAGCAACCTCTATTTTTCTTTTTTCCTCTTACTATTAGTGGTGGTTGTTTGGTTGTCATTTGCTTCACTTTAAAATGGTCAAACGTTGCTGCACAGCGAAAGCGACTTTGCTTTTGTCCTCTGGCCAAAGCTATTAATACTTATCATTTGAAGCATCAATCTCATATGAAGACATCATTTTTGTAATATATAATCATTCTATTGGTAAATTATTAAAATTTCGTTCAATTTAAAGGAATAATGAATGAAAATATGGTTAAATATAACTGTATTATTTTATTGTCATTATGCGCTTACCTTATTTTAAATTTTAGATGACTTATGGGTTACTGAACTTATGCCACTATTTGTTAGATGGGATGCAGGAAAATTAGAAAGCAGAGTAAAAGGAAGAAAAAGGAGGAATTGTGTGGCACAATAGAGACCACCATCTGAGCTTAGCAATATAATAGAGTTGGAAAAAAAGTTATTTGATAGCCAAGAAGCTAGTTCCTGTCTTTCTTTCAAATTGAAGCACAAAGGTGAGCCCATTTGGCTTTCAATGCTTTCTTGATGTGATTCGTGCAAGTGGTTATATGTTTATATGTGTGTTCCAGTTGGTAATATGCTTTATATAATATGATATGTGCATCACAAAGTAGGTGGAGCCATTATTTGCAACCTAACCTCCACTTAGGATTCCTCCCACGCTTCTTATACAAAGCCCCAGATAATGACCTTGCTGGACTTTTGGACCATAATTGGGAATATTAAAAATAACTAAAAAAGTTAGGTTCTAAATTATTGATCTCGTGTTAATAGAGTTTTCCATGCCAATGGTTAATGGTTGATATTGGTTAAAAACTTATAGAGGTGCTCATTAAAAAAGAAATTATGGCCGTTTGACAAACATACAGATGCATTGTTGCTCTTCCATCCCCTTACCCATTTCTCATGACTTTGGGTTTTTTTTTAGTAGTCAATTCTCCCAATAGGTCCCACCCCCTTTAACTTTATGTATTTGGCTGTGTGCCTATTAGCATGAGAAACACACTTATATTTTCGCAGGACATCCTTTCTCTTTTTCATTCATGTCTAGTTCTTTTTACGGGGAGTCACCACATTCTTTGCTATTTTTCATGTCTTTGGAAATAGATTTTAGATTCTCTCTTGCTCCACTAGTTTTCAAGACAGTTTATTATTAATAATTTTCCTTCTTTTTCATTATAGACTTTTACTCCAATTCATGCTTCCATTTCTAATGTCAAGTTTGCATTATAGTTGCTACACATGTTTAATTCACATTTTAATTTAAAATTCCACATGGCTCAGCGCTAAAGTATTTGTTTCAGCATTTTGCAATTTTATATCCTTTTAGCGTGATTTTTTTCTATATGAAGGAATTATAATAATTTCATTGTTTTTGTAATAGATTCCTCTTAAGAATTTGGTATAGTGTGGAGTTTTTAATGAATTCTAGAGTATATACTCTTTGTTACTTATTTGCGTTTTACATAAGATGTTTGAAGAAATCAAAATGTGTCACCTAATCTAATTTTTTCATATATTGGTGTTCAATATAAAGTATTATGATATATAAGACATACATTATTTGAAATTAGATTCAAGTTGTCATTACAAATGTAGAATCTATTTTCTTGGTCTATGAATTGTAATTCTATGTTTTTGTACTCATTTTTTTGCTATTCTTTTCTTTGTTCTCTTTATTGACTTTAAACTATGCAATCTAAAGAACATTCTTCATGTTTGGGTTCCTTAGTATAAAATCTTGCATGATTTAGAATTCATGACTTGTAATAAGCTCAATTATTAATTATCATAGTCACATAAGTAATTTTGAAATAAGTAGAGTTAACACTTTTTCATTTTGGTTAGAGGAAGCAATTGTTTGGCCTATATATTTGCATTTGGTATTATGTAAACTTTCCATGAGCAATACATGTTATTGTGCTATCTTCTTAACATATTTATTTCATATTTAATTAATGATAAGGGCTTGATAATGTTTCTTTAATATTTCTTATTTGTTATATTTTTGTTTCTTTTTAAGTCAACATAATGGCACAATATATTGTAGTTAAGTTTTCTTTATGTTCAAGAAAAATTGAGATTCAAATTTATTTTAATGTGTATTAATTTGTTTATTTTCTTTCAAAACAGAGACAAATGCCAAACATAGCTACAAATGCTCCAAGTACTGATACAAGGACTCGCGATACTAGAAATAGTTGAAAATAAATGTATTATTTATATCTAGTATTGTTCTTGTATTTTATCTTTTTGTAATGATGATACTCCAAATACTTATGCTAGGACATTGACAATGAATTTTATATGTGTTTAAAAATATTTTTATGGTAATGATATATATTTTGAAAGGTTTCATGAATTTGCTAATAGGTATTTATTTTATAATTTTAAAATTAATATTAAAAATATATATATACTTTTAGTGGCGACTTTTTAAATTTGTCATTGAAAATTAACTATCTGTGGCAACTATAGTGGTCACTGAATATAATCTACTGTGGCGACTATTAAATGTTGTCACTGAAAATATTTGAATAGTAAATGAGCTTTAAGTGACGACATTTAGTAATTGCCACTAAAAGACATTTTTAATGGCGACAAACATTGCCACTGAAACCATATTTTTAGTGGCAACTATTAAAATTGCCACTAAAATTTTATGAATCCCAACAACATTCAGTGGCGACTATAGTCGCTGTTGAAAGTAATGTTTTAGCGACGACTTCTTTTATCGCCACCGAAACCATTTATAGTGGCGACTTTCAACAACATTTAGTGGCAACTATAGTCACTGTTGAAAGTGATGTTTTAGCGACGACTTCTTTTATCGCCACCAAAACCATTTATTGTGGCGACTCCCTACAACATATTATGTTTCAGTGGCAACTTTATATATATTCAGTGGCGACTATAGTCGCTGTTGAAAGTGATGTTTTAGTGACGACTTCTTTTATCGCCACCGAAACTATCTGCGACTAGACTATCTCCAACCACTTTACGACGACTAAAATATCGCCACCAAAGACTATTAGTGGCGACTTTGTCACTTTTAGTGACGACTTTAGTCGCCACGAAAAGTCATTTTTTTTGTAATGTAAAATAGCTGTAAATATCTGCAAAGTCCTTAATTTTACACCACTAGATGATTGTGATAACGTGAACACTACTGTTGCTTCAAGAAGGAACGAACAGATTTAGCAAAATTACCCCAAAGGGTACAACTCAATTTGTTTTGCCTTCCTTCAGAGCAGCAAACTCATTAGGACAGGCATTGGATAGTGATAAAATATCATCTAATAAGTATCAACTCACTTAGTAACTTCTAACTCCAAAAGCACGCACTTAAAACCTTCCTTAGAGCCCCTTTTAGCTCACCAATGCCAGTCAGCTTGCCAATCACATCTGTGAGCCACAACATCAGTAAATGAAAATTAAGAGGAGACAAGTGATTGATTTGTAAGCACCAAATCACTTTATGGTGAACCCACCGACCAACAAATTCTTGTCATGAGGCCTTAAGGTGATATCTTGAAAAAGAACAAAATTAAAACCAAATAATGGAATTATAAAATCATCATCGCAGACTTTTATGGCGGTGGATCCGGTATGACCCACTGCTCTGCCCTACAGCAAACGCAAGAACCACATACACTTTCCTTCAATAAGATTATCCTTGAATTTGTGCGTAAATGAATATTTCACAGTGACATGTATATCGCGTCTAAGTGGCATTATATCAACAACACGATCAAACTTGAGCGGCATCTTAAGTACAATTTACAAATGAGCACCACCAAATGATCAGAGGGAATGAAAAGGCAGTCAAGGCACGTAATTGCAGCAGTTTATAGAAAAAAAATAAAAAAGGGGTGGGCATTTAGGGTTTTGAATTTCAAATACTTCAGGAACACAATGGTCATAATGATCATATGACGTTTTAATCAGCTGACATAAAGGAATAAGTGGCCTAACCCGAGAGATAATTAGAAATTAGTCGCATCAGAATGGAAACATCCATCTCCAAACAGTTGCTACAATAAGAAACATCGGCAATTTGAAATGGAAACCATAAATAGAGCGTTGCATGAGAAATAGAAAATGAGTGGGGTATTGAGTTTTGAATTTAACATACTTGAAGGACATGATGATATTTCATAATCATGTAACACTTTAATTAATTGACATGAAGGATTAAGAAGATTAACTCGAGATATAGTTAGATATTAGTCAGATCATGATGGAAACATTCCTCTTCAGACAGCTACTACAATAACAAGCATTTACAATTTGCAATGGAAACCAGACTTGATGCAAACTATTAAAGGCAGTCTTGCCCCTTTTTTTATCCCAAAAAAAAAGCATGTTTACTATTCCAATTTTAAAATTTTTGCTTTTAAATTTAAAAATATATTTTTTATCTCATATTCTTTTGCTTAAATATAATAATCATATTTAAAAAAAAACCTTTACCCTCCAAACTATTTATAATTTATAAAATGAGTTCAAAAATTTTTATTAAAGTTACAAAATGGCCTTAAAATTTTTTTTTTTTCATTTTATTCCCTATTTTTCTTAATATATTATATACTCATTGGGCTATGGCAAGCAGACTAACTAGGGTGACTAACCTAGTGCTTAATCCAACTTTAGCCACTTTTTATTTTTTTGTTTTTCTTTCCAATTGGCCCAGCCCAGCACTAGGTCATCCAGATTGGTGAAAACAACTAAGTTTAACCAATAGTAGTCTAACTAAATTGTTTTTTAACAGAACTAACAATAGTTTTTTGAATTTCATGCTTTCTTCTCTATTTTTAGATTTACTACAATACCTTATTCATTAAGTACAAAACTATATATATGCTCACCGCTAACATAACCAATATCGGATCAACTGCATTTTACAGTTGTCTATTTTGCAAACCCATAATGTGAACTTTTGCAAGCTTCAATAAAATATAGTTGATGATCGACCAAGATATCTTTCTTCTTCCCCATAGATGGTATCCTAATTTTATAATCTAATACCTAATATAACTTTATAGTTTAACTAGAAGTCTATTTATATTATGTTTATTATCACAGGTTCCAATCAACATTTCACTGATGGACTAACACGTGACCATATAGATCTATCTGAAGGTACTCTTATCATTTAGTCTATGTGGTTTTTGACAATATTTTATCAAATAGTAGACACAGGTACTAACTAATGTTGATCTTTTCATTTATTGTAGCATCCACACATATACTTAACATATCATAGAAGGTATTGAGAGTATATAAATAGTCAATCACCTTTGTATTGCAATTATGTTAGAATACAACAACAATAACAATAAAACCTTTTTTCCATTAGGTGGGATCAGCCACATGGATCAAACGACGTCATAAAGTTCTATTATAAATTATATCTTTAGATAGACTATTTAAATTTAAATTTTTCTTAATAATTTTACCTATAATTTTTTGCGATTTTTTTCGATCTTTAATTATTGAACTACTTTCCATTTGATCTATTCTTCTTATTGGGGCTTCTATAAGTCTCCTTCACATATATCCAAACCATCTAAAATACGATTTTACAATCTTTTTTACAATAAGTGCAATTATATTAGAATATCTAACAAATTTAAGTTCTTCCTCTCTTTAGAATATTTCAATATAGGTTTGCCAACATATAGATAAGAATTCTGTGATGCACAAATTTGGTGTGAAGAAAGGTCTGACAAATGCCTCAGACCAACCAATCCAAAATTTTCCATTTGCAGCATTCAAGGAAAAGTTCAATTGCCTCTGTTGCATCATCCATCGCCATTTTTAAGAAATTTATTGAGCAACAGCAATGAGGTTAGCAAAATCTTGCTTTTAGAAAATTAGATCCTACAACATGATATTATTTTTAACATTTATGGGTGGAAAAGTTAACACAATTATGAATGATGGTAGACCATATGTCTACAAGTTACATGGTCGAAACCTTTATATGATGTAAAGCTTACTTCCAACTACTGGATCACTACCTAAATTTGCTTAGATATATATTTATGATACTAATAATGAGCTAGTTAACAAAATGAATGCATTGAGGTACAAATATTATACTTAATTTTTATTAGTTTCTGATTTAGAACACAGAGTTACAAACTCACTTTCTTCTATTTACAACACAATAGATAGCACTGATGCATATGACTCTAATATTATCCAGGGATTAGAAGATATGCTTGATTCTTATAATCCTTTAGTCAAAGCTTTTAGAACGGTTAAAGAAAGGTTTGGCATTGAACATTCTACGAGGTTGAAATTTAGGCTAATCACAAAGAGCGGAACTAATGGAAGAACTTATAATTTACCCTTAACATTAGAGGTTGTAGCATTGGTTGTTGGAGACATTGAAATTGCCAAAGCATAAAGGGACATAATAGTCAAAACACAGATTGGACTATTAAAACATATACATGAGTTGCATCCTCTGTATCTTCCTTTGCAGTATCCTTTCTCATTTCCTTATGAAGAAGATAGATTCGCAGTTGATTCCTCAAGAAAACAAAGGAGGGTGACCATGAGACAATTCTTTGCATTCCATATACAAGACAGAGCTACTAAAGCTAATACAATTGTTGGCTCAAGGAAATTTTATCAACAATTCTTGGTGGATGGTTATACTATGATAGTGTCTCAAAGATTATCTTACATCATATCACACTAGAAAAGTTTAAGAGCACATACACACACACACATATATATATATATATATATATATAAAGGTCTTTCGGAAACTATATTAAGGGGCGAAACAAGTCCGTCCTCCTAGAAAAATCTTACTATTCTCCTTTCATCTTTTACAAGTGGTGTAAGGAATACGATTTGAAATTATCAAGATGCCGTGGCAATTTGCAAGTGAAGAGGGTATGCTAAGCTCTTTATTACTTTCACCTTGCAATCCAGAGTGACCAGAGCTAGAGGGATTTGCTTATATATATATATATATATATATGGATGAATGCCATCTACATGATTGTCATTATATCATGAGTAGGGTTTTTAAAATCAAACTAGATTAACTACTGCATGACTTAAGAAAGAACAAGTTCTTTGGAAGAGTTGTTGCTGTCATGTTTATTTGTTTAATTTATTTGACATTCTTTTGGTTATTCAATCTTAAGCCTCACAAAATTCATTTCTATACACAACAATGTTTACTATAAGGTTTCAGAAGCACAGTCTGCCTCAACCACATCTACTCATCTTTTTACATAAAGAAGACAGATATCTAACAGGGAACGACATTGATAGTGTTATATTTTTTGAGATACCCAATAAAGAAACATATCCTTCATTGTATGATGCAGTAAAGAATTTTATGTTGCATGGGCGGCCATGTGGCATTGCTAACAACGCTTCCCCTGGTATAAAAGATAGCATTTGTGCAAAACACTTCCCAAGAAATATGTGGATAAAACTACAGTTGACAAAGATGGTTAGAGACTGACATTACAGTGGAATAAAAAGAGGGTGGCTCTTCATAATAGATTTGTGGTTCTTTATAATGCGAGGCTTCTAACAAAGCGTCAAGCTCATATAAATGTTGAGCATTCCAACCAGTCCAAGTCAATCAAGTATTTCTTCAAGTATGTCAACAGAGGACATGACAAGGTTACTATTGCTTTTTATCATACTTCTCCCAATGAGGATTCAAACAATGAAAGAGATAAGATTAAATTGTATTATGATTGTTGATATTTGTCACCTTGTGAATTAGTTTGGAACATTTTTGGTTTTGACATATATTTTGGAGATCCACCTGACTTTCTTTCCATCTTGATGAGGAGCAAAGTGTTATGTCTGCTAATGACAAGCCAATTGATTCTGTAGTTATTCAATTCACCAAAAAGAGAACGATGTTTGTAGCTTGGTTGGAGGTTAACAAGATGTAGAAGGATGCTAAGCACTTAACCTATGTAGAACTCCTTACAAAGATATGTCTACCAACCAAGGACGCAAGAATGAACAGCTAGAAAAATGGGGTTCTTAGTTGGCAAGCCACACTATATTCCTTCAGGTGATGGATAGCCACATTACTTAAGAGTTTTGTTGAATATTTGCAGAGGGCCATTCTTTTACAGAGATATTAGAACTTTAATGGTATGTATCCGTCATTCAGGGAAGCCTGATATGCATTGGGATTAGTATATGATGATGGGGAATGTATTGACGCAATAACATGTGTAAATATATGAGATTCTGCTCAGTAAATGAGACACTTGTTCACAGCACCCCTGTTGTCAAATAGCATCTCCGAGCCTAAGTTTGTTTGGGAAAATATGTGGTAGTGTCTCTTGGTATGATATCTTATATAGACAAATGAATGTTCTTAACCACAAAGGTATTATCTAATCACAAGTCATATTGCTAATTTAGGACTTTCTTTTATGTAGTCTGCATGAACGATCATGTCGTTATCGAATCTGCAGAATTACACTTAAATAACGAGGAGTTCAAGAATTATACTCTGATTGAAATAGAATATCTGTTAAGGAATAGTGGAAAGAATAAAAATCTTTTAATTCTTATACCAAATGATCATGATCTCAACGAAGCACAAAATACAATGTTTCTCAATGATGTTTATTATGATAAAGCGTCATTGGACATGAAATACTTATAAGCAGCCTCTTGAATGAGCAAATGAACATTTACTTGACAATAATTAACTCAATGGATTTAACAGCGGCAGTTTGCTCTTTGAATGTGGGTAGAGTGGAAGTGGCAAGACATTTCTTTGGAATACATTTACTATAATAACATTTAAATAGTTCAATTAGTTGAAAGATATAAAGATAAAAGAAAATATAAAATATAAATTGGTGAGAATAAATAAAATAAAAAATAATTCTTTTATTTTTATTTTTAAAATAATAAGTTTGATGAATAAAATAATAATTATTAAATTATAATAAATATTACACAACGTATCTAAAGAAAAGCATGAATCAAATGGTGTTTAAAGGTGACAGTCAATTTTTGACAACTTTTTAAAATTGTCAGAAATTGTTTATTTACCGGCAGTTCATTTGATGGCCCAACTCTCATTTTCTCATTTTCTTTTGCTTGATCCAACTCTCAAAGGTACTGATTTGGGGCAGAATCACCGAAATCAGGTAACTTGTCCTGATTTGCATTTCTCGATTGTGAAGCCTTTTCATTTTCGTTTCAGATTTGCTCTCCTTCCATTGTTGTTTCAGGTATTGGGTGTTTTCTTTGTGGAAAATTGTTGTTAATTGTTCTTCCATGCCCTAAAATCTCACGCTGTACTCATCATTCTCTGTTCCATTGAAGCTCTCTGTCATTGCTCAAAGCTCAATACTCGAAAGCTCGTTGGACTCATTATTTAGAAGCTTGAAGCGTGCCATTGGTATTGCGGTGAGCAAGCAAGTATAAAGCTCTCTGATTATTACACTCTAGAAATTGTTTTTAATTTTGGTTTTTGTTTTACCTATTCTTGGCTTGATTGAAGTGTAATCACAATTCACAACTACTTTTTGGTCTATGATTTGTCTAATTATGTAGTATTCCAATTCTTTTATGACCTTTTTAATTTATTTGAATTGAGCTTCTGATGAACCTCAGTACTCTGGGAACTTGTGCAGCACAATAATGGAAGATTGAAATTTAATATTAATCTTTAAAGAGTGATCTTGTGTTTGAGACATTACATATATTGATCTTGTGTTTGTAGAATGAGATTGGTAAGTCGAAAAATTTTTATTTTAAGTCATGATGTTTTTCTCAAATCTTGTGTTTCATATTATATAGCAACAGTTTGACAGTTTTCTTGCACTTTTTTAGGCTTGGGACTCGAGGATATATTAAAGCCTGATTCAATAATGCCATTAATTGAGACATTACCTTTTAAGCAGTGCTTGTCACCCTACTCATCTGAAGGTGGAAAACCTAATGGATGTTGAACAGTATTCCCGTGTCATGCACATAAGCTCAACAGTGAGAACTTGTTCTTGATCTTTAATGCGTGTTGATGAAAAAGAATCACTTCAGGTTAATATAATTTGAAGATGTCCTTATGATCCAATCTCAACCAAGTTTGGTTTTGTCCGTGACTCTTTGTAAAAAGTTTGGATGTGTCTCTTGGTAACGTTTTCTTTTCCTCCGATTTGGTTTTGGCCTAGTCCCTCTTGTTGCCAATTCAGAATTGAACATAGTTAACGAGGGATTGAATATTGTGCTGAAACTCGGTAGTTTATGTTTATCTTGTCTTGGTCTGCACTAAGGCTAAATATTAATTTGGTCATAAAGTGCTCAATAATAAAGCCTAGTAATGTAGTAATGTGAAGATAGCTTGGTCTGTCTTTTCATCTTGATTCTTTTTTTCATCGATGGGATACTTTGCTTAAGTTGAAATTGTGGAGGGTGTTATGCTTAATCCATTTTATTTTCTTTTGAGTTCAAAAGAGAGGATGCCATTTTTAGCTTCAATAGAAGAGAAAGGCCCTAAGGTTGAATGTAGAGTTGACTTTACATCATTTTGATTATTTGAAATACATATAATAACTAATTGAAATTATTTTAATTTGAAAAAAGAATTAGCAAATTAGCTATTGACCTCTAATTTCCTTAATTTTGATATGCCATTTATGTAGATTTTCTGTCCCTTTTGTGAAGATTTATAGGTTCGAACACTGTCTTTCTCGATTAGAAAAGCTTTAATTGTATGGATATGAAGAAAGTTGAAATCATGGATAACTCTGTTATGCAGAAACCTTGAGCATGATAGGTTCTTTTGTCTCTTACAAAATGCGATAGCTTAATTGAAGGTTTTTGAAATAATATGGAGGTTTGTGTGGTTGATCTATGGTGGACCTTTTTATTTGTTATTAGATTTTGCATCTTCCAATAAATTTTTAAATTCTATCTTGTCTTAATTTTTCTATAACTTGTCTGTTAATATTGAAATTTTTTGTTTTTGTTTTTTGTTTCATTCTGGACACTAATCATTGGGCTATGAGAATAAAACTTCTGATTGCTTCTAATTAACGAACTCCATTTTATCAACCAAAAGTAAACAACCCATGTTATGAACCAGGCTGTATATTCTGCATTGCCAATTTGCAACATCAGATTTTCTAATTCAACTAAATTCAAGATATAATTCAATTTCATTTAATCAATTCTTTTGCTTCAGAATCTTATTCCAACATTTCATTTGTCTTCTGGTGTGGTTGGCATTGGCTGCTTTGCATAATTCAAATGCACTTCATAAAGTTCTTGACTTTGAGAGGTACTTATAGGTCCTAATTTTTCTTGAAATACAAAATTTTTTAGCTGGGGAGTCATCTTGCTGTATGCTCTTTGACCAAAACTGATGGTTATCTGCTTAGGGGTTCATTTTTCTACTGGCACTTAATTGCAGTCATCTAAATAGCATCATTTCCCACCAAAATTCCTCACATACTATTTCTGAGCTTATTGGATTGCTGAATGCAATTGACTCTTGGGCATATTTAAAGGAGACTTCAATTATATGATATAACATGGCAAACCTATATATGAGATCTATTTAAATTTGTCTAAGCATGAACTCTCTTGATACCAAGGATGCTTTTTCTTGGTAAAATTCTTAAAGGAAAAGGTTCTGACTTGTCGTTGTTACTTTTGCTGGTCATTAGTCCTTATGATATTTGTATATTGAAATGAGCTCTATAAGCCATCAGATGAATTTGTTGCATATTAATGGCATTAGATGGTTATTTGTGGTTGATTGCACATTTTAAGATGTTATGCTGAAATTTGCACTTCTCTTAACATGTAAACCTGCATACCATACTGATGTACAATTGTTTGTTTACATCAAAGTCTTGAATTTTTACTAGTAACTCTGTTACTGCATTACAACTGGCAGTAAGACTAGCTAGGAGTTCAACTTACATGATACATGCAACTCATAATTTCTGTTGCATTTGTTGTGGGCTTTGATCAATAAAAAGAAAATATAATTTGATCAATAAAAGGAGATATAATTTGCTTTACCAAGCAAAAGTGTGGAAAATCATAATCTTTTAACCCTAAATTTATTATTTATCTTTAAAACAGGGGAAAAGCATTCTATGAAAGGGAGTTTTTGGTATTGCTTTTGATGTATGCTCTTATTTTTTGAGTTAGGCCATTTGCCACGAAGTATATAGTACATTGTTTCATTTAAATGCAATTATTATAGTTAGGCTTTGTGTTCCTTATCTACAGGTGGAGTGCCAATTAGAATAACAAATCAGGTTTGAGTATTATGTCTTTCTTTATTCTTTTTCATTGTGTTGCTTGCAGGCTATTTATTTATTGAGCTTATGGCTACTGATAAGAAAATTGTGCACTGATGCTTATGTTGCTGGTTAGTAAATTTAGGCATTCTCATTTTTCATACCAAGTTCCATATTATGGAAATCTCCAATCTTCAACTATGATTCACTAGATGGCAGCCATAGTTTCATATTAAGTTCAGATTTGATGCGTAATTTATAAACTTGACACGTGCAGGTTTTCTAGCTTGGACAGATATAAATGACATTCTGTAATTTATTTATATTGTACTGGAGTTGACACTAAAATATTAATGTCTTATATTGGTTGTCATCATTAAGAAAGACACTTTCCGCAAAGTGTTTGTCAGCAAAATTAATAAAAGAAATCGCTTGTATAGAACATAATTATATACTCTATGTGAAAGTACTTATTCGTATACACTGGAATTTTGGTTCCGCCCTTGGTTAGTGGGGTTGTATTTTATTATTTGTAACTATATTGATCTTCCTAGGTGTGAAAGGTGTGATTTTGGTTATATTCCATTCCTTGGAACTCTTGGTCCTTTTGGCATTCTTTCCATTGTTATTTTCTGCATCTTGATAATACCTGAGGGCTAAAAGGTGTTTTACCTCTATAAAAAAAAGTTCTTCTCATTCTTTATTAATATTATTTTTTTGTTTTTTTCCTTTATAAAGGAAATTAAAGAGTTGTTCAATTTTTGGACTGTAAGTTTAAGAGTTGTTATTGATGGTTTTAGTATATTAGACATTTCTTACCGAGACGTCAAAGAATATTCAAACCCACTTATATAAGTGAAAATAAAGAAGATTTAATTTTTTTTATTGATACTGATTTAATGGTGAACAAAAAATGGTTTTACTATTGATAACAAGGAGATACTTACTGATTTAATACAACAACAACAACAACAACAAAACTTTGTCGGTTGGCTTATACTTACTGATTTAATAATGAGACAAAATTTTGAGTGTACTAGGAGCCTGAGATTTGAAACATGGAAGCTACTCATATAATTGATGCCAAAACTTAAGAGATGTTTGTTCCTAAATTGAGGTGTGTGATAACTTGCTATCATTGTTTGATAACTTGTAATGTGTAATTTTAAAATTAATTGCTTAAGAAGCTATAGTTTCATTTTATACTTGTTTCTGTGCGTCAATTTTTTTGCGTACATTTATTTATTCTTCCTTTAATGTTTATTGTTTCTTTTTTTTTTTTTTTGTGGGTCCCAATAGAGATGCATGTGATTTACATATTTTGTCTTCTTCAAGCTGTGCTCCAAATATTTTAGAGGCTGATTTGTACCTGTTGTTTTTCCATTTTGAAACGTTTAGCAAAATAATATTATGTATAAATGACTTATCAACTTCTTATGAAGATTTTGTAACAATGACAATTTTTATTTCAATAAATGTATGAATTATGTTTTTTGATAATTATTTTAAATATATAGAACCACTGCTAAATGCACATAAACTGCTGCAAAATCTACAAAATTACTAACTTGGGCTCTCTATCCGTGGTGGTCAACGCTGCCACTAGTTGTAGTATAGAATTAGTGATGATTATTTCCGCAGTCAAAAATATCACCGCTAATTAAGTACCTACGGTTGTCTACAATTAATGGTGGTTATTCTCACAGTTGAAAATATCACAGCTAATTGAGTATTTACAGTTGTAATGGTGGCGGTTCGCCAACAACTACTTTAGTCAATTAGTAGTAGTCAAAAACTACCAGTAGGTGACTTTCATTTTGTGGTCGTGATTATTTGCTAATTTGAGATCAAAAGGTAAGATTATACTAAATATTGCATTAAGTGGAATAGCTGCCTTTCTTTCCTCCGCCGGTTTGAATTGCTCACTTTCAATTTGGAATTCCATTTCTAAGTTGTAACATTAAACAAGGAACTAGTTTGGCTAATTTGCTTAGAAGCACTGGATAGAAGTATTGCAGATATAAGGAGATTTTCTACTTCAAATAGTTCTAATGTGCTAATTGGAGGGAAAGTTGTTTTCGGTGGAGACTTCAAGCAGCCTTACCTATGATACCCAATGCCAATGGACACCAAACAAGATATTGTACAAGCCTCTCCACTTAACTCTTCTCAGTGGCAAAGTATTGACTCTAACAAAGAACATGGGGCTTGAGAAAGGATCAAGTGGTATTGACGTCGAGGAAATAAAGTCCTTTGGTAAATGGATATCCAACATTGGGGAGGACGACAATAGAGAGGAAAATAATGGAGAACAATTCATTGAAATTTCAAATATGACATACGTAAAAAAGGAAAGTTCAAATCCTATTGCAACTATATGTTCTTGATGGAAAATATGCTTAATCGGAGTACTTTCAAAAGACACGTATCCTTTGTCAAACATTGGATATTGTATTAATGAACATACGCTATCATTGTGTTCCAGTTGGGAGAAAACTTATTTCAATTCTGACGGTATCTGCAAAGTGATGCCAAGGGGATAGTTTAGAAGATCTTTACACAATAGATTTCTCAAAACACCGTGAGATGCTTGACGCTTCTTAATCATATGAGACTGAAGGTTGGTGCTTCAATAATTTTGCCGAGGAACATAGACAAATCAATGGGATATGTAATGGAACCATATTGATTGTGACTAAACCAGGGGACCATATAATTGAGACAAAGATTATTTGAGGAACTAATATTGGAGAGAAAATTTATATCCCAAAAACCATTTTGACTCTTTCGGATAGCAAATTTCTTTTTAAAACTCCAAGAAGACAGCATCCAATTACTATCAGATTTGCCATGATAATAAACAACAATTAAAGACAATCACTGTTGCAGATTGGTCTATATTTACCTAGATCAGTGTTCAACCATGGATAACTCTACGCGGCTATTTCAAAGGTTAAAAGGAAAGAAGATTTGAAAGTATTGATTTGTGACAAAGACGAAATCGTACTACACACTACAAGAAATGTAGTTGTTCAGGGAAGTGTCCTCAAACTTGAGTTATATGAACCATCCACCTTCAGCAACCTTGATCGCTGATATATCTTTTTGTTTTATTCATCTATTAGTGCTATTGTATATTGCTTAACTTTTTCTTCAGCAATATATATTCATTGCGGAGGTTACATCCTTTGTATCAAATGTGAATAATACCTAATATTTTGTCCTATGTCAAATAATGAATTATTTGTATATTATATGAGAGACTGAACCCATATTCAATCTGAAAAAAGTTTGTGCATAATCATTCATGTATACTTTTCTTGATGTCTTAGAATTCTGATCCCAAGGAGCCAAATACACTTCATGAAGTTTATATACACTTATTTATCAACAAATTATATAATCAATAATTGCTAGACAATCCAAAAATTTATTTATTGAATATGTTATACCCCAAATTGTAGTACAATATATACTACTTTGTAACATTTTAATAGATTTATTAATTAACTAAAAAAGTGCATTGAAAACAGAATTATTTACGGTTTCTTGCCATAGAAAAAATCGAGTTATTTTAATAATTTAAGAGAAGATGAAAATAGTGCTTGCTTGTCATATAGGAAAGTTGTGAAAATGGTCTTAATAATGAATGGAGTCTTATTAGGAAATCCTTCAATGTTCACCAGAGGGTGAAGAGTAACCAATTGCTAAATCGACATACAAATGTGGCAGCTGCAGCACTCATCTTTCCCGTTCAGACGCGAATATCCTTCGGAGTTCAAAACTGCGAAGCTTATAATAAATTTGAGCTAATATCATAGATCTGCAGATCGACTTTCCCTTCAATTGTTAAAACTGTGACTACAACGGATGAGAGAGAGAAAGTGAACGAAATACTACGTGTCCTGGGGCAGATTGACGCGTAATACACTAATGCTTTGTTTGGTTAGTGAAGAGAATAGTAGAGGAAATGTAAAATATGATTAGATAAAGGTAAATGGAATAAAAAATAATTATTTTATTTTTATTTTTAAAAAGATGATTTGATAGATAAAATAATAAGTATAAAAATATAATAGACATTATACAAGAAAATACAATCGTGACGTGGTGAACCAAACAGAGCATTAATCTATATACTTTTTACTGTGATCTGTAGTTTATAAATATACTTAACTTGCGTAAGAAACAACTTGCATAACAAGGTATAAATAGTATGTAACATTTGAGTTCAAAATTAAAAGTTTGTACATCTTTGTACATAATACGGTAATATTATTCTTTTTACTTTCTATATTAATATAAATTATACATATTTAGAATATCAAGATAGTATAAATTATATTACTAAAATTTAACAAAATATTGATAAAATCTTAATAATAGAGATTAAATTAGAAAAATTAAAAACTATAAAGATCTAATTACAAATTTTTA
Organism: Erythrophleum fordii; assembly: GCA_032878935.1. Classification (NCBI taxonomy): domain Eukaryota; kingdom Viridiplantae; phylum Streptophyta; class Magnoliopsida; order Fabales; family Fabaceae; genus Erythrophleum; species Erythrophleum fordii. Next base: position 31,134,736 of record JAVQMF010000058.1, on the reverse strand, counting down.
AATTATAAAGATAAATAAAAAATTAAATAAATTTATAAAGACCAAAACTATAATTTTTTAATATTTATGTTCCTTGTACTTATTTATTTATTTGAGTACTTCCTGTTAATGCTTTCTCACTGTTTTGTTTTATTATTCATGTTTTATGTACTTATTTATTTATGAATTATTTGTATTGCAAAAACAACACTAAAAAATTTCAAATATAATAACTTTTAATTACTCATGCATTGTACGAGTCCCACCGCTAGTTTAAGAATCTACTAGACTAACTTGGATGCCAAGTGTATGGTAGTGGTGGCAAAAATAAAATAAAATTATCTTAAAAATAGGATAGTAATATTAGCTGCTTTTGAATTAGAGACAGCAAATTAAACCTTCAGTAAATTAAAACTTTTTTAAAACTATAAGAATAAAAAATGTAATTAAGCCTTAAATAAAGAGACAAAAAGTATGAAGATTACAAAAGCATTAACAACGCATCACATCTAACTTAAACACACGGCCTTTCTTCTGAGGAAATAAATATACAAAGTAAGGGGCTGCACACCTCCAGAAATCTAATTTTCGTGCTAATAGGCAATCTAAAATAGCGAATAATGAAAATACATGATTTTCTTCCTCTACATTTTACAAAGTAAACCGTAGCACTGATGTAATTTCCCTGATATTTTCCTTTTCTAACTGGATCTCATTATTTCACCAAACAAAATTAGTTGTAACACACAGCATTGACAGTAGACCAATTCCTTCCTTCCTCCAAAGTCACAGGGGAAGCAGTTACATTCTGTTCACCTTGCAAACCGTCCTAAGGATTGGATCTTTACATGAAGACATTTTCCACAATTTCCATTGGACATGACCTGGACCTCTGACCCCGGCCAACCTTCAGTTCCAGACCCAACCCTCAAACCTGGACCCGCCCACCAGTTTTGAACCCAATCCCCGGACCTAGACCAATGCCCTAGGGCCAGACCTGAACTCAGCCCCCAGCATTGGCTGACTATAAAGCATTTATGAAAAAATACAAAAGAAAAGTACAAATTTCTTTACAAGGATTAATTATCCAAACAAAGATTTTCCAGATGTTGGAAATTGATTTAATTTCCTTGCTTTTCAAATTCTATGAATTTTTAAAATTCTCCATCCAAACACAAGCTAAGGAATGTTAAACTGTTCAACCCACAATAACAATATCAAAGATACCCAGCCACCCTCTAATAATTGAACCCATCAAAGCTGGCCTCATTGCCCTTGCCAGATACAGCTTGCCATCACTATGAGCACCGGCAAAATTCAGAAAGCATAATACCCCATTTCATTGCTGACATCGGAATAATATCCATTATAATTGAGATATTCCCAGAAACGAGAAAGCCCAAAACCCCCATGTTTAGGTGCCTTAATATAGCAAAGCTGTAATTCTTTTAGATTTTTATCAAACTTCTGCTTTATCGAAAGCACCTGCAATTAAATACAATCAGCATGTCAATATATTTTTTCTTAATACTGCAATTATTTGAGAATATACCTAACATGTTTCAGATAGTGTATGAACCAAAGGACCAGTGATCATGCAGAGTTTACAAAAGATTGACAGGAACCCTAGAACAAACATAAATAAAATGACTTTCTATTATGTTCTTATCTGATTTATGGAAATTTCGTACAGACCATTAGGCAAAGCCAAGTCAATTTTGGGCCACCAGAACCTGCAATTCCTGAAAAGGCCCTCCGGATCAAAGGGAATCATGTACCTTGTCACTGTCACCCCGCCTTCCTAATACAAGCGGACAACCTAAATGACACAGCAGAGCATATATGCACTTTTTTGCTTTGGGAGAAAACTAGGCCGGATCTGCTATTCTAAAGGGCCGTTTGATACATAGAATATTAGGTATAAAAATAAAAAGAAAAAGAAAAAAGTAAATGAAATGAAATAAACAAAAAAAAAAAAACTCTCATGTCCCTACTTTAAAAAAGTAATAAAAGAAAAGATAAACATTTTTAGGTAATTATAACAAAGAAGCAACCTAAATACTTCTATAATTCTAGTAGACTCTACCAAGACACGATCATCAATGCTTAATATTTCGATGCCATTACAGATGGTACCTTGAAAGTCTTCCGCAGAGAACATATTGTAAAGTATGATCAAATTACCAAATTAACATATTGGATTGATACTATATGAACAGTGAAATAGTAACGTGTAAAGTATTTTTACAGCAAATTAATAAATACCTGCTCACAATATCCATATATCAGAAGTGATAATGCCTAAGATCTATCCGAGTATCTCATAAAAACCGATGCAGCTAGTATTTTTATCATTTTTCATTTCCAGAATAACTTCATCAGACATGTGATGGATATAATGTTGCATGGTTTACCTGGGATATATTGATTCTGAAAGATCTGCCAAATAACTTTTCTTGACCAATTTCTACATCCCAGGATCCCGCTGTAAGACATAACCGGAAGTCAAGTGCACATTGTAAAATGCTCTCAATAATGCTGCCTACTGTCCGTGTATCTTCAGAAAGGAAACATCTGCAATGAGTAATACAGAATACATTGACAGTCACAATCAGATTTAAGAAATGTTCCTGAATGAAATATTAATTACCGAACCAAGTCCACCAAGCCCAAATAAGCAATGGTCGGTCTAATGACCCAGAACACAGATTTTGACCCTTAATTGCATTAAACTTCAACTAATTCAACCTAGGATCACAATGATCAGGCACCACACTAAGAGCCTCAGACAAGTCAGCTAATGGCTCATACAGCCCATGACAAACTCCAGCCCACCGATATGAAGCCCAGCGCATCATGACTTGTCATCACATGAAGGTCCAAGATAACATGGCCCACCTCCACATGGCGCCCAAGCTAACATGACTCACCACACAAGAGTCAAGAGGCTCATTCCCATGCAAAGGTCAAGTGACCTACTAAACCTTGAAGTTACTCAAAAGTTCTGGCCTCAACCTGGGGCCATGGCACAACGCAAGCCTGCCCCAGCCAGGCCAACCAAATCTACAGCCACATGAAACTCTTTTCCTAAACACACATTCACATATATTTATTATCTGTATTCTGTAATATTATAGAAAGGGGCTTTCTCTCACTCAGTATCATCTTTTGCCTCTCCCAACAACCTAATCATTTTTTTTTTCAAACTTTGATTAAAAGAGAAAAGAAAGTGGTCCATCCCCCCATACAGTATCATTTTCCCCCCTTTCCAGAAACCCTAATATTTATTGTGTTAGAAATTGTGTTAAAACTATTCATGGGCCTTCATTTAACAACTTAAACTTTTGAGTTAAAATGGTTTTTGACATAGTATCAAAGCATCTATAACCAAATGGTCAAGATTCAATCCTCACCTCTCTTCATACCTCTAAATTAAAATTAAGTTTCAGCACAAGTTATGGTGGATTTGTGGTTTGTTCACACTTCAAGTCCAATGCGAATTAACATGAGAGGGCATCTTAGAGATTTATAATAACACTATGTATGGGCCTTCACTTAATAGCTTAAACTGGAGTTTAAATAGTTCTAACACACTCCCTCAGAAGAGAGCCTTTTAGGCTTGCCACTTAGATAAAGCACATGTGACATGTCTATCATACCTTGTCCCAAAACTTAATAATAACTAAGAATGGGAGGTACTAAGAATCAAACTCCTCAGCATTTGGTTATAAAGGCTCCAATATCACATCGAGAACCACTTTAACACAAAAGCTTAAGTTATTAAGTGAAGACCCAAAATATGGCTATATCATATATCTAACACTAACAAAAGTTAATGTAAGTATAAAAATGTTGTTATCACTTATCAACATCTAACTCTGCTAGTAATCAGCTTTTACAGATTACCATAATAAAGAAGAGGGTCATAATACCCTATCATTGGACCAGACATCATGATCCACTAAACCATTAAATAGTGTTTGTCAAGTCAGGAAAATGAAATGTATCGCTGACTTTTCTGAGATATGTTTACTAAGAAAATTTGATGAGATAAAGGGCATAGAGACAGAATTCATAATGCACTTACTGATCCTAAGTAATTACTGTTACATATTTGCCCCATAACACACTTAATGATCATGTAAATCAGTAAACAACACATAAATTTAAACTTACATGCGCAATGAATTGGCAAGATATTCCATGTGGACTGACTCTAGATCCATCATATCATTCACCTACATAAATGGCACGTATATCCAAAAGATGCATATTAAGACATTGAAAATATAAATATAAAGAGACAAATATCAGATCAAACTTATTATGACAAGCAAAACCCGCGACATTTACAATCAAAAGTGGTAGAAGCATATAACAAACACCCAAGTGCACTGACTTGACTTCATCTTTCTATAGACATTTATGTCTGGTAATTCTGTATTGTTATAACTTTATAAAACTATAATGAAGATGCTGCTGAGTTACAACCTAAATACTAGTTGATTTAGGAGTCTAGTTGTTATCCCTTAGGATTGTTCTCTAGTTTTATTCTGAAGATAAGATTGTTACTTATCTTCAGATTGCTTTGTAATCCATCTTTATTTCTAGGAGTTTATCTCGCTGTTAAACTCTTTTTCGGAATATTATAAATAAAGGAAGGTACAAGGGCTGAAGTGTGTGTGTTTTTTGTCAGCCCCTAAGTTCTGCCACCTACTTTAACCCTAAATTTCAACGCTATTGAACATTTTAAAGGCACCCATGGTAAACTAAATAGTTACTCCTGATGGCATTTTATAAATTAACTCAGGTCCTCCTGTGGAATCAGAAACTCCTTAGAATGTAAACCATAGCCTCAGCTGCTTGACAGCTCTATAACAGTAATATCACCAAGTGATGCAGCAAACAACAAAAAATAAAATAATTATAAGGTCAAAGAGCATATAAATAATGAACTCTTGGTCAATTGTGAATATAGGGGTTTACTGCATATGTTTTAATCCATAAGCTAGTACGGACTAGTAGGTCCTATCATTAGGGGGAAAATGTTGAGTGAGCAAAAATGTTTTCAGTTTCTTTAATTTGGAGGTTTGTTTGCATTGCAATTCCCCAAGTACTATGTTATGGGCTATATATGGACTTCAATTAAATTTTATTGGGTCATTACACTTCCTTGGGGCTTATAAGGTCCTATTCTATTCTCTAGGTCTTAGATATGGGTTAGACTTGGTAGAAAGAAAACCTACATTTTATTAGAGGAAATAAGAACAAATCATCATGATCATATTTTTGGGGCATTACAGTTTCTTGAGGCTTCTTAGGTCCTATTTTATTCTCTGATCTCTAGGTTTTAGATATGGGATAGAATTAGTAGAAAGAAAGCCTACATTTTATTTTCACCAAAGAAAAAAAAAAAAAGCCTACATCTCATTGGAGAGGAAATAAGTACTAATCATGATCATAATAATCCATGAAAATCTTATAAAAAAATGTTATAATTATGATGACATTTCAAATGAAAAGATAAAGACTGAGCAAGGTTGTTGAAAAAAATGACAATACTGATATAGTTATTCCTCATGTTGAAATAATTAACAATATTGAAGTTGTTGATGTGACTCCTTTGTAATTTATGTATTTTTTAATTGCATTTGTTATCCCTTAGGAGTTTGCAAAGTCAAAGCTAATGTTGTTGCTATTCCTTTTACTACCACCACTCATTGATACCAACGTGTTTCTCCTCTTTGATCATTTCAAATATTAAAGATAAGTTTTTATCCAATCAATGAAGAGTAATGCAGTATGAGAAGATAAAATTATTTGTTGACGTTATTATTCAACAATGTAATGTTAGTAATTGGATACTAAAGGTAATTCAGGATTTAATTGGAGATTTGAATAAAAACTTCTCATCTAGGATTATGTTAGCTTATATCATTGTAACCTAGAAGGATTAGGATACCTGGTATCATTATGATTTCTTATACCAGGTATCATTAGGATTTTTATTTTGATTGCCTATAAATAGGACTAGAGTCATTCAGAAAACTACCCTTGATTATTATTGATAAATTAACATTTAACATTTGCGTGCTTTTGTTATTTTCTTTTGTTTCTGTTCCTGTCCTACATCAGCTTTGTTATCCCAACATAGTATCCTAGTAAAATTATAACACCTGGTATTTGTCTTTTAGTATTATTAGGATTTTTTGTTTAGGTTGCCTATAAATAGGTCTTTTGTCTGTTAAAATCATTACCCTAATTATTAATGATATATTGATATTAATTCATGAGAATTTAAGTTGAATTATTATTGTTCATTATTTCTGGCTCTTTTCGTTCCTGTCCTTCATTACATACTTTTGTGCAGTTTTCTTCAGATATGACTCAGCTAAGATCTTTCTGGCAATAAAACTATAATTACAAAATCTCCCAAAAACAGGCACCACCCAATATTTGTAAGGGAGTCACCCAGAGGACAGGAAGTAAATGCTTAATATTCATTTCAACCAAGCCAACATGGTTACTTAACTGACATGCAACACATAAGCAGTTAAGAAACAAATTTAGCCGAAAGTTGACACAAACCATATAGTGGGGTAAATCTTATGAATCAGAGCTGCAACATATTTTGAAATTCAAAATCTTACAGTCCTAAGTGTCTTGGAATCAGGTTCAGGTTTTTCTGGGCATCTTGATCAGGCTCTTTTAGTTTATATGTTATGTTCAGTGTTTCAAAATTAATTGACAGTTGTAAGGTAGATTGCCTTTTCATCTAATCCGATACATTTGCTATTCTAAAGTGATCTGACTAGCAAGGAACCAAACCAATGTCCTAAACATGAAATTCAACTGGCTACCCGACACAACATGCTATTTCTCTGCCAACTATCATTTAAATAAAAAAGCCAAGAAAAAAGAACCAAACAGATTAACGACTAGAATAAATAATTATAACAAACAAGTAGGAGCAGAGGCTTCAAACCTTATGCTGAAGGGAATGAAGAAACCTGCACCATGATACATGAGATAATTGTGACTCTACATACTGCTGCAAAGTAGAAACAAAATGGCTGACCTGATGCCTGGCATAGAAAGTAGAGCCAAAAATGCTTAGGGATACATACATGCATGGAAAAGAAATTCATAATCAACAGTAAAAATTAATTCAAGGAATTATCTGAAACAATGCTCATTAGATTCCCCTAAAATTATAGAGGTTAAAAAAAATCACAAATTACTTTATCTAAATATTTTGCATATGAAATACCAGACATTAAACTTCAGTGCCCCCACCCAACCAGCCCTAAACCCTGTTACAAACCCCCAAAGCCCTTCCATTACATGAAAGCGGTAAAAAGATCCCTGGAAGAGGTCAAAGATATCAAAATATCTACAAAATAAGATCCAGATCAGAATTCCAGAAAAGAAACAGTAGTTTCAGTATACACCTCAGCTTCATTAATATATTAAGACGGCCCACTTCATGCTGGTGAAGTTCAGAATTCAGATTTTTACCAGCTGTGTGCACCAAATCCTGTTCACCCAAATTGAAGGAAAATTCAGTACTAGTATACAATCAGAGGCCCCCAAGTTCCCACTTCCCATGAGCATTTAGAATTTAAGTGCAACTATAAACAGAAGCATACAAAGATATCAAACTTTGCACATCACGAAATTGCATACTCTTTAAGAATACTATTAGAAATAATTTTAACTTCTCATGGCAAAATGGGGGAGAGGGTATGAGTTTCAACTTAATTCTTTTCAAAAAATGTCCCCTCCCAAACACGATAACAAGCAGATGAGATTGTTAGTACATAAAGAAACAAGCAGAGCACTTGTTTAGGTCAAGGAACAGAACAGTGAAAGATGTTACCACAACAGAGCACATTCAGTAAGAATAAATAGAAGTGAAATTCAGTTAAGAGTGTGTAGCTAACCACACGGCAAAATGAAGTTTCTAGTAGTTAATTTTACCAAAAGCTCATACATAGAAATCATAGCATATCATGTTCGTGTCCTGTCATCCAACAACTTAAGATTTTATGTATGTTAATAATAATATAGTGTCTGCTTTTTGCTAACTAAAAGTTATCTGAACTTGCAGTGCCACTCCTTCATGAATTTCATAGACAGCAATTCTTGGAGAGTTATATGATATTTCGAAGATATTAAATAAACAAATTTAGGCTGTTTAATGATACATGATGAAAAAAGAGGAAAAAAATTTACAAGAAACCAAACCTTAAGAGAGCACCAAACATCAGTCAATGAAAAAATTGCAAGCTTCACTTGTATTAAAAAGCTGAATATATCAGCATATATCTTCAATGCAGCAGGTGTCAAAACCATATTGACTGGCCAATCCACACGGTAACCCAGTCCTAAGAAATCAAAAGAACGGACTCCTGCCAGTATTTACAAGTTCCATTGTCAGATATGTAAAATTCATTTTTCTACTACTCCCAGATGGACAGAACTGCAGAAATAAGCCAACATTAATCATAACCGAAAGGAAATGATAAACATAAATTGCAAGTCTCAACAAAAACCAGCAGTAATAATATTGCTGATGCAGTTGTTAATATAATAGAGGTTTGCTTTACATAAATTTGTGTAGTATTATGTATACCGATAGTTGATATGGGGAATGGCATTTTCCCATGTCCTTTCATGTACACAAACAACCTATCCTTATTAGGGTCTCGTTCACATGAAGACTTCTGAATTGACAACTCAAGAAGACCTTGAATTTCTGAAAGTCTCTCATTTCCTTCTGTAACAGACCACCTCTGTAAGTTCAAATCAAGCAAAGAAGAGTCAAAATATAGCATTGTTGTTATATATACATGTGTGCGCGTGTGTGTAAATATATTATGCTTTAAAGGGTCACTGTGAGTTGGGACATAGTAATACATGATGCCAAAGAGACAAAATAAACAAATCAGCCCAATCTGCTACTTCCATAAAATGATAGCGCCGCAGGGCCAAGAGATGCTCTTGTAACTCAAATGCTTCTTCAAGCAAGTAGATGGTTAGCTTGCTGACATACTTGTATCTAACATCTTTAAGGAAAAGTAGCACTAGTATAGAAAATTATCCAACTGCATTAATTGAAGTATCCCAAGTCATAAATCCCCAAAAGCTATCACCTGAACAATTATCAACAAATTCAGATTTTCAACTTGTGGCACTCGTAGTAATCAAACATCTTCATCATAAAGTCTAAACACAGCTCACTTGACCTCATCTTTCAGTTCTATCTTTCTACACATGCCAATTGAAGGAACCTAACTAAGTTGTCTGTCAAAATTCATTACTGCAAGTGCAGACTTATATAACCAAGAAAACACAGCAGACAAACAGAGCCAGTGGCCAAGAACAGTGGCTAACAAGGAGTATTTCACCGGCCAACAGATACAGGACCCACTAGTATTGAAAGAAAGATAACCGTGTAGCAGAAAATTAAAAAAGAAAGTTGAAAATAGAATCAGGTCCCAGCAATTCAAGAGGCCAGAGACTCTCCACAGCAAAACAAACCAGAAAATTCAGCATGCAGCCTTGCTCTTGCTCTAACAGTCAAACTTCTAGACATCAGAATCCAAGTGTCCCTTTTGACCTTCAGCCCAAAACCATTATCCAGACCCTCAACTTTCTGTTTTTTCCTTCTAATATTCCTCCTAATGTCCACCCTAGTACTAGGGTTCATCAAAGACTTGGAGAAGATGTCATGTGAGCTGTATTTGGAGCTGATGAAGTCATGATAAATGTATATTGTTTTAATCTCAGCGCTACCGGAGCAAGAAAAATGCAATAAAGGAATAAAAGGAAACCACTATTCATAAACTAATCAATGAGTTGTCCAAATTAAACAAAAAATCAAGGATACTGAAGAATGATTTCCTGCAGCAAGCATTTGTCAATTATAATATCAAGAGGTATTTCAAATGTTGACAAAAAGATCTTGTGAGTAGCATCACAATTGACAGCTTTTCTAAAACTACCAAGCAATCTTTCCCAGCTGCTCCCACCATGTACATCTGTCAAAATATCCTGGTTATGGTCCTTCAAATCCAATGAAGCAATAGCACAATTTTGGATGTTATCAATCAAGCCATCCTCTCCACCATGGCCTTCTTCACGATAGTGATCATTCTTATTAACATTAGCAGATGCACTGCAATCTAATGGAAGCGCAGATCCACTGCTATATCTGGAACCTATTTGTAAGTTGTCCATATAAACTTTACAAGGGTCCTCCACAGTTGAAAAGTTGAAGTAAGGTAAAGGCTGTCGATGATCTGCGATGTACTTTTCTCCATTTCCACCCATTAGGCAAAGCAATGCATTTCTTGTCAACATTGGGTTCATACTAAGGGGATTCATACTAGAAGAATTATGCTGATGATCAATATTTTGTGGTTGAAAGTTATATAAATTTAAGAAATGCGTGTTATTACCACATAGATTCTCACCCAAGGCTTCCCTACTCAAAGCATCACTAATGGCAATAGTATTACCATTGTACAATGTGCCATCCCTCAGCAACCCCCTGTGTTTTTCAGTCACCTTTTGCTCATCTATTTCATCATCATCAAATGAGTTTTTCAAAATGCGACCCACTGGCCAATAACCATCAATTAAGCTGTCTCTATACTGAGTACTAACTTTAAGTGAGCAGCTTGATTTTCCTGGATTCAAGGAATTTGACATGTAACTTGATATCGTTCTCTCATGAGAAGACTTCACAAAATGGTCAATGGCACCTTTTTTGTCACAGATTTTATGAGAATCACCATGAGACTTTTCAAATTGACAAGAATCTTGCATTGAACTATTTACTGCAGTTCTCTTGGAGAAGCTTAAAGCAGATACATAATTTTGTGGCTCAACTATTTTACATGGCCAACCAATCAATTGATCAGTCTCAATTTGCCCCTCAGAGTTGTTTGAAGCTGAACTTTCAGACAAATCATTCACATCTTCCACATATGAGAATTCATCTGCTGTACTTGAGACATCAGAGTCCAAATTGTCAATGCCCCTGAAAATTGCTATAAACTATCAATAAAGCAATAACAAATATTGAAAGGGATATTAACAAGGTTGCAACAGCAAAGAAATCAAAATGACAAATAGCAAATGAAAGTTAATACATCCACCAATGCATGCATGTGTTTGCACATAAAAGGGGATGGAGTGTGGTGGGAGTAAGACTAGTTACAGAATTGAACTTCTTCTATCTGCTGTTTGCGGCACAGTGGACTCATCTTCTGAGATGAACAGATTTAGGTTGTCCAAAATCCCTCCACCATTACCAGAGAAAGGTGCTAAGGCATGTGTGGCTACCTGTAAAATAAGAATTTTAATGCATAAAAACCAAATAAAACAAGGAAAAAAGAAGGAGAAAAAAAAAAAAAAACAAGCCAGGTCACCATTGAATCTCAGTCCTTTTTTTTCCAATTCCAATTAGATCCTATTTTATACTTCCTATGTTCTGTCCTCTAGTAGATCTTCAATAAAATTTTTGTTCATCAACCGAAAGATAAGAAGAACAACCATGGGACATGATGAAACTATTTTACTAAACAAGAGTGACTAAAGGAAAAGGACATAATAATCTATACAATATGACAAGTGAAATGAAAAAATTAAATACTATAGTTCCAGGACTATACTACACAACGTCAAGATGGCAGGCATCAAGGTTTCAAAAGTCACAACTTATACTAACTGAAGGTTTATGAAATACACAGCAAGTGGCACAAAAACAATAAGAAAGTATACCAAGTTATCAACCATAACTGTAATGTGGAAATTCTACATTTAACTTTTAAAGAACTAACCATATTGGTCATCCACTGAAGCATAGCATTTTCACTCTTAAAAAAAAAACCAGAAAAAATGAGCATATCTGATTAGAATAGTACAAGAAATTGGTCATGATATTTTGAGCAATCCCATTTGTTTATATTAGAAGTAGAAAGTTTTAAGGATTTATTCTACAAAACAAGAGCAAGATTTTGTGGAGGTCTGTTTTGTTTACCATAATTTGATGCATTAGGCCTTACACCTACTTATCTTGTACAAACAATAGTTGCTTTAAGGAGGCTTCCTTGACTAAGAATTCAATGAGAGTGGAGGGCTTATCTAATAATAGACAAATTGTTGTTCTTTGTTTCTTGGTTTTTCACTGGCGAGGTGGATGCCTTATATCTACTAGCCTTGTAACCTTTTTATTTTCTCTCTCCAATAAAATTCCTTCTTTTATCACAGCAAAAGAAAGTGTTAGCAATCAGTTTTTATTTCTTTATATTTATTTCCTTATTATTAATTATTGTAATTATATTATAAAGTTGACCTTAGGAATTAGTTTCCTAGTTGTTAGAGATTTGATAGGATTTTATTTCTGATTTATTTTGTTTCTTAGAATAATTTTTTCTTTCCTAAAATAACTTCATTCTTTCTATATAAATACATTTGTACTTTGATCAAGTAATACACACAAGAATTTCTCAATTTGTGTCATGGTATCAGAGCCTTAGAGTTCCTAGGACATCTACCTTTTTTTTTTCAGGCCTTCCTTGTCGTTTGTTTTTTAACAAAACTTTTCATATTACTGCCTCTTTGTGTTTCATGCATATTCACTCAACCCTACCACCACTAGAGCACTCAAACCACACTGACCGGTGTTTTTCTCGGTGACTGGATCCTATTCAGTCTTCCCACACGCCACCACAAGTTTTCTAGAGCAGCTCTCACGCATCGGCACATACGAGCGCGTGAACCTGCTTTTTGGCCACCACTTTTTTCAGATTTGGTCGCCTCACCTTGTCGCTTTCTTTCACTTGTGTTCTAGACTATGTTTGAGTCTACTGTCACAAGCCACCCTTCTGATTTAGCCATGGGCAATGCCTCTGGTCCTAAGGAGAAGTGCTGAAAACTTTATGGTAAGCCTCCACACATGAAGAAGGACCCAGCCAAGCTCATATGGCAACCACCGGTTCCTACAATGAGGATACCTCTTTTGTGGCTGATTTCAATAAGGAGGAGATTGAGAAGTTACAAAGTCTTTTGGAAACTTTGGAAAAAAAACCCTCCATCTACCACAGGTACTTGTTCTTTGGTTTTCTCAGGTATTTCTTCTCACTCTTCATCTACCTATAATTCAGTCTTTAATGTCTCAAATAAGGTCTCTTTGCCTCTTGGGTCATTGACTCTGGGGCCACTGACCATATGACTCATTTTTCTCAACATTTTCTTCCATATACTTCTTGCCCTAGTAATCGAAAAATCACGACAATAGATAGATTGGTCACTACTGTGATTGATCAGGGAGATGTGTGTTTAAATGCTAATATCGTGCTTGAAAATGTTCTTCATGTTCTAAAACTTTGCACTAATCTTATTTTTATCCAGAACTTGCAACTAATTCTCATTGCAGTGTGATTTTTTATCCTTCTCATTGTGTATTTCAAGAAAAGGGCATGAAGAAGATGATTGGACTTGCTAAGGAGAAGGACGGGTTGTATCATCTTGTAGAAAATAATAGATGGAGTAGAGTCCAAAGTTTGTTACCTATGTCTTTTGACACAGGCGTGCAATGGAAGAAGATTCTAGAAGCCTCTGGAATTCTCTACACCTTTCTTTATTGAAATATCCATGTAAATATCTAGATTTTTCCTAGGAAGGTTCTAGAGTACTCTAGGTAATTCTAGTATTTGTACATATCCTAGATTGTTCTAGAGAATGATTGTAGACCGTCGGATTAAGATGATCTCCACCGTCCATTGAGGAGGTGGGAGGCTATATATACCCCCAAGGTGCCATGGGGGAAGACACTTCATTTTGTACTCTCATTCTTGCAATACACAAGTTCTCTCCAAGCTCTCTTGTCTAAGTTCTCTCTCAACTTTCTGACTAGCTTCCTCTTGTGATCAAGCCTCCTAGTGGAAACCAAGGGAGAAAGGCTGACTTAGGTACGAGCTGGGAGTATCTAAGTGCCGCACGGTCGGTTGGAAAATCCAAGTCCGTGACAGTTGGTATCAGAGCCTTGGTTCATCTCTTTGGGAGAAGATCTTGCTAGCGTGGAGATGGCAAGCGAGACTACTCACGTTCATGGTGGAGAACACGAGAAGGTCTCAAAGAAGAAAGGAAGCAAGTCGAAGTCTGGGGAACCCTCTAGGATGGAGGACCTAGGGGAATTTGACACAAGGTTCGTGAGGATGGAGATCGCGGTTGCTGAAAGTCAAGATAAGTTCAAGGAGATTGATGCTCGAATGGAGGAGCATGATGCTTGCATAGAGGAGCTCGAAAGGGGGAATGAAGAGCTTCGTGGACAAATGCAAGGAGCCTTGAACGAGATGACCGAGCAACTAACCCGGTCAGGTGAGACCATGCATAACTCCCTCCTCAATGAACTTACCTCTCTTAAGGCTGAGAATGCTACTCTTAGGGAGGAACTTGAAAGGGTATTGAGGGAGTTTGGGGAACTGAAGAGTGAGGTGACCCTGGTGAAAATGGCGGTTGCTAAGGATGGAGGAGCTTCCGTCTCTACTCTTACTCCCGCTCCTTCGAGGGTGGATGTTCCTAAACCCAAGGCGTTCAAGGGGGAAAGGAACGCGAAGGAGATCGATAACTTCTTATGGAGCATGGAGCAATACTTCCGTGCACTAGGCATCATGGAGGATGCCAAGAAGATTGATAGTGCATCTCTCTTCCTAGAGGACACCGCTATGTTGTGGTGGAGGAGGAGACATGGTGACATTGGGAGAGGCATTTGCACCATTGATACGTGGGATGAGTTCAAGAAGGAGCTCAAGAAGCAATTCTACCCCGAACATGCCGAAAGAGATGCGAGAGCAAGATTGAGGCGTCTCACACAAAGGGGAAGCATCCGAGATTATGTGAAGGAGTTCTCCGAGGTGCTCTTGGAGATCCCTGATTATCCTGACTCTGAGGCATTCTTTGCCTTCATGGATGGGTTACAACCATGGGCCAAGTTAGAGTTGGAGCGACGCAATGCAAGGGACCTTGCCTCTGCCATGTCCATAGCCGAATCCCTTATTGAGTTTCGAAAGTCCGACAAAGGCAAGGCCAAGATGGACAAGGGCAAAGGTGGGGGAGAAGGAAAACAAGGCAAGGATGGTGCTTTCAAGTCTTTCAAGCCTAAGGAGTGGGGTCCAAAGAACAAGAAGAATGGTGAAAGACCACCACCGAAGTGCTTCCTTTGTGAAGGCCCTCACTTGGTTCGAGATTGTCCAAAGAAGAGCAAGCTCTCCGCATTGATCGAGGAGAAAGAGGTAGAAAGGGAAGTGGGCTCGTTGCAAGTCCTTAATGCCATCAAAGCTAAGGTAGAGGTGCCCAAGTCCAAGAAGGGACGTTTGTTCGTACAAACCAAGGTGGGTGATGAAGAAGTTCGAGCCTTGGTAGATACCGGTGCCACGAACAACTTCTTAGAATGGAAGGAGGCAAACCGGTTGGGGATCAAGTACGAGCAAAAGTTAGGATGGCTGAAGGCTGTGAACTCTCCTCCAAGGATGATCCGTGGGGTGGCTCGCAACGTCAAGGTCTGCCTAGGTGAGTGGACTGGACTGGTAGACTTTACTGTTGTGCCTATGGATGATTATCCTATTATATTGGGCATGGACTTCATGGACAAAGTGAAGGCTGTGCCGATTCCCTTTGCCGATACCATGTGCATTCTAGAAGAAGGGAACTTGCGCATGGTACCCTTGACACGAGGCGAGACGAGTCAAGCTAGATCTCTATCTGCCATGCAACTTTGCAAGGGATTCAAGAAGGCACAACCGACATTCTTGGTGGCACTCAAGGAAGAAAAAGGGAATGTTACCTCTGAGTTGCCCAAGGAAGTCCAAGGAGTATTGGAGGAGTACAAACATGTTATGCCCGCTGAGTTGCCCAAGAAGTTACCACCAAGAAGGGAGGTGGATCATAGAATTGAGCTTGAGCTTGGTGCAAGGCCCCCTGCTGCCGTGCCATATAGGATGGCGCCTCCTGAACTAGAGGAGCTAAGGAGGCAACTGAAAGAGTTATTGGATGCTCGGTATATCCAACCATCGAAGGCTCCATATGGTGCTCCGGTACTATTCCAAAAGAAGCACGATGGATCACTTCGGATGTGCATCGACTACCGAGCACTAAACAAGATCACTGTGAAGAACAAGTATCCCATCCCACTCATTGCTGACTTGTTCGATCAACTTGGAGATGCGAGGTGGTTCTCCAAGCTTGACTTGAGGTCCGGATACTATCAAGTTCGTATTGCCGAGGGGGATGAGCCGAAGACAACATGTGTCACTCGCTATGGCTCCTTTGAGTTCCGCGTCATGCCCTTTGGACTCACCAATGCACCCGCCACATTCTGCACCCTCATGAACAAGGTATTTCAACCCTTCCTTGATCGCTTTGTGGTGGTGTATTTAGATGATATCGTCATTTATAGCAAGACCCTAGAGGAGCATGTTCAACACCTCCGTCAAGTCTTCAAGGTCTTGCAAGATAATGAATTGTACGTAAAAAAGGAGAAGTGTTCCTTTGCCCAAGAAGAAGTGGCGTTCTTGGGGCATATTGTTGGCAAGGGACAACTGAAGATGGATGAGTCCAAGGTCCGAGCAATACAAGATTGGGAGCCTCCCAAGGGAATCACTGAGCTGAGATCATTCCTTGGCTTAGTGAACTACTATAGGCGGTTCATTCGTGGCTATTCCTCTCTAGCCTCACCATTGACGGACCTACTAAAGAAGAATCGCTCTTGGGAATGGGATAAGAAGTGTCATGAGGCCTTCGAGAAGTTGAAGCGTGTGGTGATGGAGCAACCTGTGTTGGTATTGCCCGACCACACCAAGAGCTTTGAGGTGTACACTGATGCATCCAACTTTGCTATTGGGGGTGTGTTGATGCAAGAAGGACACCCCATAGCTTATGAAAGTAGGAAGCTTAATGATACCGAGAGGCGGTACACGGTGCAAGAAAAGGAGATGACCGCCGTGGTGCATTGCCTAAGAACTTGGAGGCATTATCTGTTGGGATCCAAGTTCGTGGTGAAGACTGACAATGTGGCAACGAGTTACTTCCTCAACCAAAAGAAGTTGACACCAAAGCAAGCAAGGTGGCAAGACTTCTTGGCGGAGTTTGACTTCATGATGGAGTACAAGCCAGGAAGGGCAAATTTGGTGGCTGACGCCTTGAGTAGGAAGGCTGAACTTGCTACCTTAACTCAACCCACCTTTCCTTTGGTGGAGCGTATCAAGGAGGGTCTTGAGAAGGACCCCCAAGCCAAGAACTTGGTGGAGCTTGCGAAGGGAGGCAAGACAAGGAAGTTCTGGCTAGAGGATGGCTTGCTCCGCACCAAGGGAGGATCTTTGTTTGTGCCAAAGTGGGATGGCTTGAGGAAGGAAATACTAAGGGAATGCCACGACTCCTTATGGGCTGGTCACCCAGGTACGCATCGCACGTTGGCACTTGTGGAACGAGGATATTATTGGCCACAACTACGTGACGATGTGGAGTTATATGTGAGGACTTGTCTTGTGTGCCAACAAGACAAGGGCGAGCAAAATCGCCCTGCCGGTCTATTAGAGCCACTACCTATCCCCGAGCGACCATGGGAGAGTATCTCGATGGATTTCATCGTTGGATTGCCAAAGGTGGATGGCTTTGGAAATATCATGGTCGTGGTCGATCGATTTAGCAAGTATGGAGTTTTCATCCCCGTGCCGACGAAATTCAATGCTGAAGACGTAGCAAGGCTATTCTTCAAGCACGTGGTGAAGTATTGGGGCATTCCAAAATCGATCGTGAGCGACCGAGATACTCGATTCACTGGGAGATTTTGGACCGAGTTATTCAAACTACTTGGCTCCGAGCTGAACTTCTCTACTGGCTTTCACCCTCAAACTGATGGGCAAACTGAAAGGGTGAATGCCTTGTTAGAGTTATACTTGAGGCACTTTGTGAGTGCCAATCAACGAGATTGGGTCAAGTTGCTGGATGTGGCCCAATTCTCATACAATCTTCAAAGGAGTGAGTCAACTGGGGCGAGTCCGTTCGAGCTAGCCACTGGGCAACAACCAATGACTCCCCAAATGTTGGCTAAGACATACTCTGGGAAGAGTCCAAGTGCCTTCTTCTTTGCCAAGGAGCATAAGGAGAAAGCTGAGATGGCTAGGGCTTATCTAACCAAGGCGGCCAAGAAGATGAAGAAGTGGGCCGACAAGAAGAGGAGGCACGTGGAATATGAGGAAGGAGACTTGGTCATGGTGAAACTCCTCCCTCACACTCTTCGTTCATATGGGAAAGTGCACAAGGGGTTGTTGAGGAGATATGAAGGGCCTTTCCCAATTGAGAAGAGGGTTGGCAAGCTTGCATACCGAGTTACCTTGCCATCCCATATTGAAGCACACCCCGTCTTCCATGTGAGCTTCCTAAAGCCTTACCATGCCGATAAGGAGGATGTGGGTAGAAACGAGTCTAAGAGAGCCCCGACTGCCGTCACCACAACTCATGAACGAGAAGCCCATGAGATAGTGGCGCATCGAGTCATCCCAAGGAGAGGTACTCATCCGAGCTACATGGAGTACTTGGTGCATTGGAAGGGCTTGCCTGATAGTGAGGCAAGTTGGGAGCACGAGTTGTCTTTGTACAAGTACAAAGACTTGGTTCGAGGGGATTAGGTGGGGGAGAATGACACAGGCGTGCAATGGAAGAAGATTCTAGAAGCCTCTGGAATTCTCTACACCTTTCTTTATTGAAATATCCATGTAAATATCTAGATTTTTTCTAGGAAGGTTCTAGAGTACTCTAGGTAATTCTAGTATTTGTACATATCCTAGATTGTTCTAGAGAATGATTATAGACCGTCGGATTAAGATGATCTCCACCGTCCATTGAGGAGGTGGGAGGCTATATATACCCCCAAGGTGCCATGGGGGAAGACACTTCATTTTGTACTCTCATTCTTGCAATACACAAGTTCTCTCCAAGCTCTCTTGTCTAAGTTCTCTCTCAACTTTCTGACTAGCTTCCTCTTGTGATCAAGCCTCCTAGTGGAAACCAAGGGAGAAAGGCTGACTTAGGTACGAGCTGGGAGTATCTAAGTGCCGCACGGTCGGTTGGAAAATCCAAGTCCGTGACACTTTTCATTATGGGTCTTTCCAATCCAATAAAGATAAGATTTGGCTTCACCATCTTCGTCTTGGACATCCATCATTTAATATTATCAAAATTCTGCTTCCTACTTTGTTTAAGATATTAGAAATTGAAACTTTACATTGTAAGACTTGTGAACTTACTAAACATAAATGTGCTTCTTTTCCAATTAGTAATAAAAGAACTTCAGTTCCCTTTAGTTTGATTCATAGTCATATTTGGGGCTCAGCCCCAATTTCTAATATTTCTAGAGCTCGATGGTTTATTTCATTTATTGATAATTGCACTCGAGTGACTTGGATTTATTTGTTGAAAAAAAAATCTGATGTGAGCACTATATTTCTTATTTTTTATCATATGATTCAAACTCAATTTAGAGCAAGAATACAGAGGTTTTGATCTGACAATGCAAAGGATTTTTTTAATTAATTTCTCTCTAAGTGAAAAAAGAATAATACATAAATCCTCTTACATTCATACACCTCAACAAAATGGGGCGGTTAAACGAAAGAACAAGCATCTTTTGGTCGGTACCAAGGCTCTATTGTTTAAAAAAAATGTTCTAAAGCAATATTGGGAAGAAGCAATTTTAACTACTAATCATATCATTAATCGACTTCCCACTCAAGTGTTTGATTTCAAAAGTCCCATAAAAATTCTCACACAATTTTTTTCAAATTTCAATACATATAACAATCTTGTACCTTAAATATTTGGATGTCCTACATTTGTTTATGTGCATTCTCATCATAGAACCAAACTTGATCCTCAAGCCCTCAAATGTGTTTTCCTTGGATATTCTTCCATTCAAAAAGGTTATAAATGTTATCATCCTCCTACAAGGAAAATTTATGTGTCTGCTGATGTCACATTTGTTGAATCTTATTCTTACTTCCACAATGAAGGTAATACAGTTGTTGATCTATCTATCCAGAATAGATCCGCGGATTTATTTCCTTTTGATTTCCCAACATTACCCACTCATACCTCATCATTACCTGAGCCCCAATTATTACCTGACAACCCACCTAAGCCTCCATTGCAACCAAAACCAACTTCAAACCCTACTTGTCCATTGCAGGTATGTTCTCGAAAGAAGGCATCATCTTCTCCATCAGAACCAGTCCAATCACCCTCCTCTACTTTTGACAAAGTTGAGATACTCTCTTTACCCACTAATAATATGAATCACAATAATTATAATATTCCTATTGCTTTACACAAAGGCGCACAAACTTACACAAAATATCATTTGTCTTCCTTTCTTTCTTATATGCATTTGTCTCCTAACCACAAAGCTTTTCTCAATACACTAAATGCCATTCCTATTCCCAAAACCTTATCTAAGACATTTAAGAATAAGAATTAGGTCGATGCTATGAAGGTTGAGATGTAGGCACTTGAAAAATACAGAACTTGGGATCTTGTGCAGTTGCCAAAAGGAAAGAAACCAGTGAGCTGTCATTGGGTATTTAGCACTAAATATAATTAAGATGATACTTTGGAGAGATACAAAGCTCGACTTGTTGTAAAAAGATACACCCAAACATATGGTATTGATTACATGAAGACTTTCGCCCCTGTTGCAAAAATAAATACAGTACGGGTATTATTATCTATAGCGGCTAATCTAGGTTAGACATTATACTAGTTCGATGTCAAGAATACCTTTTACCATGGTGACCAAGAGGAGAAAATCTATATGGAGATTCCCCCAAGATTCAATTCTCAAGATAAACTGAGCATGGCGTGTAAGCTTAAGAAGGCACTCTACGGGCTAAAACAATCTATACGAATATGGTTTGGAAGATTTTCTAAAGTTATAATTGGGATAGAGTATAAGTAGAGTCAAGGTGATCATACTTTATTTGTAAGACATTCAACCTCAAGGGGAGTAACTGTACTCTTGGTTTATGTTGATGACATCATAGTCACAGGGAATGATTATGCGAGGATTGGATTGTTAAAAAGGCAACTGATAAAGGAGTTTGAAATCAAAGAATTGGGCAAGTTGAAATACTTTCTTAGCCTTGAAGTGACTCATTCACAGCAGAGCATTTTTATATCCCGACACAAGTACGTGTTGAAGTTATTGACAGACACAAGCACCTCAGGATGTAAACCTATAAAAACACCTATAGTGTTAAATCATAGACTATGCGAAGCTTCTGAAGATACACCAGTTGATAAGGGTTCTTATCAGAGGCTTGTGGAACGACTTATTTACTTGTCTCATATTAGGCCTGATAGAGCCTATATTGTGAGTGTTGTGAGTCAATTTATGCATGATCTAAAAGAATCATGCCTCAAAGCAGTCCATAGAATATTACAATATTTGAAGAGTACACTAGGGAAAGGATTTCTGTTTAAAAGAGGTGAGCGATTGACCCTTGAGGCTTATACTGATGCAGATTATGCAAGATCTCTTGTTGATAAGAGATCAACCTCGGGCTATTGCACCTTTCTAGGAGGAAATCTTATTACTTGGAGAAGCAAAAAGCAAAATGTGGTTGCAAGATAGAGTGCGAAAGCTGAGTTTAGATCAATGGCACTTGGAATATGTGAGCTATTATGGCTAAAACAATTCTAGAAGATTTAAAGACTAAGTGGAAAGGCCCAATGAAACTTTATTGTGACAATAAATTTGCCATGAACATTGCTCACAATCCGATATAACACGATCGTCACAAGCATATTAAGATAGATCGTCACTTTATCAAAGAAAAATTAGATAGTGGCTTGATTTGTACTCCTTTTGTTCTTAATGGAGATCAACTTGCAGATGTGTTTACTAAGAGATTATCTAGTGCCATCTTTCCAGACATTATCACCAAGTTTGGAATGGATAATATCCACTCACTAGCTTAAGAGGGAGTGTTACCAATTAGTTTTTATTTCCTTATATTTATTTTCTTATTGTTAATTATTGTAATTATATTAGAAAGTTGACCTTAGAAATTAATTTCCTAATTATTAGAGATTTTATAGGATTTTATTTCTGATTTATTTTGTTTCTTAGAATAGTTATTTCTGTCCTAAAATAGCTTCATTCTTTCTGTATAAATACCTTTGTACTTTAATCAAGTAATATACACAAGAATTTCTCAATTTGAGAGAAAAAGAAATAAGAAAAAAGATTACACATTTTATACAAGGAACAAAAGTTATAGGGTTTGATTACCTGTTGATATCTAATTTCTATGTTGGTGAAAAAGCTTTCAAGCTTTTCATTCATCCTTTGGTAATAACTGTCTCTAGCAACCACCATAGCTTCAATATCATCTCCGCAGAAGGTCAATGGAGACAAATAGGATGGACCACTGTTTGAAAAGCCACTCCAGCAGGGAAGGAAATCCTCAGAACTGTGGCCTCTTATAGCAATGTGAATGCACAATTCAAGCAATTTCAGCAGTACCTGAAGCTGCTGACCAGCTCTAACAAGTGGAACCAAGATGTCTCTGAGAAAACATGGAATAGCAACTCCATCTCGTTCCTGAGGTTAGCAAGCCCCAACCATGAAAATCAATATAATAGCACAATCCTAAATTATGATGCACATTAAAACTGTCTGTGGATCACACATTTCAATATCAAAGAGGAAAACATTACCCTAATACTTGCCAACGGCAAGTCAACAGAAATGCCAGCTTTACCATGAGGACTAAGAGGTAAATGCCCAATATTTTCAACAATAAACTCCTTATATGGGTCATTGATTTCTGCCTTGAATATCCATGATCTAATAAACCCACAGTATGGTTCACAGGATTGGAGAAAGAGAAATTTGAGCAGATTACAGTGAGCAGGATCAGCAACCTACATCTTAAGGAAAATTAATGAGTTAGAAGAAAATCCAAAATGAGAAAAACCATGCAAACATTCAATATCTGTTTGTTTACCAAAGAGATTATATGATGCAATTGTTGCAACAAATATCAAACAAAAATAGGGAAGAACGCTATATTTAGTAGAAAAGGAAGAATTTGTTAAGCACAAAACAAGAGCAGCCATTCATTCAATTTAATAGAGGGACTTTTTCCTTTCTTCTCTTAATTCCAAAAGTTTATTCATTTGCCTCCCTTCAACACTATGTCACCATCTCTTTAGAAGCTACAACTCTTCATATAGAAGTTGCCATAGTTGTGTTTGGTACTCATTAAAAAAGTGGGAAATATCTATTATACCTTGTAATTATTATTTAATAATACTTGTCTCTTGTTATTACCTTTTTTAAAATAAGGACACAAATGTCATTTCCCATCTCACCTGCCCACTTTTTTGATTTCCTTTTCATTCCCTCAATCTCCTTTCCCACTACCAAATGCAACCCAAGATTTGCATGTAAAAATCACCAAGGAAAGCCAGCAAAATTCTAGCAATCTCTCATAAAGCCATTTTGAAATACACTACTGATTCAATGCTTGGAATGAAACCCATCTTTCTTTTGCACCATTCAAACCATTGGAACCCTATTGTAAATCTGGTCTTTTTATGGGTCTAAGCCATGGTTGACCCCAAAAGCATAGGCTTGATTCTATATATACTGAAAACCAACTAAATTCTGGTTCTTTCTATTGATTTAATTCATCATTATAATTATTTAGGATAAAGAAAATTTATTAGAAGAGGAAAAAGAGAGGTTACAAGCAGAATTATGAGAATGATTCTTTTCAATTTTTTTTTTTTAAACTTTTGTCACAGGTTCTCTATGATGCACAGATACTTAAAAAAAGAAAAAAGGAAAAAAAAAAAAAGGAGTTGTGTCCATTTCAAACATGTATCGAACACTTTTATTAGAGACAATATGACACTACATGATACTTTAAATTACAAATAGATACTTCAAATTTTGTCGCATTGCTGTGTCTGTGCTGGTATCCATGCTTCCTAGTTCTCTAGTTTTGCCAAGTATCCTTCCATGTTTCACAGGCTGAAGCATAATAGTAAACACTAAGTAAATCCTATACTGTTGGGATCAATAAGAACCAAGTATATGGTTTCCACTTTAGCTAAATCCACTTTTTTTTAGCCCTAAAACTAAAGAAAGCCTCTGGCCCCAAATCCAGAGAGATTAATGATGGCTACCATTTAAAGTTTTAAAAACCTTTTGTTACTGTGTTTCTGATCATGTTTCACTTTAGTGAGTTTGTGATTAACCATCAATCTCTCCCAGTTTGATCCTCTGAAACTTTACTATTGTTATAACCAGAATGGATCAAAGTCAAGAGTTACTGAGTGATGCAGAGTCATGACCATTGGAGTGTAATCTTAATTGAGAGAGAAATGTAGTTTTAGAATTAAGAGCTGTGTGTGACTGAGGGAAGAACCTGGCCAACAGGCCCAACTTCTCAAGCTTTAAATTCAGGTCTTTCAACCCAATTCACAAAAAATTAATGCATGATGGCAATAGAGAAGGTTGAAAAAGGATATTCAAGGATGAGAAAGCAAAAGCATGAAAGAGATAGCTGTGCCTTAGATTGGCATCTAAAAAGGATACAGAGGTAGTCATGATTATTTTTTATGCCTGATATGCCCTGGAAGAAAATGATAATATATACAAATACACAGTCCCACAAACACATGAACACACATTGGAGAAAGCTAGTTAAGTTCAACAGCTGCTGTGCTCTCATGAACTACCAAGTGAGACAGTAAAATGACCAACATAAAATATGTAATTCACTAAGAAGAATATTTTAGAGCAATAGAATTCATGAAAAAGTTGGAAGGGTGTGTAAATAGACAGATGGACATGCTAATAGCCACCCCAAAAACAGATAGATTTATTTTTAAAATAACAAACCCCAACACCACATAAAATATAAAACAAAGTCCTTCTCCTAATCTCTTTGAACAACTGCAACAGGAAGACCTCCAAATAAACCACCAGCCAAACACCAAGGTAAATAAAGATGAATATTCAATTCTGGTATTAACAATTTGAAAATAACAACTTTTTGGTGCTCAAGTAAGCCTTGAGATTAAGCAACAAAAGCATTGACTTCTTGGCAATGCCCTTCCCTAGCCAGCAACACAAATTCTTACAAGTTTTCTCACCTCAAATATTCACCCAGACATATATACTACCTTCACAAATTATAACTATTTTGTTAGATATTTGTTTCATGAAGATAGAAGATTTAAAGATTACCATGAAAAACCAATTACCACTGACAGGACAATACTTTTAATGCCAGCCAGTTAGAAAAACATGCAAGATAATTACAAAATAGTCATAAGATCTGAAGTTTATTCAGAACAGAAGTCAAAGAATAAAAAGATAGAGAAGAAAAGAGATAGGCTCACATTTAATTGTGTGTACAGGAATGTTAGTAAATCTCCACCTCTGTAGAAGTTACTAAATTCAGAAGTAGCCTCAGCAATCAGATCATCAAAAGAAGTATCAGACAAGCTAAGTGCCAACTTATCTAGGTTACATATGCTTCCAAGGGCTTCAATCTGAGTCCTCAAGTCCTTTGTGTGCAGGTAGAACTCAAGCAATGTAATTTCAGAATGTACCACACTCTTCAAACATCCTGATACAGAGGAAATGTGCAAAGACAATTCAAGATCATTTGATGGACGCCTTAAAACTGCAGATGCATAAACTGTGTCCAATGCACAGATGTACCCTTCCAAAACTTTTCCCACAGCAACAGCAAAGGCTTGATTAACCAGAGTAATTGGAAGGAACTTTTCCTCTCTCACTTCATCCTTTTGATGATTTTCACTTTTGCTTATCAAACTGTCCTCCAAACTCATATTTGTAAAATAGTCCACAAATTCACGAAGAAGAAAAACTAGAAACCCTGTGCAACCCATAGATTTAAGTACATTTCCCAGAGAATGAGTGCTTGAAGCCCGTTTCCACAGACTTGGAATGCAATGGAAGGTCCTATCAGTTGCATCTGAACAGAAAATAGTTGAGAGTTTTTGAATACTAATAAGGGATGATTTTACACCTTGCATTGCATTCATCACCAACCTCACCAAACTTGCTTCCTGAGGCCAAATTTTCATAATAAAAGAAGGATAAACATGGTCATTGAACAAGGAAGAAAAAATTAGTCAAAGTGTCAGGACAAAGTAACAGCATAATCTCTTGAATCTTAATACATCCAAATTAGTAGCTTAAAAAGAAGAACTGGATGAAGTAGATAAGGGTGATGTTAACTTTTTTTTAAAATGATATATGTGTTGGCAAGTTTAAGAGGTTGCTCAAATGTGTTACATTAGAATTCAACAGAAAACTACAGATCTGACATAGTGGATATGTTCCAAAAAATAATATTTATGCACATTGCCACACCATTCAATTTGTGGACATTGTTAAATGCAATGACATTGAAGAACTAAAATCTAGAGCCCTCTTTGCTTCGTTAATTCTTTCTAAAGAAAAAGAGGACCAACAAGGTCGTTTAAAAAAGTTAGGTAGAGCTTCAGCATCATCTTCAATTAGTTAGTAGCCTCAATAGGTAGCTCAGAAGCATATGGGAATCATGAGATTTTGCATCTGGCACACCATGACCATTAGAGAAAATATCTCCGTAATACTGCAAACATATGTGTATAAAGTGAAATCCTAAAACCATCTAACATTCAAAAATGTTAACAGATGAGATATCCATACCATTAGGCCATATCGACTTGAAGCCAAATATTATAAAAAAACGAAAGACTCCTAGTGACTAGGTGGTATAAATCTTTCACAAAATGTATTTGCATTCATGCTCATGAGTCAATTTGCTAGCTCTGCACTAAAGAACCACAACTTCCCCAATAGTGAATGCTGAATGGGGATTGAAAGCTCCCAATATTGTTTTAGTGTAACACAACTAACCAAATTAATGACTGACATTTTTCACCATTATTATCTAGTTGGAACCATGATGAAATTTCTGCTACATATCTGGGGATAGATCTTTTTAATAAATAAATAAGGTCTACACTGTACATCAACTTTCATAACATTTTGGTTCAGAAAATCTGCTGCTGAAATTCAAATTTCACTGTCCACTTTAGCTCAAAAGGTTTCAGCTTAATCAAGATTGAGAAGGTTTTAGATTTCAAAAATGATATAAAATCCCGCATCTAAGTGAATATAGTAGAGAGTCACCCTAACATCAATCATCCTGAAATTCAGCTAGGCCAGTTATTTATGTGCTTATTCAACAACAGGGGATTTTATGAAGACATAAATCCAACTAAAACCTCAAAAAGCAAAATGTAACTCTAGCGATCCTCACCAAGTTTCCAACATTTTTGCCATCTGATTATCAAAAATTCAGGGACTTTATAAGAGTTAAAAGGCCAGTATATCTCTTAGCTGCGTCAAGATACACACACATTTACATGACGCAAGCACTTTCATAAGCTGCTGGAATTGACAAAAATGCAGTATGCTTGAACATCAGCAAGTTAGGACATTTCTCACACTTTCAAGATCCAATAACCTTTAAAATGATTATTTCCAAGAGCAAGAAAACCCCAAATCAGTCGCAATGTCAATCAAGCGAAGCAATGAAGTGAGTGAACTTACAGAGACAGTGGAGAGCTCATAGAGAGGTTCATTTGAAGAGGAAGTTGAAGCATCGGTACGAGAGTGAAGCCCACTTTCAGAAGGGATAGATTCCCATGTCTTTGGGGGAACCCATGGATCTTCCGCCTTCAAAGTCTCAAACAGCGACGCCAAATTTGTATCAACAACCATTGGATCGTCTACCGCTCACTGTCTGAACGGCTCTTCTGTGGTCCTTCTGCGTCTGGTTCCTGATTTTTAAATGCACCAACCCGCCCAAGTGAACGGAGGACGATGAACCGATCTGAGTTTGGAACTGCGTTTAAATTAGAATTTTTCTTATACATTTATTTACGTTGCTGTAAATAATTATTTACCCTTGAATAAAAGAGTGAATTAAACTCTCTATTTCGTAAAAAAAAAAATTAGTTCTTTAAATTTGGAGTCTATATCAATTTTGTTCCAAACTTATCCCAAACAAAATTTCTAATTTGGTCCATTAAAGCCTAAATCTCTCAACTCTGTACCCTAATCATTTTTTTCACAATCAATTTACTTCATTCATTTGTTAAATATATGTGAATTTAGATAAATTGTTGATTGTTGACTTGGCCTAATAAAATATTTACGCGATCATTATGTGATAAAGCCAAGGGCTTGCTTGGAATTGTGATGACCTTTTTTCCTCACAATTTTTTAAAAGCAAAAGCCACAAATTTGTGATTGGTTAATTTTCTTTTATTATACTTCCTCCACTATTTTTAAAAGTCATAACAACTTTTTAAAAAATATTACAGTTGATGTCTAAACAATTGTAACTAATAAAAATTTAAGATATCTAAAACTAAAAGGGCATTCATATTTTAGCTAAATTATTTATATATCATTATTGTAAACCTATTATAATTAGGTATATATTATTACCTACATATGTCTTTATATTTTTTATTAGTTTCTTTTTTCTGGTCATATATTTTCATTCAATTCTCATTAAAACACAAAATGTCGTTATATATTCATAAATAATAAATACACAAATCTCAAATATTGTTTAATTTTTATCATGAGCTTTTTTAAGTTTAATTTCTATTAATAATTATATATATATAGCTTGTCACAATCTGTCCCAACATTTGACTAACACGAGGACAAGTAATCCCTTAGATCTTGCAAGCCTTAGACTAATGGACATAGACATCAACACATACAAATACTTTAAACTGTGTTCATAAATTTTTCAATAGTATTCCCATGAATCAAATTAATTCCAATTTGTTTCATACAAGCACCAATGTGGAGACTTCTTCTATTAAAACACAAGAAAATTAAAAGCTTCGCTCCCTACAAAATCAAAATACAACTATTCTCAAAACAAAAACACAGCACCGAAAAGAATTCTAAATGACTACAATTTCTATCAATCTCTTAGTCCAAGATTGCTTCCCAAATAAATTACCTGCCTCAAAAAGGATGGCAAGGTTTTATGTATATAGGGCAAGACAACTCGGTGAACTTGGGGCTAAAAATAGAAGGATAAAAAAAGGATGAATCGTACAGACTCATTGAGTGGATACCACCAAATAACTTTAATATAATAAATAAACTAACTAGCAACAATGCATACGCATAACTAGATAATAAAGAAAGGTGTACTACTTCTCACGTGTAACCATCATAGGGCCACACACAGAGTGTATACGTATCCAGGATCATATTGTGTCACATGGGGGTAGACATTCACACTCATTTATATATCTTTAGAGTCAAAGATTACACCTCCTGATCAATCATAGCCTTAGGGAATAACTTGTCTTGACTATTTGGGAGTTAGGGAACTAATCATCCTAATTTAAAAAGAGTCAAGGAATTACTCATCCTCACTAATTAGAAGTTAGAGAGCCGATCATCCTAAATTGGACAAGAGTTAGGCAATTACTCATCATGACTGATTCATAAAGATTAAGCTAATATAACTAAACTTAATGTACATAGCATAATATTACTAAGGTGCACCAAGGTTTTCAACCCCATGCCATACTTATGATCCTTGAATATAATGTTATCACAAAAAGTTATATCTTGCATTTCTTCTGTCATATAATATATTTCCCGCATATGCTTTACGCCAACACATCATTCAAATACTAAAAAGAAGTCATATAATTTAAACATGAGTAAACACATAGCAAACTATAACCATGTAAACTTCATAAGAATACATTAGATCCTAAAACAATTAATATTTAATTACCAATCATGTGAAAAATTTTACAACCACTTAATATCCACTCACAAAAAGATGCTACATATGTAGATGAATTTGCATCAGTGGCACTTTATACTATCTTTCATGGCTGAACCCCAACTACAAAGGTATCCACTAGGTCGCCTATGAATATAATCACATGATTTTTAAAACTTAATAAGTAGCCCAATTGATAATTAGTATTTTCCATTTAACAAATACACCCTTTAATATCAAAAGCCCCAGTTAAACTTTAGCTTTCCTACTCTCACTACTAACCTTAGCTCTAGGATTTTCTCATTGAGCTTTCAAATTTCAAATTAAACTTAAAGACTACCTGAAGAAGCTTAAAATTAAAGATTGAAAGTGTGGGTAGCTTCTCAGCACACCTAAACCCACCATAGACCAATTCATACAGTTTCCCCCTCTTGAAGAAACCTATGACCACAAGTGAAGTAGAATGAGGACCTACCATCTCAATGTCATTGGAAGGTGAGAATGGAAGGAAATGGAAGGGATAAGATAGATAAATAGAAGGGGACAAAAAATGGAGAACAAGCTCACCACACTACATGTTTTTAGGTTCCTTTTCTCCCCTCATCTTAATCAGGCGAAGCTAGTTAGAGGATAAAGATGGAACATGGGGTAATTGTTGTGATGATTACTCAAGTATACGGGTCACACAAGTAGTAACAAAATGAGTACAATATCATTCCTTTGAGGAAGGAATTTAATTACCAATTATCAAAATTAATTTTATTATTTAAATTATACAATTGAAATTAAAAACTGATAAAGGTAAATTTTAAAGCAATAAGTTCACTTAACAAACATTGACTATATATGGATGTAAAGGTTTTGGAGTCTAGAATCCTCTATTCACTTTTTTAAGTGTTAATCAAATGAACTCATGCAACTAAATCTAATTGAATTAAAAATAATCTTATTAATATGAGTGAAAATCCTTCTCAAGATAAGTCACCATACTCACACTAAGCCTATATCTACCCTCATGATCATATATTTAGTATAAACTCATTCCGTATAAAGGATGAATACAAATATTTGCAAGCTACTTAAATATAACTCATATCTCTATAAAATTACTATTTGAGTCTATTACTCTAATGATTTACACTGTAATCAATCTCTCAATCCTCTCATAATGCATCAAATAAACAATGGCCAACTATTCATGAACAATAGAAAAGAGTAATAGATTGATTTAATAGAAAGTGTCATAAAAGTATTTTGAAATCAACTTAATTGCTAAATAGCTTCATTTAAACTCATATCTAAGAATCTAGTTACATATAATGGAAATCGACAAGACAACAATGAAAGTAAACAAATCCATGGTTGAATGCTAGAAAAGAACGAAGAGAAAAGAAATCAGCTAAAGTCAACAATCTGTTGACAAGGATTTTGAATCTTCTCCTATGTCCAATAGATCTTCAAAGTACTCTTTCAAGGTGTTCTTAGCCTTACTCTAGGTCTCTAGGTCTCTTATCAGCCTTTTCTCTTAGATATTTGAATTTGCTTCAACAAAAGCCTTAAATTTAGCTGCATACAGATCATTTGTATAAAAATTACCTAACTACACGACCAACCCATGTAGCATTAAACGTATTACATTGAATCAAGGCCTTTAAACACACCTATGTCAGTGGACACAATCAACCCATGTTTATCTCTAGTTAGTTCAAAACTTCTCCTTTTTACTTGCTTGTATTCACCAATACAAATAACCTATGTTCCTTGCTGAATATGCCTAATTTGCTACTAATTCACTCATACTTTTCACTTCTAACTATTGCCATTTAAATCATGTAAAAAGCATATAAAAATCACATAATTTGAATTTAATTACTCAATTTTATCTCAAGAAAAGCATGCATATTTAATACTTATAAAGCTCCCCTAAACTTAGTTATTTGCCCATCCTTAAGTAAACCAAACCATCTGCTAATTATGCTCATATTCTACTTAAGATACTTTAATAGATGTTAAATTATCAAATGCAGATTTGACCAAATTAAAATAGGTATGGTATAATGTAAACCTAAAATTAAACACACTCCTTTCTTTTCATTTCTCTCCATAAAAACTTTTGCACAATCATCTAAATCTAACAACTAACATAACAGAATCATGCACAAATCAAAATAGAACTTTTCCTCTCAAGTTTAAACAAAAGTATAAGAACTCTATAAGAATATCAACTCCCTTTTTTTCAATGGGTGCATTTTAGCTCTATCTCATTTCATTTTTTTTCATTGTGAATGCATTTTACATTCCATCTTAACTCACCACAAGTTATTGCAAATGAGTATGTTTTATGCTTCTTCTCATTTGTCACATGTAATTAGACATAAATAAGACCTTTTTACTTAAATTAAACATAATTCAAGAGGAAAAATTTGAAATTTTATCACATAATTCAGTTATATTTATGCTACTAAATTCTTGTATTAAACAAAATGTATTATTTCAATCTATTATTTAGAAAGAAAAATACTTAACTTTATTTTATAATATAATAAATCTCTTTAATTCTAGCAATGTGAATCAAAGTAGACTACTTTTGGCAACCTGGACATTCATCAAGCATTATTGGTAAAAAATTTAGCATAATCAATCTCAATATGAAAATAATAGTTTATTCAATTTAAAAATAATAAAATCCATTCAAATCAATCTTCCCTTAAACATAAACTTTGCATTGTCCTTAACATAAACAAGTATTAGAATTAATGATCAAGGGGTTAGAATACTCTTATAATATTCCTACAATTCCATTAGAAGCAAAAGGATAGGGAACTTGATTGACAGACAAAAGATTCAAAATAAATAAGTAAAATAAAAAGATCAGCAAGATAGTTAACAGTACATTAAAAGAGAATATTAGTTAAGTTTAAAAAGTAATGCAATAATGCAAAAGATAGTCAGAAATACAAGTTAGACTATACGCGACATAAAACCAAGTGAATGAGAAATCAACCCCTAAGTGGTGATGGTGAGGTTGGATATGCATTTGAAAGTGGGTATGGATTTAATGGAACAGGTTTAGTGGCAATGAGTTGTTGAAATGGGTGACTAGGTCTTGTAAGGTTTGTGTTGTTAGGTGGCTGATTTTTTTTTTCCTGGATAGCAAACACAAGATGTCCACTATAAGTGAAGTATGAAATTGGAGGGTGCATCACATAGTTGTGTAAATGGACGTGACTAACTTGTGTGCATCTCTAGTTTTGAAGGGTTGCAACATAGAGTAATGTAAATAGACACAACTGGCTTATTTGTAGTTTAGGTTTAAATGGAGTGTTTGTAGCTACTGGTAGCACACTACTATGTAGAACTACACAACCTACCTATATGGACCATGGGTTGGCCAGCTTATATACTCCCTTGTTATGAAAAATGGCACCTGAAAAAAAAAACATAGTCATTATAGGAAAAATCAACCAATAACCAACCTATGCAAGATAATAAAAAACTTCCAACTAGACCACTCAATTTCAAACATGTGTACTTAACAAACCGAATCAAAATTGATTCAATGATTTATCGATAAACTAAAATTCAACATAACCTTCTAATCAATATGTGCATGAACACATCGGAAAATATGAATTATAATGATGCTTCCCTAAACTTAGCATATGAATTGTCCTCAAGTAACTTAACAAGATGCATATAAAACAAAGGACATGGTAATAGAAAACTTCTTTAAGTGAGGATGTTGCTTGGAAACTGTAACATCCTAAAATTTATTAAGAGAAATAAAGAAAATTAATGAGATGATTTGGGAAAATAAGGAATTATTATGAGAAATTCGTAACAAATTATGGGGAATGTTAATTTTAGGCATTTTGAGATGAATAATAATTATTGGCTATTGTTGGGTGAAAATAATTTAATAGAGGATTTGGCTTGATTAAGGAAAAATTAATTAAGTGGAGGTGAAAATTAATGTTTGGGCCTTATGATTAATTTAGGGATGCCAATAACCATTTATAGAAGCCCAACTTCATTTTTATGGAGGCTTAACCTATCTAGACCTACTTGAACCTATGTATTTATAACCCAATATGCAAATTATAGACCCAATTATAAGGGCTCTTAGGTCAGCCCATATTTCTTTAAAACCTTAATTTTAGTGTAGCCTATTAGCTTATTGTACATACCAAATATTTGTTCAGCCAAAGGAAAGAGAAATTCGCATCTGCAAAAAAAGGCTAGGGTTTCTACATGTAATAACCAAAATTTCTGAAATTTTTCTAAATCTACTGGCTACAGCCCAACTATAGCAAATGTACATGTTCACTATAGTGAGAATCCACCTAACTATAGTGAATGTACCAGTTCGATATAGTGAGAATGCTTATAACTATAGTGAATTCAGGTATCCCATATAAAAACCAAGGAGTTTCTCGCAATAGCACATGCCGTAGCGAGAATAGGGGCCTAGGATTGATATGTGCTCGCTATAGTGAGGGTTATTTTTTCCTATAGCGAGGGTGGGTTCGAAAAAGTGTGAAAAAGCGTATTGTTGCTTCTTAAAGACCCCAAAAGCTTCTCTTCCTTTCTAACTGACTTAAGCTTTAACCAAAACAAAGAAAAAGGCTAGAAAAAGAGAGAAAAACTAAGAGAAGCTAAGGGAGAAGGAAGAAAATCAAGGAAAAGGTAAGCAAAACTTGAGATTTCTATAGCTCTCCTTCTTGGAATTTTGTTCTCCCCTCTTTGCTTTCTCTTTCTATGGCTTTAGTTGTTGAACTAACTTTGTTTTGAGCTTGGTTCAGAAGAAGGAGAGTGGAGAATTAAAGGGAAGGTGAAGGCAAAAGGGAACCACTCTTGAAGAAGGCTATAACTCAAGGTAGATGCTTATGTATCTTTGCTTCTTGTGTATGTTGGTTCAACCAACTTGAGAGCTTGAGAGAGGAAGGAAGTTTGACCTAGAGTAAGTAAGAAATCCTTGAATTAGAGTGTGGGAAGTTAAGAAATATAAAGGAATTAGAAGAAAAGTTAGTGAAATTCAATAGGAAGAAACTAGGGATTCTTAAATACTTTATAGAGTTTGTCTTGATATAAGAACCCTCTAGCCTTGTAGTATTCATTTGAGTTATAAGAGAGCAATTGCATGCTATTTGTTGTGTCTAGGCCTAAGAGATTAAGCTCCATCTAGTTGTGATTGTAAGACCAAGAAGGGATAAGAGAAGTTGAAAGGGAAGGCTTGTGTTGGCTTATAAGGTAGCTCTTCATTCTTTCTTGTTGCATTTTTAGATGTATGATAGTCATTATATGCTTGTGTGTGTGCTTATATTGTGAGACATGCCATTTGATATTATCTTGATGTATTGGTATCAATATGCTTATGTTTCGGGTTGTAAAAATTACTCTTAAAAGGTGAGGTAGTGTTAAAAGTCCCATGTGATGGATGAGACAAAAACCAAAAGTCTCACAGATGAGTGAGGCCAAGTCAAAAGTCTCTAACAAAGGGTGAGGCCAATCTAAAAGTCCTATAAATAAGGTGAGGCTAGACCAAAAATCCTAGAATTTATTCTTAGCATTGATATAATTTTCATGGCATGTAAATCATGTGTTGTATAATTTTGAATGGTTGGATGCCTACTTGCATGTTTTGATATGTTTATATGCCTTAATTGCTTCTGTGAATGAATATATGAGTTATTGAGATCCCATGAATCTCACCTCCTTCCCTCTCATCTTGACATGTTAGGTGGAACTCAATGAGACCAAAGTACAAGCCAAGGAGCCTAGTTGAGTATGCTTATCTAGTTATATAACTTGTTTTGGTTCTTTTGATGTAAAGAAGTACCAAAATAGATATGTACATATTGTTTTTGAGATTTAAATATTTGAGTAAGTATAGAAATATGTATAAATGATGTGTGAACCATGTATGAAACCAAAGCAATGGAAGTATGAAATTTGGTCACTTGGTGGCTTGTATGTAGTAATAGTGCATTTTTGCCCGTAGCATGGCAATTTTGAGATGTGTGATGGTTTAGATCATTTGGGCAATTCATATATATTGTGTTTATACTTTAAAACTTGCCCAAGAGGTGCTAGAGCATGTAAGAGGCTATTTAGACCCACTTTGAACCATTTACAGTGTCAAATTGCCAAATTCATGAGCTTTATCAAAATATAACTAAATGAGCTCTTCCTGATATAAAATTTGGCATGGATCTAGAGTTTATTGAGAGCTTCTTGGAAAGCTAAAGTGGGTAATATTTGGAGGTCTAAAAAATATTTGGCGAATTGTTGAAGTTGAAAAAATTTCTAGTTTTGTTTAGTATATTGTGCTAATGGGTCCAAAAATAAATGTGTCATTTATAAGGCAAATAGTGTCTAATTGTCATGAAATTTTATGGACATAAACTAAAAATGCACAATGACTATAGCAACTTAAAAGAACCTCAATTGGGAGTCTATAGAGGGAGAAATAATTTTCTGAAATTTTGTGTCAGCATCAGAGATGCCAGCCAACCTTCATTATTGTTCCATTAGTTTTTGAGGTCCAAAGCTACTGAAATGATCCAGACTTATTTTTTTCTTCTGGTTAACATCTATAGCCTTTCAAATAGGTATAGTTTACCTAGATTAGATTTTTTTAAAATTAGTTATGAATTTGTGAAGTTCATGATAGCAAGTTGTATTAGTACTAGGGACAACGGGACCTTTGCCCCCTTTTTGATGTCAAACATGGTCCAAAGGCTATGTTTATGTCCAAGAATTATTTTTAGTGTAAAACTAACATTTAGATCTTTCTATAAAGTTATGGTTTGCTTGATTCTCATTTTTTTTATAATTAGTTATGATTTTCCAAAGTTAGAGCTAAAAATCTTACTTTTGGGCCCGTTTTGAGAAATTGCATTTTTTTATTTTTGGCTTTATATCCATGGTTCATAAGTTGTTTTATACTATGTATAAGTTGTATGAATGAAGTTTGAGTAGAGAATATGATTGATAGGTTCATGAGACCCACAAGGCGAAATAGAAGCAGTTAAACCTCTGGCATAGCATAATAAAATGCCACGATTTACTCTTTCTCTTTGGGAATTATATGGAATCAAGCCTAAGGGAATATTAGTTGAGGTTGACACATTATGGTGTTATACTACACATTTTGGCTCTAATTTGCACTTTTAAAAGGAGATTTAGCTAAGGCGAGTTATATGAAAATTGATCCTCTCATTTTTTTCTACATTTTGGTCTAATTACTTTTGTAATTTTCATCTTATCTCAAAATTTGAAAATGGGTGTTTGGTTGTTTCTTGCATAATTTTTAAATGTTGAAGCTAGCGGGCCTATTAGGTAAGTATTACCCTCTATTTTGATGTATTATTATGCTGGAAATTTGCCCCAATGATTGATTTTTATATTAGGTTTTATCAATGTGTGAATTTGCTAGACATTATAATGAATCGTTATAGTTTTTGGTGTTGGAGGGCTTAAATCCAAATTATGGAACTCATTAGAGGTTTGAATAAGTGTTTTTCAGTGGATTATAATGACTAAAGTGAATAGGCATAAGGTTTCTATTATGAATAATAACTAAGAGTTATATTTCAGTAATTTAGGACCTTTAGAGTATTGGCATTTGTTCTCAACTTCTAAAGAAAGTGACATAACTAAGTGAGGTAACCACGGGTTTATTTTATTCCATGTATATGTTCATTTTAATCTTATATTTGCTGTATATATATATATATATTTTCTATGCTAAATAATTAGTTGGCTACTTGATATTTTAGACTGTGAATGTGTCCTTGGTGGAGCTGTGATTATGCTACCACTTATACATTATGCCATGATTATGCACTGAGTTGTGATCAGACTCAATGAAATGCATCGAGTCGTAAGTATGCTTAATTAGGAGTTGGTGCCATATATAATTGCTAGTTAGGGATAGTAGTTATTGGTAGTCCAATTAGTTCATTAGCTGATTCTATTATTTATTGATATAAAATACATTTATGATGATTAATTTGCACATATGCATGAAATTTTTCATTAGTTACTGAGATTCATTTCTTACCCTATTTTATCAATTAACAATTTCTGGTTAAGGTTCATCAGCTAAAAAAAAAAGGGAAATAAGTAGATGACCATTCTTAGATTTAGGCCTTGGATGAGACTTTTACACTTGGACGCTTTTGGTTCTTATGTAGATGTTATTCTTTTTGTAATCTAACTTGTATAGTATCATGATGCATTCATTTTTACTAACTGTAGATATTTTCATATTTTGTAACTAAGGATTTAACCTTTAGAAGACTAGGTTCTAACTTGTATAAATTCTAATGTGTTTACATATAATTGAGTACCTATGAATTGATATGCATGTATGGAACTTGCCTTATCAATCTAATGAATATGATTATTACTTTACTTTTATGGCTCGTCTTAGTTCTGCTATTACTATAAGAAAAACAAAAATTAGTAACAGAATTTTTTGTCTCTAAAAGTGGATAATTCGGTTGCAAATTAATTAGTGATGAAATTAGCGACAAAATTGAATCAAAAATTTTGTCACTAATTAGTGGCAAAATATTCCGTCACTAAGAAGAACTCTATCACTAATTATAGGTATAGTGTATTTTGAATTTGTGACAGATTAGCAATAGAATTTTCTATCCCTATTTAGTGATAGAATATTCTATCACTAATTAATGATGAATCAACAACAAAATTTTTCATTGGTAATTAATGACGGATCAATGGCAGAATGTTCTATCAGTAATCAACAATAGAATTTTTCGTCAATAATAAGTGACAAATCAGCAATAAAATATTCCGTTGGTAATCAGCGACAAATCAATGGCAAAATATTCTGTCACTAATCCATTGCAAATTAGTGACAGATTAGCAATGATAAATTTTGTTACTGATTAGCAATGAAATATTCCATCGCTAATTAGTGATGATGAGAGACGAAAATTTGTCGCTGATTTAATTTTTTTCATTATACTATTTTAAAAAAAAATATAACCTCAATATTACTTTATTACCTATCCAATAAAATATGAGAAAAGCACAATAAAAGAAAGCTAATTAAAAATAATGCTAATAATAAAATTAAGGTTTAAATATTTCTCTTTGTCTAATAAAGTAAAATAACATAACAATATTCAATAAAAAATAACAAATAGATTAAAATGATCCTCAGTTAAAAGTTTTAAAAACAAATCATGACAATTCTCAACTTAAAACACAACTTAAAATAATATGAAGAGAAATAAAATCATATTTATAGAAGAAGACAATCATAGGAATGCGATGTATAAGCTTTTTAGTAAAGCTTTGCAAATGATGCCATTCAAAATCATTGAAAGTGAGATCCAATGGATGAGGCTTATAATATCTATTTTCAGTGATGCCTCATTCTGAAAAGTTATGCTTAAAGCAAAATTCAACCCAAATTGATCCTTATCATAACTCTTTTTCTTTTGTTTGGAGGAAGATGATTGAACTGTCTTGGCTTGCTTTTTAGGTGCCATGGAATCTATATAGAGAGTAAAAAGAAATATAAGATGGTAAAGAGATAAGTTTAACAACAATATGCACAAAGAATAAAAGCAAGTATCTTCTTCCAAATAACTTGATCCTTGAAAAATTTTGCAACAAGCAACCCAATCATTGAGAGTTCAAATCAAAGTAAACAAAAGTAAAAGCACACCAATATAATTTCTAAACCATAAAGAACTTTAAGGATAACCTATGTCAAAACGAGTGAATTAGGGCTAAATTAGAGTAAACACACTTATTTGAAGAAGAAGCAATGAAATAAAACCAATTAAATAGTGCAGGGAATGAAAATATGAATTTTTGTAATATGTGTTCATACTCACTATAGTGAGTTCATCCTCGTAATAGCAAGGAAGAATAAAGAATTGTAGAATCAAATTTCTAAGTCCACAACACCTGAACAATTGAAAACACATGCACAGAAAGATACAAACAACACATTCAACCATTATTACAATCATAACAACCTACATTTATCAAATTAAAGCCACGCAACTTTAACCTTAAGTTCCCAAAGCCATGCAATCTCAAGCAGAAAAATGGAGAAAAGAATGAAGAATCAGCATACCTATCGAAGAAACAAGAATTCATGGAAGAAAAAGTGGAGAAGATAAAAAAACTCAATGATAATGTGTTGATTTAGCCTCCATTCTTCACTCCAAGTTTCTTGCCTTCAAATCTCAACTACCTTGTACGATTTTTCTCTTCAAAAGGTCTCCCCCTAGGCTCTGATTTTTGAAACCCTAGTTACTTGTAACACCTTAACCTTTTTAGCCTTCGCATTCCATTACATGAGCTAAACTTTATACACTTTGCAAGAAAATTCATATATTTTAATGTATTAATTTATGTTATGTAAGGCTCCATTTACTCATTTCATGCTTTGTGTGTCAAATGAACTCATCATTATCATCTTCCATCCATAACACATCCATACAAATAAAAAATATCACAAAATATTCCAAGAGTCTCAGGTTTGGCATCATACATTAGAAAATTCAAGGTTTACTCTCAAGTTTACTGTTCCAATTTTTTGGTATAGACTTTGGAAAATTATAATTAATTTTAGAAAAATTGAAATAAAGAAAATGATAGCTTTCTCGAAAGTTCTAAATGTCAACTAAAGGATACAAATCATTCTAGACCAAGAAAACATCAACTAGACCATGAAAAATAGTAGAACAATATCAAAGGTCTAGCTACTAGGTCTGTTGTCATAGGTTTTTTATTAGAATTTGAAAATTTATAAATAATTCTAAAAAATTCAAAATCAAAAAAATCATACCATTCTAAAAATCTCTAGATGCATAATGATTAAAAATAATTTTAGACCAATGCAATAGCTTTTAACTCACGAAAAGTGATGAAATAATACCAGAGGTCGAGCTGTATTACTAGTACTGTCATGCAATTTCAAAAGTTTGGTTCTCCTTCTATAGGGCTCCAAATGAGTTGATTTTGATGGCTATAGAATTCTTATGATATCTAATTTATCCTTATAAAATTTTATGAGTATTGAATATCATTTGACTTATATGTGATACAAAAATATAAATTGATCATATGAACAGTGCTGTTACTATTTCAACAAAATTTTCTAAAATTTGAAAAATCATAATAAATTCTATAAAACTATAAATTAAGTGCTTTTTAACTATATGAAAAACTCTAGATGAGACTTATATTCATGCCAAATTTCATGAGAAAATTCATCCATTTAGTTAGTTTAGGGTTTAACTCACAATTTGGTCACTTTTTAGGGTCATGAAGGGGTCTTAAGGCACCATTTCACTTTCTTAATATTCCATAACCACTTAAGCATGTCCTAAAGCACAAACAGAGCCTAGGGAAGCATCTCAAATGGTCCTAAATATGATGGAGCTCAAACTCACCATGTCACTTGCATCCATACACATAGACATACTAGCATATGGGTGGCAAAATCTCACATTTACATACATATGGCTTCAAGACTGATACATACATCATAAATATATACATTCAAACTTGTTCAAGTGGTTATGTAACACTGTAATATATGAACTCCAACTAGTCTTTGCTTAGGCTCGATTCCATATGATTTCCAAAGAAAATGACAAAAGCTATGGCATTGTCATGTTATCAATCGAGGTTTAAATGCTCATATTTTGCTCCGTGGGTCCCATGAACCCATTATTCACATTCTCTACTCAAAATCTATTTATACAACTTATACATAGCATAAAACAGTCCATGAACCACGGATATAAAGCCAAAAACCAGGAAAGTGCAAGTTCTTAAATGGGTCCAAAGGTCAGATTTTTGGCTCTAACTTTGGAAAATCATAACTAATTCTCAAATGGGCCATGGACACTTTGTAACAACTGGAAAAAAAAAAAGAAAAGGAAAAGAAAGAAGAAAGCTGAAAATTTTTGAAATCCAAAAATTTTTTTCTAAGTCTTCTCGCAATAGCGAGAAATGGTCTCGCTATAACGAGAGTGCCTATTTGCTATAGCGAAAGTGCTTCTAGCTATAGCGAGTGCGGGCATTCCATACACAAACCAGGGAGTTGTTCGCCGTAGCACGTGCCATAGTGAAAGTAGGGGTCTGGAACTGATACGTGCTCGCCGTAGCGAAGGTTAATTTTCGCTATAGCGAGGGTCAGTCCGAAAAAGAGTAAAAAGTGAGATTTTGACTTCTTGAAGCGTCCCAACCTATTCTTTCTCTCTTATTTGCCCTAGACTTCGACCCAATGAGAGAAAAGAGGCGTGGAGAGTGAGAAAGACCAAGAGAAGAAGGAAGAACAAAGGAAAGGTAAGCAAGCTTCTCTCTTTTCTTCTTAGAATATTGATCTCTTCTCTTTGCCCTCTCTTCCTATGGTTTTGCTTGTGAAATTAGTGGGGTTTTAGGCATGGGTCAGAAGAAGGAAAGTGAAAAATACTCTTGAATTTCTTTGTTTTCCTTGAATATGATGATTCTACTACCATGAGAGCTTGAGAGAGAGGAAGAGCTGGTGACATTCTAGAGAGAGAGAGAGAACCCTAGGTTCTTATATGTTAGAAAGGTTTGCTCTGAAGAAGCTCCTAAGAGTTGTTAAGTTGTGAAAGAGTAATTCTATGCTTTTGTTGTGTCTAGGCTCAAGTGAAGCACCTCCATCAAGATGTGATTGTGAACCTAAGAAGGGAGAAGAGAAATTAAAAGGAAAAGCTTGTATTGGCTCATAAGGTAGCTCTCTCTTCACTCTTTCTTGTTGCATTCTTGGATGTAATAGTCATTGTATGTTTATGTATATACCTATTGTGTGAGATATGCCATATATTGTTGCTTTGATACATCGGTACCAATGTGCTTGTGTGTTGGATTGTGAGAATTGCTCGGGTGAGGTAGTGCCGAAAGTCCCTTGAGATGGGTGAGGTAGAGCCGAAAGTCCCTTGAGATGGGTGAGATAAGGCCAAAAGTCTCATAATCGAGTGAGGCCAAGTCAAAAGTCCCTAAACTCGGGTGAGATTAGACCAAAAGTCCCTAGAGCTTACTTGTGGCATTGTTGTGATTTCCATGGCATGTACAACATGTATTATATGATTGAGAATG
This sequence comes from Erythrophleum fordii, assembly GCA_032878935.1. Taxonomy (NCBI): domain Eukaryota; kingdom Viridiplantae; phylum Streptophyta; class Magnoliopsida; order Fabales; family Fabaceae; genus Erythrophleum; species Erythrophleum fordii. Next base: position 31,091,699 of record JAVQMF010000058.1, on the reverse strand, counting down.
GTTGGATGCTAAATTACATGCTTTGACTTGTTATATGCCTTGATTGCTTCCTGAATGAGTGCATGAGCTACTGAGATTCCATGAATCTCATCCCTTCCCCTCCCATCTTAACATGCTAGGTGGAGTTCAAGGAGAACTAAGTGCACACCAAGGAGCCTAAGAGAATGTTAGATGACTTTTAGTTTATTTTGGTTCTTTTGTTGTAAAGTGGTGCCAAAATGTATATGCGCCTACTATTTTTGAGATGTAAATGTTGTAGCAAGTGTAAACGTAAGCAAATATGATGTACAAACTATATAGATAGCCAAAGTAATGCAAATGTGAGTTTTGCCCTTTTTGTGGCTTGCATATGATAGTGTATTTTGACCCGTAACATAGTGAGTTTCAAATGTATGATGATTTGGACCACTTGGACATGTTATATAGATTATTTTTATACTTTTAAACTTATCCATGAGGTGTGAGAATATGTGGGAGGCCATTTGGACCCATTTTGACTATTTTGGGTGCCAAAACCGTTAATTTTGTGAGCTCGTCAAAGTATGATCAGATGAGCTCTTCTTGCCATGAAATTTTGCATGCCTCTAAAGTTTGTAGAGAGATTCTTGGGAAGCTAAAGTTGGTAATATTCAAAGGTCTAGAGAATATTTGGTGAATTGTTGAAATTGAGAAAATTTGATGGTTTGGTCATGTATTGTTACCATAGGTCAGAAAAGAAATCCATATCATTCATGGACCAAATAGAGTCTAAATGTCGTGAAATTTTATACACATGGACTAGACAACCACAGTGACCTATAACAACTAGAATCACCTAAATCAGAGGTCTGTAGAGAGAGAATGAATCTTCTGAAGTTCTGTATCAGCATCAGGGAGCCTATCCGACCTCCGTTACTATTCCATCGGTTTTCAAGGTGTAAGGGCTGCTGAACTGATCTGAACTTATTTTTTTCCTCTAGTAGAAATCTATAGCTTTCAAATTGGTATAGTATGTCCAGATTTTATTTTTTTAGATTTAGTTATGAATTTTCAAAGTCCATGACAGTAAGTTGTACCAGAAACAGGGACAGCCGGACCTCTGTCTCATTTTTTATGTCAAAAATGGTCCAAACACTGCGATTATGGTTGGAAATTATTTTTAGTGCAAAGTTAACACCTTGAACTTTCCAAAAAGCTATACTTTGCTAGATTTCCATTTTTCTATAATTAGTTATGATTTTCCAAAGTTAGAGCCAAAAATCTGACTTTTGGGTCCATGTGAGAAATTGCATTTTTCTGGTTTTTGGCTCCATTCCCGTGGCTTATGGCTTGTTTTATGCTATGTATAAGTTGTATAAATAGATTGTGAGTAGAGAATGTGAATGATGGGTTCACAGGACCTATGAGGCAGAAGATGAGTGTATGAAATCCTGTTTTATAGCATGAAAATACCACGGTTGGTACTGATTCTTTGGAAATCATATGGAACCGAACCCAGAGGGAGGCTAGATAGTGTTAATATATTATGGTGTTACACACTTTATTATGGGGCTACCCAGGACATCCTCTGGACACGATGCTCTTTGGATAGTTATGGATAGACTGACGAAGTCTGCACACTTTTTAGTTATCAGGGCTACTTACTCATACACTGGATAGATTAGCCCAGTTGTACATCAGAGAGATAGTGTGACTTCATGGAGCACCCAATAGTATAATTTTGGATATTAGACCCCAGGTTCACATCGAACTTTTAGAGGTCATTGCAGCATACCTTAGGGACCAAGTTGTGGTTTAGTACTGCATATCACCCCCAAACAGATGGTCAGACTGAAAAGACCATCTAGACATTAGAAGATATATTGAGGGCATGTGTGTTAGAAATGAAGGGTAACTGAGATGCGTATTTACCGCTAGCAGAGTTTGCGTATAATAACAGTTACCATTTTAGTATTCAGATGGCCCCTTATGAGGCTTTGTATGGGAGAAAGTGCAGATCCCTTCTATGCTAGGTTGAGCTAGGTGAGAGGAGTATGATAGGACCTGAGATTATGGACCAGACCACCCGACAGATAGAATTGATTAGAAAGAGACTCCTCACAGGCCAGAGTAGGTAGAAAAGCTATGCTAATAAGCGAAGGAGGTCGTTAGAGTTTGAGATTGGTTCATTTGAGTGTCCCTAGTGACAGGAGTAGGTTGGTCAATGAGGGTAAGGAAGCTCAGTCCTTGGTATATTGGTCAATTTGAAATTCTTGAGAAAATTGGACCCGTGACTTACCGAATAACCTTACCTCCTAACTAGCCCAAATCCACAATGTTTTTCATGTCTCTCAGTTGAAAAAGTATTTACCAGACCCCTTACATGTCATAGAATATGAGCATGTGCAATTGCAGGAAAATCTTTCCTATGTAATGAGACCGGAGAGAATTTGTGGATGCTAAGCTAAAATAGCTGAAAAGCAAAAATATTTCTCTGGTGAAAGTGATTTGGAGAGGTCTGACATCTAAGGAAAAAGCCTGGGAATTGGAGGATGAAATGAGGCAAAAATATCCAGAATTATTCCCTTGAGGTATGTCTTTAAATTTCGAGGATGAAATTTCTTTTAAGAGGGTTAGAAATGTAACAACCAGAAAAAAAAAAGAAGCTGAAAATTTTCAAAAGTCTGAAATTTTTCTAAGTCTGCTAGCTATAGTGAGAAATAGCCTAGCTATAGCGAATATACCTATTCGCTATAGTGAGAAATAGTCTAGCTATAGCGAATGTACCTGTTAGTTATAGCGAGAATGCTTCTAGGTATAGTAAGTGCAGGCATCCCATACAAAAACCAAGGAGTTCCTTACAATAGCGCATGCCGTAGCGAAAACAGGGGTCTAGGACTAATACGTGCTCCCCATAACGAGGGTTATTCTTCGCTATAGCAAGGGTTAGTTCAGAAAAGTGTGAAAAAAGAAAATTTGACTTCTTAAATAGAGGAGAAAAATAAGTCCAGATCAGTTCAGCAGCCCTTAGACCTCGAAAACTAATAGAACAGTAACGAAGGTCGGATGACTTCCCTGATGCTGACATAGAACTTCAGAAAGTTAGTTCTCTCTCTACAGACCTTTGGAAATCATATAGAATCGAGCCCAAGCAGAGATTAGTTAGAGTTAATATATTATGGTATTACATTTTTGGTATCAGAGCAAAGGTTTAAGCACTTTTGCTCGATATTGGGCTCTTGAATGATATGATTTACTTGTGTTTGGTGTGAATTGCCATGGAAGTGGTAACATCCATATGCATATATGCTTGTGTGATTGTGAACTGAGGATTGCTACTTCTTTTCAGACATGGTTGAGACTAGATGGGGCAGGGGTAGAGGTAGACCACCCAGGACTCAGAGAGCTGAGCTAGGCTTGATTGGTATGAGGCCATGATGGGCCAGCACTAGGAGATGCTGGAACAACAGAGGTACATTGCCTAGCAACAACATGATATTATCATGCACTTGCAAGATACCCTGGCCAAGCAAGAAGAAGCCAAAAGAGAAGCCCTTGTACCTCAGCCATCCACATCTAACATTCCACTTGCACCTCCTCAAGAGCCTGCTGCTGCTCAAACCTAGACGCCTATCTAGAAACTGTTAAAGCAGTTTAGGCAGAATAGTCCACTCTCATTTAATGGGGAGTTGGATGCGGATAAGGTGGAGGCTTGGGTTATGGAGTTGGAGAAAATATTCTCGATGATGGATTGTACCATCGAGCAGAAAGCTCAGCTAGCCACTTTCATGCTACAGAAGGAAGCCGATGGATGGTGGCGTAGCACGAAACCCCTGATGGAGACCAAGAACATACAAATAACTTGGGAAAGCTTCTTGGTCGAGTTTTATGAGAAATATTTCCCTAGTTTAGTGAGAAAGAAGAAAGAAATGGAATTTATGGGCTTGAGATAGGCGGATAAGATGACTGTGAATCAATATGTGGCCAAGTCTATTAAGTTGTCTCGGTATTTCTCTTATCTCCAGAGGTATGATGATGAACCCTGGAGATGTGAGCAGTTTGAGACTGGGTTGAAACCCCTGATTAGCGATAGAGTTACTCCATAGTTGATTACAAAGTTCAATACCCTTGTAGAGGTAGCGAAGAATAACCCTCGCTATGGCAGGCACGTATCAGTCTCAGATCCCTGTTTTTACTATGGCGCATGCTATTGCAAGGAGCTCCTTAGTTTTTGTATGGGATGCCCGCACTCACTATAGCTAAAAGCATTTTCGCTATAACTAACAGGTACATTTGCTATAACTAGACCATTTCTCGCTATAGCGAATAAGTACATTTGCTATATCTAGGCCATTTCTCGCTATAACTAGCAGACTTAGAAAAATTTTAGGCTTTCAAAAATTTTCAGCTTTCTTTTTTTTTTTTATCTGGTTGTTACAGGTTACATCTCATATACATCATATGAATACATTTCTTGACATCAATATGCCATTAAAATAGCTATTTAGCTACTTCCTTATCAAAGTCTTACTTTTCAAAGTAATTGGCCTCTATTTTTTAGTCCTCTTGGTTCATTTAGGCATAATTAAGCATATGGAGGGGAAGAGTAAGATTCAAAGAATCTCAATAACTCTTTACCCTTTTAAACATATATAATGGATGTATTTTTAAGTCTAAGAATGTATGCATGATAATTTAAGCTACTAGTAAACATTCATAAAGCACTTTCTATGTTCAAGAAAATCATACATATCATACATAGGTTCTCAAAAGCATTAGTTTAGTCTCACCCATTTTCCTTGGAACTTTGAAATTGCCTCACCCATTTTCAAGGGACTTTTAACTAAGCCTTACTTTTTTTAAGACTTTTAGTTTTGTCTCACCCAATCTTAAGAACTTTTGACTCATCCTCATCCTTACTAAGGGACTTTTGACATCACCATACTCATTCAAGCTAAAATACATTCATAAAACATATTTCAAGAATATCATGGTACCATAACATGTAGGCAATAGCTAGAAATAATTCTCATGGCACAAACAAGCATACAAGCATCCAAAGACAAGAAAACATCTAACAATATATGGGAGAAAGGTTAGAGAGTTATCTTGGAGCCAATGCCACACACTTTTTTCTTGAATTTATCTTCCCCTTTTTGGCCAAGCTCATGGAATTAGGTGGCACTTGATTTTTTTTGGCTTAGACACATCAAATGAGACATGAATTACTCATGAGAATAAGCTTTAGTCCTATGTAACCTTTATGCATGGCTACTTCCTTATATGTCTCCATAATGACTCCATATAAGACATAATGAAACAACCCTTGGAATTTATGATCTTGGCTCTCATTTCTCATTCATTCTAGGTCTCTTGACTCTATTTGAACTCCTTGGAGTCATCACAAACTCATTTTATAGAGCTTAGCTATAAGTTGCTTCTTAATATCTTAAAATGGAACCTAAACTTCCATCTCACAAGATATGGTTTCTAAATTTATTCTAAGGCTTCCTTTAGTGCTCTCTTATTATATCTAGTTTCATTCTAGGCTTAGAACAATTTAAGACATTCCATAGGTGCATGGTTCTGTTTTGGCTGAGACTATGTATTAATATGGAGCCCATAGAGTTTTGTAATTTTTCTTGAAGGGAATGGGTCGTGTAAAACTTCTTAAAGGTCTAAGGAACTTATACCATGTCTTACATAAGCCTAATTACCTCTAGAAAAAATCAAATTTTACTCTTTGTCTCAAAACCCCAAAGTTCACAATCTTGAATTTCCTTACTTCTCTTTTGATTCCATTTGCGTAATCCTACTTCTCTTACTCTAAAACCTCCATTTTTAACTTGTTAAGGCTTGAATTAATTTTCTCCTAATTGGGTTAGATTTTAGATGAAACACCTTAAGGAAAATTGAGCAAGAAAAAGTAAGGAAAGCTATGCTACCTTACCTTGGTTTCAAGCTTCTTTAAGAGTACTTTCTAGGCTTCTAAGCTTTCCATCAATTTCTTTCCTCTTCTTACTGGATCAGCCTTATTTCAACCTTAATTAGTGTAGCAAAATCATGGAAGAAGAGAGGAGAATGGGAAGGACATGGCTAGAGAAGGAAGAAGCATGAGTTAGTTTTGGATTTTTACCTTGTTCTTGGTCTTTCTTCTTCTTCTTTCCTCCTCCTCTCATGCATTCTCCTTGGCTATCTCTCATCTCTATTTCAGACTAGAAAAACATGAATAAGGGCTAGAGCAGTTGTTGAACGTATAAAGGATCCAAAAAGGTAAAATTAACCCACTTTTTTAACTTTTTATTTTAGTCCCTAAACTATGGTTTGTCCGTTTGGCCTCATATCAACTCGTTTTTTAGAATCCTTTTTTTCATTATAAAATTTAGGTATTCTAACTTATAAAATGCCTTTGGTTTGATTCAAATTAGATTTGAAACTATTCTAAACCATTCAGTTAAAATTTCAATCAACCTTTTGCTGAAATCGCTCACTGGAGGGGTTTTAACTATTCTAGAGATTCTCATAATTTTTAAAGCCTCTAAAAATCATAAAAAGTTCAAATTTTTTATTTAAAAAGCCCTCATGTAAGTTTTTCCAAAATTTTCAAAAATTACAAAAATGCCTAAACTTATTTTGGCAAATTTTCCTAACTTTTCTGGCTTTAGTTTTCGGGCATCTTAAATCTTGTATTCTCATTTTTTATTATTTAAAATTTTATTCTAATTTTAGTTGGTCTTAAATCTTTCTATTTAAAGGACTTCCTTTTATATCTGGCCTATTTCTGACGTTTATAGAAAAATTGGATGTTACATTACCCCTCGTGTTTTAAACCCAAAAGTTGAAGTTGTGCGTTTCAGTTAACAAGTTTAGCTACAGCGAAAAGTACCTCTCACTATTGTGAGAGCTTATTAATTCCAAATTCTAATTTTTCTCGCTACAGCCCCCCGCTATTGCTAGAAGTTCCTTGAATTTTGTATAAGCTATGAACTCGCTATAGCGAATTGGCATTCTCGCTATAGTGAAGAGACTTGGATAGCTTACTCATGATTTTTTAGCTTCCTTCTTTTCTTTGCTCCTTCTTAGCCCTATAATTTTATAGAATTGCATAATAATTTGGAATATATATAATTGGGCTTATATTTGTAATAGTAGGAGCACTTAATTGGCCTCTAACATAATGTCACAAATTTTTTTTAGAATGCATTACATATGTTCCTTAAGCATTAGTTAGATGTTGTCAAAATCGTTTATAAATCATTTTCAACAACATTTCAAAAATATTTATGGGATTTTTATTGTAAATTTGACAAAAAAATATAGGAGATAAATTTGTAATTACATGGCTTGATTATTTAAAAAATGGCTTGATAATTATTTTAATTAATTAATTTTAATTTAATTTTAACCACTTTTTATTTTAATTTACTTTCCTAACTTTCAATTTATACTTTATTTATCTTTATCTTAAAATGATTTTTTAGTTAATTTTTAAATATCTTAAGATAATCTCTTAACATTTTTTTATTGTTATATAATAATATTTGATGAATGTAATATAAAAATTAAGAAATATTACATAAATTAAAAATTAAGCAATTAAATTTTAAATAAATAAATAACTAAACTAAGTCAATTAGATAAATTAAGAACTTAAAATATATTTAAGTAATATATATGTATAGAAGTGTGAAAACTCAAAAATTTAGTTCAAATCTTTAAGCCAAAAACAATTAAAACTCCAAAATTTTGATTCCATATAGAACTTTTTACTTAGATGCTTGAGGGTTGAAGAGACCAAAGTAAAATTTGGAGGATAAAGATTCTCATTGGAATTTGAACCAGCTAAGATTAAGTAGGTTAGGTCAAGGTGTGCAGAGTGTGGTGGTAGTGATAGAATGGTATGACTTATGCTTTACCTAAATTTGAAAACTTTCTTCATCCAATGTTCTTTGAGCTTTAGAACTTATGAAAATTTTGGTATCTTTGTCAAATTACATCAATAGTTAAGAGGTGTGGAGATACACTTCTTGTTAGAAGCCTTCTATATTTGAATTTCTCATCATATATACATATAGTGCACGCATTACCAAACACTAACACTGCAAAACATTATACTAGTAAAAAATCTATAGACAATTTTGTTTCATATTCTAACCCAAACCAATGTCTACAATTTTAAAATAATCGAAGTGATCAAGAATGAAGTTATTAGCCTACATGGTCTAATATTTAACATTTTATTAGTGCATTCACATTTAGATATTACAACATTAAAAATATTTACAAAATTATAAAAAGCAAAATTTTACTTTGTCAATTTCTTGAGATAATATAATAAGAAATGTTTGTATAAATTCTTTAATTTGATTTGAACATGAATAATTTGTTTTTGGTCTAAAATAAATATAAATTATTTGTCTTCAAGAGAACATATATATATATATATATATATGTATAACAAAGTGAAAACTTTACCAAAGTAAAAAATGATTATTACAATCATAGTCTAATAATTTTAATGTTGAGTTAAAAATATGTTTGAGGTTGTTGTAAAACTTTGTTTAATTTAAAATTATTTTTTTAATGAAATTTTATAAAGCACAATTAAACAAGCTCTTTTGTTTAACCAAATCATTTGATAAGTTTTTTTTATATGTTTTATAGATTTTTCAAAAAAATAAATTGTCCTTAAAAAGGCATGTATTCAAAACGATAAGTAAAAATATTAAAAATAATTATGAATTTAATCATTTTGAGTGAATGCTATTTTTTTAAAAGAAAATTAATCTTTTACTTTTGATTTACTTAAAAGAAAATATTCTAATTTTTAGCTCAATCTTACAATAGAAAAATTGATTCTAATATCACTTTATTTTTTTTAAAACCTTAATTAAGTGCTATAAAATTTTAAAATAATTACTTTTATGACTATTATTCTTCATAACACTTAAAACCTATATATTAAATTTCAGTTCAATCAGAGTTAGTTGCCCTTAAAACCAATATTATGCAGCATTACCTCAAAGCATTGAAATTGCAAGCTCTACAATTGGCCACAGAAACAACATAAGAAAGCTAAATTGATATTGAAAATGATAAAATTCTAAATCTAATTGATTATAATTAATTAGTTCCCAACAATAACGCCAAAAATTTTACTTACGTATATCAAACCAGCCAACATTAGTAAAAGTAATTGACTTGCAATAGTGTGCTTGCCAAGTCATATCCTATGGAGCTTTTAATCAAATTAATCAATTTAAGGTTTCACATAAATAGAATTTATTAAAAAATCAAGAGGGTTGTATATGAAATTAAATGACTTATTAATAATGAAAATTTAGTTATATTCATTTAAGAGTGGACAGATCCCCTCTCCTTACACAAATTTGTAAATGAGATACATATTGGATTTTGCCTTCCACTCCTTTTTTGATTTTATATTTGTTGGTATTTAGTCTTTTGCTTCTTTTGAGAAAATTTGAAAGATTTGAGATTTAAATGAGAGAAAGTTTCAATTTTCGAACAAGGAAAAACCTTGATACAATCACTTAGGAAAGTGTAAAAAGAAACAGAACGACAAGAGGAAAAATGTATGAATTTAACTAAGAATTAATACCATGACAAAGAGAGGAAACCAATTAGGAGACGAGAGATGTGAGTGACAGGTGATATAATTGAAACACAATGGATGAGTGGAGTCATTTTTAATATTTGTAAAATCTTGACAAAGAGATATATTGTCAAAATTTATTATTATTATTTATCTTTTTTATTTTTTAGTTAAATATTTATTTAACTTTTATTTATTTTTTATTTTTTACATTTTTCATAAAATTATTCCTTATATACATTTGTTTAAATTATGATTTTAAATTTGTGAAGTTTTTTTCTATTTCTAATTAATTAAATATGTTCAATATTTATTTTAATATATGATTTAAAATAAATAAATAGTAAATTTTTAAATTTTGAATAAAAATAAAGAGCTCTTATTAACTATAGAATAGTTAAACACATTAGTATTTATCTCTTTTTTTATTTATTAAATTATTAATTTATAATTTAAATTATATTATATAAATTATTAAATTATTATAGGTTTTTATAAAATTAATAATATTTAAATCATTTCCAATAGATATATATATTTAAATCAATATATCATATAAATTATTAAAAAAATTCAAATTAAGATTTATGATGGAATTATCGACGGATTAATGACAAAAAATTTTGTGACAGAAATTTCGTTGCTAATTCTATCACCAAATTATCAACGAAATTTACCATCACAAAATTCTGTTGCAATATCGAGATTGGCTATCTTACTTCTTAGTGACAAAAAATTCCATTGCTAAACTATATTATTAACTTATTTGTGACAAATTAACGATGAAAGTTTTTGCAATGAAAAATTTTTATCGATAATTCTGTCGCAAATTTCTGCTACAAAATTTGTGACAAATTTGTCACGAACTTGCAATAGAAATAAATTCTGTTGCTAAATTTCGTCGCAAATCAACTATTTTTTTTTTATCATGTATATACTTTTTACTGTCGTATATGTTCTATGTGATTTTTAGAAAAGTGCCATAGCCACAATTTGTGTTTGAAGTTTCTTTAGATCTTTGAGGGTAAGAGCATGTTTAATTAGTTTATTGAAACTTGTTTCAAGTGGTTTGAGGTCAATAGGTAGTGAAATGCACATTTTGGATTTACTATTTGAAGTGTTTTAAGTGCCTTTGTTGTCATAAGGATGTGTGTACTAATGTAATGTGGGATTGCTTGGCTGTAATTAGTTTTAGAGTCCATGGATTTCATGAGACCAATTATCTAGAAGTTATAAGTCTTAAAAGCATAGTACTTTAACTCCAAAATTATATTAGAATGGGATTTAGAAAGTTGCAAATTGGGTTGGTTTGTGTATCCTAAAATTAGGTGATAGTAAGGGATTAAGTCATAACTAGAACCATTTGAGTCACACCCAAAAATCATTTTAAGGGTTACAAAATTAAACCTTATAACAGCACTATGTGTTTTGTCACGACGCCAATTAAAATTTTCAAAGGAGAGGAGTTCCAAAATGCACTATCACCATGGCACTAGGCAGTCTTGCCATGGTGAGACTTTGGTTTTTTTGGGTAGTGAGGCCCAAAGAACACCTCACCATAGCGTGAACATCTTAAGCTATGGCGAGGATTATGTTTTTGTAAGGGGATGTTCCTATTTCCTGCTAAGTTGCGACATGAGACATTTGAGTCATGGCATGGGCTTAAGTTTTAGTTCCTTAAGTTCCAAAATTGAGTTAAGTTGAGGTGAGAAGCACTCAAGTCATGGTGTGGGTGTTTATTTATACTTTTAGAGGTTCTAGAGGCCAATTTGGCTGCGGTTAAACCTTTCAAGTTGCAACCTAAGTCTTTAAACCCCAATTTTAGCCATTAAATCTTAGTTTTCACTATGTTAATAATAAGCAATGACTTGTAAATCATTAGTGAATGAGATGAAAGTCTTAAATGAGAAATTAAATTTCCTATAAACAAAAATCTTCTTATTTATTTGAATGGTGAATAATGATGGTTAAAAGATTCAAATTTTTCTATATTTTTATCTATTAATAAACTATTATTGGTATTAAATCTTAAGTACTAGTGATTAGGTGTATAATTATGCTTAATTAGCTTAATTAAGATTTAGGTTGTTATAAAAACACTGTAACTTCCACCGTCAACCAATCAAAAGAACGTGAAGCATAACATAATAAAAGGAAAAAATTAAAAACTAAGCCATAAAAAAACTAAAGCACAATTCACTAAAACACAAACCAAATACTAAATTAGAGGAAGGGAGGAGAAGTGGCTCTAATTTAGAGTCTTTAGCTTGACTTTCAAAGTTTTGTAAGGTTAGAGGATACCTGAGTTGTAGGTAGCCATTTGTTTCACTGCCTTCCAAACCAAATAAGGCTTTAACTTCTACCCAGTATCCTTGAATACATTTAAAAATTTATTCCTCTTGATAATAGCACCATGAGAAGTGTAACATCCAGTCCCTCCATAAACATGAGAAACGCGATATTCGGTTTCTCTATAAATGTCAGAAATAGGTCAGAGAAAGTCCCTAAAATAGAAGGATTTAAGGCCAATTAAAATTAGAATAAAATTTTAAATATTAAAAAAATGAGGATTTAAGGTTTAAGATACCCAAAAATCAGAGCCAGAAGAGCTCAAAAAATTTACCGAATGAAGTAAGGGCATTTTTGTAATTTTTAGAAATTTTTGAAAACTCATAGGAAGGCTTTTTAAATGAAAAATTTAAGCTTTCTAGGAATCTCAGAGGCTCTGAATACCATAGGAATCCCTAGAATAGTTGAAACCCCTCTGATAAGTGATTTCAACTGTTGGTTGACCGAAACTTTGATCGAATAGTTCAGAATGATTTCATATCCTTTTTGAGTGATTTCAAAGGCAATTATTATGATTAAGATACTAAGGAATATGATGAAAAGATGGATTTTGAAAAGGAGTTGAAATGAGACCAAACGAACAAACCATAGATTAGGGACTGAAATGAAAATTAAAAAAGTATGTTAACTTTACCCTTTTGCTTTTAAAATCACATCCAGCCTTTCTCCTTCTTCTCCACAGATGTTTTTTTGGTCTGAAACAGATTTGAAAGAGGTGCGCAAAGGGAGGCATAAGAGAAAAGAGAAGAAAGCCAAGAAAGATAGGTAAATTTAAAGTTGTTCTTCTCTTCTTACTTCATCTTTCCATAGTTTTGGTGGATGAAATAGTTCTGTTTTGGCCTTGAACTAGAGGGGAAGGATTAGAGTTTCAAAAAGGGACCAAGACCAAAGGAAGAGACTCTTGATAGAAGCTTGGATTCAAGATAGATATCCTTATAGCTTTGCTTCTTCTTCTTGCTTCTTGTATGTGAGAGTCACAGCCAAAAATAGAACCATTATGGGGGAGGAGTTTCTGTCTAAAAGCAAGCAAGAATCTATTCATTTAGTATGTGGGCACCTAAGACTTAGAAAGAAATGGGAAGAAAAGCAAGTAAAATTCAAGTTAGAAAAGTGAAGAAGTCTTGAACACATTGTAAAAACTGATTTGATTCATGCATTTCCTAGCATATGTGAGTTTTTGTTTGAGTTCCTAAGACCCTTAAAAAGCCTCCCAAGTGACTCTCCCATCAAAGAAAAATTGGAAACCCCTTGAACCTTAAATGCTTCCATAATGTCAGCCTAGGCTAGAAAAAGTACCAAGGGGAAGTTTTAATTTGTTTCAAACTTATTTTTGAGTCATATAGGATGGAAGAGGATGAGAGGAAGCCTTAGAAACATTTTAGAAACCATAGACATTGAGGTGGAGGTATAGGCTCCGTAATGTAGCATAATGAAGCAACTCCTAGCTAGGCTCCTTAAAATAATTATGTGATGACTCCAAAGAGTCTAAATGGAGTCAAGAATCATAGATTAAAGGAGAGAAGGGAGCCAAGATCATGAATTTTTGTAGTTCCTTCATTAAGTGCCTTATGGAAGCATAATGGAGCCATAAACCAAAGTAGCATCATGTAAAGTGTGTTTAATGCTAAGACTTGTTCCTATAAGTAATTCATGTTTCTTTTGGTGTGTCTAGGCCAAGAGAAATGGTTTCCACCTTCTTGGGTATATGAGATCAAGGGAAAGGACTCAAGGCTTAAGGAAAAAGTATGTAAATGTAAGCAAGGTAGCTTTCTCTCTTTTCTCCCATACACGAATGAATGTCTACATTGCTTTTGAATGTGTGTATGTGTATTTTAAGCTATGAATTGTATTTAAGTATGATGCCTATGTTCCATGGAACCATAGTATTGCATTATGTATTCAAATGATGCTTAGAATGTTTGCATTAGTTTGCTTGAATGTGGAGAGGCCAATAACCTTTTATCTTTGGTGAGGATGAGCCAAGAGCCCTTAGAAGTGGTTGAGACCAAGATAAAGTCTTCCAAGAGTAAGGCTTAGCTCAAGGCCTTTGAGAAAAAAGGTGAGGCAAATCCAAGAACTTTGAAGAAAGTGGGAGAGGCTAATCCAATCATTTAGCAAACCCAAGTATATTATGTGTGCTTTGTGTAAATGCCAAGAATGTATTTACACCATTTTCAATGTTAATATGCCATGTATGCATCCTTAAGACTTATGTTACATTCTTTATGTATAATTGAATAGGAGATAAGCTATTGAAATTTTTTGAATTTCATTTCCTCCTCTCCAATATCCTAATATGCTAAGTGGAGCCAATGAACAAGGAAATAGGAGCCACTAAGTGGGAAGATGAAGCCTTGACCCTAAAGCTCTTAATTTTACTTAAGTTGTAACCAAAAGAATGGCATATGATGTAATCTCTTGATAGAATTGATATAAAATGAATAGAACATGTGTAATTATCCTAATAGATGATGTATGTATGAAATTTGATGATGAATGGAATGTGTTGCAAATTTTGGGTCTTGAATGACCATTTCAAGTACATGTTCCTTACTATATGGCTTGGGGATGACGGATGATATTTTGTGTTTTGAGTTTCTACACCTTCAAGACAAGTTTAGATAGTCTTTTTGGGCTATTCCCATGGACCCAAGTGGCCATAAGAGCCTTAGAAACCATTTTGGATACTTTTACACCATTAAAATGCATCAAAATAGCCCAAATGGCTCCCTATGGCACATTCTGGCCAAATGAAGGAATTTCTCCATGAAATTTGGTAGATATGTAGAGCTCATTGAGATATTTTTGGAAAGCTAAAGTACAGCAAAAATGGAGCTATACAGAATTAGTTATGAATTTTCAAATTTGGGATTTTCAATTGGTTCTGATATATGCATTATTCACATTAGCAGATTTGATTTCTATGTCATTCGATAGGAAAATGGCATCCAATGCTTATGAAATTTTACAAAAATCAAATAGAGGTCATAAGCTTTCTGTGGCTACTAAAATCACCTCATTTGGAGGTTTGACCAAAGAGTTATGTATTTTTGAAGTTTGCTGTCAGTAGCAGTAGCAGTAGCAGTAGCGTCCCTTGAGTCCAGTCACTATTCCATAGATTTCCAATAGCTAATGTTATCTATTGGGAATTATTTTTAGCATAAAGTTAACATCTGTAGCTTTTTATAATGACTAAATGCCTATGATTTCAATTTTTATAGAATTAGTTATGAATTTTGAAAGTTCATATCAATAATCTGAACTAGTAGCCCAAATAGTAGCAACCTCAGTGGATTTTTGGATGTCAAACATTCTCCCTTTAATGATTCACAAGCTAAAATTATTTTTACCATGGGGTAGACATCTAGAGCTTTCTGTAATGGTAAAGTTTGTTGGATTTCAATTTTTGTGGATTTAGTTATGAATTTCTAAAGTTATAACAGAAGAATTGAAAATTATGGCTGTGGCTAATTCGTGGAAATTAGTGTGTTTCACGCACTTGTATGAGTTCCAAGCCACTTTCTTGGATGGTTTTAGATTTATTAGTGTAATTAAATATGAGAACGAGTTTAATAAGTTTTCTTGGTCCCCGGGATACCGAATGAAAAATTTTACCCGTAGAGAAAGGTATCTTGATCCATGACTCCTTATGCCATTATGTTGTTTCCATAGAAATTATATGAAATGAGGCATGGGAATTGCAACAATTGAGTCTTAGAAGTATGTTGTTACAAAAAGCTACTTTCTTGCTCTTACAATCTTGCAATGAAGGATTAACAATTGTCATTTTAATTAAAGAGGTAAAGGCTACCATTACTTTATTTTTGTCGTTAAAGGTTGTAGCATGTGATGGATACACTCTAAGGAATTTCTTTGAGGATTCTTTGTTGTACATCTTCTTTAGTAACGCATTACCAATATCTAGTATATGATACTCCTATTTGAAAGATGGGGTCATCATATCTTTGTATACCTTAAATTCAGTTGCTTCCTCCTTTTCCTTCAAGGTTAATGTTTCATTTCTCACATTAATATTAACACCAATTGTTGCTAAGGATGGCTAATCAAAATTCAATAGCATTACTATGTCTTTCTCTATATCTAGAACTATAAAACCTATTAGGAGATAAAATTTTTTTACCTTCACTAAGGCATTTTTTAACACTCCTATTAGTCACTTGATTGATTTGTCTACTAACTGCACTGTCGCATTTGTATGTTTTAATTCGCTAAAGCTAAACCTCTTGCAAATAGACAAAAGCATTAGACTCATGCTAAATCTTAAATTACATAATGCATGATTAAAGACCACATCACCAGTAATATAGGGAATAGAAAAATTCCCTGGGTCTACAAGTTTGGGTGGTAGCTTCTTTTGGATGATTGCATTTTGCTCTTTAGTGAGTGCAATAGTAGCATAATCCTCCAGTTTCCTTTTGTTTGATAGAATTTCCTTGAGAAACTTCACATAAGTTGGCATTTTAGTTAAAGCATCTATAAAAGGAATATTTAAGTAAAGTTGGCATATATACATTGATTGGGCTAATGCTTATGTATGATCTACATTTTGCTTAACATTTTGAGATTGGGCTAGGGAGTTGACGGTTTTTATATCATCAACTTTATCACTCTTACTAGAATATATATCTTTCTCAGTAGTATTCTAGAATTTCTTACCACTTCTCAAAGTAATTGCCATGTAATGCTCTTTAGGATTGATTTTCGTTCTGTTTGACAAATTCCCTTATGGTATGGCATTCGATGAACTAGCTAATTGCCTTAGTTGCATTTCTAAATTTCTATTATGAATAGTCAATTGATTGAACTTGGATTCCAACGTTTTAAATCTTTTAGAAAACATAAAAAATTTTCAAATGCAACCTCTTAAAACTTTTTTTTTTAATTCTAAAATTGAACCTTTTTATTTCTAGGTTGGAAGGTCAATCTAGATGATCCACCCAGATGTCTTGAATTCTATGGATATTTCTAGTTTTGATTTTTCTAAGACAAGTTAGGATGATTATACCATCCAAGACCATAGGTAGCTGAATAAGAGTTATTTTGGGGCTTAAGATTATTGGAAACATAACGCACTTCATTAGTCATATAAGAACCTAAAGAGTTATTTCAGTATTTATTATAAGGATGATCACAACTATAAAAAATGCATAGCTTGAATAGGATTGAGAATTTGAGACTACACTAACACTCATCTAGTCAAATTTCTTTATAAGTATATCAAACTTGGTATTTGTTTTATTATTAAGTGCATGGATGTTGTTTATCTCCATAATGATAGCAACTCTCTTTAATGGGTGCCTTTCACTAGGCCAGTTATAATGATTAGCAGCCATCTCCTTAATAATGTCTATCACTTCATTAACGTCTTTGGCCAATGGGGACCTCCTAGTTGTAGCATCTAAATTAACTTTGAGTTCACATTCTAATCCATTATAAAAGATCTAAACAAATATCCAATCTTGGATGCCATGATGTGGGCATCACATTTGCAGGTCCTTAAACCACTCCTATGTATGATATAAAGATTCACCATCTTGTTGCAGGAAACTATGTATCTTACTTTTCAATTTAAAAGTTTTGCCCAAGGGAAAATACTTTGATAAAAATGCTTATGAAATCTTGTGAAAGATTGAGAAGGCATGGAGTCTAACCATAGTGCAACTTTGTCTCTCAAAGAGAATGGGAATAATCATAGTTTGATTACATTTGTTGAAACTCTGTTCATCTTAATAATATCACAAATCCTTAGGAAATGGGTCAAATATGCATTAGGATCTTCATCTACTCCTCATCTAAATTCATTCCACTGCAATTAATATTTGAATTATCCTGGACTTGATTTCAAAGTTATTCACTACAACTACTAGGCTAACTACGCTATTGTTCAATTCTTGGGTATTTAGAATAGTATAATATT
Source organism: Erythrophleum fordii (assembly GCA_032878935.1). NCBI lineage: Eukaryota > Viridiplantae > Streptophyta > Magnoliopsida > Fabales > Fabaceae > Erythrophleum > Erythrophleum fordii. Next base: position 31,073,841 of record JAVQMF010000058.1, on the reverse strand, counting down.
GCAAAGGTTTATGGCAATGATTAGAAGCAGTTCTGATTGGTTAAGATACATCTTCTATTGGGTCTTCTTGTTGATTTATTGCTTGAGGTTCTTGTGGAGCCTTTGTTTGCTTGTGTCTAAGATGAAGGATGCATTCTAGTTTTGGTTCAAGCACCAAAGACTAACACTAGGTGAGCGACTCATGACGCTAGAATACCTAATGACAGGAAACTACATATTAACCACATCACAAATTTAAAAAAAAAAGGGGAAATTAAGGAAAAATAAAATATTGATATTAATAGATAAAATCTTTTAATTGATATTGAATTGCCTTCCCCAGCAATGGGTTAAAAACTTTTGTGATGATTTTGCAAGTGCATAAGTCACACAAATAGTAATGAAATGAGTACAATATTGTTCCCTCAAGGAAAGGATCCAATTATAAATTATCAAAATTAATTTTATTATCTAAATTATCCAATTAAAATTAAAAACTGATAAAGGTAAAATTTAAAGCAATATATTCACTTAACAAACTCTGACTATATATGAATGTAAAAGCTCTAGAATCTAAAATTTCCTATTTACTTTCCTAAGTGTTATTTAGATTAAACTCTTGCAACTAAACTCAATTGAATTAACAGCAATTCTACTAATGTAAGTGAAATTCCCTTTTGAGATAACTCACTATGCTCATCAAGCTTATGTCTATTCCCTTAATTATATATTTAGTATAAACTTATTGCATAGAAAGGATTCCATGCAAATATTTACAAGTCGCCCAATTGTAACTCATATCTTTATAAAATTATTGTTTGAGTCTATTACTTTAATGATCTATAGTGTAGTCAACCTCTTGATCCTTTCACAATATATTATATGAGTAGTGGCTAACTATTTATGTACAATAGAAAAGAGTAATAGATTAATTCAATGGAAAGTGTCACAAGAGTATTTTGAAATCAACTTAATTGATAAATAGCTTCATCTAAGTGCCAGGTCTTTACATTATAGAAATCAACAAAGCAACAATATAAGTGAACAAATCTATGATCAAAAGCTAAAGAAAAGAATGAAGAGAAAACAGGTTGGTTGAAATCAATAATCCATCAGCAAGAACTTCAAATTTCCTATTGTGTCTAATAGATCCTTAAAGCACTCCTTCAAGGTGTTCCTAGCCTTACTTTGCGTCTTTAGGTCTCTTCTCAACCTCCTTTTGTTAGAAATTCAAAGTTGCCCTACAAAAAGCCCTAAATTTAACTACACACAGGTAGCCCATGTAAAAATCAGCCAACTACACATGTTGCTTGTGTAGCATTAAGCATATCACATTGAATCAAGGTCTCTCGACATGCCCATGTAGGTGGACACAATCAACCCATGTTTGTCTCTTGTTACTTTAAAACTTACTTTCTTTTACATGCTTGTGCTTACCAACACAACTAGCTTGTGTTTCTTGTTGAATATGTTTGCTTTCCTACTGATTCACTCATGCTTTTCCACTTCCAACTTTCTTGATTAAATCACATAAAAACCACATAATCTTGATTTAATTGCTTAATTTTATCTGAGGAAAAGCATGCATATTTAACACTTATTGTGGGTGGAGGATGATGAAACATGACAAAGAAATGCAAGCTAGGGATGACACTGTGCTTGAAGAAGAAGATGCAGAGATATAGGGAAAGGAAGAGAAAAAGAGAGAAAATAAAAGGGAAAGAGAAAAGAAAAGGTGGGTACAAGAGATTTCTTTATTGAGATAATGAGAGCTTTTGACACATGCATGGCAAGTGAAAGAAAATCATCCCATAAATTTATGTTCACCATTGACAATTCAGTTTGTGCTTTTAAATTGAAAACAAAAGCATCCTGCTAAACAAAACACAAATACCAAATTGACTTTCCAAGATAGTTTTTAACCCTAGAAGAGTTTTTAAAATTAATTTAGCATTATTATTTATCTATGGAAAATTTTTATTTGTATTATTGAGCATTATCTCATATTATTCTTACTAAGTTCTTATTTTCACATCTCTTAAACCCACCTAAAAATATCTATTTTGATCTTCCTAACTCACATACATATTCTTCATATATTCTCTATATTCTTACCAAACTTTTTAAATAAAAATCCATTCCCTCAATTAAAATTTAAATTTTTTTGCATGTTATTACATAGCTTCTAGCTTAATGAGTCCCTTTAACTTTCATCATTATGTTATTTATATATTTTAATTATTTAATTTTTAGCTAATATATGTTATTTTAATAACTTGATATAAAGTTTAGATTGTTAGTATTGACAAAAGAAAAAAGTTCTAACATATATATACCCACTATTGCCAATCCACACAATCACATCAATTTTTTAAAAATTATTATCAAATACTCTATTAGTGAATTCATTCTTCCTTTAAAAGTGACTTTCATAATATTTTTACCAAATATTATATTCTACCCTTTCTAAGCAGTAGCTTTTTCACAGCTTTTATAGCACAACAACTTCTGAAAAACCATAATATTCCCAAGGATTCTAAGTGTCGAGCAGAGCCAAAAATGCCAAGTACAATGTGCAAAAGTCCATGAATTGTGACCATAGTGTCCATTCTTAGCTTTTTTGGATGATAAGCATGGTTATTTCAAATTCAGATGCCACATAATATTTTGCTTAACTAGGTCAGTTACTCAATTAAATTCATATGTCAAGTTAGAAAGTAAAGGGACTAAGTGGAGGGACAATTATTTTGGGATGAAACAGAAGGGTTTACATCTTAGAAAGTCAAATTGAGAATTTTGTAATACTTTAAGGACAAAAAATATAATTTACTATAGATAAAATTAAAAAAAAATGATATAGGTGAGAATGTACATATAATTGGATGCTATTATGTGTTAAAATTTTAAGTTTCCAATATTCAACAACTAAATTTATCAAAATACACAAAAATTGGTTCATATATATATATATATATATATATATCATTATATATAATTATTATACGAAAATAAAAATAAAAAATTGAAGGTATAGAAATGTAGCATACGTAATTTTACTCATTTTTAAAAGAATTAAATTTTGATAAAATTTACATATATACGATGAAGTCCCTTTTTTTATTCTTTTCTGGTGGACAAGGGAATTAGAACGAGTATGAGCTTTCTACCGACAAAGAAGAAGAAGAAGAATGAAGTATGAACCCAAGATGCCTTGTTCCTGTCGCTCAAAAGTATTGTTAATTAATATTTAAAATCATAAAATGATAAATTCCTTTTTTTTTTTTTAAATTATAGAAACTAGTTCCTTGACCAAAGGGGAGGGGAGAATAAGAGCTAGTGTCGGCAAGTTCTTCATCTTCCACAATAAATTAAAGTTCAGAAAATAATAATTTGAATTTAATAAAAAAAAAGGATACTAAACCTCTTTTATTTAAAAATTAATTAAACCACGTGTTCAACATGCTAATATATCATCATCTAATCTAGGAAACATAGAAAAGAATAACTTCAAAACCCTCTTCAAAGGAAAAGAATTTGCATATGTTTGCTGTAAGGTTTTTCGGAGCGAGAGACACCATGGATTGCCTTGCCTAGAAGTCACCCTCTCTAAGAAACCAAATTAAAGTATATTTGTATATGCACAACAAACATTAATTGCACGAAAAGGAAGACATAGATTCAAACAAAACACAGCATGATCATATTGTGTATAAAAGCAAAGAAGCCGAAGCTTTCATTAATTCATTCTAGGGATAAATCACAGCGAAACAGCATCAACAATGGCACAAACCCGTGTTTATGAAGATTTTCAACCTCCTTTTGATTGGGCTCATGACGAACAAAGTGACACTCTAATTCTTCCTCTTGAAGGTTAATTTTGCTCTTCACCATCTCCATTTCATTTGGTTAATTTATGCTCAATTGTTCCTAATTACCCCTTTTTTAATTATTGTTACCAGAAAGTAATAAAACTTACATCTCTCATCTTTATAAAGAGAAATTAAGTGCTAAGTTTATCTACGTGAGTGTTTTTCAAGGTGTAATTGTGAAAGTACTTATTTTCAATTTATAGAGAATTAGGTTGGCCGTGCAAAAGTAGTCATATTTGAAAATGGCTAAAAATAAAAAAAAAACCCAAAAAAAAAAAAAGAAATTGCACACAACCTAAATATAAGAAGTCGGCCCTGTTTTGAAACTGCAAACTTCCTGTAGTTTTATACAATATATACATTTTTCATAATATGATTGCAATTTAAAGAAACTAAGATGTACCCAAAATATTTTCTTTTCAAATGCTTTCCGCCGATAATAATTTCTAAAAATATTGGAAGATGAATATAGAAAGCTAAGTTAATTAATCATTAGACTTAATATTGATATGAATTTAAATCTTTTCACCTTGATCTTTAGCGATCGTGATTTATTAGCATTAATTGTAGCAATTTTTAGTCAAATTAATTGCCCAAATTAGTCATTAGAAATTACTTTAACATATTTGAATACTATATAATAAAATTTTAACAATAGTGAAAAATCAAGAATTTTAATGTTCTATCAATGTATATATATATATATATATACACTTTAGGAATATAATTTCTTTCTGTTTTTTTTATTCATGAAACACATATCATGGTTTTGCGGGCTGTGTCTTTCTATTTTTAAAATTTTTTATCTTTTTTATTTTCTTAAATCTCGTGCATAATTCGGGTCCCTGGTAATTTTACATAAAAATTAGAAAAAGTTAGGAAAGGAGAGAAAACAAAAGGCTGAGAAAGTGTACATTTTCCCCCACACTCATGAAACCATAAAAGAAGAGTATAGTAAAAATTGCCTTAAAACATTGAACTAGTTTTGATTTAGTTTCACAATATTTACAGGATTTACAAGGAACCAATTGAAGGTTCAAATAACGTCAACACGTATCATCAGGGTGAGTGGTGAACGACAGATTGATGGGAACAGATGGCGTCGTTTTTACAGGGAATTCCCGCTTCCACGTGATTCCGACTCCAACGAGGTGCGGGCCAAGTTTGACCAAGGTACGCTGTACGTCACGTTTCCCAAACTCATCACTTTCGTTACGCCACAGCCACCACCAACTCAAAAAGCTGCTCAAGAAGCTCCTCCTCCTCCTCCACCACCACCACCACCACCACCAACTCAAATAGCTGCTCGAGAAGCTCCTCCTCCTCCACCACCACCACCGCCACCACCACCAACACCAACTCAAATAGCTGCTCGAGAAGCTCTCCTCCTCCTCCTCCACCACCACCACCACCACCACCACCACCAACTCAAAAAGCTGCACAAGAAGCTCCTCCTCCTCCTCCTTCAAAGCCAACAAGAGAGGAACTAAAAGCGGAAGAAACAAAAGAGAAGAAACCGGAGACCAAGGATCAGCCAAAGACGGAACAGAAGGTGGAAGAGAAGAAGCAACCAAGGGAGAAAAAGGACATTTCACCAGGTAACTAAGGAAATAAATTAATTATAAATTTTTGAAGTTGGATATTTAATCCAGTCATAAAATCAGGAATTTAGATCTTTAATTTTGTTTTTATTTCATTTGCTGTCAATTTAAAAAGAAAAAAGGAGAGGAAGAAAGAGAATTGGCGAGACCCGTATATACTCTTTTTTATTTTTTGTTGGGTCTTTTTTCATTCTCTCTCCCAATGGAGGTGAAAAGATTAAAAGGATCTAAATTAAAATATCAATTTACGCAAGTTCACATTATAAGACTGTATTTAGGTAAATTTAGATAGAAAGAAATAAACTCAGAATGTGTGAGTGATAAAATTGATTTGAATAATGAACCTATAGAGAGCGTAGGTAACACTATTATGTGATTTATCAACATGATTAATTTCTTAATTTAGTTCTTGAAAGTATAACTCTTTTAATTTAGTCTCTTAATAATTTTTTTGCAATTATTTTTGTTATTTTGGAGAATCAAAATTGATGAAGTTAATTTCAGTAACTTTATCAGATGAAAGGACAAAAATAATTGAAAAGGTTATTGAAAAAATAAATTAAAATAATTGTATTTTATAAGATCAAATCGAGAAATTAGTTTTTTTCACTAAAAAAGTATATTACTAATAAATTAATTGAGTAACTGAAATTGCATATTATAATCCACTCAAAAGATTTGCATACATAAACACAGGATAGAATAAGAGTGTGTGTGTGTGTGTGTGTGTGTGTGTGTGTGTGTGTGTGTGTGTGTGTGTGTGTGTGTGTGTGTGTGTGTGTGTGTGTGTGTGCAAAGGAGAGCTTCTACTCTCTTCCCTCGCATAACTTCTCAGTAGTTAGAAAAGTTTTAATGGAGCCATCATAATGAGAGCAGCAGTTGAGCTCATTATGAACAAGTTCATTCACAAGGTTCTCGTAACCGTAACCCCACTAACACTCTAGTGCAAATGGATTTCAATTAAAATAATCATGTATACTTAAAAGGATCCAACCGATGCCATAATAAATTTGAGGTTCACATTAAATCTATGCTTAAATTCATAAAATAATCTTATGAATTTATAAATCCAACAGGTAAAGAATTGGTGGAGGAAACTAAAGCAAAAGCTAAAGCCTCTGAAACACAGGAAAAGCATGAAGTTTCTGAGGAGGGGCCATCACTTTCCCGAGTTTTCAGTTCTAGCCAATTTCTGAATTACAAGGATGCCATTGTTCGTTTGTTTGAGAACCAAAGGAAACTGGTCAACTTGCTTGTGGCTATCTTCATGGTTCTGCTGCTTGTGCTATATGTCAAAAACTTAATCAAGTCATCTCTTGGAGTGTCCAAAACCCAAGAGCTGTGATTTCCCTTCCTTGTGTTTAAAATTATATGTTTGCTAGCATGACACCAAATTAATTAATTCATGTTTGTATATACTTAAATTTAATAATCATATATAGTTTAATGCTTTTTAAACTTTTTTCTTAATATTAAGATTTTATAGTTATATATATATATTTGACTATAAATATATATATTTTACATGTTGTAGTTCTGATCATCTTCAAATGAAAAAAATTCACAGCAAAGGAGGATCATATTGCTGCTATATAATTGATACTTTTGATACTAACTCACATCAAAGTAGACATTAAGTTTTGATTATGGCGATGCAAAAGCAGATAACTGAGAATTTGAGGCTTTTCTGCAAAAGTGATTTTTCCCCCTCTTATTTTGACCTACAAAAATTATCATACCTACTAAAACCTTTCACCATGATGACACTTCGTGGACTTATGCAGCTAAATTTTTAAAGTTTGTATTGGATGTAAAATACTACGTTAATGTGATCCTAACCGTCTGACGTGTTAACACCTTCACCTTTCTCTCCTCATAATACTCTAATTAAAAGTCGAATATACTTTATCTATATTTCATATGATAAAATAGTTGAGGATTTAAATAAAAGTCGTAAGTTTTATTTTATTTTTGTGTAAATTAAAAATAAGTCGAACTTCACGGATTGAAATTAAATGGGACAGCTCAATCCAATTGCTTACAAAAATTTAGAGGGACAATTTAGCATGGATTGCAGGAATTATTGCATGAATGAAGAACAGAAGTTTAAAGGTCTACTAAGAGCAAGAAATAGAACAAGAGCAAATAAATTAAGGGAAGAAAGAGGATAATTCTTTTTTTTTTTTAATGCTTCATGCTTTGTACATCTCCTCTATTTTGTAGGCTTATAAGAGGATTAAATCATGCCTTTATTAAATACATGAATTATAATACATGTATTACTCAAATTAAGTACATGAATTGCAACATTCTAGGTTCATTGATCTTTATCCTTTAGATACATTAGATTCTTCTAGGAGGGTATGAATATAGACATTCACATAATTATATTATATATAACACACTTACTTAGATCACTACAAAAAACTATGACTTTAATCATAGTTTTTTTTAATTAGTTTTAGTAATGGTTATAATCGTCACTAATCTGTCTAGGGACAACTTCCATTTCCACCGTTGAACCATTCATTGCAAAAGGCTTTGACCACACTTATTCTGAACCATTGGTAAAAATCATGGCTAGACTATTATCTAACCATAGTTGACCAAACTATGGTTAGACCATAATCGTTGGTAAATTCATAGCTAGACCATTATATAATCATAGTTAACCAAATTGTGATTAGACTATTTCAAACTATAATTATTTAAAATTGTGGCTAGATGATAGTCAAACATGTAAAAATTTGTATTTTTTAAGTAGCAGTTTTAATTGTTGTTTCAAATAATTTTCTTTAACCATCTAATATATTGTCCTAACCTTTTTTTTTTCCACACGTAACAACAATGTTTACAATAGAAATCTAACAAATATGGAATAAACTTTAATCTATAGCAAGAAACCAAGTGATACATAAGGGAGTAAAATGTCAAAAAGCACCTGATGAATAAAAAACAAGGCATGCAAACTATATATTATTTCCCTAAGATTGTCATTTTCTTCTTTAATTATTTTGTGGCCTACATAGCTAAAAACAAATATTTTAAAATTGAGTAAATAATTACTACTTTGTTCTCCATTTGTACCAAATTGATATTTTAGCACTTTCAAATTACAAAATACTGGTTAAAGCAGTTTTTTTGGCAAAAAATAAAGGAATCAATTGAAAGAGTCATACTTTAACACATATCAGAATTATACATTATAGAGAAGCCAAGAACTAAGATGTCACATTAATTAATAATAATTGCAACAGAAGATGACAAGTTTCAAGAGGTACAAATTAACACTAATCATTACAAATTAACATATACATGGCTAGTTTCTCGCAATAGAAAATCTCATTGGATTTAATATTAGTATATACATGGCTAGTATAAATGATCTTTGCTGTTTACATCAAAGGGGTCCAAGTTTATCATAAAAAAACCCTACACCAACATCCAATTTTAAGCCATTGGATTTAATATTAGTATATACATGGCTGGTTTCCCACAATACCAGAATCTCAACTTTTATATCATCAAATACATTGAAAATTAGCCATAGTTGAATGCGGATGGATTAATAGCATACTTGTGAGTGGCATTGGTTCAATCCACATAAAAAGGGTTCTTTCTTGCATATCATGTGTGTCACACCATACATAGCTAGCATTGGTTTCATATTAAAACTAGCTAAAAGTATCAAATTATATCTATTTTCATTAAATTCACACTTTTAGCAGCAAAAATAATTGACATTAAAAACCAAATTAATGTGTTCTTGGCTTAATGGACCATGTGAGCTCACCAAATTTATTTTTCATCCTTAACATATTTTTTTAACTAGAACTAACATAATTTAGAGCCAAAAGTCAAATCCAAGCCATAGAACACAAAATAGCATCACACCTTGCAATTTGCCAAAAATTCCATAATCTGATATGAAATTTGAAAAATTATAATTAATTCTAAAAAAATCAAAATTATGCAAATTGTACCATTCTGGAAAGCTCAAGATGTCCTCTAACTATTATAAAAATTTTAGATCAAAACAACTAGTTTTGGCCCACAAAATTCAATAAAATAATAAAACTTGTCACTAATGCATCCTGCAATTAAACCTAAATTTTAAAAATTCATATTTCTCTCTATAGAAGTCCAAATGAGATGCTCTTAGTGACTATAGAAAGCTTATGCTGTCTACTATAAGTCTATAAAATTTCATGAGCATTGGACTTCATATGTCCCTTGAACAACATAGAAATGTAAACTGATAATATGAACAGTGATTGGGACAATTTAGCATAATTTGACTAATTTTGAAAATTCATAATAAATTCTTTAGAGATCCAAAAATAGTGTTATTTTGCTCTATCAAAAGATCTACATGAGACCTATATTCATACTAAATTTCATGCATCAAATTATCCATTTGGTCAGTTTGTGGTTTATCTCAAAATTATGTTAATTTTTAGAACCATAATAGGGTCAAATGGTGCCCAATGGTCTCCTAACCATTCCATGACCTTTTGAGTACGTCTCAAAGCATAAATACAACATTTATAAGTTTTTCAAATTGTCCAAATCATCATACATCTCAAAATCACCTTCCTAGTTGTCATTATACATATGTACATCAAGGCATTAGGATATCAAAAATCCACATAAGCATACATTTGGCTCCAAATTCCCTTCATACATAATAGTTACATACTTTTATACATGCTCAATAATTTACATCTTATAAACATTACTTAGTTACAAACTTTGACATTAAAATATATAAATCTCTATTCTATTGTCAAAGTTTCATTCTTTAAGGTGCTTAGCCTTCATTTCTTGCTCCACTTGGCTCACCTAGATATATATGGGAGAAGAGTGAGATTCAAAAAATACCAATAACTTTTTTACCCTTTTAAGCATACATATATGACATATTTTTATGTCAAAGAATGCAAGCATATCATAAAAGCTTTTAATAAACATACATGAACATATTTTCATGTCACATAAACTTATGCACATTAAACATAGGCTTTAAGGGATATTGGTCTAGTCTCACCTCGTTTCTTTGAGACTTTTGGATTTGCCTCACCTACTTTTAAAGACTTTTGTCTTAGTCTTATTCTTTCTTAAGACTTTTGGCTTTGTCTCACTCATTCTTAAGGACTTTTGGCTTTTCCTCATCCATTCTAAGGGACCTTTAACATAACCATACCCATTCAATTCATTTTGCATTTAAAATACATTTCAAGAAGTATAATGATACCATAGCAAGTAATAAAAATCTATAAACACATCTAATAGTTCAAACATGTATACAAGCATCCAATGACAAACAAACATCCAAGAAATGTATGTAAGAAAGGTTAGAGGTACTTTGTGCCAAGAACATAACTTTTCTTCCTTGGTTTTTTCTTCCCTTTTTTGGCCACACACCTACACCTAAGGAGATCTTGATTTGCTTAGCCTAAACACATCAAATAAGACACAATTCAATCATTGGAACCAATTCTAACTTCACATAAACTCTATGCAAGTCTATTTTCTCTTATGACATTATTATGATTCCATACAAGGGCATAATAAAACAACCTTTAGAATTTATGATCTTGGCTCTAATTTCTCATTCAATCTAAGTCATATGACTCTATTTAAACTCATTAAAGTCACCCATAATTCAATTCAAGGAGCCTAAACTAAAGTTGCTTCGTTATGCCTTAAAATGGAGCCTAAACTTCTATCTTATAAATTATGGCTTTTAAATTTAAACCAATGATTTCCTTAGTATTTATTAATCATATATAGGTCATTCCTATTCTTAGAATTAAAGAAAAATATCCCTAGGTGCTTGCTTCTCTCTTGGCCAAGACATATCCTAAAGTGGGAGCCTATGGGGTTTCATTCAATTTCCTAGGGGTTTTGGCACTTGTGAAGCTTCTTAGATGTCTTATAGACTCATAGACTCATACATACTCTTATATAAGCTAACTTATCTTTAGAAAGTTTTAAGAATGGCTAGGTGCAACAAAATCCTTAGGCATTACAACTTGAATTTTAAGACTTTTCATTTAGTTCCACATGCATAATCTTAATTCTCATACTCTAGAACTCTTGTTTCTACCTTGCTATGACTTGAATTTCTTCCTTATTTAATGGGCCTAGGTTTGGTCGAACTACCACCCAAGAAGAACAAGCAAAAGGAAGCAAGAAGGCCATAGGTTTTTACCTTGTTTTAAAGCTTTTTCAAGGAGCTTTCACTTGCTTCTAATCTCTCCTTCAAACTCTCTCTTCCTCCTATTGAACCAGCCATAAATCAATCCCAAATAAGTCATCAAAACTATGGGAGAAAATAGGAGAAAGAGGAGAAAAAGATTGATAAAGAAGAAAGCATGAAAATCCAGGAAATTTTTACACTTTTGTTAGGTTTTCTTCCTTTTTCTTCCCTCCTTATTGTGTGCCGCTCTAGTCTTGTTTAGGTTCTATTCTAGTCCAGGTAGAAGTTGATTATGAGGCTGGGAGGCATGACTTATAAGAAGAAAAGCCAAGTTATTAGACTTTTCAAATTTTCAATTTAGTCCCTCTTCTTACTTTCTTCCATTTGGGTTCATTTTAACTCATTTTTTAGAACCATTTTTTTCATCATAAAATTCAAGTCTTCAAATTTATAAAAGACCTTTGGTTTCACCCAAATTGGATTTAAAATATTCTCGAACAAATTAGTCAAAATTTTAGTCAACCTACATTCTGAAATATAAATGGAGGAATTTTGGCCATTCTAGGGGTTCCTATAGTTTTTAGGGCCTCTAAGAACCTCAAAAAATTCAATCTTTCTATTTAAAAATCCCTCCTGTGTGTTTTCTAAAAGTTGGCCAAAATTACAAAAATACCACTAGTTTTTCTTCTAATTTTCTTTAGCTATTCTAACTCCAATATTCGGGTATCTTTAGTCTTGTATCCTCATTTTTAATTGTCTAAATTATTGTCATAATTTTACTTAGCCTTTAATCATTCAATTTAGGGGATCTCCTTGTATATTTTCCCTGGTTTTAAGACTTTTAGGATAATCAGGTATTACAATATGTGTCATCCCTCATTAGTGACTTTTGAGGAAGGCTTAAACTAGAAAGATAAATGATAAAATGAATTAAAGCAAATAAGCTTCATATGTGCTATATCATATTGTAACATGAAATGCATAAAAAATAGTGAAGACAAGTAAAGTAGGAAAATGTAACATTCTAACAGAATATAGCATCCAAAATCAATACCAAAAATTTTAATACATTATATTATAGTCGAAAGGCTTCTTCTTCAAAAGTTGCAAATGAAAGGCTCAAATCATGCGTTTTGTGAGATATGATTTCTTTATGGAAAAGGCAATAGGATGTTCTTTTTCTTTAATTTTTGTTTGTTAGGCAAGTAGTGACATTTTCATCTTTTGCATAAGCTAAGAGGCAATATATAGTGAAGTTGCAAAGCGACATCATTATGTTTCAGGCTTAATCTCATTGGCTAATTCATGCCTTCAATGAAGGAAGCAGTCTTTCAAATGGCTTCCAACTTCTAGTTTTTATGGTTATATAACTAGTTTAACGTCACCTCCTAAGATAATCGCCACCTTGAACTATGTACGTCATTAGAGTTTTAATAGAACTTTGATAAATTAAATGCTTCCCAGTCCTACTTTTTTGTTTTTCTACAACATAGTTAGCATCCCAACATGATAAAACTATATTGAAAAGAAATAAGGAATTATATTTAACAAAATGCTAAAAAGGGAAATATTGTGAAAATGAACATGAAAATGAAATCGGACATTAGACACACTAACACCGAAGGATAACTTAGGAGGAAAGAAGGAAAAGCAATGTGTATTTGAAGGATGAAAATGAAATTAGGCATAAAAGAGAGGCAGTGAAGGTCAACAACCTTAATAATAACATGAAAATGTTCATTGCAAGTAGTTTCATTATGCTTAATTTGCATTCCACAAAAATTAAATTTATAAGATCTTTCCTTCTTACAGCAGCCATTGCATTAGAATTTGCAGCAATTGGTAGAAGAGTGGCTTTAAGGTAAATCTGCAAGTAGCTTGCTGAAACCATGAAAAGCCACCTAATGAACAAAGATGATAAAGAGTAAATACAATTTCATCCTTGTACCATTTGATTAACTCAATAATTACATAGAAGCAAAGAGAATGAAAACCAAAGCATAAAATGTTCAATCACTAGACTCATTTATAGGACTTTCTATTCAACACCAAGGTGAAAACACAAAAGTGGAATCAAGACTCATCTCTTCTAATTGATCCATTAAAATTGAAAAAAGGAATCATGATGAAAAGATTTGCTCCTATCTCAATTACTCAACTTAAGGAACCTTTTTAGTTTGACTTCCTTTAATATCCCTGGTGCTCTCAGCTATTTTTGTTCATCTCCACTTCTTCCTCCATCTTGGTTTCTCTAGGCTTCTTTTTCTCTATAGCTATGGAAGATAGGATGCTTGGCGTAGGTTGAACAATATATATATATATATATATAATCATCCAATCCATACACTAAATATTAATTTTATTAAGGAAAATATTTAATACAGCCTATGTTGGGAGATTTAAGGCCTCATATTGCTACTGCTTTGTTTGTGGAAGGAACAAGAAAGAAGAGCTTTGCTTGGGGGAAGGGTTTGTTTGAGAGCTTCATTTGTTCTTCATAGATGAAGGCATTTGTTTGTGGGAGCTATTGCACCAAATGGCGTGTGCAAGCAAATGAAGGTGAGGTCAAGTTAATTAGCCTAACCATCATTTCCCAACCATGGTAAGGCCTTGTCCTAGCCATGATTTGGATGAAATTGGAATCAAGACATCAGTGTTTCCTAACCAAAGTTTCAATAATTGTGGTTAAGACATCATCATTAAAACCTTTTTTTTTTTGTAGTGGATGTTCATTAACAAATAGTATGTTTTGTTAAAGCTTTACTAGAAAAATCCAGTGGGACAAAAAACCTAATGAAGGAAAGAGTATACAATAATTAGATATCAATACTATAAGTCGTTTCATTAAAAATCTTATTAAAAAAACTCAGTGAGACAAAACCAAGGTTAAGAAAAAAAGAGTACATCACAATATCTATTCACTCTAATGATTATGTCATTTAATGTCTTTGAATTAGTACGCTCTAATGCCATATGCCAACTTCTCAAATATAGTAGTTGGTTGTCTTAGTGAACAAATTTATTGGATTATTACATGAATGAATCTGTTGAATATTTATATCACCATTTTTTTTAAGATCAATTTTGGTGAAATATGTTTTGCTCTATCTCCTTCAATGTATCATCCTTATTAACTAAACTATGTAAGATGCAATATCTCTGTATAATATTGTTGGAATCTTTTTCTCCAAAGGTAAACCACATATTTCTTTGGATATGTTGGGTCATTAACTTTAGCCAAACACATTGTTGACTTGCCTCCTACACTAATTATTTTACATGATTTGATAAAATAGTAGCTAAAGTTTGTTTTGTAGAACACCGTTATAGATGAACATTCACATATAAATAAATAACTTGTTTAAGATTAAACTTTAGATTAATCAAATAAGTATCATGTATCTATGTAGCCAATTAATTGTGGTTCAAATTCAATTAAATAAAATAACCTCATATTAATAGTTTATTAGAGATATTGCAATAGATTTTCAATTCCATTATTTCTGCATAATTTGATAAAAGTAGTAGCTAAAGTTTTTGTTTGTAGAACATTGTTATAGATGTACCTTCACATACAAATAAATAACTTGTTTAAGATTAAGCTTTACATGAATCAAATAAGTATCATGCATTTGCATAGCTAATTAATTGTGGTTCAAATTCAATTGAATAAAATAACCTCATATTAATAGTCTATTAGAGATATTGCAATAGATTCGTAACTTAATTCTAATGTCTTTTTAATTTATTGGAAGAACTAAATCTTACTAACAGATTTATAGTAAATACAATATTAGGTCATGTTAAGCTAGTAAGATACATTAATGCTCTTATAGTATTAAGATGTGATACTTCAAGACCAAAAAGTTCTTTATTATTCTCTTAAGGATGAAAAAAGGGTTTTTATTCACATATAGCATTCTTACAACTATTAGGATACTTAGAGGATATGCTTTGTCTATAAAGAATTGATTTAAGATCTCTTATTTAAATTTCTTTCTTTAAAAAATGAACTGCTTTTTGAAAACTTTTAAGAGTTCTAGTAATATTTAAATTATCAACATAAGTAGAAATTATAATAAACTTTAATCTAAATTTTCTTATAAAAACACATAGGCAAATTATATTATCTTTCTTCAACAAATATTCATTAAGACGATTATACCACATATTCCTAGATTTTTTTAATCTATATAAGGATTTTTGTAAACATATTGAATAATTTTTCCAGAAATCTTTACATGCTTTTAGCATTTTAAATCCTTTAAGGATTTTCTCATAAAGTTCACTAGCTAGTAAGTCATATAGATAAGCTGTAACAACATCTATTATATGCATATTAGGCTTTTCACATACTGTCAAACTTATAAAATATTTAAAAGTGATCGCATCCACTATAAGAAAATATGTCTCTTCATAATCAATGTTAGTCCTTTGCAAAAACTCTTGTACTATGACTCATGCTTTATATTTGATAACTTTATTTTTCTTTTCATTTTCTTACAAATACCCATTTATACTATACTATCTTTACACTTCAAGTTTTCAGACTATAAGTCCAAAAACTTCAACATTTGAAAATGAACCTAGTTATGCTTGAATTGTATGTCTTTTCATTGGTCAATCATCTCTATGTCTACATTCTTTGACAAATTTAGGTTCAAGATCCTTATTTTGTTTTATTATTTCAATAGCAACATTGTATGAAAAATGTTATTAACAACTATATCATTTTGGTTTTATTTTTTTTACTATAATGGCGGAACTTATCAAGATCTTTTTATTATTTTCAGGTATTTGAACCTCTTCTAGGGTTTGACAATTAGTTATGTCCTAGGTTTCTTCTAAAGTATCAACTTCCTCAATATAACCATCTTAGTTATTTGCCCCTTTCCTTTTTCTAGCACTTTTTATCTTTCAAATCGATTGGTTTACCATGTGGCTTACTTTCTTTATTACTAACTGATTGTCCTGTTAGGACAATGATTCATATTGAAGCATCTACAATTGGTACATAAGGTTTGATAATTGTCCTGAAGTTAGTAAATGCATCCAATAGTTGATTTGTAATAAATTATTTTTTGAACTTCTAGTTCATATTGCTTTATACGATGATTTAGATGAGATAATGACAATTCATTTAATGTAATTTCTCTTTCTATCTACTTAATATCTCCCCCTCATGTTAGGAAAACTATCTCATTAAAATAGTAATTGGCAAATTATGCCATAAATAAAGGGATATATACACAACATATATTCATAACCTTCTTGAAGACCCATCTTTGCACATTTTGGTGGAGCAATTAGGACATATAATGCATATCTAAAAATTTTAAAATGAGAAATATTTGGCTTCTAACAAAACACCAATTGTAATAGAGAGAATTTATGATAATTTGTTGGCCTAATATATATATATGTGCTGTTGTATGTAAAATTGCATATCCCTATGTTAAAACATGAAGCTTTATTCTTATAAGCATTGGTCTAACTATTAATTAGAAGCATTGAATAAATGATTTTGCTGGACCTTTTTGTGTGTAAATATAAACAATAGGATTTTTCACTAGCATAATCAAGACAAATTGTCTTAATTGCATGATCTAAAAATTATGCTCTCAATTGAATTAAGATAAGAGTAAGCAATTTTGTAAATGCCAAGTTGCAAGTTGATATTAAACACCTACGTGACCATTTTATAAATGCATTTGTCAAAACTATATAATATTTAGATGGCCCATATAGTGGTTGAGTAGGCCCACATATATAATTTTGGATACATTTTAGAAATGTAAGGAATTCAATTCTAACTTTAGTTAGGGATGGTCTAATAATACATTTATCTTAAAAATAAGTAGTATATGAGAATTATTTGAATTGAAAAATCTTCTAGTTCTTCAATAGATGTTAATGTGAATTTTTAATAATTTTTTGTATCATAATCAATTTGGGATTGTTAAACCAATGATGCCATCTAATAAATGTATTTGGATTATTAAACTTCTGGTTTACTATAATTGTACTAATATTAATATAGTACAAGCCAAAAGGTAAAGTAGGCAATTTTTTAGAACAATTTCTTTCTTGATATATAATAATTATGATATATAAATATTTAATATTTTTCTTATTTATAGTCTTAATATGTTATCCATTATAGTGAATATTTTTGAAACATAATAAATTCATTTAATGCTTAGTAGAAAATAATGCAACGTCAATCATAAACTATCCCTCTAGGCAATAATATAGTAGCTCTTCCAAACCTTGCAATTAGTTTTGTACTACTAGATATAGCATTGACAATCGCGTCACTCATTAGTAGATTAGAAATATATTTTTGACCTTTTAGGATGGTACGTGTTCTAGCACTTTATGCGAGACATATGTTTGCATTTTGATCTTGTGACCCATTTGAGAATTGACAATATTCATAGTCTTCATTAAAAGAAATAGAATACATTATAAAGGATGTTGCACTCATACATAAAATATATGAAAACTACATTTAAAGAAACCACACAAAGAATGTAACTTTAAATTGTCATCCTTAATCTTTTGATTATAATTCTCGAAGTAGTCTACTACATTCAAATGTGCTATATCATCAAAGTCATTAAAGTCATTATCCTTGTATGTAAGGTTTGCTTCAACATAATCATTTCAATAAGTCAAAATTTTTTTCCATATTATTTCCCTTCCTTTTAATGAAGGCTTGATAAAGCTTTACAAGATGCTTAGACATATGACAGCTATGTGACTACTGTCCTTTCATATCACATTGATAACATAGATTTTCTATACTTTTGATTATTATAACCATTCTTGTCTTTTTTTTTTTTGTCATTTATTATTATTCTTCTTTTGGTGGTTGATATTATTATTATTACCACCATGATAAAGGTATTTATTGCATCCCTTACCATGTCCATATCCACAACCTCAATTGCAAGCACGACCATAGTAATTATTATGCATTACTACATTCATATCAAGGAATGAAGCAAATCCAATGGGATGAATTCTTGACTTTTCATCAATAATTTATCATTTTGCTAGCCACAAGAAGACATAGGATCAATTTAGAATATTTTTTAAAACTTTTTCATGATATTATTGCTGTAGGAGCACATTTAACATGAAAATTTGAAAAGGTTTTTTTTCCCCAATAAATCCTCATCAATTATCTTTCCTCCCAATAGTTGTAATTGAGAACTATTTTAAAAAATGCTAAATTATACTCACTTATAAATGCAACTTGTAAAGTCCCACATCAACAAATTTTTCGAATCACCCCGACCTCGGTTTCTGGGGAACTCAAGGCTCAAATTCTCATTTTCTATTATTTAAAATTTTATCCAAATTTGATTTGGCCTTGAATCACTCATCTCAGGGGATTTGCTTTGAAAACGTGCTCGTTTTCGTCGTTTAACGAAACTAGACATTACAATTCTCTCCCCTTTTTAAAAATTTTGCCCTCAAAATTTAGATAACATACCTCATGGGAAGAATTCTGAATATTTCTTCCTCATGGGCCAGGATTGCTCTGATACCAACACATACAGAGCCACCAAGGTATTGTCCCTTCCTTCCCGGTTCGTGGGTCTTTAACCCTGCCTTCCTGGTTCGTTGGAGTTTGTCCCTTCCTGCTTAATTTACAGGATAAGCGCGCCTTGGTGGGGAGGGATTCTCCCCTACTTATATGGGCTAACCACAGGCCCTTTCCAACCAATGTGGGACTTTACAATCCATCCCCCTTTTGGGGTCGACCCGTCCTCGGGTCGCATATGGGCCAAGATTGCTCTAATACCAACACATACAGAGCCACCAAGGTATTGTCCCTTCCTTCTCGGTTCGTGGGTCTTTGACCCTGCCTTTCCGATTCGTTGGGGTTTGTCCCTTCCTGCTTAACTCACAGGAAAAGCGCGCCTTGGTGGGGAGGGATTCTCTCCCACTTATATGGGCTAGCCACAGGCCCCTTCCAGTCGATGTGGGACTTTACATAACTAGTCATAACAAGTTACAAGCATTATTTTCTGATGGTAATATCATTCTTTCAAATTGTTCCACAATTCAAGTGAATCTTTTGCTATTAAATATTATACTTTTAATCTTTCATGTAGATATTGACAAAAGGAAATCATTGCTTTTGTCTTATCTTGATTAGATGTTTCATTTCCTACTAGAATTGTATTTTCTAAACCTATAACATCTAGGTGTATCTTAGCATTTAGCACTTAGGATAAATGATTCTTGCTTGTTATATCAAGGGTCACAAACTTAAATTCGATAAGATTGGATATGATGCAAGCTAATATAAAATAATGGTAATCATTAGAATAAATTCTATATAACTTTAAATATTGAATACAATCTCAATAAAAACAAATGTGGCACTAATAATAATTTATGGTATATAAATTTTTTGTTTGATATTTAAACCTTTGTCAAAATGCACATGTAATCCATAATATATGTAAAACTAAATATACTCAAATGAAATCAATTATAATAAAATTATTGCAATAATGATTATAACTTGATAGATTAGTATTTAAGAAGGGTTACTTCACATTAAACAAGAAAGGAACTTGATTTAAGTTGACAACTCAAAATACTTAGAGCAAAGACATATAGATAATGTGTTGTAAAACTAATGGAAATTAAGAAGTAAAATAAGAGCAAGAAAAGTAGAAGAAGAATAGGGAAATTGAGAAGAGAAAGAGAGGATAATTCTTATTTTGTTGAATGGTTTATGCTTTATACATCTCCTCTATTTATAGGTTCACAAGAAGATTAAATTCATGTATTTATTATACATGAATCATATTACATGTATCGCACAAAATTAAGTACATGAATTGCAACACTTTAGGTACATTAATCTTTTTTTTTTCCCAAATAGTTAAAACAACTGAATAAAGTGGTTAAGGAACATATGGGGGAATGGGGTGTTCTAGGAGGCGTCTATATCTTTTTTGTAGCTATTCTCATAGAAGGCCTATGTTGCATGTGAAGAAGGATGATGTTAATGTGCATATATACTCCCATGAAGCCTTTAAGATCATTGCTTTTATGTCCATTGAATAGAGAAAAGGATTTATGATTGAAGAAAAGGACATGTATAAGGTGCTACATAGGGTCTAATATGAGATATGTTGTAGAACACCAAAGGAGAATGTTTTTGATAAAAAGGAAGAGAGAGATTTTAATGTATAAAGTGTTTATCAATATCTTTGTTAAGAGTTTGAAAGGGTTATTGTAGAGTATGGTGGCTACTTTAGCTGTGGTGAATCTATGGCCATTTGTTCTTTTAGATGAAAGGGAAACTAGAATGACCCAGCCATTGTAGTTCAAGGTGAATGCCTTAGCTTGCTAATGGGAAAAGCTTAGTATCCTCCTTAAGATGACCTACCTATTTTGTGTTTTTTACCATGCTAAATTTATATAGTGTGAGTAGACCTTTATTTGTTAGATGGTGCTAAAGGGGAAAGGTTTAATAGTCTTCATGAATAATCTAGTTTCTTACTCTCTAAATGCAGAAGAAAATAATTATAACCTATTTTGTGTAGTTTTCATGGTGTAAGAGAGATTGAAATTTTGTAACAATAGAATGTTAAAGCCAATCACTTGCATCCCTGAGGTTAGATATCACCAATATGTAAGCCAAGTGGAGAGTCGAACTAAGCAAACCTTGTAAAATTGCAATACATTAAGGTATGATTGAAGGGGTTTTGGCATTTTCCGTAGAAGGGGCAATCAAGAATAACTTAGAGATGGTGAGATGTGAGAATGTCTATGGATACCAATGCTTTCTTTATTATTTTCCATATGAAAAGGATGATCTGTTGTAGTAGCTTAATCTTCCACAAGGCTTGCCATATGGAGTTCAACTTATGTTGAGTTTCTAATTCTCTTTGCAGGCAATCATATCCTTGTTTGGTTGTGTAGATCCCATCTTATTTACCTATTAGACAATGAGGTCTTACTTTAGAAAGTTAGAGAAAGGAATCTACATTTTGAGAGCAATTAAGGCTGGCTATAGGTTACTGATCAGATCTTAATTCCATTTTCCCTTTTTATATAGAATAATATTAGTCATTAAACTAAGGTGGTGTTGATTTGACTACATATAAGCCACCATAAATGGTTGTTGATAGGTATTGAAGTGCCAGAGCCCAGTTGCAATATAAGGTGTAAGGTAATGATGGGGTTACTTTAGTGATTCCTTTCCATATACATGAAGCATTGGAGTGTTTGTGAGGTCTAGTGAAGGTTGGATTACTATAGTATTTTGACCTTAGGAGGATTTTTGCCATAAAGGAGTTATGTCTAGTATCCATTAATTTCTAGATTTGATTGGCCATTAAAGCCTTGTTAAAGAGGTGGAATGACCTTAAGCCTACTCCTCCTTCTTTAGCTATCTTACATAGCTTTCTCCATTTGAGAATAGTGTTTCTAGGGCAGGTAGGTGTGCAAGAGTTGAAAGACTATAAATGAATTTAGGACCAACATGATAACAGTCATTCTTGTAGCTTGGGAAAGAAGACTAGCTTTCTATGATTAGAGCTTTAAGTCAATATTTGTTATCATGTCTTGGTAAACTATTGATTTGTTATGTCCTATATCAATCCAATTGCCCAGATGTTTCCTAATTTTGGAGGTAAATTTGACATTGAATGTCCTAGCCAAATTTTCCTTAAATTTGTGCGGAGTGTTTTGGAGTAAAAATTACTTTCGATTTTTGTTTGTTGATGTTAAGTCCCAAGAGCAAGTGTTAATGATCTAAGTTTAGTTTGATTCTTGAACATACTTTTGGGTTGCCTTCAAAGAAGAGGATTGTATCATCTATATACATGAGGTAAAATTTGGCTTTTGATCCTCTACTAACTTTGATTCCTTTCCATTTCCTTGAAGCTTCTTCTTCAGTAATAAAACATGACAAGACATTTGCACATATGATGAAGAGGTAAGAGGACAATGGGTCCTCTTTTCTTAGGTCCCTTTGAGGTTGAAAGATTTTGGTGGGAGCACAATTAAAAAGAACTTGATATGAAAAAGTTGTAAGACATTGCATTAGCATTTGAATCCATGATTCAAGAAAGCCCATTTTGATGTGAACAACTTTGAGAAAATTCCAAGAGACACGATCAAAAGCTAAATAGAGATCAATTTTGAGAACTCCCCATCTTTGCTTGCCTTTTTTGGATTTTTAAGCCTTATGCATGATTTCTAAAACCAAGATGATGTTATCAGGGATGGATATGCCTTTTAGGAAGGCACTCTGGTTAGGTGCTATGTAATCATTTAAAATAACCTTTAGTTTGTTGTAAAGAACTTTAGAGATTATCTTATAAGTAACATTGCAAAGGTTGATTGGCTAGAAATCTTTGAGGGTCTATGGGCAATAACATTTTGGGATAAGGAATATGAAGGTCTTGTTAATTCTTTTCAATAGGAATCCTCTTTGCTAAAAAGTTTTGACCATCCCAATAATGTTAGATTTGATTGTATCCCAATAGTGTTGAAAAAATCTGACTTGAAAATCATCTTGTCTAGATGCACTATTAGCTTTCAATTGGACAATTGCTTCCTAAATTTTAGAGTTTGAGAAGGATTCTTTAAGGAAGGATTGGTGCTTGGCCAAGATGCTGGGGATGTCAAGGGAGCTTAATTCTTACAAGATGGAGTCAGTGTACAGGTAATTTTGGTTGGAGTATACTCCTACAAAATAATCAAGTGGGAGGACTCCAAGCTGAGCTCGGCCTTCAATCTAGATGCCATTGAGGTTTTTTAGTTAATAAATATAATTTTTGGTGCGTTTCTTATTAACTATGGAATGAAAGCATTTGCTTTGTGGTCCCTTTGAAAAAGCCAAGTTTGTTCGGCTTTTTTGTGCCTACAACATTTCTTTACAATCATGGAAAAATTCCAACTCCGATCTAATGGAATGATTTGAATGTGTGTGTTCGGGACGGGGAGGCTTTGAAGATGTGGTTTTGAGGAAAAAATGGGTCTACTGGGAATTGGCCCATTTAGGAGTCATGTGGCCCATGTTGCCGTAGTTACATATGACTCGTTCGTGATTGGGTGTGGCCGGGGTAGTAAATGGATGTCAGCCCTTGAGATCTAGGGGCTTAAATAAAGATTGATAGGAGCCATCGCTCCAAGTGAGCAATTCTGCCCAAAAGGTTGCCAATGAAAACCTGTTCCAACTTTGCAGAGCTTTCATGATAATAGATAGTTTAGAGAAAACGTTAAACGCAGAAGAGCCATTAATAGAAAGGGCCCACAAATTTAAGACTATCTCTGAACACCTTTAAAAGTTTAACCAGAAATCCTCAAACTTTGAGGTCTCCTTCTGAACGCGTTGGCAAGAGAGGAGGAGAAAACAATAGGAGCATGATCAGATGCTGTAATGGGTAGGGCGTTCAGGCATGGCTGAGGGAAGGATTTTAACCAGTTATGGTTACAATAATCACGACCTAGGTGAGCCCAAATCTCATTATCTCCTTTTCGATTACTAGTCCATGTGAAATAAAGGCCTCTGAGCAGGATCTCCATGAGCTCGCATCTGCATATTGTGTCGTGGAAGATATCCACGCTTGGAATAGAAGGATTGGTGCTCTGTTTGTCTTGAGGTACACCACATTGATTAAAATCTCCAAGCAGGAGCCACGGCTCCGAGATGCAAGCAACTGTGGCTTTGATCCAATTCCAGAGAATATATTTCTTGTTAACATTAAGAAAACCATACACACAAGACGCATAGTAGGATAGATTTTCATTACTGATCTGGACATGCATCCAGTTGGGGGTATAGTCCAAAATGTTACAATCAAGATCATTCTTCCACCCCCTTCCTTTTGTACAACATCAAGACCATAAAAGTTAATGAGCCAAAAGACCTAAGCCTTTTACCAAAGACATCGACTGGAAGCTTAGTTTCAGATAGGTGCAGAAAAGAGGGGATGTATTTACGGACGAGGCCATTGAGCCTCTAAACTTTTGAGGTCTATCTGAAGCCTCGACAATTCTAGCTTATGCCTATCATGGCTGCTAAAAGTCTTCATAGGCGTTAGCCGTTGCAGGGATGATGGATGGAATTAGCTCTTGACTATTTCCTGCAAGAGGAGATGATCGTGATTTCATTTTTAGAGATTCCATTGCCATATCCAGTAGATCCTTCCTTTTCTTAGGTAGTTGCCTAGCATTTGAAAAGTCTCCATCTTTAAGCAGAGCAGTTGGGGGGCCCGTGGTCTGGATCTTGCGATTGTTTGCTTCAATTTCGAATTCCTCAAAATGAGTATATATGGCCACTGGGTTGTTGATGAAACGGAAGGAGCCGAAGCTGAGCCATCTGGAGATGAATAGATTGTTAAAGGTGGTGGTTACCCCCCTCTTCATGTTCTTAGGCACATAGCAGAGGAAGGGGTCACGCCAAACAAGGATCTCTTGCGACTGAAGTGCTACAAGGAAGGAATGCCACTCTAGCATCAAAGGTCCGTACTTCCTGATTATGAGCCCTAGTTTATCTGAAAAGTGGCTCTTCGACATGTATTTCCTCCATTTAAGAAGGCCTATTGAAAAGGCAGGTTCGGGGGACGGACATGATGTTCCAACCCTGAGGAGAGATGGCTTGTTTGTTGAACTGGGATGAGGCTGAAACCATTTTAGGATTGTCAACGGTGGCTGGCCGGGAGAGGATTAGCTCTAAAGGTTCAATCTCCTTTGAAGGTTGGTTATTTGAACCAGAGAGAAAGTTGGAGACTTGCCAAGGGTTGGAGACTGGCCAAGAGGAGGGAACACCAAAGTCTAAGAGACGCCTCTCCAAATAATCAAGCGTACGCGGGCAGGGGGATGGTCTGGTGGGTTAGGATTAACTGTATTAACTAGGATGGGTGTTGGGGTGTAGGAGGTTATGGCTGAGGGGTCGAGATGGGTGTGTTAAAATTTATTAATATAAAAAAATCAAATACTTCGTTGCTTTAATATAAAATTTATAAACATTGTTGCTTTAGTTTAAAAAGCTAAAAACCCAGTATCGCAAATACTATTAACTCATATACTTAATAATTTTTTTTAAAGGAAACGTGGACCTTCATAATCTGCATCTCCTTCATCAAACGCGGACTCAGGAAGCTCGTGTTCAACTTCCAAGGATTGGGATTTGGGAGCAATGTAAGGGAGGAGAAGAAACATTAAGGGGATAATTTTATATGTAATATATATAATATAATATATTTTATATAATAAATATTATATTTTTTTACATATAATATATTATTTAATTTTTAATATAAAATATTAAAATATAATTAATAATAATAAATTTTATAAATTATGATTTTATTAATAAGATTATATTTTTAATTATATTTAATTCTTTTCAAGTGATTTGTATGGAAAAAAATTTTATCTCATTAAAAATCTTATTAATTTAAGATTCTATAATTCTATTACATTTTTATTTTTATTCTCATTTTTACTCCTATAAAAATGATTTATGTGTACTAAGCACAGTAAAAAATGTCCCAAAATATTTACTCAATAAATTTTTTTTCAAAAATATCCATCTTTTTTTTAGTATTATTATTATTATTATTATTGAATTAGGTCTAATAAGCCAACTATTTGGACAAACTCCTTCCCAGAGAAATGATGGTCAAGTCTACCACTATATGCACGGGTGAGTTTTTTTTTTTATTTTTTTATAATTGACATGGTAAAATTGTATGACATACTTATTAGTATTTTATAATTTTCAATAAAATAAAAGAAACAAAATAAACTACCTAGAGTTTGAGATATTTGAGTACGTTAATTGTTGTTCTCTCGTTGATGAATTGGGTCCCAACAAGTAAAGGAAATCTGCGTGGAGTAAAAGAGTTGACATGAAGTGGTGTGAAAGTTCAAGTTCAATAACATGGACGCAGTGAAGGCAACTGAGCGTGAGAAAGCAAACAGCGTCATCGCATGAAGGTGTGTATCACCATTTATCTGAAAAATTTGTGTAATTACATATCGTTTAATCATTCAAGGAAATTAATAATGTTTTATTTTATAAAATTTCTAATGAGACAAATTTTTTTTTGAAGCAAATACTTGAAAAGAATTAAATTATAATTAAAAATATAATCTTATTAATAAAATCATAATTTTTAAATTTATTATTATTAATTATATTGTAATATTTTATATTAAAAATTAAATAATATATTATATATAAAAATATAATATTTATTATATAAAATATATTATATTATATTATATTATATTATATTATATATATTACATATAAAATTATCTTCCTTAATGTTTCTTCCCCTCCCTTATATTGCTCCCAAATTCCAATCCCTGGAAGTTGAACGCGGGCTCCTTGGATCTACGTTTGGTGAAGGAGACGCAGACTATGAGGATCCATATTTTAAAAAAAAAAAAATATTAAGCATATGAATTAATAGTATTTGCGACGCAGCGTCTAGATTTTTAGTTTTTTAAACTATAGCAACAATGTCAAAAAGCCAACAACGCAAACCAAAGAGAGGCGGTGAAGTTACGAGATGGGTTACAGTAAAGAAAATGTTAGCTGTCTCATCTGCACTCTCTGAAAGTGGTCGGTGATCGCGAATAGCAAGAAACACAATCTTGAAATTGATAAGGGAAGAGGTGACATCATCAAGCTTTATGGCAGAGTAGCGACATAACTGAGGCGATGCAAGTAGGGTGTTGTAATATTATGATAGGAAAACCGACTTATCACTTGTATAAATAGGAGGTACTGGGACGAAGCGGGAAGCAATCAAAAAAACTTGTAGCCAATTGCATTATGTGATACAGAGGAGTTGAGGAGTGTGTATATTATATTTTGAATGAAAAATATAAAAATTTCTTTCATATTAGTTTCCCAAGTTTCATTAATGATATTAAAGCCTCGGTTCAAAATACTTACTCATATCTAGCTGCCTTAATACTATATTTTTACATCTTTTTTATTAGTTCCTACAATTTCTACAACCACTTCTAATCTTACTTTCAATTATACTTAAGCCTTAATCCCTATATTTAAAGGTGAAGTTTATGATTTTTAGAGTGTAAAATGAAGATCTTATTTATCTCACAAGACTTTGGGAAATAGTAGGGGAAGGATCTCATAAACTAAAACCAAAAGAATAGGCATCATAGACAGTTGCAGAGAAAAAAAAAAATACAAACAAAACATGTAAAAAAATGCAAAAGTTTTACTTATCATTTAACAAGGGTTAAGCAATGTAATCTTTTTAAAGATCATGAATGCTAACACTACAAAGGATGCATGGAAAATTTTAAAGAGTCAATACAAAGGGTTTAACAAAATAATCACTATCAAAATTTCAATTTTTATGGAAAGATTTTGATACTTTGAAGGCTAATCAACACATATTTCCTCCTCTCGTGTCTCTAATATTATTAATCAAATTAAAAGTTATGAAAACATGATAGAAGGCAATAAAATTATTTAAAAATTATTGAGAAGCTTTCCATCATAATTTGATTGTGTGGTGGCTACAATTGAAGAAGCTAATGATTTATCAAAACTTACTCTAGAGAAGCTAGTAAGATCTCTCCAAGTCCATGAGTAGAGAATGTCAACATTTGGTCATCATTAGAGCAAGTCTTTCAATAAAAAATAAATATCTCCAAAAATGATGGAGATAAAAAGAATGGTCGTGGTCAGAATTCTTAAAATAGAGGATCATTCAATTATTGTGGAAGGGAGAAAAAGAATTACATAAACCAAGGGAATAAAGATAAGTCAAGCTCTTATTGCAACCTATGCAAAGCAAATGATCATGATATACAGGATTGCTCATACAAATGTAAGATGTGCAAAAGGCACACTCATTTTGAAAAAAAATTGTTGGTATCAATAGAAAGAAGAAGTAAATTTCAGCGAAAAAGATCAAACCCTTGATCAAATATTTTATTTTGCATTTTCTTTTGAAGAATTAAGCGATATTTGGTATTTTGATAGTGATTGTTCAAATTATATGACAAGTAATAAAAATTCTTTTGTCAAGCCAGATGAAAGTGAAAAAAGTCTCAAATTACACTTAGTGATGAAAAAATGCAAGAAGTTGAAGGCAAAGACATTATTGCTGTAAAGAAAAAAAATGGAAAAAAAATTTTATTCATAATATTTATTATGTTCCAAGTCGTACGCAAAATTCATTACATGTTGGCTAATTAATTCAAAAGGACTACAAATTGATACTTGATGATGATAGATGTATCATATTTGATAAGAGCAAAGGGCAACTTATAAACATTATTAAAATGACCCTTAATAAATTTTTTTTCTTTGACTATGCCACTTGAACAAAAATATGCCATAAGATATGAAAATGTAAATGAACCCACATTATGGCATTTGAGATATGGCCATTTGAATTTTTATGGCATTAAATTACCAAATCAAAAAGAAATGGTGGTTGGATTACTATTTATGCATTTTAAGAAGAAAGTCTATGAAGGATATATTTTTTGGGAAAATGTATATGTTGCCATTCCCAAAATACTCCTGGAAAGCAAAAGCTCTATTAGAGTTGTTGCATGCAGATTTTATGGGTGCCTAAAAAAACCCTACTCCTAATGGAAAGAGATATTTTTTACTCTTCATTGATGATTATATTCGCATAATGTGGGTTTAATTTATTGGGCAAAAATTAGATGCATTCTCATCACACAATTTAAAACCCTAGACTACAAGTAAAGTGGATATTCTTTCAAAGTTTTAAGAACTAATTGTGGAAGAGAATTTATTGATAAAAGATTCATCAAATTTTATAAGGAGCATGGAATTAGGAAGGAGCTCATAGTTTGAAATGCACCTCGGCAAAAAGGTGTTGTAGAAACAAAAAGTAGAACAATTGTTAAGATAGCATGCACCATGCTTTAAGGCAAAAATCTATCAAAATGTTTATAGGCCAAAGTTATTAACATAATAATTTATATTTTTGATCGATCTCCCACAAATGCAATTCCAAATAGAACATCATATGAAGCTTGGTTTAAGAAAAAGTCAAATTTGATCATTTCAGAGTCTTTGACTACATTATCTATACCCACATCCCAAAGGGGAATAAAGACTAGCTAGATGAGAAAGAAGTAAAGTGTATCCTTATTGGAGAAAGTGATAAATTCGAGGGCTATCATCTTTACAATCGTGATATGAAATAGTTAATTATTTCAAGGGATGTTATCTTTGATGAAAAACCAAACTAGAAATAGAGCAATAAAACACTTGAAGGAGTTCAACATCTTGAAGTTGAGGAGAACGAAAGAGTAGATTTAGACCCTAAGCATAAATCAATCTCTAAAATAGTAAAGCTTGTCACTAGATTCATCTCCTCCAATAAAGATGCGATCATTGCAAGATAATTTGACATTATTTTCTTGTGAGCCACAAAAATATGAAGAAGCTTTAACATAAGATGAATGGAGAAAAGCCATAGATGGGGAAATCAAGATGATTGAGAAGAATCAAACATGAAACTCATGGAGAAGCCGAAAGAAAATGATACCATTGGGCTAAAATGGTTCCATAAAATCAAGTACAATGAAGATGGGTTAATCTAGAAGTACAAAGCATAGCTTGTATTAAAAAGATAATCTCAACAAGTAGGTATTGTCTTCAATGAGACCTTTGCTCCTGTGGCATGCATGGAAACAACTAAAACTATAAGACTATTGGTATATCAATTAGACATGAAATCTCCATTCCTGAATGGAGAAATTGAAGAAGTGTATGTGGTTTGAGGCAAAGAAGACAAAGTATATTGGTTGAAGAAAGTACTCTACAACTTAAAGTAAGTATCGTGTGCATGGAATAATAAAATAGAGAGGTATTTTCTTGATCAATATTTCACCTAAAGCCCAAGTGAGCTATCATTGTATGTGAAGATGCATGAAGACTGTTTCCTTGTCCTATGCTTATATGTGGATGATTTAATATGTACCCACAATGATACAAAGATGATGGTATACTTCGAGCAGACCATAATGAAAGAGTATGAGATGATTAGTCTTGGCCTTATGAGATACTTTCTTAAAATGCAAGTTAAGTAAAAGCTTAGATAGATACTCACTTCTTAAGGAAAAAAATATGCTTAAGATTTGTTGAAAAAACTCAAGATGCAAAACTGCAAGCCAACTTTTACTCTGATGGGAACTAAGGAGAACTATTAAAGGAGGATTCAAAAGAAAATGTGGACAAGATAATCTATCAAAGTCTTAGCTTGTTGATCTAATATAGTGCATGCTACTAGCACCATTTCAAGATTCACGATCTAGCTTAACAAGTCTCATCTCACAGCTGTAAAACAAATTTTGAAATGTGTCAAAGGTATAAAGAATTTTGAATTCTTGTACAAAATAGAAGATAATTACAATTTGATTAACTACACTAATAGCGATTAGGTAGAAAGCATTGATGATAGAAAAAGTACAAGATATATTTTTCTTTTGGGTTACAAGATAATTTCATAGGCGTCAAAGAAGCAAAAGATAGATGCACTTTCATTAGTAGATGCAGAATATATGACAACTACAAGTACAACATGTAAAGCAATTTAACTTAAAAGGATACTTGAAGAATTTACATTAAAGTGCCAACATATCAACAAAACTCTACTGTGACAATATATCCACTATTGTCATGACAAAGAATCCTATTTTTCACAATCACATTAGACATACTGAAATTTGACATAATTTTATTTGAGATCTTGTAAAACAAAGCAAAGTTAAGTTAAAATTTTATAGAACTAAAGACTAATTACTAGATATTTTTACAAAGTCAATTATAATCGATTTATTTAGAGAAATGCTTAAAGTTGTAGATTTTTTTAGATTAAGGGAAAATATTAGAATTTATTAATCTAGAAAAAATCAAATGCTTCATAACGAAGTAAACCAAAGAGAGGCAGTGAAGCTGCGAGATGGGTTGTAGTAAAGATAATGCAAGCCATATCATCTGCAGCCTTTAAAAATGGGCGGTGATCATGGATAGCAAGAAACATAATTCCAAAATTAATAAGGCAAGCAGTGACATCATCAAGCTTAATAGAAGAGTAGTAGCATAATTGATGCAAGTGGGGTGTTGTAATGTTATAATAAGAAAGCTGACTTATCACTCATATAAATGGAAGATACTGGCATGAAATAGGAAATAATCATTAAGCTTGTAGCCAATTGCATTATGTGATCCAGAGGAGTTAGTAAGGAATTTGTATATTATACTTTGAGTAAAAAGTATAAGAATTTCTTTTATATTAAGCTCCCAAGTTCCATCGGGGTGATGGGTTGAATTAACAATGACCTAAAAGTAATGAGATCCAACTCCAATAAAACCAAGGGAAGGGGTTGTGGTGTTAAAGAAGGTAAAGCATCAAATTGAGTGAGTTCTTCAGGAAGCAAGTCATCTAGGCTTAAGGGAGGAGTATGGTTGAGGGGGTCCAAGTGGAGAGTTTAAAGGAAAAGGTCATATTTCATCCTATCAATATCCTGGGAGGGGTGCATTGTGGGGAGAGTTTATGGCTCAAGAAAGCCCAGGTGCCTAGGATCCAAATGGCCATTTCCTTCATTTGAGTTGAAGGAAGACAAGTTATTAAGGGCATGAATAAAGTTAAACAGCAAGTAGGGAACTTCTTTATCTAAAAGTAGAGCTACTGGTGGTTTTTCAGAGGTAGAATAATGCCCTACTATGTTGTTATGAAACCACTTGATTTGTGTGGTTTCTTTAAGCTAGCAAAGCTATTGGTGAAGATCAGAGCTTTGGTGCTAAAATTCAAAAGCATGTTGATGTTATATTTATTCCCAATGTTGAGCTTTAGGATCTCAAAACCCCAGCTAACCTCTTAAGGGCCTTTTGGGCAATCTTTTTTAATGTGACCAACATAGCCGCACTAATAGCATCCTCAAACGATTCTTTCATAATGATATTCAGCCCAGATATGAGCCATTATCTAAGAAGATTTAGGATCCAATAAACAAGGGAAAGGCTTGACTTATAGCCACTCTTACTCGAAGATATTGGAAATGTTTAGTGACCATTACAGATTCATCATCATTTTTAATGATGTTTCCTATAAGGATTTTGAGTATTTTGCAAGTTAGGTTAGGACATTATTTAAGTGGAAGCCCTTGGAGTTAAATCCAAACTGGGAAAGCATCGATCTTAAAGTCCTTAAGCATAGTATTTGGCTTCCATGAATTCTTGACTAAAAGAGAGTTATATATAGGTAGTATAAAGGCCACCTCCAAGATGTAGTCATGATTTGCATGATTGTCAAATTGGATAAGGAAAAAGTTATTCTCCTTTTCAATGACTCTAAAGGTACTGGACACTTCTTAGGATCCTATCAAGCTTGTGTAAAAGGAAGACTTTTGTGTCAATGAAACAGGTAATGAGATAGGAACTGGAAAAGAAGGTTCTCTTAATGAAAAAAGGCAAGGGTGTTGAAGTTAAAGATTGGTTCCAGGTGGTGAGGGGAGAAAGAGCTCCCATCTTTATATATCTAGGACCACAAAAGGATGAAATAGGAAAGTTTGGTGAGGTGATAAAGATTGTTAGGAATGTGAAAGCGAAAGATGATGAAAGTGATGTACTGGTAAGGACAAAAAGAGCTTTACATAAAAGAAAGTAGTCAGGCAGCCAAAAGTGGTGCACACTAAGCATCCAAAAAGGCTAAAAAAAGGGTGGAAGGAATGAGAAAAATTAAAAAGCATGAAGTGAAAATGCAAATCTTCACAAATTAGGCAAGAGATGATGTCATGCATTAAGAGCTTCTGACAAGAAATAGCGTGTGGATAAAGGCGAGGTGAAAGGAGATATTAAGGGCCAATAGGTGAGAGATTTGAAAGATATAGAAATAATAGAATAGATATCGAATTCGGACAAAATAAATGACATACAATGGTATTGGTTAAAGGACATGAGGGTGAGGCTATTATAGCCACCTTTAGTAAAACTCTCATAAGAGAAGTTGTGTTTTCTTTTACTATCAATGTTTTAAAAATTAGACCGAATATTAAACCAATTAACATATTAGTTCATGGTTCAATAGTTCGACCATGATTGAACCGTGATCTAACTAGTGGTAATTTTATATAATAAATAATATGATATAATATTCAAAAGATATAACATTGAAATCTAAACAAACCAAACATTGGAATCCAAACAAGTCAATATCCATTACAACATCCACAATCATAAGATAAAGTAATCAATTGACAAGCAATCATTCTCAGTCATAACATTCATTGATATCAAATTTATCATATGCCAATGTATTAACATCCACACTATCACCACTATCATCATTAAGTCTAACTTCTAAATCATCAAGTGATTCCATATTGGTCCATCTACAATGTCCACTTCTTCACTCCCAACAACCGTGATTGCATTTTCTTTATAAATAAAATTCTTATTCTTAACATCTTCACTACTAAACTCAAGAGGTGTTTCTTCTTCTACAATCCAAAACTCAACTTTATTAATGGATTTATAATCAACAGGATCATAACTTCTCTTCTTGTTTTGTAACATAACATAAAGCATTAACACATCAAATAGAGATTCAATAATGCTAAAATGCATAAATGAAAATTACATTTTAAGTATATTTATGTACATATTCCTTAATTGCAAGTTATAAGTAACAAACACATGATCATTTAGGGTCTGTTTGATTTTTTATTTCCAGAATAGTTTTTTGTTTTTAAAAACAAATAAATAAATAAATAACTTGTTTGATAATATATTTTTAATAAAGTGTTTTGTAAAACAAAAAAACAGAATTTTGTTTTCGAAAACAAAAAAATCAAAACATTTTTTAGATGTTTTGTAACTTTTTTTTCTGCAGAATTAGGAAAAAACAGAAAATAGATATTTTCATAATAATAATTCAAATGGATTTTTTAATTTTTTTTGTTTTCAAAATTTGTTCTAAAAAAATATGTTTTGAAAACATTAAAATAAAAATAGAATCAAACAAGCCCTTAATCTTTAATATTCTAATCCATTTTTACTTTTTGTATGAATATGCTCAAGTAAACTCTAATCTCACTCACATTTCAAAGAAGAAGTCATTTGGTTAAGAAGATGCATTGCCATCTTCTGTAAAATTAGAGTACTAGCCCCAAACAAGTACCACCAATTATCTACATAAAGATTAAAGTGCACTATATGATCAACCACAATTATTAAAGTATTTAAAATTTAAAAAAATTATAGTCACAACTATTAAAATATAAATTGGTGATTACCAAACTGTGTTGTCTTTGACACATTAAAGGCATAGGATTAGCTAAAAGATCCTTGGTGAGTACATATGATAAATCTGCATCTGTTGAACTGTTTGGTTTATGTTAGAACAATATTTTTGTATCTCAAACAAATCAAGCATTGATTGTATAATACTATTCTTTGTACAAAATTTTTCACTTTCATAAAAAAAGAAAGTAGGATTTAGATAGTAAGCTATTGCATAAAGATTATGCTTTATGTGCTTATTCCATTAAGCCTTAATAATGTCTGTGTAAGGCTTGTACAAGTTCTTTCTATTTCTAAAGAGTTTCTTTATTCCATTCTTTGCCCTTTGCATACCTTCATAAAATAGCCCACAAAAGGTTTTTCATTTGCATATACAATTCTTAGCAATCAAATAAGGGGAGCTATAAGTTTTACAATGATTAAACAATCATTCCAAAATTTACTATATAGTGTGATAACATTAATAATTGTTCTTGTTATAGTCTTTGCTGACTTATAATTGGTGAAGTGCTTATCCATAACTAAAGTTTGCAAATCATGCTTATGATCATAAATACTTTTCAATGTAATAAAAGTAGTAGCAAACTGAGTTACTCCTAGATGCATAATTTCTTTCCAGCTTTCTCTTTTCCTTAGTCAAGATAAAATATACATATAGTTATACATAAAGATTGTTATCTTTGCAACCTTTGATACAAAGTCTGCCATATTAGGCATGCTAGTAATGTCCTTCAAAAGGAGATTCAAATAGTGAGTAGCACATGGTGATCAAACAATGCACTCGTACTTTTTATGTATCAAGTTGCCTGCTATTACATAATTAGCTGTATTGTTAGTCACCACATGAACATCATTATTAGCTTAACCCACTCAATGACTTCACAAAACATTTGAAACAATATTCATCTTTCAACACATTTGAGTTATTAACAAATTTCATAAAAATTATACCTTGTAGAGAATAAATTAAAAAATTTATCAAGGTTCTTTGCCTTTGGTTTGTCCAACCATTAGCCATGATTGTACATCCAGTATCTTTTCAACTAGCTCAATGACTTTTAACAAGTAGCTGACACCTTTCTTACAATCCCCCAACAAATTAACTCTTAATCCATAATAAGATGGGTCTTTAAACCAAGGCCCAATTGCCATGACTGCATCCATAATAGGTTGATAGTACAGAGACTAAATTGTATTAAATGGAATACAAGCATCATAAAACCATCTAGCTATTGCCATCTTAGCTTTATGTACTACTTCCTTACTAGATAGTGCACTTTTCAAACTTAGTTGGGAACCAGAAGTTGTCCTTGGAGCAAAATAACTTGCCATGATTACATTGCTTTTTCTTTTGCCTAAAGCAAACAGCTACTTCTTAGGTGGTTGAACCTCTTGAACTTCTTCTTCTCCACATTTAATTTCATTACCATATGCTTCTTTGAGCTCCTCATTCTTGTTCTTTTGTTGCACTTACTTCAATAACTCTTGCATTCTTTGGTGAACATCATGATAAACTTTTCTTTAAGAGCTTATTTGACTTGGAACTCCAGCAAGATGTTGTTTCATCCTATTTATGCCTCCTCCTTTATATATTGAAAAACAATGACGGCAAGTGTATGCAGCAGTTTTTCCCTCTTTCTTAAAAGAAAAATGCTCCCATGCTGGATCAATCTTCCTATAGTTTGATGCAAAAGATGTTACTATGGATTTTGTGTCTAATGACAGTGCATCACTGCTACTAACATTACTATTAGTGTTAGGAGTAGAACCATATGGAGTATCTATACTTTGTAATGTAGTACAAAAGAACACATATCATGAGAGAGCATAAGATTGAAATCATATACAAAGAGTTGATTATAGCTAGTTTAAAAATATGGATTTTTAGGTATAGCTTAAAATTTGACATAACTAAGAAGAAAATTCAACCCTCTAAAAATTAAATTTACATCATTTAAGACTTAATTGAATTGAATTTTAGAGATTAAATTAATGAATTCTGTTCTTATAGCAACAATATAACAAGTACGAACATTTATTGGTCTTTAAGGCATTTCTTTGAACACATGGTGTGCACTTTCAACTCATGAAAATATTAAGCTTCTACCATTGTCTAACAACACCTAGCAGAAGGCTAGAATCAATACCAAAATAAGAATTTACTCAATTTAGAGCTTTGATTATTATTTACCTTTAGTCCGGGCACCTCTATTCTCCTTTGTGCACTATGGTTCAAGCTCTTGAAAGCTTCTTCCTCTTGATTAGTTCAAGCTATTAGTCTTAGCTTCTTCTTTCTTCTTTATGCAAGAGAGCTCATCGATGCCGAAAGAGCTCTCACTTCCCTTGATTGGTTCTTGGTCTCAGTCTCACTTCCATGGCAGAGGAGCTTTGTGTACTCATTGGTTCAAGCACTCGGTCTCAGTCTTGGCTTCTTCCTCTTGATCATTCCTCACTACTTCTTCAATTCACAGCTTCTTCAATTGCAACATCTCTGATAGGGATTTACTAGCCAGGTTTAGGGCTCTGATGAGGTGTTGAAAATGGGGGACTTAGGTGCTTTTAGAGGTGCACTAGAAGACATCGTGGTCATTTGTTGCTTTTTTATCTTAGATTTTTTTTTTTGTGACATATAATGAGAACTGGTTAAAATCCTGAATTGACTGGTTTTTACTGATTTTGCCGATTTTTGACCAGTCTTCTCGAAGAGTGATTTTTTAAGGTATATGAACCAGCCAACCCACTGGTTCACTAGTCGAACTAACTAATTCGATCTAATTTTTAAATGCTTGCTTACTATAACTCCTTTTTCATTACTCGAATGACTTAGTTGAACTACCATGTGTACATTAATCTAAGCACATGTATTGTGACAATATATGGATCTTTACCCCTTAGGCAGATTGGATTCTCTTAAGAGGTGTAAACATGGACAATGACATAATTATATTATTTATAATAATTTTTATTTTTTCATTTTAGCTCATTGGTAACCATCATGGGCCAAAGTCTATTATATGGGCAACTTTAGGGCCTGGCTAAAATCTTGGTGAAACAACTTTTCAAGAAAACATTTTTCAAAAATTTTTTTATTTTCTTAAAAAATAAATAGAGCCTAAGTCGAGTATACAAAAAACAGTTCCACATATGGGTTATTTGGAATGTAAAAAAGGTAAAAGTATATGGATATAAGTGTAATTTCATGGAAATTTTTCATTAGTGATACGTAGCTAAACTCAAACCATGTACAAATTAAGTTTTCCCAATGGGTACTTTACAATACAAGTATGATGATGACCACGTGACTCATATAGTATAATATAACTACGTACAAGTGACCTATTGCTTCAACAAAATTCAAAATTAATAGCCACTATATATATATATATATCCTTTAATTACGGGTAGAAAATAAGTTAATTCATTTCATTAATTTTCTTCAATATGCATAAAAAAAAACATTTCGGATATTATAGAGCTTTTTGATTGACTTATTAATCAAACTAATGGATAATATCACAAAGATAAAATACATGCTGCTGATGGCCCTTACACCTAGTTGCCATTTTTTTCCTAACCGATTAATTTTTCAACTTATCCCTAATTTATTTGTCTCATTGTAAAATGCTCATATTAACCAAATTGGACGTTATCTTCAATCGACTTATTAATAATTAAGAATAAGCCATTGCCCTTACGCACTCATTTTTGCCTTGTAACTTTTCCCCTAATCGTTTAATTCAGACAATTCATAAATTTATTTATCTATCCCATTGCGACTAAATGATTGAAGAAGAAACTGCAATTGAAACAAAGATAGGGTGAGTAATAAATATAATTTCCTCCATTTCATATGCACATGTTAGTCGACCTCCAAATTTTGATAGCAAGAAATTTTTGCAGTGTGGGACAAATAGATTAAGAAATCGATTATAAAAGTTAATTTTTTGGAGAGGCTGAGGGGAGAATTGTAGTTAAAGTTAAAAATCAAGATAGTTAGATGCAATTTCTTTAAATTCACGCCTTCATACCTTAATCTAAAAGGAACATAATTAGAAACTTTTTATATCTTTTAAAGGTAATGCCAAAATCCTTCTCTTTGCCCAAGAAAGATTTGCATTGAGGAAAAGGACAACCAAATTTTGCTTTTCTTTTTTTCTTGCATGGACAGCCTAATAAAGTCCGGAACAAAGAAACGAAGTACATTTTCTTGAATCAACAACCTAATAAAGTCGACCCTAACAGAGAGAAACAAATGTTTGCACGACAAGAAAGTAATAAAGCAAAAGAAATATTACAGGAAACAAGCTAGAATTTGCGTGTAAATTGCACAATTATTGTATAGAACACTAATCGATGCTTATAAAAGTGACACAGCTAGGGCTTTCATTTTTCAAGAGAAGAGAGATAGCAGAAATCCTAAAAGCGGGAAAAAGACTAACAAAGGCAGAAGTTAATGGATACAAGGACGCAATCTGCACCAAATCGTGCCTATGAAGATATTGAACCTGATTTTCAATGGGAAAGAGACGCTAATTGATTGTTCTGCTACCTGGTAAATTTGTCTTCATCAGTTTCAATCTTCCAAATCGCTCAGTAATTTCAGCTTTATATATAACAAGGTTTTTTTGTTCGTTATAAAATTTTTAAACGATACATAGGTAGTATATGATGATTTTCGAGTTCAATAACTTTTGATTAGATTTATAATTGATCATTGCTTTTAGATTTTTATTTTATTGTAAAATTTATCATTAATTATAGTATTTTATTTAAGGCAATGTATATGATTACCGGAACTTACGCGTTTTTTAAAATTTCATAACCTTGATATAAGTAATATATCAATTTAAAATTCTAAGCTAAATTTTAGAAAATTTAAACAAACTATATAATCTAATATCTATGTTTTCCTTTTCACATTAATTTATAATATATTTACATATATATCCACAGAAGGTAATCGAAGTATTTTTGACTTGATATAAGATTGATTAAAGACGTTTCACGAATGCTTTTTTTTTTTTTAAAGAAATTTTTGTTTACATTGAATCGTTGATTAGTATGTATCTCCTGGATTACTATATAATAAGAACTAATAAACAATTGCACTATTCGTCAATCTAAATGAAATGAATGCTACTATTGGTCCCACACACAAATTAAGCAGCGCCTATGTGACCTTACAAAAGCGTTTAATTTTCATCTTTCGTCAATTTTTCCAACATGAAGGGTTCAGAAAGGAGCAATTGAAGGTTCAAGTGACCTCAACTCCTCTTGTAAGGATCATCGGTGAACGACCAATAAGTGAGGACAAATGGCATCGTATTAACAAAGAATTCTCGATTCCTTCCGATTGCGACCCTGGTGCAAATGCCAGTGAGGTCACTGCTAAGTTTGAGCGTGGCCGGCTATATGTCACGTTCCCCATAGTGATTAGTGAAAAGGCTCCGAAGCCACAAGAAACAGCTAAGCCACCCCAAGAAGAGTCAAAGCCTCAAGAAGCTCCTGAAAAGCCAAAAGAAGACAAAGCAGAAGAAATAAAGGCTAATGAAGTTTCTGAAGAGAAAGAGACACCGCAGAAGGACAAGGAATTACCAAAGGAAGAAGGCGAAAGAGAAGAGAAGAAGGTAAGGACTGGTGGGGAGGTTGAGAGTATAGCAGCCTCCAAAAATGATGGTGAAAATTTAGGTGTCCAGGGGCTGATCAAAAGAACAAAAACTAGAGTTTTGGATTACACCATAAGTTTAAGGCCAACTTACAATTATGAGGATTATAAGGATGCCCTTGTTGAGCTTAAGAAGCCCAGGAAACTGGTGAACTCAATCCTAGTCATCTTATTTGTCGTGGTACTTGGGATATATGTTAAGAATGCATTCAGGTCATTAGTGGGAGGAATATCGAAGTTCCAAGAATAATTGTAATTCCTTAGCCTATGTGCACACGCTTCTCAACTCTCAACATAACACCATGTATCTATATCAATGTAAATGGACAAGTTTAATTAAAAAAAAAAAATTGAAAAGATTATAAGGGTATTATTATTGATTTTTTTAGGATAAAGTATGAAGGGTTGAACTAGGCCTGATCTTGCAAATTATCCAAAGTCCTTGGTACTATACCATTGCGTAATTCACTGTAATAATGTATATGTCCAATTAAAATTAGCATGAAAATTTATGTGTTGCTATTTCAGATTGTGAAGATAGACTAATAAATTTTGACCAAAAATAAATAGATAGATTAATAAATTATTGGGTGGACATAAAAACCAACATATTGCTCATTTTCAAGACTAAATCATCTTAAATATATAATTTGCAAGCATGTATAGGTTGCAACTGCATTGAAGTCATGATCTTATGGAGAATCACAATCCAGGAACTGTAAATTCCCTTCTTTTTGAAGATATCTAATCTATTTGATAAAAGTTTAGGATTGTATGCAAATGCTACGTACTATGATATCTGTATCCCACTACTGAACTTAGGCATATGAACTTCAACCTAAGGTTGATTTGATATGGTGAGTTGAGCCAACATATGATATGTCTTTCAGTCTTTGCGTAGTTAGATCTTAGATGGAAATTGCTGATATAGAGTATTTTAACGGGGAAAGTAATTTTTTTTCAAGTATTTAAATAGTTTTATTAGGCATATATGATTTTAACCCATGGTTGATTTGATACAAAAGTGAGCCAACATAATTTGTCTTGTACATAGGTAGATGGAAATTACAAATTTATGTGTGTTTGGATAGAGCTATTTAAGGAGGGAAAATTTTTTTTTTTCTATTATTTAATTTTTTATTAGAAAACTTATTGTATGGATTAACCAAAAATAAGATTTTAAATTACTGAAATAGTTTAATCAAGTATTTTTTGGACGAATTTAAAATTCTATCAAATTAAAATAGTTGAGGTCAAATATTGCAATAGGACTAGCGAAATCGAACCTCTTTGATGGAATTTGATTATAAGATGATAGAATAAGAAAAGCATTATTGATTGTTTAACACACAATTTTTTAAAATTCACAATCATGAGAATACATAATATGCTTTACAAATTATTAAAAAAAGAAAAGAAAAAAACTCAAATGCTGGCTTAAGTCAAGAATTACATAAAATCATTGCTTGTTAAATGGGATTTAACCGGCTAATTCAATTAGAAAATTGGTGAATCAGCCTCTTGTATGATCCGGAAGAGCCTCTAAACTAGTGTGTCAGAGAATTCATCAAAGTTGATGAAATATCAGGTCTAACTGGGCGGTTTTGCATGTAATCCGATGTAGATTTAGCAGTTGAACAGGTTTATGTTGGTCCTCTTCATCAAAATGGCAAAACTTATAGGAAGCAAAATCAAACGTACACCTATTCCCGGGTGCCAGCTTGTGTTGTTAATAATTATATGCAAAGTTATATATATATATTATAAAGTTTCATCTAAATTTTATTTCCCAATAAAGCAAAATTGACAAAATGCAGAATTGAACTAGAGACCATGAATTTAATTGCCAAGCTTTTCCCAATAAGCCATCTTGTGTAGTTATGATAGTAAATGCAAAGTTTTAATAAAATATCATGAAAAATAGAGATAAAATACATATAAAACTTCTATTAAAATTATATTAAATATATTTTTAAATAAATTAATTAAATAAACCAATTCAACAACAATTTTGCTACGATTCAATCATTAAATCATGAATCACTCTCTTT
Organism: Erythrophleum fordii; assembly: GCA_032878935.1. Classification (NCBI taxonomy): domain Eukaryota; kingdom Viridiplantae; phylum Streptophyta; class Magnoliopsida; order Fabales; family Fabaceae; genus Erythrophleum; species Erythrophleum fordii. The sequence continues at coordinate 31,031,151 of JAVQMF010000058.1, read as the reverse complement.
TCTAATTTAAGGACTGATTTAGTTTTTAAAACATTGCATAAAATAAAAAACATATACCAGTGACCATCAAGTTTCATAGTGGAAGGACAAAATAATAATGATTTAGGGCAGGCCCCCAAATTGAATGCATTTATTTTGTAAGAGGTTCACTACCAAAAAATTAGGTTATAGCGGCAAGCTTTTAATGGATTTAACGGCAGGTTGAACCACCACAAATGGCTTCCAACCTAACGGTGGTTCAAGAATTATCAGTAAACCATGGATTTAATGGTGTATCTAAATTGTCGTTAAACCATTAATTTAATGGCAATTTAAAAGACTCACTATCTAGCTAAAAAAAAAATGCCATTAATCGATTGAGAGAATTACTGGCAGTTTTAGTTGCTGTTCAATCCTTTTTTAAAATTATTTTTCTTTTAAAAAAATTTCCCTTGCATTTATTAATAGATATATACATCTGTACACATATATATTTTCAAGAAAAACTAATTTGCTATTTAAATTGCAAATAGATTCAATTACAATTAGAAATAATTTAAAGTCAAATACAAATACAATTTAAATTTATTAAGCTAGTTATTCCTATTATTAAAATCTGGGGAATAAGTTGCACCTCCCAAGAGGGTGTCTACTGTCTTGATTTCTTAATACTTGAAATTTAAAATAAAATATTATTGGTAATATATTTAAAATTAAAAAAAATTATTTATTCATATATATATATATATATATAATTCAATTAAAATAAAAAACTTATAAAATTATTACTCAAAATAATATAGCAACCTCAAGTGGCACTTGACCCTAGATGTCTTGGAAAAGGGAAAGTATAGCTATTTTCAATTATCACCGTCTCATGTCTCTTTCTTCCGTATGTGATTTAAGTTGTTGAAATTCATTTTAAAACTTTCTGTAAGAAGGTCCAAAGGTAGAATTTCACTATGAAAACGAGTAGAGCGACGAAACGTTGGCAGTACACTAAACATTTCTATGTCTAACATAAATAGCTTTTTGGTGCAGTGCAACAAATATTAATCATCCAACAAATAATACCATTTTGGAGGGTTTCTTTGTTCAGAGACGAGGGATGCAATTAGGATGAGAGAAGCACTGTGAGTAGAGTAGAAAATATATATAAAGGGAAGAAAGTAGTGGGGTACAGCCGTACTGGGGAAGGGCGGGAGGACATCTGTGGCCATGATTCTCCCTACCTTTTCATAAGAAACAAACAATCTCTTTTTTTTTTTTTTATACAAAGGAAAGAAAACACAGTAGAGAGCCGAACAAAAACTAAGTCACATGACCAGCATTAAAAAGCTGCTAGCAAGGTATTCTAGAACGATCTGCAACCCAACAAGTTTGGTAAGAGCATACTTTGCTACTGTATACAACTCTTCATTCTTGTCTCGTCCAATCAACCTGACTTGAACCTGCCATTTTCTCATGAGCATCTGGCACAACTCTTTGATAAGGCCCTCTTCACTATGAAGTTCAATATTGTCGCTGCTTATCACGGAAATGATCTCTGCACAATCACTTTGCAGTCGGACCCGTTTAAATCCACGATCCCAAGCTCATTTTAATCCAAGAATGCATCCCCAGAGTTCTATTGTCAGGTTGTCACCCTTTTCTGGTCTAAACATAAATGCCTCAAGTAATCGCCTATCTTTATTCTTAAGGATTCCACCGCTACCCACTTCTCCCATCTTATAAGAGAAGGCACCATCTACCCAGACATCACCATCAATGTGTTCATCTCCCTCGGCTCTATTGGTCCCAGAGCTGATACAAGATGCATTCGAAGTCCGAAACAGTTGTTGCGCTCTCCCCATGCTTCGAAGAATACCTGTAGCTTGAGCAATCACACTCTCCTTATGCATCTCGCTGTTTTCAAAAATTCGTTCATTGTGCCTTTTCCAGATTGCCCAGTAGATGACACTGAACAACTTTCCCCATTGGTTCTCTTGTTGCCCATGCTTTCCTTTAAGATTCTAGACACAGCACTCCCTCAACTCGAGAATAGAATTTGCGCCTCTTTTTTGGGTCAACTAAATGGTCCCATATGAATCGAGCATCGTTACATTGACACAGGACATGTAACGTGTCTTCCACCGTCTCGGAACACCATTGGCAAATCAACAAGCTAACAAGATGTCTACTGTGTCTTGCTTGATTAGTTAGGAGCCAATCATGTAAAACTAGCCACATAAAAGTTTTACATCTTTGTGGGATCTTAAGCTTCCACAGACGAGACCAAAGCGGATGCTCTTTGTCACCATTCTCATTTAGAAGCTTGTATGCAGACTTTATGGTGAACTGTCCGTGCTTCTCCAATGCCCATCGCACTGCTTCTTCCCCGTTACGAAGGGTAACTTTTTCTATACCTTTTTCAACCTATGTCCAACTGTTCTTCAGTCCTTTCCAGAACTGAGATCCTTGTCGAGACTTGTCAATTGTGGGAAGAAGGTCATTCCCACATTTATATTTACTTCTCACTACCTGAGCCCATAGAGAGTCTTTTCTTTCAATAAGACCCAAGCCTGCTTTCATCATGAAGGCTCTATTCTGCATACCCAGACCTCCACAGCGCTTCTCCCTACAAACATCGTCCTAAGCCACCAAGTGTATCTGCTTCTTCTCATTGGTAGATTCCCAAAGGAATCCCCTTATATTCTTTTCCAACTCTGTACATGTACTCATAGGCAAAGCTGCCGTTTGCATAGAATATAGTGGAATAATGGAGACTATTGCTTTCGTTAAAGTATTTCCACCTACAAATGAGAGAGACTGTGTTTTCCAGTTACTGAGCCTTTGCTTTACCTTATCAATCACAAATTGATAAGTTTGATTTGTCACTCTGCCATGGTGGAGAGGCACCCCCCAATATTTGCCCAAATCACTCGTTCTAGCAATTCTCAACAATTCGCTTAACTGTTGCACCCTAGTATGATGAACAATCTTAAAGAAACCCAGTCTCATCTTTCTTAAACTTACTTTCTGCCCTGACACCAGACAAAAATTGCTCAAGCATCTCTTTATAACCTGAATCTAATCAATGGAGGCCTTCGCAAAGATAACCAGATCATCCACAAAAAATAAGTGGGAGATAGGAGGTCCAATTTTAGTAAGTCTTATAGGTCTCCAGTGACCATGTAATATTTCTTCCTGAATAAAGTGAGCTAATTTTTCAATACACAGCACAAATAAATAGGGAGAAATCGGTTCACCTTGTCTAATCCCCCTTGAGGGGGTAAATTCTTTCGTCTTGCTTCCTTCCCTGAGAACTTGCATAGTCAGGGTGCATATGTAGTGGCAAATAATCTCAGTGATATGTTATGGAATATTAATTTCTTGAAGGTAAGCAAGAATAAAATTCCATTGGCGTTAGTCATACGCCTTTTCTAAGTCAATTTTTATAGCCATATATCCCTTTTTACCCTCGATAGTCTTCATGGAGTGGATCACCTCTTAGGCTACTATAATATTATTCGAGCTTAATCGCCCGGGCATAAAACCACACTGATTTAGGGTAATAATATTTAAGAGAAAGCTTTTAATCTGGTTAGCTATTACTTTGGTAATTGCTTTGTAGATCACATTGCACAAATTAATAGGTCCAAAGTTTCATATCGTCTCTGGCTGATCTTTCTTCGGAATCAAAACAAGTAACATACCATTCACCTCTCGAATAATCGAGGGGTTAATAAATGTCTCACAAATAAATCTCAGGATAGTAGGGGCAATATTATCCCATTGGTTCTAAAAAAATAATGTATTCAAACCATCTGGTCCTGGGATTTTAGAGCCCCCATACTAAATATAATATTTTTAATTTCATCATTATTGACCTAGCCTCCTATCTTCTGCGATCTGTCCCTTGCAATGGGCAGGTATGAGTAGGTATATTTTGTGGTACCCTTATGGCCACCCTCTTCTCTGAAAAGGTTTTGATAGAAAGACATGGCTACTGATTTGATCTCTTGACCATCATAGACCCATTCATTTTCTTCATTTTTCATTACTTCATTTTTTTTCTGCCTCTTCCTTCCATTTGCAAGGGTATGAAAATATCGAGAATTGCAATCTCCCAATGTAAACCACTGACATTTTGCTTTTTGAGCTTGTAGTAATTCCTCCTGTAGAAGAATGGCTTCTAACTCGTGCTAAATATGATTCTACAAGTTCTCCAAAGCGTCAGAATTATAACAATTATAGATAGAAGTTCAAACCTTCTAGTCTATTTAAGAGGTGATGCTTTTTCCTTTTAATGTGGCCAAAGACATCGTAGCATCACTAGGTCATTGCAGATGTAAAGTTAGTGACATTCACTCCCCAATCCATATTCTGACTCTATGCTTCTTTAACCAAGCAAGAGAAATCATCATGTAAAATCCAAGATGCATCGAACCTAAAAGGTCTATCTTGGGTATTCCTTTGAGGTGCCACGTTTGTCAGCCATAGAAGCAACGACCAATGATTCGATTTGAAGAACGGCACTTGTGTTACCATGGCATGGGGAAACTACTCAAGGAAATGATTATCTCTAAAAACCCAATCAATCCTACTCTCACTACCTTCTCGTCTCCATGTGAAGCATAGACTCGAGCACCCAATGTTGGCTAGTTCCATGTCATCCACCCAACATCCAAAGTTACGGTCAATGCTTGCCCTAGTTCGATGCATGGATTTCCTATCATAAAGAAAGAGAGTGCTATTAAAATCTCCTCCTATGCACCAAGCACTATCTACATTACCTCGGAGGTGTCGTAGTTCCTCCTATAACTCTCTTCTTTTTATAACATTCGGACTAGCATACACTGTAGTAACGTAGAACTTAACCTATCTGTTTTCTTCTAGACCCATGTGGATAAATTGCTCGTGCCTCTGTATTACTGTAAGCTACCAAGTACAATCGTTCTATAATACTTAGAGCCCTCCACTAAAATCTCTAACCTCCACCATCTCTATATTACTGAACCCCAATGCCTTTGCTCTCATCATTCCTCTACTGCCACTAGCTCATGTTTCTAAGATAGTCATAACATCGATTGAATATTTTTTGGTTATTTCACGTACTAAACCAGGGAATGATTTAGCACCAGTTCCTCTACTGTTCCAGAACAAATAATTCATAGGTCACTAGAAAGTGGGGTTGTATGGTTTATAGGACCTTGTGAGTTTAAAGTAGTGCTTTCGTTCTCGAAGGCAATGCCCTTCTTTGTGTGCATTATGTCGTTCTCAACTCCATGCATGGTTGTTTATGCAGGTTGTCGCTATGTTCCTTTGTCAAAAAAAGCATGAATTCCTCTCAGCCTCTCTTGCTCATTCTGGCCACTCGTTAGACCCATTTCCTCCTCTTGTGGTAAGCCCGTTAAAGCCTCAAAGGGGTTAGGAGCATTAAGGAAATTGGGCTTTGAATGTATAGAAATGCTAGGCCCACTGTTTGTCCGTGCTCTTAGCTTAATAAAATTGTGATTTTCCTTTCCTTTTTTATTTCTTTCCTTTTCTTTACTGCTTTGACTTACCAAGACCCACTTGGTTAGTTAAGTCCCCTCCAAAATATCTTGATCCTTCCCTACTACTACTGGACACGTGTATCTTCCCTCTCTCATCATAAGATTTTGCATTATTCCCTTTCCCCCAATCTCGGTGCGTATGATCGTTATTCCTACTTCCCCTCCTATTTTCCTGCACTTCGTCTCTCTCTCCTAATTTGGCGAGATTGCCATACCTCGGATAGTATCTTTGAACCAAATTTCTCGCTCCCAATCTATCTCTCTGCTCTGTGATGGCACCTCCGACCATCACCATCGACCCTCCATCTCTTGCTCTCTTTAATTTCTCAGCCAAGTCTTGTGAGCGTTTTGCCTCCCCCATGCTTAACACAGTCTCATTGCTAGTCACCTCCTTGGCATCTTTATTACTTTGTTGCGGCTTGTGGCTTTCGGTCTCACACTCTTGGCTCCCTTTGCCACTTGGTTGTAACTGCTCTGGTATCTCACCCCCTTGTGCTTACCTCCTTTCAGACACATATCTTTATAATGGTCATACTTACCGCATCTAAAGCAAACAAGATGCAAGCCTTCATATTCAATGAATCATTTCTTCCTAAAGATCTTCACTATAGAATTTAGTCGCTTTTCTAAATCGAGCTCAACATAAATACAGGCAAATTTGCCCCTGTCACTTTGATGGGTAATTAAGTCGATCTTGAGCATTCTACCAAACCTAGAGCCTATCTTACGTAGAGCAGCAGTGTTAAAAAATTCTAGTGGCAATGATGGAATCCTATCCAAACCGCGATCTTCTTCTGGCACTCTACATTCCATGGATCAAAGTTTGGCCTCCATCTCTGAACTATTAGATAATGATCCACTATCATCCATGGCCCCTCTTGATATATGAATTTTAAGTCTTCCTCTTCTTCAAATGAGACCACAAAAAACCCATTGTCCAAATCTCTCATTTTAAATGGCTTAGCTATTTTCCAAATGCTTTCTAAGCTACGTTTCATTATCCAATAGGGGATGGTTTTCCCTAACAGCTTAATGATGAGATATTTCCTCCATGGTGCACACCATGACTCATATTCCTCCTACGTAACATGTATTGTCACACAGTCATCATCATCTGAATCATCAAGATTGGCAAGACTTCTTGCGCTATCTTTCCCACTTTCGTTACTGGAGAAACCTTTCAGCCCTTCAATATATTCTTACCAGGCTTCATCAAATACACTTCCCCTCCTATTCTTCATCTTAACCTCCATCCCCACCCTGACTCTTAATAGCTTCTCCTTAAAGGTTTGATCCTTCTCCTTTAGCCCTACCTCTGACATTGGATCATCCCCGTCCTCCCTCGCTCGTACCTTTTTCTTGATTTAATCGATATTGGATCAAATTATAATTATAAGAGATATCCACATCCAAAATGAAGCATAAGCCAAAAGGGTATAAAAATACAAAGAAAAGAAAGGGAAGAAGAGAAAAACTGATTTAATCGATAAATCTTCTCCAAACCTCCTTGCCTTTAAAGCTCTAAAATCATGCCTTTCCCTACCCAAAATTCTTAGAACTCTGACCCTTCCGAGATACCCTTAAATCCCCCTTTAAACTAATAAAAAAATGGCTAAAAAATATGTGGTACCATGACTTGAAATTCTTAGTTGGAGTGCTAGAGCATACTAGGGATAAAATCAATTTTTATGACATTTTATTCATGATTAAAACCTTTTCAATTGTGAGTAAAACCTTTCTGGTCGTGACTAAAACTTTTTCAACCTTGACTAGGACTTAGCACTTGTATTTTGTAACTTTTTCTTTTTTGGTAGTTCTAGCCTCAAGTTTTTGTGGTTCAAGCTCTAAGTCATTGAGATTTGGTTTATTTGCAACTTTTAACTCATAAAAACACATGAAATCAATTAATTACAAGTTATCAAAGATTAAACTAAATTTAACACTTAAACTAATTAAAAGTGCAATTAAACATATTATGCAACTTAATTGAAATTAAGGCTAAAACACTAACTTTTATTCTTTAAAATCTAAATTAAACCAAACTTAACTCCTAAAAGCATGCCAAATTAACTAAATTATTAAGAGTAAACAATCATTGATGACAAACTTGGTTTGTCAGATAAAAGTTGGCAATTAAAATTGATACATAAATGAGCCATGAAAGAATTGAACAGCCAGTATGATATTACTTATATACAAGGATAGATCTAGAATGAAAGTAGTGGGAGGCAAAAATTACAAAAAAATTAACATATTTATGTATATGAAGATTTTATTATTTTAATTTTTTTTATTTTTAGCATCTGTCACTCAATAATTTTTTAAATAGCTTTACAATATGAGAGAAAGAGAGGTTATTGGATAGTAAGTCACATATAATTATATAAAAAATTAAAAAATCTTCAAAAGCATGCATAAATGAATTAGATATAGCCAATATATTAACTTTACAAAAGATTTCAAGCAAAAGATTAAAAAAAAAACATGCTTACAAAAAATGCATAAAAAGTGTTATTTTCAAGTAATGGTTTAAGAGGGAATGGTGATGGTGCAGATTTTCAACATATTTGTAGATGTCATTACATATAGATAATTTGAAAGAGAAATCAAGTTAGGTACTTAAAACTTTACAAAAGATCAATCAACCTAAATATCATATATATAGATATGCATGTATGTATGTATGTATGTAGGTGAGATATAAATTCTCAAAAAAAGTTTATATGTTTGACATACTTACACCAATCTTAGTTAAGATGATTCACAAACTAAATAATGAGAAAAAAATCATATGCATGCAATTGCCTAACTTTTTAAAGTCATTTATAACCTCATATGAATGATCTCCTAGTAGCTTATTAAGAAAAATAGATCAGCATGTGTAATATAAATGTTAGGCATCATATTCTCACATTATGAGTGTTAGACTTCACTTTCTTTTTGTTAATGAGAAGCTGGCTTTAGGTAATAAGATGAGTATTTTAATAGATTGATAAAGCATGTGTACCCCTCCCCATTTAGCAATGTAAGATATTACATATAGGAAATATATATATATATATATATATATATTTATATATATAATGGTAAGGGACTAGCACCCCTTTAGCCCCCTTGCATCCGTACATGCCTATATAATGCTTCTATGCATATCTTTTTGGTAGTCAATTGGAACTAACCTCTAATCCTTTTAACTAAGGGGAAGCACTATAAAGTTTCTCCTAATAGTACACAAGAAAAACGCCCAACAATCTAGCTACTTCTTTAATTGGTTGGCTAGTGCTATTGAAAGGCACTACGACCCTTTACCCATGAGGAAGCACCTAAACATCATGCACTACTAATTGTCTGGGCCTTACATTATCTTGCTCATATGTTAAATTAATGTTAGTCCACAAACATAGAATTAGTCAATTTAGTATATTGGAATTCATTAATTTACTTACTAATAACCTCAACCATCTAGCTCTATATCTATGCTAGCTATGAAGGCTATCTAAATAATTTGAGCTCTTCCTTGATAGGAAGATCTTCATTAACAATATCAAGCTGGATGACTTGTATGTTGAGAGTGGCCAACATAGATAGGCCTTTCTGATTAGGTACAACTATTAGATCCAGGTTCTTTAATTGTCTACCAACATTAGTTGATGAACTTGGTAGAGGACTTTCAGTGTTAGGTTCACCACCCACACTAGTGGGGCTTAATCTAGACTTCTTTATTTGCACCTTCATCTTTAAGGTTCCTACTAATTAATAAAAACTAGCATGAATGGAAATTTAATATACATAAAACACTACTAAACAAGCATAATAGATCAGTTAAAATTTGTTACGAAAAAAAGACACATTTGATAAAGTAAAAGCATAAGAAAAAAATTGAAAAAAAAAAATTAAACCTAGACAAACATAAATTTGCTTATTCCTCTGGGAATAACATTTCCAAGTGTTAAGATTGGTATAGCTTACTTTTGTAAATAGTACCCCCATCATGTTCACCGTGTCATACAAGTTTCTTGGCTTGAGATGCATTGCCATGATATGGTTTTTATCCAACTCATCTTTCACATAATATATTAGGGATGGCAAATATTCCACAAATACTAAAAGCTACATTTGGAGATTTTTTTTTCCCATAGGGACAAGGAGGGGCCCTAAAATCATATCTCCCACCCCACGAGCCTATCCCTGTCAAATTATAAAAATGTCCTTAACACTTATGTATAAATGTATTTATTTCAAATGTCTTCTTTAGTTATTTCCTTTATATTAATATATATTTTAATTTAAAATATATAAAGGAATCCTAGAAGCCTTCTCATACTAGAATTTAAAAGCCTTCTCATATTAGGAGCCTTTCCCCTTATCTTTGACTTCCTTTTATTGTAAAGATGTATCTTTGCTCATTCTTGCTAAAGACATCTATTATAGTGTTGCTTGTAGGGTGCAATTAAATACAACTATGCATGCAAGTGTATATATCAGGCAAGTAATATAGAATGAGTCAGCTATCACCTTACAAAGATTGACAGATGCAATCTACCAATTACTAAAACTAATACTCTAACTTAAATCAAACTAATTATAATTAAGTAAAATAAAACTATGAAAATTAAAATAAGTGTGTAGACTAATTTGAGCAAATTTAATAAGCTAGAGGACCTAGAATTATTAATTCCCCTAGTATTCCTTAGAAAACTAATTATCTATCTTTTACTTGCTTTTAACAATATCAATTTTACTAGCCTATGACTCTTATTAACATATAAATATCTTCTAAATTACTTATAGCCTTTTTATTTAGTCAATTCCTTAATTTCTTATGAAATTTGACCAAGTGCAAATTATGCTCAAATCCTACTTTTAAATATGCAAGGTTAGTAGTTATATCCCTACCTTAATAACGAAACATTCAATTTATCAACAAAATATAATGTACTTATGTTATTCAATATACGTCTATTCCTAATTTCCCTTTCTCAAGTTCAATTAGAAAATCCAAATCAATATAACTAATAGCTAGTTAATTAGAAAGAATACAATCAAGATTGAATAAACAAGACTAAATATTATTAATCACAAGAGTAATAGATTTCTAATTCCTACTAGGATTCATAACAATCCTAGAAACAAAACTTTAGCTATTAATTAACAAGGAATTTAGCATTAGAAAGTTAAAGAGAAGAGAAGAAGTAGGTGAATCCGTGCCAGACTCCATCTTCTCTATAAAGATTTAAAGAATCCTTGCTCTTTGGTACTTTCAGAGTTCTCTCTCACGCATAGGAATAGCTCAGAAAAGTTGTACATCGCTAAAGCCTCAATGCCTCTTTTAAAGGATTCCCAAATCATAATCTTTATCAAACACATTTGCTAATAAGTCTCAACTTGGTATTTACCCTTACAAAATAATTAAAATCAAATTAATTCTTAATTTATGGAATTATAAATAAAAACTAGTCATTTAAAATATCCTAGATTTGCAAAATAAGTTATGAACACTCTTAGCAAAAACTTATATAAAACCAACTAAATTTTATCCCTAAATTAAATTATTTATTTATCAAAATTCATCTTAAATTATGCAAAATACCTTGAAATAATGAGAGTCAACATGGGGATCTATGAGGATGTAGGGAATAGGGATGGGAAGAAATTCTCCTTGTGGCAGGGATCAAGGACAAACACTAAGGAAATAATTGATAGCAGAAATGAAAACAAGGAAGCACTCCCACCCCTACCCTATGGGATTGTCATCCTTATAACATACCATTTAAGCTTCTAAAATTAGAATGTATGGCTTGCTATCTTCATTATCATCAATGTATAGTAACCATGAAAAATTGATTGACATAAATCTCTAGTCATTAGTTATAATCCCTCTAGATTTGGTTGTATTAGTCCATATACATTTGAACAAGGTAACTATAAACCAACATAATAGCTTAACTCAATGATGTCTACCAATTTTCCATAATAAAGGACACTTTTGAAATGCATATAGCCATCGCTATTCCTTGTGTAACTTTTGTCTTGAAAGTTCTTAATACTCAACTCTTTTATGCTATTAGACCTTAGTCTCATTCTTAAGTTTGGAATTTGAATTCATTGACATTGTATACACTATATTGTCTTACTTTATCAATTAGACTAGTGTAAAAAACATCATATCAACTTATAGGATCCATTAACACAATTTCTTGTATGAAAAAAGAGTAATAATTCTTGACCAAACAAAGGTTTATCAATGAAACAAATCAAGAGGTTGTATATGCACTTACATGTTAAAAAAACCATTTGAAAACTCCATATAAACTTTCTTGTCTATTTTAGAAAAAGACTATGTACAGCTTTTCAATTGTCTCCTTACATGGTTTCTAAACTCCCTATAAGAAATACATAAGGTAATTAGGTAGTTGTAGTGATTAATGGAGACTTAAACTAATAAATCTAGTTTACACATTAAAGAAAGAGGTCTACTTCTCTACAATTGGTCAACTTTTTTAATTTCTCCAAAGGAAAAGTAATGAAGTATTCAAAATCATTAACTATTTTCCAATTGGTGGAAAGAAAGTGCCAACATTGGATGACCCAACATTAGGTTGATCATTAATACATCTAGATCAATTGAATACTATCTCTACTTTATTTAAATAAATTGAGCAAAAGGTTAAAACATCTTTAGCCATGTAACCTTAAGCTATTATTCCTTTAGCTAAGCCCTATTTTGTACAAATGACTTTAATTTTTCTAAATACCTATTAAACATATTACAATATAAGTCATAGAAGCAATTAAGATGATTTGAAACAATTGAAAAGATTTTAAACATCAATATGTGTATGTATTTATCTCTTTATAAGGTACATCCATCTACATTGGACAAGGCCTCCAAGTTTGGCTTCTTCAACTAAATATACAATGAAATGAACTACAACTATAAAGAATGAAGGCATGAATAACATCTCCATTGACACAATGTAAGAATAACTTTATTTTAAAGGTGGTTAAGTTCATTGACATTTGCCACTTTATTACATAATTATTTGAATAATGAATATATGTCAATTAGAATTGCAGACACTTGCTTAAGATGCATCTTTCTCATTACTAAACGTAAAAGTTACTCCATAAGAACACGTGAGTCAAGATTTTTCAATCCTCTAACCTTGTGTTGTCTAACATCATTAATGTAACATTGAAATGTTACTTGAATAACCATCCAGTATTGTAATATTCTTTAATGTCTTAAAAAAGATACTCTTATTTGCAATTGTCAATGCCAACAAAGCTGAAGGATATCCACCACTTTCATTGAGTCAATTATCAAACCTAATGTTTATTTCTTAGAAGCCTTTTCATGCATTTATATGGAATTTTGATCTTCAAAATTCATTTAACAAAATAAACTCACATTGTCACAGATATTTTTCTCAATATGTATCACATCAATATTATATGGTGTAACAAATTGTTCACCTAATACAAAAGTTGAAAAGTATACTCTTCTCACACTATTGTTAAGTGTCACCATTGATACCATCTGCTCCTTAAGGTCTTCTTTATAACATCCTCTCCTTATTAGAGTAAATTATATTACTAATATAATTCATTAAAATATATTATATAAATATAGGCTTAATTTGAATAAAATATGTATGTTTATTTGAGAATATAAATTGTGGCATTTTTTATGCATTTATAGAAAAATGGAAATTTTAGAAATTTCATACAATATAATTAGAAAATTTTAAATAAGATTTTCTAATTAGATAGTAATGATCACGTTAAACTGGATGCCAAAAAGGTTTCTTTCACACTATGACAAGATTTCAACTAGATGCCTTTCACACCTAACCAAGTATCAACTAAAAGTTACTTTACAATTCATTCCTTCAAGTGTAAAACCATGAATATATAGGAAGCCTCTTATATTCAAAAGTTGTTAGAAATAGGACAAAGCATCATATTATTTCTTCCTTAAATTAGAGGAAGAACTAAAGACCTAGATTTATGGATTTAGGTGCTTTAAAATAGTATTTCGTAATATGCTAAATACAATTCCATAAGCAGATATCATCCTAGGTATTAATGATAAGCTAGGATCTTTTCGTGCACATTTGATTTTTATTATCCAATTAAATTTTCTAGTTGCATATTCTAAATGACTAATAGAACAAGTTATGAGAGAAAAGATCCTCAAAAGGGAGGTAATCTCAAAGAGATGAGAAAAGATCCTTACAAAGGAGATAATCTAGGTGAAAAAAGGAATGACCTTCAAAAGAAAGGTAACTTTTAATTACATGGTTTTCTAGTAATGGATCCATTTTAGGGGACACCCTAGCCAAAAGAAAGTTTCCACCATGAGAAATCATGTTTCATGTATAATAATAAATTTATGATGATAATAGTACGATGCATTACTATTTATTTCTATCATTAGCCATTGAAAATGTTATGCTCTCACTATCTTCATGATGTGAATAATGGACAATGTTAAAAGTTTGTTTCACTTTTGAAATCACTTTCAATGTGAAGGAATTTCCACAAGTTGAAAAATTTTCAATTATACAGAAAATCCATCTCAAGCTAGAATAAGTGTAGGAAATAAGTACTAACATATAATGACATGTATATGAGGATTTAGTAGGCACAAAACTGTTAATCTTTATTTCTTGGTCAAGGTTATATATATAATGGTACCAAATTTGATTACAAGCCAATCACTCCCTCGTATTCAGCCTAAAAACAAGGGATTATATAACTAAATGATAAAACAAAATAAAATCCTTATATGGGCTAAATAAAAAGGAAAGAAAAGATAATAAAGAATAATAGAAAAGATAAGATAAGAGGAAATAATAACAAAAAGAGGAAAGAAATATAATTGGAATAAATAAGCAGCAATAAATGATGATTTCCAACACTCCCTCTCAAGTTGGTGAGTAGATGTTGATCATTCCCAACTTGCTACTTAGTTTGTTGTATCTTGATTTAATGAGAACCTTGGTCAGGATTTGTGCATTAGAATGGACATAATCTAGCTCTATAAGACCTGCTTCAATATTGTCCTTGATAAAGTTTCGATCAATTTCCACATGCTTGGTTCTATCATGAAGAATTGGATTTTGTGCAAGTATAATGGTGGTTTTGTTATCACACCACACTGCAATAGATTGATCCAATTTGATCTTGAGCTCTCTAAAAATCCTTCTGATCCATATTACTTCACATCTACCATGTGCTAGTGCCCTATATTCAGCTTCAACAGAACTCCTAGCAACCATACTTTGTTTCTTGCTCTTCTATGTCATTAGGTTACCTTAAATAAATGTACAATACCCTGTTGTGGATTTTCTGTCAATCACACAACCTACCTACTCAGCATCTATACATAGTTTCACACCTCTTTCACTTCTTCTACTAAACAAGAGTCCCTTGCTAGGAGTCATCTTTAGATATTTTAAAATTCTATAAACTGCTTCCATTTGTTGTTCTAATGGATCCTTTGTGAACTAACTAACAGCTCTCACAACAAAGCTTATGTCAAGTCTGGTATGAGATAGATAGATAGATAAGTTTTTCAACTATCCCTTGATATCTCATCTTATTAACAAGAGTTCTTTCTTGTTTGAATTCAATCTTATAATTGACCTCTATAGGAGCTCTAGTTGGCTTTACACTTAGCATACTTGTTTGTTTCAATAAATCCACTATGTACTTTCCTTGTGAGATACTTATCCCAGTACTTGACCTTGCAACCTCTATTTTAAGAAAATATCTAAGATTCCTAATGTTCTTGATTTCAAACTCTATAGCTAGGCTCCTCTTCAACCCCTTGATTTCCTTACTGTCATTACCAATCATCAAATGTCATCTACATATACAATCAGAATTGAAATTTTCCCTTTATGATGTTTAACAAACATTATATGATCAAATTGATAATGTTCATAACCTTTCTTCTTCATAACTTTGGCGAACCTCTCAAACCAAGCTCTTGGTGATTGTTTTAGATCATATAGCAACTTGCAAAGTCTCCATACCTTGTTAAGGTTGTTTTGATTCCTCGTACTACATGAAAGCTCTATATAAACTTCTTCCTTTATGTCCCCATTTAGAAACGCATTCTTTACATGTAACTGATGCAAAAGCCAATCATTATTTGCTACTAGTGATAAAAAGATTTTAATTATATTAAATTTCACCACAGGAGCAAAGGTTTATTGGTAGTCCACTCCATAAGTTTGAGTAAATCCTTTAACTACCAATCTAGCTTTGTACCTATTGATAGAACCATCAAGGTTATATTTAATAGTAAAAACCCATTACATCTAACTAGTATTTTTCTTATGGGCAATTCAGTTATTCCTAAGTGTTATTTTTTTCTAAAGCCTGTAACTCTTCATTAATGGCTTGTCTCCATGTAAGATCCACAATGTCATTTTGAAATTTTTCTAGTACTTTGACCCTTGATATACAAGTAATGAAAGCCTTCATATTTGAAGATAAGTTCTCATAAGAGATGTAATCACCAATCAGGTGTTATGTATATGATCTCTTACCTTTCCTCAATGCTATAGGCAAGTCAATCAAGGCTACTTCAGGACTTGCCTCAATTTTGATATCTTAGAGAATGGGTTTATATCTACCATCTATCTCTTGTTTATTTATGTCCTTGTTCCTTCTAAAATAAACTTTGATCTCCCTCATCTCTGGCTGTTCACCTATCGTCCCAACTATATCGACACTATCAGTCCTTTTTCCTGAATTATAATCAATTTCAAATTTACTGTTAGGTACAATAGTTTGGGTTTCAGAAGGGCAAGGTCTATTTCTTGATTTTTACATCTATTTTTAGGCTCAAAGTGGTTGAGGAAGACTCCATAATAGTAGAAGTTGAGGCTGATTTGGTACTTGATTCAAGTGAAGGTAAAATAGGTATTGACTCAAGTGACACTTGGGACCTCTCATTAGTGAAAGTATCAAAACCAGGTTCTGGTTCATTACAAATTAGCCATTCATTTCCTTAATTCTCCCCCTGAATAGGTAATTTGGGATAAAAGGGTTGTTCTTCATTAAAATTAATATTCATAGTGACATAGTATTTGTGATTAGTGGGAGAGTAGCATTTGTATGCATTTTGAGTAGGTGAATAACATAGGAAAATGCATCTTATACTTCTTAGGTTAAGTTTTCCCTGACCTTCATTATGAACATAAGCCACACACCCAAAATTTTTTTGAGGAATTGTTGAAATGAGATGAGAATTAGGATAACACTCTTGAAATTTGTGAATTGGGGTTTTAAAACCAAGATTTTTAGAGGGTACACTATTAATTAAATATGCTAAAATCATAATTGCATCCTCCCAGTAACAACCTGGACATCATTATTGCTCTAGAGACTTCCAAGATAGGTCTATTTTTACATTCAGCTACCCCATTTTATTGTATAGTGTTAACACATGAAATTTATTGATGCATTCCATTTTCCCAAGGATATTTTGAAAAATGTGTGCTTAGGTATTCTTTACCATTGTCACTACGCAAAATTTTAATTGTAGACTGAAATTGATTTTTAACAAAAATATGGAATTTCTAAAAAATTTGTAAAGCTTTAGATTTTTCTTTCATAAAAAACACCCATATTAAACGTGTATGACAATTAATAAAGGTTATAAACCACCTATTTTTGGACAAATTTTGCACTTTAGAAGGGGCCATATGTAACTATGAATCAATGTAAAGGGCTGTGATGGTACATGAGGAAGATAGGGATAGGTATACTTAACATGCTTTGCAAGTTGACAAAATTCACAATGAAAAAGATCATTTTTATTATAATTTAGTTTTGGAAATAAGTGCTTCATATAGCTGAGACTAGGGTGGCCTAACCTATAATGCCACAACATTAAATTATTGCTGGAAAAAGTATAAAAAATTGACATTCTCTCTTTTGCTCTCTTATTTTATCCTTCCTCTAGATAGTAAAGATCACCTTACTCTTTAGCATTGCCAATTGTCTTCCCTGAGCTCAAGTCCTAAAAAATATAATTCCCGTTAGTGAAATAGACACCATAATTCAATTGTTAGGTAGTTTTCCTTATGGACAATAAGTTACACTTGATTTCAGGAACATAGAGGACATTGATTAATTTTATAGTATCTAATATTACCATTGTTCCAATCCCAAGCACTTTAGCATAAGTCCCATTTGCAACCTTAACTCTAATATGATTTGAATTATTATGAAATTCACAAAATAGATCTTTGTAACTAGAAATATGATCTATTGCACCCCAAGTCATCAGTCCAAATGTTATTGATGTTAATCACAGTGCACAAAACAACAATGAGAGATATACCTACTTGGGCTAGAATGACTGAGATGTAGAGTTCTCACCAAGTAGCTTTTTTAGGGCTAAAAATTCTTCTTTGCATAGTGTAACATTCTTATTTTCAGCATCTACCTTAAATCCTCTTTCTTCATTTCTGGTCCTCTGTTTATTCCCTAGTGGCTTGCCATGAAGCTTCCCGCATATATCCTTGGTATGTCCACCTTTATTACAATGATCACACCATTTAGATGACTTCTTTTTCTTTCTGATCTACTTACTAGTTGCTTTTAGATATCATGGCTGAAGATTCAATAAGATTTAAAGATGGCATAATACTCATGATTAAATTCTTTCGACTCTTTTTACATTTGACCATATTAATGGTTTCTTCAATAAAGGTTAAGGGCTTCATACTTATAATCCTTCCTTTTACATCTTCAAAACTGTCATTCAAACTAAAGAGGAACTTATAAGTTCTTTCCTTTTCAACCAACTATTTATAATAGATGCTATCAGTAAAGTATGACCATTGGTGGACTTCATAGATGTCTATCTGCTACCACAGCCTAAGTAGAGCACTAGAGTACCGAGTTACAGTTAGATCACATAGAAGTCTTTTGACCTAAAACATAGTGGCTATATTTTCTTTCACTCCATAAGTTCACTTGGTAAAGTCCCAAATCTCCTTGGTTGTTATTGCCAGCATGTAGTTTTCACTAGATTCAATGGTTATGGAGTTAACTAACCATGTCATAACCATGTTATTCTCTACAACCCAGATATCATAGCTAAGATCTTCAGCTATTAGTTCTTTCATTACTCCTGTTAAATACTTCTCCTTCCCCTTTCCTTGAATAAACATTAGATATTCTATGACCATAATAGATACTTATTTTTAGTTAGTTTATGAGTGACCACTACCAGTAGGAAGTCATCAAATGCAATCCCAGAAGGGTTCACACCACTACTACCCAGATTTGTCATTGAACTTAGCCCCTCTTGTAGAGAGCCGTCAAATGATTACAAGCTAGGGTTGCTGCCATCGACAATGAAGGCATCCATGGTGCCAAACGGAATGCGCCTATGCTGCATAGGATCATAGCTCTAATACTATGAGGATTTAGTAGACATAAAAATGTTAATCTTTATTCCTTGGTTAAGGTTATATATATAATGGTACCAAGTTTAATTACAAGCCAATCACTTCTTGGTATTCAGCCTAAAAACAAGGGATTACATAACTAAATGATAAAACAGAATAAGATCCTTATATGGGTCGAATAGAAAGGAAAGAAAAGATATAACTGAATAGGAAAGAAAAGATAATAGGAAATAATAACAAAAAAAGGGAAGAAATGTAATAGGAATAAATAAGTAACAATAAATGACGATTTCCAACAACATATGATGTAGGAACATAGTAGATGTGAAAATCTTAACAATACCCCTATCATTTGATATGTGCACATGAATCCAAGGAAGTCATATAAAGTATGGTAGTAGTTATACCATGCACATGTTGTAACTCTCTATTTGTACTTCCATTCACAATTCCATTACTAACAATAGTATATATACACATATGTGTGTGTGCATAAGCAAATTATATATACATCTCCTTTATTTTTAAAATATACATAAAACTCTCTTAAAAATAGAAGAGATATTTATGTAATTTACTTATATATATATATATATTACTATTGTTTATCTAGTGCTACCATGAATACAAATGTCTATAGTTTATGTAGCTAGAGACATTGTTTAATGATTTAATGAGCTACTAGGATTTTAATTCTCACAATTGTCTATAATGTGTCCAGCCAATACATGATGCCATAAATCCAAATTGCAATTGAAATCAAGTGGACATGGATTGAAGATCCTCTAGCAGTCTAATACAAATAATTCATGATATTAGGATGCTTTGACAAAACAAAGGCTGAAAGGACCCTATAAATTGATTTTAATGTGTACTAATAAATGTTGGTTGTATTAATAATTATACAATGATTCAATATTTCCATTTATGTATAATATTGTATGACAACTACCTAAAAATGCATGTCCAAAATGTCAGTATCCACTCATATAAGGGAAAGGAAAGTTGTAGGAAAAAAAAAATTATCCTTAAGTTTAGAAGGTATCTCGCAATGTTCAACCCTGAAAACATCTTTCTCTTCCTATAAATATAATAGTAAAATCCCTAAATCTTGTAATAACAGCCTTAAAAATCAGTACTAACAATTGCCTGGGTCAGTTAAAAAGGCTAAAGAATTAAGAGAATGAAAATGCAAACTTTAATAATACTAGCTTCCCCTATACCTATTATATACACAAAAGCTCACTTAATATGTTGTACACATACATAAAAACTTTAACAAGAGTTGTATACAAAATATCACTTAATATGCTATGAACTCTTTTCGTTACTTATGCAGAGATTAGACATGAACAAATACTACATACACACATCACTTGTGACAATAAAGCTTCATTTTCATTAATAACATGAAGTCAGACATTGCTTTGCTTATAACTATTACGTGCATAGATAAATATTACATATAGTTGCTAAGATCCCAAACAATTTGGACCTTACTCCACCTATAACCACTACAACTTCCCTACATCTTTGGTTGTCGTAAAAGACAAAAAGCCTAAACATGCCATTAATGCATGTACAAAAAAAATAAGTTATGTTTGCCCATGTACAAAATAGAGCTGAACTTCTTCACCTTCAAAAAAAAGGTTATGTCTGCCTATGTATAAAAGAGAGCCTAACTTCCGTACCTTAAAAAAAAAAGATTATATCTACTTATGTACCAAAGAGAGCCTAACTTTTAGACATTCAAAATATAGGTTATGTCTACCTATGTACAAAAAAAAACCTAACTTCTATACCTTCAAAAAACCACTGCCCACTTTCTTCACAAAAGTAATAAACAAAACTATAAGGTAGCTACTTTTGCAACAATAGGATAAAGAGAGATTAGGATTTTTGTACCTAGCCCAATTATGGCTAACCTTTTGGCACCGGGAATACCAATACTAAACCTTATCTTGAAATTGTGATTCACGTCATTTTTTCTATAGTCTTCCAATTGGATAGCTTATGATGGATGATAGCAAAAAAGTGTTGCTAATGTAATTATCAATAGAAAGATTGTTCAAGTTTGGCATATCATAAGCCTCTATAGGGATCATTTTATTTATATAGATCTTTCTTTGAGAGCTCAATAAATAACATTATTCAACAAAAGAGTACACACTCTCATGCACCTTCTTTATTTCGACACATATATGATGGCATGGGATGCCAGATATTTGCCAAGCTTGACAAGTACACTCTCTTAATGCCACATTCACCCTCAAATAATTACTTCACATTCAAATTAGGATTTAATTAATCCTATAATACTATGCTATCATGTTTTCTACCCTAGCAACATTCTCCTTGAGCATTTTCTCAATCCTCAGACCTATCCCATTTGTCTAGTTAGCCATAGCTTCCTTGCTAGCATATAGTTTTAAGCCAGCTTCTCCCTATGCTTGTTGATTAAAATACAAATATTATCCTTCCTCTCTTTCACAATCCATGTATTAAAAAATTCTGCAAGGTTGGTTATGATATTATCCCATCATCAGTGCAGGAATTTAGATAATGTCCACCTCTCAACATCAGCCTGTGTCTCTACCAATCTAACCAACTCACAGGAGAATGACTTCAAATTTTCTAATGCTTTCATATAATCCATGTCCAGCCGAGCATACATAATGCCATCTAGCAATTTTAGTGCATCATCCTTACACCATCTTTTCTGACCCTTGCAAACTTTAGAGAACTCACTGCTAAAGTTCTTTTTCACTTGTCAATAACAAAATGTGTGTCTCTCCGTACTAAACACTTCTCTTACTAGACTGCTTATGGCATTGTGGCGATCTAAAACTAGAGTAATTTTCATAAAACTAGTCAAGTCTTTAACATTTTGAAGGAATGACACCTAATCATCATATGTTTTTGCACCTATAATTGCATAAACAAGTGGAAACAAGTTAATGTTGACATCATATGCAAATGTAGCTAACAAAGTCCTTAAGTATAGTGCACTAAGGTGGTAACTATCAATGTACAAATTGGTCGTGAACCACGTATGAAGATAGTTATACAGCATCTATATGCAATGATCAACCTCTCAAAATGATTGTTCATCAATGAAGTCTACCTTGCAATAGTTTTTAGATCTATTTCCATTAAACAGTTATACGAACAAGGGATTAGCATGTATGATCGGCCTACTAGCCCATTGATATTAGATAAAGCTTTCTCCTTACCCCTCTATGCTTGATGGTAACTTAATGTTAATCCCTATCCTCTGAACAACTCATATGGATATCATTCGGCATTTTATCCCTAGTTGACCTTACGCTGCCAACCATTATAGATGCCACTAGGTTAGCCCTTTACTTGTGAGATGCTATCAAGTTGTCTTATACTAAGTGCACGTATTCACTACAAAAGGTTCGCATACTTAAGAAGGGTGTGGTTTTAGCCACTATATAAGCCGTTAGCTTTCACTTGTATCCATCTACATTATACTTGACAATCATCTTATAGGGGTTGTTCTTCACAAAATTTTATCCAAATTTGTGGGCAATGTTGTACTTGTATAATGCTTGCTTGAATTCAATAGCATTCAAAAAAATTTGTCTAAACCCAACAATCAAATCTATCTATTTGGTAGAATTTGACTTAGGCATTAGTGTAACGGCACTCTATACTGTATATAGATGAAGTATAAGTTCTTGGTTAGAAGGAGACCCAACATTAGAATGAACTAAATTTGAATTTATTTTGCATTTTCATTCAATTAATATTTTGTTAAACTAAGGAATGACATAAAGTATAGAGATTATAATGTACAATGGATATTCACTGGACAAGTTATATAAGGCTAATTCCTTACACTATTATTAATTGGGATGGTGATAGTCTAGTTTGTTCTCCATTCAATATATACACATGCGCACACTGATCATTGTATTTGATCAGTTGTAGCACATTAGTATCATCCACCTTGTCTAATAGTTGAGAGGTATCAAATTTTAAAGTGTACTTTAATTGCATTTTATTATCATCACAATTCATGCAAGATCTTATTACTTTTATTAGTTCCTACAATGATATCCCTTCCTTTATTAGTCTTCCACCTATTTGACCCCTCATAGTAGAGCTTCTTGCTTGAATCCCTTAGAATTTGTCCACTCATATGAAAATAGTAGGACACCATGCCTGACATTTAATTTTACATCCTCTAATTATCACAATTTCAACCAAAACAAAAAAAAAATCAGGCTTATTCATCATTTTTGGAACCAAAGCAAGATTGTCCCACAAATAGTGGAAATAGAACTAAAAGCAAGTAGTAACATTTCTAAAAGTAAGTAATAATATTTCTGACAGTTATTGCATTCTTTTAGATGATAACAAACTTAAATAATAGTAGTAAAACTACTAAAAGCCTTTGTAACTCTAATTCAAATGCTTTATATAATGTAGACAATTCTTAATAAGCACAAAAAGAAGAAGACATTGCTATTTAGCATGGGGATTCAAGAGACATAAAAGATCATAAATAGCTACTCATTAGATCCTACAAAAAGACCTTTAATATTAGTAGATCAATAAGTCTTTAAGGCCCCTTCTGTTCTACTCACACCATAACTATGAGGAGTTACATATGATGAGACTGGAGAAGGTGGGATGACAAGAGGAATAGATGAAAGGTGCAAGAAATGAAAGGGAGGAAGGATGAAGAAATAATGGGAAAAAAGATGATGAATTGAAGGGAAGAAAGATAAAGAAATAAGCAGAGGAAGATCATGAAAGAAGCTAGAACTAGTGAGGAAAAAAAATGGTGGAGGAAGAAAAACCCATTTGGAGAAACAGCGAGAGTAAATGGCGCGAAAGAATATGACTTGTTTAACAAAGCAAGGGTATTTTCCTCCATCATTTGTCATTTGGTTCTGTAAAATAATATCAATTTTTAAAGTCTCCCATTATAATTTTTTCTAAGTCTAGATCATTCCTTCTAATGTTCCTTAAAAATATAATACCCTTCTTATACCTTACTCATAATTATCCTTAACTAATAGCTCCCTTCTAGAAATTGTCTCACTATCTCAATGTGGTAAGAGAGATAAAAGGAAGATCACAATAAAGACTATTGTCTAAGGTGTTTATTTGGTGCCCGTATAATGTAAAAGAGAGAAGTTGATCTTTCTAACATATATAATTACCCAAGATGAGGAAAACACGTAAAAAATGTAGTGAGAATGGGCTTCCTAATTAAGCTAGTACTTGAGCAATTGCCAAGGGAGTACATATGAACTGTTTAGTAGTGATATAACAAATGAAGAAAACATGTAAAGAGAATTAAACAATATCTTAAATGAAACTCGTGACTCCTATAGAATTCTCAATTACATAGGAGTGCAATAATTTGAAAATTTTAAATTTCTTAGTTCATGTGCTTGGTATTTTTATATGCATAAGTTTAATGGGTACATATATTTTTAATCAAATCAAGATTCATATAAGGAGTCCATTAAAATATTTTGAATGCCTCCTTGTACTTGAGAAGAATTTAAAATAATAAGTGAAAAGTTTCCACACACAAATATATATATATATATATATGTATGTATGTATGTATGCGCACACTTTTGCAACAGTATTAACTAATAAGTAACTTTAGCTGTCATTGTTCAAAAGCAAAGGATATATTCTTTGTCTGTGAAAGATTTGAAGTCAGAATAAAATTACTTCTTTACCATTGCCAGAAGCATAAAGTCACCTGTGGGACGAGAAGCAAATTATATATTATATTTCTTGCTTAAGACAACCTCAAAGTTCCCGGCAGAGAAACAATGATTGTACGAAAGGAAAAGCAACTGAACCAAAGAAAATACACAGGAAAACTTGAGCCCGCCGGTGAGTACAAAAGCAAACGCAGGCCCATGAGAAAACAGATAGATCAGGGACATGAGAGAACCCTAAAGCAAAAGAGCAACATATATAATAAAAGACACAAATATGGATTTAGAGAAGTAGTCACCAACTGATCGTGTCTATGAAGGTTTTGAATTACGTTTTAAATGGACTAGAGATGAAGCGACTGTCTTCCTTGTTGTTGTGCCACCAGGTAAATTCCCTTTCAGATTCAAAACATTTTAGTCTCTGATGTTTGAGTTGTTTATTTTCTGTGAATTTCAAATTTGTCCTTCAAAGAATAATATTTATATCAATTGGAGTCCATTATAATATGTAAATTAAATTCAACTCAATTAATTTAGTGTTGAATCGACTTAAATCTAATTTTTGAAAGACAAGATTTTCTTTCTAATTAAGTCGTATTTTAAGATTGATGTAAATATTTCTTTTAAAAGAAATATTGACACAAAGTATATCTTTCATATGCCACGTGGTTTGCTTATTTGTTTACAGACATAACCTCAATGATATTTGAGTACATTACATCCTTTTTAAAAAGAAAAAATTTCAACTTATTTCTTAATATTTGATATATATATATATATATATATATATATATATATATATATATATATATATTATATAAAAATCCTCTAATATTTATTTATTTTTACTTAAATTAACTTTTTTGGACAATATGCATTCGTTCCAAAAAAAAAATTACTTAATCTTTTTTAATGCAATGTTATAAATAAAATCGTAGTCTCTTGTTTGTATTTGACACACTACTTTGACTTAACATTTTAATAAACAAATAGTATATATCATATAAACTTAATGGTTGCAAAAAAATGAAGAAAAAAGTAACAATGTTTTGGAAAGGTAGAGATGAGAGTATTTTCATGCTGAAAAAAGGAACACATTTTGTGTAAAATTTAAGTTAATCTTTTTGACAAAATGTAAATATTAAAACTTTTTACAAAATATATATTGAACGTAGGAAATCAAATGATATTTCTGAAATAAGGAAGAATATTAAATATAATTTAATCAAATTTCAAGATAAAATAATGTAGTTACTCATGTTTATAAAACATACATATTGTTAGTATATAAAAGATAATATGTCTTCTATGATTTCAATACGACTTATCAATAATTTATTTAAAATCAATTCACTTTCTTTATTCATTGGGATTCTCACAAGAATTGTCCTGAAGAGGGGTAAAAATGGGGGGTAAATTTTCCTGAGGACAGGGAGATAGAGATTATGCCTCGTGGGAATCTTGCTACGATAAAATTAGAGTAAATTATACTTTTACTCAAATTACACAACCCCCTTTTCTCTTATGAAAGCATAAAAAAATCTCCTTTGAAACCAAAAAATTGGACAAAATATGCCCAATGATATTATTTATTTATTTTATTTCACATATAACTTACTAAAAAAGAAAAGATTTCACTTTATGTGACCTATCGCAATAGATCTTGTTTTTTAGCCGTCAATGTGCAATGTCTAAATAATGGTCACCTTTTTAATTGAATAGTCGCATAACTTATTTTATTAATTTTAACATAAATATCATTATAAAATAGTGTCTTTACTTACATACCAAAAAAAAAAACTCGTTATTCATTAAGAAATTTTTATATGTCATGATTATTCAACAACAAAGTTCATAAAATATTTTAAATAGCACATTTTTCCCTTGAATTATAACTTAATTAATTACAATATTGATACTTGAAAGTTGACTGACTCAATCTAACGATGTTGAGCTCAAAACAAAAATTACTTGCTATATTTTGTTTGAAAAACTTGATAATAAAAACTTAAAATTTACATTTAAGCTCTCTCCATAAGAATAATTAATAAGAAAATTTTAATATCACGAAAATACTTTTTCTAATAAAATTTTCTTATTTATGTGATTTTTAGACAAATATTAATTAGCTAAAATTTAACTCATGTGATAAATAAGTTTACTTAGATTTGACTCATTTAATAAATGAGTACTTGCCTAAATTATTGCTACACTCATTTAATATTAATATATTTTTGTTAGCACAAGTTAGCCCAACTAGTTGAAGGAATTGAAACTAAAACTTTGGATTCTCATGAACAATAGTTTAAATCTGAATTTTTCCTTCATTTGGTAGGCAAGCCACTAACTATCTGAATTGCATTTTTTTTCTCCAAAAAAAAATCAATAGCCATTTTGTTTAAAATTTAAATTTAAATCATCTCACACAAATATTATATTTTTTTAATATAATAACTCTTTTGTTAATGCCTAATTTCAATAATAACAATTATTACTCATATATACTTAATCAAGATAAACAATATTTTAAATGTAAAAATAAATTATAATAAATTGAGTTTACTTTTTAACATAATAAAATTAAAAATTTAAACATAAATTTTTTTAATTAAATTATATTTTTTAAAAAAACTCTCATGGACATTATTTTAGTCAAAATAAGTTTAACAAGAGATTCTTGTGTAAGCATGTGTATTTTCATAAAGGATTGTATAATTAAGTTATTTTAGTCAAAATAAATTTTAGAAAAAAAAGTTCATGTGTCTTTCCATAAAAGATCATAAAATTAAGTCATCTCTGAAAAAAAGAAAAAGTAATCAAATGTAGCAACTTTTAACACTTTCCCTATGAATTGCAGTTTAAATGGAATAACTAAAAAGCTTCTTTTTGTGGAGAGAAATTATTATCCATATTGTGGTGCGCTGAAATCTCAAGCTCAAATATTGGTGAAATGGAAAGAAGACAATTATGTTAATAGCAAGGCAAAGCACAACAAACAACAACATAGTAACTTCAACATGTTGAGCTTGAGATAAAAAAATTGTTAATAATCCATAATTTCTTCCCTTTTTTGAAATATAAAGAGCCACAATTATGTTGGAAGTATGGAATACATATATGTGTGTGTGCCAAAAGAAAAGAGTCCCACATTGCCTAAAATAGAGAGAGCCTTAGTGTATATATACTAATATATGATATTAGACAAATGAATGAGCCAAGAAGAGGAGTAGGCTCACGCACACAACTTAAGGATAATGTTCTTGGGCATAACTTGGATCAATTTTTCTAACGTGATTGCGAATTGCAGTTAATAATCTTAAGAGTTATGGAGTCACACTGTGATGCTGCTATTAATAATTCTGATACTGCCAACTTTACCACTACTGTTTCTGGTGGGGTTGTTGCTGGTGGTGCTGCTACTGCCTTTGTGCCCAATGTAATGCCGCGTCCTAAGCTGTTCCCAGATATCTCAAAAATTGAGGTGTTTGATAGCAAGAACTTCAATTGGTGACAAGAACGTATTTTCTCGATGCTGGACATGCATAAAGTTGCTATGATTCTCACTCAAATTGAGCCTACTGTAGATGTTGACTAAGCCTAGAAAGATATTTGGACTTATGTCAACAAGGTATGCAGGCATACTATCATTAGCACATTATCTGATGATTTGTTTGATGTTTATTGTGTCTACAAAGAAGGCAACAAAATCTGGGAATATTGCTAAAGATGCTGGAAAGTAGAAATTCATGATTGGAAATGACTACTGATAAGAGATATCCGAAGACAAAGATATCAAGTTACAAATCAACGAATATCACAAGCTGCTAGAAGAACTCTGTGCTGAGAAAATCAACCTTCTAGATGAATTTGTAGCAGGGATCCTAATCGAAAAACTGCTGGATTCATGGAAAGACTACAAACAGCAACTCAAATACAAGCAGAAGCAACTATCACTGTTAGATCTTATCACTCATACCATTATTGAAGATACCAAATGAAAGGAGATTCGGGCTACAAAGGGCAAGGAAATACCCTTAAAGGCAAATTTGGTGGAGACAAAGCCGCATAATAAAATATATGATTCTCATAAAAAATTTGATCATAAACTTAAGAATTCTAACCCCAAGTTCAAAAAGAAAGGCAATTGCTTTGTTTGTGGCAAGTCAAGGCATCATGCTGCTCAATATAGAAAGAGAGCTAAAAATAATAATCTTCCTAAATCGAATGTATATTTGGTTCAAGAATATGATAACAATGATGATACGGTCATTGTTGCGATTATTTTTCAAACTCTCGATGTGAGAAAGTGAGTGGTAGACTTTGGGTTTACCATGCACATCTGTGCAAATAAGGAAATGTTTACCTCCTATGATCTTATCAAAAAGGAGAAGATCGTATTTATCTTGTTGATTCCCAAACCACAAAATT
The DNA here is from genome assembly GCA_032878935.1 of Erythrophleum fordii. Classification (NCBI taxonomy): domain Eukaryota; kingdom Viridiplantae; phylum Streptophyta; class Magnoliopsida; order Fabales; family Fabaceae; genus Erythrophleum; species Erythrophleum fordii. Next base: position 31,002,051 of record JAVQMF010000058.1, on the reverse strand, counting down.
TCTTAGGAAAGGAAAAGTGGTTCTTAAACTCACTTCCGAAAAGACCTTGGCTCTTAATGATGTTCTGCATATGACTGATGTTAAAACAAACTTAATTTCTGTAACTCTATTAGGAAAGGTTGGGGTTAAAGTGTCATTCAAATCTGACAAGATTGTGATGACAAAAAATAATGTTTTTGTAGAAAAGGTTATTGTAACCAAGGATTGTTTATATTGAATATTGCTGAAATAAATGAAAATGCATCATCTTCTACTTACTTGCCTATTTATATAATTGATTCGTTTGATATGTGGCATGCTAGATTAAGACATATTAGTAAGTCTTATATTAAGAAAATACAACAACTTGGTTTGATTTCTGGAATTAAAAATGATTGTTTAAACAATTATGAAGTATGTGCGGAAGTTAAGTTAACTAAAAAATCATATTTTTCTACACAAAGAGAAACTGAATTACTTTCTTTAATACATACAGATTTGGGTGATTTAAAAAAAATGATTAGAAATGATAAAAAGTATTACATTACTTTTATCGATGATTTTTCAAGTTATATTAAAATATATTTATTGGGAAATAAAGATGAAGCATTTGAAAATTTTCTTTTGTATAAGGCAGAGATAAAAAATAAACTAAATAGGAGGATTAAAAGAGGAAGGTCAGATAGAAGAAGAGAATATGTTCTATAAATGATTTTTATGAAAAAGAAAGAATTATTCATGAAATAATTCCTCCATATTCACCTAAGTCTAATGATATTGCAGAAAGAAAAAATAAAACTTTAAAAGAAATGAAGAATGTTATGCTTATAAGTTCTTTTATACCAGATAATTTACGAGGTGAAACTTTGTTGTCTACTTGTTTTTTGCAAAATAGAATACCCTATAAAAAAAATAAATAAAACACTTTATGAATTATAGAAAGGTTATATACTTAACCTAAAATATTTAAAAGTGTGGGGGTGTCTTACTAAAATAATGTTGCCTGATTCTAAGAAAAGAAAATTTAAGTCTAAAACTTCTGATTGAATGTTTATAGGATACATTCAGAAAAGTGTAACTTATAGATTTCTAATTTTGAAAAGTGATATTTTAGATCATAACACTATTATAGAAACTAAATATGCAAAATTTTTTGAACATATTTTTTCTTTGAAAATTGAACAAAATTCTAAAAAATTGGAAATTTTTACTTTCTCTCCTGAACAAAATTCAAATGAAAATTTGGTTGAAAATTTAAGAAGAAGTAAGAGGCAAAGAAAAGAATCTTCTTTTGGAAATGATTTTTATACTTATATGGTACAAGATGATCTTTTAAATTTTTATGAAGTTGTTTCTTCTTCATATACTCATCTTTGAAAAGAAGCAATTAAGGCTTAAATTGATTCTTTTAGTCAAAATAAAACTTAAGTTTTAGTAGACTTGCCTCCAAGAGCTAAGCCTATTAGTTGTAAATGGGTTTTTAGGAAGAAACTCAATCCTGATGGATCTATTGATAAATATAAAACTAGGTTGGTAGCTAAAGGTTTTATTCAAAAACAAAATATTGATTATTTTGATATTTTTTCTCCGGTTACAAGAATCTCTTCTATAAAAATTATAATTGCTTTAGCTTCAGTTTATAAATTTTATATTTATCAAATGGATATTAAAACTACTTTCTTAAATGGTGATTTAGAAAAAAAAAAATTTTTATGGTATGACTTGAAGAGTGTGTCACTCCTATATAAGAAAATAAAGTGTGTAAACTTGTTAGATCTTTATATGAATTAAAACAAGCACTTAAACAATGGCATAAAAAATTAGATCAAGTTTTGACGAGTGATGGCTTTGCTATTGTTGAAATAGAAAGATGTCTTTATACAAAACTTGTAAATAATGATTGTGTGATTATTTGCTTATATATGGATGATATGCTTATTTTTGGTACTCGCATAAATGTTGTGATTGAAACTAAGAGCTTCCTTGCATCTAAATTTGATATGAAAGATATAGGTGAAGCAAAAGTAATTTTGGGTATTAAAATCATAAGGAGTGAAAATGGTATTTTACTCTCTCAAGAACATTATGTGGAAGAAATTCTTAAAAAGTTTGGACATTTTGATGATTTTTCTTTAAGCACTCCTTATGATTCTAGCATATAATTATCAAAACATAAAGGTGATTTAATTGCTCAATCTAAATATGCATAGATTATTGAAAGTCTGTTGCATTTAATGAATTTTACCAAGCCTGATATAGCATATGCTATATATAAATTGAGCAGATATACCCACTGTCCTGACAATAAGCATTAGATGGCTCTAGTTAAATTGATAAGATATTTGAGAGGTACCATGAACTATGGTATATTTTATAATAGATTTCCTACTGTATTGGAAAGATACAGTGATACTAACTGAATCTCAAATTCAGATGAGATTAAATCCACTAATAGCTATATATTCACTCTTTGTGGTGGCATAGTATCCTAGAGATCAACCAAACAAAATATTATTACAAAATCCTCAAGAGATTCAAAGTTTATTGCTATAAAACTAGCTAGTACTGAGACTAGGTGGTTGAAAAACTTCTTAGCAAATATTCCATTAGGAGAAAAACTAACACTATTAGTGTCTTTACATTATGACAGTCAACCGGTGATAACTACAGCTAAAAATAAGCCCTTTAATGGCAAAAGCTGACACGTTTGGTTAAGACATAGTATTATAAGGCAGCTACTAAAAGATAAAGTAATCTCAATCGAATTTGTAAGGTCAGAAGTAAATCTAGTAGATCTATTAACTAAGCCCCTAAGGAAGAAAAAAATTGATAACACGTCGAGAGGAATGACACTTAAGCCAATCTGAAATTAACAATGATAGTAACCCAACCTCTATGATTGGAGATACCATGAAGGAGGTTCATATGGGTAAGAATAAGTCATTTATTAGTTCCGCTAGCACTAAAATTCTAGTCCCTTCCCGTAGTATGAGAAAGTGCTAGAATGCATTGTTGATGAAGCTGAGCAAAACTCTTAATAATTTCATATTTCTTATAAAAGGTGTATTCATTGCAGATACACTTGATGGAATCACCTATATGAATGTAGAGTGGGGTTGCTCCTATGAGATCATGACAAAATCTCTAAAGCATTTATCAAATACCATGCATGCACACGACCGTTTAAAGCACAAAACCGCCATTAATAGCAAGAACTGCAGAGACATAATCGACTAATAAGTCTTCTAGTATACAATCAAGAGTTGTTGGTTCATAGAAGTTTTAATCTTCACTGACAACTCTGTGTACTAAATGTTATTAGTCTAGGTCTAGTTTATAATCCAAAAGATACTAGATTCAAAACAATTATACTCATATGTGTAATTTAGATGATAATATTCTTTTAATACATGTGAGGGATTATTGGAAGTATGGAATACATATATGTGTGTGTGTCAAAAGAAAAGAGTCCTACATTGCCTAGAATAAAAAGAGTCTTAGTGTATATATACTAAGATGTGATATTGGATAAGTAAATAGGTCAAAAAGAGGAGTGGGTTGGCACGCATAACAATGGGACAACACAGGGGCAACGCAGTTGAAAATCTTTGATTTTCACCCTGTGCACGAGGTAGACACGGTACTGGATATTTTTTTGCTAGAAATATTTTTGTAAAATACAAAAATATTTTATTTAAAATAAGCTTATTGGAAAAATTATATTTTTAGCAATTTTGGATTTAGAATCCTTTATTTTCAAATTTCTGAACATTGAAATCTTTAATTACTAAGTTTAATTTTTTCATTAAACGAATTTTATCTTAACGTTCAAAAATGGCCTTTTAATTATTTTTAAATTCCAACATTCAAAACTGATTAATTATAATTAATCCGTCATTAGTCGATTTTATTGTTGCCCAATGTTCGTATTTGCGTCCTCAGGCTATAAAAGGTAGTGTATAGTACGGTTCAAGACATACCAAGCCATTCAGTCCTCTGGCTCCATTGCTCTTCCCTCTGCTCTAAGTTTTCATTCTTCGTTGTTCTGCTTCCCTATATATTTTTTCATGAAGGATCCATATAATCTTGGGGAGTTGCCAACCTATCCCGGAATAACTCTTAGGAATAATGTCCTTGGGCACGAGTTGGATTGGGTTTTCTAACGTGATTGCAAATTGCTGCTAACAAATTATTTGAAACATATCATAATGAAACATTATAGTTAAGCAATTTATCCATTTACCTTACATTTCTTCTAGAAATCTAGTATTTACCACCTATAACGTTATCAAGCAAGACAAGAACTTTCCAAGGAGAAACATAAAAATACTAGCAATGATTCTTGACAAGAATATAACTGTGCATTAGTCCAATACCAATGGCCAATGACAATTCTAGATAATGCTTTGAATGCAATAACTCAATTTATGAAATGACTTAAATTTTGAATTCTTTTGCTGCACTATTTTCCTCTTCATCAATGTTTTCAGTCGTTACTAACCTTATAGAAGAAGCCACAAATTGCTCTCCTTTTAAACTGACACTGATTGATGAAGGAAAGTATGATTGATTTAGGTTTGATTATAATGGCTTTAAATATGCAGAACAAAAATTCATTGATGGCTTTAAATAGGCAGAACAAAAATGAAAAGTTTATACACTAAAAACAATTAATATGATCTTCCCAATAGCTTAAAGAATCTACCTTAGAGCTCTGTGCACATCATTAACAAATCACCTATAAACATTGGAAGTTAGTTATGGACTCCACCACTACTATTTTCTTATGTAACATTATTATATGAAATGATGGATAACATGGTCTTTTAAGTAGTATGCCATGTGTAAAATCTATTGTGGAATAAAGTAAACTTAAGTTAGCAAGTATAATGAGAAAGACACTTAAGAATTGATTAACTAAGATCAAAATTCAGATACTTCTATTTTCTTTTCAAAGATTTGTTTTCTTTAAGCGGATTGCATGTTGTTAATGCTAATGTTAGGTTCAAAGCTCCAAGGTACAAGGCAATAAAAAGGGAGTTCATTCTGGGTTAAATGAAACTGCAAGGAGGAAAGAGAAAAAAGCAAGTACTATAATGATCTGCAGTGGATGAAAATAGAAACATTCACTACTTGGTTATGAATCATGTGTCTTTCACAATAAAATATCCACTATTTGGCTTATAAAGGAGTTAGCTATTTAGAGCCATGTTTAAAGAAATGCATTGTCTTAGTTATTATTTTTATGAAAGAATTTGATTTTATTGAAGACCTGTGCAGTTGTAGACCTGTAAGGAATGATAAAAGTGCTTTATTATTTAATTTGATTACTTAATGCCTAAAGCTAGGATGGGAAAATTACCCTAAGCATGTCTAACTTGATGCAACTACTCTTAAAATACATCTTAGCTAGTGCACTAGTTATACAAGTAATAAAATACTCAAGTATTCAAGTGTCCATCCCACAAGGAAAGGAATTTTTATAACAATGATAAACCAACACGAAGACTAAGTTTAGATTGGAATGTTAGAGTGAAGTAGCCTAAATTAGTATCCTAAGTCATTTAGTCACTAAAAAATAAGATAGAATAAGATAAACCTATACTATCTCTATTACTAACCTACAACAAAAACTTAAACAGAACATCAAGCTTGAAACCTAGACTCTAAGATAGATTGTAAATAAATTTAAGAAAGGTGTTTTGAATCCTAATTATTATTACCATTAATTAAGTCAATAGCTCTAACCGATTGATGCCTTTTATAGATACTTCAACGTATCTAAATTCTAGAGTAGGTTAGTTCACTCCTTGTAAAATTATTTATCCTACACTCATCATTAGATGAATTAGGTTCATTAGCCCCAAGATTAATTATTGGTTAGCCTCTTAGAGAGTGCATCTCTCTAATCATCATATCCTTGTAATTAATCACAAACTAGGCTTGATATTCACTTATGATCTAAGTCAAATCTTAAGATTAGCCTACTCAAGTGCATCTCCTATTGACTTTCCTAAGGCATTTTTATAGGTTAGCCTTCCAATGAAATGCATTGCTGTAAGAATTCTTTTTAAAATGTTCATCAAACACCTAACTTACAATTAATTGGTAATTGCATTAATCATTAGTCTGATTAGCAACTCTTCTAGCTAATCAAGGTCTAAATTAGTTACTAATTTTCTTAGTACTTTCTAATTAGTGTTTTCCTATCAAATTCATCACCTTAATCCTCTGTTTATAAAATAAGAATCCACATAACAATTGAAATCACCAAAAGACAAGATCGAGTATCATGATTAACACAATTACACTTAATCAACCATCAATAACAATAATTCACCATCAAAACTCAATATAAGATTGTATTTAAGCAAAATCACAATTTGAAATTAAGGATAACAAAGTGTAAAATGCAAATTAAAATGAAATTGGAGAAAAGAAGAAATGATTAGAGTAAGATACATCACAAGAATTAAGAATTACATCACAATCTTAGTACTAACACTGAGAATTAAACTCAATCTAAACATAAACCAAAAGTCTCCTAATTCATGCTTAAGGAATGAATATATAAAAAATTGCAAAGTCTCTGCTCATTGCAACCAATAGACTCTTGTCACCATAAGAAATGACTGATATTTTCATCATTTTAGCTTTTGCTCACCACAACCAACAAGATCTTCGTTGCAGCGAGCTTGCTATGTTGACCCTTCAAGTATTTATTTTGGAATTGGGTCCCTGGGCTTCTTGCTTCTTCACTCCTTTAGTTTGAACCTTTATTTATGTATAATTTAGTCCATACAAAAGAGACAATTACATCTAAAATAAGACGTTGAACATTAAAATGAAAATTTAACAACAAAAAAATAATCTAAAATTAACTATTTACAAGATTTAACTAGGAGCTTCTATGATTACACAATGAACCACATAAATCTAAAAATTCAAGCAAAAGATAATAATTACAGAATACTGCAATTAATTCCTAAATTTGGGAATTCTAATGAATAAAGCTCTAATTGCATCATTCAAATATAATTTCCAAATTAAAATAATAAATGATGTTAAAAGGCATGAAATCAATTAAAAACCAATGATAAGTCTCATTAAAAATACTTGTAAAATTATGGCAATTCGAAACTTATCAAAGCATAAGAAGCCATGGATTAGCACTTCTAAATCTAAATTCAGTATTCAAAATGCATGAAAAATCGAATATAGATGGCCACCAAACATAGGTCAAATCTTGGTTTTAGCATGAAAATGGAAGATTGAAAACGTTGAAATCTATAGAAGTGAAAGAGGCAGTGGAAGCAGAATCGACCAAACAGTAGCTTGGACAATGAAACGAAGGAATGAGGAACAGTTCCCTAAGAAAGCAAAAGAGCGAAAAGAGAACGTGAGGACGCAAACGACTGAATGAACACTATGTTGATGTATACTCTCTCTCTCTCTCTCTCTCTCTCTCTCTCTCTCTGAGGATCCAAATCCAACATAAAAAAATCTTTCTCCCAAATTTTTAATTTTCCATCACTCTTTTAGCCTTTCTGTATTTATACATCTCCATTTTTTTTTTGGGGAAAACTCAGAGTGAGAAGCTCTCGTCTCTTGCTTTTATAATACTAGGTTTGGTATAGGAGAATAATTTTGATGGAAATAAAAATTAAAATGAGAATAATTTTTCGATAAAATAGAATTCTAAAACCTATAATTATGTTTAATATGTTGTGATGCAAGAATAAAAGAGAAAGAACTAATTAAATGACTATAATACTCCCATTGCAAACAAATATTAAAATATTATTTTTTTCATTCTAATCAATTGAATTTTTTAAAAAAATACTCATAATTAAAATTTTACAATATTCTTTTTTTATATTTTTAATTTGTATAAATTTTTTTTAATTACTCTTTTAAAATATTAAAAATATTTGGCATAAAAGGGCAGTAATATCATTTCTTAAGTCAAGCCTGCTCATTTCATAATATTTTTTATGGAATGTCGATCATCTATTTTGAAGGAATCAGGTAAATTCAAGAATGGGAATTAAATGATTAATCTATCAACCAAACATAATAGTGTGAGAATCCCATTTCTATTCCAAATCCAACCGTAAAAAATGCAAGCAACCAAATGGGACATAAATCTTTTAAAAAGATTATGGTGTTTTTCTACTGCTTTTTTTTTTCCTGCATGGTGGCCCCCCTTTGTTCTTATTTCTATATTCTTTATGGCAGTCAAGTCCCATTTTTCTTTAAATATCTGCGATCTCCAAAAGTGAACCCTTTTAGTCTTCTTCTCTTCATTTGCTCTTTTCTTCGTGGCTAATCGACCAATCAATAACTATGAAATGGATTGGTGAGATAACAGCCAACTGATATATTTTTTAAATATATAATTTTTTGTTATTCTCGCCAAAAGAAACACTTCCCTGTATCGATATGATGCATTTATAATTTTTTTTTTTAGAATACTCTCAAAAAGAATTAAACCTAAGTTATAAAATGAGAGATATTATTTTTCTTAATCAACTAAATTAACCTCTTTATGTTCTAAAAAAAATACTTTTGACAATAAATAGACACTTTCGCTTTTCTCAATATTTTACAATTGAATAAAAAATACTATTACATTAAAGAATTAATATGTTAAAAATTTGTGACTAAATTTAATAAAATGTTATAATATTAAAATTAATATTATTGTAATATTAAATGCTCAACATGAAAACAATTAGTCAATGATCTGGTTTGATAATGCTTTAATGTACTTGCTACAACTTTATTAAAAAAAAATGATAAATGCAGTTTATTAATATGTGGCATAAGTTGTCTTCACTTTACCACGATACGATTCAAAAGTTGACATCATGCCCTGAGGTTGGGTTTATTTGAATAATACTACCTAGTGCCTTGTGTTTTAAGTTTATTAAATACCAAACACAAATTGTCAAGTCTTTCTTATTTTCCTCCCCAAATTCCTCCCAATTTTATCTTAAAAATGCCAATTAATCTCTCTCGTCACGATCAAGTTTAACACTCCTTATATGTTTATCCCATTTATATATTCTTGTCTAATCATTTAATCTAACATTCACAAAATTTTTGCATCAACCCCAAATTCTTAGTTCAAACAAAAATTTTGGAATCTCATCTAATTTCCTATTTTCTCCTTTTTCCATTGCAAAATCCCTGGCACTTCTCTTTCCAATTAAGCTCCGCACTTCCCAAATTCTTACTTAATTGTTCAACTAACATCTCCCATTTTCTCAAATTTCTCTTTGTTCCATCTCAAAATTCCTAGCCTCTTTATTCCCAATCAAGCCTTATGTGCACTCCCAAAATTCCTGTCTCATCCATAGTATTTTGTTTAATCTTTTAATCTAGCATTCCCAATTTTTCAAGTTCCTTCATGTTCGATCTTAAATTTCCTAAGTCCTCTATTGTCGACCAAGCCGTGTACACTCAAATTTCTTATCTCATTTTGAATTTTTGTTTAATCATTCAATTTAACATCTCCAAACTTTTCCATTTTCTCAGTTTCATTTTAGATTTCTTCACTCTCCTCGTCCTAATCAAATCCCGCACTCCCTAAATTCTTAGTTTAAAGTTTATTTTGGGATGAAATTTAGAAAATTTCAGAAAAGTAAAAATAAAGTTTGATAAATTAAAACATAGCGTAGTGTTGTAATAATGAAGCATATCTAAAAATAGCATAACGTCAAATTTTGAACCAAACTGTAGCAAAATGAATACAGCTTAAATCACAGTGTATTAAGTTATATTTTACCTTAAAATGCTTTTATCAAACTACAGCAATCAAAAAAGTATTTAAACCCACACAATAAAAATGAGACATTTTCTAGCAGATTGATATTAAAATGTAGCCAGCTGAAATTCAATCAATAGAAAATATTTTATTTGTTTTATCACCAACAATTGCGAACTAATTCTCGGATTATTATTTGGTAACTGCTAGGAAAGTGAAACAACTTTAGAATCCATCAAAAATTATGTTTGATAGCCAACTTAGCAATAGAAAAGAAAACTTTAAATACATGCTTTCCTTCAAAGAAATGTAGGGTCACGGTAATTATGGCTCCAAATTTATACAAAGTCATATATACTTTTGTCATCATCAAAAAATATATATTATAATTTTTTAACTAGAAATATTTTTGTCATTTCTCTATTACTTGTTTTTATTTTTATATTATTTTTATTTTACCAAATATACAAATATAATAACATTCTCGTTCCTTTTGTACCAAATGTAATTATTCTATTCTATTCATATTATTTCTTTTTCAATTTTATTACAAATAATTCTATATACCAAATAAGTTTCAGTGTAGTATTAAGCTTTACATCCACAGGCCTTAAGGAGGTATAAATGGGCTTGTGGTTCAATGTCCTCTACTGAGGAACTGGGCTTGCTCTTTCAAAACAAAAAGCCTGGAAAATTTGCGTGTAATGTATCTCAAAACACTTCCTAGGTTCTCTGGCCCTTTCTTGCTGACGCCCACTAATTGGTCTTGAATTGGGCTGCCTATAGGCTGCAGACCTGGTTTCTGTCCCAGATTATTTTTCAAAGCACTAGATCCTGAACCTTCTGCTAGTGATATTCAAGAAATCAAACTTTCTTCACAAATATGACTCCCTCGTGTATTAATACCACTTCATACGCTCACCATCACATTTAATACTTGAAATCAAAGCTTGAATGCCCTTTTAATCTACTCCGTTACAGCCATGCTTTGGTCAGAGTTCTGGCCAAACCGGATCACATGGATGGTTTTGGGCATGTCTTTCTCATTAAGAACTACTACGAACACTGCCTTTCAAGAATGCAAAGAGAGGTTATACCCATTTCTTCAGCCAATTAGACAATAGAAAAAATAGCTTATACAGATACAAATTCAAGAGGCTTATAGCATATTCATATACTGAATACACATGCCCATATTAAAAAGGACGCAAACAAAGGAGCAGGTGCTGGAAGAAACAACAAAATTTTACATGGAGACATCATTGGAAATTAGATTGTTTGCTCACAACATGAGCACTGGATCTCAAAATGATGACTTTGTCTGGTCATTTTAGACTCAATTGGCACTACCAAGTCGGGCGCGAATAAACTTGGCAGCAGCAACCATATTGGTGAGAGCAGGCTTCACCTCAGTGTATTTGCGAGTCTTGAGGCCACAGTCAGGGTTGACCCAGAGAATGTTGCTCTCAAGAACTGCGAGCATCTTGTTGATTCTGTCAGCAATTTCTTCTGTAGGCGGGATCCTTGGCGAGTGAATATCATAAACGCCAGGACCAATGCCAGCACCATATTTTACTCCCTCGCGGAAGACCGAAAGTAATTTCTCATCTGATCTGGAGTTCTCAATGGTAATTACATCAGCATCCATATCTATGATCGAGTGAATGATGTCATTGAAATTTGAGTAGCACATGTGGGTATGTATCTGTCCAACAAAATATTTAAGATATTAAGGTAAACTCCCAAACATTACAAACTTCTAATAAAAAAAACCAAATTCTCATGCTCCTCAACCCATCTAAGCCTCTATTTAATATCAGAATCATTCTAACTAAGAGAAGGTTTTAGTTTTGCATCATTTTAATTTTTAACCTATACTTACCTGTCAATAGAAGTCCAGAGTAAAACTAATATAAACAAAAAATTGTATATTAGTGAATTTAGGAACAAGAGAAGTAAAACTGAACCTGGGTAGTGTCCTTAACACCACAGTTGGTAATCCTGAATGAATGAACCGCCCAGTTTAGATAGAAAGCCTCCTCAGATTTCCTTAGAGGCAAACCTTCTCTTAGAGCAGCCTCATCAATCTGGATGACAGTAATACCAGCTTTCTCAAGATCCTCAACCTCATGCTTGATGGCCAAAGCAATCTGGTAGCAAGTTTCAAATCTGAAAACAGAGAGTTGATGTTAAATGTAACTATGTATCCCACAAAACAATTTGTTTAAGGATTAGCCAAAACCGGTTAATGTCATACCTAGGCTGGTCATCTCTTACAAAGGACCAGTTCAGAATGGTAACAGGGCCAGTAAGCATTCCCTTCATAGGTTGATTAGTCAGACTTTGAGCTGTAGAAGACCAGAAGACAGTCATGGGCTTGGGACGGCTCACATCACCATAGATAATCGGTGGCTTGACACAGCGGGATCCATACGATTGAACCCATCCATTGGCAGTGAAAGTAAAACCAGATAATTGTTCTCCAAAGTACTCAACCATGTCATTCCTCTGAATTGGGAAAATATATTCACAACAGTAAGGACTATTTTAACAATATCTTCACAACATTGATGTCCTCATTAAACTACCAAGTTAACAAAATTATATGTTCCACACCTCTGGCTCCCCATGCACCAAGACATCAATGTCAAGTTCTTCCTGGAGCTTAACAACTTGGTTGATCTCCTCCTTAATAAATTTGACATATTCTTCCTCAGAGATCCTAATAACAAAGTAGACATACCAGTTTAAATGAAAAATAAGTAAAACCAATCAGATTAGGGACATAACAAAAGAAAAAGATCAAAGATGCCAACTTGTTGGCCTTATATTCACGGCGCACTCTTCTAAGATCTGCAGTCTGTGGGAAAGATCCAATAGTGGTAGTTGGAAGAATAGGAAGATTCAGTTTCTTCTGTTGAGCATCCAACCTAGCACTTACATTTGTAGCCCTACGGTGATCAGAGCCCTTCAGAGCAGCAGCCTAAGCAAAGATACATTTAACAGTTTAATAATACACTTTCAACTTATAGGTCAACACGTATAGCACGAACAAAATGAATGATCCTGGAAAACACTTACAGCCTTTTGGACAGCCTCATTTGTCACTCTAGGGGAGGACTTCCTTGAAGCCAAGGCAGTAGCGTTAGCAGAGAAGAAAGCCTGCAGAAAGATGAGCAGTAATAAGATGAAAGATATCTAATATACCTAAACAAGGAGCTAAAACAGAGAGTGAATTTTCAAAAAGATATAAGAGGTTTGTTTTAATACAAAAATCTCAATATAACAGCAGAGTGAGCAGAAATCAGATGAAAATCCCCAGTGTTAGAACATACGTAGAAAAACAGCCACCAAAGGCAATAAATTAGTTTTAACAAGTGTCAGCACTGAAACAGTGTGTATCTGCTAGATAAAAACTGGTTTGTTCAATACCATTTTAAATGCCTATTGAATAAACAACTTCTTAAGACCCAAGTACTTAAGCCACTGTCCAATTGGAATTCCAAGTAAAAGCTAGATTTAAGTTTTTAACAAAAAAAAAATATGGCTAAGAAAGTGTACCTCATCCTTTTGTCCAGACAATGCATTGGCCAAGGCATTCACCTCAATTACTTTTTGTGCTGCAAATGCAAGCCAGGACTTAATCTCTTGGTCCAACTTGGTCTCATTCACCAGATCAACGGCAGTATGAAGAAGAGAACAGGATGTGCTGACCACAACCTTGTCTGCAGAAGATAATGATAATGAGCCTTTTAGCTTCTAGTCTGTCATACAGATGTGCAATAATTAGATAATGCAATCAATAATAAATTACCCTTTCCAACAATCCCCTCAAGAGCCTGCAAGGTGCTCAGAGAAGATGCAAGATTGTTGGCCCAAATATTCCTTCCATCAACTACACCAGCAAATAGAAATTTTCCTGATGGAAATCCTCCTCTTATTAAATCAAGAGTCTTTGTTCCACGAACAAGGTCAAATCCATATGCAGTAACAGCCTTCAATGAGGTAAGCGTTTTGTATGCTTCAACAGGAACATCAGCAAAGTATGTCTCTATAAGAACATTCAGACCAGATAAAGTCGAATCAAGCTCTGCATAGGCATAAGTAAATGCTTGTAACTGGTGAATATTGAGATCCTTAACGAGGGTGGGTTCATCAAACTGGATCCAGGTAGCACCAGCTGCCCTCAGTTCAGTCACAACCTCCCTTCAGTAAATTGTAAAGTATGAATAGAGCAGCCATCATATATGATACATGCACATACATCATTAGAAATTAAGGCCACACATACTTGTAAACAGGAAGGATCTTGTCAATTAGGGAGAGAAGAGAAAAGGATTTCTCAACACCCTTAGCTGGTTTGGACAGCAACAAGTAGGATACAGGTCCCACAAGCACTGGTACAGTATCAATTCCTAGCTGCATAATAGGAAGTATAAGCATTTATAAACATCAGAGAAAGAAGCACATACTCCAAGTACAATCTCTTTTTCTCTTTCTTAGTTGATTTATTGATAAGCATATAACAATTGGTTAGCTAAGATTTTTCCAAGATCAAAGGGCTCTTTGGCTCTATCATAGCCAAAACCTTGAGCTCTACCATCTTTGTCATCATACCTGCATCCTTTTTTCTCCTAAACAATATTTAAGCAAGAACAATGAATTTTCAGGTCTCGTTATTTCTTTTAATCATTACACTATTATATTTCATTAGGAATAGAATCAGCCAATTTTTTATACAAAACTTCAAATTCTAACACAACTCAAAGTACTGAAGTACTAGTTTTCACCTAACAATAATAACAACAAGCATTTTCTCACTAGGTGGGAGTTTTCACCTTGAAGAGAAAAAAACTATTTCCAGTTAAACAGATTATGGCAATTCTCTTTTTTTCCACACTTCTTTTAGATAGAAAATCATATATTCATTAAAAAAAAATGCAACAACTACTTGTTAGTGCAAGTTTAAGATGGCCTATCAATTTTCATCCACATAAGGACACCACATGAAGCAAGGAAATCTATAAACTTACAGCTTTAGCCTCATTGTATTCATCAACTGCCTTGTGTGATGCATAGGAGAACTTAACATCTGGACCCAATTCAGGGACAATGTAATGACTGTGCCACAAGAGATTATAATTTTCTTCAATTTAAAAAAAAATAAATAAACAAACACTGCCAGAACCATTTTCGATACAATTAGATAAATCACTTAAGTGGACAATACTTGGAATTAACAGTTGCAATTAAATTGTATACTTTAGAGACACAACAAAGATAATAATAAAATTTAATCCATATTTCAATCTTCTACCTTGATGCATGGATTTCAATTTTTTTTTACCTTTGTTCTTCTAAATTTCTATAATAATTAGTTTAATTGAACATCAAACATTTTGCAAATTTTTCCATATCAACTAAGTTTTTCAGTTTCATTAACCCAATTATATAAAAGACCAGAATAAAGATACCTTTCACAGCTTTCACCAATTACATTCATGCAAACGCCACCTATTGCCCTAAATTATTCCATATGAAATAAATAAATAAATTATTTACTTACTAGTTGGTGTCAAACCACTTGGTCATTTCCATAGCAGGTACGGATGCATTCCCTCGTGCCATGGAGAAGTAAACATCAAAGCCAATCTCCCTACCATTCCAATTATATCTAGCAGGAACAGCCCCAAGCATAGCTGTGGTGTCTAATACTTGGTCATAGTACGAGAAAGTGTTGCTTGGAATATACTTGATTCCAGCACCAGCCATCTGCTTCCAGACGACTGACCTGAGTTCTGCAGCAACCTTCTTCAGTTCCTCAGCACTACTCTTTCCATCCCAAAAAGATTCCAAGGCAAACTTAAGCTCTCTCTTGGGCCCCATGCGGGGATAACCAACAATATGGGATGCCATTGATCTGTTATTGCCAATACACAATTTGAATACCTCATATGACCAACTCAAATATGATCAAGACTCATATCATTTGAAATCCTATTAATTCTTTTGAGATAATGATAAACAAAGCCATAGGAGAGAAACAAAATAAATAAATCTGTTGCTATTATTTTGCAACAGAGATACGGACATAGACAAAGAGGGTAGCTAGTAGTGTAATGGTAAAGCAACTTCATCATACTACAAGCTTGGCAGCAATTTTTGAAACAAGCATATCAATTATCTTCAGTTTCATTTTTAGATGCCTAAGAAGCCATAGATTCGCCCCTCCAAATCCAAATTCAACCTTCAAAAAGTATGAAAAACCAAATCTAGACGGCCACGAAACATCAAGAACATGACGGGTATACTTAATAAACGAAAACCCATTACATACATAGATCGAATCTTGGTTCTAGCATGAAAATGGAAAACACCGAAATTCAAGGAAGAGACACACGCAGTGGAAGTAGAACCCACCTAGCAGTAGCTCGCACAGTGAAACGAAGGAAAGATGAACTGTAGGGAGACAATGAGAGCGACCGGTAAGAGAACGTGAAGGACGCAAGTGACCGAAGCGAGACTATGTTCATTTATAGGGCTGCAGCGTCCCCTTTACCTCTCTTTTTCCCTCAGCACTGTGGATTTAATTATTTAAATCTAATTTCCATATTATTTTTCCCCATTTTGAATTTTTCAGCACTCTTTTCGCCTTTCTTTAATTATATATCTTCATTTCTTGTCATATTCTTTCTCTGTACTTTTTGTATCGCTTGTCAGATTTGGCATGGCGCTGAAATAATTGGGTTCAGGTATGGAAGTTTGCAGTACTACGCGGTGTGTAATTTAAAAAAATAATAATAACAGTAAAAACTTTTCATTAACTTTAAAAGTTGAAAATTGTTTGGTTTTATACTACTGAAATGTTATACATTTAATTGAGAAATACAAAGAAATCTGAATTAGTACCTTTTGCATTTTGGATTTTCTGAAGTTTAGATTTGTAAATTTTTTGTAAAGTTAGTAAAAAAACATGCACAAATTTTCTAAAACCTAATTTTAATGTTAGAATTTATTTTTTAAAATGTGGATTCTTCATTTTATCTTGTGTTTGTTTTTCTTCAATGTACATAAAACTTACAAATAAGAACCTCAAGATTCAAATTCTATTTTGTGAGAATTAATAAATCCATCAAATACAAATTATTTATGAGAATTTTATTTTATTTTTTTATTGATTTTGCTCACATTAAAATTTAAAGTTGGATCATTTGATTTGACTTGAAGATTACAAAATGGTACTAATGAGTTAGAATTTGTCAGTTGAAAATTTTTTAATTACTTAAAAAATATTTGATATACAGTTATTTTGTATATCATGGTATATTTTATATCATGGCATGAAATATTATAGCATAAGATAGGTGATATTCATGATAACTATATTGGGTTTGATATTAGCGGTATTTAATATCTCAATATATGAATATTTGGTTGCACATATTAGAAATTTTTTTTAATTTTTAAATATATTCTTTTAAGTTTAAATAAGTTATGTATTAAAAATTTACATTATTTTTATTATTTGTGAATGAATATAATCAAAAAAATTATAAAAAATGCAAAAGTTTATAAGTAATTTATTCTTTCTTCTTTATATAAAAAATAAAATACAACTGAATTTTTTTAATAATTTATGTATTATATTATTTATGTTTGTAATTTTCTATAAGTAAATTTTGTTTTGAAGTTAATTATCATAGAAAGACAACAGTAAAATTGACAACTATATATATATATATATATATATATCCTACTCAACCCTGTAATATCTGATATAATATTTTGACTGTCATCCCATAATATCTTTTTGCCTAGAATTTGATATCAAGTTATTATCTAAAATATCGCTCTATTATCATAAATAAAATACTATTATTCAATTATTTAATACTAATACCTAAAATATCACTATATATGATTTGGCAAAGTCAAAATTACAGCCTGCCAAATGCGTTCTTAAACTAACAAAGCCAAATGATTAGTGTGAAATACTAACAAGATGTGAATATCGAATACTAAATATTAATTTTTTTAAAAGTTTAAGCAATCATGTACTGTAATGAGATGAATAGTAGCATATTAATTATAGATGTTACACAATCTCTCCGCAAAAATTACGTTGGTAAATAGACTTTTTATTGAAAGTATTCTAATTTAGCTGATAAATTTTTTTCCTATAATAAACATTGAATTTAAATTCCATTTAAAAAGGAATTTTATATCCCCTATTTTATAATTCATACTATTTGTGTGTGTGTATATATAGACCAAATAAATAAAACAAAAAAAATCAATAATGACATATTAGGTAGGTAAATGGGGATAGGCAACTGACTGGAAAATGCATGATTTTGATCATACTACTCAACCTTATTTTATTTAAAAAATTAAAATGAATTATATAGATTTCTATCAAATTTTATTTAAATTATAATCTTTCTTTTTATTTTTAAAATATATACAAATTTTCTTTAAAATAATAAGTTATCGCATATTTTAGTTCAATTTTAATTTTTTTAACTAAAATACTCTCTATTAACTTAAATACATATTTGTTTAGCCCAAAAAAATTTTAAATGAAGAATATTCTAATTAAAAAAATAAAATTTGATTAAAATGTAAAGTAATTTTCTTTTTTTTTTTTGTTTTAAGAGACATTTGTGTATATTTTAAAAATAAAAAAAGAGATATGTGTTATTTTAATAAAACTCATGGTAGGTATGTGTAATTTACTCAAAAATTAATAATTTAACATTAAAACTATAAGAAAAAAGAATGATACAAGGGAAACACTTTTGTGAACACAAAAATTCAAAAAATTTAATACATATATAGTGATTGATCTCATTACAATAATAAAAAAAATTCCGAATTCTTTATGATGATAAAGTAAGAGAAGTGATTTTAAGTGAAAGATGAGATAAATAACTAATCATTACTAAATTATAAATTGATTGTCCTAAGTAACATAAAATCAAGAAAACCATTTATTACATATTTGTAGTAGTTGTTTCCATTTTTCTCTCACCTTTTCCTTAAAATTAGTACTCTTCTTGTTTGGTATTTCCCACACCCGCTATATATGCTTGTGTGTGTCAATGAATTATACAAATGAAAACTTCAAAGTTTTCTTTGCTTTATTACAAAAAATCATATTTTAGGCCACGGTGATAAAGGTTGCCACCAAAGGCACCACTCTTCAAATCATGCCACTTGTTTGGTGACAACGCTTCCTTTGAGTGATAACCATCAAAGGTCAACTCTGCAAATCATGCCAGATGCAATACTTTTGGTGGCGATTATAGGTCCCACTTTTACATTTTTGGTGGTTATTAAAGTCACCTTAGATAGTGACTATTGAAAGCCACCACCAAAGGTATCCCTTCAAGTTTTGTGAGTGAGGACACACACGCAAGACTTTTGGTGGCAATTCTCGATAGTTGCCCATTAGGTTGATTGGATTGTGCCATGAGATAGACTTCAAGTGGTGACATTTTTCCTTCTCAAGTGTTGTTAAATATGTCTCGCGGGAGTAAGATAATTAACAAGAGCCCAAACGAACCCTTTGATTTTAAGCAACTATAACTCTTAATCCTATAGGAGTTTTGGACCTTACTACATATTCACGAAAAAATCTTTCAAAACCCATTATCATTGCCAATGTGTTGCACTTGGTTGAGGCCATTTTCAAGCCCCAAATCCCTCATTTGTTTTGGGCCTATTTTAGTTTTTTCCTCCTAAATTAGAGTGAAAATGTTAAAACATTTTTGTTTAATTTTGCGACAACTTTTGACTTCTGAGTTCTAAAATTTTCTCTTTAATGTTTCCAATTTTTCATTTGTTTTCACTGCATTACTATAGCTCATAACCTTTTGTCATCCCAAACAACAACACAAGTAAGTTCCCACTACCCCATAACAAATATCAAAGAATCATATTCTAACAACAAATCCTAAAACACCACAAATCTATTGCATAAATTCCAAGTTTAATTGACAAATGGCTTTCTTTCTTGCTTTATTAGCTTTTTAGTAAGCCTGAGCAAAATGAAACTTCAACAAGCATTGTCCCAGTATTACATTATACTTCTATGATGAGTTAGACCCTTGTTGCCTTATATATTATCCAAAGTAATCTTGATGAGGCACTTACAATAACTTGCGTTTAACCTCATGTTTGAAGTCCAAACATTTTTGGCTTCAATCAAAATTTTATGCAATTGATAAATAAATTCATATCTAATACATATTATATCTAATTTTGATATTAATATATAAAATATAAATGTCATACTATTAAATAATAATTTTTTTATAATCTATAATTTATCTATATCTATCTATAATCTAAAATAATTTTTTTTATTAATTTGACTTTAAGGACCCTAATCTTTTAACTCAGCAGAGATTTAATATTGCTCGCATTAAATTGTTTCCATTTAATACTGCTCACATTAAACTTTAATCTTTAAAATTTTCATTTTTTATAAATTATTTACCTCTTAATATCTTTGAAGTCAATAGATTATAAAATTTATATTTTTAAATTTAATTTTAAAACTTACACACACACACACATCAATACACAAAATTCGATCCAAATTTTTTTTTGCCAAAAATTTTCCCAAAAATTAATTAGCACCACTTTTACTCCAATTTGCTCCATGGAGCCAAATGGAATTAGGAAAACAAAATTTCATTCATAGTCTTAGCCTCTGTTCCCAAGCTTCAAATTGGGAAAGAGAAAAACCCACCCACACCGCCTGTAATTATTAGGTGGAGTAATTAAGCTCATATATAGTCATACGTAATTGCTAATAAAGTTACTTGTTTTGGAATGAGCAAATTTCATACTCCTTAGGCCTCAAACAGCTCATTACGCCCAGGCATGCTTGTGGTTTTTTTGTTGTTGCAATTTGCAAAATGTTGGCTCAAGAGAAGTTTAGTGTTGATACTTATTATTTGTTTTTTTTTCCTCTTGTTGTTACCCATTTGTAAAATTTTATGCAAGATCAAAGCTGTTGATAATGATAATTGGCAGGGAATGCTTGATTAGTGTGAATGAGAAGACTTGCTTTCATAAAGAAGAAAAATAGATACAAGCAAAATTATGATGTTTTTAACACTTTTCATGCAAGAGATTTTGTCGTCTAAACATCAAGGATCATTGCATGGAATAATTGAATCTCACATTAATCACTTACACATAAATCAATCACTAACTTGGAAGTGACTTCCAAGGTCACAGGCAACTATTTATATTTGAAAATTTATGAGATAAGAAAAAGTTGGTGTCATTTCTGTCATTTAGTTATATGCTATATATTATATACGGAACTATTTTCAGAATAAGTTGGCACTACAATATTTGCATGTCAAATCAAATTGTGTTAATTCGCTTTTTTTCTTTTTTAAGTAGGGACAAATTCAAATTATTGTTGCAAATGCTTTGGGTCGCACTGTAAGGACAAACAATTTCGAAAATCAAATAAATTAAATATATTTCCGGTATTAATTAAGTATCAAACATATAAGTGTTGATTATTGTACTTGTAGGTATTCATTATTGTACATATAGTTTTTAGGTTTATTTGTTTTGAAACACTTTGCATTAAATATTACATGTATTTTAAAATTAATTTGTAATAATAATATTATTTAGATTATTGAAGATTTGAAAGATATGTTTATGGTCGTCATACCATAAAATCAAAGATGTGATCGATACAAAAAAATGAGGTGAAGACTGTATCCGTAAGCTTAATGGAACAATTTGGACTTATACTTTCTCTCAATACTAAAAGACAATCATGGAGAAGATTCAATTTAAGATCACATTCCATTTAAATTGTCAATTCTATGATTCAAATCTTTGATTACATAATTCATTTTCAATTTCTTACAAAAATTTTAAGAGAATATCTTTTGAAAATAGAACATCTTAAAATTTCGACAATAACTAGAAACTCATCAATATAACAAAGAGAGTTTCACCCTCAAGTTCTATCAGCTACACATTATGAAATAGGGGTGGGGAATCTTACTTATTGACTAGCAAAACTATGCCTAGACTACAACAGATTAAATTTACAACAATAATGAATACAAGGCTCATGTGAAGCAAAGCGAGGCTCACCAATGAACTATTAGCTCCTCCTATACCATGGATATGAGTTGTCCTACATTATTATTTAGAACTTGTTAATGTTAAAAGAGTGAGTTTTGACACTCAATAAGCGGATAATATAAACAATAGTAGAGAAGGGACAAACCAAGGACACACATAAGTAATTTTAATAAAAAGAAAACATAAATAAATATAACAATAACAATAAGAGGTCATAATGAGGAATAAAGTATCATTTCAACATTAGAAAGAACAATAAGATTCCAAGAATTGAGTAATTCAATATTAATAGAAATAACATAAAATTAAAAAAGTAAGTTATAGTACGTGGGCTTTAATCCCTTCACTAGGCACGTGACCTTAGCTCAAGTTTGATTTTATAAATATTTTATCCTAATTTCTCTTTTTCACCTTTGAAAATGTTTTATTTTATTTTATTTTATTTTATTTTTCTTTTATTTTCTATTATTATTATTATTACTCTTTTTCTTTTTTTATTATTATTATTATTATTATTATTTCAAAATTATTTTTAGGAAATAATTTATTTTCTCTTTTTTTAGCCATTTGTGTTGTGCTTAACCCTCATTAGGTTGTTAGGTGTGACTTTCTATAATTTAATTAAAGAGAAAAATTATTTTTGAAAAACAATTTATTTTCTCTTCCTTTATTTTAAAAGTCATTCATGTTATGCTCAACCCTTAATAGGTTGTCAAGTGTTGACTTTCTATAATTTAATTAAAGAGACAAAAGAAGAATTATATCCAAGTTGTAAAAATTTCCCTAGCATATCATTCACCATTTGACTTTACTCATTGAAATGTATGAATGGAGTAATGTATCATTCACTTCCTATTAGAGTTACTAAATGAGGTTTTATGACATTTGAATGTATTCCTCAATCTTTTAATTAAATAAAAGGGATAGTTAAGAACTTAGCTCATGACTATAAAAAAATTTTATGTATGTCCAAATGATTACATACTATATTAGAAAGAGCATGAAAATGACACCTCTTGCCATGTTTGTGGAGCTTTATGATGGAATGAATATCCTCAAGTGGATTGTGAGATTAAGGAATCCAAAAAAGTTCATAAAGTACCTACTAAAATTCTTAAATACTTTTCTCTTATTCCACTACCTAAAAGGCTTTTTATGTGTTCCAAGATTGTTAGTTCATTAAGGTGGCATATGGGGGAAGATCATTCAAAGAATGGGAAGTTAAGACATTCTATTAGGTAGCCAAGCAAGGAAAATTTTTAATGAATTGCACCTTGATTTTGCTAATTATTCTTGTAATGTAAGACTTGGGTTATTTAGTCACATATTTAATCCATTTAGGACTATAAGCATATCTTATAGTATATGGCTTGTGGTATTAATGGCATACAATTTACCACTAGGCCAATATTACCTAGAAATGACATTGATGTGCACCTTCAACCATTGATTAAGGAGTTGAAGGTGTTGTGGGACATAGGAGCAGAAAACTATAATGTTCCAAGAAATCATACCTTTCAAATGCATGCATGCTTTCTTTGGACTATTAATGACTTTCTTGCATATGCTATCTATCTAATTGAAGAGTTAATAGAAAGTTAGCATCTCCATATTGCAATTATGGGACTTATTCAAAATATTTGAAACATAGTCAAAAGGTGTTGTATAGATCATCATTTTTTTTTTTGGGCCTTTAGACCACCCATAGAGATCTAAGAGGTCTCTTAGTAGCAAAACAAGACATAAGATGATTTATGAGTTCAATTTAAATTTAAAAAGCTTAACTTGAAAATTATAGATCTAGGGTTAATAGTGACGATAAGGAATTTAGATATTTAGCTACTATAATTTATGTTTAGTCAAATAAATAGTATATGATGTCAATTAAATAGTTAGTTGTTAATTTTATGTTTAATGTGGTTTTATGCATCGTTGAGGATATATTGTCAATTGAGATTATGATTGGAGCCAATAAAAGAATCTCTACTATTGGTCCTTCTCACTAAATGTTTAAATAACAAGGTAACATCTTTCATTTATATCTTAATTATATTTCCCTACCTCAGGTATCATTTTAATAATTTTGATTCTACTATGTTATGGGAAAGCAAATCTTAAACCTTTGAAAATTTTTAATTGCAAAATATATTATAATGTATGATGAAATTCATGAATGTGTGATATGAGAATAATGTATTCTCATATATGCAAATATATAGATGGTGGTAAAATCTCTAATATGTTATTTTCTTTCTTTTTCTTATTATGAAAACTTCTGTAAATTTTTTCCTTTATTTGTTTTATAAATTATTTTTCTTGTTTTAATTTTTCTTATATAATTTTCTAAAAATTGATTTCTAGTTAATTGATAATTATGATATATATATATATGCATTTATTTGAATTATCTTTATTTTTATTTTTATTTTTATTTTTTATTGTTGCTTATGAATTATTTAAAATGTAATAGATGGAATATGGTATGAACCCTGTAGCCATTAGTTAGGATAATAACTTAGATGTATCGACCTAAGTTGAATTGTGACAAAAAGTGTAGAGGTGCTATGAGATGTGATAAAAAGAATGGTGACACTATGAAATTGAGAAATAAATGTAGTGCAATGGCACTAAGAGAGGAATTTTTGAAATAAAGTGCAGTAACACTAAGATGTGAAATAAGTGTAGTATAATGACATAGTGAATAGTAACAAATATGGCCCTTTCACACGTGTGAACACCGTATTTTGTCCGAACTCATTACAAATCAAATTAGCAAAAATACAAACAAAAAAAAGAGAAAGAAAATGGAAATTAGGAGAACATGAAAACAATGATGAAAAAAAATAGGAAAAATTAAAATAAAAGCTTTAGAAAATAATGACAAAACCTGAAAAAAAAAAAAAAAAAAGGAAAATAAATAAAAAGAAAAGAACCCAAAGCCATAGAAAAAATTAACAAAAAAAAAAGAGAGAAGAACAAACACAAAAATTTTGGAAAAAAGAAATTGGGCCAACTTAACCTAAAAAAAAAAAGAATTTTCAATTGCCTCAAGCCCATTAGAAAAAATAGGCCCATAGCCCATTTCAGCTAAATCTCGCCCCAACCTCTTCTGAAGCCTAACCCGGATCCATTAGCTGACCGGCTGACCCATCTCTTCCTCTAACATGAACCACGCACGACGCTGAAAGGCGCATGAAACAAAATGAAGGGAGCAGAAGGAAGCAGAGCGAAGCACAGAGATGGAAAGCGAGGGCCAGTGTTTCAGAGAGTTCCAGAGGAGCAGACCTGCAGTGAGGGGCTTGAGGGTTTGACCTCCTTCTCCCGTCCCTTTCGCCACCAGAGACAGAGGATCATTGACACGAAAATGGAAGGGGAGCAGAGGAAGGCGTGGATCGAGATGGGGAAAGACGGAAAAGAGAGCTCAATTTGGACCGAAAAGAGGGGGATTCTTGAATAAAAGGAGAAGGAGAGCGATTTTGGGGGGGGCGTCTCTTTCGAACTGGTCTCGGGTTAGAGAAGCCGGGAGAGATTCAGTGAGACTAAAAAGGGAAGAGCCTTACTCTGAGAGGTTTTTTGGGAGAAATTCAACGGGAAAATACAGGGACGAGGGAGCGATAGATTGAGGGGAAGAAAGAAAAGGGAGAAGTTCGAAATCAGAGAGAGGGGGAATTCGGAGAACAGAGGGAAGGAGGGAACCGAAAGAAAATCGAAGCCTAGACAAAGGGAGACGGGGATTAAAAAAAAGGAGATAGTGAGAAATTGAAGGAGAGCTTGATCGAAGGAGAGTATCGGAGGAACCAAGACGGAGAGTTCGAAGAAAGGAGCAAAGAGGAGGAGCATTTGGGGCAAAGAGGGATTCAGAGGACAGCGCTTCTCTGCTGTGGCATCTGCAGGTAAGATTCGAACTGTTTTTCTCCCCTCTTTTGCTTGCCTGGGAATGAGATGCCCTGAATCTGCTGTTGATGAAATAAAAAACTAGGAAATGATATCTGTACATTGAATGGGTCTGGATGATGATTGAACAACCATGCTCTGTACCCGCTGTAAGGTGTGCATAGCCAGTGTTCGATAGAATGCTTGAAAGAAACCCGGATGAAATTTTAATCTACGATTAGCATGTTGATGCTGAGTCTGTTAAACATTAATTGAGATTCCCCTGTTGATGTTTTTCTTTCGATGAATGGATGTCTGTTTCGGAGTGTAAATGTTCACATGAAGGCCTCTAACCCTCAACTTGTTTAATCCATGTTTCGAATCGATAAGAACAATGGTCTTGTTAGTGCAAATTCGAACGGGTAAGGTCTGTTGTTAATAGGGCGTAGGCAACTTGCTGCAGCCTAAACTTAACTCACCCACAGGTGTCTTTGGTTATTCGAGTATGGATATTATACATATTGCTAAAAAAGGTATCTAGGAATCTCGAGGGAGGGAGAGATTGTATGTTTTAGTGCCTTACACATGCAAAACACAGATGCCTGCACAGGTTATTTAGTCTTTATGCTCGTTATTGTTATTTTGTTTACTTATTTTTTTCTTAAAAAAAAAAAGGAGGGGGCTGCCATGTGGGATATCTTGTCCCCTTAGGCACATAGGATCATACCTGAGAATCATGTGGGGTAATAAGCCTCCCTGATATCTATTAGGTTCGTAGTTGCGTTTGACAAGTTTTGGGGGTTCCAATGGCCCATACGTAATTCCGTTTTCAAAAGAATTCCAAAAAAAAGGAGAAGAGAAAAATCAAATTTAGCCTCTTGACGGAAAGAGACAAAAATAAAGATAAATTAATTGAATAATTTCTTCTTATGGTAAAAAATGAGGAATAATAAAATAGTTTTCCAAATCTTTGAAAGGGTCAATATATTTACGAATTAAGTTTGACTCTTTTAACGCCAGAAAAATAAAAAAGGAGCTTTTTCTTGATATATTTAGGAATTGAGTTTAAGTCTTTAAAAACTAGAAAAGTCAAAAAGGAGTTTTTTTTATTCATTTTATTTTTCATAATTGATAAAAGTTTTTAAAATTAAATTTAGAACAAAAAATAAAAACAAAAAAATAAAAACAAAAAATAAAATAGAAGTCAAAATGAAAAAATCAAAGATCCAAATGAAAGGAAAGATTAAGAAATGGGAGTAACCCAAATTTTGCAAATGGAAACATACCAACTAACTTCAAAATTGTTTAAATTGCAAGAGTTTAAATTATTCTATGTTCTTTTTCTTTTCAACCAAAGCAAAAAAAAAACAGAGACAAGAAAAAAGAAGAAGAAAAAGGTAGAATTGGTTCTGCATTTTGCAAACAAAAACACCTCAATCTAATTTCAAATTCGTTTTGTTTACAAAGGTCTAAACGATTTTTACTCTTTTTTTTTTCTTCTTTAAAAAAATAAAAATAAAAAATAATAATCAGAAATCAAACAAAAGCCAAATAAAAAAAATAAAAGAAAAAACAATGAAACGAAAAGGAATGAAAAGTAAAAAGCAAGAAAAATTTAAATTAAAAATTAAATTAAGTTTTTCTTTAACAAATTAAAACACATCGAAACTCGTTTTATTCGTTAAAAGGAAAAGTGATTTATGTTTTTATCCTTTTGGAAAAAAACAACACCCAAATGAAAAAATTAAATTAAAAAAAATTAAATTAAAAAAATTAAATTAAATTAAAAAATGGAAAAACAAAGAACAAGAACAAAACAAAACATAAGACAAAAAAAGGAAGAAAGAAAAAAAAACAACAACTAATTAAATACAATTTTCAGTCGAACTACGTGGACTTTGATCCCTCTCAGAGGGTACGTAGGCTCTAGGCTTTCATCCTAGGTCAAGTCCGTCTTTGTAAATAAAATTTTCTTTTCTTAATTTCTCTTATTTTACTTTTCTAATTCTTTCTCCCTTTTTATTTTAATTTTATTTCTTTGATCTTTATTTCTTATTTTGCATATGATTTATTAGGAGAATTAAAATAGACTAAAGGCCATATTGATTTTGTACAACTGACTTAGGGTAACCGTTCTTAGTAACGGGTGTTGTGGGGTGCCTAACACCTTCCCCACTCACAATCGACTCCCGAACCTATTTTTTTTGATTCGCAGGCCATTTTTCTTATTTTCCAAATAAAAAGGCTTTTCCAAAGTTTTGCCTTTTCAAAAATTAAAATTTTGGTGGCGACTCTACTACTTATTCTTAATTCTGATTTCAGTTTTCATTCTCTTTGGAAATTGAATTGAAATTTCTTCTTTTTAGAAATTTTCTTTTTAAAAGCGCCACGCGGTCGCATTTTCGGGTGTGACACACGATACTCATCCAATAGTTTTGTGTTTCATTATCTTTAAAAATCATAATTTTTTTGAAGTTAGTTATTACTTGAATGAAAGTGTTTACTTTTTGAATATTCATAAGTTAATATTTCATCTTATTGTATTTTCTTCTTAAAGTTTTGATTGCGAAAAACTCATATATACATCTTATTTCCCTTTACATTCATTTTGTTATTTATGCATTTACTAAGTTAGAGGACTTACCTCTTAGTTTCTTTTTTTTTTTTCCAGATTAATAGGTAGTCGAGTGAAGTGCTTTAAGATTAATGTACCTTCCTAGTAGGTAAGCTTCTTATTAGATGTTTGGTGATATAAGACTCCATGACATTATGACTACTAATTATCTAGTTAAAAAAGGTAAAGTCAAGTAGGCCTTGTAATGGCCATGGTCTCTTAGTGATGTTCACTATTTTCTTTTTACTTTTTTCTTTTTTTTGTTGTATTTTGAGAAAGTTTTGAATACTAAATAGTAACCAATTGTTTAAATTGGGAAATGTCCATTTTCCAATAGAGGTGCTATTGGTTTTTTTTTTTCTTTAGGCAACTCTTAAATGGTTTTGTTGCAAAATAAAATTGACAATTTTTTTATTTTTGAGACAAATCTTTTAAGATGTATCAGTCTTTATTTTGGTTAAAGGGCCACATTCCTTTGGCTTATTAAGCTAAGTTAGTTTAGGTTGGATTAGTCTATGTATCAATCACAGCTAGGGATTTTGGGTCATGATAGTGTAGAAAGGAGGTGATGCAAGTGAGAAAGAGATGTTCAATAATTAGGATTTTTGTTGTAAAGAGGTCTAAAGGGATTTGTGTAGGATATGTCATGTGATTAATTTTGTGTTAGGGACTTGGGATAAGAACTGGGGTGGGTATTGGGGCCATTTAAAAATTTATGGCTTCCAATGCTTTGGGTTAATTTTTCCATTGAGAGGAAGGAGATTTTTTGAGGAAAGGAAGTAAAGGTTTGTGCGATAGCATGCAAATGATAACTGCTAATTGGCATTTGGTAAGGAGGATAAAGTTTTGAAAAGGTTAAAGATTTAGTAATTGTTGGATGGGAATTTGACTAAAGCACTTTGTGAGGGAGGTTAAGAGAGATGAAGATAGAAGTCTGTTAAAAGTTTTGAGGGGAGGATGAGGATGGTTGTGAAGACTTTTAGATAGAGTATCTTTAAAGCTTAGTTGA
The DNA here is from genome assembly GCA_032878935.1 of Erythrophleum fordii. Classification (NCBI taxonomy): domain Eukaryota; kingdom Viridiplantae; phylum Streptophyta; class Magnoliopsida; order Fabales; family Fabaceae; genus Erythrophleum; species Erythrophleum fordii. The sequence continues at coordinate 30,972,678 of JAVQMF010000058.1, read as the reverse complement.
TAGAGAGGGAGATTTAAGAGATCATCTTTGGGAGGAGAAAAATTTTAGGAGGAAGGAGAGCAAAAATTTTAGGAGGAAGAGTCCATGGGGTAGTAGAACATAAAAAGAAGATTTGAGGAGAAGAAAAAAGTCAACTAGAGTATTGTCGATGCTAAGAAAAAGTGAGAGAAATATCTTAACTCATCTTGGGAATGGAAACTATAAATTTAGAGACTTACCACATCATGATAATAAAATTAATTGGCTCATCTTACTAAGGTTCATATATATATCTCATAAAAAAAATTCATAATATAACTAATTATTGTGCACAAGAAGATAAAAATAAAATTTGTGTACCATGATTTACAAAAAAAAAAAAAAGAGAAAATAAATGAAAGCTCTATAAGACCTTATGATAAATAACGATAGTTAATAAATGTAATGACTCAACAAATATAAACTATAATAAATATGATCTATTGAATCCTAACATTAAGGTTTTAAAAGCTTAATTTAATATTGCTTCATATCATGTTCAATATCCCATATCAAAGGAGGTTAAAATATAACGATATTGATTAGATTAATCATTCACAACTTACTTTGACTTGCCTAAAGATGACAGCATGTAGGGTAACCCTAGAAAAGATTAGTGATAAAAATTCTCAAATTGATCAAAAATTGAAAAATAAGCAAAACTTGGATAGTGTAAATGGATCAATCTATTGGAAAATTGAGAAGCAAAAAATAGTAGAAACAAAATTAAAGATTTGACTTTTAGAAAGAGAGAGCGAGCTAAAAATAACTTCCTTGAGATATTAGATAGAGAGTTTAAGGGACAGTGAAATACTTCAAGAAGTAAATTAGACAAATATTATTTTTATTCCTAAAATAGATAAGCCTAAATTAGATAACAATTCAAAATTATCTCTCTTTGTAATGTTCTTGGTAAGATGATCATAAAAATTATTGTTGCTAGCTTAAAGCCTTTGTTACCAAATCTTGTTTCTACTTTCCAATCAAGCTTTTTGCATGGTAGAAATATTAACATCATTATAATGCATGAGGTATTTCAGAATATGAAAAAATAAAAAAATAAAAGCAAGCATGATTTCCTAATCATGAAAGTGGCTTAACTAGAACTTTATTGAAAATGTTTTGAAGGAAACAAAATACCCTAATAATTTTTACAAACTCATTATGATTTGTTTTACCTCTTCCAATTTAAATGTTCTTTAGAATGAAGAAACAACTAAATATTTTATTCCATCTAAAGGTATTAGATAAGACAACTCATTGTCTCTTTAAAATTTTGTCCTTTGTATAAATAAACTATCTTATCTTGTTTTATATTAGTGGAAAAAAAAAATTGGAAGCTTAAGAAAGTAGGTAGAAAAAGTTCACAAATCCATTATCTTATGTTGGCACTTCATTTACTCTTATTTGTGGAACCCATTATGGATCAAATTAGTTTTATTAGGAATCATCTCTATAATTTTAGTGGTAAGTGTTAGGAAAAAAAGTACTAAGTATTAGTAAAACTTTTCAAACATGTTAGTGATGCTATGGCTAATGACATTTTATCCAAAAGAATGTCATTTTGCAAGAATTAATGATGTGGGAAAGTATTTAGCCTTTAATTGTCACCACCTAAAATCCTAGGTTGTAGCGGCGTATAGATTAACCTAACCTAAGGCTAGCCTAACCTAGCAAGCCTAAAGAACCACTCTCACATAGATTATAATAAGCTAACAACAAGACAATAGAGTTACCACACTTTGAAATTACACATTTCATTTTGTAGGGATCATTTGGAGGTTGCTAAAAATCTAGTAGCACCTCAATTGAAAACTAAACACACCATACCTATACTACAACCAACAACCTAGCACACAACACATACACTTTCTCAAAACATATTCAACACAAAAACAACACAAGTTTTCAATATATGGTCAATGTGACATCTTAAGGGCCATTACATTACTTACAACACTTTGTCATACTCATACAACCTAAGACACCTCAAAACTATAGTCGTGACACTAGAGTCTAACATAAGCATCTATTGAACAAAACATACCCAAAACTTTTGGGGAATATTTGAGTCCCAAATCACTTCAATCAACTACTTACTAATTTGAAAAATAAATATAAGATTGTGGTAAGTTTACCATTGACTTAGTAAGTGCACAAATCACAAAGTACATGAAAGAATAAACAAACATATATAAACATACTTTTTGCAATTGAGTATTCAAGTGAATAATTAACCATGTTTCATTTGTAAATGAAATAAGAATACACCAAATTGCTTGGATAACAATTCATCAATCTAAAATATAACTTAAAATCTAAAAATATATATAAAAAAGGGTACTATTAGAAAAAACCATCACCACCACCGAGTGTTGTCACATGGTGTACATGTTACAGATAGTGCCACTACATTTGTATCACAATTAGCCATTATTAAATGCTGCCACATGGTAGACATATCATAATTAGTGCCATCACACTTTTATTACATCATCTCTCCACCATGTGTTGCCCACATGTTGTATTTATCATAGCTAGTACACTACACTTTTACCATATCATCAAATGATATAATGCCATCACACTATATATATACATATATATCACATCCCAATTAGATGCACCTAAGGTTCTAACCATATCTTTATCCATTACTTTAAATAAAAATAGTAAAGGAGAATAAATAAATAACAAAAAATAACTTAGAAGAGATAATATCAAAATCCAATCATAATTAAATAATGATAAATCACAAAAAAGGAAGTGGTTTAAAAAAATTGAAGTAAAAACAACAAACTAATAGAATCAACAAAAGAATGACTTTATATAAATAAAGTTTATTATGAATATAAAGATAATTTACTAAAAATATAAAATAAAAATAGATTAAAGATTTTACCATTTTTATCTCTCTCTTGCTCGCATACACATGCGGGTGCGCATACACACACACACACACACACACATATCATTACATCATATAATGCCACCACACTATATATATATATATATATATATATATCACATTCCAACTAGGTGTACTTAGAGTTCTAACCATATCCCCATCAATCACTTTAAATAAATAAGAAAGGAGAATAAATAAATAACATAAAATAACTTTAAAGAGTAATATCAAAATCCAATCATAATTAAATAATGGTAAATCACAAAAAATAAAGAAATGGTTTAAAAAATTGAACTAAAAATAGCAAATTAATATATCAACAAAAGAAGAACTTTATATAAATAGAGTTTATTATGAATATAAAGATAATTTACTCAAAATATGAAATTAAAATAAATTAAAAATTTTACCCTTTTCATCCCACTCTCTCTTTCTCTCTCTCTCTCTCTCTCTCACACACACACACACATAGATATGACCACTTTCACTTACCATATTCTCACTTGCATTTCCTATTGTGTAAAGCTTTTGTTTCTTTGATGTATAACTTTCATGCCATACATATCTCATGCAACAACTTTTATCAATCATTAACTACAACTTAAGAAAGTTATTTGTCCCATTATTATCACATTCTCTACACATAAAACACACATATATCACACCACACAAATAAAAGTTTTAAAACCAATGATTTATTCCCTCAAGATGGTAGAGCATGAAAACATAAAAGTAAAAGTTAGGCAAGAAAACGTAATTAAGGCATGGATTGAAAGTTGTTACTATGCTATTTGTATACTCATCAATAGATATCGATAGTAGAGGTCCCTTCTCATATTATTCAAAATTGAATTCCAATTGAAAGATTATTCTTAATGCTACCTAGAACAACATTTAATATAAAATTTATGATTTAGCTACTCAACTAACATATACTACTATCAATTTAATCCAAGTACATCTTCTAACACCTGAAGCTCTAATTTTCATCTAGGTTTCCTATTAGTACCACAAACCCTAAGTTTAGGTTTTCCAAATCAAGTTTCTAAAGGTCAAACTGAATCTAGAATTTACCTTATGGCGCTAAGAATTGAAGATCAAAGTATGGATTTCACACTTTGAAAATTCAACAATGAAAACCCCAACTTTAGGAGCTTACTCATGGCTTAAAAAAGAGGAAGAAGAACTATAACCCTTAAAGCTTCATCAAGGCATGGAAAATGATAGAAAATTAAGAGAAAAGATGCAAGAGGGAGGAGAGAATCTTGCCTTCCTAAAACCACCATGACTTATTGTTAGAATATATGTAGAAGAAAGAAAATAATAGACACATTGTGACGGGGGAATGACAACGACATGAAGGTATCCACCAACTCAAACCACTAGTGAAGGTATGATAATGGTGGGGGCATGTGAGGAGGATGGCAAACTCACTACTCACACAAAGACCTATGATGCTACACAATGAAAAGAATATTTACAGAGCTTTGAAAAAATGAATGGAATGAGGGGAGAAGACAGAACAAAGAGGAATCGAAAAGAAAAAGAAGAAGAATAGGAAAAAGAAAAAAAAAAGGAAAAGTAATGGAAGGTACATGATATTTTTCTACTATGATTAACTAAAACACAAGGTAAATTATCTTTACACATCAGAAGGAACTAAGACACACAAAATTTATAGATTCTCAAGTAAACTTATTTTAAGATTTTGAGAAACAAAAGTATCCTGATAGATATCAAAATAGCTTTTTAAAATTATTTTTAAACTCTAAATTTTCTTTAAAATTACCTACTCTTTTTTTCTACCTTAAAATAATATATATTACATTATGAAACATTATTTTTAATTTCCTAACTTTGATTATTATCCATTAGAGACCTATTTGCAATTTTTAAAAATTTTCAGGGTATTACACTGATATTGCTCATGTTAGAGTAACAAAAGATATTATGATTATCCACTATTTAGGTCTCTAACTTCTTCCAATATTCCTTATTGTCACATGCATAATAACTGACTTCCTACTTGGATTTTAGTTGGTAATGAGAAAATGAAATAGACATTATATATGGTCTGCTCTTGACAAAAGAAAAACACATCTTATTAATTGTTGTAACATGTGTTTGTCTAATCAAACAATAGGGGTTCACAAGCTGGGCAAGGTTGGGTTTTGGTATAACTTGATGTCCAGCCTAATTTACATTAGGCTACCTTTTTTAAACCTAATGTTTAGGCTTAGCCTAGTTTGGTTTAATATTGGACTAGTTTGGTTGGGTCACTTTTTTTTTCAAAATTTTTTATTAAAATTATAAAATGACTGATAAAAAATATAGTTTTATAAGCTCTTGAAAAAGTACATCTACCTAAGTAAAATTTTCATATAATTACCTATAATTTTTAATATATATATATATATATATATATATAAGACTAAGTGCGGCCAAATTGGCCAAAAAATTTTTTTGGCTTGACCCCAACCTGGCTCGATGGAATTAATAAGGACTAAGCTGGTTAGGTCACTTTTTCACCCATATCCCATAGGATGACTCAACATTCACGATCTAAGAGTTATGGATGAAGTTTTTATATATAAACTTGATTGTAGCTTTATTAACAATAAATATGTTTGTGGGCTACGTTGCTTAGATGCAAATATCTCAAAGGAATGGACGCTCCAAGGGTATTGTGGTGAAGGGCATTCAAGGCTCTAGAGAGAAGTCACTTAAGCATAGTCTAGTCTTTTACAATTTAAATTAGACATTGGAGATAGGCAAAATGTTAGGTTCTAGCCAATTTGTTTGGTTGAAAGGTAGGATAGTCTTAAGAATTAATCAAGTCAAACTGTTAAAAAGATTGAAAAATTAAGTTAAAAAACTTATAGGCTAACATTAATTAATCAGGTTTGTTTTTTAAAGTAACTGATTGATAACTCATTTGTTGAAATGTATCATATAGGTATAATATATTGAGTGATTATTTAGTAATTGAGTGGTAGCATATAATATAATAAAAATATAGTTAGTTGGCAGTTGAAGTTGTTAGTCATTGAATTTTATTGAAGCCCATTAAAGGAAGATTGGATTTCCTTTTTAGTCCAACTGTGTTGAAAGCGCTTATCAAGGTTTGACTGCTTAAAAAAAATGAAAAAAAGACCTAACCATTTTACACTGCATTGTATAATTGGATTTACTACGTTGCGATAGATCAATCAAGTATATTTATGATAATCTAGCTCCAATAATTTAATGTTTTGATTATCATACAAGTGGTCTAAATTCATCTATTAAGGTTTGAGTTTTATTGAAGTCCGTTAAAAAACCATATAAAGAAAGATTGGATTTCCTTTCCAAACCCATTGTGTTGAAAGTTCTTGTTAAAGTTTGAGTACTTAAAAAAAAAAAAAAAGATCCAACCATTTTCACATTGCATTGGATGATCAAACTTACTCTGTTGCCATAGATCAATCAAGTACATTTTTTATCATTTGGCTCCAATAATTTAATTTTTTAATCATCATACCAGTGGTCTAAATTTGTCTGTTGTGATTAAAAATTAGTTTACATTAAAGTGTTTACTATAGCTTAAGTGCTCTCGGCAAGCTTTGTATAAGATGTTATGACGTGAAATTCCCGGAACGAGCAAGGCCCATTACAGCTTACTTACAGATGCTCTGCGTGGCTTAGGGTGGGATGCAACGAGGAATAAGGATTATCTGCAATTAGAGAATCCAACTGTTCTGTATCGTATGGTCAGTGTATAGTTTGGAAGTTTGAAAAAAAAACAAGTGATAATAAATAGAGCCCTAAATACAAATAAGAAAACTAAATGCATGATACAGTCTGAAAGATGAAGATCCTAATCTGTGCATCAAGTGAATTTCACGAGTGTAAAAGGCTGGGAGAGGCTAGATTGCTCGCAGTCCGTGATTACAAGAATTTGACTAACATGTATAAGTAGATTATAAAAGCTTAGGCGCAATTTGAACTTAAAAAAGGGTAAAAAGCAAAAACTAAAACTAATAACTAGTGGGATTGTTCGAACTTGACCAATATTGCGACACAGGAAGATGGAATCTTTTGGTCCATGACCTTTTGCGGTTGCCATTGGTGTTTTTTTTTAATCATTATTTTATTTAGGCACGTTTCGTTGGGACTGTGTACGATTCTATACCATCATCGACGATAAGCTGCTAAGCGTTCCAATACCAAATTGCCACGTCAAGATTCCGTACGGAGGCTTTCCTATTTCTGCAAAATGGGGGGCATTTTGGACATTTCACTACGTCAAACCCCTTGTTCTCCCAGAAGCCTCTAGATTGTGACGCACGGTTCGGCGTCGTCCTTCTCGGTCCAACGCTTAGCCTATCAACCAATCTCTTTCGTCTTCCAGAACACAGAGAAAAAAGATTCAAAATTTAGATATAAAGATTCCAAATTCCGCTGATTCGTGAATTTTTCTTTTCCCGCGAATTCATTTTCTATCCCGAATTTCCTAACTAACGTTTCCTACATCAGACGCAGCCGATTGAAGTTCCGATTCCCGATAAAGCCAAACCTACCGCCATGGCTGGAACCTTGACGCCGGAGAAAAGTCTCCTGGTGTCGCCGACGAGCTCGAGGTCGGTGACGGAGACGGTGAACGGTTCGCACAAGTTCGTGATTCAAGGGTATTCGTTGGCAAAGGGGATGGGAGTTGGGAAGTACATCGCAAGCGATTTGTTCATGGTCGGAGGGCATCAGTGGGCAATTTACTTCTACCCGGACGGCAAGAATCCCGAGGACAATTCCACCTACGTTTCGGTTTTCATCGCCTTGGCAAGCGATGGCATGGATGTGAGGGCACTGTTTGAGCTCACGCTTCTGGATCAGAGTAGGCAAGAAAAGCATAAGGTTCACAGCCATTTTGATCGGTCGCTTGAGAGCGGTCCATATACACTCAAGTATAAGGGTAGCATGTGGTAGGGATTCATTGTCTTTCTCATTCTCTGTGGTGTCATTAGTTTTGTTTTGGTTTGGGATTTACTTGTGCTATCATTAAATCTATATCCTGAAGGATAGTTCAACTTTGAACTGAATCGGGAATGTCCAGCCTGAGGGATAATGTAGTGCCCAATTGTTTAAACCCTTTTAAAACTACAATTTCTGATGAAAAATGTCTCATGTTTATTCTTCATAACATTATTAGCTACATAAATCCCATTGCATTTGGTGCTAGGTATTATGTTTGTCACCTTCTGGTGAATGATAAACGAAGTTAATGCCAAGATCATTGATATTCTAGTCTGTCTCTTTATGAGATTGGAAAGATCATCCGATTGTTCAAATTCTTCATAATATAGTCACTTGGTTGTATTATGCTTCTTAAAATTTTGCTTGTTTCTTTCCTGGTGATGTTCTTGTTTAATTTGAATTTCTACTTTGTTGTCAGATTACAATGTCATATGTAGCATCATGTATGTTGGACTTTTAGTTACTGGATTTCATTTATGAATGAATTAATGAAATGTCTTATAGAAAGGTGTTTGCTTGTTACACCAGAGTGATAGTGTGAGTTCATATTTAATTATCTACCAGAAATTAGATTGGGAGCTTGAAGGATTTTACACTTATCGCTTATTTATAAAACTGTGTACAAAACTACATATAGTAGACGTTATTCAATTTCATAGTCCATGTCAATGTTACCTAGGTCAGTGCCCTCACCTCCCAAATTGCAGAAAGTGGTGATCCTCATTCCACACTCATAAAACAGTGGCCTTTCTATGTATTGGCTGCTTGTTTGGAAATGAAAAAAAAAAAAATTGAGATTGATTTCAATTCTGAAATGAAAAAAAAAAAAATTAAGATTGATTTCAATTCTGAAAGATTGGAACTTGGTAGATGAAGGAAGAAGATGAGCACAGGCAGAAGGGCTGAGCTACAGTTATCTAAAGTGTTACTTTAACCCTTTTTTTTTTCTTTCTTTCGTCCTTTTGAATCTGTAAGAATTTGAGTGCAAATGACAATGTACGCCTTCTGTTTCTCAAGGTTTTTCTCTTTGATTGGGAATTTCTTAGTTTACTCATTCTATATGAAGCTTAAGCAGTTTTAGGGGAAAATTGGCTAAGGTTATTAAACTTCTAATTCTCTCAAATTATTTTTTATGTAAATCGGAAATACAAAAATTATGTTAAATGTGTGGAAAAGTGAGTTTATATGTTGAACTAGAAACTATCTATAGATATAGCATATACATAATGTTAATGTCTTTAATTTAATTAACTCATAATATGTAAGAATAAAGCAATCTCGTTAATTTGCATGCATTCCCGCTTCAGACAGATCCTAAGAGCTATATGCAGAGGAAAAAAATTAATTTGGACATACATTGCATTGATTTTATGTATTAATCTGTTATACTGCACGTTTTATCTTGAACTACTACTGTTTTATGTGAGTCTTGTGCTTGGATTGTTTTTATAGTCATACGCTATTGCTGATTATCTTTTTCTCTCTGAAACTAACTTCATACATTTTATATTTAGAATTTTGAGTTGGAACAATTATCTTAATTTATTTTTTGAGTTATGATTTATGAATTCTATATTTATTTGTATTTAATACTTTCTAGTTTAAAATTTGTGTATATTGATGCTATCCTTAGCGAATTTCAATTTAAATTGCATTCCAACTAAGTCAACCCCTTTCTACTGCTAACAGGGAAAAGTCCCATACTGCTTACCAGATTGAACTGCACATTGATCTTTTTGGGGGGGGGGGGGGGGGGGGGGGGTAATTTCTGTATTGCAGTTTGATATGCATGAATCATGGATGGGTATATTTCCTACATCTTATCATATCTGGCAATCAAAATTAATGCAGTGATGAATGTCTACTAACAATTAAATACGCCTTTCAAATGATTACCGTTTTCTCCCATATTTTCTGTTCTATACATTCATGTAAGCTATGCCTGAATTTTATATTTTTTTGCTATACATATGATGGACTGTTCCTTGTGTTTTGATCTTAAGCCATTTTCTTATTAATCTTATAAAATGCTAAATTCGATCAAGTTCTCCATAATTGCCCCTCTAAATACTTTATACTAGTCCACTAGCAGATATTTTTTTTGGGTTTTTGTGTTTATGAAGAGAAGTTATACCTTGTGAAACACACAGCTTCAAATTGAATTTTTTTGTTTTTTAAATTGTTTCTATTGTAAATTTGCCCTGCTTTGTTGTCCTATGTTATTTCTCATAGTCTCCACTTTCCTTGCGGATAATGGATATTAGATCAACATGAAAATGCTCTTTTATTGAAGTTTGTGTGACTTTGATCTTGTTTTTCTGTGCTCGTAGGGGATATAAGCGGTTTTTTAGACGTTCTTTGCTTGAAAGCTCTGATTACCTCAAGGATGATTGCCTGAAATTCAACTGTACTGTTGGAGTTGTGGTTTCAGTCATAGATTGTCCACGACTTCACTCAGTTAAGGTTCCAGAGTCTGACATTGGAGCACATTTTGGCATGCTGTTGGAAAGTATGGAAGGTTCAGATGTTACTTTTAATGTGGCTGGGGAGAGGATTGCCGCTCATAAGTTGGTGTTGGCCGCTAGATCCCCAAAATTTCGATCTAAGTTACTTGGAGGTTTAGATGAGGACAAACAGGAGATTATTGTAACAGATTTAGAACCTAAGGTTTTTAAGGTAGAAAATTTATGTATTTTTATTTTGTTTCCCTTTAACCCAAACCTTTTTTTCAGTTACGTTTAGCATGGACAGGAACCTCTTTGTCAGCTGCCTTTGTTTTACCTCCTTTTTTTTCTTTAATTTGTGGTTTGTTGTTGTCCTGAACTTTCTTTTACTTTGGCAGGCCATGCTGCACTTTATATACCGGGATACCCTTACAGACGAGGTGGACATGATTCCATCAACCTCATCTAATGAATCCCTTGTGTCTGAGACATTATCAGCGAAGTTGTTAGCTGCAGCAGACAAGTATGGCTTGGAGAGGCTTAAACTGATGTGCGAGTCTCATATGTGCAAAGACATCTGTGTAAATTCTGTAGCGGACATATTAACCTGGGCTGATCATTGCCATGCTGCAGAGTTAAAAGCTGTTTGCTTAAAATTTGCCGCACAGAATCTAGCAGGTATATTTGGTTAGTATCGCATGCGCTTCACTTACTATGAATGGGATGGGAAGCAACCATGCAAGCACGAAGACTGATATTAAGTTTCCTTGAATACAAAGTTGTTGAGTATGATATGAATTAGTTTTGTTCCTTTGGTTTGAAATCCCCATGTGAGGTTGGGTCATGAGAACTTATCATCATAACAATGTTCTTAAATCTCTAAGTCCACCTGAAGAATCCACTAGAAGTGCAGGAAAGCATTTTGTATTCTATATTCTAGTATAAAACTACAGAAAAATTCGAAGTGTTTGACCTTGTGTATTTAAGTTTTGGACTTTTTTATAGGCAATTTTTGCGTCCTTAACATTTTCTGTCTGGACTTCTTGTTGCAGTTGTCATGAGGTCAGATGGATTTCAGTGTATGAAAGAAAAATGCCCATGGCTACAGTCAGAGATGCTGATGACTATTGCAGGGGGGGAGAATGATTGCTGCAGTGCCGGGGGAAAATCCCGGAGTGTGTGGGCCCAACTTTCAGATGGTGGTGATTCAAATGGTAGGAGGGTCAGGCAGAGAATCTGATATCTCATGTCGGGCTCTATTATCTGTCTGATTATTTTGTAAATGCAGGTGGTCATGCCAAAAAACGAGGGGATATGAAAGATGATGGAGAGGGAAGATCCTCTTCTGATCAACTTTGCCATATTTTGATGGAAAGTGCTTTTAGTTAAAGTAGTAGATATTATGCAGATTTTTTATGGTGTATCTTTTGGTGGTGCAAAATAGTAAATGAAAATCAACTCTTTTTCCCGATCCTTTTCCCCCGCACTTGTGTCTTTAACCAGGCCTTTGTGTAGAAGTTATTAGGCTCATTAGGATGATTGGTTATTGTACCGTGTACAAAAATATTCAATTTGAAGCAATTATTTTTCAAGAATAGATTGTGTTAACATTACTCCTATGTGCAGGATCAAATTTTTAAAAAAAAATTCATGTAATGAGTGATTGTGAATATTTTATTGATTTTCTTTTCAAATAAATCAACCTATATTCTCTCAAGAAAAGTTGCATTAGAAAAAAACAACAGTTAGCCATACAAATGCATTTTAGGGAAACAGTTAGAAAGATCTATAAGATTCAATAAAAGCGTAAAAATAAACACATATATAGCATAGATTATTAGAGATTTGTCATGTGCTAGTGAAATAATGAGGGATAGACCCATACGTTATTGGCTTTTTATACTTAATATTTTATATCTACTTTTTTCTTTGTATGATTCTTAAATGAAATATTCAATTGGAATCATCCTATTACAGATGTTAAATCAATGCATCATGAAAATAATCTCTATATATAAAATTAAATGACAATAAAAATAATAATACAAATAAATTACTCTAATATTATCATCAAAAAAATATGAACAGCATGTGGGGCATTCAAATTCTTGGAACAATCCTGTGTAATCATTGATTGCGAATGTTTTATTTTTTATTTTTGCAAATAAATAAACCAGCATCGTCAAGTGAAAAATTGCATTAAAAAATGAACATTTAGTTTTGGAAATCATTTAGAAAATATCTAAAAGGAATTAGATTAAGGAAAAAAAATTATATGTAATTTTTTTGTATTTGCTAACAATATCATTAATGTTAAATTTTTTTAATTAAAATAGTATAAGTGTATAATTTTTTACAATTTAATGTCACATGATTTGATTTTTTTAAAAAAATTAAAATTTATTATAATTTTATAAAAAATTAAAACAACAAAAATATAAGAAATTATACCTAATTCTACTCTTTAAATAAAAGCTTTAAAATAAACACACATGAAGAATGTATCATTATGTATTTGGATTCCTGTCATGTGATATTGATACAGACAGAGATACACCTATAAATTATTTTGTCTTTCTATAATTAATTATTTTGCATTTATTTTTTTCTCGTGGCATCCTTAAATCGAGAATTCAAATAGAATCAAATGTTAAATCAATACGACATGAAATTTTTAATTTACATAAATGATAAAAATAATAATACAAATAATTTGTTTAAACATTTTTTATGAAGATACTAATACATACGAGTAGGTTATTTTAATATTATTGATTAAGATATCAATAATATGCATGGTTTGAATCCAAAAAAAAATCATGTGTAATAAATGACGGTGAATGTTTACACATTCTTTTCTAAATAAATCAACCCGCAATTGCATTAAAAAAAATAGTCATACAAATATAACGATTTTTTTTTTTAGGGAAGCATTTAGAAAGATCCAAAAGGAATTAAATAAAAGCTTTAAAACACACATAAAGCAAAGATCATTATGGATTTAAATTCTTGGGATGTGACAGTAACATAAAGAGATACACAAATAAATTATTTTGACATCTTATAATTAATTATTTTATATCTGTTTTTTTTCTTGTGTTATTCTTATATCAAGAACTAATTCTATTATTTAACATTCAAAGCAAAAATAAATTTTTTTGGTATATAAATATGGCAATAACAAAAATACAAATAGCTTAAATTATTATAACATTATGACATCAATAATACGTAATGGAACGAATCTCCTAAAAGATTCTATGTCATGAGTGATTGTGCATGTCTATTAAATTTTTTTCTAAATAAATCAACCTGTATTGTTACGTGAAAAATAATTTAATGACCTCATTTTTTTTTTGGTTTAAGTTCTCATGGCTAAATGCGTTAAAAGCACGTCGGATCATATGCCTGGGTGTTTTAATAAATAAATTTTTGCATGCTGTATTTATTTAATAATTTTATAGCAAATATTTAAATAAATTTAGTTAAATTTTAAGAAAAATTACAAAGACTCTTTACTAAAAGTATTTATATTGAAGATTTTAAATTTTAAAAATTTTAAATTACATAAAAAAAATTACAATTTATAAGGTAAAGTTATAATTTTTAGTTTAAAATCTTTTAAAATAATTTTAAATTTTTTAAAATAAAAAATTAGATCTTTAACCATATTACAGGTAATAATTAAATTATAATGAGAAAGGAAAGGAAAGTCCCATCTCTTTCTCACTCTTATTAATCCCTTGCAATATTGTATAGATCTAAGTTTTTTTAATATAAATATTTTTAATTTTAAGAATCTATCTAATTCACTACAAAATCAACAATATATTTATATAGTTTATATAATATTTATTATATTTATAATTTTATTAAATTATTATTTTAATTATAATAATAATTATAAAATTATTTTTTATTTAATTAATTAATTTATTATATTTTCTTCTCTTTCACGCCATCTAACGAAACCAACCTTAAATTTTGAGTTGTAATTTTTACATAAATTTTATAATTTATGTCGCTGGGCCATACCCAAAGTACCAGGCCCAATCAGAGTTGACATAGAATATAGGCAACGACCGGGAATCCTACTCGTGAAGCGAAACTTATTCCTTGTAACCCAAGGATTCAGAAGGAGGTGACTCTGCATATATATATATATAGTTCTTAATAACCGCCGTCTTCTTCTTAACTTTCACATTCTCTGAAATTTTGTGTCTCATTACTCAAACTAGTTTTGTGTGTGCTGAAATAGACACCATGGACAATAAGGAGTATTGCGATCACTGTTTGAGATTTTGCACAGCAAGACGTCAACCTGGCCCTTGTGAAATCAGGTAATAGTAATGCATTATTTCTTGGGTACTTTATTTTCTTTCATGGTGAATATGTGATCTGGAATTAATGGCGCTGTTAAACATAGATTAATTCATGTTTTACTAGGATGACTACTAAGAAAACCTTTCTCTTCTTGAAAGACGAGGAAAGATTAAAAGAAAAAAAAAGGGAATAAATTCCCAATTTGATTGTTAAAAAATATCCCTAAAATTTCTTATTTCCTTGATTTTAAGAATAATTTATGTTTAGATTAGACCTATATGCAGTTTTTATATTTAAATAAATTATATAACTTTTTTATGAATTTTGTTAAAATTACACAAATTTTTTTTATTTTAAAAATATATACAAATTTTTCTTGAAATAAAAAATTACGTTATATTTTAATTTAATTTTATTTTTTAGTTAAAATACCCTTCATTAACCACTTTTAAAAATTTTTATATTGTGGATATTTTAGTAAAAAAATTTAAAATTAAAATAAAATTTATATTTTGAAAATAAAAAAGAAGTCTATATAACTTATTTTTTATATTTTTATTATCAAGTTCTTTAATTAAAATATAATAAATATATGATTTTTTAATTAAAATATGACAAATATATAATTTAATTAGAGAATTATATACTTATTCATGTTATTATTGAACAGTCATATCTTGGTGATGATTTAATTAAAAAATCTAATAATAAAGATATAAATATATATATATATATATTATCTTTATTTTTTCTATGAGTCAACAAAAGGGTTAAATTGAACCAAATAAAATAGATTGAGGATTCAATTGTATATTATTCTTTTGAGGAAAAATTTAAATCAATGGTATTTTTCAATGAAGACTAAAATGTGAATTTAACCTTAAAATCAAGAACATTGAGAAACATATCATAGACTTTTCTGACATATTGACATTGTAAATTTGCAGTTCTTGTTCACTTTGTGGGAAGGTTTTGAGTGACAAGCTCAGTAGGAGATCTGCAAGATACAAGAGAGAAAGAAAAGGTGGAGAAGAAAAAAAGCATTATTCTACACAAGAACAAGAGGAGAAAGCATTAGGTTGTATTAGTTCATCCTCTAAATTGGATTGAAGTTCCAAATTGGTGTTTTATTTTGATTTTAGCCTCTCTCTTTTTTCTAACCTTCCTGAGTAGGTATTTCAATAATGTCAAAAAACTTATTTGTGCAAAATTGTAGGTGGTGCTACCCTTGATTTTACAATCCAAAATTTTAAATTGAAGTTCATTATATATGTTTATGCTCAATTTATTGCAGGGTATTAATATGATTAACTCTTTAATAGATTCCAATTTGTTGATCTAATTAACTGTGCCTGCCAGTTCCAATGTTTTCTATTCTGTTGATTCATGGGCTGGGCTGCTCTGGTGGATCTTCCATTTGTGTTACGAAAAATGTAATGTTTAGAGTTAATTTAAATTATTATATTGTGTTAAATACAGATGTTAAACAAATACTTGATACATAAATTTTATTTTTGTTTTTTTTTTATTTTTTAATTTAAAAATTTTATAAATACAATTTTAAATAATTATAATATGTTGCGCATTAGGTAAGTAATAAACTTGAGATGGTACTCAAATCCTAAATAGGACTATTAAAGTAAGTTGGGTTGGGTTAACCCTATATTAAAAATGGGTTGAAGATGAGTCAACGGAACTTACTTGTGTGGGTTAGTCAATTACTAGAGCCAATTCAAACGAAAAAAAAAAAAAAAAGTAAAATTAAATAAAATAAATACACCTAAGTTGAAAAATGTTAGCCCTAAGGTTTCAAAGAAATATTTGTAAATATTTTATTTCGATGATCACAAAACCATTTACTTAGAATAAATTTGTTAACTAATATTACTCTTTGAAAACATTTAATATATATGTGACAGTTTGAATATAAATTTAATTGCGTTGATTTATGTTGGATATTTTATTGTTTAATAGGTTAAATACTTTCCTTTTTATTTGAAGTGAATCAGCATTGAATTCTGTGTAAGGTCAACGGGGGAAGTGTTTCTAACCGCAAGTTCACTACCAATTTTATATAAGAGACTCATTCCAGCCTTACAAAAAAAAAAAAGAGAGATCTAAAATTATTTTAATATTGTCCTTATTACCCAAAAAAAATGCTTAATGTATGGTTTTATATCACTTATGGAGTAAATATATCGAATTACATTTTATTCCTTTATGTTTAGAGGGTACACTACTTCTTTTGTGGTATTATAATACTCCCTCCAATCCATATTATAAGGCACTTTCAACTATTTCACACAGTTTAATAAAATTACTTAATTATTTTAAACTCTTTAAATTTATCACTTTTTTCCATTTTTACCCTTATTTATGGAAAAGAGAAAAAAAGAAAAAAGTTAAACTAACATTTCTTTTTAAAAGGGAAGAGAAATATTTTTGGAAAGTCAATACAAAATATTACATGGTGCCTTATATTTTAGACCAAGCAAACCTTTTAGAAAGTGTCCTATATATTGGACCGGAGTGAATACTCTTTTAGCTTAAGAAGTTTAAGAAAAATTAATTGTGAATTAGCTGAAAAAAAAAAACCTTAACACCTAGTATTTATATTGGTAAGCAAGTGAAAACCAAACTTTAGTGTTGTAGGGATGCATTGAAAACTTTTTGTAATAATTATTTATGAATGGATATAGAGCAAACTTGTTAATTGAGTGAAAAAATTCCTTAACAAATGTCACAAGGACTGAACTAGGACTTTTTAAGGTTCTTTCTCTTTCCCTAAGTTTAATAGCATTACTCATTGCTGTATAATTTTGTTAATTTGTGAATATTTGTAAAGAATCATTTGTAGCTAATTGGGTTTTCTAGAAGTGTACTTAATCAATTTAAAACATTTATTTCCCTTTTTTTAAACAAAAAAATTAATTAACTTCATTAATAGATATGAAAGTAGAAAGTTGAAGTGTAAAAATAATATACTTATCTATTTATTTTATAGGAGAATATAATAAACTACATATAAGTTTTGTCCTATTTCAAAATCTTATTCTTTGTTTGTTTTTATGTTTTCATTTCTTATGTACGGTTTGATCTGATGACTCTTGATATATCAAGTGAGTCTTTTTGAAATTTTGACAACTGACATGCGAAAATTGCAACAAATGGATACTTTCAAGTTTATTCATTCTCTCCGAACCTTTGATGCATTTTTTTCAAAAAGCATTTTATATTTTAATTTATTATCTAGTTGTTTTACAAATTATATTTTAATTTGTTTATATTTCTTAATACCCACTTGGATATTAGTTTGTCTATTCATTCTCAATATTCGTTTGCAAAATAATTAAAACCCTTGGATATTAATTATTTTTTTATTAATATAGTTAATGAATTTATGTTATAGTCAATTATTTACTCCAAAGTAAAATTTTACTTATTTATTGTTGATCTATCTGTTTTCATTTTCTTCCATAATAATATATATTTAAATTAATAAAATTTTAACAGTTATTTCATGTGTTGAATGAGTTTACAAGTTTCGTAAACAAAAATTGAAAATTTTACATATAGCATTTTTAACCATAAAATATTATTCTATGCAAACACAAGAATAAAAAAGAAAAACCACTATGTATGCGTTTTGGATTCATCTCCAGCGTTTTGTGTAGCGGGGGTAGACGGCCCAAGCTGTACACTTTTAATACGTCTCCTAAAACGTAGAAAAAAAAAATCAATCCAAAAAAATGGAGGAACAAATAAATAAATAAGCATATTTTTAGATCTTGTTAAAATTATATAGATATTTATTTTATTTTAAAAATATATACGAATTTTTTGAAATAAAAAAATTGCATTTGGGATCATTTGCCAAGATGTTTTAATAGATAAAGTTTTGCATGTTATATTTTTATTTAATAATTTCATAAAAAATATTTAAATAACTTTAATTAAATTTTAGGAAAAATTATAATTTAAAACACTAAATTAAAAATATTTATATCAAAGAGTTTTAAATTTTAAAATTATTCTAAAAGAATTTAGAACAAAAAATTTAAATTATGCAGATAAATTTTAATTCAAAACTTAAACTTAATATTTTTAATATTAATATTTTTTAAAATAATTTTAAAATTTAAAATCATTTAACAAGAAACAAGTCCTCTTTAATACTGCAGAAGATAAAGTTAAAACGAAAAAAAGAAGAGATGGGGCGTAACGTGTCCCACCTCCTCTACTTTTGTTTTTTCTTTTTTCGCGTTAACTAATTCCCAATAGTATTATATGAGATATAAATTTTTTCAAGATAAATATTTTTAGTTTGATGTGTTGATTTTTTCAAATTTTGTAATTTATGTCGGTGGGCCACACGCAAAAGTACAAGGCCCAATCAGAGTTGGGCATAAGAATCCTTCTCGTGATCCGAAACTCATTCCTTGTACCCCAAGGATTTAGAAAGGCGTGCCTATATGTATAGTAACCACGTTCTTCTTCACAACTTCACATTCTTCAAAATTCAAGTTTCGTCTCTCATCACTCAAACTGGTTTTCTGTTTGCTGAAATAAACGCCATGGACGGTAAGGAGTATTGCGATCACTGTCTGAGATTTTGCACAGCAAGACGTCAACCTGGGCCTTGTGAAATCAGGTAAGTAATACGCTATGTCTGGGGTACTTTATTTTCTTTTCATGGTGAATATCTAATCTGGGATTGATAGTGCTGTTAAACATAGATTAATTCTTGTTTTACTAGGATGACTATTAAGAAAACCTACCTCTTCTTTAAAGACAAGGAAAGATTAAAAAAATGATTAAATTCACAAATTGATTGTTAAAAATACCATTGAATTCTTTTTTTCCTTTGTTTTTTGATTTCAAGAATAATTTATTTTTATATTAAACTCAGATGCATTTTTTTATGTTTGAAAAAATTATGTAAATCTCTTTTTTTGAATTTTTTTAAAAATTACATAAACTTTCTTTGTATTTTTAAAATATATATAAAATTTATTTGAAACAAAAAGTTACATTATATTTTAGTTTAATTTTAATTTTTTAATTAAAATATTCTCTCTTTTTGTATGAGTAAAAATTCTCTATTAACCACTTTCATATTTTTTTTATGATGAGTATTTTGGCTGTCATATTTTAATTAAAAAAAATTTAATAATAAAGATATCAAAAATTGTATATAAGTTTTTATCTTTATTTTTTTTTTGTGAGTCAACCAAAAGATTAAATTGAAGCAAATAAAATAATTTGACGATTTAATGGTTTATTATTCTTTTGGGAAAAAGTTTAAATCAATGGTATTTTTCAATGACAACCAAAATGTAAATTTAACCTTAAAATTAAGAACATTGAGAAACAGAACTAGACCTTTCTGACATATTGACATTGTAAATTTGCAGTTCTTGTTCACTTTGTGGGAAGGTTTTGAGTGACAAGCTCAGCAGGAGATCTGCAAGATATAAGAGAGAAAGAAAGGTTGAGAAAAGAAAAAGCATTATTCTACACAAGAAAAAGAGGAAAATGCATTAGGTTGTGTTAGTTCATCCTCTGAGTTGGATTGAAGTTCCCAAATTAGTGCTCTATTTGATTTTACCTTTTTTTTTTCTAAATTTTCTAATTGGGTATTTCAATAATTTCGAAAAACTTTATTGTTTTGTGCAAAATTGTACATAGTACCACCCTTGATTATACAATGCAAAATTTTAAATTGAAGTTCATTATATATGTTTATGTTGGATTGATTTCATGGTGTTAATTTGATTAACCCTTTAGTAGATTTCAATTTGTCGATCTTTTTAATGGTACTTGATAATTCCAATGTTTTCTTATCTATAATTCCTTACTCCGCGTGGGACAAAACATACCCTATTCTTATTAATATTTTTATTCTCATTTAGTTGCCACCTTTTTTTTTTTTGTTGAATTTATATTACCTAGTGTCTAAAAGACTCTCATATTAAAAAAAAGAATGACATAGTAGATGAGTTATAATAAAATTTACTTATGTGAATCTTATATCTATTATGTTACTTTTTTAATCACGTGAGAGTCATTTACACATAAAAGAATTTAAATTATATTTTTTCACTGTCTTATTTCTCAAAGTGATTGATAAAAATTTAAAGACGGAAATTTCAGAAGAATAGAAAGGACAAAATAGGATTTGAACAAAGATGAACGAGTCCTTCGTCCGAGAAAAGGTTGATCTCCCATATAATCCCTTGGTGTAGAAAATGAAAAGGAAAAAAGAAATACATGATACAATATTGATATAGATATTGGATTACCGCAAATATAGTATCTAGAGTTAATTTAAATTATCATATGGTGTTTAATATAAGTATTTTTTTTTTGGGTTAGGCAAATGTCATATACATAAATTTTATTATTTTATTTTTTAATTCAACTATTTTATAAATACAATTTTAAATAATTATAATATGTTGCACATTAAGTAATTATTAAAACTTGAGATGATACCTAAAACTTGAATAAGGCTACCAAAGTGAGTTTGGTTGGGTTAATCCCATATTGAAAATGGGTTAAAACTGAGTCAACTGAACATACATGGGTGGGTTAGTTGATTATAAGAGTCAATCCAATAGAAAATAAAGGTAAAATTAAATAAAATAAATACCTCAAAAGGTAGAGATGTTAACTCCAAAGAACGACTTCCAAATATTTATTTTAATGATAACAAAACCATTGACTTGGAATAAATTTTGTTAAATAATATTACTCTTTAAAAACATAATATAAATGTGATAGTTTGAATATAAATTTAATTGCGATGACTTATGTTCTAACTTGTGGGTATTTTCTTGTTTAATAAGTTAAATACTTTCTTTTTGTTGAGGAAGTGAATCAGCTTTGATAGTTTAATAAATTTGATTGCATTGATTTATGTTCTGATTTGTGGGTGATTTTATTATTTAATAGGTTAAATATACTTTCCCTTCTTGATGAAGTCTAGACGTTTAAGACATTAAGGCTATGATTTAAAGAAAAAAAAAAGAAATAAAGTGAAAAAAAAGATAAAATGAATAAAAAATATCACTCGTGTCTGTATTTAAAAAAATTATTATTAAATAATAATTAAAAAATATAATAAATATTTTTTATTTTTTAAAGAAATTTTCCTACTCATTTAGATACATTGCCATATATTAGAAGTGGCATAATAAAGGCAAGAGAGTGAAGGCAAATAAAAAAACAATTTTCATGATTGATAAGCTGGGATTTTTGGCTCTTAACAATTTTTATCAAATAAGGGATCGAAAGGTAATTTCCTCATTCATTACTCTGTGATTTAGAATTGTGTTTCCAACTATATAGCCTGCCCTAAAAATTCGTGTACAATGATTAATTTCTATAAAATTGATAATAAAAAATAGTCAATTTTAATGAAGCAATATAATAGAAAATTCTTAGGTTTCGTTTAGTTTAACGGAGGGGAGAGGAGGAGAGGGAAGGAAGTTTAATGAGTTATGTTTAGTTAGAAAGAAGAGGAGGAGATAGAAAAAAAGATTATTGTTTGGTTTAGAAAGGAAGAGAAAAGGAGAAGTAATTATATTTGGATAAATTTATCCTTTATATTATTTTAATTTTATTTTTTATAAAAAATTTATTTATATCAATATTTTTTTAAAAAAATTATAAATTTATTTTTTATTTTTTATTTTTGATAAAAAATTATCTTAATTTTTATTAAATATTAATATATTAAAAAATTAAAAATTAAAAAAAAATAAATTAAAACTTAAAAAATACCCTATCCTTCTCTTCCCTTTCAAAACTTTCAAAAAAAAACAAATTTGGCTTCTTTTTCTTCCCTCCCCTCCCCTCCAATTTTATTTAACCAAAATCTTTATCTCCTCTTCATCTTCTCCAAAAATTCTTAACCAAACACATTACTAGAAAGATATCTCCAACGGTTACCTCTAATATGAAATAAAAAAGAGAAGCAAAAATCATTCCAGAATTCTAGAGTTTTGGCGCAGACTCTCCTACTGCCAAAACTCCATCAAAGCACAATGCATTGGAGAAGTAATCAAAGCTACTGTAACACATACTAACGGCTAGTACATCATTTAGAAAATAAAGAGACTACGGAATATGAATAGGGACGTTCATAAGTTAGACTACGTCGAACTTTATTTTAACCTTATTTTAAATAAGTTTTAAAATTAAAATTCATTGTCTTGAGTGGATTTAATACGGTGCATAACTGGGTTAATACTTGATGGCTCAATTTTTTTTTTGAAATTTGTCATTAAAATTATAAAATAACTACATAAAAAAATATTTTTATATAAATTCTTATAAAATTATATTTTATCTTTTAAAAAATTAAAATTTTGATATAAATTTTTATAAAAAATATTTTTTAATTATTTTTTGAGTTGGGTTGGCCATTATGGGCTTTGGGATTGGCCCTCGTTTATTATCAAAATTATAAAATAATTTTTAAAATTTTTTAATATAAATTTTTATAAAATTATATTTTATTTTTAAAAAATTAAAATTTTAATATAAATCTTTATTAAAAAAATATTTTTAATTTTTGAGATTGGATTAGATAATATAGCCCTTAGAGCTAACTCAATACCCAACTTGAACAATATATTTTTTTATTAATGTCTAACTTAACTCTACTTGATTTGATTAGATAAGGTTGGACAGCCTTGGAAAGTGGTAAATATCCTTAACTGCTATTTATTTTGATATAAATTTTTTTAACTAAAAAATGGAGGTCTAAAACTATCCTAGAATATTGTTCTTATTATCAAACATAAAAGAAAAAGAGGATTTATATTACTTAAAAAGTAAATATATTAAGTTGCATTGTATTGTCTTATATTAAGAGGATTTGCCACTTTATCGCAATAGTTTATTAGTTTGAGAAGCTTAGAAATAGCTAATTGTGAGTTAGCTAAAAAAAAAAATTAATCACATAATATTTGTTATTGACAAGTGAGTAAAAACTAATTTGTAATATATTTTAGGTGAATAAAAATGTAAAAAACTCTTTGTAAAAATGTGTTGAAATTTTTTTTGTAATCATTACTTGTGAATACGTGTGAAATAAATTTGCTGATTGAGTGAAAGGTCTCTCGTAAAAGAAGGTGATTAGACAAATGTCACTTTCTCTAAAGTTTATTATATTACTCCTTGTTGTATAATTTTGGCTTATTTATAAATATTTGTTGAGAATTACGTGTAGCCAACGGTATATTGTATTTCTAGAATAATACTTAATCAACTTGAATAATTTATTTTCATTTAAAATAACCGTGAAATAACTCCATTAATTGATGCAAAGTAGAAAGTTGAGGTACAAAAATAATATATTTATCTATTTATTTTATAAAATATAATGAATTGAATATATATCTTATCTTATTTCAAAATCTTATTCTTTGTTTATCTAACCTTTTTTCAATATTCTCATTTCTTATGTATCGTTTCATCTGATTACTCTTTATAAGCTTTTTTGAAATTGTAACAAGTGACACGTGAAATTTGCTACAAATGGATACTTTCAAGTTTATTTTATTGATTCGCTTTAAACCTTTAATGCATTTTTTTAAAAATTATTTTATTTTTTAATTTGTTATCTAGTTTTTTAACTTATATATTACAAATTATACTTTAATTTGTTTATATTTCATAATATCCACTTGGATATTAATTATTTTTATTAATATATAGTTAATGAATTTATATTATAGTCAATTATTTACTCTTAAGTAAAATTTTACTTATTTATTATTGATCTATTTTTTTATTTTCTTCTACAACGATATGTATTTAAATTAATAAAATTTTAAAAATTATTTCATATGTTGAATGAGTTTACAAGTTCAGTGTACAAAATTTTTAAATTTTACATCTAATATTTTTAACCATAAAATATTATTCTATGAAAACACGAGAATAAAAAAGAAAAACCACTATGCATGTGTTTTGGACTCAGATCGAACGTTTTATGTTACGGGACAGACGGTCCAAGCAGTACAATTTTATTATGTCTTTTAGAATATAAAAAAAAATTTAATTTTAATTTTTTATTAAAATACTTTTCATTAGCTTAAACATATATTTTTTAATTAAAAAATTTTTATACAAATTTTTATGAAATATATTATAATTAAAAAATTTTAAAATTAAATTAAAGTGCATATTTAAAGAAAATCTAAATAATTTCAACAAAATTTAAATAAAATTTGCATAATTAAAAAAAGAAAGGTTAGAACAATGGGCTGAGGGAGAGGATGGGCATTCTGACGCACAAAAGCCTAGTATATATAATAATTGGTAAACCGTCAAAGCCCTAACCCTAGCTTCCTCCTTTTTCCTGCTTGGGTATTCTAGTCGCTGAACGAAGAGAAGGTAACAGCAACAAGTCGGCAGCGAACTCATCAATTCATCAACATGGGTTGGTTTCTATTCATCATTTTTTTTCGTTACTCAGGTTTTGGTCTCGGCTCGTTGTTATGGATTCCTAATTGCTTTGATTTTTTTTTTTCAAATTTTTTTGGGCAATTGCAGGAAAGGTTCATGGATCATTGGCTCGTGCTGGGAAAGTGAGAGGTCAAACCCCCAAGGTGGCCAAGCAGGACAAGAAGAAGAAGCCCCGTGGACGCGCTCACAAGCGCATGCAGTACAATCGCCGATTCGTCACTGCTGGTAAGTTCAAAACATTGCTTGTTATGTTACTTTTTATTTTGGTATTGAAATTAGATAATTAGAACTTGTAAGTTTTGTTGCCTGATTCCGATGTGTTCTTTGTATCTTGCAATTGCAGTGGTCGGATTTGGGAAGAAGAGGGGACCCAATTCCTCTGAGAAGTAATCAAATGCTTGAAGGATTTTTTTTTTTAATTAGCAATAGTAGTTTGTTATTTGTTTTAAATGACTAATTTGAAGCTCTGATCATGTTCAATGACTGCTTTTTTGTTAGTTAATATTAAACTGCCTCTATTTACTATCAGCTACCTTTGAAATATACCAATGGCTTTGCTTTTTTTTTTTTTTGTGCTATGTTGTTCGTCGTGACAAAATGGTTTAAAGTGTTTGGTGATAATTTAGTTGTGGCCTTAATATTTGTCAAGATTGGATGATGCGAGGATTATATTGCTTTTGTCAACTGTTAGATTTTGATGCATTCACAATTTGACATCGATCACAATGTATTTGAAATTTCTAAAACATTAATAGCCTGTAGCTTGTGTCTTCTGAAGAGCTAGCTACTTTCACCTTTTGGTAAATATTAAGTACCATTTAGTCTAGACTCTAATTTTTGAACTTTACCTGGAGATTCAGAAATCAAGGAGGATTTATGTGACTAACTTTCAAGACGCCGAAACAGGGCCTCGGAGATTTCACTGTATTGAAGTTGATCTAGGCATTAAAGCAGGCATTGGAATTTTTTGAAACAGGATATATGCAGTATCTGACACGCTATTGTACGTAGGTTATAAATTAAAGTTGAACCAATCGATTTTAGACAGGACATATTTGAGATCCCATATGCTGCATCGTTTATAAATTGTCTTGGGAAGCTTTGACTTGATTCGCTTAGTGATTGAACTTTAGAATGCTTTTCAGCTGCTGTAGAGCTTATTGATTATGTATTGCATTCAGGGGTTGGATTCATATTTATTGATAGCATGTAGTGCACTTGTACTGCTAGGGGCTTCAAAATGCCATGTTGTGTAGTGCATAGCATTGTGTGAGCTACTTGAAAATGTAATGCACAATTCTAAAGATTCAAAATATAATTGTTGATGACTAATATATATACATAGAAAATCAAATTCACATTATTAAAAAAAAAAACTTTATATCAACCCTATAGTTATCTATAAACATTACGTAATTAAATCATAAAACACATCATTGTTTAACAGATTAAGTACTTAAATCATAAACTACATCATTTTTTACCAAGTTTTTAAGTCTAAGTTTTATCCCAAGATATTTAAATCTATTCCTCTTCTTCCTCAAATGCAAAATTATCATAATGATCATCATTAAGCAATCCCTCAATTTCCTCTTCATCTTCTGAGGTTTCTGTTTATTCATCAACCATATCAAGAGCAAGAGCATGAGGAGAGGAGGATGACATTGCCCTCTTCTCTTGCTCTTGATATGGTTACTGAATACTAAATCATTTAATATTGATTGATTGTTCAAGAATGGGTTAAGTAAATTTCCAGCAGTAGCCTTCGCAAAATCACTTATATTAAGGCTATATATGTAGTGGCTGTGGCATGAGGTACAGCTACACAAAAATGGTTCCTATAGTGCAGCTATAACAAAGCTGTGTAGAAGTTGCAATGCTATGCACGTGGTGTAGCGTTAGGACCGTATCGTTGAGCTACAAGCTATAGTGTGCTATTAATTACTATGGCTGGATTATAGTTTATGACGTGAGAGGAAGCAATATTCATGTATGATTTGTTCAGTAGCTGAAGCTGGTGTAAAGGGTTATAATTTATGTTCTGTTGTCCTGCTTCGGTAATTTTGGAAGTCAATTTAATTAGGTTTAACTCCATGTGCTATGCAAACAAACTGGCTATATCTGCTATGCATTTGATGCCTATGGTTGTACATTTTTGCTGATGTGATTAGGACAAGTGAATATCAGATAGAAGTGTTGAGTAACATATGCAGAATATCCTACGTGATATTCTACGTAGGATATAAATTGAAATTGAATGAATCAATTTAATGCATGCCATATGCAATATCTAATATGATGCATAAGTTATAAATTGTCTTTGGAAATCTATGACTATGTTCATTTAGCAATTGAACAGGTGAATGCTTATTAATTGTTGTGAAAATTCGGTGGCTATGCATTGCATTCGTTGTTCTGGTAATAGGTTTATGATTTGAGAGGGAGCCATGCTCAAGTAAGAATTTTTGGGAACTGAAGCTTATATAAAGTGTGCTCTGTAGTCCCTGTTCTGCATTTTGGGCAATCGAGCGAAAATTATAGTTGAAGACGCAAGTTCAAGTGGGAATTTTTGGGGAATGAAGCTTGTATAAGTTGTGCCCTGTAGTCCTTGTTCTGCAGTTGGGGTGATCGAGCGAAAATTATAGTTGAAGACACAAGTTGAAAATATTTATATTGAAAGATATTAAAATTTAAAATTATTTTAAAAGACTTGAAATATAAATTTTAAATTTGAGATTTTAAATTATAATTTTTTTATGCAGTTTAAATATTTTGATCTTTAAATTATTCAGAATAATTATAAATTTTAATATTTTTTAGTGAAAATAATTTTAATTTTGGAGTTTTCAATTATAGTTTTTCCATCAATTTAACTGGGGTTAACCCGATGTGCTATGCAAACAAACAGTCAACGTTTGCTACTGATGGCGTTCCAAATCTATCAATAGCTTGGGACATTTTTGTTGATGTGGTTATTACGAATATCAAATGAAAGTGTTCAATTCCTTTTGTCAAGTTTCACATTTTTATGCTTTCTCAGGGCTCTCATTCCTATACTACAAATTTTTTTTTGGGTCCTAATGTTTTAGTATACTCAAAATGATTATCATGTAATTTAGTAGCCTGAGCCAAATTTTTTTTTTTTTCTTTGGCCAAAAGGTGAAACACCGGGCTAACCATCCTATGGTATATAGACCCATCCATCCTAACCATGATTAGTAAATTTCAAGCTTGCTTGTCCAAAAATATATAGACCTTAACTTGGTTCCACATACAGCCAACGATACGCAAACCATGCCAGAAGCCCCATGAAAAATCCTCTCGAGGATGATGGAAACATTGTTCTTACAAGTCACTTTAAAATTCACTGTTAAAGTGCTCCTGGTTATTTGTATCTACTATTTAAGATTACAATCCTTATTCTTGATGTCACGATCAATAGAAAATGACTAAATGTCCTTAGCAAATTCCTATACCAGAGAATCATTGACATGTTTTCACATAAACTCATGAAGTACAAATATATGCCTAAATATAAATTAGTCCAGGAAAAATACAATAATAAGTAAACAAAACAAAAAAATACAAATGCATCATTCTGCTTCCACTCCTAATTAAATGTAGTATTTGAAGGATAGCTAAGGTAAAGTATGGTCGCATGTTAAATTGGACTTGTTAGATTCGCGATTTGTTAATATTTCAAAATTGTCAAAATTTGAAGGAAGATACTGTTAGAGGTCATAGTATGGTCCCAGTCGAAACAAAATTGCTAGATGCGGATTTTGGTGGTACTCCAAAGCTGTCAAAATTTGTCAGATTGCCTTGGGTTTTGGCAATGATGAAGGAGGATTTTGGTAGTATTGGATGTGACATTTTTGAGAATGTGAATCTTAGAGGAGAATTGTGACAGTGTATGTACTGGGAATCAAAATTATAGTAACATACATTATATGATATTTTTTAGGTAATATAATTATTATATTTTATTTTTATTCATGTAATATAACTTAATATAATAATTATTTTTAAAGTTGTTATTCTTAAATTGTCTCTAGTTAAGTGTTATTGTGATATAAACTAACAATAATTTATCAATATTAATATATACAGTGATTGATGAAGTTATGAATGTATGATATCAAGTCTATACATAGATATATTATTAGAAAACAAATGTATTGAACTGACCCATTATAAGAAATATTACATAGATTATAAAGTGTTAATAGCATTTCTTATATGACTATAGTGAAAGAATTTTTTTGATTTGAAATCACTACGATTTCTCATATAAGAAATCGAATATTTTGACACTGTCATATATCGCCTTTGACTGGGATGGCTAATAGGGTGGTGATTGGATATATCATGAAACATTCAAAGGAATGTGAGTAACATAGATTGGATTTTGTCTCTTCAGTATAGGAGGAGTGATATATGTGAATTCTTTGATTAAGTGAGACTAAGAAATACATAGTCATATTCAAATGAATTAATGTGTGATATTGATCATTTAATTTGATTGGTCTATTTATTGTTAAGAAACATAGGTTGAATATTGATAAGGATGACACATTTCATACCTCAAGAGTAATTTGTATATTGATATAAAAAGGACTAAATTGCATGGAGTCAATCATAGATTAGGTATGTGTCGAATCATAAAAAATTTTATTATTTAGGTGCTAGTAATGTATTGTTAGATATTGCTCATTGTCTATGATCCAGAATTAGTAATTGTTAATGTAATAAGAATCTATAGGCTACACACAAAGAGTAAGGATGAAATTGAAATATTATAATATTATTAGGATTTTAGTTGAACTAAAAATTTCAATAATAAAATCTAATGGAATATAATTGAATTATATTATGATGTAATATATTATTTAATATTAGAGTAATAAATAATATTATAGCACATTATATTATTAAATAATAATATAACTATGTAATATGATTACGTGATATTATTTAATAATAAGATAATATTAAATAATAATATAAGGTTATTTAATATAAAAAATATTAAATTATATTGGGCCTATTTCCATTTACTCTTTATAGGACTTGAACTAAGGTTTAGAAATTTGAGTGGGATTAGGAGAGTGTCAAATTCTAAGTTTATAAATATAAAACCTAAAAGGGGTAGATAGTAAAAGATCTATAAGAGTGTCCCTGAAGTCTTAAATTTATTTAGAATTTCAAAAAATTCTAACTCTAAATAATGATAGGCATCTCCCTTAGAGAAAGTTTAATTTACTTCATATGGATACCGTAGAAACGTAGATAATTAGGTCTACGCATGTGATTTCAATCACAGCTTAAACAAAATGTAATTTTTTATCTTATCGTGATTTATGTTCTTATGCATATTCTTGGAAAAGAATTTTAATGATCTAAATTTTAAATTTTTATTGTTCCTACGAACACTAAGAAACCTAACAGATTTAAGGGCACTATTAGGGTAGCACCTACATTGTTATATTGAAGCTAAGGTTGAGACATTTCTAAAGAAAGGTTGAGATTGATGGGCTCTATCATCAACTCTGAGTCCCTAGTAGCATCTTTATAGTTACCTTGAGAATGAGGCATTTTTGGGAATGACCTTCAGATCCCTTATTGTGTCTCTCGTATAATAAGAGATGTTGCGCAAGTTAATAACCAAAAAAGTGATTTTTTTAATTTTAATTTTATTTCTTTTAAAACACTTTAGATTCCCTACAAAATATATTCATGACACAACAAGAGATCCAAAGTTTACTTTGAAAATGATGAAATTTTGTTATCCCAAGAAGGAATATTATAGCCACGAGCCCTCCTTTAACCCTAAACATTTGAATTCTTTGATACATATTATGAACACCATATTTTGTCCGGGCAAATTAAAAAAAATGATAAAAATGATATCTATTTTCAAGAGTTCATTGTTCTAAGTATGTTGAGCCCAAACCTAAAAAGGAGGTCCAAAGAAAAGTCCAATATCCTTAAAATTTCCAAAAAAAAAAAACAACAACCATAACTTTTAGCCCAAATACAAAAAAAAAAAAAAAAAAAAAAGAAGGAAGGAAAAAGAGGCCAAACTACTGCAATCCCAAATAAAAAAAAAGAAGAAGAAAGAAAAGAGTCCAACCCAAAAGTAACTCAAAATTGGATCAAAAAATTAAGAAAAAAGAAAAAGAAAAAAAAAAGAAAGAAAGCCCAGAGAACAGAGCCCATGTAAAGGAAATCGGTGAACTAAAATGAAGGCTTCTATTTAGGATCCATCTCATCAAACCCGGCTAGAAGAAAAAGCCCAAACCATCCCTCCCTGATGCTGAACCCTACCCGTTACACACTTGGTCCCGCCCTCTGCTCTGGCTGTCTCTCACGCGGCCATCTCCAGATGCAACATGATGCAATCGTACAAGAAGGAGGGGGAGCATTAGCACTGGAAATTGGTGGAGCAGAAAAGCGCGATGAACCCGTACGAGGAGCAGATGGCGAGACGTGTGAGCGAAGGTGAAACTCACCCTTGGACTCATTATAAATAAGGGAGAATCACAGTGGCAAAGGAGGATTTTTTTTTCGAAGGATCTGGGGTATTAGAGAGGCTAAGTGAGTGCTGCGAGAGGTTTCTTGGGGGGTGCTTTCGGGAAAGGCAGGAACAGAATCGAGAGGATTTTTTGGAGGTTTCATTTTGGAGGGAGAAAACGAGAGAAGCAGAGTGTAAGAGAGACTCAAAAAAAGGGGAGAGTCTCCTGGGAAGGTGCCTAGAAATTTTTGGGTTGAAGAAGAGGTCTAGAAGTAGAGGGGTCGAAAGGAGGATTCTCCCAGTGATCTTCTGGAGGTGGATTTCTTTAGGTGTCTGGTGCTGTGGAAGGGGAATCCTTGACGAGGTTTGCTGATCGCTGAATCCTGGGAGGAAGAGTAATCCCTAACAACTCCGAATTAGCTGATAGCTTCTGTGACCAATTTGAAGGAGTGAACCTCAAAGGGTATTTTTTTTTTCTTTTCTCTATTAAGGTTAATAAATCATGAATCCGTTTCAGTAGCTTAACTTTGGGAATTTGAATTGCTATTTCAAATAATTTGAGGTTGTTCTTGAGATGCATAGTCTGATTGCTGATTTTTACCCCGATGGGATCTTCAGTTATGCATGTTCTGCTTTGGTCGAGGTTGGAGTAAAATCTTGTTTTCTGTATACTCCCTAAAAATGCCTAGTACATGATTGATAAAATGCCTGAGTGAGGTCTAGTGGAATGGCTTAAGTGTTTGATCATAAAATTTCAATATGGAATGCAGAGGTTGCCT
Source organism: Erythrophleum fordii (assembly GCA_032878935.1). Taxonomy (NCBI): domain Eukaryota; kingdom Viridiplantae; phylum Streptophyta; class Magnoliopsida; order Fabales; family Fabaceae; genus Erythrophleum; species Erythrophleum fordii. The sequence goes on along the minus strand of JAVQMF010000058.1, from coordinate 30,940,203 downwards.
TGATTCTGTTGTGTTTTGGATTAGAGGTTGCCTTGTTAATACTTTGTGGCTTAAAATCTTAAGATGCATGAATTCAGATTGCCTTCCTATATCATCCTGATTGTTTGTACTAGGGATCCTATTGCTTTAGTTTAAATTTGAATATTGATGCAATGAAACTCTGAAAATTTCTGTTCTTGAGATGTTTCATTCCCTATTGTTTTTATTGAGTTTCAGTGGATTGTGTTGCTTGTTTTGATGATGCAGGCATATTGGTGGAGCAAAAATGGAGAACTTTGATGATCGTGTCGAGCAATCTCAAATAAAACTAGGCAGCAAAATAAATTTGTAGATAATGGTGCAACCTAGGTCATCTTTCCAAGGAGTTTATACCTTAAATTGTTTATGGAAGAGTGTTCTAAGTATTACTAATTAGGACTTAACTTGGGGGTTTGATATGCTAGAATTTAATTGAACTAAAATTAATTGATAAAAATTAGAAATCTAAAACTAAGTTCAAGTGATTAATCAAATAAATGTGGTAACTAGCTTTTAATTGGATTCCCTAGAGTTCAATTATCCTTGCTCCTTTTTGTTTATTAATTTTGGATTAAGTTCTTGCTTTTTAGTGCATTCCTCATAAGGTTCTTGAATAACCATCCAAGATTCAATTCATCAATTGTTCAAAGAATTTTGCAACCACAAGAAACCTTAAACAACTAATTAATTGAATTAAAAATAAGAACACACTATAATAATTTTGATTGATTTACGAAAGCTACTGCACAATTCACTCAAGATGCTAATTCACCAATTAGATTAATTAATTCCTCAAGCAATTAATTTGTACAAAAGTTCCAGCTAACTAACCCAATAACCATTGCATCAATTAGCCTAAAGTCAAGAGGAATTTAGAGTTCAATTGCACAGCATTAATTCTGGAATTTTTCCAAATACATGATGATCATAAATAATTCCAAAATTCAAATCAAGTTCAATCCAAGAATTAATTCAATCCAGTAATTCCAGCAATTAAATTCCTAAACCAAAAAGCTAAACCTAGTCAAATTAATAAAGGAAATAATGCTAAAATCAAAAGATTAGGCAAGAGAGTTTTATCCAAATTCAATAGAAGATGTAGAGCTCAAATCTTCATCTAGGAGAATTCAATCTTCAGCTAGCCACCACAAGGAATTTAAGCTGTCATGGAGGGATCAAATGAAGGAGAATCGATTAAAGAAGCCATAATCATGGAGAATTTAGCCAGAACTGCTTCCTCGTCCAGCGCTGGAATTTCTTGCACTCTTTTTCTGCCGTCTCTCCTTCTACGTTCTCCTCCTTCTCCCAGCGTCCCCTCTAGGTTTTATTTTCACCTTCTCCTCGTTGTTCACGTCTCCCTCCTTCTGATTCTGCACGCTGAAATCCCGCAACTAATCCTCATCTTCATCTTAACTCCCACGTCATCCCAAATGTAGCGTCTGGATGTGTATTTCTCCTCCCTTTCACGTGCTTCAGCTTTAATCATTCACGTGCTCTCTTATTTGCCAATTGCCCGTAGCTAATTGCATGTGAAATAAGGTGTGGGTCCTATTCATTTTCTTTTATCATATTTCACGTGTTTGCTTCTCTCTTTTGCATGTATTTAACTCGAGCTTTTCTCTTCTGTCCAGCAGCTCTTCTTCACGTTGCTTTTACGTGGAACTCATACAGCTCCAGCGTTTTCTGTTCGTGTGTTTCTTTGCCTCCAGCTTCTGCATGTTTCTTCACGTAGCTGTTACGTGGTTCTGCTCTTTCTTCTTCTTGTTTCTACATCTTCATTTCGTTTTGCTTCTGCTGGAGTTTGTGAGCTCTTCTCTTACGTCAAAACCAAGCTTCAACTGCATTTCATTTTCTTTTGTTTCTGCTGGAGTTTGTGATATTCATGTTGCTTCTTTTTCTTTCTCATTTATTCTGCTGCTGTCCCTAGCTTTAAACACGTCGTTTTTTTCCACGTTGAAACTGTTCTCATGCAACTGCTCCTCTGTTCACCACGTGATAGCTTCCAATCTAGCTCAACAAGCTTCTTCCCTTTGATGTGGTTCTGGACAGCTCGTTGCTTGATTCTTTTTCCATGTTGGCCTTCATGCAGTGTCTTTGTTCCTTCCTCTGTTCCAGCAGCTTTTCCACGAGTTTCCTCCTCTATGCATGTGAGCTTCTCACGTTGGCTACTGTGGCTTCTGCATTCATGTTCACGTCTTGCCTTCTCTTCAGCTTGTAGCATTGGAACCGAAGCTCCTTCCTCCCATATATACATGCCTTCATCTCTTCTTCTTCTTTTCTTTAAATCAAATACTCATTTAAGCTATTTGTCCTTCACAAGTCTGCACAAATAATAAAAATAATTCAATAGGAAAATTCATAAAATCATTTAAAATAAAATTGAGCATTAATATTTCAAAGTTTTGCAAATTAATTCCTAAAGTGCAAAAATAGCTCTTAAAATCAATTTCCATTCAATTGCATTCATTAACCCACATTTATTTATTAAAATGACTAAGTTAGGAGGGATAAATTGTATAAAAATCATGCTTATCAAACTTCGATTACAATGCATCGGGAATGGCCTTGTTGATCCCGTCAGCAAAAGGAAAGATATGTCGTGGGATTGAGTTGTAACTCGTGTAGTTTCTTTTTTTTTTTTTTCATATCCATTTTGTAAATATGCCTAATAGTAATGCAGAATATTAAGACTGAACACTTGGCACACACTTACAAATTACTATTTTGGTTTGTAAATATTTTTCTTATCTCTCTTTATTTATTTTGTCAATTTCCATGTTAGAATAGCCATGTGGGATTTCATATCCTCTCAGGTACATAGGAACTAAAAGGCTATGTGTGGCAATAAAGCCTCTTTAGTGCCTTTTGGGTTTTGAATTCACATTTTAATATTTTGGGCTTCAATGGCCCTATTCAAAAGAGCAAAAAAAAAAAAAAAGAGCAAAAAGTAGAAGTAGATTGAATTTTTTGTAAAAATTATTTTGAGTCTTAAAGATTCATCCTTTCTTAAAAGGTCTTTTGCAAAAATTGAAAAATGATGTTCTAAAATCTAAAAGTAAATTTTTTTTAGAGCCGGTCTTTTTTTCAAAAAAAAAAAATGAAGACAAACAAATCAAGAAAATTAAGGAAAATTTGACCCAAAAAAGGGGGTTAAATCAACCAAAATTGTACAAAGTAGAAATAAAGATAAATAAAAATAAACAAAATAATAAAAAAAACAAAAACACTAAAAAAATATATAAATATAAAAAAAACAACAACAACAAAACAAAGAAACACAAATGAAACCAAGGATTAAAAAAAAAAGAGGGGACAACGCAAAATAAAAATCGATGAAGAATAAGAATAAAAATAAAAACAAAAAAAAATAGAACACAAAATAAAAAATAAAAAGGAAACAAGTAGGAAACAAAACAACAATAAGAAAAACCCCCCAAAAAAAGAGGAACAAAAAAAAAAAAGTAATAAAAATAAACAAAAACAAACAAACAAAGAATAAGAACCAAAACAAAAATAAAAACAAAAAGAAAAAGAACCAAACAAAAAAAATTAACAAAAAAGAAAGAGAAGAGAAATAAAGATAAAAATAAAAAAATAAAAAAGTGAAAAAGTGAAAATAAATAATAAATAATAAAAACAAGAACAAAGAATAAAAACCAAAAGTAAAAAGAAAAAACAAAACAAAATCAATTAAAAAAAAAACAACAAAAGAAAGTGAAATAACGAAAAAAAAAGCCAAAACAAAAAAACAACAAACAAAACAAAATTAAAACAAAAAATAAAAATAAAAACTAAAAAATAAAAAAATAAAAACCAAAACAAAGAAAAACTAACCAAAAAAATATATTAAAAAAAACTGGAACCTAAAAAACAATATATTTTTTAGTGTTGAACTACGTGAACTTTGATCCTTCTCGAAGGGTATGTAGGCCTTACGTTCTCATCTTAGATTAAGTCTGCCTTTGTAAATAAATATTTTCTTTTGGTTTTATTTCTTTAATTTCTTTTTATTTTACTTTTAATTTTATTCCTTTCTTACTCATTTTACTCTTTGAATTTCCTTTTGTTTTATTCTTAATTTTCTTTCTTTTTTTACTTTTAATTTTATTTCCTTAAGTTTTTCTTTTTGCTTTGCATGTGATTCATTAGGGAGAATTATAATAAAATAAAGGCCATATTAATTTCGTACAATTAACTTAAGGTAATCGTTTTCAGTAACGGGTGCAGTGGAATGCCTAACACCTTTCCCACTCATAATCGACTCCCAAATTTATTATTTGGTTCGTAGACTATTTTTGTTTTTCAGATAAAAGGTTTTTTCAAAGTTTTGCCTTTTCAAAAATTAAAATTTTGGTGGCAACTCCTGAAACCTATTTCTTTTCTTTTCTATTTTGATTTCAGTTTTCGTTTTCTTTGAAAATCGAATTTTCCCTTTTTAAAGGCGTCACGCGGTCGCATTTTCGGGTGTGATAGTTTGGTGACTCCACTAGGGATAAGAGAGTGAAGCCCAAGTTAAGTAAGTTGTACAAAACGTTATGGTCTTCTTTTTATTTTGGTTCTCCCTTTTTATGGTTTGCCTCATATGATTAGGATAGATAACATCCCATTTACATGCTTGCTTCATTTGTTTTATTTCATTTATTGTATATATAACGTGTGTTAGGATAGATAACACGAGGAATAAAACCTTATGGTAGATGACCATATTTGTATATTTTATTTCTTTTTACTTATATCTGTATATATATTTCTCTACCTTTTGTTCTGCCAATCTGCTTAGTAGATAAGGGTAGGGTAGTCTATAGGATGAAAGGTAAATGCTCTCTTCACACACATTATTGAGACACAAATATCTCACACACATTAGGGGCTCTGTACTCGAGTCTTAATACACCTTAGGTTAGTAGAGGTTTATATTAATTTCTCTGTGAAGCCTTGTGCTTCCTGAGGCTATTATGAAGACCTCACCTAAATTATGCCTTATTATATGGATTTGACTTGTGTAGGATATTTTCTCTTCTCAAAGTCTAATTTATATAGTGAGATCCTCATTTTGCGGTGGGGGCAATTTAGGGGTCAAAATTTTAGGGGTTATAGACCTACCTTGAAAAATGCATTGATAGTTGAGCCATAGACACCTCCATAAATAGTTAGAGCCAGATTTTTGTGAACTGATTATCTTAACCTAGGATCTACCCATGGTAGGACAAAGGAGGGCCTTTTTTTTATTATTCTTTCATCACGTTCATGCATTCAATAAAACCTTATAGGGAAAATGACACATCATCACTATTTATTGGAATGGTTAATGATATATCATTGCACATTTTGATATATGTTGACTATGATGAAGGTATGAGTTAATTCAACCAACCCTTACCTAGTGGGTTTCCAACCCCGAGGAGGCCATAACCACATTTATCATAATCCCTTTGAAAGGGAAACTCATTTGGCCTACATCCATTTTCTTCATTCATGCAAAAAAAAAAAAAGGGAGATAATATGAACTAATAAATAATGTACAGTTCAATTTTACTACTTTAAAAGAAAAGAACCTCTTTCTTTAAAATTTTCATCCTCACAAAGTAATAAATTCTTAAAAAAAAAAAAGGCCTTCAAGATTTTGGAAAATTATGGTACCAAGAGTGTTATGTCTTGGTTAGGGAATGGAATTATTTTAAGGCATTAATCGTGTAAAAAGGTATATTTCTCTCAGCTTGATTGTCAACTACTTTTTCTCCCATGAAGCAATAAAGTTTCTTGAGAAAAAGTATAAAAGTTTCTCTCCTTTGCTTACACTAAGACATTGTTCTCCATAAGGCATAAACGATTATTTAATTCTGCATTCATCGTATGCTAGGGGATTATTAAGTTAACTTGTGAAATTCTAAGGCCTATATTTTGTGAGGCAATAAGTTTTTTAAGAAAAACAAAATTATCAAGTTAATAATAATGATCCCCTAACTATTAATTTTTTTTGCTATGCTAATTAATGCGTTTTGAAGCAGTGATTTGCTGTTCAAGCTGATTAGCATAATGTAAGCAATGGAACATTTGGGCAATACGCAACATCTGAGTTTGAAACCAACTAGGTTAGTCATGACAAGAACAAAAATCAAAGTCAAGGTGGAAGTTGAGTCAATTGAAAGTTTGATTACATTGAGTAAGAAGCTCAAAGGAAGACACGTTCGAGAATTTCAGAGGGATTATGAAGATATTTTGGACTTGTTGCTAATACCAGTCCAATCAGAAGCACTATCAGCTTTGGCTCAGTATTGGGAGAGTTCTTTGAGATGTTTCACATTTTCCACATTCCAGATTACACCCACCTTAGAAGAATATGGGAGCTTCTTAAATATACTTGGGGGAAAAGATGCATCAGTTTATACCTACCCAGGATATTTACCATCGAAGCAGGTGGTGGCGCAAATCTTAGGGGAAGACCCTAGCAGAGTCCAATTGCATAAAAGGGGACAAACTGAAGGTCTTTCAAGAAAGCATGTGGAGAAACGTCTTGAAGTCTTAGCAGAAAAAGGAGACTAGAATACTTTTAAGAAGGTATTGGCTTTAGCAATCTACGAACTAGTACTATTCCCATCAGCAGTTGGAGTAGTCGATCTGGCCACTATAAGTATATTTTGGGCGGTGGAGAACTAACGTGTGAATCTTATACTAGCCATCATAGTAGAGACATTCTTGATGTTGAGTTTTTGTTAAGAGGAAAGAGGAGGAAAATTGAAATGTTGCCTCAAACTTCTGACTGTTTAGGGTTTTCAATCACATTTATGGGAGGAGATACCAATTAGGTCAAAGACACGACACTGCCCATCATCCTATTAGGGATTTCCTGAGTTGTGAGGGTTTTATACTATCCACCACGAAGATGGACCATGATGATTGGGCCTAGTAGCTTAGCCGTTTAGATGAAAATACAATCTGGTGGAAGCTAGCCTGGTGGGAAAGTAAAGAGATCATATATTGTTGTAAAGGATTTTTGAATGTACCTTTGATCAGTCTACGTGATTGTATTAATTACAATCCATTGATTGTTCGCCAACAATTTGCATATAGGCAGGACGTCCCATACGAATGAGCAACACGGCTGATTTGTTTCCACCACAGCGGCCTAGAAGTTAAAATACAAAGTCAAGAAATTGGGAGTGCCTGAGGTAGGATGATATGCAAAGGAAAGATTGAGTTAAGTAAACGTATTGTAGCCACGACCAAAGAGTATCGCGAGTGGTTGAAGGAAAGAACCAAGGGTGCTAATCCCTCTTTTAAGCCTTTTAATTCTTTGCTTGGCAATGATATACGAGCCATTAATGAACAACTAACAAGGCAAATGGAGGACAAAAAGGAAAAATTGAAGGATTTAGATGAAAGAAGGCAAGAATGCTTAAAAGGATTGAATCGAGTGAAAAATGAATGCGTGGCTTTGCAAGAAGAAACAATGAGGGTAAAAAGGTGTAAAGGAAATGTGGGAGGCACTGAAATGAGAAGATTGAAAGAAGAAAACATGAAGTTGAAGGATGCCATGGAAAAAGCACAATAATAGATGAAGTAAAATGGAAGAAGGATGCAGAACAACAATGCTAAGTTGATAAAGACAGTTAGAGAAAGAGATGCATTGGAAAGACAGATGCAAAGGCTCCAGTCAAGGGAAATTCAACAAGAGATTGAAGTGCTAATCAAATAGTTAGAGAGGAGAATAAATGAGCTAGCCAATATCAGAAGTGATAACGCAATGGTGATGCAAAATTTAATAGATCAACTCAACTGGCAAGTCAAAACTGCGGAGACATGGAAGGCTTTGCATACTAAACAAACAGTAGAGAGAGAAAGATTTATGAGCTGGTTTAAGAAGTTGGTCCTCCTAACTAATAAGGTCATCCCTAATTTTATAAATGCGCTCAAGAATATTAAAGGTCTAGCTAATCCACTAAACATACTAGTAGAGATAACGAGTTTTTTCATGTTATGCAATGATATTGTAATGGAATTGAAAAATCTTAATAGTTATTGACTTTTGAGTAAAGATGTACTCCACTACCAAACTCTTATCATGAAGTCCCAGAAGTTTCTTGAATTAATCAAAGAATTAGTTTCTGTTCTACTCAATGAATGTTCACAAGAAATAATGAATAACTCCGATGAATGCAAAGACATTGATCATGTAGGGGTTCAAATTCCCTCTTGTATTAAGTGTCAACTTTGATTCTCTATATGGGTTAATAAAAACTCTTTAAGAAATCAAAAGGTCCAATGTTCCGTTGCCAAGACCATTAACTCAAATCACTGTTTCAATTTTAATTAAAGTATTTTCTAATGTAATTAAGTTGATTTTATTTTCAGAGAAAAAATCATAAAATAGAAAGGGGGAGACAATATCGCGCCTCCAAAACACAATTCATCTAACCAGACCCATCCTCCTACTAGAGTCTATAACACTCATTTAAGAAGCAAGCTTATGAAGGGACACCAGATGGAAGGAAGCTAAAGAGCTGAGGAAGACATAGCCGCTTTAAATAGCCATATCACAACTATAGAGAACCAAATGGCTCAGATGAGCGAAATGATGAAGATGTTATTAGAGACCTTTAAAGGAAAAAGAGTTGATAATTCACCTAGCGCATTTAGTCACCCATCTGTCATTGCACAAATAGGAACAAGCTCACTTGGTGTGATTATAACATTCTAGTCGAGTGGCTGACCCTGCGTTATAGCAGAAGAATGCGCAAGATCCTCTTATGAAGGAGGCTAACAAGCAAGGGTCCCACGATGAAGCAAAAGATATACAAGACTCCCCTGGATATGATGCTACGTATACATTCCAGATCCTAACTACAGATGGTAAAGGGAAGAATAATGATGCTAAGGAGGATTAGGAAAGAGAATTAGGGGAGGTTAAGGACCAACTATGTGATATATAAGGACCAACCACATGGGGATCATTGGATATAGAAGAGTTATGCTTAACTCTCGAGGTGTTAATTCCAAAGAAATTCAAAGTTCCAGATTTCGACAAGTACGATGGTTCTGGTAACCTAATTTACCATTTTAAGTCATATTGCACAAAGATGACTATTTGGTCAAGGGATGAAAAGTTTCTAATAAATCTCTTCCTGGAGAGTCTGACTGGGTCTGTCTTATTGTGGTTTATGCAATTAGACCATTCTAAGATTCGCAAGTGGAGAGATCTTACAAATGCTTTCATGAAATAATATAAATTCAATCTCGACACTGCCCCAATTAGGGAACAGCTAAAGAGAATGAGTAAGAAGCCAACTGAGTCGTTCAAAGAGTATGCCCAAAGGTGGAGATTAATGGCTTCCCAAGTTCAGCCTCAGATGATTGGATCTGAATTTTGTTCATACTTTACTCGGACCTTATCCGATCTGTTTTACAAAATCATCCTGGGAACTCATGTTATTGATTTTGCTGATTTAATTGAGGTTGGAGAGAGAATTGATGCAGACATTCGAGACAGAAAGCTCGCATCCCCTTTGATGGAAGGTGGATTTAGGAAGGGATAAGGTATGAAGAAGAAAGAAGGGGAAGTAAGCTATATTCAACCCTCAAGACCATTCCTGTGACAACTTATGTTTTATCAGATTGGTAGAAGAAGTGAAGGCTAAAATCAGTATAGATTGGTGGTGAATGGACAGGGACAATAGGAGAGGGGAGCTAATGTATGGCTGAAGGACAATCGTCCATGGCCCAATTTCAGTTTTACCAATGCAGAGTTGCACCAAAAATTATTGAAGGCAAAACTCATAGGGCCACGATATGTGAAGGGGATGCAACCACCGTACCCAGCTTGGTACAACCCCAACATCTCCTGTAAGTATCATATGGGTGCCCAAGGCATTCAATTGAGAATTATACTACTTTTAAGAGGAACATGCTGGATCTGATCGAGTCTAACCATATCCAGCTTAAGTCTAAGGGAGATTTCACAATTACCACCAATCCTCTACCTAGTTATGAGCGACAGGTGAATGTCATTGAAAATAAGTTGGGATTTTCCAAGAACCCCGACACTATTAGGTTGCCCATGAAGAGTCTGTTAGCTAATCTTCAATTAGCAGGGTATATGTTGGAATTATCACCAGAAGAATCTGTCAAAACTATCACTGGGTCGCAGGCTACGTTTTGTGATTATCATCAACAAGATACAGATCATGATGTCAAGGGTTGTGTGCAGTTCCAGAAAGTAGTGAAGGAATTAATGACACTGGGGGTTGTGGTCGTAGGGAAGTTTGAAGAAGAAATTTGTGTAACAGATAAGCAATATGTTGATATTGTCATCCCTACTAGGTAGTTGAAAATAATTACTTTAACTGTCAATGAGCCTTTTTCCACGGCGGCCCCCTTTACCCTAAAACCATCACTAATGAGCGTTAACATGCCAGCTCTTTTCCCATATGAAAGTGGTTGTGTTGTACCTTAGAGATATAAGAAAATTATTGAATTTCCCCTTAATCAGATAGTTATCGCTAAGTCGGAAGGAGAACCTATCACCAACATAGTTGAGGCTAAGGGGGTCACTCGAAGTGGTAGGGTCTACCTCCCTACAAACGTTGACAAACATTTGAAGGGAAAAGGCATTGATACCAACAGTCAGAATGAGAAAAAAGAAGATAGTGCTGATGATGAATTCTTACGGATTATGAAGCAAAGCGAATATGACGTGGTAGAACATTTGAAGAAAACTCCAGTTCGAATTTCAATGTGGTCCTTAGTCATGAGCTTGGAGGTGCATCGTCGGGCTCTACAAAAGGTATTGGAGGAAGCATATGTGCAACCCGATGTTACCCCAGAAAAGGTTACTAGTGTGATGAATATTGTCAAATCCACATTTGCCATCTCATTTTTTGAAAAGGAGACTGTGGGGACATCCATCAATTAGCCTAAAGCTTTGCACATTACTTTGAAATGTAATGGCTTTATAATTGTGAAGATCCTGATTGATGGAGGATCAGCACTCAATGTACTACCATTGACCACGTTTGAGCAACTAACAATAGGGGCATTGCATGTTGAGAAAAGTAACATGGTGGTTAGAGCATTTGATGATTCTAAAAGGGCAGTGATCGGCACTATCTGCTTGCCTTTAGAAATTGGGTCGAAAATATTTACAGTGGATTTTCAAGTAATGGACATTGATCCATCTTATACAATGTTGCTTGGGAGACTATGGATCCACTTTGCCAGTGCTGTCCCTCTAACTGTTCATCAAAGGGTCAAATTTATTGACCAAGAGAGGATAATTACTATTAAAGGAGAAGAGGAGATAATGTTGAGTAAACCCAGTTCTTTGCCATATATCGAAGCTGCTGAACAAGAGATGGAAATTCCATTTCAAAGCTTAGAGATGGATGGGCCTAAGCTTACCGTTAGAAATGTCAATCAGATCATGATGAAAATGTTAGAAAGAAATGGGTTCCAATCTGGAAAGGGACTGGGGATATAGCTTCAAGGAATTGAATGGCCTATTACTCTCCTAGAAAATCCTAAGTGTCAAGGATTAGGGTATGAGCCTTTGTTGTCAAACTAACTAAAAGTGCAACTAAGCGCGAAAGGAAGCAAGGGGCAAGAGAAGTAGAAAATTCCCTATATCAGAGAAACTTTTCCAACTACTTTAGAGATTATAAACCAATTAAGTGTTTCAATGGTTGATGATGGAGTCATGCGAGGAGTTAAAGCTTGGATCATGGTCAATGATTTTGAGGAAAGATTGGATAACTGGGAGATTGAGGATGTCACTGATGTCGTAACTTTAGAGTAATTGTTATGATCATGTTGTTCCTTTGTTTTAAGACATTTTACTTTACAATTTCAATCAGTACTTTATGAATGATAGTAGTATTTTGTGAATGAAATTAAAGTCCTTGGATATCATGCCTTTTCTTTCTATTTTTTTCCTACTCGTTCATTTTCCTTTTATTTTTTCCCCTAGGAAATTGTATTCCTTGGGACTCCTGTCCAACGCAGAGGTTCCCGGGCCCTCGTTGAGTGATTTATGCGTTACTATGGATATGCATGGTTCCGAATCTGATAATGAAGAATTAACCCAAATCTTTGAGAAAATGCTTGATTCTGAAGATAAAGGAATATGCCCACATGAAGAAATAGTTGAAAATATTAACTTAGGGACAGATAAAGATAAAAGGGAGATTAAAATGGTAGATAATCCAGAAAAGAGGGAAATGATTCAGCTCTTCAGGGAATATATGGACGTCTTTGCATGGTCTTATTAAGACATGCTTGGACTTGATCCAGAGATTGCTTCTCACGAGATTCCTTTATTCCCAAATGTTGAGCCAAAGAAGCAAAAATTAAGAAGAATGAGGCCCGACATGTCTTTGAAAATAAAAGAAGAGGTCATGAAACAATTAAAAGCAGGATTCCTCCAAGTGTCCATATACCTTCAATGGGTAGCAAACATTGTACCAGTCCCAAAAAAAGACAAAAAGGTTCGCATGTATGTTGATTATAGGGATCTAAACATGGCAAGCCCGAAGGATGATTTTTCGTTGCCTCATATTGATGTTTTAGTTGATAATACGGCACGAGCCCATCGGTATTCCTTTATGGACGGTTACTCAGGGTACAATCAAATCCCTATGCATAAAGACCATAAAGAGAAGACTATGTTTATCATACCATGGGGAACATATTGTTACAGAGTAATGCCATTCAGATTAAAGAATGCAGGAGCAACTTATCAACAGGTTATGATGGCACTCTTTCATGATATGATGCACAAGGAGGTTGAAGTATATGTCGATTATATGGTGGCTAAATCTGGAGAAAGGGAGAGTCACATGGCAGTTTTGGGAAGATTATTTGAAAAGTTGCATGAATACAAACTCAGCTTAAACCCCAGCAAGTGTATCTTTGGGGCTTTAATTGAAAAATTATTAGGCTTCATGGTGAGCCAGAAGGGAATAGAGGTGGATCTCGACAAAGTAAAAGCAATTCAGGAAATGCCATCTCCCTAAACAAAAAAGGAGGTACAAAGTTTTCTGGGTCGGCTAAATTACATAGCGAGATTCATTGCCAACTTAACTGCAACCTGCAAGTTGATTTTTAAATTGTTGAAAAAGAACTAAACTGGAGGATGGGATAGTAATTGTCAGCAAACTTTTGACAAAATTAAAGATTATCTATTAAATCCTCTAATTTTGGTTCCACTCGTACAGGGACGACCTTTGATCCTCTATTTGACCATTTTGTCGAAATCGATGGGGGCTGTATTGGGGCAACATGATACCTCCAGAAAGAAAGAGCAAGCAATTTATTACTTAAGTAAGAAATTTAATGAATGTGAAGCCCACTACCTATTGATTGAGTATGCTTTATTTTACTACTTGGTTAATCTCTCGAATGGATCTTATCAAATATATTTTCGAAAGTCTACACATTTCTGGGAGAGTCTCTAAGTGGCAAGTGATTCTATTCGAGTATGATGTGAAATATATGGCGCAAAAGTCTGTAAAAGGGAGTATCATAGCAGATCACTTGGCTGAGAATCCTTTGGATGAATACTAACCATTGGATTTTCATTTCCTTGATGAGGACATATTAGCCATAGAGGGTGATAAAGATGATGGAGATGATAAGGATGGACGGTGGAAGATGTATTTTGATGGAGCTACAAACATGCACGACTATGGCATTAGAGCCGTAATTATATCCCCTGAAGGAAAACAATTCTTAGTGGCCATTAAATTGGAGTTTGAATGCACCAACAACGTAGCTGAATATGAAGCTTGCATCAATGGGCTAAATGCTGCCGTCACCCTTAGTATAAAAAGTCTCGAAGTTTTTGGCGACTTAGCTCTTATAATTCATCAAGTGATTGGAGAATGACAAACTAAGGATTCAAAACTAATTCTATATCAGAAATTTCTAGCTCAATTAATCAAACAATTTAAAGAAATCAATTTTCATTATGTCACTCGAGACAAGAACCAATTTACTGATGCTTTAGCCACCTTAGCAGTGGTGATTCGACTCGACTATGGAGTCTAAGTCTAGTCGCTCTGAATGGAAGCCAGAGATTTGCCAGCATATTGCTTAAACATAGAAGAAGAGTATGATGGACAACCTTGGTATCACAATATTAAAACTTATATGACAAACAGGGATTACCCAATTAAGGCCACGGAAAGTGATAAAAAGGCTATCCAGCGTCTAGCCATGAACTTTTTCATCAGCAATGGGATTCTGTACAAGAGAAGTCATGATGGTACACTGTTATGGTGTGTGGATGCGAGGGAGGCCCAGAAGATAGTCACGGAAGTGCATGAAGGAATATGCGGTACACATACAAATGGTCTCATGTTGGCCAAACAGATCCTGAGATATAGGTATTTTTGGTTAACAATGGAGAAATATTGCATTGAGTATGTTCGAAAGTGTCACAAATGCTAGATATACTGGACAAAATCAATGCACCACCAGTTTCATTACACAATCTAGTGGCACCTTGGCCGTTCTCCATGTGGAACATTGATGTAATCGCCCCAATTGATCCCAGGGCTTCAAATGGATATCGTTTCATTCTGGTTGCCATTGATTGTTTCACTAAGTAGATAGAAGCTAATTCCTTTGCCAGTGTCACTCAAAAAGTTTTCTGCAAGTTTCTTAAAACAAACATTATTTGTCGATATAGGCTACCTGAAAGGATTATTACAGATAATACTGCAAACCTGAATAGAATAGAAGTCTCTAAACTCTATGAACGATTTAAGATCAATCACCATAATTCAGCACCCTATCGACCACAGATGAATAGGGCAGTAGAGGTAGCAAATAAGAATATAAAGAAGATCATCGTTAAAATGACAATCACCTACAAAGATTGGCACGATATAGTATGCATTGCACGATTATCGCACGATTGTGCGTACTTCAATTGGGGCAATTCCGTACTCTCTGGTTTATGGAATGGAAATGGTCACGCTAATTGAGGTTGAAATCCCGTCCTTATAAAGATGTGAAATAAGGGAGTCAACTTCAAATGTGAAAAAGTCAAATTGACTATGACCTTCAGCAATATTCATGGCAGTCACGGGTATTAATTGAATCCAATTTGGATGAAAGTAATTGGGTGAGGGCTCGGCATGAGCAGTTGAATATGATTGAGGGACGAAAACTCACCGCTATATGCCATGGGCAATTATATCAAAAGAGGGTGGCATGAGCTTTTGACAAAAAACTTCGTCCTAGAGAATTCAAAGCTGGTGAACTAGTTCTTAAAAGAATCTTGCCAAACTAGGATGACACTCGGGGCAAATGGGCTCCTACCTATGAAGGGCCTTACATTGTAAAGCATGCTTTCTCGGGAGGGGCGTTAGTGTTAATGGACATGGACAGTCATGAATTGACTAGGCCCTTTAATTTAGGTTCAGTGAAAAAATATTTTGCATAAAAGAAAAAACTCGTTAAGCTAAAAACCCAAATGGGCAGCCTAGGCAAAAGTTAAAGCACAATAAAAGCTCACTAGGCTAAAAACCCGAAAGGGCAGCCTAGGCAAAAATTAGAGCCAAAAAGAGGGAACAAAAAAAGAAGGAGAGAAAAGGAAAGAAAAGCCCGCTAGGTAGTACGAGAAAATGCCTATGCAAAAGATAGGAAAAAATCTGAAGTTCAAAGTTTGGTAGAAGTATGGGAGTAGCAAGCCTTAAATTAGGTTCGACAAAATGCATATCTTGTATAATGGAAAGGATCACCTGGCAGGGCAAGCAAGACCAATTGTAGGGACATTTTTCGAAAGAACTTTTTGGTTCTAGTTCTTTTATCTTTTCTATGTTTCAAATTACCCATTATCTTAACTCTTATGTACTTTATAAAACTTCCTGTTGGAGATTATTCTTCCAATAATTTTTATTCTATTTTAGTTACAATTCGTTGTTCATTCATACTATGACCATTGCATTCATGCTTTATATAAATAAATTAATAATTAAGGAATGACATTTGCCAAAGCAACTACTTAGCACATCAGCATTAATGTCCTCTTTAGACCAATTATCTTATCATTACTGGAAGGATAGACCGGGACCAAATATTAAACATCGTTCATTAAAATGCCATCTTCATCTCAAACTTAGTCATCAAGATATTCATGAATGACATATGTGGTGACTTTTCTTTCTAAGAATACAAACGAAAGGGACAACTATGGTTTCAAAGATAACATACAAAATCCTCTGTTGGTGGAGCGTCAAGAGTTCCCAATTAGATGTAATCCAAATTACCAAGGGTCTGGTTAAATGGCTAGCTCTTTGAGAGGACAATATACCTTGCCTCTACAGTTGGTTAGTTAAAAGTTCAACACTTGGTAATGCCTCTAAACTAGCATTTTCATGAAAATAAAAGAATAATAATAATAATAATAACAATAATAATAATGATGATGATGATGATTTTTTTTAAAAAGGGAGAGAGTAAAAAAAAAGAGAAAAAAGAAGAAGAAAAGAACAATAAATGAAACCAACGAATAATAATTCATAACTGCCATGCACACTTTCATATTGGGACAGGTAAATATCAAATAGAGCATCCCACATGTTCTTCATTCTTTGCCCGAGAAGCAGAAATCCTATCAAGGGCAACATCAACATGTCTCATGTTTCCGCTCGCAAGAATACATTCATCCACTGAATCCATTGGTTACGTTCCTCATGAGGCTCTGTTCATATATCATGCATTTCACATATACACATGGATTACTCAAACATTGTGCTAGACATAATAAAAGTCCTGCACAGAACAGACGTAATAAAAGTTCTACGCAGAATAGGCACCCAAAGTCTTGCACAGAACAGGCATCCTTAAGTCTTACGTAGAATATGCACCCAAAGTCCTACGCAGAACAGGAATCCTCAAGTCCTACGTAGAATAGACACCCTTAAGTCCTGTACAGAATAGACACCCTTAAGTCCTACGCAGAATAGGTACCCTTAAATTTTACGTAGAATAGGCATCCAAAGTCCTGCATGGAACAGGCATAATAAAAGTTCTATGTAGAATAAGTACCCAAAGTCTTGCACAGAACAGGCACCCTTAAGTCCTACGCAGAATAGGCATCTAAAGTTCTACACAAAACTGGCATAATAAAAGTCCTATGCAGAATAGGTATCCAAAGTCCTACTTAGAATAGGCACCCACCCAAAGTCCTGCTTAGAATGGGTATCCAAAGTCCTGCATAGAATAGGCACCCTTAAATCCTACGCAGAATAGGCACCCTTAAGTCTTACACAGAATAGGCATCTAAAGTCTTGCCTAGAACAGGCATAATAAAAGTCTTACCCAAAGTCCTGCACAAAATAGATACCCTTAAATCCTACGTAGAATAGGCACCCTTAAATCCTACGCAGAATAGACATAATAAAAGTCCTGCATAGAATAGGCACCTCTAAGCCCTGTGCAAGGACATGCATCTTTTTAAGCCTCGCACTACCAAGCACTTATCACATTTGACCAAGTTCTAGCTTTTTCAGGTAAGTTAGTTCACTTTGATCTGTTAGCTCCCCAAACAAAATACCTATTTCCATTTTCACTTATTCTTAAGTTAAGGATATCAAAGTTGCATCTTTGATCCCCTTACTTAAAGAGTACATAAAGAGGGACAACTTGTAAACACCATATTTTGCTTGGGTCACTTTTTCCTTTTCGGTTTATTCTCTAGTTGTGTTAAGAGGTAATCAAATCATCCCAGACAAAATACATGTTCTTTATCTTTACTTCTTCCTTATGCAAAAACATTAAGAATTACATTTTCAATTGCTTTGCCTAAGAAAACAAGTAAAGAGGGGCAACTGTAAACATCGTATTTTGTTTAGGCAGGTTAAAAAAAATGATAAAAACGATATTTATTTTCAAGAGCTCATTGTTCTAAGTATGTTGAGCCTAAACCTAAAAAGGAGGTCCAAAGAAAAGCCTAATATCCTTAATATTTCCAAAAAAAAAAAAAAATAATAACCACAACTTTCAGCCCAAATACAAAAAAAAAGGAAGGAAAAGGGGCCAAAACTATTGCAATTCCAAATAAAAAAAAAGAAGAAGAAAGAAAAGAGTCCAAACTAAAACTAACTCAAAATTGGACCAAAAAATTAAAAAAAAAAAAGAAAAAGAAAAAGAAAGAAAGCCCAAAGAACAGAGCCCATGCAAAGGAAACCAGTGAACTAAAATGAAGGCCTGTATTCAGGATCCGTATCATCAAACTCGGCCAAAAGAAAAAGGCCAAACCATCCTTCCTTGATGCTAAACCCTACCTGTTACATGCCTAGTCCCCCCCTCTGCTTTGGCTTTCTCTCATGCGGCCATTTCCAGATGCAACGCGATGCAATCATACAAGAAGGAGGGGGAGCATTAGTGCTGGAAATTGGTGGAGTAAAGAAGCACAATGAACTCGTACAAGGAGCAGATGGCGAGACGCGCCAGCGAAGGTGAAACTCACCCTCAGACTCATTATAAACAGGGGAGAATCACAGAGGCGAAGGAGGTTTTTTTTCAAAGGATTTGGCGTATTAGAGAGGCTGAGTCAGTGTTGTGAAAGGTTTCTTAGGGGGTTCTTTCGGGAAAGGGAGGAACATAATCGAGAGTATTTTTCGGAGGTTTCATTTCGGAGGAGAAAATGAGAGAAGTAGAGTGTAAGACAGACTCAAAAAAAGGGGAGAGTCTTCTGAGAAGGTGTCGAGAAATTTTCGGGTCGAAGAAGAGGTCTAGAAGTAGGGGGTCGAAAGGAGGATTCTCCTAGTGATCCTCTAGAGGTGGATTTCTTTGGGTGTCTAGTGCTGTGGAAGGGGAATCTTGGACGAGGCTTGCTGATCACTGGATCTTGGAAGGAAGAGCAATCCCTAGTAGCTCCGATAGCTTCTGTGACCCATCTGAAGGAGTGAACCTTGAAGGGTATGTTTTTTTTTTCTTTTCTCTATTAAGGTTAATAAATCATGAATCCATTTCAGTAGCTTAACTTTGGGAATTTGAATTGCTGTTTCAAATAATTCGAGGTTGTTCTTGAGATGCATAGTCTGATTAATGATTTTTACCCTGATGGGATCTTATAGTTATGCATGTTCTGCTTTGGTCGAGATTGAAGTAAAATCTTGTTTTCTGTATACTCCCTAAAAATGCCTAGTACATGATTGATAAATTGCTTAAGTGAGGTCCAATGGAATGGCTTAAGTGTTTGATCATAAAATTTCGATATGGAATGCAGAGGTTGCCTTGATTCTGTTGTGTTTTGGATTAGAGGTTGCCTTGTTAATACTCTGTGGCTTAGAATCTTAAGATGCATGAATTCGGATTGCCTTCCTATATCATCCTGATTGTTTGTACTAGGGATCCTATTGCTTTAGTTTAAATTCGAATACTGATGCAATGAAACTCTGAAAATTTCTGCTCTTGAGATGTTTCCTTCCCTATTGTTTTTATTGAGTTTCTGTGGATTGTGCTACTCGTTTTGATAACACGGGCATATTGGTGGAGCAAAAATGGAGAACTTTGATTACAATGCACCAGGAATGGTCCTGTTGATCCTGTCAGCAAAAGGAAAGATATGTTGTGGGATTGAGTTGTAACTCGTGTAGTTTCTTTTTTTTTTTTTTTCATATCTATTTTGTAAATATGCCTAATAGTAATGCAGAATATTAAGACTGAACACTTGGCACACACTTGCAAATTACTATTTTGGTTTGTAAATATTTTTCTTATCTCTCTTTATTTATTTCGTCAATTTCCACATTAGAATAGCCATGTGGGATTTCATATCCCCTCAAGCACATAGAAACTAAAAGGCCATGTGTGGCAATAAAGCCTCTTTGGTGCCTTTTGGCTTTTGAATTCACATTTTAATATTTTGGGCTTTAATGGCCTCTCTCAAAAGAGCCAAAAAAAAAAAAAGAGCAAAAAGTAAAAGCAGACTGAATTTTTAGTAAAAATTATTTTGAGTCTTAAAGATTCATCCTTTCTTAAAAGGTCTTTCGCAAAAATTGAAAAATGATGTTCTAAAATCCAAAAGTAAATTTTTTTAGAGTCGATCTTTTTTTCAAAAAAAAAATGAAAACAAACAAATCAAGAAAATTAAGAAAAATTTGACCCAAAAAAGGGGGTTAAATCAACCAAAATTGTACAAAGTAGAAGTAAAGATAAACAAAAATAAACAAAATAAGAAAAAAACACTAAAAAAATATATAAATATAAAAAAAAACAACAACAACAAAACAAAAAAACACAAACGAAACCAAGGATTAAAAAAAAAAGAGGGGACAAAACGCAAAAGAAAAATTGATGAAGAATAAGAATAAAAATAAAAACAAAAGAAATAGAACACAAAATAAAAATAAAAAAGGAAACAAGTAGGAAGAAAAACAACAATAAGAAAAACCCAAAAAAAAAAAAGAGGAACAAATAAAAAAAAACAACAAAAATAAACAAAAACAAGCAAACAAAGAATAAGAACCAAAACAAAAATAAAAATAAAAACAAAAACAAAAAGAACCAAACAAAAAAAATTAACAAAAAAAAGGGAAGAGAAACAAAGATAAAAATAAAAAAGTAAAAATAAATAATAAATAATGAAAACAAGAACAAAGAATAAAAACCAAAAGTAAGAAGAAAAAACAAAACAAAATCAATTAAAAAAACAACAACAACAAAAGAAAGTGAAATAACGAAAACAAAAAAAAATAAAGAAGCAAAAACAAAAAAAAACAAAAAATAAAAACAAAACAAAACAAAATAAAATTAAACAAAAAATAAAAATAAAGACTAAAAAATAAAAAAATAAAAATCAAAACAAAGAAAAACTAACCCAAAAAAATATATAAAAAAAAGGGAATCTAAAAAGCAATACACTTTTTAGTATCGAATTACATGGACTTTGATCCCTCTTGAAGGGTACGTAGGTCCTAAGCTCTCATCCTAGGTCATGTCTGTCCTTGTAAATAAATATTTTTTTTTAGTTTTATTTCTTTAATTTTTTTTTTACTTTTAATTTTATTCCTTTCTTACTCATTTTACTCGTTGAATTTCTTTTTGTTTTATTCTTAATTTTCTTTCTTTTTTTATTTTTAATTTTATTTCCTTAAGTTTTTCCTTTTGCTTTGCATGTGATTTATTAGGGAGAATTAGGATAAAATAGAAGCCATATTAATTTTGTACAATTGACTTAGGATAACCGTTTGCAGTAATGGGTGTAGTGAGATGTTTAATACTTTTTCTATTTACAATCGACTCCCGAATATATTATTTTGTTCATAGGCTATTTTTGTTTTTCAAATAAAAAATTTTTTTAAAATTTTACCTTTTCAAAAATTAAAATTTTGGTTACGACTCGTTAAACTTATTTCTTTTTTTTTTTTTATTTTGATTTTAATTTTTGTTTTTTTTAAAAATTAAATTTTTTTTAAAAAATACTATGCAATCTTATTTTCGGATGTAACACACACATAAATATATATATATATATATATATATATATATATATATATATATATATATATATATATATATATATATATATATATACACGCGCGCGTGCGCGCACACCCTTTGAGATGCATTTATTACGCCACTGCATTCTGCATCCACCAACGCTTCCGCTATAATTGCAGCTGCATGCCCTCTACGCTCATCATCTGAAGTCCTCCTCAACATGAATGCTTGAATACAAGAAAAAATAAAAATGCCATTGTGTTAAGAATTCTCCCAAACTAGGCCAATGAGGTGAAAGAAACCTTCTAAAGCCTTCAGTAATAACTAATGCATTGTATTCTATAATAAGGCGGAATAGGGAGTGGCATAGAGCCAGCTGAATGTTAATGGCATTCAAGACTGCATGACTCCCAGTTATATTCCGTTAAGCGTTGATGCATTGAACAGTTTTGGCACTTTAGTCAATTGGCGGCGACATTTTTGAGCATTCTCTTTTGTTTTTTGGCCTGAATTATTATAGTAAAAAGAAGTTTGCTTTCAATGGCCAAGTTTATAATTTAGAAAAAAAGTGACATTAAACATTTTTTTTTGGCGAGTGAGGAGACAGTAAAAAGAATAGCAAGTGGAACGGGAAATTGATATATTTACTGTTGTAACAGAACTTGGATTCTCTGCTTATTCTTTTTGGATTGCAACTTGGATTGAAAGAGGAATGGGAAATCGTTAAATTTAATACATAATCTTTAAATATATGACTATGTAAATTGTAATTTGGCTCCTTTGCTCACCCTCTCTAAATTGTCTATATCTGATCTAATTTTTTTTAATTTTGATTAAAAAATAAAACATAAAATAAATATGGCTCTTTAATTACTAACTTAAAAATAAATGATGATTGAGATTAAAAAATAAAAAATTTAAAATTTAAACTATCCAAATTAAATACTCTTTCTGGTCTCATATATAAAAAATAAATAATTAATACTGTTTTTGGTCTTATATATAAAAAATAAATAACTAACTCATTTCTAGTCTCATGTATAAAAAACAAATAACTAATTTAAGAGAATTAAGAAAGTTGGTTAAAAAACAATTGATCTTTTTAATTTAGTTTCAAATAAAAATTACTTTTTAAGAATATTCTTATTTAATATGTACACTTTCTTTTTTAGAATTAATAACAATTACTATTCATAATTTGAAGGATTTATTTAATAGAGGATATAATTAGAACACTATAATTAATATACTATATATTAGTAATTTATTTTTTATGTTTTAGACCAAATTAAATCTAATTTTTTTTATATATAAGATTGGAGGAATATAAATGATGTAAAAGGGATAAATATGCAATGCTCATTCTTTGAGATAAGTAGAGAATCTAAGTTTGTCCCAAAGAATATGTACTTATCATTTCAAAATTATTTAGATTTGATTTAATTGACTTAGATATTTTGAATTTTAATTTTTTAATTTTTTAATCTCAATTATCATTTTTTTTAAATTCGTAGTTGAAAAATTATTTTTATTTTTTATTTTATTTCTTTCAAAATAAAAAAAAATTCAAAATTAAAATCCTAACTACCTAAATTAAATATGAAAAATTTAAAAAAATGGTGCTCAGATAAGCAAACAATCCAAGTTACAATTTAGACAGCCATATATTTAAAAACAATGTATTAATTTTAGACAAAAAGTAATAAATATATTTATTACAATTGTTAGATAGTTCTGGTGATAATTTTTAATCAATTTTTTTTTCTAAAGTTATCAATTTTTTGTCCATCCAAAGATATGAATACAATTTGATAGAATGAATTAATTTTATTTAAAATAGGTAATTATAATTTATTTTGGATATTTAATAAATTATAATTAAAAATAATTAAATTAAATAATTTTAGGATAATATTATTTAACAGCAAATTAATTAACATTTTTTATAGTTCATTCACAAAAATATTATAATAAGATAATCATGACTTTTTAAAACAATATTCTACACTACAAAAATTGTTATCTTTCTAAATCTTTCAAAGTAATTTAATTAATAACTAATTTTTATGCATAAAAGAATTAAGATGTGTCAGTCAAGAGAGCAGCACCATCTATAAAATGGCAAAAGAAGAAAAAGAATATCCATTTGTTACTTCCAAAAAAATGAAAATTAGATGAAGCCACGATATTCAACGGTATCACTGGCTCGACCAAGTCGGTGAAGCCTTTGTCGAAGGATGTGAATTTCTGAAGTGAAGAGATTGTCTTCGTCCTAAAGGGCCCTTGTTGAAGTATCTGAATTTCTGAAGTGAAGATGTTGTTTTCTACATTATCCCACTGTTATTTCACTTTGTCCACGGGCGGAGATGAAGGGTTTCACTGCATCTCTAGTTTTTCTGAGCGTCCTGATCAACTGTTACTGCCATGTGGATTTGATGGATTTTGCTTTCTCTATATTGGGTAAGATTCTCAAGATGAGTTATCAACCAAGCATCATTACTTTGACTACACTAATGAAAGGACTTTGCATCAATAATATGGTCGTAAAGGCACTAGATTTTCATGATGACCTAATTGCTAAAGGATTTCGTTTAAACGAAGTTACTTATGGTATTTTAGTCAATGTGATATATAAAACAGGGAAAACAAGAGCACCCATCTTTCCAAAAGATGGAGAGACAGGTGATCAAGCCTAATGTAGTTACGTACAGTACAGTACATTCATTGATGGTGTTTGTAGAGATGGATTTGTAACTTAGGGGCATGATTCATGTTTTGCAATGATTGAGCGTATGATTTGTGTTTTGCAATGATTGAGCAGGGAATTCTCCCTAATGCTTATACGTTTAATATACTGCTCCAAGGAAGGAAGGATCACAAAAGCTCAAGCTATCCTCACTAGGATGATGAAGTTTGGTCAAAGACCTGGTGTTGTTACCTACAAAGCTTTAATGGATGGGTATTGTTTGAGAAATAATGTTAATGAGTTAAAGGAAGTATTCAATAGGATGATCAAAAGCGGTTTGGCTTCGTGTTATAAGTTATAGTATCTTGATCAATAGAATGAAGCCATGAAACTCCTCAAGCAAATGCATTGCAAAAATTTGGCTTCTGACATTGTAACTTTCAATTCTCTTATTAATGGCCTGTGCAAGTTGGGGAAAATCTCATATGTGTAGGATCTTCTTTATGGGATGCATGATAGTGGTCAGCGCCCTAATATAATCATACTTTCAATATCTTGTTAGGCACATTTTGTAAAAGAAGGCATCTTTGTGGGGTGATGCATTATTTAAGCAAATTGTTGGTCAAGAAATTCAGCCTACTGTGCGCACATACGTTATACTTATTGATGGTCATTGCAAAGGTGGTACAGTAAATATTGCACTAGAGATTTTTGAAGTCCTAGTCAAAGGCTATCATTGTCTAAATGTGCAAGCATATACTGCCATGATAAATGGACTTTGTAAAGAGGGCTTGTTTGATGAAGCAATGGCCTTGCTTGAAAAGATGGAAGAGAACAGCTGCCTCCCTAATTTTGTAACTTTTAAAACAATTGTTCAATACCTTCTTGAAAAAAATGACAATGGTAAGAAGAGAAGCTTCTTCATGAAGTGATCAATAGAGGTCTTCTAAAATGATAAAACAAGGTCAAATACTTCTATCCAAATTTATTTTAGGGAAAATTACATCCAGATACCCATATCATATAAAATTTACAATGAAAGATCTTAAAAATTAAAATTACCATTTAGCACCATCATTATTATCAGGTTTTAGGGGATTTACTCTCCAACACCTAATAGTAAATTTCTTAAAACTAGTAGTAAATCCTTTAAACTTGATAGTAATGATAGTCCTTAGAAATAATTTTAATTTTTAAAATCTTTCATTGTAAATTTTATATGATATGGGTTTTTAAATGTAATTTTCTCTTTATTTTATACTTGTACTAAAGCTAAAATAAATAGTTAGCAAATGCTTGTTTCTTTCAAGTAAAAGTAGTTTGATTATTGGATGCCTGACTTTTGTGGAAGCAGTTTTGTTTAAATTATTTTTTCATATACGTATTTTGACCTCATGTTTCTTTTGTCTTTGCATGACTTTCTTCATTCTTCTTTTATGTTTGATTACTAATTTGATTTATGAACCCTTTGGTGCATCTCAATTATTGCCCATGTATAAGTGTCACTCTTATTTGAATTGTCTAAAATGGAGTTCTCTTGGATGTCATTGTATAAATTGATAATATGTCTAACAATATAATGAGTTGGGTAAAAATTTACCCAGTGTTTCCACATGCATTTGTCATTAAATCTAGGCTCTTTTCTTTCCATTGTCTTTATATATTTTATGATTGCACCTTTGGGGCTGCATTAGATGTCTCTATAAATTGACTTGTTCCATGAGATGATGATGGCTCAGTAGGTTAGAGCTTTTCTAAGGATATTGTTTAAGTTTGGTGGTAATAACTCTTCCATATATTTTTTTAACTGAAGTGGTCATTCTCTGACCTGTTGCTGGTGACAGAAATTAAAAAAAAAGGAGAATGGTTCAGATGTGATGGTTCTATGTTGATACAACTTCCCATTTGATCATTGTCATAGTGAAACCTACAAAAACAATATCTGAATTTATTAGGGAGTATAAGTTTAAGTAAAGTTT
The DNA here is from genome assembly GCA_032878935.1 of Erythrophleum fordii. Lineage (NCBI taxonomy): Eukaryota > Viridiplantae > Streptophyta > Magnoliopsida > Fabales > Fabaceae > Erythrophleum > Erythrophleum fordii. The sequence continues at coordinate 30,914,073 of JAVQMF010000058.1, read as the reverse complement.
AGGAATTAGTATTGTATTATTTACATAGTACGAGGGCTTTTCTATGAATTGTATATTTGTCATCTCTCTTATTTTCCTCTTTATCTTTTCATTCTTCATGTTTTATCAATAGAGCTTTTTGTCCTGTGCTCTTAAAATTGTGAAATGATCTTGTAAAATCACTATTACTAGGGATTAATTGCATAAAATTTTAGTTGAGGATGATTGTCTTTGATGTACAATGGCTTTATATCTACAACAAATACCAGAAGCTCATATTACAAATAGGTTTTTATATACAATAGAGTCCCCTGCCAATGAACTGGTTAGGCTTCAAGAAAAGGCTTTGTTAAGAACAAGAGGAGAGGAGAATGAGGACTTTCAGACACTCGAATACTAAGCAGAGAAAGGGGAGTCGGTGTTGAAAGAAGCTACAATAGAGCATTGGAATGGCTTTCACTTGCATCGAAAGGGCAGCTAGATTGTGCTTATAATGGGATGGGGTATTTGTAAGTAGAAGGCTAAAGAAGAGAGAAGTATCACAGAAATGCAAGACTATATTTACTCTCTCTGTATACTTGTAACATAAGTTATATGTTTAGTCGTCATGATTTATACCCATATTTGTCCAATTCCCTTTGCTAGTTGATTTTCCCCCCTAACTGAAAAATGCTTCCTCCTCCTCTGTACTTGCATACTTCTAACTAAGTTGTCAACACCATTTGGCTAGTTGTTTTTAAATTAGAAATCTGTTCGCTAGGGGTACTTAGATTGCTGGTTTCCCAATGAAAATATATAGGTTCTATATTCCATTGTGAGGCAAAAGTATGGATTTTCTCCTGTTCTTTATGGTTTGTAACTGTTAACCTGTCTTAGTCTCATTCTGTTTTTCTCATTGGAGCACATTGCATTCACACTTCCTTGTGTCCTGTCTAGTTTCATATTTTAATCTTTTTGGTTGCTTCTAAGTGCTTATATCGATATGATTTCTATGTCTTGCTGTGTATTTGTGGTCCACACGTGGAGATAAATGGTCCTTTCCTTTCATTTCTTTTTTTTTGGTTAATACATTCAAGGATGTCATTTAGGCTATTTCCAAAACTAAATCCCCTCCCTGGGTGCACTCTCCCTTGCATTGGCTTAGTGCATTGAGAATTTTACTCCTAGAGTGCTTTGTAGAGGAATTGCAGGCAAAGTAGAAGAGAAGGTGAAGTGCAAAGAAATGATTGCTCCAGAAGCATGTTATATATATGCACATGTGGTTTTTAAGTCAAATGCTGATGAGATGACAATGATGTTGACAGCAGAAAAATTTCAACTAGTTGTTTAGAAGATAGTGGCCCCTTTGCCGGATTTGTATGGTACAACTAGTTGTATGACTTACAGCTTCAGCCTTGCATCGAAGGGAAAAGACTAAGGAAGTTTTTTATTCAAGTAAACATTGTGTGCACGCATGCAGGGATATATATATATATATACATATATATATATATATATATATTATATCCAACATTTCTTTGTGTATTCTATCTTGAGAGTTGTTGTGCCCTTATTTGGATATATGGGCATTTTTCTTAATGAACTTATGCGTTTCTCCTGAAAACAGTCATCTGATTTTGGTAAAAATAATCTTTTATATGATCTGTTGAGGATTCTATTAATTAAGTAATTCTTAATTATTAGGCTTAATCTGTAATAATTAATGGTTAATTTTGGCATGATTGACATGGAACTAAATTTGATTAATTAAAATTAGGGGAAATTGCACTTGCCTACAGCGCTTTAATGGATGGGTATTGTTTGAGAGATAATGTTATTGAGTCAAAGGAAGTATTCTATAGAATGATCAAAAGCGGTTTGGCACGTGATGTTATAAGTAGTTATATCTTGATTAATGGATACTGTAAAATTAAAATGGTGGATGGAGCAAAGGATCTCTTTAAGGAAATGCGTTGTAGAAATTTATATCCTAATACTATAGCCTACAGTTCTCTTGTTGATGACTTGTGCAAGATAGGGAAAATGTCATATGTGCAGGATCTTGTTTATAAGATATATATGATAGTAGTCTGGCCCTCGATGTCATCACTTATAATATTAGATGCATTTTGCGCAAGCCGGCATCTCGACGGGGCAATTGCACTATTTAAGCAAATTGCTGACTGTGGAATTCAGCCTACCATGTGCGCATACACTGTAGCTATTGATGGTTTTTATAAAGGTGGTGGAGTAAATACTGCATGATAGATTTTTGAAGTTTTGGTCAAAGGCCATCATCATCTTGATGTGCAAGCATATACTGCTTGAAAAGATGGAAGAGAACAACTACTTTCCCAATTTTGTAACTTCTAAAACAATTACTTGAGATCTTCTTGAAAAAAATGACAATGAGAAGGCAAAGAAGTTTGTTCATGAAATGATTGGTAGAGGTCTTCTAAAATGATAAAACGAGTTCAAATACTTTAGTCTGAGTTTATTTTATACTTGTATTAAAGCTGAAATATTCTGGAAATAGTTAGTGAATGCTTGTTTCTCTCAAGTAAAATTAGTTCGTCTATCTAATGGCCTGACCATTGTGGAAGAATTTTTGTTCAAATCATACGTTAATTTTTTGGCTTCATGTTTTATTTGTCTTAGCATGATTTTCTTCCATCTTCCTTTATGGTTGATTACTAATTTGATTTATGAACTCTTCGGTGCATCTCAGTTATTACTATGTATAATCGTTTCTTTGATTTGAATTATACCTATGGTAGAGTTCTCTAAACTTCAACTCTTTTCATTCCTTTTTCCTTATATATTTTATATATGCTGTTTTTGCAGCCAAGAACTTGTAAAACACCTGTATAATATGATTGCACCTCTGGGGCTGCCATAGATGTCTCTATAAATTGAGTTTTTCCATGAGATGGTGGTCGCTCAGTGTCTGTGGGTTAATGCTTTTCATAAGAATATTGGTTTTGTGGTAATAATTTTTTTTTTTTTCATTTTTTTTATGAGTGGTCATTCTCTGACCTGTTGCTTTTGATAGAAATGAAAAAAAGAGAAGAATGGTTCTGATGTGGTCGTTCTATGTTGACAGGACTTTTCATTTGTTCATTGTAAACCATATCTAAACTTACTGAGGAGTATAAGTATAAAATTTTTTGAATCAGTATAAGTATAAATAAAGGTTTTGAAGGGTATGTTTGTCATCTGCTTTATTTCCCTCTCTATTTTCTCATTCACTATATTCTCTCAATAGAACTTCTGTTCCGATCTCTTAATAATTGTGAGATGATCTTGTGAAATCACTAGTACTAGGGATTAGTTGCATAAAATTTTAACCGAGGAAGATTGTTTCTGATGTACAATGAGTTTAGATCTACAACTACAACTAAAACTAGAAGATCTTATATCTCTTTTGTAGGTTGCATATTTTTTATTTTGTTTGGCCATAGATGTTTGAAAAAGCAATTAAGCTTCATGTTGGATTATTTTAAATATCTGCCAACAGGTTAAGTTCAAGAGATTCCCCTGTCAATGAACTGGTTAGACTTCATGAAAAGGCTTTAACTAGAACTAGAGGGAAGGAGGATGAGGACTTTCAGGTACTTGAATATCAGGCAGAGACAGCAGGGGAGGTGTTGAGAGAAACTACACTAAGTCTCTGGAATGGCTTACACTAAATCTCTGGAAGGGGCATTTGTATGTAAATGGCTATGGAACAGGGAATTACCCTGTAAATGTAATACCGTGTTTACTTTCTCTATGTACTTGTACCCCTGGTTATTGTTTATTCATCTTGCTGTGCTTAAACTGTTTTATATATTTGTCCACTTTCCTTTCGCTTGTTGATTTTTCCCCTAACCAAAAAATGCTTCTCTCTATTAGCATATGTCTATGTTGTCAACACCATTTATACAAGGTGATTTCTCTGTCATCTCTTCTATATAATTGCAAGTCTTGGAAAAGCTCCTTAGTTTTGCCTAGTACCTAAGTTATAAAATTGTAGTTTTAACTTTTCTGTGGGATATAAAAAGTCAGAAATTGTAGTCTTGGGGATATGATTGAGATTGCTCCTTTCATGCATCCTCGCGTTTCAAATGTGATTGGCTGTAGGGACAAATAACTTAGTATAAACCACACTTAAAATTAAATAAAAATATTAAATCTCACATTAACCACTTGGGCCAAATAATTTAGCTAAATAAACTTTTTTTCTCGATTGATAATGATTACCAAAATAATTAGTAATCAACTAAGTATGGTTATAGCTAAAGATGACATTGCCGCCACTTGGAGGCCAAATTTTGCTGTCGATGCAGCCGAAGTTGGATAATAGTGGGTATATGGATTTCCCTTTTCACTATAAATAGTGTAAATTGACAATCAAAATGGGGGAAGTTAAATTTAGTAGCAGTTTATAACTAGCAAGACGTAAAAATGATGCTAAATTCTTGTTAAGAATAATGAATTGACTGACTACCTTTGGTATAAATGGAAGATATTACATGATTATGGGAATTTCAACGTAGAGATATGCCTCAATTTTATTTAGCTTCAAATTTCTTTGCTCGGGGAATTCATGAGCAGCAATCTCTTAAAAGACACTAAGATGTTTCTTCAGTTTAGGGGAATTCATGAGCAGCAATCTCTTAAAAGGCACTAAGAGATTGAAACTGACTGCTCTCTATCTAACGTCATATTCTACAATTCTGCCATTGAATAATGTCCAGGCCGATTGCATCTTGTTCAGTTTCAGAGATGGAAAGCAAAAAATGGAACCCTCAATTTTCTCAGATTTTTCTGCAAGTAGCTTGTGTTTTGGAGCATCTCAGGTGGCACTAGAGGGTCTGAATATCTAGCAATAGGAGCCTCTGGATCTTAAGAAACTGGCAACCCCGTCTTCTTTGCAGCTCTAAGTTGATATATTGGCACAAAAACTGAAACTATTATGGCAGGTCCCTATAAGTGGAGGGGTTTTGGAGATGATTGATGATTCTTCTAATTGTAATGCAACCATGGCCCCTTTAGCAATTGATGGACGCCTGGTATGCTCTAAAAGATATGAGCAGGGGATTAAGGGAAGGGTAGGCCGGTAGGCTGCGAGGAAGGATGTGTAACTATAGGCCGGTAGGCTGCGAGGAAGGATGTGTACCTAACGGCCGGAAGGTTGAGGAAGGATGTGTAACTAACTTTGACAGCAAGGATTGGGGGATGGGACACGTGTTAGCTTTTAGAGGGAGTTAGTTAGGGGAGGGTCATTGAAGGGAAGGTCTGAGTGAAGAACAGGCATGAATGAATTTTAGAGTAGCTTTGGCAGATTTCTAGTGCCTCAAATAGCTAGAAAGTGTTTTCTATCTTTCTGCATTTAGTTTCTGTTTCTGTGTATAGGCAATTCTGCCTCTGTTATGCTGTTTTCCAGTTTTTCCATTTAATATCCCAGAGTATTTATGTGGAGTCCATCAGCAATCAGTCCTGACATTGCTTATAGTTTGAATCATCTCCATTTCCTTTCTCTCCATTTCCTATCAATTTTGGAGAGAGATAAACAGAGTGTGTGGGGGACCCACTTGAGTGATGGACTCCATACACTTTGTGTTTATTGCTCACAAAAATTGATAGGAAATGGAGAGGATTCAAACTCCATTGCTTAATCTTAACCATTCTTTTTTAATATACTTTTTGTGTGCTCTTTTTCAACCAGGCGAAGGAGCAAACCCATAGATATCTTCGTTGCACTGCTGGAGCTGCCTTAGATGTCCTAATAAGCGGAATTGTTCCATGAGGTGATTTCACTCATGGTTAGAGGCTTAGAGCTTTTCAACAGGCTATTGTTGATTTTGTTGGGGGAGTTATTTAAGAGGCTAGGGCTCTATTTTTCTACTATGTACTTATGCATGATCACTAGTGGTACCGGTTAATCAATTGTTCTGCACACATAGGTTTGCTTTTCTGCCTTTCCTTTGCTGGAAATCAAGTTGATTAGTACACCTTTCAATGAATAAGAAGTTAAATGCTACATCAAATTCTTTTGGCCAAAAAAAAAAAAAAATGCTACATCAAATTCATTCATTTGCACACTTTCACTTCATTTCTTATCATTGGATCATGTTATTCATACAATTGTTTACACTTAGGAAATAGGTAAAAGTAAAACATGGATATCTTGGTTGCACCATGAGATTTCCTGACATTTTAGCTTAGTATTGACTAGATTGTATTGTGATATTTGAGGTGGTTCCTAGCAATGTGGGAAGAAAAGGAAATAGAAGCTGTAAAATAGACTGCAAAATTAAATCTACAAAGATGGTCAGAATCATCTAAGTGCTAACTATTCATATGGTCAGAATTTGGGGAAAGGTCTTCATTTGTAATCCAAGATTTATATTCACTTCATACAGGTAATTTTGGGGTCTACCAAAGAAAGGTTCTCGCTGTTATTGAGGCAATGTGTGAATTTTTGTCATTTTCTATTAGACTTTGGAGTTCTTGGTTGCTATTGCTAAACTGAACGTTGGTTTTATTGAATTCTCTCTTCTGAACAGGTGCTTCTCCTTTGTTGACAAACTTATATTCTGCATTTAATTTTTTCTAGGAACTCTTGTATCATCCGTGTGGTTGTTTATGCAGATGATCATGCTTCCGTAGGCATCCTTTGATAGTAATTGTATATTCTGCATGTAAACATTGCTGACAAAAGTATATATTATGCATGTGGTTATTTTCTACAACGTTAATCATGGGTGATATCCAATAGTATCATTCTAGATATTATGTTTAGTGATCTCTTTGTAATTCGTAGAAGTCTGTATTGTATCAATATTCAAATGGTTTATGTATGGCAGAGCATTTAGTAGTTTAGTTGCAATCAATGCTCTGTACATTTTTGTGGAAAGGAGAGATATATCTGTGATAAAATTAGAAAAGGATATATTTATATTTATTCCCATTATTTTGGCCTTTATTTTGTAAATAGTCAACTTTAGGATAATTTCATTTTGTATTTATTTCCGTCTTTCCCATTCTGTTTTCATATCTCTATCTTCCCCATTCTCTCGGCTATTTTCTCGGCCGTTACTCTTGCATTGGCCTGTATATATTGTACTCCTCTGATCAATAATACATATCATCGATTTCTTGGCTCAAGTTTACATGGTATCAGTGCATCGAACTCTGACCAAGGAATCAACTCTGATCATCACAGAACCATGCCAGAGGTGAACTCACGTAGGAACAGAACTCACGCGATGAGCTTTGTTTTCGATGAGACCTCTACGTCGAACCCGAGCCGAGATGGAATCCCCAGTGGGTTGAATTCTAGCTACGAAGGGTCGTCGGTTCTGATTGTAACGGAGAAATTCAATGGAAAGAATTATAAAGAATGGGCCTGATGAGAGACCCTCTAGGAACCTTGTCCTAGAAACCTTCAACAAGATGACACTCTGCCCGAGATCGGCTAGAATACAAGAATGTTAGTCAAATGAAAGACCCTAAGAGAACTTGTCTCTTAGGACCCTAGCCTCAAGACGCCACAAAGGAAGACCAATCCTTTGATAAGTCACGTGAACTCTCAGAGAACACAAAGAAGCAAAAGCCTCACAAATAATTGAATAATACTCAATTTCATTCATGTGTAAAATAGAGTACAATAGGAAGCCTTTTATAGGCAAAATTTTCTAGAGTCCTAATTAAAGTAAAACTTCTAAATTCTGATTATAAATATTTTAAATAATACCTAATATATATCCTAATTAGATTAGGATACTAATCTTAACTTGATCTCCAAGATAAGCTCTTTGACCAAGTTCAAAAAAATAATAAAATAATAAAAAACGAAATTCAAAAGAAATTCTAGTCAAAACTAATTAGCTTCTTTAAGTTGTCACATGGAATGCTCATGCTTCATTAAAAATCACATGGTTGACACATGATTCTTAATCTCTTGCAATTGGACTCCAATTGGGCCTTGGCACTCCTTTTGTATGTGTATAACTACATTGGGCCTTCAACATGTTGGATATTAAATTTAGTTGCTCCATGGATCTTCTTAAGACATTGGGCTTCCACTTGGACTTCCACTTTTGCATCTTTAAGGAGATCTTGATCAAATATGGATCTTGGGCTATAAACTTGGGTCGACGTCCAACATAGAGATTATTTTGAACTCTTTGAAGTTTTTGGACATATACTAGCACAATTTGGGCCTCTTGAGCATGGGCCATCTCTTCATGAGCCATTTGGACCTGAATCATACCCTTTTGAATGATTTGAGTTTCTTGATGGATGAGGGCTTCTCGAACTTGTAGTGTTCTAATGGGCATGCCTTCTGGTATTGTATCATTCCCTCCCTCTTTGAAAAGATTCGTCCTCGAATCTTCGCCATTAGGTGGTTTCTTAGGAAACAATTCTAGGCAATCACAACTCTTTTCAATGCTAGTTGAAGATGAGAGTCCATTAGGTGGCTTCTTTGAAAACAAATCTCCACATGCCTGCAAGGAGCTAGAACTAACAATAGGCAAAGATAGGTTAAGATTGTTAGTAGATAAACAAACATCCTTACAAATGCTCTCAACCTCTCTTTTTTCATCAAACAAGTTCAGACTTATGCTTTTCTCACTTTTCTCACAACTCTCTTGCTCTTTCTTTTCACTCACACTCTTTTCTTTTTCAATCTCATCTTTTGCTCTCTCTAACTCATATTCTCTCTCTTTTTCTTTTGCTTTGTATGCTTGTACTATTCTCATTTGATCCTCATAAGCATCCATAGGATCAAGAGGTACTAATACATGATTTTTTTCATTGAATACAAATGAATAGCAATAGCAATATTTGTACTTATGCTTAACATATTTAGCTTTTCTCACATGTTTCCATGGTTTACCAAGCATAATATGTCCATCAGACATAGGAGCGATATCACATAACACTTTATCATAATATTTACCAATAGAGAAAGAAATCAAAACTTGCTTATTAACCCTAAATTCAGCACTACCCTTCAATAAGGTATAAGGCCTAGGATGCTTTATAGTAGGCAAGTTTAATTTCTCAACAAGTAAGGTACTAGCAACATTTACGTAGCTACTATTATCAATCGCCATGCTGCAGACTTTCTCTTTTATAAGGCATCTAGTATGGAAATCAGGGGATGCCTTTTCCTTATCTTGTCTTGTAGAGTTGATATTGGATTGGAATGCATCCAACCTTGCACAAGATTGCTTGAATCGCTCTTTGTTAGCCTCTTCAAGGAATTTGTACTCATTGGACATCTTATCACCTGAAAAGTTAGTCAAAGAAAGATAGAAGGAATAGGACCTCACGCACTCTTCTCACGTGTTTACACTCAAAAGAAGATAAGTTCACTCGTGTTTAACTCTCTTTTTGACTTTTTTTTTTTTAAATGTTAATTGCACTCTTGCCTTTTACTACTCAATAATTTGCTTCTTACAAGTGTTCTAAGCAAGTCACAAGCAAATCAAATGAAAAGATCAAACTAGTGACAATCCAAAAACTAGAATCCTAAAATATAAATTCCCAAAGAATCAAACAAAGGAGAAAAATAGGTGTGTAACAAAAAAGGAAAAAGAAGGAGTAAGGGAAGGTTTGGAAGGAAAGAGATGGAAAGAAAAAAAATTTGAAAATAAGAAACCTTAAGAATAGAAAACTACTTGCAATTCAAGTTTCGAACAATTAGGAATGCAAATAGACAGGTAGATAACTTTGGTAGCCACTTAATGTAATTAAATTAGGAAACAAACTCCAATTAGGAAATTGACTCCAGTCTTGCTTTTAATTTTGAATTGGCACAACTTGCAATTTTGAATTCTGCAATCTAAATTTTTTTTTTTCACTCTCTTTTTTTTCACTTTTTTTTTCTTTTTTTTTTTTTTCGAATTTTTTTTTTGATATTTTTTTTTTGGAGTATCACACTCTCTTCTCTTTTTCTTTTTGGAGTACCACACTCTCTTCTTTTTTTTTTTTTTTGAGGATGGAGGAACACAACAATGGAAGACAAAAGAAGATTGAAGAAAAAGATGAAGATGGAGAAGGTAATACTAATGGAAGGAGAGAAAGTATGAAGAACAATGAAAGGGAAAACACAGATATACCTTGTACTAGCGACCAAAGCTCTGATACCAAATGATGAGAGACCCTCTAGGAACCTTGTCCTAGGAACCTTCAACAAAATGACACTTTGCCCGAGATCGGCTAGAATACAAGAATGTTAGTCACATGAAAGACCCTAAGAGAACTTGTCTCTTAGAACCCTAGCCTCAAGACGCCACAAAGGAAGACCAATCCTTTGATAAGTCACGTGAACTCTCAGAGAACACAAAGAAGCAAAAGCCTCACAAATAATTGAATAATACTCAATTTCATTCATGTGTAAAATAGAGTACAATAGGAAACCTTTTATAGGCAAAATTTTCTAGAGTCCTAATTAAAGTAAAACTTCTAAATTCTGATTATAAATATTTTAAATAATACCTAATATATATCCTAATTAGATTAGGATACTAATCTTAACTTGATCTCCAAGATAAACTCTTTGACCAAGTTCAAAAAAATAATAAAATAATAAAAAATGAAATTCAAAAGAAATCCTAGTCAAAACTAATTAGCTTCTCTAAGTTGTCACATGGAATGCTCATGCTTCATTAAAAATCACATGGTTGACAAATGATTCTTAATCTCTTGCAATTGGACTCCAATTGGGCCTTGGCACTCCTTTTGTATGTGTATAACTACATTGGGCCTTCAACATGTTAGATATTAAATTTAGTTGCTCCATGGATCTTCTTAAGACATTGGGCTTCCACTTGGACTTCCACTTTTGCATCTTTAAGGAGATTTTGATCAAATATGGATCTTGGGCTATAAACTTAGGTCGACGTCCAACATAGAGATTATTTTGAACTCTTTGAAGTTTTTGGACATATAATAGCACAATTTGGGCCTCTTGAGCATGGGCCATCTCTTCATGAGCCATTTGGACTTGAATCATACCCTTTTGAATGATTTGAGTTTCTTGATGGATGAGGGCTTCTCGAACTTGTAGTGTTCTAATGGGCATGCCTACTGGTATTGTATCAGGGCCTAAGCGATCAAACTTGCTGTCGAAGGCCGTGGAAAATTACATATGCTCTCTACAAAAAAACTAAAAGAGTCCAATGAGCAAGCTCTGAAATAGTGGAAGACAGAAAATGTGATGGTTGCTTCGTGGCTTGTCAATGCCATGATTCCAGCCATTAAACGTAGTTTCATGTTTCTATCCTCCGCTCGAGCCATCTAGGATGCCGTGAAGCTAGCTTACTCTGATGGTGAAGACGCTTCACGGACGTTTGACATCAAGACGAGGATTTGGTAGTTAAAATAGGGGAATTGCGACGTCACAGATTATTGGCTTGAGATTGTGACACTGGCAAGAGCTGGACCTAAACTGTGAAGAGGAATGGTCATGTCCAAATGATGATGCTCGTTTCAAACTAAGAATTGAAAAGGAATGAGTATTTCAATTTCTCGCTGGACTGGACAGAAGCTTTGATGATATTAGGAGTCGAATATTAAGCAAATCCCCACTACCTTCAACGCATGAAGTCTTCACTGAAGTCAGAAGGGAGGCGTCTAGAAGAAAAGTGATGTTAAAAGAGGACCACCTAATACCATCTGAATCTTCAGCGTTGATCACCAGTAATGTTGAAGTAAATTTAAGACCTTAGAAAGGAAAACAGTGGTGTGAACACTGTAAGAAGATAGGCCACACTAAAGAAACCTGGTGGGATATCCATGGAAAGCCACCAGATTGGAAACCCAGAAAAGGAAGAACCCGCGGCTATCAAGTGGTTACTGAAGGAGGAGGATCTAAAAAAAAAGGATGAAGGACAAGTTAGAAATAAATCAAACCAGAGTTTTCAACTTGATAAGTTACTGGAGATGCTTAATGCTATGCAAGGATCTAGTAATGCATAGCTAAAAAACCCTGTATCTTCTATGGTATATAGAGGTAATTTTTTGCAAGCTTTAAAAACCATTAAAGCCATAAGTACTGGTATATGCTGGATTGTAGATTTAGGAGCATTTGACCACATGATAGATAATGCGCAATTATTCACATTTTACATACCTTTAGCTGGTAATTTAAAGGTAAAGGTTGCTGATGGAACATTATCTACTGTAGCTGGCAAAGGGAGTATCAAAATCTCTGCTCACTTACTCTTGAGTTTGTGCTACATGTCCCAAATTTGAAATGCAATCTTATATTCGTCAATGTTTTAACTAAGCAAGAAAATTGTCATGCTGACTTCTTTCCTTCATACTGTATGATTCAGGGCCTATTGATGGGGATGGCGATTGGCACTGCTAAAGAGTATGATGGCTTATACTACCTAGTAGATTCTAATGTGAAGCAAGTACCTCTAAGGTTATGTAATAATGTGTCTATTCCTAATAAAGATGATCTTATGTTATGGCATAGGCGTCTAAGACACCCTAACTTTTAGTATTTGAATCGTATGTTTTCTTCACTCAATATCAATAAAGAGGATTGAGTTTTTTATTGTGATGATTGTGAATTGGCTAAGTATAAAAGAACTACTTTTTCTCGTGTTGAATATACACCTTCTAAACCATTCTCCATTATCCATAGTGACCTATGGGGTCCTTCCCACATCCCAAACCACACAAATGCTAAGTAGTTTCTCACATTAATTGATGACCACACCAGAGTAAGTTGGGTTTACCTTCTAAAGGACAAATATGAAGTTCAACATATTTTTGCTGAGTTCTATACCATGATAAAAAATCTGTTTGAAGCCACTATACAAATCCTATACACTGATAATGACATAGAATATCTTACTAATACTCTCACTAATTTCTTGAAAGAACATGGTATAGTTCACAAAACCTCATGCACTTACAGCCCCCAACAAAATTGGGTTGCTAAGAGGAAAAATAGGCATATACTTGAAGTTGCAGGGGCCATTATGTTCACAAACAATGTTCCTAAATTTTACTGGGGGGATGCTGTGTTAACAGCTACATACCTGATAAATCTTATGCCTAGTCATGTTCTTTCCTTCAAAACCTCACTTACCTTACTTAAAGATGCCCACCCTATCCTACACCTAGTAAATAATTTACCACTAAAAGTTTTTAGATGCTCAGCTTATGTTCAAAATCATCACCATGGGAAACTTGATCCAAGGTCCATTATATGTCTCTTTCTTGGTTATTCAGTCTCCCAAAAAGGATACAAATGCTATGACTCGTCTACCAAGCGCATCTTTGTCAATCGTGATGTTACCTTTCATGAAGAGAGCCCCTACTATCCCAAGTCTTCAATTCAGGGGAAGAGTGTGAGTGAATCTCAGACCTAGAGTGAACCTATTGTGGCACCAATGCCCATGCCTCCTTTACCTCAATTTGAAACTATGTCTGAAAATGTGCTAAAAAAACATGAAACATCCCCTATGTCAAAAACAAAAGAAAATCATGAATTAGGAGAAGACACGAATATAACTAAAGAGGTGCTTGTGTACTCACAGAAGAAGAAGGCAGCTAGTATACCAGAAATACCTGAAGCACTGCCTGAGTCTGATCCATTATCTGGTCCTAATACTGAAATACCTGATGATGAGACAGAGGCTAAAGAAGACCATGGTACATCAGTGGGAACTCATAGAATTGACAATAAAGCTGATCTTAATCTCTCAATTGTCATAAGAAAACAGCCTCGTTCCTGTACTTAACATCCCATAGGTAAATACATGTCATACAGAGCTCTTTCTCCAAGATATCATGCTTTCTCCACAAATCTTGAAAGTGTAACTATTCCAAAGAATATTGAAGAAGCACTCAACATACCAGAATGGAGACAGGCTGTTATGGAAGAAATGAAAGCACTTAAAATGAATGAGACATGGGAAGAGGTTGATCTTCCAAGAGGTAAAAAACTTGTAGGATGTAGATGGATATTTACCCTGAAATTCAACCCAGATGGGTCAATTGACAGACACAAAGCAAGACTAGTTGCTAGAGGCTACACTCAAACCTATGGGATAAATTATACTAAGACATTTGCACTAGTGGCTAAACTAAATACAATCAGAATCATCTTGTCATTGGCAGTTAATCTGGATTGGCTACTTCATCAACTTGACATCAAGAATGCTTTTTTTAATGGCGATTTAAAGGAGGAAGTATATATGACTCTTTCACCAGGCTTCACCAAGGAAAAAGCGAATCAAGTATATAAGTTAAAGAAGGCTTTATATGGCCTAAAATAGTTCCTTGGAGCATGGTTTGAGAGATTTACTCAAGTTCTCAAAACTGAAAAATATACTCAAAGCCAGGCAGATCACACTGTGTTTTTTAAACATCGTGGTGAAAAAAAGACAGTGTTTATTGTCTATGTGGATGACATTATACTTACTGGTGATGATGTAGATGAAATTGAGCATCTTAAGACAACAATAGCAAGAAAATTTGAAGTGAAATTACTGGGAGAAATGAAGTACTTCTTGGGGATGGAGGTAGCAAGATCAAAGAAGGGAATATACTTGTCACAAAGAAAATATATTCTTGACTTATTGACTGAAACAGGGATGCTGGGATGTAGGTCAAGTGATACACCCATTGACATATCAAAGAAAAAACAGAAATGCAGAAGTGAAGAAGAAGAAGAAGAATCAGATGAAGAAGGTGATGGCAAGTTAGTAGATAAAGAGAGATATCAAACAATTATTGGAAGACTCATTTATCTTTCTCATACTAGACCCGATATTGCCTTTGCTGTGAGTGTAGTAAGTTAGCACATGCACTGTCCAAAACAGAAACATCTCAATGCTGTTTACAAACTCTTGAGATGCCTAAAAGGCTCACCTGGAAGGGGACTATGGTTCAAGAAACAAAAACTGAAAGGGATTGAAGTGTATACGGATGCTGATTGGGCAGGTGCTCATGATGATAGAAGATCCACATCAGGTTATTGCACCTTTGTGTGGGGTAATTTAGTGACTTGGAGGAGTAAGAAACAGAATGTGGTGTCACAAAGCAGTGCAGAGGCCGAATTCAGATCTGTGGCTTAGGGAATTTGTGAGGGGCTATGGCTGAAAAGAGTTCTAAGCGAGCTACAAGTTGAAAACCAAGATCCTATCAAACTATACTATGACAACAAATCTGCTATAAATATTTCTCATAATCCTATTCTCCATGATAGAACAAAGCATGTCGAAGTTGATAGACATTTCATCAAGGAAAAAATTGAAGAAGGGCTTATGTGCATTATCTATGTACCAACTAGAGATCAAATAGCAGACATTTTCACAAAGGGACTTCATAAGCAGAACTTTGAAGACTACGTGAGCAAGTTGGATATGATCGATATATATAATCTAACTTGAGGGGGAGTGTGATAAAATCAGAAAAGGATATATTTATATTTATTCCCGTTATCTTGGCCTTTATTTTGTAAATAGTCAACTCTAGGATAATTTCATTTTGTATTTATTTCCATCTTTCCCGTTCTGTTTTCATATCTCTATCTTCCCCATTCTCTCGGCTATTTTCTCAGCCGTTACTCTTCCACTGGCCTGTATATATTGTACTCCTCTTATCAATAATACATATCATCGATTTCTTGGCTCAAGTTCACAATATCTCAAAGCAAAGGTTTATTAGGTATCAAAATTTTAAACTCAGCCTACCTTTAGCAAAAAAAGTTATATAAGTTTCCTCAATGAGTTATTTTGTTTACAAACACAACTTGTTGAGACTTGAGTCAGTTATTTATGTTTCAATTAAACGAAAAGATAGAGTTCATTATTGATAGTGTACTTTTGATAATGGGTGAGAAAATTGATATACCTTTGGAATATATAAACTACATAGTTATGGAGAACATCAAAAAAATAAAAATAATAAAAAGTTATTGAATTTGTTGTTTACGCTTTTGGGGACAACTGAAGGGAAATCTAATGAACTTGGGAAGGGATCCAAAAGGAAATGTTTTAACCATGGTAATTGAACATCTTGGTTTGCTATGGAGATCAATCAAGAACTTCACAAGGTATATCTCAAACAGAGCTGTGATATTGGTCAATGTGCAACAAGTTTTCAGATGAAATATAATGTGAACAACTTGTGACTAAAGAAATATGGTGTAGAGAACATGGACTTGGAAATATCTAATATTCTGCAAGATTAGAGGTATTCATCTCTCTTAAAGGCCTAACTATGGCTTTTACATCTGGTAATCTCCACTATGTGAAGGCTCTCTGTACTTGCTTGCATGACAGTTTCAAGTTGATGAGAGATTCTTAAGTAGACCAGGATTCTTAGATCAAGTTAATAAAGAAAGATGTAACCATATTAGAGTTTACATGTATATTTATTAATTTTTTTGATCTAATTATCTTTCGTAAATCAGGTTTAACTAAAATTATGAGAGAAACACTTCAACGTCTGCTGGCTGAGGTGGATGAGAGAGAAGGTGGTTTAAAAGGGAGGTCTGATGGCATCTGCTAGGGGCAACCTGTAGCTTCTCGAATTCTAGAATCCTACATTACTTTCTGCTATTTTGCTTTATTTCTTATGCTGGTTATCTGTGTATTTTCCCTCTGTTGATGCATGTTTTCCTGTATTTGGCTTGAGTTCTCTCTTTCATCTGTTTCGGAACTTAATAGTTTCCTTAATATTAATGCCAAGTTTGGAGAGTGGGGAGGTTTCTATCATGAACTTTCTGGGGTTTCTCTGATGTGAATAGTAGCTAAAATTATGCGTCTTTTGGATGTTATCATCCAAAATTATAACCCTTTTATAATTCAGTGAACCAAGTGAAATTGAAAATGACGTACTTATTCTGTATGCAGTTAAATGCTAGATCAAATTCATCCAATTGCACACTCTTTCCCTTGCTTCCTTGTCATTGGATCATGTTTCTTCTACTCTGTTATTTACACTTTCCAGTGGTATGCTCTTTTTACAACTAGGAACTAGGTAAAAGTAGAATATGTACAATGCAGATATTGGTTGCACCATCAGATCTCCTAACACTTTTGCTTAGTATTGACTAGATTGTGTTGTGATCTTTGAGGTAATTCCATGCCATGTGGGATGAAAAGAAAATAGAAGTTGTAAAATAGACTGAAAAATTAAACAGCATCCCTTCATAGTCTATGTTGGATTTTCAGTTTTGCAGTAGTGATTAATCTGCAGATCTCATATATATATATATGCGCCAATGTCCAATGTGAAATACTACTTAATTGTATATTCTTTTGTTATACTGTGCTTTACAACATCTTGCAGAGCAGCCATTTATTTGTTTGCATTTGGTGTTTTTATTAAATTTTTGAAATTTGACCAAATTTAAAGTTGTTTTCTTCCAAACAAGGAAATCGTTAGCTTACTATCATTTCTGTATTCTAAAGTATCTGTTTCAGTGCTAGAACTGACAACCTATGCCATGAAATCCATGATAATCTATCTACTTCAGATTACCTCAAATCCAGGATAATCTTAAGTATCCTTCGATAGTAATTGTATATTTTGCATATCATCTTTGCTGGCAAAAATCTATATTATGCATGTTGTTATTTACAAAGTTTATCGTGCCTCCTTCGGGTGATTTCCAATAGTATCATTTTAGATACTTAATGTTTGGAGATCTCTTTGTAGTTCGTACATGCCCAAATGTATTTGTTTTCAAATGGTTTATGTATGCCAAAGCATACACTTCAATATGGATAGAAGAGAAGTGTATTTCAATGAGGACATTAGTATTCTCTCACCCTACCTTCTGCAAAAGAAGCTATACATATTTCAATGAAGAGTTATTATGTTTACCAGCAGAACACTTGTTTAGTCATTTATTTATTTCTTTCTTAATTAGAAGAAAATGTAGAGTACATAATTGATTGGGTACTTTTGGTAATTTTACCATTCTCTTAGATACTTTTGGATTATATATAGTATATAGTTATGGAGAATAGAAAATAAAAAAGATTATTGAAGATATCTTACAATGGTGCTTTTCTGGAACAACAGAAGGAAAATCTAATGAATACTGAAAGGGGAATTCAAAATATGGACTCTCAATTCTCTGTTGCACTGCACATTCTATGTAGCGTAGTGAATTTCAAAAAATAAAGTGAAAAAAAAGAAAGAAAGGGCCTCCTATTTAGAGGGACCGTACTATCTACTGTGCTTAAAGAACCGTAGAAGATCGGGACTCCAAAATATGGTGCTTAAACCATGGGAATTGAACATCTTGGTTTGCTATGGAGATCGGTTAGGAACTTCTCATGTTATGTGTCAGACAAGGTTGCGAAATGCGCTAATATGCCACAATAAAATCACATATATTACTAAAAACCAATGTTTTTAAAATTGGATCGGTCATTGAACCGGTGATGACAATGGTTCAAGGTTCATTGGTTCGACCGTGGTCGAACCGTGGTCGAACCAATAATAATTATATATATATATATTAATATTAAAAATTTAGTATAATAAATAATAAACAAATATTAATAAAATTTAAAACATTTTATTACTAAAATAAATCATATATAACCTAATATTTAAATTTAATTAACTTTCTAATTTTAAAGTTTGAATATAAAATAACTTATCTGTTAATAAATAAAATCATTAAATATTAAAATATTGAAACAAGTATTAAGAAATTTTTTAAGAAATTATATAATAAAATTTAATTGATTTTAAAAAGTTTGAACATAATGTAAAAAAAAAAAAATAGTTGATAAAATGTCTAAGTTAAATATAAATTTTAAAAGAGATATTATAATTTTATCTATATAATATTATACATAATTTTATTATGAAGAACAAAGTAGTGAAATAGTTAAAATGTTGGAGTTTTTTTTTTAATTTTAAATCATTGCATTTTTGTTTTTTGTAGCAACTTAAATAGTATATTTATATAAAAATTTATACACACATACTGCTGTTCCACTTCAGATCACATGGCGGAGAGGGATTTTGGCAAGATGATGTCCCGTGTTCGAATCCTGATGTGGACCAGTTTTGAGATTTTTAGGAAAAAAACTAAAACGTTTACTTATATAATAATTGAGAGTTATATAACAAAGGAGCATCGCAGATGAGATGGCAAGCTTATGTTTTGGAAGCACCGGGTACCAGGTTCGAATCTGAAGACTGAAGTTCGTGAATTTCTCTGGAGAACCGGTCTGACCTGGACCATGTGCACCGGTTCATACCCAAAACCGACCGGTTTGACCCGGTTCTTGACCAACTTTGACCGGTTCTTAAAATCACCAATTTTGAGGCTTGACCGAACCGGATCAAAGTGCGGTTTCCGGTCCAACCGGTTGAACCGGCCGGTCCGGTCCGGTTTTAAAAACAATGCTAAAAACAGAAGAAAATTCCATTTGTAGAAGTTCGATGATTACTGATCCCACCACACGCAATCGTCTGTTATAGAGGCCCAAGTATGGTGCTTGCTTTTTACAAGTTCTATTATGTGAAAGCTCACTCTACTTGAAGCAGGACAAATTACAACTGGCCACTTTGTCAAAGATGCTTTAATGGTTGATTGATAAAAAAATTAATGTCTTTCATTTTGAGAATCAAATTGTGTAGGAATTTTTTTTGGAATAAAATTTAGGTAAAATTATTTATGTTTATTATGAATTTCTTCAATAGAGACATAAGAAAATTTTTGTTAGAATTAATCATGTGGCATTAAATTATTAGAAATATCTCATCATGATGATAACAAACACTTGAAATTCTACCTAAATTTTGTCTTGATTGTATTAAAGCCCGCTCTTTCTCATCTTGAAGAGGAAGACTCAATTTCTACATAATAGCCAAAGGTAATGAAACTTCGTAATCTAATATTGCAATTAAACTTTTTACATATGCATTTAATGTCTTTTTTCCAAATACAACAAATTGAATGTAAAGATAAACTTAGTACAGGATAGAAATTACTAATTGATTTGTAAGGAAGAATAAGCCTCG
This sequence comes from Erythrophleum fordii, assembly GCA_032878935.1. Taxonomy (NCBI): domain Eukaryota; kingdom Viridiplantae; phylum Streptophyta; class Magnoliopsida; order Fabales; family Fabaceae; genus Erythrophleum; species Erythrophleum fordii. The sequence continues at coordinate 30,894,099 of JAVQMF010000058.1, read as the reverse complement.
AACTTAAAAGCTTATATAAAGTTGTATTTTTGGCTATAAATCAATATGGGATAATCTTACAATTTGAGAAATTAATACTATTATAGAGCATGAATTCCTTGGAAAATCATATAATTCATCTTAAAAGTGTCATACTTTTGGAACTGAACTAGTGCTTTTAAAAATATTTTGGAGGCAAAAAAAAGTGATGAAAAAATTACCCTTTAAATAAATTGTTTTAGAGTGGCAAAAAAAAAAGGAAAAGTAAAATTCCAACAATAAATTGTAACTTAAAACTGATTTTAAATATTATATTTGTATACACCACATGAAATTCAAATTCAACAAGAAAAGATTTTATCATTGTTCCCTTGCCAAAGCAACTCAGTGAGGGTTTAGCAAGGGAACATCTTTCACTATATATTAGTCACTAAATAGTGAGGGAACTTTTTCCTTCCTAATCTCTTGCTAAATTTTTTTGTTGGACAAATTAAGAGAGAAATTTCCTAGATAGATTGATCACAAATACTTTCATCAATTCCTTCACCATTTAGCTAGGGAATTGTGAGGGAAAACTCCTTGCTATTTAGCAAGAGAGTAAATCCCTCACTATATAAAAGAGAAATTGCTCCAAAAGAAAAAATAAAACTCAAACTCCTCCTCTTTTTCATCTACATTGAATGGGTTACTAAATATTCTCAACTTTGATTTACTCTTTTTAAGTTTTGAACTAAAATGAGAGCACATTCAATTGGGTTACACATCACAATGTTGAATGAAATTTTCATCAGTATTAGTATCTATACCATTCATAATCATGATGTGCATCTCAATTGAACATGATATCATTTTAATTCAAAATTTAGGAAGGATAAATCAAAATTGGAAACATTTAGTAACCTACTTTACATTGATAAAGAAGAAAGGAGTTTAAGTCTCTCCCTAAGTAATACAACGTGAGTGTATTTGGAAGATGTGGGAACACTTCAGTATGAGATGATATTGATATTTCAAGGATGTGCTTAAAAAAAAATCATTTCTGCTCCCTGAAATAGATCCTTGAAATTGAAATCATTATACTAAATCAAAGTTGGAAATACTGAAATCATATTTGTTTATTCTAGCATATCCTTAAAATACTTATGTAGCCTCAGTCTTGAGGATGTGCTTAAGGAAGTGGGATTGAGGTTGCTTTTCCAAAACACATCCTCAAAAAATTGATTTGGATTGATAGTGATTCTAATGCTAATAAGCAACCATTCCAGACATAGAACAATCACTCTTAGAAAACACCCAAATTCCCATAAAACTGAGGTTAAGGCTTGAGTTTCCCTAAGATTGTATATCTTGTGCCTTGGTTGGTTGTTCATCAATAATGGATTCACCAAATATTGAACCTAAATCAAAAGTTGACTTTTCCTTTTTCTAATTTTTATTTGTTTCATTTATTTTCTAATTGCTATTTATTTTATTTTCTTGTTATGGGCTTCTTATTTGATGTTAATTGATGTGAGGTGAGTGGCTAGATGCTTCTAATAGCTTCCCATTGTTTAATGCTAGAGAATATGATTATAATTACTTTATAATACTATGAATAATTATCTAATGCTAAAGTATATGACCTATTAAGCAAGTAAACACTTGTCCTATATTGATATGATTCATAAATTTATGATTTTTTTTTTTAAATTTATGCAAGTTTATAAAGTTCTTGGTCCTTAATAAAATGTCTAAAATTAATGTCATAAGAAGTAGGAACTTGCCAAACTAAGATAATGAGCTATTATAAGTTAATGTCTAAAATTGATAGTTTGTTTTGTTTTGTTCGTTGCTTTATTTCTTTTTTGCCCCACTAAATGGCTTATAAACATAAGCCAACGAATTGATGATTGCACTTAAGCCAATGAACCCATATCAAACAGTCTAAAATACCAAGCCAAGTAACCATACATGTGCAATGTAATTACTTTTGTTTAAACTAATAATAATAACATAATATGCCATGGGCCATACGGCCAAATCTATTTAGAAATATGAAACTTAGAAGGATAAGATTAATCAAATGATAAGGTTCATTCTTTTTCCCTTTAGCAAGTGAATTCTAAAGAACTAAGTACTGTGCTAGAAAGTTCAGCAAATTAGAAGTCCAAAACTATTAGGCTTTCAACTAGTTTTGTCAAGTATCAATGAGCATATGACATGTGAAAAGCTTATGTTGTTTCAAATCATTATCAAGCCTGCTTGTGTTGCATAAATTTTCAGTTTCAGCTCATTTTCTTGTGCATTTCAAGTTGATCTTCACTAGAATATGCATAAACTCTCATTGTTATATCGTCTTATTAGCAAAATCAAATTTAATAGAAAAAGAAACTATTATTGTTTATAATAGTGGCCACGCAAGAGGGACCGATAGAAAGGGAAGCTTCCAAGTCAACAAACAAATCAATGAGCCAATTCACAAGATCCCTTGGTTGTTTTAGTCTAGCATGCAAAATTGATTTGAAATTATTGAGATTTAACAAAACATAAGAAACAAAACAAATCACCCTTCCCAAGACCATCAGCTTGAGCATGTCCTCAAGGAGAAGATGGAGAAGAAGAATGGTAGATTGACGATGAGCACCACTTTTGGTGGAAATCAAGGGTGGTTGGCCAAGTGAAGTCCTCCTTGGATCTTTTCGTCCCTTAATCATCTTAACTCTTAGAAACCCTAAAGTGCATAAAAAACCTCTCTTAGATATCAGAAAAGTCCCTCTTAGCCTAAAACATTGTTTTCTATTTAAATATTATAAAATTAGGATGAAAATTATGAGTTAATAATTTACCGCTAGCAATGCAATGTTGGAATGTGTTGGAAGACAAGAGTGAGATATAAAGGAGCACTATCACAATATTATAAACTGTTTTACAAATCCTTTCATCTTTTTCATATACTAATACTTACTTCCTATTTATATTAATATTTCAAGACTTTTAAACTCCCTCTATTAACTATTATATTTATAACATACACATTTCCATATATATATATATATATATATATTTATGACACACATATTTTCATATATATGAATCACATATTTCAAGATAATAACTCATAACGTATAATACTAAAAGTGTTCACTTATTTCTGAACACAAACATTTGAAAGACTCATAAAATACGAAGAGAAAAAGTCATTAATTTCAAGTTGCAGATATTTAGACACATTTTCAATAATCCTCCTTGTCTCAATAGTTGCAGACTCTTAGTTTGATTTTAAGGCTTCGAATCTAGCTTTTGAAAGGGCCTTACTTAAAACACCTACACTTTGATCTTCAGTTCTACAATAGAGTAGACTGACTTCACCTTCTCTTTGTACTTCCCTTAAGAAAAGCAATTTGATCTTAAAATGCTTAGCCTTGCCATGAAAAATAAGATTATTTGAAATGAAAATTGCAGCTTGATTGTGAATGAAAATTTGCGTTGGCTTGTTTTACTTCATATATAATGTAGCTTTACTTGGACTTTTGATGAATCTAAGATTTTGAAGATGATCATCAATCTTGGTGTACTAGGCCCTTGGGGCCTATTTGAGACCATACTAGGCTTTTTTTTTTTTTTTTTTAACTTGTAAACTTTCTTCTCTTGTCTTTTGATTTAAAACCCCTCGAGCTACTTTACAAATAAATCCTTCTACAAGTAACCATTTAAGAAAGCAAATTTTACTTCTAAATGGTAAACTTTCCATTTCTTATGCATAGTTAATGCAAGCAACATTCTGATTGTATCAAGGCGTGCAACTAGAGAAAATGTTTTTAAGAAATCTACTCCAAACACTTGAACATATTCTTTCACCATCAATCTTGCTTTGTATTTGTTTATAGAACCATCAATATGAAGCTTGGTTATATAAACCTATTGGACTTTTATAGGCTATTTGTGTTACAGTTTGTCTACCAACTCCCATACGTCATTTTTTTTATCATTCTAAGCTTTTCTTTCATTGCTTTAATCCACTTGTCATCTTTCTCAACTTCTTTAAAGTCTAATGGTTTTAAGATTGCAACATTGCTTCTTTCATAAAATTCTGATAAAGGCCTTGTACCTCTGACTAGAAAATCATCTATATCATCTTCAAAGTGTTATGGAATCTTTGGCAACAGTTTCTTTATTGGCTCCTCCCAGTTTTATTGTTTATCCTCCATGAACTTAAAGCAAATGTTTTTGAGAAATATACTTCAAACACCTAAGCATATCCTTTTACCTCCAATCTTGCTTTGTATTTGTTTATAGAACTATCAACATTAAGCTTAGTTTTATAAACCTATTTGACTCTTATGGGCTGTTTATGTTGTAGTCTGTCCACCAACTCCTGTGCATCATTTTTTTCGATCATTCTGAGCTTTTCTTTCATTGCTTCAATCCACTTATCATCTTTCTCAGCTTCTTTAAAGTCTGTTAGTTCTAAGATTCTAACATTGCTTCTTTCATAAATTTTTGATAAGGGCCTTGTACCTCTGACTGAAAAATCATCTATATCATCTTCAAAGCATTGTGGAATCTCTAGCAATAGTTTCTTTATTGGCTCCTCCCAGTTTCATTGTTTATCCTCCATGAACTTCACATCTCTACTTACACGAATTTTTCTATTTTATGGTTGAAAAATTTTGTAAGCTTTGGAAGTGCTACTATATCCAATGAAAACTCCTAGTTTTGCCCTTTTATCAACTTTATCTCTTTTAACCTTTGGCATATAAGAACAACAAACACACCTAAAAACTTTTAGATTTTATAAATTTGGTTTGTAACCAAACCAGGCTTCATATGGAGTTTTTTTTTTGGAAAGCTCTAGTTGGTAGCCTATTTAATAGGAATATTATAGTGCTTACAACCTTTGTCCATAGCTTTCTTGGTAGCTCTTTTTCATGTAGATGCACCTTGTCATTTCCATAACACTTTGATTTTTTCTCTCACTAACACCATTTTGTTGTGGGGTATAAAGTGCTATGAGTTAGTGTTCAATACTAGGTTCTTCATAAAATCTATCAAAAGGCTCATTTGTGTATTCTTTCCCATTATTTGACTTTATTGTACGCAACCTACAATCACTTTCATTCTCCACCAATGTTTCATATTTCCAAAATATATTAGCAACATCAAATTTGGATTTGAAGAAATAAATCCAACAAAATCTAGTACAATCATCAATAAATGTAATATAGTATTTATTACCATTTAAAGATGATATTTTCTAAGGTCCTCCAACATCCATGTATACCAATTATAGTTTGTGTGTTGCTTTCCATGCTTTTAAGAGAATGGTCTTCTAACTTGCTTGCCATATTGATCGGCCATGAAATTTGTAATATCCGGTTCTCCAAAAATGAGAGAAAACGTAAGAAATGAAACATACGATTTCTCCATAAACGAACGAAATTCACTGGATATAAAAGGAAGTCCTTCGAAATAAATTAATTAAAGTCTCAAAAAATTTGGAAGGCATTCTAGACTCCTAAAAATGAGAATCCTAGGCTCAGATGAAAAGAAAAACAGAGCTAGAATGAAGAAACAAAATCTGATGAAAGACTTATGAAACATAATGATATTTTTGTAATTTTGAGCAAATTTTAGAATTCATATAGGAGGGCTTTCTAAATGAAAATTTTGAGTTCTTTAGGGGTTTTAAAGGTTCTAAAAACCATGGGAAGCCCCGGTACAGTTAAAATCCCTCCAGTGGACGTTTTCCAATGTCGGTTGACTCGAACTTTGACTGATTCATTCGTAAAGGTTTTAACTCGGATTTGAGTGATTCCAAAGGTATTTTACTAAATTGAAAACCTAAATTTCATAATAGAAAAGATGGTTCTAAAAAAAGAGTTAAAATGAGTTAGGAACAAAAATGCCAAAAACGAAGGGTAAAATTAAAATTTTTAAGAAAGTGGAAGCTTCTTGAACACTCTTTAAGTTTCTTATTTCTTCTCCCCTTCATTTGCATGACCCATTCTACCTAAAAACCAGAGAAAACACCAGCTCTCTTAGGCGCACCATGGAGGAGAAGAAAGGAGGAGAAAAAGCAAGAAAAAGGTAAGGATTTTCATGTTCCTTCTTCTTCCAAACTTGTTCTTCTCCTTTTGAGCTTTCTTCCTATGGTTTTATTGAAATTTTTAGATATTTTTTTAGGGAAGAACAAAGGGAAAAATTTGAATTTGAAGAGAGGAGGCCAAGGAAAGTGAGAATCAAGTAAGAAAATAAGGAAAAATAAGTTAAATCTTTCATCCTATGATAGCTACTCCTCCCCCCTTCTTCTCCTTATTTTGCCTTATGTATGTAGATGCAAGAGGGCTGGAATTTTGAGGACAACCAAGGGTGAATTCTATGAATTTAAAGGAGGAGAGTAAGAATATGTAAAGAAATCCAAATAAAAAGTCATGAATTTGCAAGACAGAAAAGTTAGGGTTTTGATTGCACCTTGAATTCTATCATGAATCCTAGCCATATTTTATGATGTTTAAGTATTCATATGAGTTTCTAAGACATCAAGAGAGCTTCTTACATGTTTCTCCCATCAAAGGAAGCAAAAAAATTCCATTGGTGCCTTATGGAAGCATAGCTTCAGCTAAAGAGAGTTTATGCATCTAGGGAGTGTTTTAATTTCTTCCAAACTTAGTTTTGCATCATGTATGATGGGAGAATATGAGTGGAAGCCTTGAAAAATTTTTAGAAACCATAGATAGTGAGATGGCCTTATACGTTCCATAATATGGTTTAAAGAAGCAACACCTAGTTAGACTCCTAGAATGAATTGTATGATGACTCCAAGAAGTTTAAATGGAGTCAAGAATCATAAATGAATAGATAGAATGGAGCCAAGATAATGTTTTCCAAAGGTTGCTTCATTAAGTGCATTATAGAACCATAAAAGAGCCTTATTAGTCACCTAACCTTTCTAGTAATTGTGTGGCCTTAGACTTTATCTCAAGAGTATAATTAGCTTCTATATGATGTGTCTAGGCTAAAATGAATGATCTCTACCTTCTTGGGTGTGTGAGGTCAAAGGAAAGGATTCAAAGCTTAAGGAAAAAGTTTGCAGATGCAAGTAAGGTAGCTCTCTCCATCTTCTCTCATATTTAGATGTGTTCTTACATTGTCTTAAATGTGTGTATGTATATTTTAAGTCATGAAAAGTATTCTAGCATGATTTTATATGCCATGGTACCATGATGATGCCTTATATATCTAAATGATATCTATGACGCTTGCTTTGGTTTGCTTGAGTATGGTGAAGCCAAGAACCCTTAGCCATGGTGAGGATGAACCAAGAAACCTTAGAATTGGTTAAGACAAAGTAAAGAGTCTCTTAAAAGTGAGGTTGACTCCTAAAAGTGAGGTTGAGTCCAAGAACCTCTTATAAAAATAAGTGAGGTAAGTCCAAAATTTACAAATGAATGGGTGAAGTTAATCCAATTACTTGACAAACCTATGTATGCTATGTATGACTTTTTCAAATGTAAAAAATGCTTCTTAAATGATTGCATATGTTAATATGCCTATGCATGCATTTGTGAGACTTGTATTATATGCTTTATGTGTAATTGAATGGGAGATGAGCTATTGGAATTCTTTGAATCTCATCCCCTTCTCTTCAATGTCTTAACATGCTAGGTGAAACAATTAAGCAAGGTAATGGAGGCCACCAAGCCTAGAAGAAGAAGATTGGCATCAACGTAAATGAATATATCTAGTTTTGCTTTCTTTTTAGCCATACACATGGCATATGATGCAATCCCTTGATGAAATGCTATGTAACCATATGAGCATGTGTAATTATGTTGATATGTTATGTATAAATGAGAGCTAAGGTTATATGCATGAGAATGTGCAATTTAAACATGTAATGGCCAATTAGCTTTATGGAATACATGTATAAATAGAAGTGGAATGGCTAAATTGAGATACATGAGGTTTGGGATCACTTGGACAGTTCATACAAGTGATAATCATGCTTTTAAACTTGTCCAAGAGGTGCCAAGCATTAAAGGAAACCATTTAGACATTTTGATACCACTTTGAAACCCTATACCACTTTTTATCCAAATGAGCTCTTCTTGATCTGAGATTTGGCATACATTTAGAGCTTGTTGAGAGCTTTTTGGAAAGCTAAAGTGCAAAATTTTTGGGGATTTATGGAATATTTGATGAATTTTTAAAATTGAGAAATTTTCTGATTTTGGTCAAGAGTACTATTCACTCAGGTCCGAAAATGAATTCTGTCACTCAAGTGGCAAATGATATCCAATTGTCACAAAATTTTATAAGATATTAGACACTCCCAGTGACTTGTGCCAACTGGTTCTAGAGAGAGAAATATTAATTTTTAAAGTTTCAGCCCAGTATTAGGTGTTTAGACAGACCTTAGGTATTGTTTGATTGGTTTTCAATACCTGGACATACCCGAACTGGTCTGAAGTTATTTTTCTCCTCTATCTAACATCTATAACTTTTCAGATTCATATCATTTATATCAATTGGATTTTTATAGAATTAATTGGACAAATTTGAAGTTTATAGCAGAAACCTATGATAGTACCAGTAGCCAGCCAGACCTCTACCCTTTTTCGAATATAAAAAATTTTCTGTGTGGATTTTCATGGTCTGTACATATTGTTAGCATAAATTAGACATGCTTAGCTTTCCAAAATGGTAAAGAATGCATGTTTTCAATTTTTCTAGAATTAGTTATGATTTTTCAAAGTTTGTGACAAAAAAGAGAGATTTCTAGCCGAAATTGCAATTATGTGTTTTATGCTTCTCTTTGTATTACATGAGCTCTAGACCAATTTTAGTTATAGAAATGAGTTGTATCCATGCAAATAAATATAAGAATGTGCTATATAACTCTATATGGCCCATGGAATTTCAAAAGAAAAATTTTACCTGTAGGGAATTACATCTTGACTTATGACTTCCTATGCTATTACATTGCTTCCCATAGAATTTGCATGAGATAAGGCATGAGAAGTGTATGAATTGAGTCTTAGAAGTATGGTATTACAAAATTAGCTAGTTATATTCCAGTAATGGCATACCTCTTACCAAGGCATGTTTTTGCATGTATAGAAGTCCACTATGATGAAAGTGGCTAAGCCTCTTGTGCCATGATTCAGTATTGCTTATAGTACTTGAAAAAGCCATATGGTCTTCCTTTATCATATTTAGAGCATAGTTTTAGCTTTCATTTTTACCTTAAATGCATCTCTGCCTTTCATATCTTTGATCAAGCGCCATTTGTCATCAAATATGACTTTATGACCTTTTTCAACCATCTGCGCAGCACTAAGTAGATTTTGATCAATATTAGGTACATATAAAATGCCTATGACATACTTCACACCTATCAAACTTTCTATAGCCACTGTTTCTTTCCTTTTATTGGTATGAAATCACCATTTCCTATTTCTACTTTGGAAATGATGGTCTTATCAAGCTCTTTAAAGAGTTTTTGGTCATTGGTGATGTGGTTTGTATAACCATTGTCTATCAGCCAAGAATTGCTAGAGCTATTATTTGTAGTAAAGCATGTTGCAACAAAGAGTTGTTCTTCTTGATGTTGCTTAGTAGATGTGTTTGCCTCTTCTTGTTATTGGAACTTGCAAACTTGCTCCATATGCTCAATACTACCACACTTTCTGCACTTCATATTAGGCCTCCGCTAACATTTTCTTTGAGAATGATTTTTTTTTTTTTTTGCAATATGGATAAGGGGAAAAGTTTCATCTTTTTTAACTTGCTACATATTAAACCGTTTAGGTTTCTTATTACTCTTCCTTTTGTCATTTTTCTATCTTTGTCTCCTCTTAAGTTTTTTGCTTTTATATGAAAAGCACCTTGTACTACCTCCTCTTGTCTCATCATTCTTCTTTACTTTCATGCTTGCGAAGCATTTACTAATTCTCCCACTACAAAAAATTATTTCTTTAGCCATGGTCATTTAGTGGCCTTAATCACAGTTATAATAGTGGTTAAACTCTATTACCATAGTTACCTAATTCATGGTTAAAGCATTCATGGAGATAGACTTAACCATGGTTTTATAAAACCATTGGTAAGACCATGGCTAAACCTGACAATTGCCACGATTAATCTAAACGTGGATAAATAAGACATAGCCATGGTTTAGTGTAATCGTGGCTATGTCTGTCTTTGCCATGGTTAAAAAAACCATGGTTAAGGCTTTGACATAGCCACGATTTAGTGAAACCATGGCTATGTTGAGATGTTTGTCCATATTTTATAAATGTGGCTATGATAACCATGGTTAATTTTGCAATCATAGACCGCCAACCAACAACCCTATAATTATGATAGTTAACTTTGTTACATATACATAACACAAAATTTGAACTAATCTAGCAAGTATTTTTCAATAACAATTTTTAGAAATATATCTAACAACAGTCATGTGGTAATAACAATAGGCATAATGTCATTAAAATCAAATATACATAAATGGTCCATTAATTTGTAGACAATTAATACAAATATGAAGTTCATCCATATAATAAAGCAATTCTTATGAGGAGTGACTATCATTGGCTGCTTAGTGTTTGCTATCCTGATCATTTGGTTCCTAAAAATTAAACAAAATATTAGTTGTCATTCACTTTATAGATATTACTAGAATATAAATTTAAAAAATTACCCTTTAGGCTTGGAAGGTTGCAAGCTTTGGTGGTAATGTACCTTGAAAATTTCTAAGCATGAAAGCCATAGTTGCTTCTAGTTGTCGTTGTCGCTTAATAATTGTAGTACTTTCAACCTTAGCTTGTCTTTGTCGCTTATCTCTTTTAGCCATTTATGCTTTAAGTTGAACAACCTCATTTTGCAAATCTACATAAGATGGTCAAGATGAACTCTCACGAGCTTGACATCCAAACACTTAGGACGAACAAACACCAAATCCCATCCCTCAAACTCGACCACAATGCTCTTTGTTTCCTAAGGCTCAGGCCAATGAATCATTACTCAAAAGGTCTCAGGAAGAAAATTCCTCAGCCTGAAACATTCTAATTCATTCCTGCAAATTTGAATAGAAGATAATAAATTAATTAAAAATAAAGACTTTCATTAAAATTAAATGTCAACACCTATGTCATTTAAAGACTTACACAAATAGCTTTAGCTTCATCGTTCACGTAAGATCCATCATCATATATGTGAACTGTCATCCATACATCTCTCCATGACACAGGACCCCCACGCTCAGCTTCCTACAAATTTAAAAGCATTTAACGTATTTTAAAGTGCATTTAAAAATCAAATGACTTATAATTTAATAACTTGCTTATTGAAATAAAACTTACCATTTTAGCTTTCTTTTGTGCAAAGTTTTTTGAACCACTTGTATGTGGCATTGTTAACATTCTTCGATTTTGTTTATTTATCACTGCAATTCTCTAGTGAATAAGGAAAATGTTATATATGATTTGTACATCCTAAAATATTTATCATCTAAAACATAGTACATCTTAAGAAATAATTCTAATTACTTGAGATCTCTTGCTAAAATGCTGGTTTATAAAAGCAGCCCAATGGTCCCGATCTATGGCATTTGGGACATCATTAATTATTTGTTCTTTGGTATGAGTCCCATCATTTTTATATAATTCATAACATGCATGCCTCCACCTAGCTCCCAATAATTGTAAAATATATCTTTTATGTGTATCATCAATAACAAATTTAGTCTACAAGAATATGCTGTTACCTTAATAACATTGGTATACACATGATCTTTATACTCTTGTAGAATATTCCTCCAATTCAGATATATAAGTGGAAACAATTTGAAATCAGTTCTGATCATACCTAAGAAAACACCTAACAATCCACCACCATCTTCAATTGGTTGGGGGGAATTGTTCCATGATACTATAACCTTTTGTCCAGGAGGAAGGGCCCAAACATCATGTATAGTCATCTGCCTATGTGTTAAAATTCCTACCTCATTTATTGAATTAAGATTAGTATACAAATAAGAAATAGATAAATTAGCACATTGATACTTGTTAATTTACTTACTAGCAATTTCAACTAACCAATTTTGTCTTCGTGGTTGCCGTGCTGGCTATGAAGGTTGCTCGTACTACTTTTGATCATTATCCACAAATAGGTCTTCAACATCAAAATCTAGTTGGAAGGCAGGGATATCATAAGCGTCTAAAACAAGTGATGTGGATGAAATAGGTGGATTAATAGAATCCAAATAACTCAAATGGCCCTCATCACTGACTGGCAAACTCAGCGAAGGACCACTAGTACTAGGTACATTAGCTCTATTGATACTGGTTGATTTAGATTTCTTGAAGAACTTCTTCTTCTTCTATATCCTTGTTAATGAAGACAAAATAATATATAACATATACCAACATAAAAACATACAAACATATATATATATATATATATATATATTTATTTATTTATAAGAAAAATCAATGAAATATAAAAATAAAATAACATTTGACCTAGACAAGCATAAATGCACTTCCAAGTTTGGGAATAGCATTTCCACTCATTGAGATTGGTTTGCCTCACTCTCATAAATATCTTTATCATCTTCACCCAAGTCATACAAGTCACGCGGCTTTAGATGCACGACTATACTCCAATCTTTATCTAATTTATCTTCCACATAATATACTTGTTGAGCTTTACAGACTTGAATATATGGTTCATCATCTTCATTATCACCAGTGTGTATCAATCGTGAAAAATTGATAGATGTGAATCCCAAATCATCCTTTTTAATACCTCTTGGATTAGTTGTGTTAGCCCATATACATTTGAATAAAGTAACTACAAATCAACCAAAATAATTTAATTCAATGATGTCTAACAATTTTCCATAATACGGTATACCACCAAAATGCATGTTGTTATCACATCCACTTGCGTAACTTCTTGTCCCAAAAGAACTAAATACTCTATTGTTTTGAGTTTTCAATCTTTGGTCTCAAGCTAAAGTTTGAAATTTAAATCCATTAACATTGTAAGCGGTATATTGCTTTGCTCTATCAATGGGAACCATGGCAAGAAAATTCATATCACTTACATGTGACCTGGAAACATAATTTCTTATCTAGAACAAAGCAAAAGGAGAGTGTTTTAGTACAATTTTGCTTATAAAGAACAGTGAAGGATATGCATATACTTACACGACGAGAAACCAGTCAACAAATTCTCTATGAACTCTTTTATCTATCTCAGATGAAGATAATGTGCGACATCTTAACTATCTCTTAATGTGATCTCTGAATTCCCTACATAACATACATAAAGTAAATATGTTATTACTGAAGAAATTTGTAGCTAATACCAAATTTAATATATAATTTACCCACTGGAGAAAAAGGGTCCACTTCTTTGCAGTTGGTCAACATGTGACGGTGTGCTTGTAATTTTTCTTTAGGAGAGAGAGTAATGTATTCAAAACCACCTACTGGTTTTCCAACAAGCGTGAACAAAGTGCTAACATAAGATGGACTAACATCAGGTTCATTGTTTACACATCTAGGTTGATTAAACATTGTCTCAATTCCATCCAAGTACCTCGAGCAAAAGGTTAAAACCTTTTAAGCCAAGTAATCCTCAGCTATGGAGCCCTCTAGTTGTGCCTTGTTTCATACATAAGACTTCAACTCTCCTAAATACTTGTTTAACATATTACATTAAACATCATAAATTGAATTAAAATAATTTGAAACAACATCTAAGGATTTGATATATATTAATTACCTTTCTATAGGATACATCCATTGATAATGAATAGGGCCTCCAAGTTTGGCTTCCTCTGTTAAGTGTACAATTAAATGGATCATAACTGTGAAGAATGAAGGGGAGAATAACATCTCCAAATGACACAATATAAGAACAACTGTATTTTGAAGTTGATCAAGTTCTTTCACGCTTAATACTTTATTACATAACTATTTAAAAAATGAGCATAAGTTAATTAGAACTACTGATACTTGCTTAAGGAGCGTGTTTCTCATGGCTAAAGGTAGAAGTTGCTGCATAAGAACATGTAAGTCATGACTTTTCAGTCCTCCAATCTTATGTTGTCTTAAATCGATACATTTGAAAATGTTACTTGAATAACCATCTAGCACAGTGATATTTTTTAAAGTCCTGAGAAATATATCTTTATTGACATTTGTTAAAGTAAACACAGCTGGAGAGTATTTACCATTGTTATCAGGCAAGAGGTCAGACCTAATGCCCATTTATGTCAGGTCTTTCCATGCATTTAAATGGTTTTTTGATTGTCTAGAATCATTCAACAAAGTGAATATGACATTATCACAAACATTTTTTTCAATATGCATTACATTAGAATTGTGATGTATCAAATGGTCTGCCCAATAGGGAAGTTTAAAAAATATACTCTTCTTACGCCATTGTGGAACATCACTATCTAAATTACTAATTCCTCTAGGTTTTTTTTCTCGACCTTCAACTTCCACCTCTCTTCCAAATACAACATTGACATTCTCCAGTTGTTTTAAGGGTTCTGAGCCAGTAATTCTTGTCGGAGGATTTCTTTTCTCTTCTTTCCTATCAAATTGATATCGGGCTAATCTAAATTTATGTCCTGATTTCAAAAACTAATGATGGCCTATGAAACACCATTTTCGACTATGATATAGTTGTAAAGGAATTAAATCAAAATTGCAAGATGGACAAGCTAACCCAGTATGTACATTCCAGCCAGATAATGTTCCAAGCCCTGGAAAATCACTATTAGTCCACATTAGAGCTGCACGCATATTGAAAACTTCATCAGTATAAGAATCGTAGGTTTCAACTCCCACATCCATAAATCTATCAACTCTTCAATTAACGATTGTAGATAGATATCAATGTCATTGCCTGGTGCTTGTTTTCCTCAAATTATCATTGACATAATAAATGAACTTTGTTTTATACACATCTAAGGAGGAAGATTGTCCAACATAAGGACAACTAGCCATATATTGTAACTTGTACTTAAAGTACCAAATGGATTAAAGCCATCAGTGGCTAACCTAAGACGAACATTCCGATGATCTAAAGCAAACTGAGCATGCATCATGTCAAAGTGCTTCCACACCTCGGAGTCCTTTGGATGCCTCATCATATCATCATTATTCTTGTCAATATCATGCCATCTCATGTGTTCAGTAGTTTTAGAGGACATAAAAGCCTCTACAACCATGGCTTCAATGGAAAATATCTACGTACTTTTGCAAGTTGTTTGATTTATTTTCCATCTTTAACTTTTGGTTTCCATCTAGATGTATTACACTTTTTACATACATCCTTATTTTCATCATCTCCCCAATATAGCATGCAATTATTTGGACATGCATGAATTTTTATGTAATTGAGCCCCAACTTATTAATAATTTTCTAGGCCTCATAGAAAGAAGTTTGAATGTTCGCTTGTTCAAAGGCATCAGCTAATAACTCCAATATCATTGATATAGCTTTATTACTTATTCCACATAAACACTTGATGTGATATAATTTAACTAAAAAAGATAATTTTGAATACTTTTTGCACCCTTCAACTAAATTTTGTTGCCCATCTCTCATTAATTCATAAAACTCTTTTGCATCGTTGTTTTGCTTCTAATTTGATGGTGAAACTAGACCCTCAACTTCATTTATATGTTCGTTATCATGAACCCTAAATGCATCAATAACCATGTCCTACATAGGATCATTCATACCAATTCGTTCTTGTCTCACTTGTGGCTGTAACTGAGTTTCTACAATGGATTCATTTTTAAGTCTCTCTCCATGTCTAACCCAAAAAGTATATCCTTGTAAAAAAAGTTTAACAATTAAATGGTCATGCATAATTTCTCTAATATGCCATTTCTTAAATCAACATTTAGGACATGGACATATGATTTTACCTTCCACACTTCCATTAGCAAATGCAAAGTCTAGAAATCCATTCAACCCATCTAAGTATTTGCGAGTATTTCGAGGTTTACTGGTCCAAGACTTGTCCATTTCTATAATCTAAAAATAACTCCTTAATTATTTAATAATTATAAACTAATTCATGAAAATGCCTAAAAACCAAATATATGAAATTCAAATCATTTCCACATGTTTTAATTAATTAATATTATTTTAGTTTTTCTAATGAAGTTAATACATAAAATTCCTCAGATCAAATAACAAAGATATATAATCTACTATATATTATTGCTCAACTAAAATTTTAAATATCTAATTAAAGATTACAAATTATGATTTCTTTATATATATAAACATACAATATTTAACTTAAATGGATAATTAAATGGATAATTAAATGGATAAAAAAATATCTTATTTCTATAATCGATTTTTTCAAATGCACCAAAAAAAATTATTTTTCAAATGATAAATTACTTTTTATTTCAAGCAAATAATTTTACCAAACATGTCAAAAAAAAAAAAAACAAAGCACCATTGATAATCAAGCAATCAATCACACATTTTACCAAATATGCCAAAAAAAAAGAAGCACCATTGATGGAAAAAAAAAAATCTTCATAATCACAAATTAGCAACCAAAACCCATAAAAAATAATCATAAAACAAACAAAATAACTTATAGAAATGAATGCAATCTAACAACACGAAGAAGAAGAAGACTCAACCACTCCTACGCTCGAAATTGGTTGCTGAACAAAACCACTGAAGCTCGAAAATGTTTGCAAAAGTTAGAAAGCAGAAAACAAACGAAGAAGCAATGGTTAAAGGAGATAAAGCTGCAGGTTTAACCACTGTTTACCCTAAACCATGGTTAAGACAAAGCATAGCCATGGTTTTTTATTCAATCGTGGCTAAATAAGCAGGACTTACCACATTTTAATGTAAATTGTGGTTAAGACACCCATGGTTTGACTCAAACCATGGGCATATCTGAGTAGTTGGGCCATGTTTTGCTTAAACCATAGGAAAGTCTGGTTTTTTGCCATGATTAAGCCTTTAGCCATGGCTAGATAACCACGGTTTAATTAAACTGTGGTTATGTCTAGTGTATTGTCCACGTTTAGTGGTAACCGTGGTTAGTGTTTGTGTAGCCACATTTTTTTATAACCTTGGTTAAGACCTCGTCCCTAAGCCTTCATTTCCCTGTAGCGTCCTAAAGAGATACTTGATAGGTCTTTGGACTTCTCTAATGATAATATCTTTGATTCATATCTTTCACGTATAGTGACAAGTATTTTTTGCACTACTCTTTCATTAGGAAAATCCTTACTGAGAAGTCGTACCTTGTTTACAATATTTAACAGTTTGTCAGCATAGCCTTTGATAGTTTCTGTCTCTTTCATGCTTTGCACCTCGAATTCTCTGATAAAGTTGAGCACCTGCATGCCTTTGGTTCTTTCACAGCCTTAATATTTTGATTTGAGATAGTCCCAAATGTTCTCAGTAGACTACAAATTCATAATTCTTGTAAATATTATGCTTGACATAATAGAAAAAAGAAAAGCTTTAGCCTTAGACTTCTTTGTCTTTTGTTCTTTATGATTCTTTAGCTAAGCCATTGTGGGGTTTTTTGGCATTGGAAAAACTTTATGGTCATTTTCTACAACCTTCTAAAGATCTAAAGCTTCAAGATGAACAGTCATCCTGATAGCCCAAGCTTCATAGTTCTCACCATCAAAAACTGGTGGTGCAATGGTTGTGGATGATATGTTAGCTTCCATTATGGGTTTACTCAACTTATAGATCTCGTAAGAAGAATGCTGTGACACCAATTTGTTAGAAGACGAGTGAGATATAGAGGAGCATTATCACAATATTATAAACTATTTTACAAATCATTTCTTTTTTTTATTTTTCATATACTAACACTCACTTCCTATTTATACTAATATTTCAAGACTCTTAAACTCCTTCTATTAGCTATTATATTTATGACACACACACACACACACACAAAAATTTATTTATTTATGACACACATTTTCATATACATGAATCACATACTTCAAGATAATAACTCATGACATATAATACTAAAAGTCTTCGCTTATTTTTGAATACAAACACCTAAAAGACTCATAAAATACAAAGAGAGAAAGTCACTGCGTTGTGGTAATGGCCTTGCTTGAAAATATATGGAGCCTTTGTTGTGCCACGATTGTAGCTGTGAATCTCCAGAACAATATAAGGTGCAAACTTCAAGCATTAAAATTTTCCATTTAGGTTCAGTGGCCTCTATTTGTGGTTCAACAAAGCTTCACTCTTGGGGACTTACTCTTCCTTCCATCTTCATACCTAAGACACTCGTAACATAACCAAACTTAGGGGTTTCTTTTGAAAATTTAGAGAATAGTTATTTAAAATTTATGGTAAGTCCCTTTGATAAGATGTGAAAACATAGGCTAAAATGGGACTTATCAAGGGAACCAACAAGAAAGTGGGTTTGGGGCCTAGGTTGGTGCCACCTCCTCTCAAATCTTTGGATTAACCACTCATAGGTTTAATGGGATGCAATTGGCTCCTGACGCTGGTGGTGGCGTTTCTACCAACAGAGTGGCACAATTAGAGTCTCAGTTGTAGTCTAGAATTGAGTGAACAAAGACGTTAAAGAGTTTCATGCATTATAGGGGTGCCTTTGGGGATGCACCATCACTGTTAGAGCCTGCCTTGATAGTAAATCTTGAGGCATATGATTGGAAAATTTGTATGATTATATTTACTTTGATAATTTAAACTTTCATTTTTTTTTAAAGGGAGATGTAAGTGATCTATGTTCTTTTGCTTCTTCAAGCCTTATTTTGAATAGTTAAGGATTAATTTGTGCTTGTAATTTTTTATAATTTGGGATGTTTATTTGAACAACAATATGCATAAACAATTTATCAAATTATTATTTTGACTTTGTAGTACTAACAAAAATTATTTCAATTAATGCATTAATTGTATTTCTTTGATAATTATATTAAATATATGATTTGGTAATTTAAAAATGATTGATAGTTTAAAAAAAAATCTAAGAATATATAAGTGGGTCTATAACTATTATAAACACACACACACACACACACATACATATATATATATATATATATAATTAATAACTGTTGCAAAAAAAAAAAAAAAGAGACTAAAGTATAACGAACGGAAAAGACAAATAGTTTTCTATTAGGTTAATTCAAGAACTGCCACCAATATGCTATAATAAAACTATCGATAAATGGTCACAACTGCCATGGTCACAAAACCACCATTAAATACATATAAATCGCCGCTAAATGGTTGCGGCAATTATTCCAACGATTGGATAAAACTATCGATGAATGCTTCTCAATGCCTGTATCAGCGGTGTTTAACCGCCGCTAATGTAAATAGTGGTGATTGAAACAGCCGCTGAATGCTAATAGCGGCGTTCTTTGAAATTTTCTCTTGGTTTGTCTTCTTCTGTTTTGTATGTTTATTAAAAAAAAAAAAACTATAAGCACAAGATGATAAAGCATGTTGGCTTTTCATCTTTCACATTTTTTCAATTGGAATGTATATATAATATTGTTGGGATACAAAAGTTAGGCGGACATAAATTGAATTGTTAAAAACCTTATAAGATTTCATGGCCAAAAATATATTCTTACAATATTCAGGTCTGTAACAGAACTAGAGATTATAAGATTATGATTCTTTTTGAAAATTTATTAGCATACGAGATAGTAAAGTTTTTTTTTTTTGGGCCTATAAGAGAGGCCAAAAGAAAGATAGCTCCATAAGGAGAATTCAAAAAACAAAGTTTTCAGTCGCTGCAGGCGGATTCTTCTGTATGCACAGAGCATAGAATTATAAGCACACAGCTATTGGCTAACACAATGGCGTATGATCAGCCTCCCTAAGAAGGTGGGAAATCTGAAAATCACCATTACTCCTAAGCATCATTATAACTTTTTGGTAACTGCTAACACTTCTCACCACTAAGCCACATGATAGCTACTTCTCTTTCTGCAAACTTTTGTTTGGAGACACTCTCGAGAGCGAAATAGAGCGATTTCAGTCCAAGAAAAAAATGCGCAACAAAATAATGATCAAAACTTCATAAATTTTTTGACTTGGATTCCCTTTTCATTTAAGTCTAAGAAAATATCTCTCAAATAAAAGTAACATAAAATATGAGGAGGGATTAGACTTAGTGGGAGATGAATAAAGAGATGGGTGGGGGAAAAAACAGAGAAGAGATATGTCCTTTTCCCTTTTTTAATTTCTAGAAGGAAGCGTATTTAATTCTCCTCTTTTTTTAAAGCGAAAATGACATTAAATCAGGAATATGGATAACATTACGAGAAAGGAATAGACGATTAAAAGAATCCAGGAATTGCACGAACGCTTTGTGCCAACTTTAGCTTCTGCTTTATTTTCATATATATTTTGTCATTGACACAGTGTTAAAGCTTATATATGGATTCGATAATCAAGGTTTTTATGACTTAATGTAAAGTTAATGTAAGTAATTCCGTATTCGGTTCATTTCTTTACTATTTCACCTAAAATATTTTTAATTGTTTTTAGGGTTTTGCTATGGAAAGCTCCAAGTCCTCAATCCTCTTGTTGTTACTTGAGCTTTGTATACGACAATAAAACATTATTTATCATAAATGTAAGATAATTAAACAGCTCAAACTCTCTATAACAGTGCTATTTTTTTAGTTAAAATTGTAATGGAACTCACTCTCCTTGCAAATTGTTTCTTTTAGGAGACATAATTTGAGAGAATCTCGCTGTAGGTCTATCGTGGGTAGTTGTTTTGGTTGTTAAGCCGAATTTACACTAAAAAAAAAAAGCTTATAAATAATATGTCTGTGGCATATACTTTTTTCTATTATTAAGAAAGGAACAAATCAATTTGATGAATAATTCGAGAATATAGAACTGGGGTTACGAATGTGCATAAAATGACCCAAAGCCCCCAAGAAGAAATTCCACCATAATTCCCATTCTTGTTCACCCTTCCTCTAAACTATTTCACTTCTAGGCCTAACTAGCCATTAGTAGATAATTAACAAGAGAGATGGATTCCAACTTCAGCAGCAGCTCAGGGACGCCGTCGCTAGGGATAGATGTGGAAGCAATAAAGCATACGCTGTACGGTTCCGTTTTGGGACGAAGATGGGAGGAAGTCGTAGAGATATACAAGGAGCATCCGGAGATTCACGCGTCCAAGATCACCAAGTCGGAAGACACCGCATTGCACTTGGCTATCACTCAAACGGCACCACGCAACATCGTTTTAAAACTGATTGATGAAATGGAGACTGCCGGAACAGCCATGGACACCCTTGCAGCTCAGAATATCCGGAAAGATACCCCTTTGCATTATGCTGCCTTGCGTGGCTCTCCTGCTATCTGTGAGCGCATAATACGCATTGACAAAACGACGACGTCGGATTATGAGTCATCGTTGGTTTGTAAGCGCAACAAGCACGAAGAGACACCTTTGTTCTTGGCTGCTCTTAACGGTCACAGACAAACCTTCCTTTATCTCCATTCTGTCTGCAGTAGTAAGAAGGGCCAAAGCCTCTGGAAAAAGAAAGGAGATGATACTATTCTTCATAATACCATTCAGAGAGATACTTTGGTATGTAAATTTCTTGTACCTACTGTTATGTCAATGTTCACATTTTATATCAGTGGTGGAGTTAGGGCTCTCGCCGAGTGGGGACGAATTTTCTTTTTTAAAGTTTTTTATATTCTATCTAAAAAAGTTACCTTTATAATATATTGTTTAATAAAATGTTTTTCTTTGAATTTTTAGATTAAAGTAAATTTAATTTAACTCACTGATAACATTTTGACTTCCTCTTAAATCTAGATACAAGTTCAAATTTAAATGAGTAATGAATCAAACATCATTTTTCATATTAATATCAATAATTTTATTATCTAAATACTCATGAAAACATAGTTCTATATTTACTCAATATTCATGTAATATGTAACAAGAATACACTAAAGAAAAACTATCATTCAACAATGTTATAATAATTCAATGAATAACTATGAGCATTTTGAAAGGAAGAAATTTTGTTTGATGACGCATAAAAATTTATAACTATTAATTTACAAAAACTATATTTACATAGTATTGTAGATACTATTTTATTTAATAATATATCAAAAAGTTTGTTAGTATTTTTTAAAAAATTACATTTATAGAGCATAATTTAGATACAAAGAAGTAAAGCGAGATGGAAAGAATATAAACAATATGAAGAAGTTGAAAAACAAAAAAATGGGTAGGGGGCAAGCAAGGGAAAAGAGAAAAAGTATTATAAAATCTACTAAAGTTATAGGTAATTTGGATAAAAAGAGGGAAAAATAAAGGGAAAATGGGAAAAGAAGAAGAGTGGTAGGGAGAAAATAGGAAAATGAGGAAAAAAAAGAAATGAAATGAAGAAAAATAAGAAATAAATGTGTGGGTTTAGTGGATCCAAATTAAAATGTCAAATAATACAAAAAATGTATGTGTCTGTTTATTAGGGTAGAAATCCAATAATAAAGTTTTGTTTTATTTTTTTAATTCAAATTTTATACATAATACATATGTGGGTCCATTGCATTTAAGTTAAAATATCCAATAACAAAAACAAACTACATAAGGTAGTCATATAATAGGGATCCAGTGGATTCAACACGTTAAAAAATGCAGAGGCATAATATCATATATATATATATATATATATATATATAATTTTTTAAAAATATGGGGGGATATTCCCTCCCCCCTCAAATATATGTCAGTAAGATATCATGATTTTAATATAATAAATAGAAAGAATACAATTATTAATTTTTTACAAAAGTTTTCATTTAATACATAGAAAGTTAGGAGTAAAATTAAAAATGAAAAAGAAAATATGATTTTGTGGATAAAAAATAACTCTTATATCCGTATTTTAAAAAGATAATAAAAATGGATAGATATTGTTGAGTATTAAGTATAGTTTTTGTCTCTATAGTTTTATAAACATTTTAATTTGGTTCTTTTAAGTTAAAGTAAAAAATTTTATCTTTTTATTTTTTGAGATGATGCAATTTTGCCCCTCTATCATATTTTTTCAAAATTTAACATAAATTTAATAATTTGGTGACTTGGACGCCAAATACAAGTGTTATTTAACAGTGCTACACCCCAATAAAAATGTTACTAGACTGTTAACCTTGATGCCCAATTTTTTTTATAAATTATGTAACATATGGCCAAAAAATTCATACTAAAAAATAGGAGCCTAAATTGTTTCCTTTTCTAACTAAGAGGTCAAAATTCATACTTCTATGAAATTAGGAGACTAAAAATATATTTAAACTTAATAAAGCTAGAGTGATGTAATATAAATTTTTATGATTTTTGTCTTTTTAAAGTGACATGAGATGCTATTCAAAATAATATGATCTTATAACACTTGATATCTTGAATGACATTCAGTGTCTTAAATATTATTGTCCCTACTATAAGCACTTTAAATGTTGCTTGACATTAAAGGTACCATGATGAAAATTAAGATGTATCAAACACCAAAATTGTAAAAAACTAATAATGTTATGTGCGTGCAGATTTGGCGTTTCTGATAATTCATCTTTATAAAGACCAAAACATTGCTATCTCTGTCAATGAAGAAGGAATTGCTCCTCTTCAACCCCTAGCATATATTCCTTCTGCTTTTAAAAGTGCTACTTACCTCTCATGGTGGAACAAAGTATACTACAGTTGTAAGTATCATTTTTCTTACGGTGGCGTTGTGGCTTATTAAACAGTCTTTATTTGTCTTTCTCTGTTAACGTTAAGATCATTTTTTTAATTTATCTAATTTTGGAATCCCTTGTGTATACTGGATTTGATTCTTTTTTTTTTTTTTTTTTGAGAAGGATTTAACTTCCTTAAAAGAATATAGTACTTACCATAGATAATATAGTGTTTGTTAATAAATAATTAGGAGAGTTGATTTGGCAAATTTATAGATTATAAACATGTGTCTAATCATAATTATATTTATATAATTCATTAATTTTATCATCAATTTAATAATTCATCAAGAAATTTTCCCTTAAATAGTATAGAAGATAACTAACTACGTACCTAAATATTTCACTATATATATATATAGTAGCTTAACTCATTAAGAAATTATCTTGATCAAACTTCCACCATTTAATGCATCAAATGAAATAGTATGGGAACTTTTAAGTTGTAAAGTAGGGTAACAGTAATCAAGGCTATCCTTTTCATTCATATTTTTATTGCCTATTATGATGTTTTAACTTGTCTCATTATTTTCTCCACAAAGACATACATGTAGAGCAGCTGAAGTTTGATACTCTAACCAAGACCCACGTTCTGGACGTTGGAAATTCTGACTTCTTGAAGGATGATGCTCCAGCAGTAGTGGGCTATTAATTTGCTAGTCTAAACACGCACTGTTGAATAGTATTTTGACGATGATTCATGCAACTTCTCGTAGCAGATCTGGGAAAGTGATGTTCATTGGAAACACTACATGATATCTGATCTAGTGCTGCAATAAAAATATGAGAGACTCAAGGAGATTGTGTGTGAATCATTATCAAAGAACTATTCAACAGATACTTTTAATCCGCCCCTACCATTTTTAAGTTTCTCATTTTTGACGTTCTTTTGGGCTGCATGTTTGATAAGGGTCAATAAGGAAGATAAAAGAGAAACACGTATGGGCTGCCCAGATCATGGAAGAACTTGTAAAACTAACTAAAGAGCACTGTGAGTACGAAAATGAGAGTGCTCCCTTTGTAGATCGACCTCATGATACGGAGGATGATTTTAGGGCAAAGAATGAGATGAATAAATCATTTGATCCTGATCATGCGAAAATCAGGAGCCGAGAACAGAACTTGCAAGGTAACACTGTTAATTAAATTGGATCAAATTAAGCATTTACTACCTTTTAGTTTACCTGTTGTGATTTGGTATACAATCAATTTATAGATTTAAAATATATCATTTAAAATATATCATTTACTACCTTTTAGTTTTTATAATTACCCTTAACTAACTTGCGGTTTTGTAAATCTAAAGTTCAACAGAAATAAATGTAAATATTAAAATGATGAACTGTTTTATTGTTAAATGTGTGCTTCATTTACTTCTTGAATATTTTTATAAAGTGCTTCAAGTTTATTGTACAGTTTCAATTTCGAGATATATATCAGCTTAATTGTAATAATAATTTTAAAAGATTGTGAAATTGTTTAAGGTATAAGTAAAATGTATTTTCAACAATCAAATGTTTATCATTTTAACTTTTATATGATTCTTTCTATTAAAATTGAGATCCAGAGAATGGTTACAGAACAAAGGTTACAGAACAAGTCACAGGCGGGGAGAGTTAAATGGGACAATTTAAATCACACGGAGAAAATTAAGGCCAAATCACAGGGATACTCACTGCAATTTACTCTTTTTTTTTCCTTCCTAATAAAATAACTTTGGAGTTACTGGTACGTGCTTGGCAGGAAAACCATCAATAGAGGTCAAGAAGTCTTCATCAGCTCTGTTGATCGCAATAAAATTTGGTCTGATGGAGATGGTGACAAAAATCATATCTGAAATTCCTGTGGCTATTTACGAAAAAACGCCCGTAACGATGAGGAACGTCGTGCTTCAGGCAGTACAAAAAAGGCAAACCCATGTGTTTAAATTCCTAATGGATCACCCCCTTTGGCCTACCCTGAGAGAGGCAGTGGATATTAACAGAAGTAATGTATTGCATTTGGCAGCCAAGCTATCAAAACACATGCCTTGGGAAGTACATGGTTCTGCTATGCAAATGCAATGGGAAGCCAAGTGGTTTGAGGTATGAATTAACTAATTTGAGCTTCAAACTAAGTTATAATAGGTTTAAGAGTATAGGTTTAATAACTCTGACAGGTTTTACTTAATTTTTAAGTGGTCAATGATTTATCATCTTTAACACTCTTGAATCATGAATGACTCATGACAACTCAACCCATAACTCGAACGAAGTGGAAGAACAAGCTCGTGATATTGATGGAGATGGAGGAGGAAGATCACGATAGTGATAAAGATGATTTTTTTGTCTTCTTTTATTTTTTGCCAGACAGCATTGGTGTGAATTTGATATACATATTTAGAGTCCTAAGATGAAACATTCTTAACTAAGCTAACAAATATTCACAATCTTCAAATGAGGGTTTAAAGACATAGACCAAATTAAAATTTTTTAGAACTTCAGAAATCCAATTATAAACTTTTAAATTATATGAACCAAATTAAAAATTAAATGGAACTTTGAGAACCATTGAAAGAAATAAACCTATAATATATCTTAAGCCATATGTTAAAGAAAAATCATTAAGTATTAAATTTTAAGCCCTATGATGCTAGATTATCACTAATTCTGTCATAATATCTTGAAGCAGTATGTCAAGCAAAATGTGCCACCTTACCTCAATTCTCAAGATAACAAGGAACGTGAGACTCCAGAGGAGATCTTTGCGGTACAACACAAGGAACTAGTCAAAGCAAGCAACAAGTGGCTCAAGGACACTACTGGTTCTTACTCTATTGTGGCTGCTCTCGCTGCTGGTGTTACCTATTCCACCGCCTACACAGTCCCTGGGGGCAATGACGACAAAACTGGCAAACCCCTCTTAGAAGGCCAGCCTGCGTTCAACGTATATGCTGTCTCTGTCTTAGTTTCATTTTGCTTCTCGGTCACTTCCTTGGCAGCATTCCTGGCCATTTATAGCTCTCGAATGCAACCCAAAGATTTTCGTAGAAGTTTGCCATTGAAACTTTTCTTGGGCTTAACTTCGTTCTTTGTGTCCATTGTCTCAATGTTAGTTTCTTTCTGCGCTGCGCATTCCTGTGAACTTGACCACAGTATGAAGCATAAGGTAAGCCCATGGTATAGTCTCAGTTTAATACCTATGTGCTTTTATACAGCAGCACAAATCCCTCTGTACTGGAATCTTTTTAAAGCCTCTTTTAAAAGGGTGCCGCAGCCAAAATACTTGGGAGAAGAATTACCTATATAGCGAGGTCATGCTGAACAATAGGTGGTAGGTACTATTGTCACTGATCTGTGTTACCCTTTAATTCTTCTTTTCTTCAAAGCCATGTAATTTTTAAATTATGGTTAGTTTTAATTGCTTATATGTTAGCATGAATAGTAGCAGTACTCAATATTTCAACACTAACTAGAGTGCAGTAAATATTTTCCTATAGAGATGTTTCTTCTGATGAACACACCCAAGAGGAAAGGAGAATTCGGTGGTACACCTTTTTTTTTTTTTTTTCTGAAAAAAATGCAAGGAACTAAGACTCAAAAATAAACTTACACCGAGAGACTTATGTATGCAAGGTACTACATTGTTAGAACCAAGCTAAAACAGTACATGCGAATCAATAAATGACAGATATAATACCTAAACTGGCAAAATGAACAGAGCAGTATGCAAAAATGAACCAAAAAAGTGAACTATACCAATGAGCAATGTATAAGAACTTAAACATAAATGCATAAAGTAAAGAGACAAGGATAGAGAAGCTTAGATAAAACAGATTTGTCTTGATTCTACTCCAACAAGAGCCTATGTCCAGTTCCTTTGGCTCCCAAGGACTTTTCACCCGCTCGTAAGCCACAGTTTACAATGTCTAATTTATTACACTTACCACCAATGTTGAAGTTTTTATATGCTCACCAAAAACGTATACAGTTGTGGGTGTGGCCCAAGCCACATTCGCATTGGCTCACAACTGTAACGAGTGCAAACATCACGCTAACGGACTACAACGGGACGGTGTTGTGTTTCGTTGTGGCACATCATATAAAGTGAGCTCTAAACAGAGCAACCGGCCCTAGATCTACAATTTGCTTTCTCAAACAACAAAAGAAAAAAAAAGCCAAGAAGCAGTAAAGGCAACTAGCAGAGAGAGGTTTGATTTGATGAAACTAGAGTTCTGAAATCTAAAACCATACGTGAAGGCTGAAACACAGTGATTTAAGATTTGAATTTGAAGTCCTGAAGCTGTGAAGTGGAGCCAACGATATGATGCATTCTTGAATTTGAAGAGAGAAGCGTCCAGAGGTATGCAGCACATCTTCTTCTTGCTCTGCTATTTTCTTGGTTTTGGTTCCCTTTTCACTTTCAGAGCTGGGCTGAATCGTTGAATCAGAGGAATAGCAAGGAGCCACACACTGCATAAATGCCCCTCTCTAATCTTTCTAATATATATATATATATATATGTACATAAATATTAAAATTTCTTTATGATTATTGGTTTTTTATGAGATTTTATATACATACATACATACATACATACATACATACATACATACATACATACATATATATATATATATATTGAAATTTGTTAATTAATTAAGATAGAATTATTTAAAAGGTATCAATATTTGGTCTTATATGATTTTTACAAGTATGGATAAAAATGAAATAGAAAGTTTGAAGTTTCGTGCATGTGTGTACATTGTTTAATATAATTTGATCTATTTTATTACATAAATTAACTAATATTTAAAATAATAATTCTTATAAAAACTTTAGTAGTAGAGTATGCCTTTCTTATTTTTTAATTCTTTCTTAGTTCTAAGAAATAGGCTTTTAGGCTGTCAATAGGGGTAATCTGATTTGCATACAAATTCATATATTTTTCTTGTCTATTTACATATAGGTTGATTTTATTTGGAATTAACTATGCCTCTCGTTATCATGTGCAGATGTATCCACGACTCATAAAACTAGCTAGTTAATAGGTTATTAAAGGAAGAACATACACACATATATGTCTATCCTTAACGTTAGCTATGCGGAGATCATTCTTGTTTTTTAATATAATATATATATATATATATATTATTATGGGATTCATATACATATAGTATGACTAGCTAGATGGAGGACTTCCTAGTTTTTTTGCAAATTTGCCTGCCCTTTAGGAACTCATGATATGCATTATGATACACACGCACGCGTATACACACACAGTTTATGAAAAATTATAGTTAAAAGTTTTAAATTAAAGATATTTATATTAAATGATTTTATATTTTAAAATTATTTTAAAAAAAAATCTAAAAACTAAATTTTAATTTAAAATGATAAATTATAATTTTTTTTATACAATTCAAATCTTTGGTCTATGGGTTTTTTAGAACAACTTTAAAATTTAAACTCCTTCAATATGAATATTTTTAATTTATAGTCTTTAACTATAATTTTTCTTAATATTTATGTGTAGTATGGCAATCTAATAAAATAAACACCTATAGGTCAATCAATGAATATTACTAGAAAGGATGAGCCACCAACATCAATGAAAATAAGTGTAAAATTTTTTTAAAGTGTTTTATTGTAAAATTTTTATGAATTTTGAAAAATAAATAACACAGAAAAGAAAAATGTGTATGAGGTATATTTCCTCTCTTTTCTTCTTAAAAACTTTATAATAAGAAACTTTAGAAGACTCTAACCCCCAAAATAACCACTTCTCATGAAATGAATTATCTATTACTTTTCATGAAACAAATTTGAATCATTTATATTTTTGAATAGTCTAAATTTTAAATTATTTTTTTATATTTATATTTTGATTTTTTTTGATTGAATAAATTAAGGTACAAGATAAAGATAATCTAAATCTAAACAAATCAGATCAAACATGAAATGAACAAAAAATAAAAAATAAAATGTTAATAATCTAAATCTAACCCAAATAGTCTAAATATATTCCAAGAGGACAACAAGATATCCTGCAGCAAGCCAACTATTACCCCTCTTCTCAGATGACAAGATAACGGAGCTGGCAACATGTTTTTTTTTTTTTTTTTTTAAATCAATGTTATACGGATTAGAGCCTTGGGTCAAAGGAGGCAGTACATTCTCTCAGCAACATTCTATACAATTGTAGTATAGAATTTAAAAAATAAATGAGTGGTACTTATCGTTTTTTTTCGCAATCGTAGTATCTTTTCAAAATTATAAAAAAAGTTGCAATCAATTCTTCTATTTATTAGACTCAATGTATAGCATTTATAAGAAAATATATAAGAAAAATGCAATCAATTCTTTTATTTATTACGAAAATATATGGACTCTAAGAAATGTATAGCATGTGTACCATATATTATGTAATTATAAATTATATTTTCAAAATATTGTAGCTAATAAACTAATATATTCATGAGAATTATTAATTATATTTTGGCTTAATTAACCATTTCTTAATCATTTCATTGTTTTTTCTATAAATAATATAATATATTCACAAGTCTTATTTAGAAGAGTAGACAGAGTAAGCTATTAACACCATATATAGAAAAAAAAAGATTTAAAACACATAGTTATTATGTTTTGAATATAGATTTAATCATGGATAAAATTTTCAATCGATAACCAATCTTTCAAATATAATAAAATTACTTAAAAAATATTACATGAAATATAAGAGAAATTTATAATATTTTAACTATTTTATATCAATTTATATTCATTTGTATAAGTAGACCATCCATATATAAATGATTACCCTATACATGAAATGTTTTCCATCAGTAACTCTCAAGGTTTAGAATGGTACTAGCAAAGCATAACTCTTAGATTGGAATTTAGTTTATTTGATTTTGCATATAATACCTATTCATATATTAAACCTTTTTTTTTTTAAATCAACTCTTTATATGAGATGTATAGCTACTTCCTTTTCATGAGAAACTTTAATTTTATCCAACCACAACATTATTAAATTTACAAGTAATGATAGATGGACTGTAGTGATAGTAATAAAAGAAAATTAAACATGAGATGGGAATCTAGAAAATGAGATATATATATATATATATTCATGATTTGTGAAAATTAATTTAAATTATGCTTTTAGTTTTCTCATATTATATTATATTACCAACTTCATTTGATTAACAGGTATTATAAAATATAAACATTGTCGCCAATAAAGGAATTTCCAACAAAAAGATTAGAAGATGCTCCTAGTGGTGATATTAGTTGGCATTTTGGAACACCTATAGTTGGAAATTGAAACAATATAACTTGCAAACTTTGTGGGAAAGTAATAAATGATGGAATTACTCGATTGAAGCAGCATATTACTCATTTTAAAGGACAAGTATTTCGTTGTCCTAGAGTTACAACTACTATTCGGGAGGGTATGATGAAACTCCTTTTAGATAATAAAAAAAATGATTCAAAAAAAGAAAAGAAGAATTTGAAACAAGGTTGATATGTGATGAAGATGATAAACAAAAGCATTTGTTGATGAGATAGGTACAGTAGGGGTTAAATTCCCTACTCTTTGTGAGATTTTAGATGTGTATTTAGAAGCTGAATACTAATCCATGAGGGAATAGATAAATGGGTTAAAAGGTACATGGAAGGAAAAAGGTGTTACAATAATGTGTAATTGTTAGACTAATAGCATTGGTCAAATGCACATAATTATTTTCTTATCTATTGCATTATGGGAACTATTTTTTTAAAATCAATTGATGTTTCTTCTATTGCTAGTAGAAATACTAATTACTACTTTCAATTACTTGATCAAGTGGTATAAGTTAGAGAAGAATATGTAGTCTAAGTGGTTACGGATAATGAGGGAGCTTTAAAGGCAGTTGAAAAAAAAGCTTATCGAAAAAAGACCACATCTCTATTAGTCACCTTATGCAGCTTATTGTCTAGATCTATGCTTAGAAAATATTGGAAAAAAGAGCAATATACAAAAAGTATTAGAAGATGCAAAGATGATAACATTCTGTATATATAATCATATTTGACTGTGAATTTGATGAAATAATATACTGGAGATAAAGATATTATTTGTCCAGTCATTATTTGCTTTGTTATACAATTCTTGTAACTACAATTTCTTGTAAAGTAAAAGCAAGCTTTGAAAAACATGTTCAACTTTAAAAAGTTTAAGAAGTCTAAATTTGACAAGGACAAATCTAGATCAGCACATGATGTAAGAAATTTTTTTTTGGATAATGACTTTTGGATCAAAGCTAATGAAATACTAAAAGTTTTTGAGTCAATTATCAAGGTGTTAAGATTAGTTGGCAGTGATGAGAAACCAATCATGGGTTTTATCTATGAAATTACAAATAGAGTAAAGCTATCTATACAGTAAAAGTGTCATTATCACTTAACTTATAACGACATGATAGATAAAAAGTGAACATTTCTACATACTGATTTACATTATGCAAGTAAGTCTATATATATAATATATATTATGTTATCACAAAAAGAGAAATATTTATATATTAATTAATTAAGTCTATTTCTTTTTTGTTTCTAGGTTATTTTCTTAATTTTCAGTTTCAATTTGGGGTTGAGCATAGTCATTCAGTTTATAAAGAAATATTTGATGGAACTAAAAGTGCAATCACCAAATTAGAAATACATATGGATGTTGCTATTAAAGCATTAAATCATGTTAGTTATTTTTTATATAATTAATATTTAGAATATATTATTATATATTTACATTAAATTTAATGTGATGTTGTATGGTTAATACTTTTTTGAGACAAGAAAGAGAATTTTGGAATGTCACAAGCTCAGAAAAGCATGGTCTCAAATGGATCCCAATAAAATATAATTCATTTTTTATTTACAAGTATACATGGTATAATATGTGACTGTGAATACCGTATTTTGTCTGGGCAGGCTCCAAAAATAATAATAAAATCAAATTAAAAAATATACAAAAATGAAAAAATAGAAAATAAAAAAAAGAAAAAAAATGATGAAAGGAAAGATCAACAATAATAATAATAATAATTAAAAGAAAAAGGATTAAAAAAAAGAGAAAATAAAATGTGTAAAAAGAAAAGGAATTGAGGGCAACAAATAAGGTCCTTCAATATCTATTTTTTTGGCCCGTTAATCCTAACACCCAATACCAAAAAAAAAAAATTAAATAGAATTCAAAATCTCCATTTTTCCCGATTCTCAAAACCCAAATAACTACAAGCCCACACAATGTAGTTAGCCTAAACAAGTCTTTTTATCCCACATAACCCAATACCTAAATAGCCCAATACAATCCATTAAAAAAATAAATAATAAAGCTAAATTAAAAAAAAAAAGAGAAAGAAGAAAAAGAAAAAAAAAGAAAAAAAGTAAAAAAAGAAAAGGAAAAGAAGTACCTCTTTTTCTTTCAAATTTTAAAACCCATTGAGCCCAAATCAAAAAAGGAAAGTCCAAGAAAAAGCCCAATATTTTTAAAACACAATCAAATAAAAAGAAAAGAAAAGAGATAACAAGAAAAAAAACACAAAAACCTTCAGCCCAATCCTTTGAACCCAATATTAAATTGTAGGCTACGTTGGGCTTGGGTTGCTCAATCCAACCCCCAATAATCTTTTACATGATCTATTGAAGATTCTATTAATTAAGTAATTCTCAATTAATGGTTAATTTTGGCATGACTGACATGGAAATAAATTTGATTAATTAAAGTTAGGGGAAATTGCACTGACCTACAACGCTTTAATGGATGGGTATTGTTTGAGAGATAATGTTATTGAGTCATAGGAAGTATTCTATAGAATGATCAAAAGCGGTTTGGCACTTGATATTATAAGTAGTTATATCTTGATTAATAGATACTGTAAAATTAAATTGGTGGATGAAGCAAAGGATCTCTTTAAGGAAATGCGTTGTAGAAATTTGTATCCCAATACTACAGCCTACAGTTCTCTTGTTGATGACTTGTGCAAGATGGGGAAAATGTCATATGTGCAGGATCTTGTTTATAAGATATATATGATAGTAGTCTGGCCCTTGATATCATCACTTAAATAATAGATGCGTTTTGTGCAAGCCGGCATCTCGATGGGGCACTTGCACTATTTAAGCAACTTGTTGATTGTGGAATTCAGCCTACCATGTGCACATACACTGTAGTTATTGGTCTTTGTAAAGGTGGTAGAGTAAATACTGCATGAGAGATTTTTGAAGTTTTGCCCAAAGGCCATCATCATCTAGATGTGCAAGCATATACTTCCATGATAAATGGACTTTGTAAAGAGGGCTTGATTGATGAGGCAGTGGCCCTGCTTGAAAAGATGGAAGAGAACAGCTGCTTCCCTAATTTTGTAACTTCTAAAACAATTACTTGAGATTTTCTTTAAAAAAATGCCAATGATAAGGCGGAGAAATTTGTTCATGAAATGATTGGTGGAGGTCTTCTAAAATGATAAAACGAGTTCAAATACTTTAGTCTGAATTTATTTTATACTTGTATTAAAGCTGAAATATTTTAGAAATAGTTAGTGAATGCTTGTTTCTCTCAGGGTGTGTTTGGTTAGAGAGTTTTGGAGAGGAGGGGAGGGTAGGAGAAATAAGATGTTTGGTTGAATAAAATGAGAGGGAAAGGGAGGGGAAGGGAGGGGGCCAAATTTGCGTCCCTTCCAAATTGGGGGATTTTGGAGGGAAAGGGAGGAAAGAGGGAGGGTATTTTTTAAGTTTTAATTTCTCTTTTTTTTTTTTAATTTTTTAATATTTTAGTATATTTAATATTTAATAAAAATTAAAATAATTTTTTTATCAGAAATTAAAAATAAAAAAAAGATTAGAATTTATAATTTTTTTAAAAAATTATTGATATAAATAAATTTTTTTATAAAAAATAAAATTAAAATAATATCAAAGAAAAATTTGTTTAAATATAATTATCTCCCTTCCCCTCTCTTCCCCTCCTGAACCAAACAATAATCTCTCCTCCCCTCCTCTTCTCTCCCCTCTCTTCCAACTAAACAAAACTCATTAAACTCCTTCCTCTCTCTTCCCCTCGGTTGAACTAAACGGAGCCTCAGGTAAAATTAGTTCGTTTATCTAATGGCCTGACCATTGTGGAAGAATTTTTGTTCAAATCATACGTTTATATATTTTGGCTTCATGTTTTATTTGTCTTAGCATGATTTTCTTCCATCTTCCTTTATGGTTGATTACTAATTTGATTTATGAACTCTTCAGTGCATCTCAGTTATTACTATGTATAATTGTTTCTTTGATTTGAATTATACCTAGGGTAGAGTTCTCTAAACTTAAACTCTTTTCATTCCTTTTTCCTTATATATTTTATATATGCTGTTTTTGCAACCAGGAACTTGTAAAACACCTGTATAATATGATTGCGCCTTTGGGGCTGCCATAGATGTCTCTATAAATTGAATTGTTCCATGAGATGATGGTCGCTCAGTGTCAGTAAGTTAATGCTTTTCATAAGAATATTGTTTTTGTGGTAATAATTTTTTTTTTCATTTTTTTATGAGTGGTCATTCTCTGATCTGTTGCTGTTGATAGAAATGAAAAAAGAGAAGAATGGTTTTGATGTGGTGGTTCTATGTTGACAGGACTTTTCATTTGTTCATTGTAAACCATATCTGAACTTATTGAGGAGTATAAGTATAAAATTTTTTGAATCAGTATAAGTATAAATAAAGGTTTTGAAGGGTATGTTTGTCATCTCCTTTATTTTCCTCTCTATCGTCTCATTCATTATATTCTCTCAATATAACTCTTTTTCCGATCTCTTAATAATTGTGAAATGATCTTGTGAAATCACTAGTACTAGGGATTAGTTGCATAAAATTTTAATCGAGAAAGATTGTTTCTGATGTACAATGAGTTTAGATCTACAACAAATGCTAGAAGATCTTACATCTCTTTTGTATGTTGCATATTTTGTATTTTGTTTGGCCACAGATGTTTGAAAAAGCAGTTAAGCTTCATGTTGGATTATTTTAAATATCAGCCAACAGGTTAAGCTCAAGAGATTCCCGTCACTGAATTGGTTAGACTTCATGAAAAGGCTTTAATTAGAACTAGAGGGAAGGAGGATGAGGACTTTCAGGTACTTGAATGTCAGGCAGAGAAAGCAGGGGAGGTGTTGAGAGAAACTAAGTCTCTGGAATGGCTTACAATAAATCTCTAGATGGGGCATTTGTATGTAAATGGCTATGGAACAGGGAATTACCCTGCAAATGTAACACCGTGTTTACTTTCTCTATGTACTTGTACCACTGGTTATTGTTTATTCATCTTGCTGTGCTTAAACTGTTTTATATATTTGTCCACTTTCCTTTAGCTAGTTGATTTTTCCCCTAACCAAAAATGCTTCTCTCTATTAGCATTTGTCTAAGTTGTCAACACCATTTATACAAGGTGATTTCTCTGTCATATCTTCTATATAATTGCAAGTCTCGGAAAAGCTCCTTAATTTTGCCTAGTACCTAAGTTATAAAATTGAAGTTTTAACTTTTCTGTGGGATATAAAAAGTCAGAAATTGTAGTCTTGGGGATATGATAGAGATTGCTCCTTTCATGTATCCTCGCGTTTCAAATGTAATTGGCTGTAGGGACAAATAACTTAGTATAAACCACACTTAAAATTAAATAAAAATATTAAGTATAAACCACACTTAAAATTAAATAAAAATATTAAATCTCACATTAACCACTTGGGCCAAATAATTTAGTATAAACCACACTTAAAATTAAATAAAAATATAAATCTCACATTAACCACTTGGGCCAAATAATTTAGGTAAATAAACTTTTTTCTCGATTGATAATGATTAACAAAATAATTAGTAATAAACTAAGTATGGTTCTAGCCAAAGATGACATTGGCGCCACTTGGAGGCCAAATTTTGCTGTCGATACAGCCGAAGTTGGACAATAGTGGGGATATGGATTTCCCTTTTCACTATAAATAGTGTAAATTGAAAATCAAAACGGGGGAAGTTAAATTTAGTAGCATTTTATAACTAACAAGGTGTAAAAATGATGCTAAATTCTTGTTAAGAATAATGAATTAACTGACTACCTTTGGTATAAATGGAAGATATTACATGATTATGGGAATTTCAACTCAGAGGTATGCCTCAATTTTATTTAGCTTCAAATTTCTTTGCTCGGGGAATTCATGAGCAGCAATCTCTTAAAAGACGCAATAATAAGATGTTTCTCCAGTTTATTCTTGCTTGAAAAACTCCATGATATTTTCACTGACACTGACTGCTCTCTATCTAACGTCATATTCTATAATTCTGCCATTGAATAATGTCCTGGCTGATTGCATCTTGTTCAGTTTCAGAGATGGAAAGCAAAAAATGGAATTCTCAATTTTCTCAGATTTTTCTGCAAGTAGCTTGTGTTTTGGAGTATCTCAGGTGGCACTAGAGGGTATGAATATTTAGCAATAAGAGCCTCTGAATCTTGAGAAACTGGCAACCCCGTCTTCTTTGCAGCTCTAAATTGATATATTGGCACAAAAACTGAAACTATTATGGCAGGTCCCTTTAAGTGGAGGGGTTTTGGAGATGATTGATGATTCTTCTTATTGTAATGCAACCATGACCACTTTAGCAATTGATGGACCCCTGGTATGTTCTAAAAGATATGAGCAGGGGATTAAGGGAAGGGTAGGGGGGTAGGCTGTGAGGAAGGATGTATAACTAACTTTGACAGCAAGGATTGGGGGATGGGACACATGTTAGCTTTTAGAGGGAGTTAGTTAGGGAAGGGTCATTGAAGGGAGGGTCTGAGTGAAGGAGAGGCATGGATGAATTTTAGAGTAGCTTTGGCAGATTTCTAGTGCCTCAAATAGCTAGAAAGTGTTTTCTTTCTTTCTGCATTTAGTTTCTGTTTCTGTGTATAGGCAATTCTGCCTCTGTTATGCTGTTTTCCAGTTTTTCCATTTAATATCCCAGAGTATTTATGTGGAGTCCATCAGCAATCAGTCCTGACATTGCTTATAGTTTGAATCATCTCCATTTCCTTTCTCTCCATTTCCTATCAATTTTGGAAAGAGATAAACAGTGTGTGTGGGACCCACTTGAGTGATGGACTCCATACACTTTGTGTTTATTGCTCACAAAAATTGATAGGAAATGGAGAGTATTCAAACTCCATTGCTTAATCTTAACCATTCTTTTTTAATATACTTTTTGTGTGCTCTTTTTCAACCAGGCGACGGAGCAAACCCATAGATATCTTCGTTGCACTGCTGGAGCTGCCTTAGATGTCCTAATAAGCGGAATTGTTCCATAAGGTGATTTCACTCATGGTTAGAGGCTTAGAGCTTTTCAACAGGCTATTGTTGATTTTGTTGGGGGAGTTATTTAAGAGGCTAGGGCTCTATTTTTCTACTATGTACTTATGCATGATCACTAGTGGTACCGGTTAATCAATTGTTCTGCACACATAGGTTTGCTTTTCTGCCTTTCCTTTGCTGGAAATCAAGTTGATTAGTACACCTTTCAATGAATAAGAAGTTAAATGCTAAATCAAATTCTTTTGGCCCCAAAAAAAGAAAAATGCTACCTCAAATTCATTCATTTGCACACTCTTTCACTTCATTTCTAATTATTGGATCATGTTATTCATACAATTGTTTACACTTAGGAAATAGGTAAAAGTAAAACATGCGGATATCTTGGTTGCACCATGAGGTCTCCTGATATTTTAGCCTAGTATTGACTAGATTGTATTGTGATATTTAAGATGGTTCCTAGCAGTGTGGGAAGAAAAGGAAATAGAAGCTGTAAAATAGACTGCAGAATTAAATCTACAAATATGGTCAGAATATGGGGGAAGGTCTTCATTTGTAATCCAAGATTTATATTCATTTCAAACAGGTAATTCTGGGGTCTACCAAAGAAAGGTTCTCGCTCTTATTGAGGCAATGTGTGAACTTTTGTCATTTTCTATTAGACTTTCGGAGTTTTTGGTTGCTATTGCTGAACTGAACGTTGGTTTTATTGAATTCTCTCTTCTGAACAGGTGCTTCTCCTTTGTTGACAAAATTATATTCTGCATTTAATTTTTTCTAGGAACTGTTGTATCATCCGTGTGGTTGTTTATGCAGATGATCATGCTTCCTTAGGCATCCTTTGATAGTAATTGTATATTCTGCATGTAAACATTGCTGACAAAAGTATATATTATGCGTGTGGTTATTTACTATAACGTTAATCATGGGTGATATCCAATAGTATCATTCTAGATATTATGTTTGGTGATCTCTTTGTAATTCGTAGTAAGTCCATATTGTATCAATATTCAAATGGTTTATGTATGGCAGAGCATTTAGTAGTTTAGTAGCAATCAATGCTCTGTACATTTTTGTGGAAAGGAGAGATATATCACAAAGCAAAAGTTTATTGGGTATCAACATTTTAAACTCTGAGCCTACCTTTAGCAAAAGAAGTTATATAAGTTTCCTTAATGAATTATTTTGTTTACAAACACAACTTGTTGAGACTTGAGTCAGTTATTTATGTTTCAATTAAACGAAAATGTAGAGTTCATTATTGATAGTGTGCTTTTGATAATGGTTGAGAAAATTGATATACCTTTGGAATATATAAACTATATAGTTATGGAGAAAATCATGAAAATAAAAATAATAAAATGAATCTGTTTTTCACGTTTTTGGGGACAACTGACGGGAAATCTAATGAACTTGGGATGAGGGATCTAAAAGGTAATGTTTTAACCATGGTAATTAAACATCTTGGTTTGCTATGGAGATCAATAAAGAACTTCACAAGGTATATCTCAAACAGAGCTGTGATATTGGTCAATGTGCAACAAGTTTTCAGATGAATTATATTATGAACAACTTATGACTAAAGAAATAAGTAAACTTCGTTAGTAAAAGTTCAGTATGGTGCAGAGAATACGGACTTGGAAATATGTAGCATCCAATATTCTGCAGGATTAGAGGTATTCATCTCTCTTAAAGGCCTAACTATGGTTTTAAAATCTTGTAATCTCCACTATGTGAAGGCTCTCTGTACTTGCTTGCATAACAGTTTCAAGTTGATGAGAGATTCTTAAGTAGACTAGGATTTTTAGATCAAGTCAATAAATAAAGATGAACCATATGAGAGTTTACATGTATATTTATTAATTGTTTTGATCTAATTATCTTTTGCAAATC
Source organism: Erythrophleum fordii (assembly GCA_032878935.1). NCBI lineage: Eukaryota > Viridiplantae > Streptophyta > Magnoliopsida > Fabales > Fabaceae > Erythrophleum > Erythrophleum fordii. The sequence goes on along the minus strand of JAVQMF010000058.1, from coordinate 30,854,082 downwards.
AGGTTTAACTAAAATTATGAGAGAAACATTTCAACGTCTGCTGGCTGAGGTGGATGAGAGAGAAGGTGGTTTAAAAGGGAGGTCTGATGGCATCTGCTAGGGGCAACCTGTAGCTTCTCGAATTGCTAGAATCCTACATCACTTTCTACTATTTTGCTTTATTTCTTGTGCTGGTTATCTGTGTATTTTCCCTCTGTTGATGCATGTTTTCCCGTATTTGGCTTGAGCTGTCTCTTACATCTGTTTTGGAACTCAATAGTTTCCTTAATATTAATGCCAAGTTTGGAGAGTGGGGAGGTTTCTATCACATGAACTTTCTTGTGTTTCTCTGATGTGAATAGTAGCTAAAATTATGTGTCTTTTGGATGGTATCATCCAACATTATAACCTTTTTATAATTCAGTGAACCAAGTGAAATTGACAATGACGTAATTATTCTGTATGCAGTTAAATGCTAGATCAAATTCATCCAATTGCACACTCTTTCTCTTGCTTCCTTGTCATTGGATCATGTTGGATCATGTTTCTCCTACTCTGTTATTTACACTTCCCAGTAGTATGCTCTTTTTACAACTAGGAAATAGGTAAAAGTAGAATATGTACAATACAGATATTGGTTGCACCATCACATTTTTGCTTAGTATGGATTGTGTTGTGATCTTTGAGGTAATTCCATGCCATGTGGGATGAAAAGAAAATAGAAGTTGTAAAATAGACTGAAAAATTAAACAGCGTCCCTTCATAGTCTATGTTGGATTTGCAGTTTTGCAGTAGTGATTAAATCTGCAGATCTCATATATATATATATATATATATGCACCAATGTCGATTGTGAAATACTACTTCATTGTATATTCTTTTGCTATAGTGTGCTTTACAACATCTTGCAGAGCAGCCATTTATTTGTTTGCATTTGGTCTTTTTATTAAATTTTTGAAATTTGACCAAATTTAAAGTTGTTTTCTTCCAAACAAGGAAATAGTTAGCTTACTATCATTCCTGTACTCTAAAGTATCTGTTTCAGTGCTAGAACTGACAACCTATGCCATGAAATCCATGATAATCTATCTACTTCAGATTACCTCAAATCCAGGGATAGTAATTGTATATTTTGCATATTATGCATGTTGTTATTTACAAAGTTTATGCATGTTGTATAGTACTTCAGATTACTTCACATTTTGTATATTATGCATGTTGTTATTTACAAAGTTTATCGTGCCTCCTCCGGGATATCCAATGGTATCATTTTAGATACTTAATGTTTGGAGATCTCTTTGTAGTTCGTACATGCCCAAATGTATGTGTTTTCAAATGGTTTATGTATGGCAAAGCATATACTTCAATATGGTTAGAAGAGAAGTATATTTCAATGAGGACATTAGTATTCTCTCACCCTACCATCTGCAAAAGAAGCTAGACATATTTCAGTAAACAGTTATTATGTTTACCAGCAGAACATTTTGAGTCATTTATTTATTTATTTCTTAATTAAAAGAAAATGTAGAGTACATAATTGATTGGGTACTTTTGGTAATTTTACCATTCTCTTAGATACTTTCGGATTGTATATAGTATATAGTTATGGAGAACAGAAAATAAAGATTATTGAAGATATCTTACAATGGTGCTTTTCAGGAACAACAGAAGGAAAATCTAATGAATACTGAAAGGAGAGTTCAAAATATGGACTCTCAATTCTCTATTGCACTGCACATTTTATGTAGCGTAGTAAACTCAAAAAAAAAAAAAAAAAAGAAAGGGCCCCCTGTTTGGGGGGCACCGTACTATCTACTGTGCTTAAAGAACAGTAGAAGATCGGGACCCCAAAATATGGTGCTTAAGCCATGGGAATTGAACATCTTGGTTTGCTATGGACATCTGTTAGGAACTTCTCATGTTATGTATCAGACAAAGTTGCGAAATACGCTAATATGCCACAATCAAATCACATATATTACTAAAAACGGAAGAAAATTCCATTTGTAGAAGTTCGATGATTACTGATCCCACCACACGCAATCGCCTATCGTAAAGGCCCAAATATGGTGCTTGCTTCTTACAAGTTCTATTATGTGAAAGCTCACCCTACTTGAAGCAGGACAGGTCACAACTAGTCACTTTGTCAAAGATGCTTTAAGGGCTGGATGATAAAAAAAAATTAATATCATAAAATTTGAGAATCCAACTATGTAGGAATCTTATTTTGGGAATAAAATTTAGGTGAAATTCTTTGTGTTTATTATCAATTTCTCCAAGAGAGCATAAGAAAATTTTTGACGAATTAGTCACGTGGCATTAAATTATTAGAAAGATCTCAACATGTTGATAAGAAATACTTGAAATTCTACCTAAATTTTGTCTTTGTTGTATCAAAGCCCACTCTTTCTCATCTTGAAGAGGAAGACTCAATTTCTAAATAACAGCAAAAGGTAATGAAACTTCATAGATCTAATAGTGCAATTAAACTTTTTACATATGCATTTAATGTCTTTTTTCTAAACAGAAAAAAATTGAATGTAAAGATAAACTTTGTGTTGGATGGAAGTTTCCAATTGATTCGTTAGGAAGAATAAGTCTCAAACTTAAAAGCTTATATAAAATTGTAGTTTTGGCTATAAATCAAAATGGCATAATCTTACAATTTGAGAAATTGATACTATTACAAAGCACAAATTCCTTGGAGAATCATATCATTCCCCTTAAAAGTCTCATACTTTTGGAACTGAACTTATGCTTTCAAGAATATTTTGGAGGTAAAAAAGTGATGGAAAATTGCCCTTCAAATCAATTGTTCTAGAATGCCCCCCCCCAAAAAAAGTAAAATTCCAACATTAGATTGTAACTTGAAATCGATTTTAAATATTACATCTGGATACACTACATGAAATTCGAATTTAACGTGAAAAAATTTTATCATTATTCCCTCGTTAAAGCAACTTACTAAGGGTTTAGCAAGGGAAAGACAAGAAACATATCTTTTGCTATATATTAGTCACTAAATAGTGAGGGAACGCTTTTTCCTCCACTAATCTCTTACTAAGTTTTCTTGTTGGACAAATTGAGAGAGAAATTTCCTAGCCAAATTGATCGTCAATATTTTCATCAATTCCTTCACTATTTAGTTAGGCAATTGTGACAGAAGACCCTTTACTATTTAGTAAGAGATTAAATCCCTTGATATATATAAAAAAAATTACTCAAAAAAAAAAAGACTTGAACTCCTCCTCTTCTTTATCAACATTAAATGGGTTACTAAATGTTCTTATCTTTGATTTACTCTTTTTAAGTTTTGAAATAAAATAAGAATACATTCAATTGAGTCACATATCACTATCTTGAATAAAATTCTCATAAGTATCTATACTATTCATGATCATAATGTGCATTCCAATTGAATGCGATGTCATTTTAATTCAAAATTTGGAAAGGATAAATCAAAAGTTGGAAATATTTAATAATTGCTTTGCATCGATAAAGAGGAAAGGAGTTCAAGTCTCTCCCTAAGCAATGAGATGTGTGTATATTTGGAGGATGTGGAACACTTCAGTGTAGGATAATATCAGTATTTTGAAAATGTGCTTTTGTTAAGTATTAATGAGTATATGACATGTGCAAAGCTTGTGCTGTTTTAAATCATTATCAAGCCTGCTTATGTTGCATAAATTTCCTGTTTCAGCTCATTTTCACTTGCATTTCAAGTTGATGTTCGCTAGAATATGCATCAACTCTCATTGTTATATCATCTTCTCAGCAAAATCAAATTTAACCCAAAAAAAGAAAATTATTGTTTATAATAGTGGCCATCTAAAAGGGACCGATGGAGAGGGAGGGTTCCAAGTCAACAGATAAATCAATGACCCAATTAACAACATCCCCAGACTGTAACTCCAACATGCTAATCTGATTTGATACTGAGATTTCACGAAACATAAGAAACAAAACAAATCACCCTTCCCAAGACCATCAACTCGAGAATGTCCTCAGGGAAAAGATGCAAACGAAGAATGTTAGATTGATGATGAGCACCACTTACAGTGAAAATCAAGAGTGGTTGACCAAGGGAAGTCCTCCTCGGATCTTCTTGTCCCTTAATTATCTTACCTCTTGGAAACCCTAAAGCACTTCAGAAACCTCGCTTAGATTTCACAAAACTCCCTCCTAGCCTAAAATATCTTTTTCTATTTAAATATCATAAAATTAGGGTAAAAATTGCAAGCTAATAATCTGCCGCTAGCGATGCAACGTTAGAATGCTCAGCATTGTGGCAGTGGCCTTTCTTGAAAACATATGGGGCCTTTGCTGCACCACGATTGCAGCCGTGAACCTGCAGAACACTATGGGGTGCAAACTTCAAGCATTAAACTTTTCCATTTAGGCTCCTTGGCCTCCATTTGTGGCTCAACAAAGCTTCACTCTTCGGGACTTACTCTTCTTTCCATCTTCCTACCTAAGACTCTCAAAACACAACCAAACTTAGGGGTTTCTCTTAAAAATTCACCAACAAGCAAATACTTTACTCCAATCACAAAATAACTTCAAAATCGATTAAAGATAGAGAACAATTACTGAAAATTTATGATAAGTCCTTTTGATAAGATGTGAAAACATAGGCTAAAATTGGACTTATAAAGGGAACCAACAAGAAATTAGGTTTGGAGCCTAGGATTGGCGCCACCTCGTCTCAAATCTTTGGATTAACCATCCATAGGTTTAATGGGATGAAATTGGTTCCTGATGAATGGCACAATTAGAGTCTCAGTTGCAGTCTAAAATTGAGCAAATAAAGACGTTAAAGAGTTTTATGCAATATAGGGGTGTTTTTGGAGATGCGCCATCACCGTTAGAGTCTGCCTTGATAGTAAATCTTTGAGGTATATTGCTCTTAGTTATCTATGATAGGCAAATTTCTGTGACCATATTTACTTTGATATTTAACTTTCCTTTTTTTTTTTTTGGGAGATGTAAGTAATCTATGCCCTTTCTCTTTTTCAAACCATATTTTGAATAGTTAAGAACTAATTTGCACGTGTAGTTTTTTGCTTTTTGTGATGTTTAGTTGAACAATATTATACATAAATAACTTATCAGATTATTATTTTGATTTTGTAGTACTAACAACTATTATTTCAATGAATGCATGAATTATATTAAATACATGATTTAGTAAATTAAAAATAGTTGATCATTTTAAAAAAAATTCTAATAATATATAATCCAGTTTATAACTAATATATATATATATATATATAAACAAGATTAATAACGGCTGCCAAAAAAAAAAAGACTAAAGTATAACCACCGGAGAATACAAATAATTAAAGAACTGCCGCCAATACGCTATGACTAAAATCTCCGAGTCAATTGCCAACAGTCATAAAACCACCATTAAATACATATAAATCGCCGCTAAATGGTTGTGGCAATTATTCCAGCGACTGGATAAAACTGAAGATAAATGCTCTCAATGCCTGTATCAGCGGTGTTTAACCGCCGCTAATGTAAATAGTAGTGATTGAAACAGCCGCTGAATGCTAGCATTTTCCCGAAATTTTCTCTTGGTTTGTCTTCTTCTGCTTTTGTATGTTTATTAAAAAAAAAACTACAGCACAAGATGATAAAGCATGTTCGCTTTTCATCTTTCACATTTGTTCAATTGGAATGTATATATAATATTGTTGGGATACAAAAATTAGGCAGACATAAATTGAAAAAGCCTCATAAGATTTCATGGCCAAAAATAGATTCTTAAAAGATTCAGGTCTGTGCTTATCAAAAGGAACTAGAGATTATAAGATTATGATTCTTTTTGAAAATTTATTAGTATACGAAAGAGCAGAGATTTTTTTTTTTTGGGGGGTGTGCAAGGGAGGCCAAAAGAAAGATAGCTCCATACGAACACAGTAGAGGAGAATTCAACTAACAAAGTTCACAGTCACAGCAGGCGGATTCTTCTATTTGCACAGAGGCATAGAATTATAAGCAAACAGCTATTGGCTAATACAATGGCGTATGATTAGCCTCCCTAAGAAGGTGGGAGATCTGAAATCACCATTACTGCTAAGCATCATTTTAACTTTTTGCTAACTACTTACACTTCTCACCACTAAACCACATAGTAGCTACTTCTCTTTTTGCAAATTTTTGCTTGGACACACTCTCGTGTAAAATAAGGCAATTTCAGTCCCAAAGAAAAAAAAGAAAAAGAAAAAATCGCAACAAAATAATGATAAAAACTTCATAACTTTTTTGAATTAGATTCCCATTTCATTCAAGTCTGAGAAAATATCCCTCAAATAAAAGTGACATAAAATAGGAGGAGGGACTAGACTTGGTGGGCGATGAATAAAAGGATGGGTGGGGGAAAAAACAGAGAAGAGACACGTCCTTTTCCCCTTTTTTAATATCTAGATGGAAGCGTATTTAATTCTCCTGTTTTTTCAAAGTGAAAATGATATTAAATCAGGAATATGGATAACATTACAAGACAGGAATAAACGATTCCAAGAATCCAAGAATTGTATGAAGGCTTTGTGCCAACTTTAGCTTATGCTTTATTTTCATATATATATATATATATATATATTTTCATTGACACAGAGTTAAAGCTTATATATGCATTCGATAATCAAAGTTTTTAACGCTTAATGTGAAGTTAATGTATGTAATTCCGTATTTGGTTCATTTCTGTAATATATCGCCTAAAATATTTTAAATTGTTTTTAGGGTTTTTGCTATGAAAAGCTCCAATTTCTCAATACTTTTGTTGTTACTTGAGATTTGTATACGACAATAAAAAATTATTTATCATGAATTTAAGATAATTAAACAGCTCAAACTTTCTATAACAGTGCTATTTTTAAAGTTAAAATTATAATGGAACTCACTGTCCTTGCAAATTGTTTCTTTTAGGAGACATGATTTGAGAGAGTCTCGCTGTAGGTCTATCGTGTGTAGTTTGTTTTGGTTGTTAAGCCGAGTTTACACTAAAAAAGAAAAAGAAGTTTATATCTAATATGTCCGTGGCATATACTTTTTTCTATTATTAAGAAAGGAACAAGTCAGTTTGATGAATTATTCGAGAATATTGAATTGGGGTTACACGTGCATAAAATGACCCAGAGCCACCAAGAAGAAAATACAGCATCCTATGTTTATTACCATAGTTCCCATTCTTGTTCGCTCTTCTTCTAAACTCTTTCCCTTCTAGGCCTAACTAGCCATTACTAGATAATTAAGAAGAGAGATGGATTCCAACTTCAGCAGCAGCTCAGGGACGCCGTCGCCAGGGATAGATGTGGAAGCAATAAAGCATACGCTGTACGGTTCCGTTTTGGGACGAAGATGGGAGGAAGTCGTAGAGATATAGAAGGAGCATCCGGAGATTCACGCGTCCAAGATCACCAAGTCGGAAGACACAGCATTGCACTTGGCTATCACTCAAACGGCACCACGCAACATCGTTTTAAAACTGATTGATGAAATGGAGACTGCCGGAACAGCCATGGACACCCTCGCAGCTCAGAATATCCGGAAAGATGCCCCTTTGCATTATGCAGCCTTGCGCGGCTCTCCCGCTATCTGCGAGCGCATAATACGGATAGACAAAACGATGACGTCGGATCACGAGTCATCGTTGGTTTGTAAGCGTAACAAGCACGAAGAGACATCTTTGTTCTTGGCTGCTCTTAACGGTCACAGACAAGCCTTCCTTTATCTCCATTCTGTCTGCAGTTGTAAGCATGGTTTTAAATTGCGGTTGTAGTTGCGATTATGTTACGATTGTGGTTGCGGGTGTTGCGGATAGTATAAAAAGGATTGTAGGTATTGCGGCTAAAAAATGCGGATGCGGCCGGCACCACAACAGTAATATTGCGGCCACATGCGGACTGCAATTTAAAACCATAGTTGTAAGAAGGGCCAAAGCCTATGGAAAAAGAAAGGAGATGAATGCGGTTGCAGTTACGTTGCGATTGCAGTTGCGGGTGTTGCGGATAGCATAAGAAGGATTGCGAACATTGCAGCTAAAAAATGCAGATGCGGCCGGTGTCGCAACAGCAATATTGCGGCCGCATCACATGATGCAGACCGCAATTTAAAACTATGGAGATGATACTATTTCTCACAATACCATTGAAAGAGAATACTTTGGTAAGAAAATTTCTTGTACGTACTGTTATTTCAATGTTCACACTTTATATCAGTGGAGTTAGGACTATCGCCTAGTGGGGGCGAATTTTTCCTTTTTAAAGTTTTTTATATTCTATCTAAAAAAAGTTACTTTTATAATATATTGTTTAATAAAATGTTTTTATTTGAATTTTTAGATTAAACTAAATTTAATTTAACTCATTGATAATATTTTGACTTCCTCTTAAATCTAAATAAAAGTTCGAATTTAAATGAGCAATGAATCAAAAATTACTTTCCATATTAATATCAATAACTTTATTATCTAAATATTCATGAGAACATAGTTATGTATCTACTCAATATTTATGTAATGTATAACAAGGACACACTAAAGAAAAACTATTATTCAACAATATTATAATAATTCAATGAATAATTATGAACATTTTGAAAGGAAAGAAATTTTGTTTGATGAAGCATAAAAATTTACAACTATTAATTTACAAAAACTATATTTACATAGTATTGTCGACACTATTTTATCTAATAACAATCAAAAAGTTTGTTAGTATTTTTTTAAAAATTACATTTATAGAGCATGATTTGGATACAAAGAAGTAGAGCGAGATGGAAAGAATATAAACAATATGAAGAAGTTGAAAAACAAAAAAAATGGGTAGGGGGCAAGCAAGGGAAAAGAGAAAAAGTATTATAAAATCTACTAAAGTTAAAGGTAATTTGGAAAAAAAGAGGGGAAAATGAAGGGGAAATGGGAAAAGAAGAAGAACGGTAGGGAGAAAATAGGAAAATGAAAAAAAAAAAGAAATGAAGTGAAGAAAAATAAAAAATAAATGTGTGGGTTTAGTGGATCCAAATTAAAATGTCAAATAATACAAAAAAAATTATGTGTCTGTTTATTAGGCTAGAAATCCAATAATAAAGTTTTGTTTTATTTTTTTTAATACAAATTTTATACATAATACATGTGTGGGTCTATTGCATTTAAGTTAAAATATCCAATAACGAAAACAAACTACATAAGGTAGTCATATAATAGGTATGGATCTAGCGGATTCAAAACTTAAAAAAATGCAGAGGCATATTATCATATATATATATATATATATAATTTTTTAAAAATATAGGGGGGATATTCCCTCCCCCCTCAAATATATGTGGGTAAGATACCATGATTTTAATATAATAAATAGAAAGAATAAAATTATTAATTTTTTACAAAAATTTTCATTTGATACATAGAAAGTTAGGAGTAAAAATAAAAATGAAAAAGAAAATATAATTTTATGGATAAAAAATAACTCTTGTATCCCTATTTTAAAAAGATAATAAAAATGGATAGATATTGTTGAATATTAAGTGTAGTTTTTGTCTCTAGAGTTTTATAAACATTTTAATTTGGTTATTTTAATTTAAAGTAGAAAATTTTATCTTTTTATTTTTTGAAATGATCTAATTTTTCCCCTCTATCATATTTTTATTCAAAATTTAACATAAATTTAATAATTTGGTGACTTGGACGCCAAATACAAGTGTTATTTAACAGTGCTACACCCAAAAAAAAAATTGTTAATAGACTGTTAACCTTGATGCCCAATTTTTTTATAAATTATGTAACATATGGCCAAAAAATTCATACTAAAAAATAGGAGCCTAAATTGTTTCCTTTTCTAACTAAGAGGTTAAAATTGATACTTCTATACAATTAGGAGACTAAAAATATATTTAAACTTAATAAAACTAAAGTGATGTAATATAAATTTTTATGATTTTTGTCTTTTTTAAGTGACATGAGATGCTATTCAAAATAGTATGATCTTATAACACTTGATATCTTGAATGACATTCAGTATCGTAAATATTATTGTACCTACTATAAGCACTTTAAATGTTGCTTGACATTAAAGGCACCATAATGAAAATCAAGATGTATCAAACACCAAAATTGTGAGAAACTAAAAATGTTATGTGTGTGCAGATTTGGCGTTTCTGATAATTCATCTTTATAAAGACCAAAACATTTCTATATATGTCTGTCAATGAAGAAGGAATTGCTCCTCTTCAAGCCCTAACATATATTCCTTCTGCTTTTAAAAGTGCTACTTACCTCTCATGGTGGAACAAAGTATACTACAGCTGTAAGTATCATTTTTCTTACGGTGGCGTTGTGGCTTATTAACCAGTCTTTAGTTGTCTTTCACTGTTAAAGTTAAGATCATTTTTTTAAATTTATCTAATTTTGGAATCCCTTGTGTATACTGGATTTGATTCTTCTTCTTCTTTTTCTTCTTTTTCTTTTTTTTTTTTTTTGAGAAGGATTTAACTTCTTTATAAAAGAATATAGTACTTACCATAGATAATATAGTGTTTGTTAATAAATAATTAGGAGGGTTGATTTGACAAATTTATAGATTATAAACATACGTGTCTAATCATAATTATATTTATATAATTCATTAATTTTATCATCAATTTAATAATTCATCAAGAAATTTTCCCTTAAATAGTAGAAAAGATAACTAACTACGTTCCTAAATATTTCACTATATATATATATATATATATATATAGTAGCTTAACCCATTAAGTAATTATCTTGATCAAACTTCCACCATTTAATGCATCAAATGAAATAGTATGGGAACTTTTAAGTTGTAAAGTAGGGTAACAGTAATCAAGGCCATCCTTTTCATTCATATTTTTATTGCCTATTATGATGTTTATAACTTGTCTCATTATTTTCTCCACAAAGACATACATGTAGAGCAGCTGAAGTTTGATGCTCTAACCAAGACCCACGTTCTGGACGTTGGAAATTCTGACTTCTTGAAGGATGATGCTCCAGCAGTAGTGGGCTATCAAATCCGAGGTTGATGCTTAATTAATTTGCTAATCTAAACACGCACTGTTGAATAGTTTTTTGACGATGATTCATGCAACTTCTCGTAGCAGATTAGGGAAAGTGATGTTCATTGGAAACACTACATGATATCTAATCTAGTGCTGCAATAAAAATATAAGAGACTCAATTAAGGAGATTGTGCGTAAATCATTATCAAAGAACTATTCAACAGATACTTTTAATCCGCCCCTACCATTTTTAAGTTTGTTATTTATGACGTTCTTTTTGGCTGCATGTTTGATAAGGGTCAATAAGGAAGATAAAAGAGAAACACGTATGGGCTGCCCAGATCATGGAAGAACTTGTAAAACTAACTAAAGAGCACTATGAGTACGAAAATGAGAGTGCTCCCTTTGTAGGTCGACCTCATGATACGGAGGATGATTTTAGGGCAAAGAACGAGATGAATAAATCATTTGATCCTGATCATGCGAAAATCAGGAGCCGAGAACAGAACTTGCAAGGTAACACTGTTAATTAAATTGGATCAAATTAAGCATTTACTACCTTTTAGTTTACCTGTTGTGAGTTGGTATACAATCAATTTATAGATTTAAAATATATCATTTACTACCTTTTAGTTTTTATAATTACCCTTTAGTAACTGGCGGTATTCTAAATCTAAAGTTCAACAAAAATAAATGTAAATATTAAAATGATAAACTGTTTTATTGTTAAATGTGTGCTTCATTTACTTCTTGAATATTTTTATAAAGTGCTTTAAGTTTATTGTACAGTTTCAATTTCGAGATATATATCAGCTTAATTGTAATAATAATTTTAAAAGATGTGAAATTGTTTAAGGTATAAGTAAAATGTATTTTCAACAATCAAATGTTTATCATTTTAACTTTTATATGATTCTTTCTATTAAAATTGAGATCCAGAGAATGGCTACAGCAAGTCACAGGCGGGGAGAGTTAAATGGGACAATTTAAATCACATGGAGAAAATTAAGGCCAAACCAGAGAGATATTCGCTGCAATTTACCCTCTTTCTTTTCTTCCTAATAAGATAACTTTGGAGTTACTGTTACGTGGTTGGCAGGAAAACCATCGACAGAGGTCAAGAAGTCTTCATCAGCTCTGTTGCTCGCAATAAAATTTGGTCTGATGGAGATGGTGACAAAAATCATATCTGAAATTCCTGTGGCTATTTACGAAAAAACGCCCATAACGATGAGGAACGTAGTGCTTCAGGCAGTACAAAAAAGGCAAACCATGTGTTTAAATTCCTAATGGAGCACCTACTTTGGCCTACCCTGAGAGAGGCAGTGGATATTGACAAAAATAATGTATTGCATTTGGCAGCCAAGCTACCAAAACACATGCCTTGGGAAGTACATGGTTCTGCTATGCAAATGCAATGGGAAGCCAAGTGGTTTGAGGTATGAATTAATTAACTTGAGCTTCAAACTCCAAGTTATATGTCACAACCCACAGATTTTATATACTGGCACAAAAGATAACAAATCCCCCATACCATTACCAAGAGTGTCATCACTGACTTTTGTAGAAATTTCGGCAGAGTCCCCTCTATAATTTAGACCTCCCGATATTTCTACAATCAGTCAATTTAACAATACATCCAAAATATATCAAAACATAGACATCTAGGGAGTGGGAATATCCTAACTATGATTCAGTGGAGCCATACATTTACATTGTTCAAAGTCAAATAAATGACCAGCATAAACAAAATGCACCCACATGAACAACTGTGGGCTCGCCAAAAGAAATAAGCAGAAGATCTACAGCTAGTCGGCAGCTCAGGGTAGGCTAGGGTCTTCAACGCTCTCTGAAAATAGATTTAAGAAAGAGTGAGTTTGAAACTCAGTGAATAAATAACGCCGACCTTAAAAATCTTAAGGGCAAGGCCCGTAAAAATATCTATATGTATATATATATATTCATCATGCTCAAAACAAGCCTCAAGCAGATCGTTTTCTTAAAATGCATCAGAAGTATCTAAGCAGAACTGAATTAAAACAGACGCAGAGCACACAGCTCGTGGAGAAAATAATCACAGACGCAAAGCACTTTGCTTGCGAAATAAATAACTCCACGTGTGGTAGCTACCCACACGGGGCTAGCAAAACCCCTACTAGCTGAGGTCCAGATCATGGTGCACCAAGGCTAACAACTACTGCTGTTAGCTACAGAGTTATGAACAGATAACCTCCTAGATTTAATACATTTCTCAAATCACATTTCAAACAGAGTACCTTCCATATCAGTTCAATATCAAAGTTTCCAAATAACTCAACAAGCATCAATTTGCAAAATTTCATATTTAAGTCGATCATATAGTAAAGCATTTAAAAATGTATCTCAATAAATAGATTTTCAAATTCAGAACACTGCAAGGAAACTTAGTAAGAAAATAAGAAATAGGAGTTACTCACGGTCCGTATTACTTACTCACCTCTTAGGATGATATCAATATTCCCTGCCCAGCCCTCAGCTCTAACTCAATCTCCTGAATATCCTACAATACCCGTTCAACAGATTTAGAGTGTAAATAACCAGAAGAATTATCTCATTAACTTAGCCTACCCAACATTAATGTCTATTCTTCATTCCCTTAGATTAACATATGAAAAATTAAGGTTTCCTAGGCGTTATAGGTAATTTCGGCATGTTAGCCGCGGCCAATTCTTCTCTGTTTAACCCCTTTCTACAGCACTAATTTTGCCGCGGCTGGACACTCGCCGCGGCCAACATACATGGCGCCGCGGCGAAGAAGCCTCTTGGAGCTTTCTCGCTCGTGCTCTCAATATTGGCCGCGGCCAATACCTCCTTCCGCCGCGGCCAATTCCTCTCTGGAATCGTTAGCCGCGGCCAATTCCTTAATTCGCCGCGGCGAAATATTCTTTGGGAAAACTTCTAGCTGACCTCTCCCCTTTCGCCCCGACATGCATAAATTCATCTTTCTTTGCTCCATTCTTGCCTTCCATCTCCATACAACACACATATACATATATATATCCCCCTTGCACTCTCTTTTCTTTTCCTTCTACACACCCTTCCATCAGTTTGCTACTCACACACAGAATCACATTACCAAACAAGCAAAACAGGGGAGAAGATGCAGTGTAACTAGAACCAGAGATTTACACACTTACAGCAGCAACTCTAGACTTGGAGGGGACTGGTTTCTGGCGTGAACTTCCTCAACCACCAGTGGCAGGCTTTGAACCACAAGCAGCGGAAGATGAAACCAGGAGCAGCAGAAATGGTGAGAACAGAGGAGAGAAGATGAAGCTTTTGTTTCAGCAGAGTTTTGCTTCTTTTTCTGACCGAAGGAATGGGCATGGGTATGGTCTCGGTGCTGCAGAGATTGGGGAAGCAAATTACCTAAAACCCACGCACAAAATGAATGAGAGAAGGGCATTTCGGAACTTTGCAGAAAGAAGAAGGAACTTGTACGTGGCAGCTCAACCTCCCCCTTTGAAAAGTCAACTTCATGCAGATGAGTTTATGTAATGCACGTCGGGTATTACATTATAGGTTTAAGAATATAGGTTTAATAACGCTGACAAGTTTTAGTTACTTTTTAACTTGGTCAATGATATATCATCTTTACACTCTTAAATTATGAATGACTCATGACAACTCAACCCATAACTCGAACGAAGTGGAAGAACAAGCTCGTGGTATTGATGGAGAGGGAGGAGGAAGATTACGATAGTGATAAAGATGATTTTCTTTTTTTTTTGCCAGGACAGCATTGGTGTGAATTTTATATACATATTTAGAGTCCTAAGATGATACATTATTAACTAGGTTAACAAATATTCACAATCTTCCAATGAAGGTTTAAAGACATGGACCAAATTAAAATTCTTTAGAACTTCAGAAATCCAATTATAAACTTCTAAATTATATGAACCAAATTAAAAATTAAATGAAACTTTGAGAACCCTTTAAAGAAATAAACCTATAAGATATCTTAAGCCATATGTTAAAGAAAAATTATCAAGTATTAAATTTTAAGCCCTATGATGCTAGATTATCACTAATTCTATCATAATATCTTGAAGCAGTATGTTAAACAAAATGTGCCACCTTACCTCAATTCTCAAGATAACAAGGAACGTGAGACTCCAGAGGAGATCTTTGCGGTACAACACAAGGAACTAGTCAAAGCAAGCAACAAGTGGCTCAAGGACACTACTGGTTCTTACTCTATTATGGCTGCTCTCATTGCTGGTGTTACCTATTCCACAGCCTACACAGTCCCTGGGGGCAATGACGACAAAACTGGCAAACCCCTTTAGAAGGCCAGCCTGCGTTCAACGTATATGCTGTCTCTGTCTTAGTTTCATTTTGCTTCTCGGTCACTTCCTTGGCGGCATTCCTGGCCATTTATAGTTCTCGAATGCAACCCAAAGATTTTCGTAGAAGTTTGCCATTGAAACTTTTCTTAGGCTTAACTTCGTTCTTTGTGTCCATCGTCTCAATGTTAGTTTCTTTCTGCGCTGCGCATTCCTGTGAACTTGACCACAGTATCAAGCATAAGGTAAGCCCATGGTATAGTCTCAGTTTAATACCCACGTGCTTTTATACAGCAGCACAAATCCCTCTGTACTGGGATCTTCTTAAAGCCTCTTTTAAAAGGGTGCCACAGCCAAAATACATGGGAGAAGAACTACCTATATAGCGAGCTCATACTGAACAATAGGTAGTAGGTACTATTGTCACTGATCTGTGTTACCCTTTAATTCTTCTTTTTTTCAAAGCCCCGTAATTTTTAAATTATGGTTGGTTTTAATTGCTTATTTGTTAGCATGAATAGTAGTAGCACTCAATATTTCAATACTAACTAGAGTGCAGTAAATATTTTCCTATAGAGATGTTTCTTCTGATGAACACACCCAAGAGGAAAGGTGAATTTGGTGGTACACCTTTTTTTTTTCTTGAAAAAAATTCAAGGAACTAAGACTCAAAAATAAACTTACACCAAGAGAAATATGTATGCAAGGTACTACATTGTTAGAACCAGGCCAAAACAGTACATGCGAATAAATAAATGACAAATATAATATGTAAACTGGCAAAATGAACCGAGCAGTATGCAAAAATGAACCGAAAAAGTGAACTATACCAATGAGCAATGTATAAGAACTTAAACATAAATGCATAAAGTAAAGAGACAAGGATAGAGAAGCTTAGATAAAACAGATATGTTTTGATTCTACTCCAACAATAGCCTATGTCCTGTTCCTTTGGGTCCCAACGACTTTTCACTTGCTCATAAGCCATAGTTTTACAATGTCTAATCTATTACACTTACAATGTTGAAGTTTTTATATGCTCAGGCTGCATTCGCATTGGCCCACAATTGTAACGAGTGCAAACATCATGCAAATGGACCGCAATGGGATGATGTTGTGGTTCTATTGCGGCACATCATATAAAGCGAGCTCTAAATAGAGCAGCCAGCCCTAGATCTACAATTTGCTTTCTCAAAAAAAAAAAAAAAGAAAAAAAAGCCAAGAAGTAGTAACGGCAACTAGCAAAGAGAGCTTCGATTTGATGAATCTAGAATTCTGAAATCTAAAACCATACGTCAAGGCTGAAGCATAGTGATTTGAGATCTGAATTTGAAATCTTGAAGTTATGAAGTGGAGCCAACGATATGATGCATACTTGAGTTTGAAGAGAGAAGCACCTAGAGGTATGCAGCACATCTTCTTCTTCTTGTTTTACTTCTGCTTTGCTATTTTCTTGGTTTTGGTTCCCTTTTCACTTTCAGAGTGATGCTCACTAGAATAATGACATTGCAAGTATATGGGTCGTAAGAGTAATACGTGATGAATCAAGGTCGTTCTCTTAGAGAATTAGTACGATTGGTGACTAAGCATTAGAGTTCTCATGTTTATTTTAGTTAAACAAATCAAATTGTAATTGAGTTTTTATGAAAATTAATTCAAATGCAATTAACAATAATGAAAGATGGTTTTAATAAAAAATAAGCAATTAAAGACACCCTAAGAATTCTAATTCCCTTTTTACACAATGTTAATCATCCCCTTTTTTATTGGTTAGCTTAATGTCAATTTTAGAGTCAAAGATTTAATTGGGTACAAATGTCTTTCGATCCATTTAACCTCTATATCAACTCGACTCTTTGATTTCTCGAATGAATAGTTAATATTCAATTACGCTCGGACCTTATCCAAACTATCTAGGGCCCCTGAGTATATTTCTACCTCAAGTGCAAATTAGACTATGTCTAATTCTAAGTTGCTTAACCAATGGTCTATAAGCAATTCTCTTCTTTCAAAGGTTAATTACCAAACCCATAATCAAATAAAGGAGGCCAATCAATAGAATGAAATCATAATTCAGATTAAACATTAAAATCTTCAATAATCTAACATAACAACAAGAGAGACAATCTCCAAAGATTAAAGGTTCATAGAATTCCTAAGGGTTATAAGATTTAGCCACTCATGGCTTGAAATCCACAAAAAATCTCAACAAACATATCAACAATCATCAACTAAAAGGGAAGGTAGAGTAGAAACACCTAATCGGAAGAATAAATGGTAGAATCAATGATTTTTCGATCAGTATGGAGTTTCCCCAACACCTCTTGTGCGTTTTTCCTCCTCTCCTAGTCGGCCAGAACTCTCCTCTCTTGCTGAATGATGAAGCCCTAACCTCCTCTCCTTTGTTTTCGCTTGTAAATCAAAACTGTGCATTTCAGAGACCGATCTTGTTATGGTGAGGAGTAACTCTCGCTGTGGCAAGAGCTCCTAAGTTTCTAGATTTCTGCTGCTTTCGCTATTGCTATGCTATAGCAAGTTACTCCCTGGAATTTCTATGCAACGCGACTTCGCTATAGCGAAGTGCCTTCCTCACTACAATGGACGTGCATCCTCACTACAGTGAATTGTGTTCTAGCTGCAGTGAGAAGAATTGTTCAACTTGCATTTTCACTTTTCAACTTTCCTCTCTTTTCTCAATTTTTTTTACAATATTTTATTTTTCCCTAAAATCAAAATCAATCATAAAATGAGGCTCAAATTGATAAAAATGTTATAATTGAAACACTTTCTTTATTTTGTTTGATTGAATATACATTTGACCATATTAATCAAGAGAGAAGTACTTTGCCTCCTTAATTTAATGTCAAATATATTCTTTTTTAATCCTAAATTAGGGAGTCATCATAGAGTTGGGTTGAAGTGTTGAATAAGAGGAATAGTAGGGAGCCACGCACTGCATAAATGCCCCATTCTGATCTTTCTAATATAAAATACATATATATATATATTTATATATTTTATGGGGTTCATATTTATATATATATGTACATAAATATTAATATTTCTTTATGATTATTGGTTTTTTATGAGGTTTTGTATACATACATACATACATACATACATATATATATTGAAATTCGCTAATTAATTAAGATAGGATTATTTAAAAAGTATCAGTACTTGGTCTTATATGATTTTTGCAAGTATTGATAAAAATGAAATAGAAAGTTTGAAGTTTTGTATATATGTGTACATTGTCTAATAATCTGATCTATTTTATTACATAAATTAACTAATGTTTAAAATAGTAATTCTTATAAAAACTTTAGTAGTGGAGTATGCCTTTCCTATTCTTTAATTCTTTCTTAGTTCTAAGAAATAGGGTTCTAGGTTGTCAATAGGGGTAATATGATTTGCATACAAATTCATATATTTTCCTGTTTGTCTATATATAGTTGATTTTACTTAGAATTGACTATGCCTCTTGTTATTATATGCAGATGCATCTACGTATGACTCATAAAATTTGCTAGTTAATAGGTTATTTTCTTTATTTTGATCAATAAACAAATAGAAAAATAGACCCTTTTTTAAGAGATTTGAATTCTTTCCACCAAATTTTCCCTCCACTGTCTTTTCACCCAAATTTGATGGCCAAGATTGTGTCTTTCAAAATTTTCATCACCGATTGTTAGTTGCTGACAAATCTAACGGCTCAGATTTTGATGTAGAGGCAGTGGAGATAGGATTTAGTGGAGAGAATTCAAATCCTTTCCTAAGCTAACTCTTGATGCATGAAAATGTTAAGAACACTAAGCCTGGTGCAATTCCAAGTGCCACTTTAGCCAACTGATCAACCACACCATTCGCTTCTCGTCTACAGCTCACGATTGAGGCACTCCAATCTTTATCCAGCAAGGATTGCAATTCCTCCACTAAGTCTCTTGCCATATGGTCTTCTGTTACTCCCTGAAGAGCTGCTTGTATCACCCTTTCACAGTCACTCTCTACAATCACCGCCCGAACTCCCATATCCCAAGCATGCTTCAGACCCCAAACCACACCCCAAACTTCAATCATCCAACTATTTCCATGACCAATGTGAAACATAAAACCACCAAGCACGTTCCTCTCATGATCTCACACTACAGCACCACAAACACCAAAATTCAGGCTTTCGCTATATGCCCCATAAACATTCCATTTCACAACCCTGTAGGAGGTAGTTGCCAATTCTATGACCTTGTCGTCACCAAAATATGCTTTTGTAAATTAACAAATTCCTAACTAACGCAAGCATAGATTTTACCCAAAAACCCTCCAGGATCTTCCATCTTTCCTTGAAACACTCTCACGTTCTTGGCCAACTAAATCCCCTTACAAGTGATTGAAAACCAAACATTCCACCCTACTCCATCAATCTCCGTCTTCTGTGCTATATTCCATTTTACCCATGAAACGGGGTCTTGGAGTACAATAGAACTTACATTCGAGTTTCTTGGAAAGAATTTTGCACCAAAGTGCTCTTGCTTGAACACAATTTCTAACAACATGCATTATATCCTCAGGGGTTCCTTACACCCATTACAAAGCATGGACGTATGCATTCCCCATGACACACGTTCTTTATTACTGAGAAGCTTTCCATGCATGCATAACCACAAAAAATTCTTACATCTTTGCAGACAGTTTAACTTCTGAAGGCTTCTCTACAAGCCAAAGACTTCTCTACAAGCTACGGTTGGAAGTAGTGCCTAGGTGCAGATACTAGAGTAAGCAGATTTTAAAGTGAAGCTCCCACTTACTGTCCATCTCCACCATGGGTAATCTTGGGCAGAAGATTGAATGTGAGCTTTTAATTTGGCAATATCGCAAAGACTAGCATGCGGTAAGTATCCCCAGAACTTAACCCAATCCTAACCACCAAAATTTGAAATGAAATCTGCCACACAAAGTGAAGCAACCTCACGAGGAACCTCTTTGACTACATGATTCTCTAATTTCTCAAAATTTGGGACCCATATGTCCTTCCAAAACCGTATTGTCTGTCCATTACCTAAAGACCAGCCAAACCATTCAATGTATAAGTCCAATTGCTCTTAATGCCTTTCTAAGTAAGAGATTTAGTACATCGCTTTTCGACCAGTGGAATCATCTTATCCCTGCATTTATATTTCTCTTGCATAAACCAGACCCAAAGGGCATCTCGTCTTTTAATAAGGCCCCATCCTAACGTGGTCATGAAACCATTATTCTGAGCTTTAGCAAGTTTCAGTCCAAGGCCACCTACTTCTTTCTCAAAACAAACAACATCCCAAGAAACCAAATGAACTTTTCTAGAAGCATTGCTGCTGCCTCACAACAATTTTTTACATTTTTTATCAATCATATTGCAGGCTGAACTTGAAAGAGGAGCTAATTGCATAGAATAAGCTAAAATAGCCGACACTATAAATGCAACCAACATATTTCTAGCAGCCATAGATAAAGTGTTAGCCTTCCAACTCGACAATCTGTTCTCCATTTTATCCAATATATGTTGATAAGTATGCTTGGTTACCCTTTCATGATGTGAGGGAACACTAGGTACTTACCGAGATTTGTGGTGGGAGTGAACCCCAAAAAAGAGCTAATTTTTAACACCTGTGTGTGGTTGACATTCCTCAAGAAGTAAATTCTTGTTTTACTGCATTCACCTTCTGCCCTGACATCAAACAAAAGTCATCCAGACAGGCTTTAATCAAATTTGCCTGTTCCATACTCAACCTCTACAAAAAGAATTAAATCATCAACAAAGAATAAATGTGAAATTAAGGTGGCATTAAAGTCCCCTATAACACATTAGTTTCCTCCAAAAGTTTCTCGAATGCTCTTCAAGTTATTCCAAAGCTCTTTTCTCTTACTATAACTTGGTCTCCCATACCCTACCGTAAGTTGCCATTAATCTTTCTTGTTCTCATTCATCACCCCATACAGAAATTGATCATTCTTGTACTTAATTGAAAAGTCAATAGTACTATCCCAAAAACACCAAATATCCCCACTATAACCTTGAGCTTCTACCACTGCGACATTCTCCCAGCCAAATCGTCGTGCAATAGTTCTTGATCTCTCAACCTTCTGACGAGTTTCAAGGAGCGCTATAATACTTTTGCTTCAGCTCACACAATAGGCATATAAACGTACGACCCCCAGTGCCACGAGAATTCCAAGAACACATATTCATCATAAAATAAATGAGACAAAAAGACAATTGGTCGACTAGTTCATATCTTTAGAGAGGGCTTATCCTCTATGACCAACGTTGTCCTTTGCTCAACTGAAAGTAGGTTCGATCTCACACTAAAACGGTGATCGTTCAGTGCTCCTGGATCCAAAGGGTCATGAGCGCCATCTCCCATAACTCCTGATAAAGTCCAAGGATCCCCATAAAGGCCGTAAGGAGCCATATGCAAGTCTTATTGAGGCTCAACATCCACCTCCATCTCTTCTTCAGTCAAAGCGTCCTTCCCTTTACCTACTAAGTCTGTTTTCCCGAGGCCCAATTTATCTTTTACCTTCAAGTAAGCATCCATTGGGCTCATGGTCTCATTATTATGCTTTAAAGAAACTGAACATTTTAGGGGTGCTTTTTGAGGCTTCTATTTGTCACTACAGCTTTTTGACCTATCATAATTACTCACATCCTCTATAGGCCCCTTAATTATATGATGTTGAGATCCCTCCGAAATCGCATCCTCCGATACTCTCTAACGCCGAGAATCTTGATCTTTTTCTCACACCACCCATATCCTTCCTAAGATTTTGCCTATTATCCTGCGCAGATTTTTTGACCTCCAACTACCTCTGATTTCTTCATAGATGTTGGACCACCATCCAGAGCCCGAAAGTGGAGGTTTTCGTCGGTGTCTATACCACCTCCGAGCTACCGTCATTGTATTGTCGTCATTCTGAGCATCCATTTGCTTTTTAGGACAAAGCTCCATATTGTGACCATATTTACCACAACGAAAGAAAATAAGATGAATCCCTTCGTATTCTATCTTTTTCTCCTTAGCATTAATACTTATAGTAGCTTGAATTGGAGTGTTCAAATCCAACTCCATACAAATTCATGCAAATCGCCCCTTCGGCTGGCACAGTGTTGTCATATCAACTTTAAGAACTCTTCTAATTTGGCTCCCTAGGACATACATTATTCCTTTATCATAGTATTCCATAGACAACTTAGAGATTTGAATCCACGCAGCAATTTTTGTGATTCTTTCCTCCTCAGGATCAAAGTCCTCTTTCCACTGCTGCACTGTCAGGTAGTGATCCACAAGCAACCATGGACCTCCAGTTAAAGCTAGGTTATAATCCCCCACTTAGTAAACTTCACCAGAAAGAACCCCGACCCAATATCAATGGTCTCTCCCTTCCTACTCATGCCCCAAAGCTGTTACAACTTTGTAGTTAGGTACTCTAGACAAATCATTCAACCCAAGAGTTTCATAGTAAGTGTCTTCCTCCAGTGCTTAGCCAACCGTGCCTTCTTCACTGAAGGGATGATTACATTTGGGCCCTTCTCTATCATCTGCACTGAAATTCTACTTTTCCATCTATCATTGCTCCACCAATTGGCCTCCTCGGCTTCAGACTCATCATTCTGTGAGAAAGCCTATTTATAGGTTTTCCTTCGACCCTCCTTTCCTTCCACATTTGTAAGAACCCGACGTGCATGCCTTCATTTGCATGGAAATTGACTTTTCAAAGCATTATTTAAGCTGCCATGTAGAGGTTCTCTGCTTCCATCTGAAAATTCTGAAATGCCCCTTCCTTATTCACTTTTGTTTGGGCATTTGGTAATTTGCTTCTTCAACTTCTGCTGCACGAAACCATACTTATAGCCATCTTTTCGGTTAGGAAAAAGGAGCAGAGTTGCACTGGAAACAAAGCTTCATCTTCTCTCCTCTGTTTTCTCGCCATTTCTGCTGGATTCATCTTCTTCTAGTTTCTGGTTCAAAGTTGCTGTTGGTGGTTGAGGGAAAGTAACGCCAGAACCAAGTCTTTCCCAGGTCTGAGTTGCTGCTGTAAGTCTTGTGTTTCTGGTCCGTTTTTCATAGCACCTCCCTCCCCTGTTTTGCTTGTTCGGTAATGTGATTCTGTGTGTTTCACGACCCAACAGATTTAGTATATTGGAACAAAAGATAACAAATCCCCTTACCATTACCAAGAGTATTATCTCTGACTTTTGTAGAAATTTCGGCAGAGTCCCCTCTATAAATTGGACCTCTCGATATTTCTACAAAAGTAAATTCATCAAATACATCCAAAATGTATCAAAACATAGACATCTAGGGAGTGGGGATATCCTAACTATGATTCAGTGGAGCCACATTTACATTGTTCAGAACAAATAATTTCATAACATAAAATACACCCACATGAACAATTGTGGGTTTGCCAAAAGGATTTGCAGGAGATCTACAGCTAGTCGGCCACTCAAGGTAGGCTAGGGTCTTCAATGCTCTCTGAAAAATAATTTAAGAAAGAGTGAGTTTGAAACTCAGTGAATAAATAATGCCGACCCTTAAAATAATCTTAAGGGCAAGGCCCGTAAAATATCTATATGTATATATATGTATATATTCATCACGCGCAAAACAAGCCTCAAGCAGGTCGTTTTCTCAAAACAAAATGCATCAGAAGTATCTAAGCAGAACTGAATTAAAACAGACGCAGAGCACACGGCTCGCGGAAAGAATAACTACAGACGCAAAGCACTTGGCTTGCGAAATAAATAACTCCACGTGTGGTAGCTACCCACACGGGGCTAGCAAAACCCCTGCTAGCTGAGGTCCAGATCATGGTGCACCAAGGCTAACAACTACTGCTGTTAGCTACAGAGTTCTGAGTAGATAACCTCTCAAATTTAATACAAATTCTCAAATCACATTTCAGATTTTATACATTTCTCAAATCACATTTCAGACAGAGTACCTTCCATATCAGTTTATATCAAAGTTGCCAAATTTACTCCACAGGCATCAATTTGCAAAAAATCTCATGTTTAAATCAGTTTTTAGTAAAATATGCGTATAACAAAACATTTATCCAAACGTTAAAACACTGCAAGGAAACTTAGTAATAAATGAGAAATAAGGTTTACTCACAGTCCGCATTACTTACTCACCTCCTAAGATGATATCAATATTCCCTGCCCAGTCCTCAGTTCTAACTCAATCTCCCGAGTACCCTATAATACCCATCACCAGATTTTTGAGTGTGAATAACTAGCAAAATTGTCTCATTGACTTAATCTATCTAACATTAATGTCTATTCTTCATTATATGTAACCATCGGGAAAAAGAAAAGGAAAAGAAAATGAAAGTTAGAAATTTCGAAGTTCAGAAATTTTGCCAAGTCTTCTCGCAACAGCGAGAAACAGTCTCGCTACTGCGAGAGAGCTAGTTCGCAACAGCGAAGGCGATTCTCGCTATAGCGAGTGCTGGCAGCAGCCCATACAAAAATCAGAGAGTTGCTCGCCATAGCATACGCCATAGCGAAAATGAAGTCTGGAACTAACGCGATCTCACCATAGCGAGTGATAAATCTCGCCATAGCGAAGGGAAATGACGCGACCTCGCCGTAGCGAAGGCTGCATCTCGCCATAGCGAAGGGTACTGATGCGATCTCGCCGTAGCGAAGGCTGCACCTCGCTATAGCGAAACATGAGAGAAGGATATGAGAGAGATGAGAGAGAGAGAGCATAATCTGAAAGAAGGAAGGTGGTAACACTTTGAAGCTTAAGGGAAGTCCATTTGCTCTAACCAACTCATGTCCTTGCACCCTTTTCTTTTCTTTTTTACACACCCTTTCCATATCAATTAATCATACTCCCAGAAACACCTTACAGATAGCAAAAACAGGGGAGGGGATTGCTGTGCAATTGGAACTAGAAACATAAGACTTACAGCAGCAACTCAGACCTGGGAAAGACTTGGTCCTGGCGTTACTTCCCTTCAACCACCAACAGCAACTTTGAACCAGAAACTAGAAGGAGATGAATCCAGCAGAAATGGCGAGAAAAACAGAGGAGAGAAGATGAAGCTTTGTTTCCCACCGACTTTGCTCCTTTTTCCTGACCGAAATGATGGCTATAAGCATGGTTTCGTGCAGCAGAAGTTTGAAGAAGCAAATTACCAAATGCCCAAACAAAAGTGAATGAGGAAGGGGCATTTCAGAATTTTCAGATGGAAGCAGGGAACCTCCGTGGCAGCTAAAAAAAAATGCGTTGAAAAGTCAATTTCCATGCAAATGAAGGCATGCACGTCGGGTTCTTACAGTGTGTGAGTAGCAAACTGATGGAAGGGTGTGTAAAAAGAAAAGAAAAGGGTGCAAGGAGATGAGTTGGTTAGAGCAAATGGATCCCCCTTAAGCTTCAAAGTATTACCACCTTCCTCCTTTCAGATTATGCTCTCTCTCTCTCATCTCTCTCTCATCCCTCTCTCATGGTTCGCTATGGCGAGGGCGGCCTTCGCTACGGTGAGATTGCGACAGTACCCTTCGCTATGGCGAGATTTACCACTCGCTATGGCGAGATCGCGTTAGTTCCAGACTTCATTTTCGCTATGGCGCACGCTACGGCGAGCAACTCCCTGGTTTTTGTATGGGCTGCTGCCAGCACTCGCTATAGCGAGAATTGCCTTCGCTGTTGCGAACTAGCTCTCTCGCAGTAGCGAGACTGTTTCTCGCTGTTGCGAGAGGACTTTGGCAAAATTTCTGAACTTCGAAATTTCTAGCTTTCACTTTCTTTTCCTTTTCCTTTTTCCCGATTGTTACATATAATGAAGAATAGACATTAATGTTAGATAGGTTAAGTCAATGAGACAATTTTGCTAGTTATTCACACTCAAAAAAATCTGGTGATGGGTATTGTAGGGTACTCGGGAGATTGAGTTAGAACTGAGGACTGGGCAGGGAATATTGATATCATCTTAGGAGGTGAGTAAGTAATGCGGACTGTGAGTAAACCCTATTTCTCATTTATTACGAAGTTTCCTTGCAGTGTTTTAACGTTTGGATAAATGTTTTGTTATATGCATAGTTTACTGAAAACTGATTTAAACATGAGATTTTTGCAAATTGATGCCTGTGGAGTAAATTTGGCAACTTTGATATAACTGATATGGAAGGTACTCTGTCTGAAATGTGATTTGAGAAACGTATTAAATCTGAAATGTGATTTGAGAATTTGTATTAAATTTAAGAGGTTATCTACTCAGAACTCTGTAGCTAACAGCAGTAGTTGTTAGCCTTGGTGCACCATGATCTGGACCTCAGCTAGCAGGGGTTTTGCTAGCCCCGTGTGGGTAGCTACCACATGTGGAGTTATTTATTTCGCAAGCCCAGTGCTTTGCGTCTATAGTTATTCTTTCCGCGAGCCGTGTACTCTGCGTCTGTTTTAATTCAGTTCTGCTTAGATACTTCTGATGCATTTTTTAAAGAAAACGACCTGCTTGAGGCTTGTTTTGCGCATGATGAATATATACATATGTATACATATAGATATTTTACGGGCCTTGCCCTTAAGATTTTAAGGGTCGGCATTATTTATTCACTGAGTTTCAAACTCACTCTTTCTTAAATTTATTTTTCAGAGAGCGTTGAAGACCCTGGCCTACCCTGAGTGGCCAACTAGCTGTAGATCTCCTGCAAATTCTTTTGGCAAACCCACAATTGTTCATGTGGGTGTATTTTATGTTATGAATTTGTTGTTCTGAACAATGTAAATGTGGCTCCACTGAATCATAGTTAGGATATCCCCGCTCCCTAGATGTCTATATTTTGATATATTTTGGATGTATTGTTGAATTGACTGGTTGTAGAAATATCGGGAGGTCCAATTTATAGAGGGGACTCTGCCGAAATTTCTATAAAAGTCAGAGATAATACTCTTGGTAATGGTAAGGGGATTTGTTATCTTTTGTTCCACTAAATCTGTGGGTCGTGAAAGTTGGTATCAGAGCTTAGGTCTTTCTGTGGTCCTATGGAGCAAGAGTTTTCGGTGGGATCTCAATTATGGTTATGAACCCGGGCGTAACTATACTTGAGGTGCCACTGAAAACCTTATAGGGTGCCCTGAGTTATTCCTTCAAGTGTGTTGTCTTATTGAATATGATCATATCTTACTTCCAATCTGGAAATTGATTTAAATGTTTGTTCTTTTGTTGTAGTGTAAATATGCCTCCCAGAATTCGTTCGGTTAATAGACTAGCTGTTGTAGATGAGGCTTCTGCGAGTGCATCAGCCCAACAAACTACCCTACCTATCAGAGGCCGTGGTCGAGGTCGGGGTAGGGGTCGAGGAACTAATCGACCTCCTAGGCAGGCCTCACCTACAGATAGTGTAGAGCCTCCACATCCTGTGGAGGAAGTCGCACCACCAGTGCAGCCAAGACCGGTAGGGCCTCAGGTGATAAGGGAGGAGAGGGAAGTCCCAGTAACCCTTTCCCAGTTCTTAAAATTGAGGCCTCCCACTTATTCCGGAACGGAAAGCCAGGAGGATCCCCAGCAATTCATTGATGGTATTGAGAAGATATGTAGAGCTCTGAGTTGTTCGAGTGCAAAATCATCAGAGTTTGCTGGGTTTCAATTACAAGATGCGGCCTATATATGGTATCAGACTTTACTGGGGGAAAGGCCAATCGGATCTCCTCCACTGTTATGGGAAGAATTTAAGGGGCTCTTTATGGATCGCTTTTTGCCACAAAGTGTTCGGGATGCTAGGGCCAGAGAATTTGAAGGTCTGAAATTGGTTCCGGGCATGAGTGTGTCTGATTACGATATCTGGTTTACACAATTGTCTCGCTATGCCCCACATCTAGTTCCTACTGAGAGAGACAGGATCAAGCGATTTGTGAATGGGCTACCTCGTATGTTGTATAGGGTGATCGCCCCACAGATGAACATTTTCCCCTTATATTCAGCTGCAGTGGATTGTGTGCGCATGATAGAGATGAGAGATAAGGAGGAGGACACTTTCCAGAGAAAAAGGAAGCGTGACAGTGATGGGAGACAGGGAGGTAGTTCTTTTGTGGCTGGACCTTTCTATGGTTTTAGACCCCAAGGTTATCAGAAATTTATTCCATCCTTCACGGGACATCCGACTTCACTTTCTATTGGTAGTGACAGACACAGAGGATCGTTCCGAGGGGTTAATACAGTGTCCACCCTAGTTTCTATCCCATCTCGTCCATCTAGAGGTCCCTGTTCCCTTTGTGGGAAGATACATTCAGGCACTTGCCATAGAGAAACGGGAGCATGTTTTCGTTGTGGGCAAGTTGGACATTTGGTGAGAGATTGTCCGCAACGTTACCCTGATTCTAGTCAGGGATCAGTTCGACCTACTAGGCAATTCTCAGCAGGGGCTCCATCTACTGGTACAAGCGGTTGAGGTAGCAGCAGTGGGACAGTAGTAGGCAGAGGCCAGGCGACTGCAGGACGGGGTCAGGCTCGGGTTTTTGCACTCAATAGACAGGATGCCCAAGCATCCAATGCTGTGGTAACAGGTACACTTACAGTTTGTTCACATTCTGCTTATGCATTATTTGATCCTGGCTCCACACATTCCTATATATCTCCCTCTTTTGCAAAGAAGATTGGTAAGGACTCTGAAAAATTAGAGTGCCCGTTACTTGTTGTAACCCCAGTGGGGGAATCTGTGCTAGTTGAATGGGTGTATAGGGCATGTGTGATTACTCTGGCCAATCGTGAGACACTAGTTGACTTGATAGTGCTTGCGATAGCTGAGTTTGATGTAATACTCGGAATGGATTGGTTAGCGTCCTGTTATGCAGTGGTGGATTGTCATCTTAAGTTAGTGAGATGTAACTTTCCTGGTAAATCTCCCTTTGTCATTCAAGGTGATCGAAGTGAAGCACCAAACAATTTAATATCAATGATAGAAGCTCAGAGGCTCTTGAAAAAGGGGTGTCAAGGATATTTAGCGATGGTTAGAGATACAAAACTACAAGTCCCAGGACTGGAACAGATTCCAGTAGCAAAAGAATTCCCTGATGTTTTCCCTGAAGAATTACCAGGGTTACCTCCTGAAAGGGAAATTGAATTTTGTATTGATGTATTATCAGGTACTCAACCGATCTCTATTCCTCCTTATTGAATGGCACCCCTGGAGCTTAATGAATTAAAGAATCAATTGCAAGACTTGTTGGACAAGGGTTTTATTCACCCTAGTACATCCCCTTGGGGTGCACCTGTACTTTTTGTTAAGAAGAAGGATGGTTCTCTCCGCTTATGTGTAGATTACAGACAGTTGAATAAAGTGACTGTGAAGAATAGGTATCCTTTGCCTCGTATAGATGACCTATTTGACCAGTTGCAGGGAGCTCAATATTTCTCAAAAATTGACTTAAGATCGGGTTATCATCAGCTGCGAATAAGAAGGGAAGACATCCCTAAAACTGCTTTCAGAACTCGGTATGGTCATTATGAATTTTTAGTGATGCCATTTGGGTTAACCAATGCCCCAGCTGCATTTATGGACTTGATGAATCGAGTGTTCAAGCCATATCTAGATCGATTTATTATCGTGTTCATCGATGATATTTTGATTTATTCCAAGAGTCATGGAGAGCATGAACAGCACCTGAGAATAGCACTACAGGTGTTAAGGGAACACCAATTATATGCTAAATTTTCTAAATGCCAGTTTTGGCTAGAAAGAATTGCCTTTTTAGGCCATGTAATTTTGAAAGATGGGGTGCAGGTAGATCCAAGTAAAGTAGAAGCGGTTCAAAAATGGCCAAGACCCACTACAGTTACAGAGATTCGTAGTTTCTTGGGTTTGGCGGGCTATTATCGGCGGTTTGTTAAAGACTTTTCCAAAATAGCTGCGCCGTTAATGAAATTAACTCAGAAAAATGTGAAATTTCAGTGGTCTGATATGTGTGAAGAGAGTTTTCAGAAATTGAAAGATTGTCTGACTTCTGCGCCAATTTTGACATTACCTTCTGGGTCTAGAGGTTATGTTATGTACTGCGATGCTTCTGGGATTGGCTTGGGATGTGTATTGATGCAGCATGATCACGTGATTGCTTATGCCTCTAGGCAACTTAAGAAGCATGAGCAAAATTACCCAACGCATGATTTAGAAATGGCAGCAGTGGTCTTTGCTCTCAAAATTTGGAGACATTATTTATATGGTGAGACATGTGAAATTTACACAGATCATAAAGCCTTAAATATATTTTCCAACAACGGGATCTGAATCTAAGGCAAAGGAGGTGGATGGAATTGCTCAAAGATTATGATTGTACTATTTTATATCATCCGGGTAAGGCTAATATAGTAGCTGATGCCCTGAGCAGGAAATCCATGGGAAGCTTGAGCCACATTGCGGAAGTGAGGAGACCGCTAATTTCAGAACTCCATAAGGTTGAGCGTTCAGGAATCCAATTTGAGGTAAAAGAGCCAGGAATGTTTTTGGCTCATGTACAGCTTCATTCATCTCTATTCGAGAAGTTGAAAACTGCCCAAGCCAAGGATGCGCAGATATGTAAATTGGTGGATGATGTTAAGAGTGGAAAGAAAAAGGAATTTATTGTAGATTCAAATGGCATTCTATGGTTTGGTACTCGATTGTGTGTGCCAAATGTGGAAGATTGAGGAAAGAACTTTTGGAAGAAGCCCATTGTTCCCGGTATACAATCCATCCCGGTTCTACAAAGATGTATCAAGACTTAAAGCAAGTATACTGGTGGGAGGGCATGAAAAGAGATATAGCGAATTTTACTTTGCATTGTTTGGCATGTCAGCAAGTTAAAGCAGAACACCAGAAACCTGCAGGATTACATCAACGGCTGGAGATACCTGAGTGGAAGTGGGAAAGGATTACTATGGACTTTGTGACGGGACTACCTCGAACAGTAAAAGGTTATGATTCTATCTGGGTGATTGTGGACAGATTCACTAAAACAACTCATTTTCTCCCGGTAAAGACAACGTATAATGTTGCGAAGTATGCACAACTCTACATAAATGAAATAGTGAAACTTCACGGTATACCAATGTCTATAATTTCTGATCGAGGACTCCAATTTACTTCAAAGTTTTGGAGAGCCTTTCAAGAGGCTATGGGTACCCGATTGGATCTTAGCACTGCCTTTCATCCTCAAACTGATGGGCAATCTGAGAGGACTATACAAACACTAGAGGATATGTTAAGGTTGTGTGTTATGGATTTTGGTGGTAGCTGGGATAACTACTTATCATTGGTTGAATTTGCTTATAATAATAGTTATCAAGCGAGCATACAGATGGCACCTTTCGAGGCATTATATGGGAGACGGTGTAGATCTCCCATTGGATGGTTTGAAACTGGAGAAGTTAAAGCATTAGGGCCTGAGTTAGTACAAGATGCCGTAGAAAAGGTGAAAGTAATCAAGAAGAGGTTGATAGCAGCTCAGAGCAGGCAGAAAGCATATGTGGATCACCGACGACGTGATTTGGAATTCATGATTGGAGATTATGTGTTTCTCAGAGTGTCCCCCATGAAAGGTGTGATGAGATTTGGGAAGAAAGGAAAGTTGACTCCGAGATATATAGGCCCATATGAGATCCTAGAGCGAGTTGGGACTGTGGCCTATAGACTGGCGTTGCCGCCTGAGTTATCTAATATTCACCCAGTATTTCACATTTCCATGTTAAGAAAGTATCTACATGATCTTTCTCATGTGTTACAGCATCAAGATGTTTCCTTGGGTGAAGGTTTGACTTATGAAGAAACTCCTGTGGCAATCTTGGATAGACAAACAAAGAAATTACATTCTAAAGAGATTTCATCAGTGAAAGTTCTATGGTGTCACCACACACCAGAGGAGGCTACGTGGGAGGTAGAGACTGAAATGCGTGCAAAGTACCCCTACCTATTTGAGAACTAAGGTTAGTATCTATATATATCTAAATTCGGGGACCGAATTTCTTTTAGGGGGAGAGATTGTAAGAACCCGACGTGCATGCCTTCATTTGCATGGAAATTGACTTTTCAAAGCATTATTTGAGCTACCACGTAGAGGTTCTCTGCTTCCATCTGAAAATTCTGAAATGCCCCTTCCTCATTCACTTTTGTTTGGGCATTTGGTAATTTGCTTCTTCAACTTCTGCTGCACGAAACCATACTTATAGCCATCTTTTCGGTCAGGAAAAAGGAGCAGAGTTGCACTGGAAACAAAGCTTCATCTTCTCTCCTCTGTTTTCTTGCCATTTCTGCTGGATTCATCTTCTTCTAGTTTCTGGTTCAAAGTTACTGTTGGTGGTTGAGGGAAAGTAACGCCAGAACCAAGTCTTTCCCAGGTCTGAGTTGCTGCTGTAAGTCTTGTGTTTCTGGTCCATTTTTCATAGCACCTCCCTCCCCTGTTTTGCTTGTTCGGTAATATGATTCTGTGTGTGAGTAGCAAACTGATGGAAGGGTGTGTAAAAAGAAAAGAAAAGGGTGCAAGGAGATGAGTTGGTTAGAGCAAATGGATCCCCCTTAAGCTTCAAAGTATTACCACCTTCCTCCTTTCAGATTATGCTCTCTCTCTCTCATCTCTCTCTCATCCCTCTCTCATGCTTCGCTATGGCGAGGGCGGCCTTCGCTACGGCGACATCGCGACAGTACCCTTCGCTATGACGAGATTTACCACTCGCTATGGCGAGATCGCGTTAGTTCCAGACTTCATTTTCGCTATGGCGCACGCTACAGCGAGCAACTCCCTGGTTTTTGTATGGGCTGCTGCCAGCACTCGCTATAGCGAGAATCGCCTTCGCTATTGCGAACTAGCTCTCTCGCAGTAGCGAGACTGTTTCTCGCTGTTGCGAGAGGACTTTGGCAAAATTTCTGAACTTCAAAATTTCTAGCTTTCACTTTCTTTTCCTTTTCCTTTTTCCCGATTGTTACATATAATGAAGAATAGACATTAATGTTAGATAGGTTAAGTCAATGAGACAATTTTGCTAGTTATTCACACTCAAAAAAATCTGGTGATGGGTATTGTAGGGTACTCGGGAGATTGAGTTAGAACTGAGGACTGGGCAGGGAATATTGATATCATCTTAGGAGGTGAGTAAGTAATGCGGACTGTGAGTAAACCCTATTTCTCATTTATTACTAAGTTTCCTTGCAGTGTTTTAACGTTTGGATAAATGTTTTGTTATATGCATAGTTTACTGAAAACTGATTTAAACATGAGATTTTTGCAAATTGATGCCTGTGGAGTAAATTTGGCAACTTTGATATAACTGATATGGAAGGTACTCTGTCTGAAATGTGATTTGAGAAACGTATTAAATCTGAAATGTGATTTGAGAATTTGTATTAAATTTAAGAGGTTATCTACTCAGAACTCTGTAGCTAACAGCAGTAGTTGTTAGCCTTGGTGCACCATGATCTGGACCTCAGCTAGCAGGGGTTTTGCTAGCCCCGTGTGGGTAGCTACCACACGTGGAGTTATTTATTTCGCAAGCCAAGTGCTTTGCGTCTGTAGTTATTCTTTCCGCGAGCCGTGTGCTCTGCGTCTGTTTTAATTCAGTTCTGCTTAGATACTTCTGATGCATTTTTTAAAGAAAACGACCTGCTTGAGGCTTGTTTTGCGCATGATGAATATATACATATGTATACATATAGATATTTTACGGGCCTTGCCCTTAAGATTTTAAGGGTCGGCATTATTTATTCACTGAGTTTCAAACTCACTCTTTCTTAAATTTATTTTTCAGAGAGCGTTGAAGACCCTGGCCTACCCTGAGTGGCCAACTAGCTGTAGATCTCCTGCAAATTCTTTTGGCAAACCCACAATTGTTCATGTGGGTGTATTTTGTGTTATGAATTTGTTGTTCTGAACAATGTAAATGTGGCTCCACTGAATCATAGTTAGGATATCCCCGCTCCCTAGATGTCTATATTTTGATATATTTTGGATGTATTGTTGAATTGACTGGTTGTAGAAATATCGGGAGGTCCAATTTATAGAGGGGACTCTGCCGAAATTTCTACAAAAGTCAGAGATAATACTCTTGGTAATGGTAAGGGGATTTGTTAGCTTTTGTTCCACTAAATCTGTGGGTCGTGAAAACATTCTCCCCTTCGCTACCTTCCATGTTGCCTACAGACCTGTCCTTCATCCATTCCTCTTCCCGAGGGACCAGAGAGACCTCATTAGAGAAAAGCCCTTCACCCGTCTTCACCTTCTTTCGGTTTCTTGCCAAAGCATCTACCTCCTCCGATGACTGCGCTGGAGTCATGCTCCCCTTTCCTATCACCTCACTCATTTCTCAAACTTCTCTAAGTCCCTTTATGTTAGTTAATAGGTTATTAAAGCAAAAACATACACACATATATATGTCTGTCCTCAACGCTAGCTGTCTGGAGATCATTCTTGCTTTTTAATATTATATATATATATATATATATGATGGGGTTCATATACATACAATATGACCAGCTAGATGGAGGATTTCCAAGGTTTCTTGCAAATTTGCCTGTCCTCTAGGAACTCATGATACGCACTATGATTTCTCCATATACACACACATACACACATACACACAAACACACATACATATGGTGTTTGTGAAAAATTATAATTAAAAATTTTAAATTGAAGATATTTATATTAAATAATTTTAAATTATTTAAAAAATCTAAAAAAAAAAATTAATTTAAAATCATAAAACTGTAATTTTGTTTATACAATTCAAATCTTTGGTCCATGGGTTCTTTAGAGCAATTTTAAAATTTAAACTTCTTCAATATAAAT
The DNA here is from genome assembly GCA_032878935.1 of Erythrophleum fordii. NCBI lineage: Eukaryota > Viridiplantae > Streptophyta > Magnoliopsida > Fabales > Fabaceae > Erythrophleum > Erythrophleum fordii. The sequence goes on along the minus strand of JAVQMF010000058.1, from coordinate 30,818,954 downwards.
ATTTTTAATTTAGAGTCTTTAATTATAATTTTTCTTAATATTTATGTGTAGTCTGGTAATCTAATAAAATAAAGGGAGAATTAGAGTTAATGACTCAAAGTTAAAAATATTTATTTTGAAAGACCTATTACTATTGTTTTAAGATAGATTACTACTGACTTTAAGTAAAATCTCCTAAACTTAATGGTAACAAGTCTTTTAAAGTAAATATTTTCATTTTTAGGCCATTAACTCTAATTCTCCCTAAAATAAACACCTATAGGTCAATCAATGAATATTACTAGAAAGGATAAGCCACCAACATCAACGAAAATAAATGTAAAAATATTTTAAACTTTTTTATCGTAAAATTTTTATAAATTTTGCAAAATAAATGGCACAAAAAATAAAAATGTGTATGTGGTTTATTTCCTTTCTTTTCTTTCTAAAAACTTTATAATAAGAAACTTTAGAAGATTCAATCCCCCAAAATAACCACTTCTCATGAAATAAATTATCTGCTACTTTTCATGGAACAAATTTGGATCATTTATATTTTTGAATAGTCCAAATTTTAAATTATTTTTTTATATTTTTATTTTGATATCTTTTTAATTGAATAAATTAAGGTACAAGATAAAGATAATTTAAATACAAGCAAATTAGATCAAATATGAAATAAACGAATAAAAAAAATCAAAATATTAATAATCTAAATCTAACCCAAATAGTCTAAATATATTCCAAGGGGACAACAAGGCATCTTGCAGCAAGCCAACTATTACCCCACTTCTTGCATGAAAAGATAACAAAGCTGGCAACATTTTTTTTTTTTTTTCAAATCAATGTTATGCGGATTAGAGCTTTGGGCCAAGGGAGGGAAGCAATACATTCTCGGAGCAACATTCTATACAATTGTAGTATAGAATTTAAAAAAATAAATGAGTGGTATTTATCCCTTTTTTTTCGCAATTGTAGTATCTTTTGTAAAATTATAAAAAAAACTGTAATCAATTCTCCCATTTATTAGATTCAATGTATAACATTTATGAGAAAATATATGAGAAAAATGCAATCAATTCTTTTATTTATTACAAAAATATATGGACTCTAAGTAATGTATAGCATATGTTTACCATATATTATGTAATTATAAATTATATTTTCAAAATATTGTAGCTAATAAACTAATATATTCATGAGAATTATTAATCATTTCATTATTTTTTCTATAATAATATAATATGTTCACAAGTCTCATTTAGAAGGGTAGATAAAGTAAGCTATTAACACCATATATAGAATAAAATAGATTTAAAGCATACAACTATTACACTTTGAATATGGATTTAATCATGGATAAAATTTCTAATTGATAACCAATCTTTCAAATATAATAAAATTAATTAAAAATATTACATGAAATATAAGAGAAATTCATAGTGTTTTGACTATTTTGTATCAATTTATATTCATTTGTATAAGTAGACCATTCATATATAAATGATTACTATATGCATGAAATGTTTTCCATCAGTACTCTCAACGTTTAGAATGGTTCTAGCAAAGCATAACTCTTAGATTGGAATTTAGTTTACTAGATTTTGCATATAATACCTATTCAAATATTAAACTTTTTTTTTTCTTTAAATTAGCTCTTTATATAAGATGTATAGTTACTTCCTCTTCATGTGAAGCTTTAATTTTATCCAACCACAATATTATTAACTTTACAAATAATGATAGATCGACTATAGTGATAATAATAAAAGAGAATTGAACATGAGATGGGAATCTAGAAAACAAGATATATATATATATATATATTCATGATTTGTGATTAATTTAAATTGTGCTTTTAGTTTTGTTATATTATATTAATAACTTCATTTGATCAACAAGTACAATAAAATATAAACAATGTCACCAAAAGAAGAATTTCTAATAGAAAGATTAGAAGGTGCTCTTAGTGATGATATTAGTTGCCATTTTAGAACACCTGTAGTTGGAAATTGAAATAATATAACTTGCAAACTCTATGGGAAAGTAGCAAAGGCTGAAATTACTCGATTGAAATAGCATATTGCTCATTTTAAAGGATAAGTAGCTGGTTATCCTAGAGTTACAACTGCTATTTAGACGAGTATGATGAAACTCCTTTTAGATAATAAAGAAAAAAATGATTCAAAAAAAAAAGAAAAGAAGAATTTTAAGCAAGGTTGAGAGATGAGGAATGTAACATCTAGTTCTTTGAAAACAAAAGAAAACATGAGAAATGTAACGTACGGTTTCTTCGTAAACGAATGAAACTCACCCGATACAAAAGAAAATCCCCTGAAATGATGTAGTTAAGGTCCCAAAAAATTTGGAAAGTATTCTAGACTCTTAAAAATGAGAATCTCAGGCTCAAACAGAAAGAAAAATAGAGCTAGAATGAAGAAACAATTTCTTACAGAAAACTTACGAAATATAATGACATTTTCGTAATTTTGAGTAAATTTTAGAATTCACATAGGAGGGCTTTTTAAATGAAATTTTGAGTGCTCCAGGGTTCTTAGAGGCCCGGAAAACCATAGGAAAGCCTAGGACAACTAAAGCCCTTTCCAGTGGACATTTTCTAATATTAGTGTACCCAAACTTTAACAGATTCATTTGGGAAGGTTTTAGCTTCGATTTGACTGATTCTATAGGCATTTTACTAAATTAGAAATCTAAATTTCATAATGAAAAATACAGTTCTAAAAAAGGAGCTAAAACGAAGGAGAAACAAAAATACCAAGAACGAAGGGCAAAATGGAAATTTTTTAAAAGTGTAACTTCCTCCCACCTATATATATGATGCACCCTTCTTCTCCCTTCATGTTGCATGACTAAGTTTTGCCTAAAACTAGAGGAAAATTCTAGGGAGAGTGGCACACAAGAGGAAGGCAAAGAGGAGGAGAAATCAAAGGCTTAAGGTATGAAAATTTAGTAGCTTTTCATACTCTTTCTCTTCCAAACCTCGTCTCCTTCATTCTCCTTTATTTTCTATGATTATAATGAAGTATATGGATCTGTTTTAAGGGAGAAATTGAGGGAAAAATTTGGATTTGAAGAGAGGAGCTCAAAAAACACGAGATTTAAGTGAGAAAAAGTAAGAAAATAAGGTAAATTTTGCATCCTATAGTAGCAACTCCCCCCTTCTTCTCCATATTTTACCCCATGTATGTAGATACTAGAGGGATGGAATTTTGAGGGGAACCAAGGGCGAATTCCATGAATTTAAGGAAGAAAAGTAAGAATATGCAAAGAAATTCAAGAAAAAGCCATGGATTTTCAAGAAGCAAAACCTAGGGTTTCAAGTGCACCTTAAAAAATATAATTTTTGTATGATCATTGCTAGGCCTAAATAAGAGTTTAAATAGGCTCCCAAGATCCCTAAGAGGCTCCCCACATGCATCCTCCCTTGAGAAAACAAAGCAAACTCTAAGAAGCCCCATTTCCTCTAGAGCCTCACCCTAAAGGGGTTTGTGTAGCTAGAGAGAATTTTAAATTTTTCTAACCCCATTCTTGAGTAATGTATGATGAATGAAAGTGAGGAGAGGCCTTAGGAAAGATTTAGAACCCATAGAAAATGAATTGGTGCTTTAGGTTCCATATTATAACATAAAGAAGCAACATGTAGTTAGGCTCTTGGTTTTAATTGTGTAATGACTCCAAGAGTCTTAAAAGGAGTCAAGAATCATATTTGAGAGGAAAGAATGAAGCCTAGAATTCATTTGAGGGGTGTTGCTTCATTAGGTGCAATTATGGAACTATAATGAAGTTATAGACCAAACTAGTGTTTAAGCAAATTGTATGGCCTTAGGATTGAGTCCATGAACCTAATTGGCTTTCATAAATTGTGTCTAGGCCAAAAGAAATCTTCTCTATACTTTTGTGTGTGTGTGGCCAAAGCAAGGATCGGAGATCTAAAGGAAAAAATGTGTAATTGTGTACAAGGTAGCTCTTTCTACTTTCTCTCATGCATGGATGTGTGCTTAGCTTGTTTTGAATGTATGTATGTGCATTTTTAAGCCATAAAAAGTGTTCTAACATGACTTTAATTCCATAGTGCCATGATGTTACAATATGCTCTTACGTGATATTTTTTATGTGTGCTTGGATTTGCTTAAGTGTGGTGAGGCCAAGAACCCTTAGCCATAGTAAGGATGGGCCAAGAACCCTTGAGATTAGTTGAGACAAAGCAAAGAGTCTCCCAAAAGCAAGATGGACTCCTAAGAGTATGGTTAAGTTCAAGAATCTCTTAAAAAATGGGTGAGGCAAGTCCAATATCCATAAGAAATTGGGTGAGGCTAATCCACTTGCTTGGTAAGCCTTTGTATACTATGTATGACTTTCTTAAATGATAAAAATGCCTCTTGAATGTTTGCACATATTAACATGACTATACATGTATTTATGAGATTTGTTTATATCCATTATGTATGATTGAATGGGAGATAAGCTATTGGGATTCTTTGAATCTCATCCCTTCCTCTTCAATATCCTAACATGTTAGGTGGACTAAGAGAGCAAGGTAATGGAAGCCAATCACCTTGAAGATGAAAGTATGACATCCAAGAACATGAATTTTACTACTTTAAGGCCATACAATTGGCAAATGATGTGATTAATGAATGTATATGTATTATGATGTTATAAACATATGTAATTATGATAATATGTCATGTATGAATGAGAGAATATGTTATGTAGTCACTAGAATGTAGTTTAAGCATGTTATGACATTATAGCCCCTTGGGTGGCATTATGGAATTATGCATATGTATGGATGAGATAACCAAAATGAGATGCATAGAGTTTGGAACCATTTGGGCAGCTCACATAAGTTCTAATTATACTTTTAAACTTGTCCAAGAAATGCCAAACTCTAAGGAAAGCCATTTGGACATTTTGGTATGCTATATGGAGCCAAAATTGACCATAATGGAATCCTATATCACTTTTTATTCAAATGAACTCTTCTTGATCTAAGATTTGGCATACAATTAGAACTTGTTGAGAAATTTTTGGGAAGTTAAAGAATAGAATTTTCGGAGGTCTACAGAATATTTGATGAATTTTTAAAGTTGAAAAATTTTCTGATTTTGGTATGATACATTGTTCACTTGGTCTGAAAATGAAATCTATCACATAGGGCTCAAATGATGTCTAATAGCCACAAAATTTTATACAAAGAAATTAGACATTTCTAATGACTTGAGCCAACTAGAAACACCTTATTTGGATTTTAGAGAGGGAGATATGAATTTCAAAGAATCTATCCAGTACAGGAACTTCACCCGACCTTAGTTACTTTTTGATTAGATTTCAAGATTTAGGAATACCTGACCTAGTTTGAAGTTATTTTTTTCCTCTAGCTAACATCCACAGCTTTCAATATTGCTATCATTTACATGGAATGGATTTTTTTTAGAATTAATTGGATATTTTTGAATTTTGTTATAGAATTCTATAATAGCACCAATAAATAGTCTGACTTCTAGACTATTTCAAATGTCAAACGCCCTCTGTGTTAGATTTTTTAGTCTAGAAATATTTTCAACATAAATTAGACATGTATAGCTTTTCAGAATGGCTAAGAATGCATAATTTTGATTTTTTTAGAATTAGTTATGGTTTTTTAAAGTTGGGTAAAAAAAGAGGCAAAATCTGACCGAAATTTTATGTGTATATTTCATGCAGTCCTTCGAGTTTCTTAAGATGTATGCCACCTATAATGATTCAAATGAGTTGTATCCATATAATTAAATATGAGAATGTGTTGTAAGATCTCACACAGTCTGTGTGACACTGAATGAAATTTTCATACATGACGCAAAGCAAAGAAATGCATTTTTTTAATGGATTTTTCTTGCTTTCCTCATGAAATGTATCATATGAACATGCAAATATGATAGAAATGATCTAGAAATTATGGTGTGAAATGAAGATGATGAAATGGAAGTATTTATTTATAAAGAAATACAAATGAGGTGTGTGACTCAAGAAAGAATCAAATCACATCATAAATGGAAAGATATACAACAATTTAGACAACAAACTAGAGGATGGAAAAATATGTATGAAGAGGGTGGAAGCCTCATGTAAGGGCAAGAAGATTAGAAGATATTGCTTTTAGTTTAAGATTTACAAATGTTGATCTTTTAAGGAGTAAAAGAATGAAACAACAAAAAATTTCTAATTGTTTGATGAAAACATTGGAGAAGAAATTAGGAGAAGAAATATCAAAACTTACCATATATGAGAGTCTTCCTTTGAATTTATCTAATTCTTCTTAGTTGCATAATTTAATTACTATAATTGTTGAAATAGGTACAATAGGGGTTAAATTCCCTACCCCCTATGAGATTTTAGATGTGTATTTGACACCTGAATACCAATCCATGAGGGAATGGATAAATGGGTTAAAATGTGCATGGAAAGAAAGGGGTGTTATAATAATGTACGATGGTTAGACTAATAGAATTAGTTACATTTACATAATGAATTTTTTTGTCTATTACAATAGAAGAACTATTTTTCTAAAATCAATTGATATTTCTTTTGTTGTTAGCAGAAATACTAATTACTACCTTCAATTACTTGATCAAGTGGTAGTAGAAGTTAAAGAAGAATATGTAGTCCAAGTGGTTATAGATAATGAGGGCGTTTTAAAGGCAGCTGGAAAAAAGAACACATCTTTATTAGTCACCTTATACAGGTCATTGTCTAGGTCTATGTTTAAAAGACATTAGAAAAAATAGCAATGTAGAAAAAGTGTTAAAGGATGCAAAAATGATAACATCCTTTATATATAACCACATTTAGACCATGAATTTAATGAAAGAATATATTGGAAATAGAGATATTATTCATCTACCATTACTTGTTTTGCTACACAATTCTTGCAATTACAATCTCTTGTGAAGTAAAAGCAAACTTTAAGAAACATGTTCAACTTTGAAAAGTTTAAGAATTCTAAATTTGGCAAGGACAAATTCGGACTAGCACATGATGTAAACAAAAAAATTGAATAATGACTTTTGGATCAAAATCAATGAAATACTAAAAGTATTTAAGCCAATTGTCAAGGTACTAAGACTAGTTAATGGTGATGAGAAACTAACCATGAGTTTTATTTATGAAGCTATAGATAGAGTAAATCTATCTATACAATAAAACTGTCATTATCGCTTAACTTATAACAACATGATAAATAAAAGATAAAAATTTCTACATACTGATTTACATTTTTCCAGTAAGTTTATATATATATATATATTCTGTTGTCACAAAAAGAGAAATGTTTGTATATTAACTAATTAAGTCTATTATTTTTTCTAGGTTATTTTCTTAATCTTCAGTTTCAACTTGAGTTAAACATGGTCATTCAGTTTATAAAGAAACATTTGATGGAACCAAAAGTACAATCACCAAATTAGAAAGGAATATAGATATTGCTATTAGAGCATTAAACCAGGTCAGTTATTTTGATATAATGAATATTTGGAATATATTATTATATATTTACATTAAATTTACTATGATGTTGCATAGTTAATACTTTTTCGAGATAAGAAAGAGAACTTTGGAACGTCACAAGCTCAAAGAGCATGGTTTCAAATGGATCCCAATAAGATATAATTTCATTTTTTATCTACAAATATACATAATACAATATGTGACTTAATCAAAATGATTATTTTTATTTATAAATCAAGTTTTTGACACCAACTTTGGATAATCATAATTAATGATAGCTTTCCAGAAAGTTCTGGATGTTTACTATATGTTAAAAATCATTTTAGGCCATGAAAACTCAGATGGACCACGATTGACAACAGAAAAACACGAAAGGTTTGGCTGCCCAGGTTTGCTATTACAAGTTACTAATATGAATATCCAAAATTCATAATTGATTTTAAAAAAATGAAAACCCAACAAACCATACCATTCTGAAAAGTTATGGATGTTAACTTTATGGAAAAAATAGGTCTAGATCACGTTAGGCTCGTTTATGGACTAAATTATAATGAAATAGTACCCAAGGTCAACTAGTGTCACTGGTTCTAATGCAAAACTTTAAAAATTCATTTCTCCCTCTATAGATCTCCAAATAAGGTGCTTCTAGTTGCTATATGTCATTATGCCTAGTTTCTCCATGTAAAATTTTAGAACCATTGGACCTCATTTGACCTTCAGATGACATAAAAATGGAATTTGCTCAAGTGAATAGTACTCAAACCAAAACCAACTTCTGGGTTGAACTTTGAAAAATCATAAGAAATTCTATAGAACTCTAAATAATGCGGTTCTTGAACCGAAAAAAAAAAGCTCTATATGAGATCTATATGTGTGAAAAATCTTAGCCTCAAAATCGCTCATTTGATTAGGTTGGGGTTTAGCTCACAAAATAGGTCATTTTTGGTCCTAAAATAGTTCATTTAAGTGCCAAGTGGTCTTCCCCTTGAACTAAAACCACTTGGGCACGTGGGAAAGCTTTAAAATTGACCTCTAACCATGTCTAAAGGGTCTAAATATCCATACATTACAAAATTACTCTCCCACTTGTTGTCATACACAATGGCCTTACATGCTCATCTTCGCCATTCAATATAAAAAACATAGAATATCATTCATATGCTTCCAATTCTTATACATACATCATACATCCATATATTTACATATGTCTAAGTGGCTCGATATCATATACATCATTAAGTTACCTCATTTTCCAATAATATGGTTACAAAATGACTAGATAACAATTTTTTGTCAATCTCTCCTCTTCAAGTATGGTGGCTTCCATGTTTTGACTCACTTGGTCCACCTAGATATATTTAGATGAGGAGGAAGAGTGAGAGTCTAAGAATCCCAATAGCTCTTAACCCTTTCAATCATACATAATAGCCATGCTTTCAAGCTAAAGGATGCATATATGAGCATTTTATTATTAATAATCATACATAGAATCATTTTCACATGTAAGAAACTTATACACATTATATGTTAGCCTTTAAGAACATTGGCTTAGCCTCCCCCTTTTTTTTTAGGACTTTGCCTCACCTATTTTCAAAGGACTTTTGGCTAAGTCTCACTCCTCTTGAGACTGTTGGTTTAATCTCACCCAATCCTAAGGACTTTTGGCTTATCCTCACCTTTGCTAAGGGACTTTTGTCTTCACTAAGTTTATTCAAGCCAACCATCATTCATAAAATATATATTATGCACACAATGGTACCATGGCATGTAGAAAATCACTTGAAACATTTTTCATGGTAAAACCATACATACACACATCCAAAGACAAGGAAATAACTAAGCATGCATGAGAGAAAGGTTAGAGAGCTACTTTGAATGCAAACACACATACTTTTGCTTAATTTCTTTTCCCTTCCTTTAGCTACACCCTTACAAGTGGGTGGTGTAGGATTCCTTTGGCCTGGACTCATTAATTAGGACCCAATTATACTCTTGAAATGAAATCTAACACCACACATACTCTAGAAAACCATAGGTTCTTATTTGTTTCAATTATGGTTCCATAAGGCACCTAAGGACTTTGTTTTATTTCTTTGATGGGAGATGCATGTGAGAGGCTTCCTTGATGTCTTAAAAACTCATACCAACTTTTAGACAATTGGAAATACCACTAGGAAGCTTCACACAAACCATGGTGCAACAAAATCCCTAGAAATTGTATCTTAAATTTCAAAGGTTCTTTCTTAGATTTCTTTGCACCATCTTGTTTCCTATAGCTTAAACCTTAGGTCTCCCACTTGCTTTTGATTAGAAATTCCTCCTCCCTACAAAGCTCTCCCTTTGGTTGAACTAACACAGACAAGGAGCAAAGAAGAAGAAGCAAAGCTACATAGATAGAGTTACCTTGCTAGCCTAACTTCTTCAAGAGCTTCTTTCTTTGCCTTAGCCTCTTCTTCTAAGGACTACCTTTCTCCCTTTGAATTAAGGTCAAAACATACCCATCTCATCTATCAAAACCATGGAAAGAGAGAAAAAAAAGAGGAAAACAAAGTTTCCAAAAGGAAAGCCATAAGAAACCTTAGAATTCCATACCTTTTTCTTGGTTCCTTCCTTCTCGTTCTCCTCTTCTCTTGAATGTCTCTCTCTTAGATAGGAGTTCCCTCTATTTTAGGCTAAATAAGTCGATTAGAAGAAGCTCTAAGTGGGATACCTATTATGTGGGAGAATTGAGAAGAAACTTTGTGTATTAAAATACCATTTACGTCCCTTCTCTTGGTTAATTCATTTTAAACTCGTTTTAGTTCCTTTTCATGAACCGACTTTTCCATCATAAAACATAGGTCCTTAATTTTATAAAATAGCTTTGGAATAACTCAATTTGGATTTAAAACCTTCTTGAACAAAGAGGTTAAAGTTCAAGCCAAATGACATTAGAAAACATACACTAGAGGGAATTTAAACCATTTTAGTGGTTCCTATGGTTATTAAGGCCTCTAAGAACCCCAGGTAACTCAAATTTCCATTTAAAAATCCTTTCTTAGAGTTGTCTTAACTAAGTTTTGCTATACCAAGGGACATCTCTCGCTATTGTGAGAGCTTCTGGGCTGTTTTTGCTACAGCTTGCACTATTGTTAGAAATTCCCTAGATTTTGTATGGGCCACGAACTTACTATAGTGAATTGGCATCATAGTTATAATGAACTAGCATCCTGTCTGTGGCAAGTTGATATCCTAGTTATAATGAGGAGACTTAAAAAAATTATGAAACCTTAAGTCCTTATTTTTAAGAAAACTCGGATGTTATATTTCTACCCCCTTAAATAAAATTTCGCCCTCAAAATTGAAAATACATATCTTAGTGGAATAGCTCTGAATACTTCTTTCTCATGTCTTTCTCTAGCTCCCAGGTAGCTTCCTCGAGAGATAGCCCCTTCCAAACCACTTTTGCTAGTGGAATTGTTTTACTCCGTAACTGCTTGAGTTTAACATCCACGATCTGATCTGGTGATGATATATAAGATAGATTATCCTATAACTGTACATTTTCTTATTCTATGACATGTGAGAGGTCGGGTTAGTACTTCTTACGCTGAGATACATTGAAGACGTCATGTATTTGACTTAGGTTCAGAGGAAGGGCAAGTTTGTAGGACCTATGTACTTTAGATTGAGCTTTCTACTTTTAATGGACCTACCTAGTCTTGTGACTAGAGACACTTTAACAAAAACATGTCTCCAACCTTAAACCCTAACGGTCTTCTTCTTCTATTTGTGTAACTTTTTTGTCTATTTTATGCCATTAGAAGTTTCTTCCTTACAATTTCTATTTGTTTAGAGATCTGATCTACTAAGTCTGGGCCTATGAGGCTCCTCTCTCCAAGCTCAATCCAACACACTGAGGACCTACACTTTCTCCCATACAATGCTTTATATGGTGCCATCTGGATACTAGCATAATAACTATTATTATAAGCAAACTCTGCTAGAGGCAAGTATGTATCCTAATTACCCTTTAGCTCTAAAACACACTTTTAACATATCTTCTGGGGTTTGGATGGTCTTTTCTGTCTGACCATCTATCTGAGGGTGATAGGCTATACTAAATCTTAATCTGGTTCCTAAGGCATCCTGTAATGATCTCCACAAATTTGACATGAATCTGGGACCTCTATTTGATATTATACTCCTAGGTACACCGTGTAATCTCATTATCTCCCTAATGTACAGTTGGGCTAACTTATTTATGGTGTAAGTGGCTTTCATTGCTAAAAAATGTGCTGACTTTATTAATCTATCCAATATCACCCATATAGCATTATGCCTCGATGATGTCCTAGGTAAACCCATGACAAAATCTATGGTTATACTATCCCACTTTTACTCAGGGATATCTAGGGGCTGAAGCAACCCAACTGGCCTCTGATGCTCTATCTTGACTTTTTGACACACTAGACACTGGGAGACGTACTCAGCTATGTCTAATTTTATCTTAGGCCACCAAAATATTTTCTTTAAATCGTGATACATCTTGTTACTGCCTAAATGAATTGTATACTTACTTTTGTGTGCCTCCTCTAATATCCTTTCTCTGATTGCTACACTCCTAGGCACATACAGCCTAACCCTATACCTCACTATCCCATCGTCAGATAGATTAAAGTCTAAAGTGCTACCTTGGGACATCTAGGCTTTAATCTTTCTTATATATTCATCCTCTTGTTGGGCCTTTCTAATTTAACTCCTCAAGTAATTTTCTATGTGGGTTTCACTCATCAATAGCTTCCCCAATTGCACCTGACATGAGAGATTCGTATCCCTAAACCTCTCGATCAATTCTTGCTCTTGGATTATGATAGAGGCCATGTGTATGAATTTCCTACTTAGGACATCTGCAACTACATTAGCCTTACCTTGGTGGTATTTCAGGGTGAAGTCATAATCTTTTAAAACTTCAACCACCTTCTCTGCCTTATATTCAACTCTTTATGTTCAAACAGATACTTAAGGCTTTTATGGTCACTATAATTTTCTATAGCTGTTGCATATAAGTAGTGTCTCTATATCTTAAGTGTGAATACCACTACTGCTAGCTCTAAATTGTGCTTGGGATAGTTTTCTTCATGGGTTTTCAACTATCTAAAAGTATAAACTACCACTTTGCCCCCTACATAAGCACACATCCTAACCTTTTCTTTGAAGCATCACTATAGAGTACAAAAATTTCTTTAAGGTCAGGAAGCACTAGAACTGGGGCTGTGGTTAATCTATGCTTTAACTCTTGGAAGCTCTTCTCACACTCGTCATCCTACATAAATGCTATGTTCTTTCTAGTAAGCCTAATCAGTGGCATCGCTATCTCAGAAAAGCCCTAAATGAACCTTCTATAATACCTTGCTAAACCTAGGAAGCTCTTGATCTTTGTCACTATCCTAGGCCTCTCCCACTGTAAAATTGCCTCTACCTTATGGGGATCTATCGCGACCCCTGCCTGGGAGATCACATGGCCTAGCAACTGGATCTCGGTGAGCCAAAACTCGTACTTACTAAGTTTAGTGTACAATTGCTTCTTTCTTAGTGTTTCTAGGGCTAATCTTATGTGAGAATGTCATCTATGAAGACCACTACAAACCTATCCAGGTATAGCCTAAACACCTTGTTTATATAATCCATAAATATCGCAAGTGCATTTGTTAACCTGAAGGGTATAACTAAAAGCTCATAATGCTCTTACCTAGTTTTAAAGGCTATCTTAGGGATATCCTTAGCTTTGATCCTGAGCTGGTGATATCTTGACCTGAGGTCTATCTTGGGGAACACTGACGCTTTTACTAGCTAGTCTAGGAGGTCATCTATCTTGGGAAGATGGTACTTATTCTTGATAGTAAGTTTGTTCAATACCCTATAGTCTATACATAGCCTAAAGCTCTCGTCTTTCTTTTTTACGGATAAAACTGTAGCTCCTTATGGTGATATATAGGGTCTAACAAAACCCTTCTCTAAAAGCTCTTCTATATGTTTCTTTTACTCTACTAGCTCGGTGGGGGCCATCCTATACTTAGCCTTAGACACTAGACCCACCCCATGTACAATATCTATTGTAAACTCAACTTTTTTATCTAGGGGTTGTCCGCTAATCTCCTTAAGGAATACTTCTGGGAACTCTCTCATTATTGGGATTTCTTCTATACCTTCTTCTATCTCAACTTAGACTGAAAAGAAAACTATGAACCCCTGATAACCATGTTCTAGAGATCTCTCAGCTTAGGAGGTAGTCATAAAAGCAAGTTTAATACTAATATTGGGCACAGTTCCATATTTAGGTAAAGAAATGCTTCTGTGATAGCAATCAAGTGTGGCATTATTTATAGACATCTAGTTCATACCAATAATTAGGTCAATGTCAATAAGGGACATGCATATCAAATCAAGTGTGGTAAAATAGTGGTTAAGCTGGACTACAAAATTCAAACAAACATGAAAAGTGATAGCTCGGTTTCCTGTGGAGATGGATATATGTAAACCATAAGGCAATATATGTATACCTAGACCCAATCTCTTAGTATAGTTATAATATATAAAAGAATGGCTAGCACCCGAATCAAAGAGTTCAAGTATAGCACAATCATTAATTCTAATAGTACCTTGAATCAAATTCGGGGATTGACTAGCCTCCTGTTGTGCCAGGGCAAAAACTTTACCTTAGGTTTGTGGTCTAGGTGCAAGAGCTACCTCTCTCTACTGTGCAGGCTGTGTGTAATCTCTGGCTATATGACCTAGTTTACCACATTTGTAGCACACATTTTGCCCTGTATAACATAGTCTGCCACCATAGTTTCTGCCACATTGATTGCATACTATTGGAATGGCACTGCCTTTGGTGGACTGAGCTCATCTCTTTCTGCCCTTACCTTTTCTATTTCACTAACCTCTGTCACCTCTTTTATTGCTTCTGATGGTCTGTATCTCTTATCGGGGCCTTTTACTCTCAAGGAGGGGAAGTTTAGCATTAGGGACTGTCTGCACCGTCCTCAAGTTCCCTTCAATGACTCTATAGATCTCAACTAGGGCATTAAAGTCCCTAATCCTTTATGGCACCACCCTATCTCTAATATCAGGTAACAGACCCTTCTCTAACTTATCTACTCTCCACTTCTCATCATCATGCTTCTGTAGTTACGAGGAGTATTGGGAGAGCTTAACAAACTTTGTCACATACTAGTCTACTGACATCCCCTCAGTTTGTCTCAATAGTATAAACTCTGACTCCTTCTGATCTTGAATGGAATTGGGGAAGTATCTCTCATAGAAGGCCTAAAAGAATGTCTCCTAGGTGATTGGAAGGTTCCTTGACTTCAGTATCAGTTCAGTGCCTTTCCATCAGTAGTATACTTCTTTCTCTAACTGGAAAATGGCCATCACAGCTTTTTGCTCAAATGTATGCTCCATCACCCAAAAGATCTTCTCTAATTGCATAATCTAGGCCTCTGCTTTTTCTGTATTCAACTCCCTATCAAAGGTAGGAGGCCTGAATTTCCTGAATTGAGCTATAACTTACCTTGTGAAAGGCTACTTCAGGGTGGGAGGTGTTTGAGTTAGTGGAGTCTGAGAAGTATGTGGGTGCTAGCCTGAGGGGACCGCTTTTAAATCCTCTGGATAGTCTGAGTGTTGTGGCGGAGGAGGAGTATGCCTCTCAGCATCTCTCTGTGCAAGCCTCTTTTGTAATTGTATTATCATAGCTTGCTATTGATCGAAGCGAGCCATAATATCTTATAAGGCTTCAGTCGTTGGATCATTAGGCTCGGCCCTAGCCTCTCTAGGCTTTGGTCTAGCCATTCTAGGAGGCCTACCTTTACCTCTTCATGTGTTCACTATCCTTCTGAAACATTTCAAACTTAATCTAGTACCAAATATGAACACACACCACATTCCTATACTCAAATCATCTATGTAGCAAGTCAAATTCTCAAGCCATAACCCACCTTGACATGCCTGAACTGATATTTTGATACTAAAAATGTAATACCTTAAGCCCTTAAGCTATCTTTTCCATAAACAAGCTTCACACATATGATTTTCATAGGAGAAACAATCAAATAATGCCATAATTTAGCGTTGCGTAATACTTTACAAGTTCAAATTTTGCTCTATGAACCCTATGGACTCCTTAAAATCATCTTCTACCTATATTCCATCTAAACAAATCATAACCATCGCAAAACATTGCATACATTTCGATTTAGGAGACATATAAGAAAAATGGAGTTTTTGCCTCGGGTCTAAAATTCAAGTTTCTGATACCAACTTTGGAAAATCATAATTAATGATAGCTTTTCAAAAAACTTTGGATGTCTACTATATGTTAAAAATCATTTCAGGCCATGAAAACTTAGTTGGACCACAATTGAAAGCAGAAAAGCACGAAAGGTCCGACTGCCTAGGCTTGCTGTCACAAGTTATTGATATGAACTTTAAAATTTTATAACTAATTCTAAAAAACTAAAAACCCAGAAAAACATACTATTTTGGAAAGCTATAGATGTTAACTTTAGGGGGAAAACAAGTTCAGATCATGTTAGGCTTGTTTAGAGACTGAATTATAATGAAACAATACCCAAGGTCAACTGGCATCACTGGTTCTAATGTAAAACTTCAAAAAATTAGTTCTCCCTCTATAGACTTCCAAATGTGCTTTTAGTTGCTATAGGTCACTGTGAATGCCTAATTTTTTCATGTAAAATTTCAAAACCATTGGACCTTTTTTGAGCCTCAGATGACATAAAAATGGAATTTACTCAAGTGAATAGTATCAGACCAACACCAACATTTGGGCTGAATTTTGAAAAATCATAAGAAATTATATAGACCTCCAAATAATGTAATTCTTCAACCAACTAAAAGCTTTATATGAGATCTATATGTGTACAAAATCTTAGCCTCAAAATCACTCATTTGGTTAGGTTGGGGTTTAACTCACAAAATTGGTTATTTTTTATTCTAGAATGGTTCATTTAAGTGCCAAATGATTTTCCCCTTGAACCAAGACCACTTGGGCACATGGGAAAGCTTTAAAATAGAATTCTAACCATTTCTATAGGGCCTAGATATCCATACATTACAAAATCACTCTCCCAGTTATTGTCATATACAATGGCCTTACATGCTCATCTTTGCCATTCAATGTCAAAAACATACAATATCATTCATATGCTTCCAATTCTCATACTTACATCATATATCCATATATTTATATATGTCCAAGTCGCTAGATATCATATACATCATGAGGTTACCTCATTTTCCAACAATATGGTTATAATATGCCTAGATAACATAATTCTTTAAGTGTGGTGGCTTCCATCTCTTGGCTCACTTGGTCTACCTAGATATGTTTAGATAATAAAGGGGGAAGAGTGAGATTTTAGGAATCCTAATAGCTCTCAACCCTTTCAATCATAAATAATAGCTATGCTTTCAAGTTAAATGATGCATATATGAGCATTTTGTTACTAATAATCATACATAGAATCATTTTCATATGTAAGAAACTTATACACATCATATGTTGGCCTTCAAGAACATTGGCTTAGCCTTACCCTTTTAGGACTTTTAGACTTGCCTCACTCATTTTCAAGGAACTTTTGATTAAGCCTCACTCCTCTTGAGACTTTTGGCTTTGTCTTACCCAATCTTAGGCACTTTTGGCTCATTCTCACCTTTGCTAAGGGACTTTTGGCTTTATCAAGTTTATTCAAGCCAACCATCATTCATAAAACATATATTATGCACACAATGATACCATGGAATGTAGAAAATCACTAGAAAAATTTTTCATGGTAAAAACATACATACACACATCCAAAAATAAGAAAATAACTAAGCATGTATGAGAGAAAGGTTGCAGAGCTACTTTGAATGCAAGCATATATACTTTTTCTTGATTTCTCTTCCTTTCCTTTAGCTACACCCTTGCAAGTGGGTCGTATAGGATTCCTTTGGCCTAGATATATCAATTAGGACCTAATTACACTCTTGAAACAAATTCTAGCACCATACACACTCTAAAAGATCTTGGGTTCTTATTTGCTTCAATTATAGTTCCATAAGACACCTAAGGACTTTGTTTTATTTCTTTGATGGAAGATGCATGTGGGAGGCTTCCTTGATGCCTTAAGAACTTATACCAACTCTTAGACAATTAGAAATACTACTAAGAGGCTTCACATAAACCATGGTGCAACAAAATCTCTAGAAATTGTATCTTGAATTTCAAGGTTTCTTCTTAGATTTCTTTGCACCATTTTATTTCATATAGCCTAAACTTTAGGTTTCTCACTTGGTTTTGATTAGAAACTCCCCTTACAAGCTCTCCCTTTAGTTGAACTAACACAGACAAGGAGTAAAGAAGAAGAAGCAAAGATATATAGATAGTTACCTTGCTTGCCTAGCTTCTTTAAGAGCTTCTTTCTTTACCTTAGCCTTCTCTTCCAAGGACTAACTTTTTCCCTCTAAATCAAATTCAAAATAGACCTATCTCATCCATCAAAACCATGGAAAGAGAGAACAAAGAGTGAAAAATAAAGTTTCCAGGAGGAAAGCCATAAGAAACCTTAGAATTCCATATCTTTTTCTTAGTTCCTTCCTCCTCCTTTTCCCTTTCTCTTGAATTTCTCTCTGTTAGACAGAAGTTCCCTCTATTTTGGGCAAAATAAGTCAGTTAGAAGAAGCTCTAAATGGGATGCCTTTTATGTGGGAGAATTAAGAATAAACTTTGTGCATTAAAATACCGTTTGTGTCCCTTTTCTTGGCTAATTCATTTAGACTCATTTGAGCTCCTTTTTTTGAACTGACTTTTTCATCATAAAACATAGGTTCTTAATTTTATAAAATAGTTTTGGAATTACTTAATTTGAATTAAAAACCTTCTTGAATGAAGAGGTTAAAGTTCGAGTCAATCGAAGTTAGAAAATGTACATTGGAGGGGTTTTAAACAATTTTAGGAGTTCCTATAGTTATTAGGGCCTCTGAGAAACCTGGACAACTCAAATTTCCATTTAAAAATCCTTTCTTGGAGTTTTTTTAACTAGGTTTCGCTATAGTAAGGGACACCTTTTGCTATTATGAGAGCTTCTCAACTGTTCTCGCCACAACTTATGCTATTGCTAGAAATTCCCTAGATTTTGTATGGTCTACAAACTTGCTATAATGAATTGGCATCTTAACTATAGGGAACTGGCATCCTGGCTATAGTGAACTAGTATCCTAGTTATAGTGAGGAGACTTAAAAGAATTATGATACCTTAAGTCCTCATTTCTTTGAAAACTTAGATGTTACAGCTATATTCATACAAATGCAAGAAATAGCCTTAAGTATAAAAAATTACAGAAACTTGTCTTTACCTTTTATAATATGAAGCTAAAAATGAGGGAAAATAAGAGGTGTAGTCAAGAAGAGATAGAAAATAGTTTCAATCTAATTAATTTTAATTACATATTCCAAGAAGAGGATCCCTTGTCTCTATGGATTGTGAAAAGAAAAGGCCCATTATTAGATAGATTTCAAAATTCAGAATGACTCCCAAGAATGGATACTGATGATGAAGAGATAGAGGTTAATGATGATTCATGTGACGACCCTAATTTCTAATCTCGATAATTAAGGTTAAATACACGATTAATGAATAATAATCGAGGTTTAGAGTCGCTACAATTAACTACATTAAGAAAATATAGAAAGAATTTAAACCTTGATACTATTAGGGTCATCAACTAACATCTGTAAATAGAACATGCATAAAAGGGTTTATACCATCATTAAAGGTTTATGATTCATCCATTAATCAATTTCAACCCACAACAACCTCCCACCATTGCACTCATGCTATTCCTTAACATTAGCCTTAATGAAATTAGGGTTTCTAGGTCAAATATGGGAGTTTGGGGACCTGCGCTGTGACTTGGAACCTTCTCGCCGCGGCTAAGTTGGGTTCTAGAACTCGAAAACCAAGTTTTTAACATTGCGCCGCGGCCCAGACCTTTTGCGCCACGGCCAAATTGCTCTCGAGAATTTTCCTGACGCGACGAGTTGGACCTACGCCGCGGCCAACCTATGTGGCACTGCAGTGAGTTTTGCTACTGTAACCTTCCTACTTAATTTCCTCGACTCGCGCCGCGGCAGGACTTCTTGCACCGTGGCGAGGTTACGTTCTGTCACCCCTTGGGCGATTATTTTCACTCCGCGCCGCGGCGTCCCTCACCACTGTCACTTCCTAGGCTGCAGCGAGGCCTTCCTAGCCGTGGCGTGACTCCTTTCTGTAGCTGTTTTCCCTACATTTCGCCCTCTACACTCCATTTCTCTTCTTAGAGACCCTCTAAGATCACTCCCCCTCATTTTATATGGCTTTAATGGCATTTATCTACCTTATTTACTTAGCTATTCTTCCATTACCAATTTAAAACTTATGTGCTCATTTCTTTTCTCTAATTACCCTCTATCAACAAGTTTGTAAAGTAACAACAATAGAATATACATGATCTACTAGCAACTATCCTTTAATACTTAATCAATGGGGGCTCCATACATTAGGGGTTCATATCAATATCTCAAGGGTTACATTTCCATTGATAAGCCATATTATAGGTCAACATAAATTATAGCAGATATCATGGATCCATACAACAATTACCAAATTAAAATGAGGTTTAACCCCTCCATACATACATCCTCAGAAATCAAAATATACACGCCTACACCTGGCAATACAGACACATGATGATGCTATACAAAACTTAACAAAAATTAGCATCTACCCTATTCTACTCAGACCAAGTGTAGCTTCCCTACACCGGGCCTCAACTCATGGATGTTCATCCACTTGCTTACCCTTATCCTTCCCCGAAGAACCTTCACCTGAAATGGTAATCCTATAACACGGGGTGAGATATAAATCTCAGTAACCAAGATAATTCCATCATATATTCCAGTTTAATTACCATAAATGCATGAAGCAAAAATCAACATGTGAATCATATCAATCATATCAGTGAATGAAGCAATTAGGCTATTATGATTACTATCCCATACTAGCAATCATTTTATCACATGTTAAAGGCCATTAACACCGAGAGAGGCCCGTCCACGGCACCTACTCCCCATTGAGCACAACCTGGGCTCAGTGCATCTGGGGTTTGATCATAACCCGGTGCTCGATAGAAGCACATGCACGGGTGGCAGCCGCACCACAGCTCCACCATGGACTCACAAGGTCCAATCATAATACAATAGATAGCCAACCAATTTATTCAGCATTTCAAATCATTCATATACAGCAAATATAGAATTAAAATAGATACGTGCATGGAATTAATGTAAACCCCGGTTACCTCACTTGTAGACAGAGTTGCAACAGCCACCAATGGTACAGAGTCTCCCTATAATCATAGCATCAAATAATTACTACTCTAATCCATCATTAACAGTTACAACAAGTATCCAAGGGATTTAAATGCTATTAACTACCTAAGGAATACTTACCCAACTACCACAAATACCAAATTCGGATTTTAGTGTCCTCTTCCAGAAATCTCAATATTCCACCCAAAATGCTAAGCAATTTCGTACAAAATTAATACCCATAATATAAATTAGCTATGGGGGTCTCCAACCATCAAAGAAAGCATCAAAATGAGGGGTTTAAACTCACCTGATACCAGCCCTAACCTCAACCTACGAATTTCATCAAGAAAACCCCAAATAACCACATTTTAGATTTTGGGTAGGGTGAAAATCCTCCAAATGAAAAACTAATCAGGCCAAATTAAAGAGAAAGATGAGGGGATTAAGTTGTATAACTATTACCTTGGCTAAATCTTGCTCCAAATGTGAGAAAAGATGGAATTAAGCCAAGAACCCTAGCCTCTCCTCCTCACCTCTGAATTTCTCTCGTATTTTTTTGTGTTTTGCTGAATGGGGAAGTGGCTGGTCAGCTTTTAGGGTTTTAGGTGGGTTTAAGTTGGGTCAAGGGGCTGGGTCATGGGTTGCTCCAAGTCTAAATCCAATTGGGTTTCAGATTTTGCTTATTGGGCCAGTTTTCAATGGTTGGGCTGCAGAATTTCATTGGGCCAGTTTTTTATACATTGGGTTGCTGAAGTTTAATGGATTTTGGGCCTAATTTGAAGGGCTCAAGGGCTTGGGTCTGCACAAGGATAATTGGGCCTCCATTAGCCTCTCATCATGATTCATTAATTTGGGGCCTAGGTGAAGTTTCTATCCCAATTAATTTTCAAACCCATATTAATAATTCATCTCTCTAAAATCTTCATTCACTTAACTTGCCCAATCATCCCATGTTAATTATTCTTAATTAATCTAAATCCATGATTAGCACCTTAATTAATTTTTGGGGTGTTACAATTCAAGTTTCCATGAAGATCATAGTCAAGGTGATGATGGTGGTTTGAGTCTGCCAAGCAACAATAATGGTGGTGATGCAGCAAAAAGTGATCATGACATAGATGAAGATCAAGAACAAAATCCATATCAAGACATTTTATATACTATGTGTGATTTGGGTTTTATTGTTGATATGATATCTTTTCAGGATAGAGGCTTTGGTGATAATAGAAGATATGGATATTAATCTATAAGAGGTGGAAGGTAGTAAAGTGGTATATTAGAAGATAGTTTTTCCCCTAAATTTTCACAAAGTTTTAGTGATTTTGGCATTAGTGACTCATCTCATAGTAGTTAAAGTTACTATCCCCTATTTTATAAATAACTTTCTCATATGTCATATGATTATTATCAAATGATTCACGCACCACCATATTATCAACCTTTAATAAATTATCAAGAGCCTTATTATCACCAAGCACTAAATTTTCCTTATCAGTAAATGAAGAACACAGGTGGAGGATTTTTTTGAATATATTTTTGGATAGGGAGTAAGACAAGGTGATAATGAAAGTGAAAGTGGAGGGCTATGATCATCCATAATATTCTACAATGAGGTCATTCTAATTCTCTCTTTATAATAAGTATGTAAGCATACTTTTATATTATTTGACTTTTTCTTTTAATTTTCTCAAGTAACATTGATATGCCTATTCAAAATAAAGATTTATTTAATTAATATTGATGTTAGGCATGATATATTTACATATTTGAGGGTAGTAATGATTATATACATTTTTAAAATAATTTGTGCAATGTCAAAAAAAGAAAACACGACCGTGGTGACCACAACTTGTATTATAGCACCTCTAACGCCTACAACCGTAGTAACCATAATGCAATCACAACCATAATTTAAAACTTTTGCACTAATGGTTTTCACTCATTTACAAATAACTACCTAGGAATTTTTCACTGAAAAGTTAAGACTTTTACAAAGAGACTAAATATAAAAGAAATACATACCCTCTCAAAAGTTTTACAAATAAGCTATAAAATAAGACTTTAAAATAAATGTATATATTCCTAGACAAAACCTTATTAACTTTCCCAATGATTTAGCAAGTGTATGATCAATTTGATGAAGGAAAGCATGATAGGATCAATTTGGATATGCTTAATACATTTGGATATCCTTTTTATACGTTTTTGAATGCTTTTATATTGTTTTGAGCTTTAATGGGTAGTTCGAAATCACAAATTACTCAAAACTTGTCATTGAAGCATTAATTCCAAGCTATAGTGCAATGATTTGTTTTGCAGTTTACTTAAAACTTGAACTTGCCTTATATAGAGAAGATCCCTTCCAAATTTCACACTTCCACGATTTGAGATGATTTTCTTCTTGAATTCTCCTCAGAAGTGCCCTTAAAGACTACTAAAGCCATTACTTCTAATTTGCAAAAAGTTCTTGTAATAATTAATGCTATCCATTGAGTATTGCTTCTATAAGGCTAGGCTTCTTTCATTTCTTAATCATTTTATGAACGTTAGGGAGCTATTAAGAGCTTTTTTAGTGTAGATCCTCCTCATATCCCTTGCCTTTTCTGTCTTTGGCCTTTTTTTGCTTGAATGTTGCATCTAGTATGATTTCTAGCATGTGTGCAAAGTTGGGTTGCTATGAATCTACTATTTAAGATCAATTCAATCTTAAGTCTTCTAGTTGTTAAAGTAGCTATTGCAAACTTCGAGTCTTCAACCCTTGATTTTGCTTGCCTTGAATTTTCCTTTTCATTTTTGTTTATTAATTGTATTTTTCCATCATTTGAGTGAAGTTTGATTTTCCCTAGTATTTGTGCAAATCTTCTTTAGTTTTCCTTTATTAATGCCCTAGCTATTGGTTGTCTCATCCCTTTTAAGTATCCCTTGATTCTTGGCTATATATCTTGGTTGAGATGTCATCTTTAATTCCTTGAATGTTGGCTTTTAGATTTTTGCCCTCCTTGAATGCTTATTGCATTTAAGGAGTACGTTGACTTCCCCATCATGCATTAGTCTTCTGTAATCCCTTGATTGCCTTTTTTTAAAAACCAAAAACAATCTAAACCATATATGTAATTTACCAAGGCAATTAACACATTTATTTATTTATTGGTAGAAACATATTTTGAATATTTAATAATGCTATCAAACTTATTTTGATAATACTTTAGAAAAAAATATTAATATCTATCACACCCAAAAATGCGACCGCCTGGCGCTTTTAAAAAGAAATTTTAAAAAGAAGAAATTTCGATTTAATCTCCAAAGAAAATGAAGATTGAAATCGAAACTAAAATAAGTAGTAGAGTCGCCACCAAAATTTTAGTTTTTGAAAAGGCAAAACTTTGGAAAAGCCTTTTATTTGAAAAATAAGAAAAATGTCTACGAACCAGAGAGTAAGTTCGGGAGTCGATTGTGAGTGGGGAAGGTGTTAGGCACCCTACAACACCCATTGCTAAGAACGGTTATCCTAAGTCAGTTGTGTAAAATAAATATGGCCTTTAGTCTATTTTGATTCTCCTAACAAATTACATGCAAGATAAAGAATAAAGACAAAAGAAATAAAGTCGAAAAAGAAAAAGAAAAAAGAAATTAAAAAACAAAGTTAGAAAAAATAGAAAGAAGAGAAATTAAGAAAATAAAAATTAAATTGAAAATTTTATTTACAAAGGCAGACTTGACCTAGGATGAAAGCCTAGGGCCTACGTACCCCTCAAAGGGATCAAAGTCCACGTAGTTCGACTAGGGATTGCATTTGGTTGGCGTTTCTTTTTTTGTTTTTGTTTTTGTTTTTGTTTTTTCTCTTTTTTTTTTTCATTTTACTTTTGTGTTTTGTGTTTTTCTCTTTTTTTTCATTTTACTTTTGTTTTTGTTTTTTTTTTCCCTTTTTTTTGTTTTTTGTTTTTTTTGTGTGTTCTTTATTTTTTTATTTTTTTGGGTTTCGGTATTGTTGTTTTTTTTTTAAAAAGACAAAGAAAATAAATTACTTTTTCCTTTAACAAGTAAAACAAGTTTTGAAATTGGTTGATGTGTTTTGATTTGCTAAAGGAAAATTTAATTTAATTTTTCTTACCTTTTTTCAATTTTCCTCTTGCTTATCATTTTTTGTTTTTCAATCATTTTCATTTCATTTTTTTGTTTGTTTTTATTACCCTTTTCTTTATTTTTTCATCTTATTTTGTTTTTGTTTGTTTCTTTTTTTGTTGTTATTTTTTTTCCATTTTTTTCTATTTTTAATCTCTTTTTGGTTTTGTTATCATTTTCTTTTTTGTTTTTCTATTTGTTTCTCTCTTTTTTTTTTTGTTAATTTTTATTTTGTGTTCTATTTTTTTTCTTCTCTTTGTTTTAAATTCAATTTTTTTAAATAATTTTTTTGTATATTTTTGTTTTTGTGTTTTTTTTTTGCTTTTTGATTTTTGTTTGGTTTTTGGTCTTTTTTGTTTGTTTGTTTCATTATTATTATTATTATTATTATTATTATTATTATTTTAGAAGAGAAAAAAAAATAAAAATCATTTTAAACTTTTACCAAGAAAACAAGTTAAAGATTGATTTGTATGTCTTAATGTGTGAAGACCAAGATAATCTCATTCCCCTTTTCCATCTCCTTTTTTTAATTTCTAATTTTATTTTATTTTTTGTATTGCTGTCTTGTGTTGAAACACCTTTTTCTAGTTTTTGTAAAACATATATTTACTTCTGATTTTATTGAATGAAAATTAAAGAAAAACTCTAAAGTCTCCAAAAAGAATAACTGATTTTTGCTTATCCTTTTTTGTTTTTTTTTTTCATTTTTTTTTCTTTTCCTTTGTCTTTTTTTTTTTTGTTTTTATGAAATATAATTTTATTAAAGGAAACTTTGAGAAAAGTTTACCAATCTTAAAAAGTTTAATTCTTATCTACTTTTTTATTTTTTTGTTGGGTTGTTTTTTTTTGTTCCTATTTGAAAATACGTTCTTGCTAAATTTAAAGAAACCAATTCGACTTTGACAAGTGAAACCCAAAATTTTTTTAATGTAAACTGGAGTCCTAAATAGGTACCAAGGAGGCTTATTACTTCACATGACTCATTTGGTTTAACTCCTATGCGTCTGAGGGGATAAAACATCCCACACAGCGATTCTAACGACGAAATAAAAACAAAAATGGTAATTATATATGAATTGACCGCTAAGGAAATCCACCGAAATCAATTTTACATGAGCTGAAATTATGTCTAATTAGCATCCCTTTAAAAAAGAAATCCTTTTTATATCCCCTTTTCATTATTCCTTATCACACATATATTTTTATTTGATTTTACTTTTTGATTGACTTTCTTCCTCATTTTTATTTCTTAAACCCGTGTTGTTTTCGTGAAGCATGCCTTATGGGAATCTCCTCCTCTTTCCCTTGCTAACTAATGTTGTGCTGGATTAGAGGGGTAACCACGAACTTCAAACAGAACCAAATATCTACCAAGGCGAGGCTAAGATTTGTATGGACTTACTCATGTAGCCAGGATCCTCTCAGGGATAGGTTTCATTCTCACTCAGCATTCAAGGAAGATGAAATCAAAAACAGAACCAAAATCATGGATTAAAACCCCCCACGAAGCATACCACCATTCATCATACATACGTATTCATACAATTTTTTTTCAACTCTGAAACATACCAACATTCAGCACAAAATCACGGCAGGGGAAAACCTAAACAGACCCAACAACGATTTACATAATCAAACGCAAAAGTTTAACTCAAATTTCTCTTAGGCATTCTATTGAACACCTGCTGAGCACATCTCCAAACATACAATAAACATGACATTTCGGATTCTAGTTTTTCCATTTCAACTCTACATTATCGATGAACACAAACAAGAACAGCCAATCCCAGTGGCTTACCTGTAGGGATGGTAGTTGAACAAGGAATTCTTCGGTTTCCAATGCTGCTTTGGCTCTTGTTTTTCTGCCTCTGTTCCTTGAATCCAGAGATCTCCTCGGCCTCCCCTCTGATTCTCAGTTCGTTTCTGGTCCCTCTCGCTCTCTCTATTCCTCTTTGATTTTTCTCCCTCGATCTCTTTCCTTTTTCGGTCTACCACTCCCTTTTTTCTTCCTCTGTCTCTCGATTTCTCCGGTTTCTCCTCTCTGTCCCTCACAAGTCTCGCCTTCCCTCTTTCTCCATTTTTTTCAGTTCTCCTCCTCCGCCTTCGATTTTTCCCGGGTCCTCCTCCTTGTTTTTTTTCGACTTCCCCTCTCGGTTTTCTTGATTTTTTGAGTCCCTCTCTCCCTTTGATCCCCGATTTTTTGCTCTCTTGAGTCTCTTCCCCTGATCCCCGAAAGCTCTTCGGTTTCTCCTTGAAACTGGGTTACCTCTCTTTGATCTTTATTAGTCTAAGTTTTTTTTTATGGGCTTGGGACCACTGAATTTTCGGGCAAGGTTAGCCCAATTTTCTTTTCGAAATTTTTGTATTTGTTCTTTTCGCTTTTTCTTTTTTTCCTTTCTTGATTTTTATTTTTATATTTTTATGTTTTGATTTTTTGATTATTCTGATTTGATTTTTTTTAACAAAAAATTTTAATCGAGTTTTTGTTAATTTTCTATGGCTTTGGGTTCTTTTTTCATATTTTGTTATTTTGATTTTTATTATGTTCGGACAAAATACGCTGTTCACAGTTGCCCCTCTTTACTTGTTTCTTGGGCGATGAGGTTAAGAATGTAATTTTTAGTATTTTATATAAGAAACAAGTAAAAATAAGAACACGTATTTTGTCTAAGATGAAGAAGCAACCCAAGTAAAATATGGTGTTTACAGGTTGCTCCTCTTTACTTATTCTTTAAGCGAGGAGAGTAAAAATACAATTTTTGATATCCTTAGCTTAAGAATAAGTAAAGATGGAAACGTATATTTTGTTTAAGGAGCTAACAGATAAAAGTGAATTAACTTACCTAAAAATGTCGTGACCTGATCAAAGAGAAAGAAAGTAATTTAGTTATGAAGAGGATGCCTGTTCTGATGCAGGACTTTTGCTAGTGCCTGTTTTGGTGCCTGGCCTATTCAGGGCTTGAAAAAAAAGGTGCCTGGCCAATGCAGGACTTGAAAAGTGCCTGGCCAATGCAGGGCTTTAAAAGTGCCTAGCCAATGTAGGTTTTGAAAAGTGCCTGACCTATGTAGGGCTTTAAGGGTGCCTAGCTAATGTAGGGCTTGAAAAGTGCCTGGCCAATGCAGGGCTTTAAGGGTGCCTAGCCAATGCAGGGCTTTAAGGGTGCCTAACCAATGTAAGACTTGAAAAGTGCCTGACCTATGCAGGGCTTTAAGGGTGCCTAGCCAATGTAGGGCTTGAAAAGTGTCTGGCCAATACAAGGTTTTAAGGGTGCCTAGCCAATGTAGGACTTGAAAAGTGCCTAACCAATGTAGGGCTTTAAGGGTGCTTAGCCAATGTAGGACTTAAAAAGTGCCTAGCCAATGTAGGGCTTTAAGGATGCCTAACCAATGTAGGGCTTTAAGGATGCCTAGCTAATGTAGGGCTTGAAAAGTGCCTAGCCAATGTAGGGCTTTAAGGGTGCCTAGCCAATGTAGGATTTGAAAGGTGCCTAGCCAATGTAGGGCTTGAAGGGTGCCTAGCCAATGTAGGGCTTGAAAAGTGCCTGGCCAATGCAGGGCTTGAAGGGTGCCTAGCCAATGTAGGGCTTGAAAAGTGCCTGGCCAATGCAGGGCTTGAAAAGTGCCTGGCCAATGTAGGGCTTTAAGGGTGCCTAGCCAATGTAAGGCTTGAAAAGTGCTTAGCCAATGTAGGGCTTGAAAAGTGCCTAGCCAATGTAGGACTTGAAGGGTGCCTAGCCAATGTAGGACTTGAAAAGTGCCTGGCCAATGCAGGGTTTTAAGGGTGTCTAGCCAATGTAGGACTTGAAAAGTGCCTAGCCAATGCAGGGCTTGAAAAGTGCCTGGCCAATGCAGGGCTTTAAGGGTACCTAACCAATGTAAGACTTAAAAAGTGCCTGACCTATGCAGGGCTTTAAGGGTGCCTAGCCAATGTAGGGCTTGAAGGGTGCCTAGTCAATGTAGGGCTTGAAAAGTGCTTGGCCAATGTAGGACTTTGAAGTTTACTTTTTGTATAGGTCTTTCTGAGTCAGAAGGCTTTGCTTTTTCATCTACCTAAGTTTTATGCAAGGTACGCACCTACAAGAACCAGTACATATGAAAATTCTTGTTTCCTTTCCACTTTTGCTTGTACCCATAGTGAATTGGGATTCATGCAAGATTTTGACGTTCAATTATCCTGGTATGAACTAAGGCCTATGCAATGTGTGCAAATGTGGAATACATGAGACAATTGATGCTTCCTTTCATGAAATGCAGATCTTTTTCTCACCCTATTGTATGAGTATGTGAGGTGCTTCATTTATTGTCATTTAGATGGTTTGCAATTTTCTTTCCTCTTTCATGTGTTTTTTTTCCTCTCTTCTTTTTTTGGCTTTGCATCTTGTTATAATTTAGTGTTTTCATTGTCAAGGATGTTGATTCAAAAAAAAAATGTATTGATTTTTGATTTTTTTTAACTAATCAATTACAGCGGAATAGATTATTGCTTTTCCTAAATGCAATGCCCATCTAGCCAGACCTTGAGTACCTTAGGCTGCGTTCCACTTATAACTCTCAATTCTTTATCATCAAAGAATTTTGTATGTTATCCTTGAAACTACAACTATCCTCTTCTTTTTTTTTTTATTGGTTTGCCCTTTTGAGTAACGATAAGGGGTTTGCGGAGGATAAGTGATCCAACAAAAATGCCAACCATGTCATGCCAAGTAACCGTTTTGATAAATGTCAATTTTGAGTTATCGATTACAGACTAAGAATGAAGCGTATTTGAGACTTACGAGAGATGATTTTATTAGCAAGTTTGCCAAAGGAAATGCCTGGTAGTTCAGACAGACAAAGAAAAAGACCATGACGATAAAAACAAAACAAAACAAACAAACAAGCAAACAATAGAACTAAAAGAACTTGTCTCAAGAAGTTCTTTCAAAGATTGTCCTCTACAATTGGTCCCGTATGTCCCTATAAAACAATTTGTTGTGTAACCCGAGATATGCATCTCATCCAACCTGAGCTATGATCCTCGAATTTTGCCCGCCAAAGTGGCTTCCAAATTTTGCCCCCCAAAGTGGCTTCCAAATTTTGCCCCCTACTTTCGCCTAGGCACCTCCTTGCATTACCATGCTTTTCCTCTTTAGCTCTTTTTGATTGATTTTTTCTTAGTTTTTTTTCTTTTTCTTTTTCTTTTTTTTTTTGGCTTTAACTTTTGCCTAGGCCGCCCTTTCGGGTTTTCAACCTAGCTAGCTTTTCCTTTTACGCAAAATACTTTTTAACTACATCCGAATTGAGAGGTTTGGTTAGTTCACGACCATCCATGACCATCAGAACTAATGCTCCTCCTGAAAAAGCATGTTTAATGACGTAATGACCTTTATAAGTGGGAGCCCATTTGCCCCGAGCGTCCTCCTAATTTGGCAATATTCTTTTGAGGACTAGGTCACCAACTTTGAACTCACGAGGATGGAGCTTTTTGTTAAAAGCCCTCACCATCCTCCTTTGATACAATTGTCCGCGACACATTGCAGCAAGTCTTCATCCCTCAATCATATTCAATTGCTCATACCGGGTTCTTATCCAATCGCTTTCGTCTAAATTAGATTCAATTAATACCCGTAACGATGGGATTTCGACCTCAATGGGCATGACAGCTTCCATTCCATAAACCAAGGAATAAGGAGTTGCCCCAGTCGAGGTACGCACAATGGTGCGATACCCATGCAATGCGTATGGGAGCATTTCATGCCAATCCTTATAAGTGACTGTCATCTTAGCAATGATCTTTTTTATATTCTTATTTACTGCTTCTACGGCCCCGTTCATCTGTGGCCGATACGGTGCTGAATTATGGTGTTTGATCTTGAATTGTTCACAGAGCTTAGAGATTTTTGCCCCATTCAGGTTCGGTGCATTATCAGTAATGATTTTCTCTGGCAGTCTGTAACGATAAATGATATTTACCTTGAGGAACTTGCAAAAAGCCTTCTGAGTGATACTAGCAAAGGAATTGGCTTCATTCCACTTTATGAAATAATCAATGGCAACCAAGATAAAATGGTGTCCGTTTGAAGCTTTAGGGTTGATTGGTCCAATCACGTCGATGCCCCACATTGAAAATGGCCACGGTCCCACCAAATTGTGTAGTGAGATTGGCGGTGCATTAATTTTGTCTGAATAAATTTGACATTTATGACATTTCCGAACATATTCAGTACAATCCTTCTCCATGGTCAACCAAAAGTACCCGCACCTTTGGATTTGCTTAGTCAGAGTATGACCGTTAGCATGCATACCGCATATTCCTTTATGAACCTCTGTGACCACTTTCTGTGCCTCCTTGGCATCTATACATCGCAATAGCGTGCCATCATGGTTTCTCTTGTATAAAACGCCATTGCTAATGAAGAAATTCATAGCTAGACGTTGAATCGTCTTTTTATCACTCTCACTGGCCTCAACTGGGTATTCCCTACTTGTCATATAAGTCATGATGTCATGATACCAAGGTCGCCCATCCTATTCTTCCGCTATATTTAGGCAATACACAGGCGAATCCCTGGCCTCCACTCGAAGTGGCTGGACCTGGACTCCGTAGTCGAGTCGAATCATTACAGCTAAGGTAGCCAAAGCATCAGCGAATTGATTTTTGTCTCGGGTCACATGATGGAAGTTAATTTCTTCAAATTGGCTGATTAGCTGAACCAAAAATTTTTGATACGAAATCAGCTTTGACTCCTTAGTTTGCCATTCTCCAGTCACCTGATGGATTATGAGGGCAGAGTCCCCAAAAACTTCCAAACTTTTTATACCAAGGGTTAAGGCAGCATTCAACCCACTGATGCAGGCTTCATATTCTGCCACGCTGTTGGTACATTCGAACTCTAATTTAACAGCAACGGGGAACTGCTTTCCTTCAGGCGATACGACCACAGCCCCAACGCCATAACCATGCATATTGGTAGTGCCATCGAAATACATCTTCCATTTTCCATCACCACCATCCTTGTCATCTTCATTATCCTCTATAGCGAGTATGTCTTCGTCAGGGAAATGAAAATCTAATGGTTGGTATTCATCCATAGGATTCTCGGCTAGATGATCTGCTATGACGCTTCCTTTTATGGACTTTCGAGTCATGTACTTGACGTCGTACTCAGACAGGATCACTTGCCATTTAGAGACTCTTCCTGAAACATGTGGGCTTTCAAAAATATATTTGATAGGATCCATTCTGGAGATTAGCCATGTAGTATAATAAAGCATATACTGTCATAGCTGTTTGGTGGTCCATATCAACCCGCAACAAATTTTTTCAATCAATGGATAACGTGCTTCACATTCATTGAACTTTTTGCTTAGGTAATAAACTGTTTGGTCTTTCTTTCTAAAAGCATCATGTTGCCCCAATACAGCCCCCATTGACCTTGGCAGGATTGTCAGATAAAGAATCAAAGGTCGTCCTGGTGTAGGTGGAACTAAGACTGGGGGACTTGATAGATACCCTTTAATTTTGTCAAAGGCTTCTTGGCAGCTATCGTTCCATTCTTCAATGTGGTTCTTCTTCAACAATTTGAAAATTGGCTCGCAAGTTGCAGTTAGATTGGCGATGAACCTTGCTATATAATTAAGTCAGCCTAAAAAGCTTCGTACTTCTTTTGTCATTTGGGGGAATGACATTTCTTGAATAGCTCGTATTTTATCAGAGTCTATCTCTATTCCCTTTTGACTTACCATGAAACCCAATAATTTTCCAGTCAAAGCCCCAAAGATGCATTTGTTGGGGTTTAACCGAAGCTTGTATTCACATAGTCTTTCAAACAACTTCCTTAATACCACCACATGACTTTCCCCTTGTGCAAATTTGTCCACCATATCATCGACGTATACCTCAATCTCCTTGTGCATCATATTATGAAAGAGTGCCATCATAGCTCATTGGTAAGTTACCCCAGCATTTTTCATCCCAAATGGCATTACTCTATAACAGTATGTTCCCCATGGTGTGATGAATGTAGTCTTTTCCTTATGGTCCTCATGCATAAGAATTTGGTTATACCCTGAATAACTATCCATGAAGGAATACCGGTAAGCTCATTCTGTGTTATCAACTAAAATGTCTATGTGAGGTAATGGAAAATCATCTTTCGGGCTTGCTTTGTTCAAGTCCCTATAATCAACACACGTGCGAACCCTTCCATCCTTTTTGGGGACAGGTACAATGTTTGCTACCCATTGCGGGTATGTGGATACCTAAAGAAAACCTACTTCTAGTTGCTTTATGACCTCCTCTTTTATCTTTAACGACATCTCATGGTGCATCTGTCTCAGTTTCTGTTTCTTAGGTTCAATGTTTCGGAGTAAAGGAATCTTATGAGAAGCAATCTTCGGGTCAAGTCCAGGCATGTATTGATAAGACCATGCAAAGACATCTATATATTCTTTGAAGAGTTGAATCATTTCCTCTCTCTCCAGATTATCCACTATCTTGACCTCTCTTTTATGTTCTTCCATCCCCAAATTGATGTTTTCAATTGCTTCTTCGTGAAGGCGAATACCCTTATCCATGGAATCGAGCAACTTTTCGAAGGTCTGGGTTGACTCTTCATCATCAGATTCAGAATCATGCATATCCAAAGTAACACACAAATCATTCTGCGGGGACTCGGGAACCTCTGCATTGGGCAAGAGTCTCAAGGAAAGCAATATCCTGGAGGAAGGAACAGAGCAAAATAAACAGAAAGAGAAAAAATAGAAGTGAAAAGGGCAGAATATCCAAGCAATTATCATTTCATTTGCAACATACCATCGTCATTCATAAAGTACCATTTGAAATTAGGACACAAGAACAGAAGGAAAAAGATAAGAGAACAAAAGAAAATAAAGCAAGACATGATCAAAACAATTACTTTAATGCTACGACATCGGGGATATTCTCGATTTCCCAATTATCCAATCTTTCTCCCAAATCGTCAACTGAAACCCAAGTCTTGACTCCTTGCAGGACTGCATCATTAATCATCGAGATGTTTAGCCGATTCATGACTTCCGAGGGGGTTGGAAATGTCTCCCTAAGGTGAGGGATTCTTAGCTTTTCTTGCCCCTTATTCCATTTCGTGCTTGGTTGCTCCTTAACTTGGTTCGATAGCAAGATTTCATACCCTAATCCTTGCCGATTGAAGTTTTCTGGGAGAGTAATAGGGCGTTTACCCCTTTGCAGATGTATTCTCAATCCCTTTCTAGGTTAGAACCCACTCCTTTATAGGATCTTTATCACAACCTGATTAACGTTTCCAATGTTAGGATTAGGTTCATCCATCTCTAAGCTCTGAAACATCGCTTCCACGTCCTGCTTAGCAGCCTCAATATACGGCACAGAACTAGGCTTACTTAGCATTATCTCTTCTTTGCCCTTAATAGTGATTATCCTCCCCTCGTCAATGAACTTGACTCTTTGATGAAACGTGGAAGGCACAGCACCGGCAGAATGGATCCAAGGCCTGCCTAGCAGCATCGTATAGGATGGATCTATATTCATCACTTGAAAATCCACCACGAATGTTTTTGGCCCAATCTCTAAAGACAAACGAGTATTGCCAATCACTACTTTTTTAGAGCCATCGAATGCCCTAACCACCACATCACTTTTTTCAATGTGTGACGCCTTAGTTGCCAGTTGCTCGAATGTGGCCAGTGGCAACACATTTAGTGTCGACCCTCCATCAATCAGAACCTTTGCAATTATGAACCCATTGCATTTCAGTGTCATGTGTAGGGCCTTTGGTTGATTAGAGGACATTCCTACGACTTCTTCTTCAGAAAAAGAGATGGTGGATGTAGACTTGACGATATTCATTACACTAGCTACTTTTTCTGGGGTGACATCAGGCCGCACATATGCTTCCTCTAAGACTTTTTGTAAAGCTCGACGATGTACTTCCGAGCTCATGACTAAGGACCACATTGAAATTCACACTGGAGTTTTCTTTAATTGCTCTACCATATCATATTCACTTTGTTTCATGATTCGCAGGAATTCTTTGTCAGTGTTGTCTTCCTTGTCTTCTTTATCTTTCACCTGATCAATTCCTTTTCCCTTCTCATGCTTGTCACTGCTTGCCGGGAGATAAGCTCTGCCACTCGGGTAATACCTCATGCTCCAACCATACTTGTGACAGGTTTTTTTTCTATTTTTGTGATCACCGCCTGAGTTACAGGATAGTTAAAGGTCTTCTCATATTTCCACGGGACTGCATGGTTGCTTTGATATGGGAATGGAGCCGGCATATTGATAACCACTGTAGGTTGCCTCAGGGAAGGGGAACAAGATGGCCCCGATGATGTAGAAGGATTTCCAACAGCGAGGGTAATCATTTCTGGTCGTCCAGTGGGGAAAAAAATGTCGACATACTTCTCTTCCATCGTGCTAACTTCTTCTTCTAGCTTCTCCATAACCATAACTCCTAGTGTCATTAATTTCTTCAAAGCTTCCAGAAACTGCCCACAATTCTCAATGTCATGATCCATATTTTGCTGATGAAAGTCACAAAATTTACCTAGTAGCCCGACAATACCCCAACGATCTTTTCTTTCGGTGATTCTAACATATACCCGGCCGATTGAAGATTAACTAACAGAGTTTTCATTGATAATTTAACGGCATTAGGATTCTTAGAGAACTCTGGTTCCTCTTCAACGGCATTTACCTGTCCCCCATGACTAGGTAAAAGGTTAGTGGCGATTGTTGAATTGTCCCTAGGTTTAAGTTGGATGTGGTTGGACTTAATCAGATCCAGTACATTTCTCTTAAAGGTGACACAATTCTCGATTGAATGCCCCAGGACACCCATATGGTATTCACAAGAAACGTTAGGGTTGTACCATGCTGGATACGGTGGCTGCATTGGTTTTACACGTCGAGGCCCTAAAAGTTTAGCATCCAACAACTTCTTATACAATTCCACATTGGTGGAATTAAAGTTGGGCCAAGGGCGATCATCCTTTGGTCGTGCATAAGTCATCCTCTCATGTTGCCCTTATCTATTCATAACTGGTATAATGGAGTTTGACCTTGATTTCCTCTATTTACTTGATAAGGAACAGACTGTTGTGAATATGGTCTTGCAGGTTGGATGTAATTTATGTCTCCCTCTTTCTTCTTCAATCCTTGACTCTTTTTTAAGTTACTTTCTGACTGAAGGGATGAAAGTCTCCCATCTCTGATGTCTGCATCTATCCTCTCCCCAATTTCAATAAGGTCAACAAAATCTACAACATGGGTCCCCAACATAATCTTATAAAATGGGTTCGAGAGAGTTCGAATGAAATAGGAGCAAAACTCAGATCCAATCATTGGAGGTTGGACTTGGGAAGCCATCAATCTCCACCTCTAAGCATATTTTTTAAATGATTCCATTGACTTCTTACTCATCCTTTTCAGCTGTTCCCTAGTTGGGGCAATGTCAAGATTGAATTTATATTACTTCATGAAAGTTTCTATGAGGTCTCTCCATCTCTGAAGTTTTGAATGGTCTAACTGCATATACCATAACAAGGCAGACCCCATCAGGCTCTTCGGAAAGAAGTTGATCAGAAACTTCTCGTCTCTTGACCAGACAGTCATCTTCGTACAATATGATCTCAAATGATATATTGGATTGCCGGTGCCATCATATTTGTCAAAATCAAGGACTTTGAATTTCCTCGGGATTGAAACTTCTGGAATCATGCACAATTCCTCCACGTCCAGTGAACCCCAGGTGTTGGTTCCCCGTAAGTTTCGCAACTGATCCTGGACCTCCCCTAACTTTTTCTCCCAATCCTCCTTATCATAATTAGCTTTCCCCTTGTTCTCTGTAGTTGGGATCTGAAATGTATAGGTGGGGTCATAACCGGGAAATTCTTGTGTGTCCTTCATTTCATCATGGGGACCATGTTTGTCGGATGTTTTCATTGGAGGATTCTGGATAGTCTTTTGCCTTTGTGCAGCCTCTGCTATCTGGTCAAAGTGTGCTTCAGGTATGACCACTCTCGGTAAGCTCGTTCTTACCTTTGGGATATTAGCAGTGGCATGTGGATGATTGGATACTCTAGGTGAGGAGTCGATAGCCTTTCCCTTTAGCGTCTCGACGAGAATTTTCATTGTTTCACTCATCTGAGCGAGTTGATTCTCCATAGCTGTCATTCGACTGTTCATTGCAACTGTATCTTCCTCAACTCTCTGGCTACCTTCCACTTGATGTTCTTCCATGAGCCTAGTTCTCGAACGCGTGCTATATACTTTAGTAGGACGGGTCTGGTTAGATGGAACGCATTTTAGAGGTGCAATATTGTCTTCTTTTTATTTCACTCCTTATATTCTTTTTCTTTATTCTGTAGAGATAAGACAAATTTAGTGATATTGGAAAAAAGTAGAAAGAGCTTTTTTTTTTTTTTTATATCTTCATGATTATGGTTATTTATTTCTCCTTTTGTGTATTAACTCAGGTTAACCGTTTTGACATAATGGCGGAGGAACATCGGGCCCTTTGATTCTTAAAGGATTTCGTTAATCCACATAAAAACATCAAAGTTGACATTTAACACAAGAGGGGATTGAAACCCCTACATGATTGGGTCTTCATGTTTATCAGAGTTTTTCCTTTTAGATGGCCAACATACGGGAAGTAGAATTCCTGTCCTTCTATAACAAATCCTTAAATGGTACATTACATCAGCATCTTTGGAAATTAACAGCTATTGAGGTACGTTAACTCGTTTACAATATCCTTACACAACATAAAAAATTCTGTCATTTCCTTCAGTGTGTTCAATGGATTAGCTAGGCCCTCGGCTGCTTTAAGTGAACTCGTGAAACTAGGGAGGATCTCATCTGCAAGGAGGATCAATTTTTTGAACCAGGATATGAACATTTCCTTCTCTGTGACTCGCTCGATGTGGAGTGTCTTCCATGTCTCAATCATCTTGGCTTGCTGATTAAGCTGCTCCACCAGGTTTTGGATTATTGCAGCATTGTCACTTCTGATGATGGACAATTCGTTCATCTTCCTTTCCAATTCCCTGGCCAGCATGTCAATTTCTCATCGAGTCCTACTAGATTCAAATTTCTACATTTGTCTTTCTAGTGCATCTTTTTCCTTAAGGACTTTTATCAATTGGGCCCTACTAATATGCATCTTCTTTTCATTTTCAGTTACTCGCTGTTGAGCTTCCTCTATGGTATCCTTCAATCTTGCATTTTCTTCCTTCAACCTTTTCATCTCGACATTTCCCCCACTTCCCTTGTATCTCTTTGCCCTATCTGTTTCTGCTTGCAGGACCGCACATTCACCTCGTATCTGGTTCAAATTCCTCAAGCGTTCTTGCTTGTTTTCTTCCAAAACCCTCAATTCTTCTTTCTTTTCTTCGACTTGCCTTGCTAATTTTCTATCAATCACTTGTATGTCATTGCCAAGTATAGGATCCAGTGGTCCGAAAGAAGGGTTAGCCCCCTTCGCCCTTCCCTTTAGCCATTCTCGATATTCCTTAGTGGTAGCCACAAATCGTTTGCCTAGCTCACACTTTCCTTTGCATATTACTTGGCTCCATGCGCTTCTTATTTTTTGGCAAAGCACCTTAGCTTCCGGGTCATCATGATAAAAGTGAATCAATCATATGGCCTCTTTAGATGGGATGTCCTGTTTATATGTGAACTGTTGATGAACAACTGATGGGTTGTAATTAATGCAACCTCGAGGGCTTATTAGTGGTACATTCAAGAATTCTCTGCAACAGTATATGATTTCTTCACTTTCCCACCAAGCCAGTTTCCACCAAACTGTATTTTCGTTCAACTGACTAAGGGATCGTGCCCAATCATCACGAGTCATCTTTGAAGAGGACAAGATAGCACCTTCACGATTAAGAAAATCCTTAACCGGGTGGTGAATAGTGTCATGTCATCGACGCAATTGATATTGTCTCCCATAAATATGATTGAACATCCAAATAGTGAGAAGTTGTAGACAACACTTCAATTTCCCTTCATTTTCTTGTTGACAGAAGCTTACGGTCAAGAATGTTTCTGCTAGAACAGCTAGCATAGGATTTACAAGATGATTTTCCACCTTCCACAAAACACTCGTGGCCGCCAAATCAATTATCCCCACTGCTGAGGGAAACAACACTAATCCGTATATGGCTAAGGCGAGGACCCTCTTAAAAGTCACCCAATCTTCCTTCTCGGCTAGGATCTTCAAACGCCCTTCTACGTACTTCCTCAAAAGGCCTTCAGTTTGCCCTCTCTGATGTAATTGGATTCTACTAGGATCCTCCCCTAAAATCTGAGCCACTATGCATTTTGATGGTAAATGTCCCAGATAATAATAAATTGAGGCATCTTTTCCCAGAGGTGTACTCATAAAACTCTCATATTCTTCTAAAGTGGGTGTGATTTAGAATATGGAGAATGTAAAACACCTTAATGAACTATCCCAATGCTGGGTTAAGGCCGAAAGTGCCTCTGGCTGTACCGGTATCCGCAACAAGTCTAGAATGTCCCCATAATCCCTTCGAAAATCTCGAATGTGCCTTCCACTTAATTTCTCACTTAGCACAGCTAGGCTTTCAACCGATTCAGCTTCTGCCTTGATTTTTAGTTTTGTTCCAGTCACAATTAGGCCAATTTGTCTTGAATTCAGATATCGTCTATTGCCCAAAGGTTCCATTACCTCCATTATGCCAGTCGATACGTATAACTGTTCATTGTTTCAAAATATCAAAGCTTATTGGTTAGCGTATCATAATTGCTAACTTGACAACTTTACCCAATCCTCAAGGGGTTTATTATTCCATAGAGAATGTGGGTATTAGGATCAATTTAAGAAGGAATAGCTCCCTACGTAATTGATACTGATACGTTCAACAAGCTATTATAATGATCCACTAACCTTTATACTATGATGTTGGATATAATGTCTCGGCACAAGAAACAATAGAAAAAGTTTGTACTCTTTCTTGAGGAGTCTATTACTCCATGGAAGAGAAGGGTCAACAATTAAATCGAGAGAAATATGTTTTTCTACACGCTTGATGTCTTAAAAAAGTTCCAATCTCTAACCGAGACATCACACCTATTCATCAACGATGTGAAACTTATGGGTTTTATAATTTTCAAAACTTTGAAAACACTCATTTCTATTAGCAATTCGTTGTTTTATGGGGTAGAGATTTTTTAAATAGATTGTGCACCATCTATTATTTTATCTTATCCCCTTTTTGAATGTATAGAGAGAATAAATGCATGCTGAAAGGTTACCCTTTTTGAGGGACTATAAAGCATATGGTTATGGCCTCTTTAGGGTCGAAGACCCATCAGGCAAGGGTTAGTTTGACTAATGCAGACTTTCATCATAGTTAATGCCCGTCTGATTGTGCCATGACAACCCATTAACTACTCCAATAAACAGTGACGACATGTCACTTTTCCTAGGGATATCATTGGATGCATGGATGTGATTAACAAACAATTAAAAGTGCCCTCCTTTATCCTAACATAGGTAGATCCTAGGTTGTGGTCATGGGAGCCTGACTCTAACTATTCGGTAGGCGTCTATAGCTTAACTATCAGCGCAAATTTTTCAGGTAGATCTATGACTCCTAAACATTGGTCCCTAAATTGCCCCCACCATGAGGTGAAGATCTCACTATACAAATTTGACCTTAAGAGGAAAAAGATCCTACACATGTCAAACCTATATAATAAGACACAATTTAGGTGAGGTCTTCATGATAGCCTTAGGAAGCACAAGGCTTCATAGGGAAATCAATATAAACCTCTGCTAACCTAGGGAACACTCAGACTCGGGTATAGGGCCCATAATATATGTGAGTTATTTGTGTTACAGTGATGTGTGTGAGGAGAGCATTTACCTCTTCACCCTATAAACTACCTAACCTTCATCTGCTAGGCAGATTGACAGAACAATTGGGGGGAGCAAAGCATATATACAGATAAAAGTACAATAAATAAATAAATAAATAAGTAAATATATAAATAAAGTGCACAAGTATGGTTGTCTACCCTAAGATTTTATTCCACATATTATCTATCCTAACACATGTTATATATACAATTAGGAAAATAAAACATATAAAGTAAGTACGTGAAAGACATGTTATCTATCCTAACCATGTTAGGCAAACAATGAACAAAAGGCGAATCAAAATAAAGAGAAGGCCATAATATCTTGTACAACTAACTTAAAATTAGGTTTGACTCTTGAATGTTCCCCAGTGGAGTCGCCATACTGTCACACCCGAAAATGTGACCGCGTGGCGCTTTTAAAAAGAAATTTTAAAAAGAAAAAATTTCGATTCAATTTCCAAAGAAAATGAAGACTGAAATCGAAATTAAAAGAAGTAGTAGAGTCGCCACCAAAATTTTAGTTTTTGAAAAGGCAAAACTTTAGAAAAGCCTTTTATTTGAAAAATAAGAAAAATGGTCTACGAACCAGAAAGTAAGTTCGAGAGTCGATTGTGAGTGAGGAAGGTGTTAGGCACCCCACAACACCCATTGCTAAGAACGGTTATCCTAAGTCAGTTGTGTAAAATAAATATGGCCTTTAGTCTATTTTGATTCTCCTAACAAATCACATGCAAGATAAAGGATAAAGACAAAAGAAATAAAGTCAAAAAAGAAAAAGAAGAAAGAAATTAAAAAACAAAGTTAGAAAAAATAGAAAGAAGAGAAATTAAGAAAATAAAAATTAAATTGAAAATTTTACTTACAAGGACGGACTTGACCTAAGATGAAAGCCTAGGGCCTACGTACCCCTTAAAGGGATCAAAGTTCATGTAGTTCGACTAGGGATTGCATTTGGTTGAAGTTTCTTTTTTTGTTTTTGTTTTTGTTTTCCTCTTTTTTTTCATTTTACTTTTGTGTTTTTTTTTCTCTTTTTTTTCATTTTACTTTTGTTTTTTTTTCCCTTTTTTTTGTTTTTTGTTTTTTGTGTTCTTTATTTTTTTATTTTTTTGGGTTTCGGTATTGTTGTTTTTTTTTTTGAAAAGACAAAGAAAATAAAGTACTTTTTCCTTTAACAAGTAAAACAAGTTTTGAAATTGGTTGATGTGTTTTGATTTGCTAAAGGAAAATTTAATTTAATTTTTCTTGCCTTTTTCAATTTTCCTCTTGCTTATCATTTTTTGTTTTTCTATCATTTTCATTTCATTTTTTTATTTGTTTTTATTACCCTTTTCTTTATTTTTTCGTCTTATTTTGTTTTTGTTTGTTTCTTTTTTTGTTGTTATTTTTTTTCCATTTTTTTTTCTATTTTTAATCTCTTTTTGGTTTTGTTATCATTTTCTTTTTTGTTTTTCTATTTGTTTCTCTCTTTTTTTTTTGTTAATTTTTATTTTGTGTTTTATTTTTTTTCTTCTCTTTGTTTTAAATTCAATTTTTTTAAATAATTTTTTTGTATATTTTTGTTTTTGTGTTTTTTTTTGCTTTTTGATTTTTATTTGGTTTTTGGTCTTTTTTGTTTGTTTGTTTGATTATTATTATTATTATTATTATTATTATTATTATTTTAGAAGAGAAAAAAAAAATAAAAATTATTTTAAACTTTCACCAAGAAAACAAGTTAAAGATTGATTTGTATGTCTTAATGTGTGAAGACCAAGATAATCTCATTCCCCTTTTCCATCTCCTTTTTTTTTTATTTCTAATTTTAATTTTTTTTTGTATTGCTGTCTTGTGTTGAAACACCTTTTTCCAGTTTTTGTAAAACATATATTTACTTCTGATTTTATTGAATGAAAATTAAAGAAAAACTCTAAAGTCTCCAAAAAGAATAACTGATTTTTGCTTATCCTTTTTTGTTTTTTTTTTTTTCATTTTTTTTCTTTTCCTTTGTCTTTTTTTTTTTGTTTTTATGAAATATAATTTTATTAAAGGAAACTTTGAGAAAAGTTTACCAATCTTAAAAAGTTTAATTCTTATCTACTTTTTTATTTTTTTGTT
Organism: Erythrophleum fordii; assembly: GCA_032878935.1. Lineage (NCBI taxonomy): Eukaryota > Viridiplantae > Streptophyta > Magnoliopsida > Fabales > Fabaceae > Erythrophleum > Erythrophleum fordii. Next base: position 30,775,965 of record JAVQMF010000058.1, on the reverse strand, counting down.
GGGTTGTTTTTTTTGTTCCTTTTTGAAAATACGTTCTTGCTAAATTTAAAGAAACCAATTCGACTTTGACAAGTGAAACCCAAAATTTTTTTAATGTAAACTGGAGTCCCAAATAGGTACCAAGGAGGCTTATTGCTTCACATGGCTCATTTGGTTTAACTCTTATGCGTTTGAGGGGATAAAACATCCCATACAGTGATTCTAACAACGAAATAAAACAAAAATGGTAATTATATACGAATTGACTGCTAAGGAAATCCACCAAAATCAATTTTACATGAGCTGAAATTATGTCTAATTAGCGTCCCTTTAAAAAAGAAATCCTTTTTATATCCCCTTTTCATTATTCCTTATCACACATATATTTTTATTTGATTTTACTTTCTGATTGACTTTCTTCCTCATTTTTATTTCTTAAACCCGTGTTGTTTTCGTGAAGCATGCCTTATGGGAATCTCTTCCTCTTTCCCTTGCTAACTAATGTTGTGCTGGATCAAGGGGGTAACCACAAATTTCAAACAGAACCAAATATCTACCAAGGCGAGGCTAAGATTTGTATGGACTTACTCATGCAGCCAGGATCCTCTCAGGGATAGGTTTCATTCTCACTCAGCATTCAAGGAAGATGAAATAAAAAACAGAACCAAAATCATGGATTAAAACCCCCCACGAAGCATACCACCATTCATCATACATACATATTCGTACAGTTTTTTTTCAACTCTGAAACATACCAATATTCAGCACAAAATCACAGCAGGGGAAAACCTAAACAGACCCAGCAACGATTTACATAATCAAACGTAAAAGTTTAACTCAAATTTCTCTTAGGCATTCTGTCGAACGCTTGCTGAGCACATCTCTAAACATACAATAAACATGGCATTTCGGATTCCAGTTTTTTCATTTCAACTTTACATTATCGATGAACACAAACAAGAACAGCCAATCCCAATGGTTTACCTATAGGGATGGTAGTTGAAGGAGGAATTCTTCGGTTTCCAATGCTGCCTTGGCTCTCATTTTTCTGCCTCTGTTCCTTGAATCTGGAGATCTCCTCGGCCTCCCCTCTGATTCTCAGTTCATTTCGATTTCTCCTCTTTGTCCCTCACAAGTCTTGCCTTCCCTCTTTCTCCATTTTTTTTGGTTCTCCTCCTCCCCCTTCGGTTTTTCCCGGGTCCTCCTCCTTGTTTTTTTTCGACTTCCCCTCTCGATTTTCTTGATTTTTTTGAGTCCCTCTCTCCCTTTGATCCCCGATTTTTTGCTCTCTTGAGTCTCTTCCCCTGATCCCCGAAAAGCTCTCCGGTTTCTCCTCTCCTCTCTCTTTGATTCTACAGCTCCCCTTATCCTTCGTTACCCAGAGTCTTCTTTCTCAATCTCTCGCTGTCCCCCTCCTCGTTATCCAGAATCTCCTTTTATTTCTGCCTTGATCATCCTCTGTGTTTGATGGTGAAAGAGACCGGAGGGAAGGTCCACGCCTCGAGCCCTTCGCTATAGACCCTCTGCCCCTTTCCTCGCTGACTCCTCTAAAACACTGCCAAGACTTTTTGCCATTCTTGTGTTACCCTAAGCAAGCTAGCTGGTCCCTACCCCCTCTGTCCCCTTCCTCTCTCGTGCTCGCCTTTTCCTGCTGGTGGCATCGGGCCTGATTTGTTGATGAACGTTGGGTCAAAATGCAGGAAGAAAGCTGGGTCAAAACGCAGGGTTTCTGTGTTTTGCCCCCTTTTTTTGTTTTTATTTATTTTCTCTTTGTTTTTTTTTTGTTTCCATTTTTTTTCTACCTAATGGGCTTAGGGCCACTAAATTTTTCAGGCTAAGTTGGCCCAATTTCTTGTGGCCTTGGGTTAATGGGTTGTGTGTTGGGCTGTGGGTTTTCCTTGAAACTGGGCCACCTTTCTTTGATCTTTATTAGTCTAAGTTTTTTTTTTTATGGGCTTGGGACCACTGAATTTTTGGGCAAGGTTAGCCTAATTTTCTTTTTGAAATTTTTGTATTTGTTCTTTTCGCTTCTTCTTTTTTTCCTTTCTTGATTTTTATTTTTATATTTTTTAATTTTGATTTTTTGATTTTTCTGATTTGATTTTTTTTTAACAGAAAATTTTAATCGAGTTTTTGTTAATTTTTCTATGGCTTTGGGTTCTTTTTTCATATTTTGTTATTTTGATTTTTATTATGTTCGGACAAAATACGGTGTTCACAATATCTCACTGCTTATAATTACCACTAAGACATTTTAGAGGATTCTTCAAAACCCAAAAACTTGTTGCTTTCTTTTTGAAAGTATATATGCAAGTATATGTATCGCAACAGTCATAAAGTGATGAATAGAGTATCGTTCCTATGAGGATTTGTCGCTAAGTTAATTGCTAAGTACTAAAATTGTGCACCTTAATCTAAATTAAGCCAAGAATAAAAAGGTGATATAAAATTAAACTAAACTAAAGACATAAAATAAATAAATAAATGAGAGACACCATTCTAGATAAAAATTGGAAAGCAAAATGATTTGAGATTATGACTTCCCCTGGCATTTCATATAAACTAATTATCTCCCCTTATCTTGCTCTTAATGTCATTAATAGCCTAGGACTCTAATTTACCTATAAGCATCTTCCAAATTACATATAGGCATTCCCCTAACCAATCCATAATTCCTTATGCAATTAATTTAGAGGCTTAATCAAGAATATGTCCTAATATGGCTATGTGAGGCCAATAGATATATTCCTATCCTACAAGCAAATCAATCCACTCAATATTGCAAATTTCATGAACCCATACTACACAATCCATGGTCAAGTCTTAAAATCCCTTTTCTAAGTTCATTTAGGTTATCCAAATTATCTAATGGTTTTCACACACTTAGAAGCATGAAGCATAAGGATTGAGTAATTAAATTATATCATTAATTGCAAATAAAAAGAGTAAATACAACATATTACAAGCTAGACTTCATCATAATCCTAAATCAACAAGTTTAGTTCATAACTACAAGAAATAGCAACATTAAGAATAGAGCATAAATCAAATGGGCAAAGAAATACAAGGAAAAGCAAGAGAAGAAGAGAAAAACTGAATTAATCGGTGAATCTTCCTCAAACCTAAGCTTTTCCATGGCATTTGAAGCTCCAAACCTTTCTTTTCATTCCCTAAAATCTTTAGAATGGTGGCCTTCCCTTGAAGAAGTGTTGAAAGCCCTTTAAAACCCTAAAAAACACGGCCAACAATAGTGCGTTTTGCGTTTTTTACGAACTGCATTGCGGTGGCGGTCAAATGTGTCACGGCTCAGATGAATTTCTTTTAGCAGCGGTAAATAAGCTTTTGTTTCCCCATATGCCGCAATGCTTAATTTTCTTCAACAGCGGTTTTGAGCGCCATCTTTTACTCTTTTGTCTTTTCTTCTTTGTTTCTTCCTTTTTCTTTTTCTTTCTCTTTTTGATCATTTTCCAACAAATCTCAATACTTGTTCTTTGCATTTCAAAACTTCTAAACTTGTTTCTTTATAATTGTAACCCTACAAAAATATAAAATTTATCTAATTAATATTTATAATTTACTAACAAAGATTAAATAATTTAGCAACATAAAAATATAAATAAAAGCGCAAAATACAACTTAACTAAAACGAAAAAAAAAAAGATCAAAAGTAAAGAAATAAAACCAAAACTTACTAAATACTAACTTAACTAACATTTATTAATTTTATAAATAAAAAACATAAAATAAGTTCAATATTCATATGATAAATCCCTTAAAATATTGAGAAAATCATGACAATTTAGGACTTATGATTGGGTTAACATCTTCCACTTGCACTATATGCCTGGAAGAATTTGATTCTTCAAAATCAAAAGTGTCTAGTGTTGCAGTTGATGGTATTTAATTTTTTGAAAAAGGTGTCAGGGCCAGTTTAGAAAATTTTGGAAATGGAATGGCAATAATGTAAATAAAGAATAGAGGAAGGGAGAGATATTACGGGATATTGGCATAAAGTTTTGAAACATGGAATAGTACATGAATTGCTTTACTTGGCCACTTGGTTTTATGCTTCAATTTGCCACACATTTTTTGCACACACTACCACCTATTTATAGGTGAGTGAGGTTGGTAGGTGAAGATTAAAAGAGCATTATCCTAATTACTTTAGAGACTTCTTTGGATCTTTCACTTACTTTCATGCATTAAAATATTGCAACTTGCTACATTTCAACCCACTTACATTAGCTATGTTGTTGCTATCAGATTTGTCTTCATCATGCTGCCTTTGCACTCTTCTTCCTTTTAGATTATGTCATTAGATCATAATCATTTTGCTGCCAACTTGCTAGCTTTAATTAATGGTCATTAGGTATCTTTAGAAGGGGAAAGATTTTTCTAGATTAATACTAATACTCCCCTTTAATCTAAAAAAAAAATTTATAACTCCAAACACATCTCTAAACTTGATAAATTTCTCTATAGTAGTTGGTTTTGTGAAAATGTTTACAAGTTAATCTTTTGTCTTGGAGAAATCAAAATGTTTATAAGCTGATCTTTTGTCTTATAGAACTTGGACTTGATTTCTCCTTGCTTCATTAGCTCTCTAATAAAATCATATCAAATGTCAATGTACATAGTGTGACTTTGAATAATAGGATTCTTTGTTATAACAATGGTGGACATGTTATTATAGTAGATTTTTGTTGGGGCATTGACACTTTGATGTAAGTTTTCCAAGATCTTTCAAAGCTAAGTTGCTTCACATGCTGCACTCATTGCTTCCATATATTTTGCTTCTATAGATGAAAGTGCAATTGTTTTTTGCTTATTTGATGTCCATGAATAACCTCGAAACCTAGAAGGAAAACATATAAAATTGTACTCTTTCTATCATCAATGCTTCTTGCCTAATTGCTATTGGTGTAGCCAATCAAATTACAATTATCTTTTATTTCATATAAGATGCCAAACTTCTTTGCCCATTTAACACATCTTAAATTTGTTTTGTAGCTATGATATTAGACTTGCTAGGCTTGCTCATGAATTTTGAAACAATACTGACAACATGTACTATGTCAAGCTTGGTGTTTGTGGGATAGATTAATGAGCTAAGAAGACTTTGATAGATTGTCTCATCCACCTTTTCTTTTTTGGCTTCCCTTGATAACTTCTCATTAGTTCCCATCGAGGTTGATGCTAGCTTGCAATCTTGCATGTTAAATTTCTTCAACAAATAATAAATGTATTTTTCAAGCTAGCCTTGTGGCATATTAACCAGTCAATAATTGTCTTTTTTTTTTTTGTAGGTTAGCATTAACTAGCTAGTATATAAGATAGTGAATGTAATTTGAAGTATCAAGTCTCATAAAATTATACTATGTTGGATTGTATTGATATCATCTTAAAAGACAAAAATCATGGAAATATATGTTACATTGTTTTTAGTTTTATAGCTTTTAAGCTTAATTTATTGCTTTTAGGCTTAAATATACTTTTAGTTTCTCCAATTTCATAAAAATTTTATTTTGACAATTTAGTTAAAAAAATAATGTTACCTTCATAAATGAATTTTTTGCCCTTATGTTATATTCATTAAAAACTCAAAGTCAATTTTAACAATTTATGTCATACCTTGAAACTAATAGTGTGACCAGCGCAGAAGATAAACAATTTATCCTCTGCAAGTCTAACAAAGTAGAATCCATACCATAATTCATTGGGAGCTCCTAATGTTTCAAAACCCAATAGTATAATTAATCAAAACAATTACACATAATACTTGTATTAAACATAATCAATTACATAAAGCTTTTGTAGAAATTTTAGCAAAGCCACCCCTAAAATTTGGACCTTTTGAAATTTCTACAATTGGTACAACCATATAATTCAATAAAAAAAGTTCCACTCTCTACATAATCCACTTTACATCAATTTTTAGGGGTGGGAGATCCTATCTGTGGCTCAGTGGAGCTACATACAAACATACAACAAAAATAATAGATTTCAAGTAGATCACTAAAATATGCCCATGTGAACAGATGCGGGGTTTACCAAGAACTAATGAGGATGACTGATCCTAAGCTGCTGAAGAGGGATCAAGTTCAATTCTACTATCTAAAGAGGATAAATGGAGTGAGGTAACACTCAATGAGCAATAAAGTTAACTGTAAGGCATAAGAGCAATTCCACATTAAAGTTCTATTCAAAACAGTAATCCAAAAATGGGAAATTTAAATACAGTGATCAATGACTACTTATGACACAATCATTCAACAAATACTTTAGAAGTATCTAATTGGTACTAAATGAATCAGACATAGAGCATATAGCCTATAGGGGTAAATAACATAGATGCTGAGCAATCTGCTTGTGAAATTCATAATAGATCCACATATGATGGCCAATCATATGGGGCTAGCAACACCCTTACTAGCTGAGATACTAATCACAGTACATTATAGCTAACCTCTACTGCAGTTAGTTGTAAGGCCCCAAAATGGATAGTTCCCAATAAGAATGCTCAAATTTAATTAGAATTCTTAATCACACTTACTTGCCATCAAAGTATGTAAGCAACATAGGTCCTTAAATATTTGGACTTATAAAAGCTAAGAAAAATTTTAATTAAGCCCTTGTACTTAATGGAAATAATTTCAAACTTTGATATGTTTCCCAAATTACTCTAACACTCAAGTAAGCATTTAGAAAACTAAATAATAAGGACAATAAAAAGTAACCACATAAATAATATTTAGACAAAGGAAACGAAACAGAACTTTCATAGCATGTATAGTCAGCGTTATCTACTTATCCCTTTAAGATGACACAGAGAAGTTCTCTATTGCAATCTTTGCTCACTCCTTAGCTATGACTAATTTTCTTAAATACCATATAACACCGTTCACAAAGTCTTAGTGCTTGGATGACCTCAAATTGTCTCATTTACATAAAAAATTTCGATATTTCAAGGGTTTAAGGTATAGACTAAAAATGGGTAATGATAAGATATATATTTAATGTGGCTTAAGATTATTCCCCCTAATAATCAAAGAATTAACTATATTATACTATGAGACCTATAATCCTAAAAAGCTCATAATATTAGCTTGAAAATTTATGGAAATGGCTTGAAGCTAAAAATAAGATTAGAGAACTCATTTTTACTTGAATCTATAGTAGTAATGGCACTAAATTATTACCAATGCTAGAGGGCCAAGCTAAAAGTGTAGCTTATTTTATTTCTTCCATTAACCTAACCCCTCTCCATGGTCATCTAGCCAACAAAATCATAGCAGATAGTCCATACAAAAATCTAAATCACTAATCTATCCCTAAGACATCATATATCATAATCACCAATCAGATTTTCACTTTTATTACTTTTACCTTTTTTTGGTAATTAAATAGTTAGTCCTCCACACATAATAGTCACCCTACAGTAGCCTACACACACAAAGAACACATTACAATAGGGCACCCATGGTTTGGAGTCATAAGGATGAAAAGCACTGCTACAAGCAAGAGAGGCTTACATGAACAGAGCTGGAATTCTATCACAAAATGTGGCTCACTTCTTTGGCTCCTTAGCTAGCAAAAATAGCACCCACAAGGCAACCCACACACACGCTTTTTCTGTGCTATTTAACTGAGAATGATAAAGGGGAGAAAGAGCATGTAGAGTCAATTTCTTGAGCAACAAAGGAAAGCACAAAGCATAAAAAAAAAAGAAAACTTGAAGAAGAAAATGAAGGTATCTTACTAGCCATTAAGAAGCAAGAATTTCAGCCCAACAGAGAGAACATTCTGCATGAAATTATGTGATCCAAAACCAGCAATAGAACAGGGCTACAATAGGAGAGAAAATTTTATAGAAAATTAAAGCAAGAAAGAAGCAAGGTAAGAACAAAAATGGAGGAATAGAAGTGAACGTATATGGTTATCTTCCCCTATTTTCTTTGATCAAAAGGAGTGGCTTAAGTGAAGGAGGTGTGCTGCAGAAGATAACTAGAGGAATTAACCAAAAACCTAACTCTTTCTTTACACTAATGGAAGGCATTTTTGGTAGAGCTGAAAAGTGACAAGGAGGGGAAAAAAAAGGAGAAAATGAGGGTATCTTACTAGCCACTAAGAAGCTGGAATTTTAGCCTAAGAGAAAGACAATTTTGTGTGAAATTGTGTTGCCTAGAACTAGTAGTAGAACACGACTATAGTAGGAGAGAAAATTATATAGAAAATTGAAGTAAGAAGGGGGCAAGGTAGCAGCAAAAATGGAGGAACAAAAGTGAACTTATGTGGTTATCTTCCCTTATTTTCTTTAACTGAAAGGAGTGGTTTAGGTGAAGGAGGCATGCTGCTAAAGATAATTGGAGGAATTAACCAGAAACCTAGCTCTTTCTCTACACTAATGGAAGGCATTTTTGACAGATATGAAAAGTGACAAGGAGGGGAAAAAATGTTGAACCATAGCTATTAGTGAGGCTCGAACATAGGACACAATGGATGAAATCTTCCTTAGCTACCACCAGACCTGAGCCTCACACTTAGTTATATTTGTTAACCATTAAATATATACACATTCAGGTTTATACACTTAACTAATTTAGACATCATATTTATGTAGCATCATTAACTAACAGGTAAATTTAGAATTCAAGCTACTTGATTGTTAAATTTACCTTAAATTTTTTGAATAAAAATACAAATAGATGGATAAATTGAATCATTTTAGAAAATAAAAAAAAATAAAATTCTCTGATTTTAAATTGTAAAGAGCAAAAATATATTTCACTTAACTTTTGTAAAACATTACTTGTATTCATATGTCATAAATATTATAAAATTTAAAATGAAATAAAATGTAAAAAAATCATGAGTGCAAGAAATTTACATACCGAAGTATTCTCTCTAAATGGCACAATGAAGAATTGTATTGTCTCCTTTCTTTTTACAATGGCTTTGGCCCTTCTTACAACTGCAAGCAAATTAGAGATAAGGGATGGTTTGTTTGCGACCATTAAGACCAGCCAAGAACAAAGGTGTCTCTTTGTGCTTGTTATGCTTGCAAACCAACGATGACTTATGATCTGACACGTCATTTTGTCAACGCTAATCTACTACTAATGTTGGAATCCATCTTTCTTCTTGGTGGCAGTGTGTCCTTTTAATTATCCACTAATGGCTAGCTAGGCCTAAAGAACTATATATCGAAAAGCTAGCCTTAAAAGGAAAAGAGCTTAGAAAAAGAGTGGACAAGAATGGTAATTATGGTGTTAATCATAAAATGTTGTAATTTCTTCTTGGTGGCATTGTCTTTTATAAACATTTATAATCCTAATTATCTATATTAATTTAATTAATTAGTTCTTTTCTTAACATATATTCCATGCTTTATATCTTTATTGGCCATCTTAATTGAACATGCTTTCCTTTCTTCTCTTCAAGGATGGAAAGTCAAATTCCCTTTCTTTTTCTAAAGTCAAATTTCCTATAAAAAGACGTGAAAATATGGGCATAAATGGTACTTATGAAAATGTCCTTGAGCATTAAGGAAAATGGATATAAGCCATTGTTAGGTTGAACTAAGATATAAATCTATATTCTTGTCTCTTTATGCATCTATGTTTAAGTTCATACAATTGCTTATTGGTCTAGCTCTTTGTTTTGGTTTATTTTTGCATACTTTTATTGTGACTAGTGGTTTATTTTTGCATACTACTCCTTTCATTTTTGCCCACTTTGATATTAGTTTGTTGTGATCTATTAATTGACATATTGTTTTAGGTTAGTTCAAACAATAATATCTCTTCGTATAAGTTAATTTTTTAGTCAAAAATAGTGTACCACCATCTTCACCTTTCCTCTTGGCGCAAGAAACATATCTATTTAGGGAAATATTAATTGCACTCTAGCTAGTATTGACATATTAAGTGCTACTACCATTCATGTTTTGAAAAAAAGCAATTAATGCTAATCATAATTAAAGCTAGATTACATGGCTTTCAACAAAAAGAAAGAAAGAGAGAAAGAAAGATGGCAACCTATATATTACAATAATACTTATTGTTTAGATTGGAGTAGTGAAAATGAGATCACTAAATAGGTAGTTCTTATCCCATGTATTTTGGCTGTGGCATCCTTTTAAAAGAGGCTTTAAGAAGATCCCAATATATAGAGATTGTGCTACTGTACGAAAGCACATTGCTATTTGATAACCTATCTAAATTCATGCCTTTTCAGCATATTTTCCTTAAGCTGTGTATACCTTTTGGTGTATTTTTGTATATAAATTATACTCAAAATAAGAAAATGTGCATTTTTTGATACTTAAACTTAACTGACTCACTTTTAGTTTAATTATGCAAATTTTAACCTCAATTTAGGAATGTTTTGGTACATTTATAACTTTATACATTTTGCAAATATGATTGGACTTCAAAGCTAATTGCTGGAAATTATAGGCTGAAAGTTTTGCTAGATTTACCACGGCCAAATCAGATGTTAGCCGCGGCCAATTCTTGCATGAAGGAGGGAGCAAACAGGGAGCATTTCATCGCAGCCAATTCACATGTTCACTGCGGCCAATTGTTGATCAGAGAAGCTAGTGAGCACCGGAGAGCATTTCACCGCAGCGAAGAGTATGTTAGCCGCGGTGAAGAATATGTTAGCCATGGTGAACCATGATTTTATGAAACACTGCATTTTGAGGTTTAACAGACCCTAGGGCTTCATATATCCATATTTTTTACCAAGTAGAGAGAGCTCCGACTTCTGGGTAGTTTGGGGAGTTGGTGTGCTAGGGTTTGGGTAACAACCGGGAAAAGGGAAAAGGAAAAGAAAGTAAAAGCTAGAAAAATTCAAAATCTGGAAATTTTGCCAAGTCTCCTCGCAATAGCGAGAAATGGTCTCGCTATAGCGAGAGTGCCTGCTCGCAATAGCGAAGGTGATTCTAGCTATAGCGAGTGCGGGCAGCAGTCCATACAGAAACTAGGGAGTTTCTCGCTATAACGTACGCCATAGCGAAAGTGAGGTCTGGAACTAACGCGAGTTCGTCATAACAAAGGTCAAATCTTGCCATAGCGAAGGGAACTGATACTAGCTCACCGTAGCGAAGGTTACACCTCACCATAGCGAAGCCAGATAACACGAGCTCACTATAGCGAAGGTTAATTTTCGCCGTAGCGAGGGTCAGTCTGGAAGAGAGTAAAAGGCGAGAAATTTACAACATTACACGACCCAACTCATTATTTCTCTTATATTTGCCCTAGACTTCGAGCCAAGGAGAGAAAAAGACATGGAGAGTGAGGAAAACCAAGAGAAGGAGGAAGAGCAAGGGAAAGGTAAGCAAGATCCTCCCATTTCTTCTTAGAATTCTGATCTCCTCTTTTTGCCCTCTCTTCCTACGGTTTTGTTTATGGGTTTAGTGAGGTTTTGGGCATGGGTCAGAAGAGGGAAAGTGGAAAACACCCTTGAATCCCTTTGTTTTCTTTGAAAATGTGGTTTCCACTACCATGAGAGCTTGAGAGAGAGGAAGAGTTGATAGCATTCTAAAGAGAGAGAGAGAACCTCTAGGTTCTGGTATGTTAGAAGGTTTGCTCTAAAGATTACATTCGAAGAGAGTAATTCCTTGTTCTTGATTGTGCCTAGGCTCAAGTAAAGCACCTCCATCAAGGTGTGATAAGAAGGGAGAAGAGAAATTGAAAGGAAAAGCTAGTGTTGGCTTATAAGGTAGCTCTCTTTCCACTCTTTCTTGTTGCATTCTTGGATGTAATAGTCATTGTATGTTTATGCATATGCTTGATATGTGAGATATGTCATATGTTATTGCCATGATGCATTGTTGACAATATGCTTGTGTGATGGATTGTGAGAATTGCTCGGGTGAGGTAGTGCTGAAAGTCCCTTGAGATGGGTGAGACAAGGCCAAAAGTCTCATATCCGAGTGAGGCCAAGTCAAAAGTCCCTAAACTCGGGTGAGGCCATCCAAAAGTCCCTAAACTCAGGTGAGGCTAGACCAAAAGTCCCTGGAGCCCATTTTTGGCATTGTTGTGATTTCCATAGCATGTACAACGTGTGTTGGATGTTTGAGAATGGCTAAATGCTTATTCACATGCCTTGACTTGTTATATTCTTGGATTGCTTACTTGATTGAGTGCATGAGCTACTGAGATTCCCTGAATCTCATCCCTTTCCCCTCCCAACTTAACATGCTAGGTGGAGCTCAAGGAGAACCGAGTGTACACCAAGGAGCCTAGAAGCATGTGTAGCTAGATATTAGCTTATTTGGTTATTTTGTTGTAAAGTGGTGCCAAATGAATATGCATCTACTATTTTTGAGATGTAACTATTGTAGCAAGTGTATATGTATGAAATGATGATGTACAAACTATGTAAAGAGTCAAATCAATAGAAATGAGGGTTTTGCTCCTTTTGTTGAATGAATGTAGTAGTGTATTTTTGGCCGTAGCATAATGAATTTGGAATGTATGTTAATTTGGACCACTTGGACATGTTATATAGACTATTTTTATGCTTTCAAACTTATCCATGAGGAGTGAGAACATGTGAGAGGCCATTTGGACCCATTTTGGACCTCTTGGGTGCCAAAACCATTAATTTTGAGAGCTCCATCAAAGTATGATCGGATGAGCTCCTCTTGCCATGAAATTTGGCATGCCTCTAGAGTTTGTAGAGAGCTTCTTGAGAAGCTAAAGTGGATAATATTCAGAGGTCTAGAGAATATTTAGTGAATTGTTGAAGTTGAAAAAATTTGGTAGTTTGGTCATGTACTATTCCTATAGGTCAGAAATGAAATCCATGACATACATAGACCAAACGGTAGCCAAATGTCATGAAATTTATACACATAAACTAGAAAACCACAGTGACATATACCAATTGGAATCACCCAAATCGGAGGTCTGTAGAGAGAGAATGAACCGTCTGAAGTTCTGTATCAGCATCAGGGAACCCCTCCGACCTTCGTTACTGTTCCAATGATTTTTAGGGTGTAAGGGCTATTGAACTGATCTGGACTTATTTTTTTCCTCTAGTAGACATCTGTAGCTTTTCAAATTGGTATAGTGTGCCCAGATTGGATTTTATGGATTTAGTTATGAATTTTCGAAGTTCATGACAGTAAACTGGGCCAGAAACAGTGACAGCCGGACCTTTGTCTGATTTTTGATATTAAACATAGTCCAAATACTGAGATTATGATTGGGAATTATTTTTAGTATAAAGTTAACACTTGGAGCTTTCCAGAAAGCTATGGTTTGCTAGATTCCCAGTTTTCTAGAATTAGCTATGATTTTCCAAAGTTAGAGCCAAAATATGACTTTTGGGCCCAAGTGAGAAAATGCATTTTTCTGGTTTTTGGCTCCATACCCGTGGCTTATGGCTGTTTTTATGCTATGTATGAGTTGTATAAATGGAGTGTGAGTAGAGAAAGAGAGTGATGGGTTCACAGGACCCACGGGACAGAAGATGAGTATATGAAATCCCATTTCATAGCATGAAAATGCCACGGATTAGTATTAGTTCTTTGGAAATCATATGGAACCGAGCCCAGTGAGAGGCTAGATAGCGGTAGTAGATTAAGGTGTTACATTTTGGAGTTTGGAGAAGTGGTGAGAGCTAAGGATTGAAGTTTTAAAGAGATTTGAGTCCATTTCCATCGGTTTTTCTGATCTTCTCCTTATATTTCTCTTGTATTTTACTCTGGCTTTAACTTCTTGGTGTTTTGTAAGCTTGTGGCTAACTATGAGTAGCTAGACATTTGTTCTAGGATTATTTTGAACCCTTGTATGGATTGATACTTGATTCTCCTTCACTTCTATTGATTAATGATATATATGTGCTAATTTTACTCCATTTTTAATGCTTCTGGTTGATTGGCCACCAATTAGTTGTGTGTTATCTTGAGTGATGCCTGAGAGAGCTAGCTTGAGTACTGACTTAAGTTGAATCATGCAAGAACTTGAAATTTAGGTATTGAATGGATGGTTTTATTGGTGAGGTAGAGATACACTCACTAACCTTGTGTAGTCAAATTTGGGGCTGAGCTTAAAATTGAGATTTATTTGGTTGTGAGAGAAATTGAGCAACTAATAGAATTAAACACTTATTTTTGACTTGAGAAAGCTTTTTCAAGTAGTATTTGATCCCCAGACTAGCTCATATAGCTGTTGGTCATGTTTGTGAGAGGAGCTTGTTCTTGTGTTATGAAATACAAGGGGGAGAGATAATCCTAGATCCTTTATATGCTTGAAGTCAAAAAAGGATCTCTTAACTCTCTTTATAAATTAATGTGCAAAGTTATTTTTACACTTAACTTCGATATACAATTGCTCTGCTCAACCTAGTGTAAAGCATGAGTTTAATGACTAACCAAATTCAACTCCAATCCTCATGGGAACGATAATCCTTTTATATTACTTTGCCATGGCCCGTGCATTTGTGGTGTAAGCTGAGTGGTGAACAAGTTTTTAGCACCGTTGCCGAGGATTGAAAGTTGAAACTTCTCTGGTTTATCATTAAATTAGTGTTAGTAAATTACGATTGAGCTTGTATCTATAAGTGTAGATAGTTTTAAATTGTTAATTTGCATTTTAACTTTTTATAATTAGTTGATACTTGTTTGGAGTGTTTTCCTTGCAGGTGCCTTTCTCACGCATGCAAGGGTTGTATCCAAACAGCCTTGAAATCCTTCTGGATATCGAAGATATCTTTGAAAGAGCCAATTCAGGGCCAAAAGTGCCTCATCAACCTGTTATGGCTAACATGGATGAAAATGATCGTTACACATTGGATGACTTTCTTAACCGAGAGGCACAGAGTTATCACTCTAGTATTCGCATGCTAGATATTCAAGCTAGAAACTTTGAGGTTAAACAAGTCATGCTTCAAATGTTGTAGATGAATGGATTGTTTGGTGGCAACTATAATGAGGATCCCAATGTACACCTTAGCAAGTTTATTGAGGTGTGTGAATCCTTCAAACAAAACGGAATGTCCAAGGACGCATTGAGATTGAGGTTGTTTCCTATGACTCTGAAAGATAAAGCTAAGGCATGGCGCAACTCTCTTCCAAGACAATCTATTGGCACATAGGAAGATTTAGTGGCCAGATTCAAGGCCAGATTTATTCCTCGAGGCAGGAGAGCAACCATGAGAGGAGAAATCTTAAATTTTGAGTAACAACCTAGAAAGCTGTTTCATGAAGCGTGGGAGAGATTTAAGGAGTTGTGTAGAACATGCCCCAACCATGAACAGAAAAAAGTATGTATTAATGGAAGCTTTTTGGAATGGTCTTAATGAAGATGCAAAAAGGATGCTAGATAATGCCTCTAGTGGTGGTATTGGGAAGATGAAAGTGAATGAGCTTTATAATCTATACGATGACATGGCCTCCAATACTATGCAATATGCATCTGGGAGAAGATCATCTCAGAGAAGAGGACAATCCTCTAGCCTAACTAATGATATAGCAGCACAACTTGAAGCTATGAATAGAAGGTTTGACAACTTGGAACTCCAAATGAAGAAACCTAACCCCATGGGAATTCATGCAGTATAACCATCCCCTATTATTTGTGATCATTGTGGAGAGGGACACTTGTCTGAACAATGTCATTACACATTAGAGTCTGTGAATTACATGAACAATGCTCAGCATAGTCAATAAAACAATCCTTACTCTCAAACATATAATCTGAGGTGGAGGAATCACCCAAACTTTTCATGTAGTCAAGGTCCAAAATTGAATCAAGCTTCTTCATCAGGTGCAAGGCCTGCTCAGCCTCCTAGATTTCAGGTTCCAACAAGACAAATCCCTATTAAAGAAGAGTCTAAGATAGAGAAAATGTTAGCTCAAATACTAGTTAATCAAGAAACTTAGAGGGTTGAAATAAAGGCCACCTTCTTTTTGCATGACATAGATATTAAGAACTTAGAAGTACAAGTGGGGCAACTAGCCTCCCAAATGAACGCTATGTTAAGAGGAAATCTCCCTAGTGACACCATTCCCAATCCTAGAAGGGAAGGCAAAGATGAGTGCAAGGCCATCACCTTGAGGAGCGGTAAAGTTTTATCAAATGCTTTTAAACCTAATGTGATACCACTTGAGGCAGATGATGAAGGGACCTCTTTTTCTAAAGAGGATGGTGCAGAAGAACTAAGGGTGGATGATGAGGAGCATAAGGATAGGGAAGAAAAGAAGAGTGAAGGGAAGAAAGTGCAACCAAGCACTCAGATTCCATCGCTACCCTTCCCTAGACGATTCAAGAAGCAGATTGAAGATATCTAATATAAGAAGTTCTTAGATACCTTCAAGCAGTTGCATATCAATATCCCTTTTCTAGAAGCCTTGGAACAGATACCCAAATATGCAAAATTCATGAAAGATGCAATTTCCAGGAAAAGAAAATTTCAAGATCATGAAGTGGTGGCATTGACAAAAAGTAGCTCAGATTTCATTAAGGAGTTACCGCAAAAAAAGGGAGACCCTAGAAGTTTTACCATTCCTTATCACATCGACAAGACCTTCATGGTTAGAGCATTGTGTGACTTAGGAGCCAGCATTAATTTGATGCCCTTATCCATTTTCAAGAAGTTGCAATTAGGTGAAGCAAGACCTACCATGGTTACTCTACAACTTGCTGATAAAAGTTTGGCGTATCCTTAGGGAATAGTTAAGGATGTCTTGGTGAAAGTTGATAAATTCATCCTTCCAGTGGATTTTATTGTTCTTATTTGTGAAGCTGACTGAGAGATTCTAATTATTCTCAGAAGACCTTTCTTAGCTATTGGTAAAGCTCTTATTGACGTGGAAAAAAGAGACATCACCATGAGAGTTAGTGAAGAGCAAGTGACATTCAATATGTTTAAAGCTTTCAAATTACTAGATGAGCCGGAACATTGCTTTTATCTCGATATGATAGACCATCTCATTCACTATGAATCTCAACAAGTTATGATAGAAGGCAAATGTGAAGCACCTCCGCTACAAATTGAACAAGATGAGGGGGGAGAGGAAGAACGCGTAACTATAGTAAGTGCTACTCCAGTCATTCCTCCGTCTAGAGTGAAATTTGAAACTCTAGACTTGACTTCAGTTGATAGACCTTCCTTAAAACCCTCCATTGTGGAGCCTCCTGAATTGGAGTTGAAGACACTCCCAGTGCATCTAAAATATTTCTTCTTGGGAGAATCAAATACTTTACCGATCATCATTGCTGCTAATCTAGCCGTGGAGCAAGAATTGAAGCTCTTAAGAGTGTTAAAGAAACATAAGAAGGTGATGGGATGGAATATAGTGGATATCAAGGGTATCAGCCTTTCAATTTGCATGAACAAGATCTTTTTGGAAGATAACCATTGACTTTCAATAGCACCAACGAAGATTGAATCCCAATATGGAAGAAGTGGTGAAAAAGGAAATTTTTAAATGGCTAGATGCGGGTATCATATATCCTATCTTAGATAACTCTTGGGTAAGCCCAGTTCAATGTGTTCCAAAAAAAGGAGGCATGATTGTAGTGGCTAACACTCAGAATGAGCTCATTCCCACCCGCACAATGACTGGATAGAGGATTTGTATGGATTACCGAAAGCTGAACTTTACAACCCAAAAAGACCATTTTCCTTTGCCTTTCATTGATTAGATGCTAAATAAACTAGTGGGAAGGAATTTTTCTATTTTCTGGATGGATATTCAGGGTACAACCAAATTGCAATTGCCCCAGAAGACCAAGAGAAAAATACCTTCACATGTCCCTATGGTACCTTCGCATTCAGAAGGATGCCATTTGGCTTATGTAATGCACCGGCAACATTTCAAAGATGCATGATCTCTATATTTTCTGACATGATTGAGCAATCTATGGAGATTTTTATGGATGACTTTTCAGTATTTGGTGACTCATTTGATGAGCGTCTCCACAATTTAGATGTTGTGCTGAAACGTTGTGAAGAGACTAATTTGGTGCTTAACTGGGAAAAATGTTATTTTATGGTGCAAGAGGGCATTATGCTAGGCCATAGAGTATCCAAAGAAGGATTAGAAGTGGATAAGGTAAAGATATCCATCATTGAACAACTACCCCTACCTACTTCTATCAAAGGTGTGAGGAACTTCCTTGGCCTTGCCAGTTTTTACCGCCGCTTCATCAAAGACTTCTCCAAGATCACCAAGCCTTTATGTAGATTGCTTGAAAAAGATGTTGAGTTTAAGCTTGATGATGCCTATTTACAAGCTTTTAAAGAATTAAAAAGAAAACTGGTTACAGCAACCATTATGACCACGCCCAACTGGAACTTGCCATTCACTATCATGTGTGATGCAAGTGATTACGCTATCGAAGCAGTCTTAGGTTAGAAAAAGGATAAAGTTTTCCACCCCATCTACTATGCTAGCAAAAATCTGGATGAAGCACAACAGAATTACACCACTACAGAGAAGGAAATGCTAGCTGTGGTATTTGCTTGTGATAAGTTTAGGGTGTATATCGTGGGATCTAAAGTTATAGTATTCAGTGATCATTCAGCTTTAAAATACCTGGTTAGCAAGAAAGATTCTAAAGCCAGATTAATTAGATGGGTGCTCTTGTTGCAAGAGTTTGATTTAGAAATTATGGATAGAAAGGGTTGTGAAAATCAAGTGGCCGATCATCTCTCTCCGTTGAATAATGAAGTTCAACCAGAATTTGCCCAAAATATTAATGAGGCATTCCTCGATGAGCAATTGTTGAATGTTCAGCACACTGTAGATCCATGGTATGCATATATTGTCAATTATCTTTGTGTGTGGAGTGGTTCCCCCTGATCTGAAATAGCATCGATTGAAGAGGTTTTTCATGATACCAAACATTATTTTTGGGATGAGCCATATTTGTTTCGGCGGTGTGTTGATCACATCCGAAGAAGGTGCATACCAGAAGAAGAACTAGGAGTAATCTTGCAAAGTTGCCAGGCTTCAGATTATGGAGGCCACTTTGGGGGAGAAAAGACAGCAGCTAAAGTTTTGCAAAGTGGTTTCTACTGGCCCACTTTATTCAAAGATGCGTATACATGTGTGCTTCAGTATGATAGATGCTAACAGGGGGCAAACATATCTAAGAGAAATGAAATGCCACTTACAAATATGTTAGAGGTGGAATTGTTTAAT
Source organism: Erythrophleum fordii (assembly GCA_032878935.1). Taxonomy (NCBI): domain Eukaryota; kingdom Viridiplantae; phylum Streptophyta; class Magnoliopsida; order Fabales; family Fabaceae; genus Erythrophleum; species Erythrophleum fordii. The sequence goes on along the minus strand of JAVQMF010000058.1, from coordinate 30,756,824 downwards.
GTATGGGGCATTGACTTCATGGGACCTTTCCCTAGCTCATTGGGAAATCAATACATCTTGGTAGCGGTGGATTATGTATCCAAATGGGTGGAAGCTGTTGCTAGTCTCGCCAATGATGCAAAAATGGTACTCAAATTCTTAAAAAGAAATATTTTCACCCGCTTTGGAGCACCAAGAGCCATTATTAGCAATGAGGGATCGCATTTTTGTAATAGCCAATTTCAAGCCCTCTTAAAGAAGTATAGAGTGAAGCATAAAGTGGCTTTGGCTTATCATCCCCAAACTAATGGACAAGCTGAGATTTCCAATAGAGAAATTAAAAGCATCCTAGAAAAAATTGTGGGGGTGTCAAGAAAAGATTGGTCCACGAAACTTGATGAAGCATTGTGGGCCTATCGGACTGCTTTCAAGACTCCTATTGGCATGTCACCTTATAAGTTGATTTTTGGAAAGGCTTGCCATTTGCCAGTTAAATTGGAACATGGTGCCTACTGGGCGATTAAGAAGTTGAATCTTGACTTCAAAACTGCAAGCGAGAAGAGACTTTTTCAACTTAATGAGTTAGATGAATTTAGAATGTACGCTTATGAAAACTCAATAGTATATAAAGAACGGACCAAACTACTCCATGACAGAAAAATCGCCTTTAAAGCATTTGAGCTAGGACAACATGTTTTGTTGTACAACTTTCATCTTCGGCTCTTTCCTAAGAAGTTGAAATCAAGGTGATCAGGTCCTTTCATGGTGGTCTAAGTCTTTCCCCATGGAGCAGTTGAGTCGATGAGCAACTCTGATGAAAAGTTCAAAGTGAATGGCCAATGATTAAAGCACTATTGGGGAGGGCATGTAGATCATCACACCTCCACTTTCCACCTTGTTGATTCCAAGTGAACAATTGATGAGTCCGGCTGAAGACTATAAAGCAAGCGCTTCTTAGGAGGCAACCCAAGCTCTTCACTTTGCCCTTTTGTCTTGTTTTTGTAGATTTTAGTTTCCAGTAGAGTTTTATATGTTTTCCTTTGCTTTGTAGGCTAACTTCTCAGTTAAGGCTAATGGCAAAACAGAACAATATCACTGAGGGCATTTAATTAAAAGAGCATTTATGGATAAACATTTTCAGGGAAATGCACCCATTCATGCTATGTGCTTTCTAATATGCATAAACCCTTGTGACATAAGTGCAGTTAGATGATAATTTAAATATGGTGTTTGTCTTGAATGTTTATTTCACAAGTTCATGATTAATGCTTGAATCATGTATTGACCCTTAGGGATTATTGCAAAAATCATACATGCTTAAGTTGATTTAGAGCCTTATTAAAAATGATATGTGTGGAAGCAAGCAAAACATTGTTTGAGACTAGGTTACATGCCCTTATCATGTTAATTTTGTTGTGTAAGAGAAGAAACTGCTATAGTGTGCATGAAAATAACTTTAAACCTTGTTAGCAGCCAAAATATTGATTCGTCGTGGCGAAGCATGTTTTGGACTTCACCAGCCAAATCCAAAGAGAATTGGCCGCGATGAACAAATGAATTGGCCATGGCTAATTTTTCATGAGTGGTGCCTAGTGAAGTCAGCCAGAGGAAGATTCGCCATAGCTAACATGATATTAGCCACGGCTAAAAATGGCGAGCTAAAACTAGAAGCTAATTGGCCACGGTGAGAACATTAATTAGCCGTGGCTAAATTACGTTCACTTGCCCTTATTGGCTAAGGCAAATAAACATTTGGCCGCGGTCAAACATCAGCTGATATCCAAAAATTCTTTATTGTTCTTCCTATTCTACCCTCATGTTTTTCACTCAATTTCCACGGTGCCACATTGAATCTCGCCTAAATTTCTTACCCGGTTCATCTGATCATTTTTAGCTTCCACTTGAATTCCCTAACCTACCCTTAACTTAACCCTAAAACTCCCACCTGATTCCATCTCCATTTCTCCCCTCTTCTCTGTCGTTGCCATTCTCCTACCTTTCCTACATCTCAGTTTCTCCCTTACGACGCAGCCTTCCTCTTTCTCCCGTTCTAGACCTGCTGCTCATCCCTCTTCACCCCATGACGCAGCAATGGGTTCCCCACTCACCGAAGTTTTCTTCTTCCTCAATCTCGTGTTGCTTCCTCTCTGGTAAGTTTGCCCTTACTCTCAGACTTTCTATCCATGAGTTGTGGCTACTGGGGCTTGTTAATTTGTTGTGTTGCTACAATGTGTTCTGGTGTGTGTTGTTGCTATTTTAGATTTAGGTTGTATCCTGCTTTGCTTTGTTGTGTGCTATTGTGTTGCTCTGTTATAATCTGTTTCACCTAGCTTCTGCTTTGCCTTCGCACTATAGTGCTACTATATTGATTTGGGTAATGCCTTTTGTTATTCAGTGTTGAGCTAGGAATTTGTAGATTCTGAAAAAGGATTAGTGTGCTGCTATGCTCTAATTTGTATAGGCATGCTTAGATTGTTGTTCTGTCATATTTCTTAGATTGTTGCTCTGTCCTATTGCTCAGTTGTGCTGCTCTGTTGTTAGGCATTTAGTATGTAGGGGACTAAAGTGTTGTATCAAGTTAGATTGAATAAGAAATTATTATTTTGATTCATTAATTAGCAGTTGTTTTGTAGTTAGCTAGGGGTTTGGGTATGATTCTGACATTTTAGATCAAGGCATGGTGAATTTGAATTAGAGTTAAGAAGGGATGTCAATGGGGACTGATTAATTAATCTGGTTATTTAATTTGGCACTAAATGTTGACCTTGTAAATCAATTTCAACTTTTATGATTAGTGTGGGCATTATGGTTGGGTGAGAATCTGACTGTTGTCTGAGATGTTCTGTGTCCTATCAAGTAGGTTAAATGTGGGAGTGCTCGTTATTTTGTTCAATTTGTGCTGGTCTTGGTTTTTGTCTATTTTGTTTCTTTTGTTTTTTTGTTCTTTTTGCTTTTGTTTTTATGCTCTTTTCTCTGTGTTTTTGGTAGTTAGTTTTCTTGTGATTTTACAGGTACTATGGCTCTAAAGAGATTTCGTCCGAGTGCTACACATCAATCAGAACAAGAGTCTCCAGCTGCCATTAAAGAAAGAGTCCAAAGCTGTCCCATTCATTCAGAAAGATGATTTCCTTACACAACTGACTGAGCTTTTTTTGTGATTGTCGATCAGACCTATCACCTATGCTCTCTAATAGGTGAAAAGCTGGGTGGAAATGCTGCCATTGTTAAAAAGTTTTACACCCAAGCAGCCATTACAATCAGTTTAAAGTGTCAGGTAAGAGGGGTTCAAGTTAACATTTCAGAGGAGGCGCTTCGCACATTCTACCAATTACCGGTGGTAGCTGATTGCTGTTATGCTTACTTAATGCAGCATGAAGACGAGATCCCCTTTGATGAAATTGCTTCATTTTTGGATCGTAAGGGGTAAGTGTTATGGAAGATCCCTTATGGTGGGCAGCGATATCTTGAATAGAAGAGATTGCACAGAGACGCCAAGTTTTGGCTGCATTTTGTGTCTTTCAACATTCTTCTGACCTCACATTTGAGTGATGTCACGTGGGAGAGGGCCCTCCTGATTTACTTACTGATGAACTAACAACTGGTGGATATTGCTGCTATAATGTATCAAAGCCTTGAAGTGGCAGTAGTGGACCACTCATGCGTGATTGTCTTTCCCCACTTCATTCTTCAATGGTGTCTTTAATCGGGGGTGAAAGGCAGAGCCAATGAGGAAGTGTTTATGGCCCCCATGCTCTTCAACTATAGAGCAATCAAGTCACCCCACAGGGCACCATAAGGCCAGGGGCAGACCAGCCGGACCAAGATGTGATGGAGAAGGAGGCGCCAATCCTAAATACTCCAGCCGTAGAGGAGTCTGGCCCCACGTAGTCGGATGACCCATAGAGGGTAAGTGTAGATAGGCGTCTGGATCTGTTGATGGGAAAGGTGGATAGTATTAGTGATGATGTAACCCAGATTAGGCTTTAGCTGCAGTGCCTATTGCCACTATTGACTGATAAAACTTCTGGAGTTAGGGATGATGAGGGCCCCAGTAGGAACCAGCCTAATGATCTTTGACTTTTCTTTTTCTTTTTACTGGTTTTCTATTTTTATATTCCTGCTAGTTATTTTGTTGTTTAATTTCTATTTTCATATGGTTACTTACAGTAAACTGGTGGTTATCTAGTTAGCAATAGCTTGCTTATTAATGTTGGAACTAGCTAGATTTCAACCTCTTTTAATTGCTGTTGGTTAAGTTTAGTTTTTGGTTGATGCTTGTCTTGTTCATATTCTGTCTTTAGCTACTGCTATTTTGGTGAGTGCAAGTGCTGTTTTCTCTTGTGCAACTACCTTTTTTGTGGGTGGTAGTTGTATGAGAATTGACCCTCTTTTTCCCTATATTTGTCAGTGAGGACACTATCCATTTTAAGTTTGGGGGTGAAGGTATACCTTTTTGTTGCTGATTTGGCATGATTTTAATTTTAACGCTTAGACTTTTATTTGTAGACTACTTAATTTCTGTGTTAAGTTGTTGATCCTTTGAGTGGATTGTTTAGGTCCAATGATTGTGAGTTGCTTAGATTATATGCTTGGCAGGGAAGTTTAAAAGTATTTGTTAGCGCTTGAGTCATAGAATAATGCATTGTTTTATGATATTTTTAAGGCAAAAATTTTTGTACACAAACGTTGGGGAATTATTTGAAAGCTTTTGTCATGGAAAAATTGTGACAAATTAGTGTATATGTTCTTTCTCAATTTCAAAACTCTAGAACCATCCTTGGAATTCCTCGAAACAATCTAATGACTTCACTTGATTTTGAAAAATGATTTGGGCAGTAATTAAATGCATTTGTGCCTTTCAAGCTGTCCTTTGTTAATTATATTTTCCCTTGAACCCATCATTTGAGCCTAATTGAAAAACCATATAAATTTTTGTTTGAATTTGTGCATTAGACTTATATCCCATAAACTTGAAAAACCATGATTCCACCTTGGACTTGAGATAATGGATTAGTGCTTGATAATTTGGAAGAGGTAGGATTTTACATTCTGATAAACTCTGATAATGGGAATATGAATGATGGATAGTCTGTAACTATTTGCACTCAAGATGTTTGCACTCAAGATGTGTGATTCCTCAAAAAAAAAGAAAAAGAAAACAAAAACAGAATTTAATTTTCAATGAGTCTGAGTGCATTTAGATTTAAAGATAAGTTTGGGGGAGATGTAGTATTTTGGAAGAACACTTGAAATGTAGAAAAGAGGATAGAGTTTTGCACAATCATTTATCTCAAGTAATTTGCATTCTTTGTTATCCCTTCCTTCATTTAGCCTTTACCTTGGCCACATTACAAGCTTAAAAGTCCTAATGATTTCAAAATTCTTGTAAGGTCAAATGTACAATGGAGAGGGAAGAAAAGTTTTGGCATATGAAGTGTTGTTGTTGAGGTAGTATATATATACATTTAAGTGTGGTTTTTGTTCTGGACAATTGTTGGAAAATGATACCTTGACCAGCCACACACACACACTTTAAAAATGTTAGAAAACTTTGCATTGTGCTGTGAGTCTTCTATCTTCTTACACTCCATTTTCTCCTATCTTGCTTATCATGGGTAGCAACTGATAAGGACTATACCATACAATACATAGTATTTAGGTGATTCATGAAATCTTACTAATTCTTCATTTTGTTTTACTCGAGGACGAGTAAAAGTCTAAGTTTGGGGGTGTGATAACCTCTCTAAATTCATGCCTTTTCAACACATTTTCCTCAAGCTGTGTATATCTTTTGGTGTATTTTTGTATATAAATTATACTCAAAATAGAAAAATGTGCATTTTTTGATACCTAAACTTAACTGACTCACTTTTAGTTTAATTATGCAAATTTTAACCTCAATTTAGGAATGTTTTGGTATATTTATAACTTCATACTTTTTACAGATATAATTGGACTTCAAAGCTAATTGCTGGAAATTATAGGCTAAAAGTTTTGCTAGATTCGCCGTGGCCAAATCAGATGTTAGCTGCGGCTAATTCTTGCATGGAGGAGGGAGCAAACAGGGAGCATTTCACCGCGGCGAATAATATGTTAGCCGTGGCAAATCATGATTTTTTGAAACATTGCGTTTTGAGGCTTGACAGACCCTAGGGCTTCATATATCCATATTTTCGACTAAGTGGAAAGAGCTCCAACTTCTGGGCAGTTTAGGGAGTTGGTGTGCTAGGGTTTGGAGTTTGGAGAAGTGGTGAGAGCCAAGGATTAAAGTTTCAAAGAGATTTGAGTCCATTTCCATCGGTTTTTCTGATCTTCTCCTTCTCTTTCTCTTGTATTTTGCTTTGGCTTTGATTTCTTGGTGTTTTGTAAGCTTGTGGCTGACTATGACTAGCTAGACATTTGTTCTAGGATTATTTTGAACCCTTGTATGGATTGATACTTGATTCTCCTCTACTTCTATTGATTAATGACATATATATGCTGATTTTATTCCATTTTTAATGCTTCTGGTTGATTGGCCACCAATTAGTTGTATGTTAGCTTGAGTGATGCCTGAGAGAGCTAGCTTGAGTACTGGACTTTAGTTGAATCATGCAAGAACTTGAAATTTAGGTATTGAATGGATGGTTTTATTGGTGAGGTAGAGATATACTCACTAACCTTGTGTAGTCAAATTTGGGTCCGAGCTTAGATTTGAGATTTATTTGGTTGTGAGAGAAATTAAGCAACTAATAGAATTAAACACTTGTTTTTGACTTGAAAAAGCTTTTTCAAGTAGTATTTGATCTCCAGACTAGCTCATATAGCTCTTAGTCATGTTTGTGAGAGGAGCTTGTTCTTGTGTTATGAAATACAAGGGGGAGAGAAAATCCTAGATCCCCTATATGCTTGAAGTAAAAAAAGGATCTCTTAACTCTCTTTATAAATTAATGTGCAAAGTTATTTTTACACTTATGCTTAACCTAGTGTAAAGCATGAGTTTAATAACTAACCAAATTCAACTCCAATCCTCATGGGAACGATAATCTTTTTATACTACTTTTGTCACGGCCCGTGCACTTACGATGTAAGCCGAGTGATGAACACTATTAAAGTAAGACAAAACCATGGGCTTACTTTATACTTGCTATTGTGGTCAAGTTCAAAGGAATATGCTGTGTAGAAAGAAAGTAACATTGAGAAAATTGACATATATATCCCATAATTACATCATTTGACCTCAATATGTCTACAAAATGGCCAAATAATAAAATCTTTGTTAAAGTCCAAGTCTTTAAGGTTGTTGCCCTCCATTTCTTAGCCTACTTAGCTTACCTAGATATGGTAGGCATTGAAGAGGAAAGAGTGAGATTCTAAAAATCTTAATAGCTCTTAACCCTTTCAAACATATATAATGGACACATTTTTAAGTCAAATAATGCATGTATGAAGATCAAGTTGTTAGTAACCATACATAAAATAATTTTTATGTTCAAGAACTCATATAAATCATACATTAGCACTCAAGGGCATTGGTTTAGCCTCACTTATTTTCCTTAGGACTTTTGGACTTGCCTTATCATACCATAGTATTCTAGTGCCATATTTCTCAATTCAAGATGGTTTACACACATTCTCAAGGAAAATTCAATAAAAGTATAGAAAATAATGAATTTATTTTTGTTACATTAGGGATTAAATTTACATTTCAACTCATATGGATCCTCTGAGTTCCCCAACATCATTTTCTAATTATTTTTCATCCATAAAAGTCATAAACATCTTAAAAATTCATATAAACCATAGATCAAGAACCAAAAATCCAAAATAATCATGTTTTGCCTCGGGTTCCTGGGTGGCAAAAGTTGAGGCAACTTTGAAAAATTATAACTAAATTTAAAAAAATCAAAATCATACAAACCATAGCTTTATGAAAAGATCTAGATGTTAAATTTACACTAAAAATAATTCCTAGCTATGAAAATCTCAACTAGACCACACTAATAAGATGTAGAAAGGTTGAGTTGTCTAGAATACTAATACAACTTACTGATGTAAAATTTGAAAATTCATAATTAATTCAAAAAAAAATTTAATTCCTATAAAATATACCAATTTGGAAAGATGTGGATGTTAGTTAGAAGGAAAAAATAGTTTTAGATCAATCCAAGAGCTTCAGACCCAAAAATTTGATGGAACAATACTAGAGGTCTGCTTGGAAGCCTGAAACAGAATAGCAACTTCAAAAATTAATATATATCTCTCTCTAGATATCTAATTGAGGTGCTTCTAGTTGGTACATGTCATTGGGAAGGTTTGATTTCTCTCTATAAAATTTCACAGTGATTGGACATCATTTGCCCCATGAATGACAAATTTTCATTTCGGGCTATATAAATAGTAACACTGACCAAAACTAGAAAAAATTCTAACTTCAAAAATTCACAAAAAATTCCATAGACCTCTAAATATTCTGTACTTTAGCTTTCCAAAAAGCTCTTAACAAGCCCTAAATGCATGCCAAATCTTAGCCCAAGAAGAGGCTATTTGGATAGAAAGTAACATAGCTCACCTAAATGGTCACTTTTGCTTCTTATATGGCATCACTTGGGTTCAAATGGATTCCTTTTGGATTTGACACCTGTTGGGCGAGTTTAAAAGTATAATATGACTTGTATGAACTGATCAAGTGGTCCCAAATGCTATGCATCTCAAATTGACTATCCAACATCTATTAATACATAGTTACATACAAGCCATCGAAGAGCCAAATTTCATAATTCTATTGATTTAGTGCCACATAAGGTCTATACAATATTCATACATCATTTTATATTTGCTCATAGTCTTACATCTCAAAAATAATATGTACAAGATCACTTTGATATATAACTACAAAGAAAGCTACAAAATGTTAAAAGTATGGTATCTTAATTTCCTTGGCTTGCATCCATTGATTCTTGAATACCACCTAGACATTTTAGGAAGGAAAAGGGAAGGGGAATGAGATTCATGGAATCTCAATAGCTCACACATCTATTCACACACACATTTATGGCATATACACATCAAAGCATATGTATGGAAAAAAGTTAGACAATCATAAAGTATGCAAAGTCACAATTTCTATGCCACCGATTCATATTCAAGCCATGAACATGCTCTAGGGCCTTTTGGTTTTGCCTCACCCTATTTCTAGAACTTTTGGATTTGCCTCATCCTTGGCCTAGGGACTTTTGATTTGGCCTCACCCTTTCAAAAGACTTTCAGCCTTGTTTCACCCATGCTATAAGACTTTTGGTATTTCTTTACCTTTATTAAGGGACTTTTGGCATTACCTTACCCTTATAAGCTATTTCGATGGCCAAGGCCATTCAAGAAGACATATTAGTACCAATGCAATATCAAGGCATCAAGTGGCATATCATCAAGTCATAAGAATATACACAAGTATACAATGATATACATATGCACATAAGATGCAAGGAGAATGAGATGGAGAGCTACTTTGAACTTTATGCAAGCTTTTCTTAATCTTTTTCCTTTCCTTTTTGGGTCCACAAGCACACTTAGGTGAATTAGGATTCTCTTCACCTAAACATTATAAATAGCACACAATTATACATTTGAAATAGCCAAGATACTAATTTTGTTCTTAACACACACTTGGTTCTATAAGTAGCATAATGGTTCCATAAATGGCCCATTGAAGCAACTCTTATAATTTAAGCTCTAGGCTCCATTCTTTTTTCATTTCTAGGCCTTTTGACCTCATTTAAGATCCTTAGAGCCATCATACATTCATTTGAACAATTGAAAAATCAAGTTGCTTTGCAAGGCACCATTATGGACACCATTATTCTATTTCCCAATCCATGGCTCCTAAATTTTTCCCAATGATTTCTCCTATATAAAGTCCTAAACCAAGGCTAGAATAATTTAAAACACTCCTTAACCCTTCCAAGTAGCCTTGGCCGAGACACCCTCCATAAATAGGGTTCTTAGAGTTTCAAAATTTTCCTTGATAAGAGAGCCACTTGGAAGGCTTTCTAGAGGTCTTAGGAGCTTATTGGAACATTTATATGGCCAAGGAAACACACACACAAAATTAGATCTTATAAAACCCTAAAGGATCCTACACTTTTCTAACTTGATTTCCATGGGTTTTTTTTTGGTAATTTCTTAGCATATTCTACTTCCTTATGGCCTAAAACCCTAGTTCCTTCCTTATTTTTGGATAGAACTCCCTCCCATCTCATGGTTCTAGTTTTGGCTGAAAATGTGCACAAGGAAGAAGCAAAGAGGAGAAATAACAAAACCATGAAATACCTTAGATTTAAGTATGGTTTCAAAACTTTTTCTCCTTGGTTTTCTTCTCCTTAAGCAATTTGAACTGCTCCTCCTTGTTCTGTACTCAAAACAGAACTAATTCATTCAAATAAACCATGGAAAGAGAGCTAAGAAGGAGAGGAACAAGAGTGGAAGAAGAAGAAGCATGAAATTCTATGAAATTCCTCACATTTTCCTTAGTTTCTTCCTCCCTTTCTCTCCTCCTCTTATGCATCTAAGAGAGAGCTTCTTTTTTTTTTTTTTTTTGGTCATAGGAAGTCAACCTAAAGAAGGTGGAAGAAGCATGAAACTTATGGAACATTCAAGAAGCTAGCTTTTTCAAAAATTTCAATTTCGTCCCTCCATAATGGCAAGTTCAGTTTGGTTTCGTTTTATCTCTTTTTTGAGAACCATCTTTTTTATTATAAAATTTAGGTTCCCAATTTAATAAAATGTCTTTGAAATTCTCAAGTCAGAGTTAAAACTTTCTCGAACAAATCTGTCAAAGTTTGGATTCATCGTTGTTGAAAAATATACACCGGAGGGGCTTTACTAGTCTCGAGGCTTCCCATAGTTTTTGGGGCCTTTGAAAACCCTAGGTAACTCAAAACTTTCATTTAAAAAGCCCTTCTGTGAGTTTTTCCAAAATTTGTATATATTTATGAAAATACCATTACATTTCATTAGTTTTCGTCCTAATTTTATTTCACCATCCTAGCTCCATTTTTCTTTCTATCTGAGCCTAGGATTATTACTTTTAGGAGCCTAGGATGCCACTCAAATTTTTTGGGACATTATTTAGCTCATTTAAGGGGACTTGCTTTTATATGGCTCATTTCATCGTTTTACAAAAATTACATTCATTATATGCCTCGCTCATTTTCAAGGAACTTTTGACTAAGTTTCACTCTTCTTGAGACTTTTGGCTTTGTCTCACCCAATCTTAGGGACTTTTGGCTCATCCTCACCCTTACTAAGGGGTTTTTGGTTTCGCTAAATCCATTCAAGCCATAATGCATCCATAAAACACATTTCAAGAACATTATGGTACTATAGCATATAGGTAATAACTAGAAATATTTCTCATGGCATATATATACATGCACACATCCAAAGACAAGAAAACATCCACAAATCTATAAGAGAAAGGTTAGACAGCTACCTTGAAATGAGAAAGCTAGCTTTTCTCTTGGTTATTCCTCTCCCCTCTCGGTCACACACTTACAAGTGGATAGAGCGTGATTCATTTAGCCTAGACACATCAAATGGGACACAATTATATCATTGAAACAAGCTTTGGCATCACATACATTCTAGGTGAAGATACTTAATTCTAAGACACCATTATGGTATTATAAAAGACCTAATGAAGCATGTCACACCATATTATTTTAGCCTTATTTTCTCATACATTAAGCTTCATACATGCTTTATACATGAGTAAGCTTCATACATGCTTTATACATGAGTTTTATAGGAAAAACAATAAAATAATGGAATATTTTTACGTTGCTTAGTACTTTAAAAATATAAATTTCGCTCCATGGACCCCATGGACTCTCCAATATCATCCTCTACTCATGTTCCATCTAAACAAGTCATAAACATTACAAAAACATTCTATACATTTTGGTTTAGGAGCCACACATAAAAAAAAAAAAGGGTTTTGCCTCGGGTCTAAAATTCAAGTTTCAATCAGCAAATTTGAAAAATCATAATTAATTTTAGAAAAATCAAAATCAAGCAAATAATAGCTTTTTGGAAAGATATAGATGTCAAATATAGGTTAAAAATCATTCAGGCCATGCAAACCCAGCTAGACCATGATTGACAATAAAGATGCACAAAAGATTTGGCTGCTTAGATTTAATGTTATAGGTTACTGATGTAAATTTCAAAACTTTATAACTAATTCTAGAAAAATCAAAACCTAGAAAAACATACCATTATGGAAAGCTATGGATTTATGGGAAAAATGAGTTTAGGCTATGTTAAACTCATTTAGAAACTTAATTATAATGAAATAGTATACAAGGTCAACAGACATTATAAGTTATGATACAAAATTTCAAAAATTCATTTCTCCCTCTACAAACCTCCAAATGAAGTACTTCTAGTTGCTACAGATCACTGTGAATATCTAGTTTCTTCATCTAAAATTTCAAAACCATTAGACCTCATTTGGTCCTCAGATGACATGAAAAAAAATCTACTCAAGTGAATAGTACCAGACCAAAACCAACTGCTGATATAAACTTTGAAAAATTATAAGAAATTCTATAGAATTCTAAATAACGTAGTTCTTAGACTAGCAAAAAGCTCTATATGATATCTATGTGTGTACAAAATCTCAGCCTCAAAATCACTCATTTTGTTACTTTGTGAGATAGGGTTACAAAATGGCATTTTTATGCATCTAAAAGGGTGAAGAATTGACCAAATGCTCTTCTACTTTAACCAAGGCCACTTGAGCACATGGGAAAGCATAAAAACAGTCCTTTAAACATATTCAAGAGGTCTAAAAATCCATACATCACTAAATCACTACCCTACTTGTTCAAATACATAAGTTTTTAAAGACACATCTATGCATCTTAATGTCAAAAACATCTATTCTTATTCATATGCTTTCAATTCCCATACATATATCATATTTCCATGTATATACATATATTCAAGTGGTTACACATCATTTACAACATAGGGTTACATCATTTACCAACAATATGGTTACAAAATGACTAGATACATAATTCTTTTGTTAATCTTTTGTGGTGGCTTCCATCTCTTTACTCACTTGGTCTATCTAGACATGTTTAGGTAATGGGGAAGGAATAGTAAGATTTTAAGAATCCTAATAACTTGTCACTATTTCAATCATACATAAAAGCTATGATTTCAAGTCCAAGAATGCAAACATGAACCTTTAGCTACTAGTGATCATATATATAACTATTTTCATGTTTAAGAAACTTATACATATCACATATTGGCTTTCAAGAGCATTGGATTAGCCTCATCCACTTTTCTTAGGACTTCTGGACTTGCCTCACCTATTTTCAAGGGACCTTTGACTAAGTCTTACTCTTTTTGAGACTTTTGACTTTGTCTCACCCAATCTTAAGTGCTCTTAGCTCATCTTCATCTTTACTAAGGAGCTTTTGGCTCCACCAAGCTCATTCAAGCTAACCAACATTTATAAAACACATATTATGCACATAATGGTACCATGGCATGTAGAAAATCACTAGAAATATTTCTCATGGAAAAATCATACATACACACATTCAAAGACAAGAAATCAACTATACATGCATGAGAGAAAGGTTAGAGAGCTACCTTGAATGCAAACACACATACTTTTACTTGATTTCTCCTTCCTTCCTTTGGCTACCTCCTTACAAATGGGTGTAGTAGGATTCCTTTGGCCTAGACACATCAAATACGACTCAATTACACTCTTGAAACAAACTCTAGCACTATACACATTCTAGAAAAGCGTGGGTTCTTATTTTGTTCAATTATGATTCCATAAAGCACCTAATGAAGCAACCTTAAAGATTTATGATCTTGGCTCCATTCTCTCCTTTCATTTATGACTCTTGACTCCATTTAGACTCCTTAGAACCATCACACAATTATTTTAAGAAGTCTATATATAAGTTACTTCTTTAAGTCACTTTATGGAACTTAAACCTCCATCTAACATTCTAGGATTTTTAAATTTTTTTCAAGGCTTCCTTTCATTTTCTCCCATCATATATGTTACAAATCTAGGCTTATAAAAATTTAAAACACTCCCTAAGTGCTTGAACCCTTCTAAGCCGAGGCTTGTACATGGTTTTAGGATCATGGAGTTTTAAATTTTTCCTTGAAGAAGGAGGCATTTGGGAGGCTTCCTAGGGGTTTTAGGAACTCATTTAAATTCTCACATAAGCTAAAACACTCTTGGATAAAATTATATTTTACCTTATGTTATTGAATCCCTAGCTTGGCTCTTTTGAATTTTAATGGTTGTCCTCTATGCTTCAATGCATAATTTTGTTTCCCACATATCGAATCCTAAGTTTCATTCTTGATTTGGTTCAAAAGCAATTCCCTTTTGGCTGTCTTAGGAGTGGCCGAACCATACCCAAAGAAGAACAAGAAAGAGCAATCATGGAAACAATAAGTTTACCTTAGTTTCCTAGCTTTTCTTGGATGCTCTTTCAAGTGATGGATTCCTCTTCTTCAAATTCCACTCTTCCTCCTCTAGACTAGACCTAAAATAGTGCTAAACCCATCAATAAAACCATAAAAAGAAAGGTGGGAAGAAGGAGATTCAAGTAGCTAAAGGGAAGACCATGAAATTTCACCAATTTCTTTTTCTCTTCCCATGGGGCACCCTTCTTAGCAAAACTCTCCTCTAGTCTTAAGCAAAAAAATAGGTTGATCAATGAGGGAGAGAAGGGGACGCATCATATAAAGGAAGGAGGACTTAAAATTGTTATTCAAAAATGCCATTTTTGCCCCTTGTCTTGGCTTTTTTATTTTAGGTTCATTTTAGCTCCTTTTTTAGAACCATATTTTCCATCATAAAATATAGGTCATCTAATTTACAAAATGGCTTTGGAATCATTCAATTTAGATTTAAAACCTTCCTGAACGAAGAGGTCAAAGTTTGGGTCAACTGATATTTAAAATCATACACCGGAGGGGTTTTAATTGTCTTAGGGCTTTTCATGGTTTTTAAGGGCTTTAAAAACCCTAGTAAGCTTAAATGTTCCATTTAAAAGCCCCTTCTGTGAGTTTTCCAGAAGTTGCCCCTATTTACAAAAATCCCATTATGCTTTCGGTAATTTTATTAAACTATCTTGGCTTGAGTTTTTAAGTATCTTAGACTTTGGATCCTCATTTTTTATTTGGCATCAAATCTTTCATTTCAAGGGACTTGCTTTTCAAACTAACTTATTTCGATATTTTTACGAAAAATTGGATGTTACAAAGCAACTATGAGAGTTCATGATCTTGGCTCCATTTCCTCTCTCAATCTATGACTCTTGACTCCATTTAGACTCCTTGGAGCCATCATACATTCATTTTAAGGAGCCTAACTATGAGTTGCTTATTTATGTCTTATTATGGAACCTACACCTCCATCTCACAATCTAGGCTTTCTAAATTTTTTCCAAGGCTTCCTTTGATATTCTTCCACCATATCTAGTCCCATTCTAGGCTTAGAAAAATTTAAAACACTCCATAGGTCCTCCAAGTGTGCTTGGCTAAGACATGCTTCTTATTTTGGGCTTATAGAGTTTTGCAAATTTCCTTGAAGAAGATAGCACTTGGGAGGCTTCCTAGATGTCTTAGGAACTCAATTAAGGTCTCACATAAGCTAGAACATCCTTGGAAGAAATCAAATTTTGCCATATGTCTAAGAGTCCCTCAGTTCCTATTCTTGAATTTTAATGGTTTTCCGTTAGATTTAATTACATAATCTTGTTTCCCATACTCTAAAATCTAGGTTCCTTGCTTGCTTTGGATTAGAAACTAACCCTTTCTACATGCTTTCAAAGTGGCCAAATCATCACCTAAGGAAAGCAACAAGAAGAAAGCAAGATAAATATGATGTTTACCTTGTTTCTAGGCTTGTTCTAAGAGCTCTTTCACTTGCTATAATCCTCTCCTTCAAACTCTAATCTCCTTCCTCTAAATTAAACCCAAAATTATCCCAAATCATTCATGGAAACCATGGAAAGAAAGAGGAGAAGGAGGAGAACAGAGTTAAAGAAGGAAGAAGCTTGAAATTCTATAATATTTCATACCTTTTTCCATGGTTTTCCTTCTTCTTCTTCACCTTCTCTTGTGCGTTATTCTTGGGAAGAATTCTCCTCTATTTAGATAGAACCAGAGTCAACTAAATGGGAGAGGAGAGAAGGGGCGTGCTTTATGAAAGATGAAAAGTCAGTTAAGGCACTTTTTAACTTTATGTTTTAGTCCCTTTTCTTGGTTCCTTTCATTTAGGCTTAATTCAACTCCTTTTTGAAATCCATATTTTCCATCATAATATTAAGCTCTCAAACTTATAAATTGGCTTTGGTTTCACTCAAATAGGATTTAAAACTATTCTGAACCGTTCAGCCAAAGTTTCAATCAATTAATAGTTGAAATCGCTCACCAGAAGGGTTTCAATTGTTTTAGGGCTTTTCATAGTTTTTAGGGGCTTTCAAAATTTTGAAAAGCTTAAATTTTTTGTTTTAAAAGCCCTCTTATGAGTTTTTCAAATTTTCTAGAAATTATGAAAATGCCCCAACTTTCTTTCATAACTTTTTTAGCTCATCTAGCTCAAATTTTTGGACAACTCAAACCTCAAATACTTATTTTTTATCATTTAAAATTTTATCCTAATTTTATTTGACTTTAAATCATTCATTTCAGGAAACTTGCTTTTATAACAGACTCATTTTTAACATTTTAACAAAAATTGAATGTTACACTGGGATTATGGGAACCTTTTAACACCATTTCAGGAGAAAGTTCTAATAGAACACCTGAGAAGTAGCCTGCAACCTGAGTAGGGTTGCTGAGAGGAATGCAAGAGGTTGTACATGATACTTTTAATGTATATGTGGATACGTTAGTGTATATATAGGTATTCCACATGTTAAACTTTGGCCAAAGTGGCATTTTTTAGGCTACAATAATGTATATGGAGAAAACTTGGATACATAAAGTAACTTTTGTGATATGCAATATCAATGCAGCTGTACTTAAACTTATACTCTAGTAGTAATACTTTTGAAGATGAAAGTAGTATTTTTGAATGTATGTACGTGTTGCAAGAAACTAGACCTTAGGTATATGCAAGATTGTGTTGGAATTAGTAAACTTATGGTCATAGTGGCTTCCATGCATTTATTATGTATCTTGACTTATTCTTCTTTGGGTTTTAATAGTTTAATAGGTTTGTTTATATCACTTGGATTTTGTTTTGGATTGGTTAGGCAAGGTGAGA
The DNA here is from genome assembly GCA_032878935.1 of Erythrophleum fordii. Lineage (NCBI taxonomy): Eukaryota > Viridiplantae > Streptophyta > Magnoliopsida > Fabales > Fabaceae > Erythrophleum > Erythrophleum fordii. The sequence goes on along the minus strand of JAVQMF010000058.1, from coordinate 30,739,543 downwards.
CCTTGTATATACAAGTTGACTCCTTTGTCACTAAAAGTGTGTTTATATATGGGTTAGTGTAGCTTAATGACCATTTAATAAGGAAATTATGATTTTACCTCTTAAACAAAGTTAATTTAGTGGAAGAAAAAGGTTAGATAAAGTTTAGAGCCATTCGAAATGTGTCAACAAAATTTAGGTATGCATAACCCAATAACTAGATAAGAGTGTTTGTTGGTCAAATTAGGTCGGGCTTTAGCCTAACTCAATACCCAGCTTAATTCAAAATTGAAATTTGTTGCCTAATCCTAACTTGGCTTAGCTCAATTTAGTACTAGGCAGGGTGGGGCTAAAATTTATTACTAAAATTATAAAATGACCTTAAAAAAGAAAATTTTTTATATAAATCCTTATAAAATTACATTTTATCCTTAAAAAATTTTCATTTAAATTTTTATAAAGCCTAGCCTTGATTTGTAATTAAAATTATAAAATAACTCTTAAAAAAGAAAAGTTTTATATAAGTTTTTATAAAATTATATTTTATCTTTAAATAAATTAAAATTTTAATATAAATCTTTAATTAAAAAATATTTTTTAAAATTTTATATTTTTTTGGGTGGGGCTATATCAATATAGTCCTTAAGGTAGCCCAATACTTAGCTCAGCCTGATTTTATAGCTCAATCAGGCCCAATTTTGTAGCCCACCTCAGCCTTAATTTCTTTTTTCGCTTGTCCAACCCGACCCAATTTGACTGGGTAAGGCTTGGCATATTAGATCTTCGAATCCTATGAACACCCATATAACTAAGCTAGTTTTAGTTAAACATGTTTTAGTTGGGGTTTGAGAGATCAAATTTTGAATTAGGACCTAAGTGTGAGTTTTTAGGACTTATACGACTTTTTTTAGGTATTTAAAACTTACTCCAAGTGGTTTGGTGTCATTTCGAGAGGAGGTTTGGTTTTTGGTGATTGCATATGAAACTTGAAGTAGTCTATCTTACTAATTTTTTTCCTTTTGCCATCATGGGTGTGCCTTATAGTTCTATTCTATTTTTAGGGAAGTTTAGGGAGTTGAAGGTCACTTTAGGTGCTATGGAGTTGGTACATAAGTTTTAGGAAGACTCATAGTGAGAATTGAGTGTTTTAAAGAGAGCTAAAGCTTGAATATAGAGTATATTAGTGCATTTTGCTACTGTCCTATTTCTTATTATGTGTGCCTTGCTATCCTATTTCTCCATCTCAGTTTTCCTTACTTTCTTATGGAATTCTAGCTTGAAACACATTGTATGTAATGCTTAAGATTTTTTGGAAGTGTTCTTAGGTGTTTTGGGTGGATATAAGATGGTTTTGGATGGTGTAAAGCTCACTTTGTATAGAATTTTACTGTCATAATTTTGTACTTGCTATCCTAACATGTTGGGGGTTGTCCAAGGTAGTTTTCCATGATTTTAGGTGATTCAATGTTAGTTTAGGTATATGTTTGAATATGGACAAGTTAGATGAAGTTCTTAAAGGATTTAAGGGTGTTTATGAATGTTAAAGTTTGGTTTTTCATGGTGTATATGCCATCATGGTTGGTTAAAAATGTTAAGGGCTATCTTAGTAATTTGCCTTTGGTGTTTTCATATATTTTAAAGGGGCATGTAAGATTACATATTAGATTATTAAATATATGGAACTTATGGATGGAGGTCTAGAGGTATAAATGACTCTAACTATGGTTTAGTCCAAGTTTTGCTCTTTTTGTTCTCCTTTTGACAGTTATAACATTTCCCTAATCCCTTGGCTCATATGGGATTGGTTAGCTTCTTTCAAAATAATGAGTTATGTATGTGGATGTGTAGTTAAAGTTTTGCTAGTAAATAAAAGAGTTTAGCCATATGTTGTTGACATAGTAGATGTTAGTCACTTTGGGCATTTAACTAAATGAGCATATATTTTAGTAAATTCCTTGACAAGTTTAGTGGGATTGTTTTCATTCAAATACAACTTATTGTCTCTTAGTCCACAGATGAAAATGTGTTCAAGGGAGATGGATTGATAAGGAAATCAAATTTATCTTTCATTATAATGGATTATATGTAACATTGAAAAAATAAATTATATAACCTTTAGCAAAAACATAAGTCATCAATAAATATAAACTTTTGGCGGCAACAAAAATAATCGCCATTAAAATTTGGACCTTTAATGGTGATTTTTGTCGCAAAAGGTTCACAATTAGTGGTGATTGTTTTTGTCACTTTAAAAGTTCCTTTTTCTTTTGGTTGGCAAATTAGGTCACCACTAAAGAGGTTTTTCCTTTTTTTTTTTAAAGTGATAACAACATTATTATTGCCTCTAAATCTAACTCATCTTTTAGTGGTAATCTTTTACTCAACATAAATTAATGGTGTTTCAATTGCAACAAATGTCACCACTATATATCTTTTATGGCAATTATTATTGCCATTAAATATCACTTTTAGTGACTAAAGACCTTTTATTTTGAAAGTATTAACCATGACTTAGCAGTAGCAAAAACTGGCCACTAAAATTTATTGGGGCCAACATTTAGACCTTTAATGGTAACAAAGCTTGGTTTTTTATAGTGTCACTTGCTCGTCAAAATTTTGCAAGGCCATGGTCCATGTCCCATCCACCCCAGCTTTACATTAAAGCAGGTTGGGAGGGTCTCCTTTAAGATACTAGGCGAGGTGGCTCCAAGATCAAGTTGCAACCTAGATCATGAATGCATCCCCCTTGTTCTCTTATATAGCTTTCTTCCACGAGTTCAAGTTGATAATGAGATAAGAAAAAGGATCTTCTTTATATTTTTGTGTAGTAAGGTATCTAGATTCTCTTAAACAAATATGGGAAAACTTTTAGCATAAAATGAATAAGGTAACTGTGAACACCATATTTTGTCCAGACAGGCTACAAAAAATAAAATAATAAAATCAAAATAAAAAAAATAAAAAAAGAATATAGATCTTTTTTTAAGAAAATTAAAAATGAAAGAAGAAAGAAAAAAAAAGAAAAAAAAAAGAGAGCTCAAAGCCTAAAAAAAAAAAAAAAAAAGAAAAGGAAATAGGGGCAATCTGAAGCCCAAATCCCTTTCCCCCGTGCAGGCCCAAACAAAGGCCCAAACAAACAAAAAGAAGAAAGAATCTAAAGCCCAATCTCTTTTCTCTGGCAGCAACCCATAAGCCCAATTCAAAGTAAAAAACCCAACAACCCAAAGAAAAGAAAAGTGGCCCAATTAATCTAAAGCCCAATCTCCCAATCCAAACCCAGCAACCCATCAGCCTTTTTCGATAGAGCCACTGCAGGAAACAGGGAGATATCACCCATTTGGACCCTGCGCGTAGAGGCGGAGCATATGGAAAGCACAGACCAAACGGCAAAATGGAAAGGTCACCAGATAGGAGCGACTGGCTCAAGGAGTTGACCTCCTCTCAGATTCCTTTTGCCGTCAGAAACCAGGAGCAGGGAGGAAAGGGAAAAGACGAGGACGAAGATCGAAAAAGGGGGAGGAGTTTTGAGATGGAGAGGAGAAAATCGAGAGGGGAGACAGCGAGAGATTGAGGGTTATAGATAGGGAGAGGAAAACAGGAGGATTTGGAAGAGGGGAACAGAAAAACAACCAGGAGACAGAGAGGGGTTTTTCGATTCGAGTCAAGGTGAACTGGGGAGAGAAAGGGATAAAAAAATCCAGGGAAAGAATAGGGGATCGAAAATCGAAAGGTAGAGAGGAGGAGAGTGCGAAACAGAAAATCGAGGGAGGGGGGAGAGCTTTCGAGGTTTGGTGAATCGAAGGATAGAGTGAGGGAGATTGGAAAAGAATCGGGGATTGAGGGCCGAGGATTGTTTTGTTCGAAAAAAAAATAAGAGGCAATGAAGGAGACCGAAAAAAATTGAGAGACACCGGGGATTCGAATAATCGAAGTAGGGAGAATAGCGTAAAAGGAGCAGAGAAAGGAGCTAGGTGTGGCTCACAAGAGAGGGAGGCATTCTGAATTTCAGCAACGTGATTAGCCAGGTACTCTTTTGATTTCGATTCATTTCTGAGTATGAGCTAGTTGGTCTCAGATTGCTGAAGAATATTTTGTTGTCTGGTTTCATCTCTGTAATCGAGTAGCCATCTTGTCGGGTTGCCTCATCCTTGCTTTGTCTCTGTTTCATTTTGATTATACAACATGTTTAGGATTTTCATTTATCGATGTTGATTATGTTGTCTGAAGAATAGAAATTGGGCAGTTCAATAAAAAAATTCTTTGCCCCTGTAGGCTTTAAGTAACCCTGCATTCTGTTGTGCGACTATGGGTTACTTACTGCATGGTCTAGAGTAAATAAAAACTATGCAGCATTACTTAAATCTGGGATGGCGAGATGGCCATGTAGGGGAGGTCCCTAACATGGTACGATTGCATTAGGATTTTGCTTTACGGTTAGTCGAGATCTGTTACCATGTTTGAGCGGTGGAGAGAAGTTTTTGTGAATAGGCTTGGCTCTGATTATTTGTTCATGTCGATATGAGTCATCTGATGGTTTTTTTTCTGTGCTTGTTGAAGTTTGCTATTGTGCCATGACACAGTCCCTTCATAACCAAGTATGGCTTAGTCGTAGTAATCATATACTTATGCTTTTATGTTGCTGAGCATGTTCTCTCCTTATTGAAAATTCGTGTGATTTTCGGCTTCTACTTTGCCTTTGGTTTCACTCTGCCTTTCGGGTTTTGAGTTTTGGTTTGCCTTCTGCTCCCAAATCATTTTATTGCATTTGTACCTGGGCTGGGTAAATTGCTGGAGAGAACATATGGGATTGGGATAGCTGAATAAAGAATAAGGAAAGCGTCACTGGTTAGGCATAGATTGCTGGAGAGATTCTTGGGCAAATGATTAAAAAGGAGGCAAAAAGGGATGGCTTAACTGGTTCTTTACTTTCACTTAATTTATGTATGAGATATTGTAATGTGTATTTGAAATAGGTTAATATTTGATTGGACACAAGACACACACAATCAAGGCTTCTTGTATACACATGATATGAGCTGAATGTTTATCTTTTATTAATTTTAATTTTTAGAATTGCCGTGTGAGATTTTTTTTGTCTCCCCGAGCACATAGGAGCAAGCCTGAGGATCATGTGGAGCAATAAGCCTCCTTGGCATCTATTAGATATTAAATTTGTTTTAATAAGTCTTGGGTTTCAGTGGCCCATAAGTAATTTTCTTGTTTCAAATGAACTTAAAAAAAAAAAGAGAAAATCAAATTTAGGCATTTGACAAAAAAAAAAGAAGAGAAATGATGATTAAAAAAAAAATCAACCTATTTACGTATTAAGTTTAAATCTCTTAGAACCAAAAAAAAAAAAAAAAGACAAAAGGGAGTGTTTTTTTTTATATAAAGAATAAAAATTTTTCAAAAAAATTTAGCTTTTTTTTTTGAAAAGTTTGTCAAAATCAAGAGGAAATATATAAAAAAAAAAGAAAGACAAAAAAAAGGGTATACATAATAAACAAATAAAAATTAAATTATGGAAGAAAGGGTTAAGAAAGAACCTAAATGATTTTTACTTCTTTTCCCCTTTTCAACAAAATATAATGATAACAAAAAATCCAAAAAATTAGAAAACAAAAAAAGATACCAACAAATTAATTAAAAAAAAAAGGAAAGACAAACACACAAAAAAAAAAGAAATGATTTGAAAATTTCGCACTTAATTGGAGAGATCATCTTAAGAACTAAAATCAGAAATCGAAAAGAAAATAGACGAAAATTTTCATTAATTTAAGTAAAATAAGGAAAATTTAAAACAAAAAAAATTAATTAATTAAAAAAAAAGCCAAAACAACTATAAGTCAAAAAATAAAAAAACATATAATTGAAATATATTGGAAAAGATAAAAAATGAGAGGAAGAGTAAGAAAGTAGGATTAATTTAGCTTTCATAAGTTAAAACGTAAGAGCCAATTTTGAAATCGTTTTAATTGTGAAAGCCTAAATGATTTCTATGTTCTTTCTCTTCTCATAAATAAAAAACAAAAAAAACAAAAACAAAAACAAAAACGAAAGCAAATGGAAAATCTCAACAAAATCTTTAAAAACAAAAAAAAACAAACAAGACAAAACAAAACAAAGAAGCCAAAAAGGTAAAAATAAAATTAAAAAAAAAAAGAGAGAGTAAAAAATGTGAAATTAACTTAGTTTTTGCATATTAAAACTTATCAGCTAATTTCATAATTGTTTTATTTGTAGAGATTAAAGTTATTTTCATCTTTTTCTGAAAAAAAAAAAACAAGAACAAAAACAAAAAACAACAAAATAAAAAAAACAACAAAAAAAAACCAAAACAAAAATAAAAACAAAATAAAACAAGAAAAAGAAAACAATACAAAAACAAAAACAAACATCAACCAATAAAATTTGTCAGTCGAACTACGTGGACTTTGATTCCTTTGAGGGGTACGTAGGCCCTAGGCTTTCATCCTAGATCAAGTTCGTCCTTGTAAATAAAATTTTCTTTTCAATTTTTATTTTTTTAAAATGCTCTTCTTTTATGTTGTTCTTCCCATTTTGTTTCTTTAAGTTCTTTCTTCCTTTTTATTTTATTTTATTTTTTTGATTTTGCCTCTTTTATCTCTGTTTCTTATTTTGCATATGATTTGTTAGGAGAATTAAAATAGATTAAAGGCCATATTGATTTTGTACAACTGACTTAGGGTAATCGTTCTTAGCGACGGGTGTTGTGGGGTGCCTAACACCTTCCCCACTCACAATCGACTCCCGAACCTATTTTCTTATTCGTAGACCATTTTTCTTATTTTCCAAATAAAAAGGCTTTTCCAAAGTTTTGCCTTTTCAAAAATTAAAATTTTGGTGGCGACTCTACTACTTATTTTAATTTCGATTTTAGTTTTCATTTTCTCTGGAAATTGAATCGAAATTGTTTCTTTCCAAAAAATTTCTTTTAAAAGCGCTACGCGGTCGCATTGGGTGTGACAGTAACAAAGTAAGTTAAAATTTGATCAGTTACAACTAATTTCTTTGAGTGCTTTGAAACATTGTTGAGTGACCTTTTACTTGAATGCCTTGTCATATATGTCTTGGAACATGACAAGCTATTAAAGCTCATCTTCTTGCAAGTCAATTTGTATTTCAAGTTAAGAAAAACAAGCAATAAAGAGTAATGAAATAATAACTTGAACTAGTGAAGCTACAGGGACCTTTTGTCATACCTAACTTCATATAAATATACTCATGATATTTAACCTCATTAGCAACCAAGGGACAACTATCACTAAAGCTTTTGGCCGAGAATTTTAGCCTGTTCATATGTTAAGTGAGTCCTTAGGGGTCCAAATTTAATTCTCTTGTCATTTTATCCCATGAACTTCATATTCATGTTTTTTTCAGCTTACTTAATCATAAGATACACCTCAACTACCTTAAAGAGTTATGTAGCTTGAAATGCCTTCATTTGTCATATTATGCATCAAAATTCAAAAATTCATAACTTTAGCTACATAAATTTGATTTATGCAAATTAGATGTCTATGAAAAGCTTATGCTGTGAACTTTATGTTATAAAAAATTTAAAGAAAAATGAATTCGTTTAGCCTCTAAAAAACCCATGGAATAGTAGTTGTAATAGTAGTTACAGTACTATGCCATTTCTACATAATTTTGCTTCTATATAGCTTTAAAAATTCTCATTTTTAGCTTGTTAGAAAACTATATAATTCTTTAATTAGATGCTAAATTTCACCTCCAAACTAGGTCATTTGGATTGTCAATGGTAGATGTGTAATTTATGACTCATTAAGACCAAATATTGGTTCAAAAGTGGCCCACTTGGCTTCCAAATTGCACCCTCCCATTTTGAACAAATTTTAATCATTTTAAACATCTATTCTATAAGGTTCAACACATGATATAAAACTTGCATTAAAATATGACCTTTGAACACCCAATCATGGACATAAACCATCATGCATCTCATATAGGATTTCTTGTATTCATGGCCAACCTTTACATCAAATTGACATGTACTTATGTACTCAAACTCATGCATATGTTTCTATAATAAACATTATCATTTGCTTGAATGTTTATCATACATACATAAGGTTTTATCCATCCAAGTATAAAATGTACATTAAACAATATTTACATGATAAAATCCCTATTACATCATTTTCTAGAGTCTAGTTCTTCTCGATCTTCTTCCTTTTGCTTGGAAAGCTTATAGTGGTTAGTGGGAATACATGGTGAAATTCTGGGAAGAATCTTAATAGTTAATCTTAACCAAATTAATGCATACAAGAATGCCATGAGAAAATACAATGTATGTGGTGCAAGCATATGATTCCTGTATATTATAAAACTTAAATGCAATGCTTATCATGAAAACTCATTTCTTAACAAGTCATGACATCTAAAAATATTAGTTAGGCTCAACTTAGCTCAACCTTAGGCCAAAGAAGAGCTACTATACTCAATTCCTTGCTATAGGAAGTTAGGAGCTGAAAACATTCAATACTCATGCATAAAACTTATAATGAAAAGCATATCAAAGCACAACCCAAGAATACACCAAGCAACTATACAAACAAGTACCTCAACTCATTTTAACATTTAAATGCATGCAAGATAGGGGGATAAAGCTACTTTATGGCTTTGGAGACTTTGAACTACCACTAACCTTATGTTAGTCCTCTTTTTCTTAGCTTTCTTTAACTTGGCATCCACAATTTGGCAAACTAAGGTTAGTTTGGCCTACATATAACAATTACAAAACAAAATGAGATGTTTGGATTCACTTTAACCCTTATTATCATCACCTAATTCTATTAGGACTTAACATGCTACTTTACATCACTTTTAGGTTTCTTAAGAGACAACTCTTGAAATTCCTTTTTCTAGGTTCCAAACTCTCACTTGTTGTGAGCCATATAACCCTAAAGAAACTCATTTAGGTCGTCATAAACTTGATTAAATAAGCTTAAGGCTAACTTACTTCTTTAGGTCTATTTAAACCTTAAAATTTTAACTTTCAATTTAGGACTCCTAAATTCAATCTAATAGTTCCATTAGTATTTATTCCTCTCATCTAAGACTCTCAAATCATTAGGACCCAACAAAACATTTCCTAGGTGCCCTAACCATCCCTTGGCCAAGACCATCACACAAGAAGGGACCATGGGAGTTTTGCTCATTTCTTTTGGGATTTTGATGCATATGGAGGTTTTTTAGCTTCTTTCTAGTTTCATTATGATCTAATATAGCTTGAAATGTCTTCTTAAGGTTCCATAACTCTCAAGATGCAATCAAAACCCTAATGACTTTATCTTGCAATCTATGGCCTTTCAATTTATTCTCTTTATTCCATCTTAATCTCTACACTTTTAAACCCCTAATAATTCGAAAAATTATTTCATATTATATATATATATATATATTGGTATGTCAAACACATTTATGAAATAATATGCATCATCTGAGGTGTTTCCTTTTTACAATTAGTTTTAGTTTGTCATGCATGTATATACTAATTAATTCTATTTTAATTGAATGCTTTTAATTTAAGTACCATCAAACACAAATGGCCATAAAGTATATTATTAAAAAAAAAAAAAAGAGTTATGCCACATGACTCATTAAGTATGACTATATTTGTTATTTTTTTAAAAAAACTTAAATTTATGGTAGATGGTTCTTTTGTTTTTGTTTGTTAAGATTATGGGTTTTTTTTTTCAATTTTTTGGATTATACAAATTTTGTGCCATGCAAAAGCACAAAGATAGAACTTTTGTCAACAATGAAGCTAGAGTAATAAGTGTAAGTGTTTAACCATCATCATTTGCTTTGTGTTTTTGTCTTTGCTTATGGAAAAGCAAGAGTCATAAAAGAAAGTTGTCATGTTTTAAAGATCTTTTAATGACCATGACTTTTGTATGTTGTTTGTGTCGAGAATAGTGTTTTTATTGGTTAACTAGCTATTTGTATAATTTGAAAAACATTCATTTTTCAAGGGAGTTTCTACTAAAATTTTAGGAACCCCCAAGTGATTTATGTGAAAATTATGGTTCTATTATATTTATTAGCAATAATTATGTTAAATTTAGTGTAAAACTATGGTTCTATCATGGTTAAAGATAATGTACTTAATATATTAGTAAATATTGCATTTTCTTGTTTTAATGGTCTATTAGTAATTGCTAACCCTACTTAGTGGGAAAAAACTTATTGTTTGTTTGTTTGTTTTTTTGTTTTGTGGTCTATTGATAGTTTATATGCTAATTATGTAGGAAAAGATTGCGGAACACAATTCTAAAGCAGGGTCTTTATCTCAATAAATATCAACTTAGGATTCCTTAGTCCCAACTTTAGGAAGTAAAGAGCAGTTAGATCATGCACGAGGCTTAGGATTGGGTCCTTCTTTGTGCCAAGTGTTTGAACATTATTCTTATAATGGGATGAGCTTATCTACCCATTCTTATAATAAGTTTCAAAATGAGGTTCACTTTGCTGAGATTAGAGCACAGAGATCTACAAGCAACAATGGCATTCCTCATCCAAAACTTTTAAGGTCAAGTGCCACTTGAGTTTGCCAACTTATTAGCTCAAATGATATTGTTTTTAATGTCTACATTGCAATTCAATCCTACAAATTACACAATATTTCTTTCTTGTATTTTTGTTTCATATATTTCTAATACCATTTTTATATTATAATTTTGGTACCTAATTAAGCAAGTGGACAACACCAAAATGTAGTAGACCATTCTCCAAGCTCTAGTAATGAACAACAAATGTCAATAGCTTGTTAGAAATTAGGAAATGACTTGTAAAAGAAGTGTTTTATTTAATTATGCATGTATTTGACTCAAGTTATGATTTTAATGACTGTTTGATTGTTGAAATGAATTGTAGATGTAGTTGACATGTAGTTATGGCTATAAATTAAAAGTATTTTCAGGTGTTTGTGGATGTGCTCCTTATATAATATCTACAATATTAGTTAAAAGAAAAAAAAAATTATATGGTTGTTTCAACCGCCACTATTGCTAATATTAGTTAAAAGAAAAAAAAGGTGCCACTGAAAATTAAACTGTTCTAGTGGCAATCACACACAAAACGGCCACTACATTTACAAGACCATTTTGCAGTGGAGTTTTTATATTTTGCTGCAAAATGATTAATTTTTAACCGCCATTAACACCAACCCATTTAATGTCGTTTACCAACCGCCGCTACTTTGAGCTATAGCAACGGTTACTCCCATAGTTGAAATAAATGCTATCATTCCTATCGTAGCAGATGATTCAGCAGCCGATGTTATAGTCACTGCTATCATCTTTAAGGTTATAACCACCACTAAAACTAAAAATAACCGCTACTAACACACAGTTTTCTTGTAGTGATTCCTTCAATCAATACCTGATTATTACAATAAATCTCTCTTGTCCAAGCTCCTCTAACCTTATCTCTTTACTTTATGCATTTATGTTTAAGTTCACACAATTACTCAATGGTCTAGCTCACTGTTTTGGTTTATTTTTGCATACTGCTCCATTCATTTTTCCTCACTTGAGAATTATTTTGTTGTGATCTATTGATTCACATATTGTTTAGGTTAATTCAAATAATATAGTAACATGCATACTTATATCTCTAGGTACAAGTTAATTTTTTGGTCTTAGTTCCTAGCATTTTTGCTAAAAGTAGTGCACCACGAAATTCATTTTTCCTCTTGATGCAAAAAAACATATATATATATATATATAGAGGGAAATATTAATCGCACTCTAGCTAGTATTGAAATATTGAGTGCCACTACCATTCATGTTTTGAAAAATAAGCAATTAAAGCTAATAATAATCTAAGGCTAGATTACATGGCTTTGAACTAAAAATAGAAAGAAAGATGGCAACACATAAATGACGATAATACTTATTGTTTAGATTGAAGTACTAAAAATGAGCTCGCTAAATTGGTACTTCTTCTCCCATGTATTTTGGTTGTGGCACCCTTGTAAAAGAGATTTTAAGAAGATCCCAGTACAAAGGGATTTGTGCTACTGCATAAAAGCACAATGGTATTAAACTAAGACTATACCATGGGCTTACCTTATGCTTGATATCATGGTCAAGTTCAAAGGAATGCGCTGCGCAAAAAGAAACTAACATTGAGACAATGGACACAAAGAACGAAGTTAAGCCCAAGCAAAGCTTAAGTGGCAAACTCCTACGAAAATCCTTGGGTTGCATTCGAGAACTATAAATGGCCAAGAATGCTGCCAAGGAAGTGATCGAGAAGCAAAATGAAACTAAGACAGAGTGAGCAAATATGTTGAACGCAGGCTGGCTTTCTAAGATGGGTTTGCCCGTGGTGTCATTGTTGCCCCCGGGGACTGTGTAGGAGGTAGCGTAGGTGACACCAGCAGTGAGAGCAGCCACAATAGAGTAAGAACCAGTAGTGTCCTTGAGCCAGTTGTTGCTTTCTTTGACGAGTTCCTTGTGTTGTTCTGCAAAGATCTCCTCTGGAGTCTCACGTTGTTTGTTATCTTGGGAACTGAGGTACGGTGGCATATTTTCTTTCACATACTGCTTCGAGATATTATGATAGAATTAGTAATAATCGACCACGAAAACTAATTAGACATCTTCATGGGTTAGATAGCCCACTCTGTCCACAAAAATGGATTTTGAGCTCAAAAATTAAGATATAAATTTCTTTCACGCATTACTTTAAGGTATATGGCTTCAAATACAGGGTAATTTCTTCTAATAATTTTAGCTTCACTCAATTTTTAATTTAGTTTATATAATTTAAAAGTTTATGGTTCAATTTCTATAGTTTTAAAGAATTTTAATTTAGCCTATGTCATTAAATCCTCATTTAAGCAATGGAAAAATCTGTTAACCTGGCTAATGATATATTATCTTAGTATTATAAATATATAGGATTTACCCATCTCAACCCTGCCTGGCATAAGAATAATCATCAAACCACTTGGAGTTATTAAACCTATAATAAAATTAGTAGTGATCACAACACTTTACTTGAAGTTTGAAGTTCAAGTCAGTTAATCTATACCTCGAACCACTTGGCTTCCCATTGCATTTGCATAGCTGAGCCATGTATTTCCCAAGGCATGTGTTTTGGTAGCTTGGCTGCCAAATGCAGTACATTATTTCCCTCAATATCCACTGCCTCTCTCAGGGTAGGCCAAAGTGGGTGCTCCATTAATATCTTAAACACATGGGTTTGCCTTTTTTGTACTGCCTGCAGCACTACGTTCCTCTTCGTTACGGGCGTTTTTTCGTAAATAGCCACAGGAAATTCAGATATGATTTTTGTCACCATCTCCATTAGACCAAATTTTATTGCGATCAACAGAGCTGACGAAGAATTTTTGCTCCCTTTGGATGGTTTTCCTGCCAAGCACGTACCAGTAACTCCAAAGTTATCTTATCAGAAAACCAAAAGTAGTAAATTATCGCAGTGAATATCTCTCTGATTTGGCCTCAAAATTTGCTCTGGCTCATTTAAATTGTCCCATTTAACTCTCCCTCCCCGTTATTTGTTATGTTAATTTTTTAACTCATAGTGTTCATTTGGTACATAGAAAGTTAAAAATAAAAAAAAAATTATAAATAAAAAATACTTATAATATCTTTATTTTTAATAATTAAATAATTATTATTATTAGAGAATATTAAATAATAATTTAATAATAATTATAGGGATCAACTTAAAATTTTTCCAAAACGTTTTTTGTTTCCTCTCTCCTTTTCCAGGTACTGAACCGGCCCTTAATTTTAACATAAAGAATCATATAACAGTTAAAAAGACAAACATTTGATTGTTGAAAATATATTTTATTTGTTCCTTAAACAATTTCATAGATTTGTAATAATATTATTCAAAATAAGTTAATATTTCGAAATTAAAATTGTACAATTAATTTAAAGCACTTTGTGAAAATATTCAAGATATAAATAAAACATACATTTAACAATAAAAGAGTCTATCATTTTTAATACTTACATTTATTTTAATTAAACTTTAGATTTTAAATACCACAAATTAGTTAAGGGTAATTGAACCAGCTACAAAGGTAGTAAATGACCCATTTTAAATCGTCCGAGACAAATCCATCGTATGCCAAATCACAAGTGGTAAACTATAATTTACTTAAAAGAGAAAAAGGCATGCTTAATTTGATCCAATTTAATTAACACTGTGTTACCTTGCATGTTCTGTTCTTCTTGGCTCTTGATTTTCGCATGATCACGAGGCCGATGACTACTCTCACTTTCGTACTCTTCATTGTCGTACGCATAGTTCTCATAATTTAGTTTTACAAGTTCTTCCATGATCTGGGCTCCCCATACGTGTTTCTCTTTCGTCTTCCTTATTGACCCTGATCAAACATGCGGCCAAAGAACGTCATAAATAACAAACTTAAAAATGGTAGAGGTGGACCAAAAGTATCGGTTGAATAGTTCTTTGACAATGATTCACATACAATCTCTCGAGTCTCTTATATTTTTACTGCAGTCACTAACTCAAGTATTATAGTGTTTCTATGATAGCCCACTAATAAGACTAAAAAGACTCAAGAAACTGTACGTGGATCATCGTCGAAAAACTATTAAACAGAGCTTATTTAGATTAGCAAATTAATTATGCGTCAACCTCGGGTTTGATAGCCCATTGGTACTGGAGCATCGTCCTTGAAGAAGTCAGAATTTCCAACGTCCAGAACGTGGCCCTCGGCTAGAGTATCAAACTTCAGCTGCTCTACAGTATGGCCTTGTGAAGGAAAAAAAAAAATATATATATATATATATATATATGAATGAGAAGGATCGCCTTGATTACGTACCTTTACCTTATTTTACAATTTAAAAGATCACATATTTCACTTGCCAAAAAAAAAAAAATGGAGCATAGTATACTCCAATATTATTTCATTCGATGCATTAAATGGGGGAGGTTTGATCAAGATAATTACTTCATAATAACTGATCTTTTAAGCCGCTAAAGATTATATATATACATATATACATGTTGGTACGTAGATAGTATCTTTTCTTCTACTTAAAAGCAAATATTATTGATGAATTATATTAAGTGGATGATAAAATTAATGAGCTATATAATTATCATTACACATAACTTGTTTATCAAATCAACTCTCAATCATCTATTAACAAACACTTTTTTATCTAAGGCACTCGTTTGAAGAAGTTAAATCCTCCTTAAAATAAATGAAAGAAGTGAAATCCAATATAAAGGGATTGAAAATTAGATTAATTAAAAAAATAATTTTTAACGTTAACAAAGAAAAAGACAATTAATGACCGGTTAGCAAGCCACAATGCCACTGTAAGAAAATGATACTTACAGCTGTAACAGAGTTTGTTCCACCATGTGAGGTACGTAACACTTTTAAAAGCAGAAGGAATACATGCAAGGACTCGAAGAGGTCTAATTCCTTCTTCATTGAGAGAGGTAGCAATGTATTGATCTTTAAAAAGATGAATTATGAGAAATGCCAAATCTGCACAAACATAATTAATTTAGTTACAAGTTGGTATTTGATATTTGATACAATTTTCTATCTTCATTATGGTGCCTTTAATGTCAAATTAACATTTGAAGTGCTTGAATTTGTTCAGCTTTTACCTAATAAAATGTCATTCAAAATGTTATATATTATACGATTATAATATTTTAGATAATATCTCATTTTCCCCAATGAAAAAGGCAAAAATCATAGAAATCAATGTTTCATCACTTCTAGTTTTATTAACTTTTAGGCTTAAATATATTTTTGGTTATTCTAATTAATTTCATAGAAGTTTTAATTTGATCTTCTTAGCTAAAAAAATAGACTTTCCTATTTTTTAAAATAATTTTTTTAACCTTTTTCGTTGCATAATTCATCAAAAATTGAATGTCAACTTAACAGTTTACTAAGTCTAATATTATTTATTTGCCTACCTTAATTAACACTTGGATTTGGCTTACATGTCACCAGATTGTTAAATTTACGTCAAATTTTGGATAAAATTGCTAGAGGAGTAAAATTGGATCATTGTAAAAAATAAAAGGGTAAAATTATCTACCTTTTAACGAGAAAAAACTAAATTAAAATTTTTATAAAACTAGAATAGAAAATATGTTTAAACTTAAATTCCTTGTATTCTTTCTATCATATTAATATCATAATATGTCGTACATACTATTATATTTAATATAATATAAAATGTGAAATAACAGTAGGTACAAAAAATTTACATACCAAAGTATTCTCTCTGAATGGTGCAGTGAAGAATAGTATCTCCTCCTTTCCTTTTCCAGAGGTTTTGGCCCTTCTTACTACTGCAAACAGAATGGAGATAAAGGAAGGTTTGTTTGCGACCGTTAAGAGCAGCCAAGAACAGAGGTGTCTCTCCGTGTTTGTTACGCTTACAAACCAACGATGATTCACCATTCGACGTCGTCGTTTTGTCAACGCGTATTATGCGCTCGCAGATGGCGGGAGAGCCACGCAAGGCTGCATAGTGCAAAGGGGTGTCCTTCCGGATATTCTGAGCTGCGAGGGTCTCCATCGCTGTTACGGTAGTCTCAATTTCATCAACCATTTTTGAAATGATGTGGTGTGGTGCCCCGTGGGTGATAGCCACGTGCAATGCGGTGTCTTTCGACTTGGTGATCTTGGAGGCGTGAATCGTTGGATGCTCCTTGTATATCTCTGCGACGACTTCCCATTCTTGTCTCAAAACTGCATCATACAGCTTATGCTTTACTGTTTCCACATCTGTCCCCGAGCTAATGGCGATGTTGGAATCCATCTCCCTTACAAAGAGATTTGGGTTATTGGGCAAGATAATCAAACTAGAAGGGCTAAATTGTAATTTGTAAATAACACAATTTTGGGGTTGTTGTGTGGAAGAGTTTAGAAGAAGAGTGAACAAGAATGGGAATTATGGTGATGACCATAGAATGCTGTAATTTCTTCTTGATGGCATTGTGTCCTTTTATGAGCATTCATAACCTCAGTTATCTATAATTAATTTAGTTCCTTTCTTACCTTGCAATCCATGCTTTATATCTTTACCCCCCACCTTAATAAAATATGTTTTCCTTTCTTTATCTCAAGTAATATTATATTATATATATGCAATATGTTGTCCTTCCAAAATGAAAAGGTTTGAAAGCTCAGAAGAGGCTTGGACAAGAATGGGAATTATGGTAATGATCACACGATGTTGTAATTTCCTCTTGGTGGCAGCGTGTCCTTTTTTAAACATTCATAACCTCAATTATCTATAGTTAATTAGTTCCTTTCTTACTATATAATCCATGCTTTATATCTTTATTCCCCTTCTTAATATATAAAATATGTTTCCTTTCTTTTTCTAAAGTAATATTACATTATATATGTGCAGTCTGTTATCCTTCCAGAAAGAAAAAGTTTGGGAGATGAGATCTAGTTGTATTTTGTTGTGCCATTTCAAATTTGTTGTCGATTTTTTATTTCAATTTTTAAAAAAAATTAGTAAAAATCAATTTATAGACTTAATTTATTCATGATAAAAGAGAAACACTTAAAATTTTAATGTGTGTGTGTGTGTTTGGAAACATAATATTTTATTATTTTGTATAAATCTCAATAAACAATCAATAAATTAAGAACTCAACCTATTCAACCCTAGAAACAATTGAAAACACTCTTTTAGGTGAAATAGAGAAAAGAAATGAACCCAATATGGAATTAAATCTATTAATATGGACTTAAATCTATAAGCTTTACGATAAGAGTAAGAAACTTCGACTATCGAATGCATATATAAACTTCGATGTTGTGTCAATGACAAAATATGAAAATAAAGCAGAGGCTAACATTGGCTCAAAAAGCCTTTCTTGATTTCTTTTAATCGTGTTCCTTTCTTGTAATGTTACCTATGTTCCTGATTTAATACCATTTTCCTTTTAAAAAAGAGAAGAATTTAATATTCTTGCTTTTAGAAAAGAGAGGGAAGAGGACATGGCCCTCTTTTTTCATTTTTTGTCCCACCCATCTTTTTATTCATCCCTAAGTCCAATTCTATTGGAATGTTTAACTTGAGGGTGAATTAACCTTAATTAAATATTAGACTAATTAATAGATTGCCTTTTAATAATATCAGATAATTAGTTTATTAGTTGATACTACATGAATGGTTTCAATCACGTCATCATAGGGAACGTGCCTTAATTTATAATCTATTTCAAACTAGTTATCTTATTTATACTAATTAAAGTTTATCATTTGCAACCTTTTGACAGACTCATTCCACACTCTGCCTGATTCTTCCTCTTTTGCAGTTTCTTCTTTGGGCTTTCAAGTTCAACAATGGATCCAATTGTTATTTTAGATATATTGTAATCTTTTCTTATTATCTCTCAATGGTACATCTAGCAACACCTCCTTGTGTTTCATGTCTCTTTTATTTGAGAGATATTTTCTTAGACCTAAACGAAGAGGAAATCTAATTCAAAAAATTTATGAAGCTTCGATCATTATTTTGTTGACCCTTTTTTTTTTCTTGAACTGAAATTGCTTCATTTTGCACAACAGAGCGTCACCAAACAAAAAATTGCAAACAGAGAAGTACTTAGAGTGATTTAGTAGCGAGAAGTGTTGGTAATTAGCAAGAAGTTAAAATGCAATCCAGATCAATCCCCAACAATTAAGGAGTTAATTCATGATATGTAGTTAGAAAAAGATATATAAATTGAGAAGTGTAGGGCTAAAAAATTTTCAATGTTAGAAGCTAGGAAGAGAGAAGCTTCCAATGTAAAAAGCTTTTCAATCTTTTTCTCTCCAGCTATACCATATGCCATATTAAAGATGATCCATTTGCACTAAAATGATATTTCGCAGTACTCGTGATTTTCAGATCTCCCACGTTCTTTGGAAAGCTAATCACTATGCCATTGGGTTAGCCAAGCTGGGTGCTGCGAGTATGATATTTGTAAGTTGACTTCTTATCAACTGTGTTTGTTTGTAGCTAACTTTCTTTTGGCCTCTCTTGTACACCAAAAAAATGAAAAAGAAAAAGAAATAGGAAAAAAAAACTCTACTCTCTCATGTATACTACAAAAAATTTTGCAAAAAAATTTGTAATTTTTTAATATCTACTCCACGTTAATAAACACAGATCTGAATCTTGTAAGCATTCTTTTTTTACCAAAAAATCTTGTAAGGTTTTTAACAATTCACACGCACGTGCGCACATGCATCCACACACGTGCGCACATGCATCCACACACGTGCCCTAATTATAGTATCCAAACAGTAACATATATACATATTCCCAATTGAAGTGAAGCTTTATTTTTTTCATAAAATAATAAGATATGTTTTATCTTATTTTATTAAGTTTTTAAAACACTTTCTTAAAAAAGTTCTTACAGCAGTAATATTGGATAAATTTTTATTTGCATTCAATAATAATTGCTAGTGATTAATTTGAGGGTTAAAAAAAGACAGTTACCTTGTATCAAATTAAATTCCATAATTCTTTTTAGTAAAACTATGTGGTTTTTATTATTTTATAACATTTATTCATTATAAAAGGCATGTGTGTGTGTATATATTTGGCATATGTTTCTGAAACTACTAAACTAAAAGGGATAACATTTTTTCAATCTTATATATACAATAAGAGCCCATTTGGCATATTATATTAGGTTTAGTAATATAAGTTAATATAATATATTATAAATTTATTACTTATTTTATGTAAGTAATGTATTGTACAAGTTTATATATCAAAATAGTATATAACCTAATTAAACATTAGGATATGAAATTAGGTTTGATTATATTTGATTTATATGACATTATCAACATTTTCTCATTCCAACCTCACCTATGTTTTCTCTCTCATTCACATATTGACATTCAACCAGTGGTTAACCATTGCTCCACCAAAGGCTGCACATAGTAACTGACAGCTTGGCCAACTTGGTCCCACCCTAATCCCATCAAGCTAAGTTGAGTTGGGCCAAAATTTAAAAATAAAAAATAAAAATTTAGGTAATCTAGGTTGGGCCAAACTAGCCATGTTGGCTTGTTCGGCCTAATCCAACCCAATTTTATAAATTTTTTTTTTAAAAAAATTTATAAGAATTTATATAAGAAATTATTTTTTTTCAAAATGCAAAATGTAATTTTATAGGAATTTGTATAAAAATTTAATTTTTTCGAAGGTCATTTATATTTTTTACAAAACATTTTGGAAAAAAATAGGGGCTTAACAATCTCGATCTAATTCTAAACTAAATCAAGCCAAATAAAGTCAATTTGATTGAGTATTATCTTGCACTATAAAAGAACTTTTCTTCCTTTAAAAGAATGATGGAAGGATTTTTATTTCTCTAAAAATTAATATGATATAATAAATTTGGATAAATATATTATATTTTTAAATAGAGGATATTTTTGTCAAAAAGATTAATTTTTATCCTATATAGTGTTATATAAAGTATCACCAAATATAGGATAGTTAATATTTTACAATATCACATCAAATATTGTATAATCTTAAAATTTTATTAAGTCTTATCTTATCATGCTTTACACTATCAAACATTATCATATACAACACATCAAACATCCCCAAGTTAGATGAATGATATTTGTTATAAAAAATATTTAAATATATATTTTTTAAAGTCAATTTATTTTCTTCTATTCCATTCAATTACATATAAAGTAAAATAAAGAGGTTCAATCACTTCATCATAAAAATAATTGATTAAAAAATAAAGACGTAATAAATAAATATGATATTATTTTTTAAGAAAATATTCTTGTGACAACCCTAATTTCTAATTATCATGATTAGACTTAATTATGTGGTTAATAATCATAAGTCAAGGCTTTAAGTCATATTACAATTAATTAGATTAGAAAATAGTAAAAAAATTTAAACTTTGATATCATTAGGGTCATAAGCTAAATAACTATAACTAATCAAATCTACAAATAATTATAAGTAGCAATTAAGACTTTGTAATCATCTTACTGCTGATTTCAACTCACAAAACCTCTTATAAATATTTTTAAGTCATTACACAATATTATCATAATGAATCTCAAAGTTTCTAAGTTAAAATAAGAGTTTAGGGGCCTTTCTTCACGTTTTCACATGCCGCAACAAGGGTCCCTTGCGCTGCGGTGAGTGACTCAAGTCTTTCCATGGCTAACTTCTGTAGTGCCACGGTGAGATACCTTCTAGTACTAGCCTTAAAATGTTTCGAACTTCGCCGTAGCAAAATACCTTCTAAATTACAGTGAATTCAATTCTGTTACACTCCCTGGATAAAATTTTGCCTTGCGTTGCGGCAAAATTTCCTTATGCTGTGGCGAATTCACTTATGATTAACCCTTTGGTCGTGACTTATGATATTTGGCCACGGGTCATTCCTTTACTGCACCTATAGTTCCCAAATTTTGCTCCAAACACTCCAACACTCCCTCTAGTAGTACTCCAAGGTCACTCTATATTAATTTGTGGGGCTTTAATTGTAACACCATAAATTCTATCTTATTTCATTACATTCATAAGCTTCACGTCATTATTTCTATAAGAGCATATAAAGAGGGAAATGAAAATAATGGGTTTATTTGTATTGTACTATGCTTAAAAATTTACAATTGGTGTCACGTAGATCGTGTGAGCTCATACTATGTATCCTCATTATGGTGTTACATTTATGGTATTAATCTACTTGATTTATCCAACCTACCTATCATTACTACTTCAAGACTTAAGGGTTGATTCTTACTCATCAAACTATCATGCATCAATAATTTATATATTAATGACAGCAAAAAGGATTCATAACTACTAACAATTATCATCCAATTATAAACTCCTACATAGGTTCCCTACATTACTAGTATGAGCCAACAATTAAGATATTATATGATTGCATTCTCAAATGATGAATCATATCTCAAAGTTAGCAAGATTTCATATCAAATGTAAATAAGCATATACATCATATTTCAAGTTTCATAAAGCCTATCTCCCTATTAGATAAATCATGGTTCACCAAAACACAAAACTCCTATACTTGGCAATATGATTACATGATGATGCTATACAAAATAATAACAAAAATTCGCATCTATCCTAAGTTAGATCAATCCAAGTGCAGCTTCTCCACACATGGTTTTAGCTCATTGATATCCACTTGTTTACCATTATCTTTACCAGAAGATCCTTCGCATGAAATAGTTAGCCCATGAAATGGGATGAAATGCAAATCTCAGTAACCAAAGAGAAATTTCATTCATATATTCCAATTTAATTAACATATGTGCATTTAATCATTAAGCATGAGAAATATTAGTCATATTAGCAAATGAAACAATTAGACTATATATGATTAGTATCCCATACTAGCAATCATATTTCCACATGTTAAAGGCTATTAACACTGGGAGAGGTCTGTCCACAGCACCAAGTCCCCAATAAGTACAACTTGGGCTCAATGCATACAAAGGTTTGATCACAATCCAATGCCTGATTGAAGCATGATGCATAGGTGACAGTCGCTCCACAGCTTTACCATGGACTCACAAGGTCTAACCATCAAATAACCAATCATTTATTTAGTAATTCAAAATCATATATTTTCAGCAAATATAAAATTAAAGTAGATATATGCATAGAATTAACAATAACCCCAGTTATCTCATTTATAGACAATTCTTTAAGAGCCAACAAAATGCTACTTAACCTATAGACATAAAACCAAATCATTACTATCCTTAATCATCATTTTTATCAACAAACCCATTACTCAAGGAGTTATATGACCATGAAAAATTTTTATGTGCGTCCGCAAGTGCACAAGTCGGATCAAGTAGTTCAATGATAAGTAAAGTATCATTCCCACGAGGAATGACTTAAATGCAATTAGGCAATGCCCAACCTACTTTCATCCACGTTAAGCAAACAATTAAGCAATTCTTGAATTTAGAACTAATTTTAAAATGAAACAATTTTAAGAAAACTTGGTTGGCAGAGAAATTTTAGGTAAAGTCCAAGGTTTTGAAATTACCTAGAGTCACTATTCGCTTGATGCTTACTAGAACTTAATTTCTTGTTTAATTACAATTAATTTTCATCTTGTGGGTTAAGAGATTCAGAAGCTATAACCATCCATCGATGTAATTATAGCCCTACTCCCCCCTAAAATCTAAGCGTCCTTAGATTTAGGTTAGAGTGCATTAGGTACTATAATCCTCTATAAACCAATTAAGGCAATTAGGTATATTTCTATCCCAATTACAAATTAGATAATTCTAAACTTAATTTATCCAACTCTTAAGTCTAATGAGAACCCCTTTTTCAAGGTCAATTCTAATTACCCAAATCAATTGCAAGAGGTGGCCAATTTCTAAGAAAGCATTAAGCAAGAGAAGGATACACAAGGCTCCAATTATCATAATCAACAAGATAAATAACGATCTAGTTCACATCAGGTTCATAGTGCTCTAGGTAAAAATGAGTTTAGCTACACATAGCTAAATCTACAGTAAATCCCAATCAAATACATGGAGAAGATGAAAAGAAGCAAAGAAAGCAAACAAAGGAATGATATAAATGCAGAAAGTGGAGCTCCCCCTTGATTCTTTCTTTTCCTTCACCCCTCCAAGCTTGAAAAGCCTTCAAAGACCACCCAAAATCGCCTCCCTGGACGTTCAGCAATCTTCTCTGCCGCAGAATGACGAAGCCCTTACTCCCTGGAATCTTTTTTTAGCTTGAAAACTAAAACTGTGCATTTCAGGGCCGATCTCGCTATGGCGAGGAATGACTCTCGCTATAGCGAGATCTCATATGTTCTCCATTTTCTACTGTGTTCGCTTCTTCCACGCTATAGCGAGTTGCTCCCTGGACTTCCTATGCAACGCGACTTCGTTATTGCGAAGTGTCCCCTTCGCTACGGTGAAAGTGCAATCTTGCTACAGCGAACTCTGTTCTCGCTATAGCGAGAAGACTTGTTCAATCTGCCTTTGCCCATCTCAGCTTTCCTCTTTTATTTGTAACTCTTTCTATACTTTGTTACTTTTCCCTGAAATTGAAAGCAATCATAAAATGAGGCTCAAACTGATAAAAGTGCTACAATTGAAATACTTTCTTTGTTTTGTTTGATTGAATATATTTTTAACCATATTAATCAAGAGAAAAGAACTTTGCCTCCCTAATTTAGTGTCAAATATAGTCTTTTTGAATCCTAAATTAGGAGGTTATCAAACTCCCCCACACCTAAATCCTTGCTTGCCCTTAAGCAAGTTTTAGAAAGAATCAAGTAATGTGATTATTAAATTCTTCTTTTCCACAATGAATACCCAATCAATTAGAATTTCATATCCCCCCCACACTTATAATGAACCTAATTTCAGAAGCAAAAGCTCAGCAAAACTCAAATTGAATTTGAAAACAATGTACTCATAGTAACACCCTGAGTTCTAAAGTGTGTGTGTGTTCCACAGGAGATGTTAAGAAGCAATTAAGTAATCTTCAATAAACCCTCCCTACAATTTCAAGGCCTAATCCAACCATCTGTGCTAACTTCAATCATCAAAGCTCATTGAGAGAGGTCTCAATTGGTCAATGCAGAATTATTTTCAGCACATTCATTTTTTTTTCTCCTCATCAAATCACTTAATCCTTTTGACGCGAATGACAACATTGGTGATGAAGCTATCCAGTTACTCAAATTAAGGAAATCCTCAGAGAGCTACTAGCATACTTTTAGTTTTATCACTGTTTAACACGAAAGTCCACACTTTTTGGTACAAACCCCCGGTTACTAAGTAATTTCAACCATTAGAGTAGAGAATCACTTTATTTTATTTTATTTTGTTTTTGTTTTTGAGTTTACACAATACCCCTCTCAACTGACAATCAAGCATTATTAGGAAGAGATCTAAAATAACTGGAGGCTTATTAGAAGAAAAACTTGAATCACTTCAAAAATCATCGTGGTGAAAAAATGCTCCTATTGTGGGTGCATACTACAACTACATTACTTACTTTATTCATTTCAAGATCGCTTAACTCCCACATTCATTAACTAGTATTCATCTAAAGTGAGAGGAGATGAACCTGATTTACCTGATCTCTACCCACCTATCCTATGTTTATCTATGGTTACCTTTAACTCCCCAACACTTAAAGGTTACATTGTCCGTAATATGTAAAAAGGAAAAACCAGAAGTAGAAAAATAGAAACAGATGGGGGCAGAGGGAAAGGATGTAAAGAGGAAGGGAGAGATGAGACTCCCCTGAGAAGAAGAGATAAGAAGATAAGGGGATGGGTGCGAACAACTCCTTCATCTGAAAGACAAAAAAAAAAAATAGGCAAAGCACACATAGCAAACAATAAGTTGGCGTTAGAATTAAGAAAACAATTAAGAGCATAGCCAATTTAGGAGTTAAAAGCATAATCAGATACAGTCATCCATATACATTTATCCAACATAAAACATGAGGGAAAACAAAACAAAAACGGGCAGCGGGATATAGAGGTCCTAAGAGTCAGAAGGCCCAGGTCTATCTTGAGGTGCAGGATCCTGAGGGATAATGATGATCAATGATGGAGGAGCCTCAGGAGGTGGTGGAGGAGGAGCAGGCATCAGGTAATCCATAAGAGTCTGCAGCTGATCCTTCATTAATAGGACATGCCCTTCTAGCCTATCAATGGATGCTCTCACCCAATCCTCAAATTCTATGTGATATGGTGCACTGTGTCCCATCGGCTCTGGAGTACCCAGTCGCTGCTGTGAGGGAGGAGGTGGAGATGACTCAGGCTGGGCCCTACGGGGCTGCCCTGGCGCATTTTTCATACTATCATATTTGAATGGCCCCTTTGGCTTGAACTGCGCATCATTTTTAGAGACGCGGCTACCCCCCATTGTAAGTAGCTCCGTAAGCATATAGGGGTAAGCTAGGCTAACCCTGTCGGACCTCGTCACTTGCTTGAAATTTAAGTATATAAGACGAGGAATGTTTACCCGCTGCCTAGTCATAAAGCACCACATCAGAGTAGCTCATTCTTGGATCATGTCAGATCCATGAAAACTTGTCAGTATGTTGCTTGTGATGAATTGTAACAAAAAACGAGCGGGTTTGTTGAGTTGATTCACTGGGTAGACCTTATTAACCAGCCGAGCTCTTCCTTCTTCTGTAATAGTCGTCTCCACTTCTTCCCAAGGAATGGATTGAGGGTTCTCCATGTATGATTGGAATGCACATTCTGAGACATCAGGCAGTTCATAAAAGTTTTGGAAAACTTTTTCATTGATGCGCACCCAAGCCGAACGGCAATAGTATTCATCATCCTCCTCCTCAATATCCTCAAAATTGGCGTACAGCTCTTGGATCATTAATGGGATCCGATGCACTGATTTTTTAGTGAATCCTTGCAACCCGTGCCATTCAAAATCCGGGAAGGTTAGGTCCAAAACATGGGATGCATAGTAACGGTCCTTAACAACCCCCTTATCAGAGAAAAGGCACTCAAAGCGGAATTTTGCTCTAGCTGATGCAAACCGATCCTTATCATAGGATTTCTTCTTCTGCTTTGAGGATGAGGCTTCAGTAGTCTTAGTTTGCTTTTTAAGAGCCATAGCTCTAAAATTCAAACAAGAAAGAAAGACAAAAAGTAGTAGCAGTATTCAAAGGAAATCATGGAATCAGTAAATCAGATGAATGCAGCATGTTTATACTAAGGGAAGACATGACTAAAAACATCCAAGGGACTGGGGATTAAGGAATATAGAAGCACTCTAAACAAACTAGTGCAGAAAAATGCAATTTTCTGGAAAAACTCTCAAACTCATTGTAGCGAGTTCGAGCTCGCTATAGCGAGTTCGAACTAGTTTCTGCACAGCCAGAATTAAACGGAGTAAAAGCCAAATTAAAGCTATCTTTCTGCACAGAAACAGTCGACTAGCAAAACCCATCCAGAGAAACTAACCAAATGACCCCTAAATACTCAAATCTAAGCAAAACGAATTTAACCCTAAGATGACCAGATCCAGCGAAAACAGCTAGCAATTCAGGGGAGAAAGGGGTTAATCGATTTACCTGATACTAGGAATGCAATGGATGAGGGGAATGCGAGCTTAAAAGGTGCGAGATGCAGCAAAAGAAAGAATGGAAGAGGCTTAGGAGCTCTGTCACAGTAGCGAGAAAGAAATGACGGAGTGGAGAAGAAAAAGTGGGATATTTTATTACGAGATTATTATTTTTTATTTTTTATTTTTTATTTTTTTATTTTTAAGCTAGAGCCTCACCATTGCCGAGCAATAGCGAGGGCTTCTCTGGGATTATTACCAAAAGCAGAGCTGCTGTCCTCGCAATAGCAAAATTTCTTCTCGCCATTGCGAGAAGACTTTGATAATTATTGGTGGCTAAAGAATTTCGCTATAGCTAGGCTATAGCGAAGATCTCTCTGGACTTTGTACCAGCAGGGAACACAGGATTCTCGCTATGGCGAGGTAATCTTCTCGCTGTAGCGAGAACACTTGAAGTTGCAGACTGTGGCTCGCCACAACCTGGCCATAGCGAGATACTCTCTGGTGTGTGTACCAGAAGTGGGACAAACAGCCTCGCCATAGCGAGAGGGATTCCTCGCTATAGCGATTTTTTTTTTTTATGCTTTGTCCACTTAAATGCTCATTAAAATACTCCCTCAAATGAAACCAGATATAATAATAAATTACAATTTAAAGCATAGTTAGAGACTCCCTGTAAACATGTCTGGTGTTGCTCTTTCCTGCCAATCCCTTGCTCTTTAATATCCAACATTTCAACCTACAAAACACATAAAGAGGGAAAAGTATCAAACCCAAAATGAAAAGAACTTTAGATTCAAACATAAAAATAAGAAGAAAACTTGGGTTGCCTCCCAAGAAGCGCTAAGTTTAAAGTCTTCAGCCAGACTATCTTGACACTTCTATGAGAAGTCTTGGCGCTGCACATTTGCCTTCATCCTGTCCACCAGTCCACCAAGGTAATGCTTCAAGCGTTGGCCATTTACCTTAAATGTTTCTCTACTTTTCTCATCTTGGATTTCAATAGCACCAAAGGTAGTGGTAGACACAACCTTAAAAGGACCAGACCACCTTGATTTAAGCTTTCCTGAAAACAACCTCAAATGAGAGTTATACAATAACACTAAATCACCAGGTATCAAATCCCTTTTTAAAATCTTCCTGTCATGCAAGATTTTTGCCTTTTCTTTATATAGCCTAGAACTCTCATAAGCTTGCAATCTGAATTCATGAAGTTTATTAAGGTCCAACAACCTCTTCTCACTAGCATCTTTATAATCCAAATTCAACTTCTTTATGGCCCAAAAAGCTTTGTATTCAAGTTCCAAAGGTAAATGACAAGATTTGCCAAAAACTAATTGATATGGAGACATACCAATTGGTGTTTTGTAAGCTGTCCTATATGCCCATAAAACTTCATCTAGTTTATCAGACCAATCTTTCTTATTAACACTCACTGTTTTTTCTAAAATTCTCTTGATCTCCCTATTAGATACTTCACAGAGGCCATTGGTCTGAGGGTGGTAAGCTAAAGTCATTTTGTGGTGAACTCCATATTTTTCCAGCAAAGATTTAAATAAGCGATTATTAAAATGAGTTCTACCATCACTAATGATAGCTCTAGGGGTGCCAAAATGAGAAAAAATGTTCTTTTTTATAAATCACACCACTGTTTGAGTATTATTATGTTAGCAAGCTACCGCCTCAACCCACTTACTCACATATTCAACTGCCACTAAAATATATTGTTGGCCTCTAGAAGAAACAAAGGGACCCATAAAATCTATTCCCCACAAATCAAACAACTCAACTTCAAAGATACCGGTTTGAGGAAGTTCATGTCTTTTTGAAATATTACCAGATCTTTAACAAGCATCACAGTGAGAAACAAACACATGAGAATCCTTAAACAATGTAGGCCAATAAAAACCAGATTGCAATACTTTAAAAGCAGTTTTCTGACCACTAAAATGTCCCCCAAATGGTGATGCATGGCATGCAAGCAAAATATCATATTGTTCAATCTCAGGAACACACTTCCTAAGAATTCCATCTACACATCTTTTGAACAAATAAGGCTCATCCCAAATGTAAAGCTTGACCTCACTCAAGAATTTCTTCTTTTGATAATAGTTTAAATCAGGAGGTAAAACTTCACAAATAATATAATTTGCTATATCAGCATACCAAGGTACATGTAGCAAATTAGCAGCCATAATGCATTCATCAGGAAAACCATCATTCACAAGCCTATTATTACTAACATGCTCAGGATCCAACCTAGAAAGATGATCAGCTACTAGGTTTTCACTTCCTTTCCTATCCACTATATGCAAGTCAAATTCTTGAAGTAATAAAACCCACCTAATCAATCTAGGTTTGGACTCTTTCTTTCTCAACAAATATTTAATGGCAGCATGATCAATGTGCACTACAACTTTGACTCCCAACAGATAAACTCTAAACTTCTCAAAAGCAAAAACAATAGCTAACATTTCTTTCTCAGTGGTAGAATAATTTACCTGAGCATCCACTAATGTCCTGCTGACATAGTAGATAGGATGAAAAACTCGGTTTCGCCTCTGTCCAAGAACAACTCCTACTGCATAGTCACTTGCATCACACATGATCTCAAAAGGCAATGACCAATCCAGAGTAACTATTACAGGTGCAGTTATTAGCTTCTGTTTCAACTCCTCAAAACTTTTCAAGCAATCATCATCAAAAAGGAACTTAGTATCTTTTTCTAATAGCTTGCACAAGGGCTTTGAAATTTTTGAGAAATCCTTGATAAATCTTCTATAAAACCCCACATGCCCAAGAAAACTTCGGACTCCCTTGACATTAGTAGGAGGTGGCAACTTCTCAATCAATGATGTTTTGGCCTGATCTACTTCCAAACCCTCCTTAGATACCTTGTGTCTTAATACTATTCCTTCCTTCACCATGAAGTGGCATTTTTCCCAGTTCAAAACAAAATCAGTCTCCTCACACCTTTTAAGCACCTTAGAGAGATTCTTCAAACAAACTTCAAATGAATCACCAAAGATGGAGAAATCATCCATAAAAATCTCCATGATATCTTCGATGAAATCAGAAAAGATTGATGTCATGCATCTTTAAAAGGTTGCTGGTGCGTTACACAATCCAAATGGCATTCTCCTGAAAGCAAAAGTGCCATAGGGACAGGTAAAGGTTGTTTTCTCTTGGTCTTCAGGTGCTATAGAAATTTGGTTGTATCCTGAATAACCATCCAGAAAATAAAAATATTCCTTCCCTGCTAGCCTATCAAGCATTTGGTCAATGAAGGGGAGAGAAAAATGATCCTTTCGAGTGGCTGCATTTAATTTCCGATAGTCCATGCACACTCTCCAACCAGTGACAGTTCTTGTAGAAATCAATTCTTTCTTTTCATTTGTCACAACTGTCATCCCTCCTTTCTTAGGGACGCACTATACTGGACTAACCCACGTACTATCTGAAATTGGATAAATGATGATTTCCTTCTTGACAACTTCTTTCATCATCGGGTTAAGCCTCTTCTGATTCTCTATAGATGGCTTATGATCTTCCTCTAGTAGAATTTTATGCATCACAATGGAAGGGCTTATCCCTTTGATATCTGCAAGTCTCCATCCTAAAGCCTTTTTATGACTCTTTAGCACTTCAATTAGTCTCTGTTCTTGATAAGAGTTTAATGATGTAGAAATGATGACAGGAAGTGTCTCTGAATCCCCTAAATATGCATATTTCATATGCTTAGGGAGAGGTTTTAACTCCAAAATCGGGGGTTGCTCAATTGAAGGCTTAAGAGATGGTATTGAACAGGAAGCCAAGTCTAAAGATTTCACTTGCCAATACTGTTTAACCCGAGTGGTTGAAAAATTAAGCACTTGGGCTACCTCTTGACTAGCTTCAGTCTTCTCATGCTTCACTCCCATTAAAAATGCTTCAATAGGATCTTGGACTATCATTACATTAAATTGTTCTTGAGCTAAATCATCAATCACTGAAACTCTGAAGCAATCTTCAACATCTTTAGGATATTTCAGTGCTTTGTCCATGTTAAACACCACTTGCTCATCCCCCAATCTCATCACTATTTGCCCTTTCTCTACATCAATAAGAGTTCTAGCTGTAGCTAAGAATAGACAACCAACAATCAGAGGATTATCCTTATCTTTTTCACAGTTTACAACAATGAAATCAGCTGGATATATGAACTCACCAACCTTCACTAAAACATCTTCAATTATATCCCTTGGATATGCTAAGCTCCGATCCGCTAATTGCAATGTTACTGTAGTAGGTCTTGCCTCTCCAAGTTGTAATTTCTCAAAGACAGATAATGGCATAAGATTCACACTGACTCCAAGATCACACAAAGCTTTACCTTGAAAATGAGTACCTATTTTACAAGGCACAGAGAAGCTACCCGGATCTTTGCACTTCATTGGAATCCGTAGGTTGATTATTTTGCTGCACTCTTCAGTAAGTGCTACAGTTTCAAATTCTCCAAATCTTCTCTTCTTGCTCAGCATCTCTTTTAAAAACTTGACATACTTAGGCATGTACTCCAATGCTTCTGAGAATGGGATATTTATATGAAGTTGCTTGAACACTTCCAAAAATTTTTGATACTGCTTATCTTCCACTTTCTTTTGAAGTCTTTGAGGAAATGGTAAAGGAGATATTGTCCTTGGTAATATTTGTAGTTTCTCTCCTTGTTTCTCACCCTTATCCACATTTGCATGTTTTTTAACTTCTTCACTACTCACTTTTCTCTTTTTTTCAACTGATGCATCCACATGTTCTTCTCTTATTCTTTTATCATCACTCTTCTCCTCTATAGCAATTTCACCTTTATCATTATCCTCTACAACAGCATTTGATGTAGGTGTGTGGCTAACCACCCTTGGTGTTTGAATATCTGGCAATAATTTTCCACTTCAAAGAGTTATGGCCTTACACTCTTCCTTGTCTTCTCTTCTAGGATTAGGCACCGTATCACTTGGCAATCCCTCTTGTCTTAATGAATTCATTGCTGAGGCTAATTGACCCATTTGCAATTCTAAATTTCTCAAGGAGGTGTCAACTCTAGTATTCACTTGAGCTTGCTCTTCATTTTGCTTACTTTGGATGCTAATGAACTTGGCCAAGGCATCTTCCAAATTCATCTTAGGTTCTTGAATAGGTGCATTTTGCCTCACAGGTTGAGCAAAACCTGGTGGTTGAGTAGGCTTAATGCTTGAGGAGGATGCTGGTTGATTTAGTACTGGGCCATGCTTCCAAGAGAAATTTAGATGATTCCGCCACCTAGGATTGTAATTATTGGAGTAGGGATTCTGATTCTTTGGAAAGTTCCCTACATAGTGAACTGATTCTAAAGGTGCCACAGGACAATAATCCACTGATTGTAGATCCCCACAGTTTTTACAAGTAATTGGGGCCACCTGAGTAGAACAGACATTCATGTGCTGACTTCGCTGCACTTGAGATTCTAGCATATCAAATCTTTTGTTCAGAGCGGATAGAATAGTTGCAAGTGGAATAGATGGGTCTTCTTGAGTATTGGCAACATTAGCACTCACCCTTCTATCACCTCCTCTTTGCACATAACTTTCAGATAGTGTGTCCAATGCCTGAACAACATCATCTATAGGCATTTCATCCCAACGTCCATTTAAAATAGCATCTAACATTGTATCAGTTTATGGAGTTAGATGCGTGCAGAAGTTCTGAACAATAGCACAATTATCCATCCCATGGCTTGGGCATTGGCAAAGCAAATGCTTGTACCTCTGCCATGTAGCATATAAGTGCTCATCTAAAGCCTGTTTGAAGTTGATGAGCTCACGACGGGCATTCGCTATTCTATTGTTTGGAATGAAGCGAGCTCTGAACCTTGCCTCTAGCTATCCCAAGTATCAATGGAACCCTCTGGCAGAGTCAGTAACCATTCCTTAGCCTTTCCTTGTAGAGAGAGAGGGAATAGTCGAAGTCTTAGAACATCCCTTGGTACCCCATTCTACTTGAATGAATCACATACTCCCAAAAATGATAGAATATGACAGTTGGGATCTTCATCAGACCTCTCACCAGTGAATTGTCTATTGAGCTGCAACATGGAGATCATCACAGGCTTTAACTCGAAGTTAGCAGCTCGAAAGTCTGGCACTACTATGCTGGATAGAGTGCCCTTCATAGTACGACACACAAAGTCTTTTATGGACTGATTTTGATTCCCTTCCTGAGCCATTTCTTCACTCACTAAATTTGGAACTTTAGAAGGAGTTTCTTCAAGATTCAAGTTCACCACAAGATCACTAATTTTCTTTGTTGTGCACTTCTTCTTTGCAGGGGATCGCTTCGGCATGTACCGTGGTACCTATAGAGGAGAATGCAACTAACTGTATTACTTTAACGAAAAAAAAATCAAAGCAAATAACAGAATGAAAAGAAATTCTAACTAATTAACTAACTAATGCTTAATCGAGGACTACTAAAGATTACATACTTCTAACTGAACATTTAAGCCATTCCCCGACAACGGTACCAGAAAACTTGACAACGAAAAATTTTTATGTGCATCCGCAAGTGCACAGGTTGGATCAAGTAGTTCAGTGATAAGTAAAGTATCATTCCCACAAGGAATGACTTAAATGCAATTAGGCAATGCCCAACCTACTTTCATCCACGTTAAGCAAACAATTAAGCAATTCTTGAATTTAGAACTAATTTTAAAATGAAACAATTTTAAGAAAACTTGGTTGGTAGAGAAATTTTAGGTAAAGTCCAAGGTTTTGAAATTACCTAGAGTCACTTTTCCCTTGATGCTTACTAGAACTTAATTTCTTGTTGAATTGCAATTAATTTTCACCTTGTGGGTTAAGAGATTCAGAAGCTATAACCGTCTGTTAATGTAATTATAGCCCTACTACCCCCTAAAATCTAAGTGTCCTTAGATTTAGGTTAGAGTGCATTAGGTACTATAATCCTCTACAAACTAATTAAGGAAATTAGGTATATTTCTATCCCAATTACAAATTAGATAATTCTAAACTTAATTTATCCAACTCTTAAGTCTAATGAGAACCCCTTTTTAAAGGTCAATTCCAATTACCCAAATCAATTCCAAGAGGTGGCCAATCTCTAAGAAAGCATTAAGCAAGAGAAGGATACACAAGGCTCCAATTATCACAATCAACAAGATAAATAACGATCTAGTTCACATCAAGTTCACAGTGCTCTAGGTAAAAATGAGTTTAGCTACACATAGCTAAATCTACAGTAAATCCCAATCAAATACATGGAGAAGATGAAAAGAAGCAAAGAAAGCAAACAAAGGAATGATAGAGATGCAGAAAGTGGAGCTCCCCCTTGATTCTTTCTCTTCCTTCACCCCTTCAAGCTTGAAAAGCCTTCAAAGACCACCCAAAATCGCCTCCCTGGACATTCAGCAATCTTCTCTACTACAGAATGACGAAGCCCTTACTCCCTGGAATCTTTTTTTAGCTTGAAAACTAAAACTGTGCGTTTCAGGGCAGATCTCGCTATGGCGAGGAATGACTCTCGCTATAGCAAGATCTCATATGTTCTCCATTTTCTGCTGTGTTCGCTACTTCCACGCTATAGCAAGTTACTCCCTAGACTTCCTATGCAACGCGACTTCGCTATTGCGAAGTGTTCCCTTCGCTACGGCGAAAGTGCAATCTCGCTACAGCGAACTCTGTTCTCACTATAGCAAGAAGACTTGTTCAATCTGCCTTTGCCCATCTCAGCTTCCCTCTTTTATTTGCAACTCTTTCTATACTTTGTTACTTTTCCCTGAAATTGAAAGCAATCATAAAATGAGGCTCAAACTGATAAAAGTGCTACAATTGAAATACTTTCTTTGTTTTGTTGATTGAATATATTTTTAACCATATTAATCAAGAGAAAAGAACTTTGCCTCCCTAATTTAGTGTTAAATAGAGTCCTTTTGAATCCTAAATTAGGAGGTTATCATTATACTATAAGGGACTACTTAGAAGCACTTACCTAGCTACTACAAGAATCAAATTCGAATTTGGTTGTTCCTATAGTAGAAACTTCAAAATATCACCTCAAACTCTAGGTAAATTCACATAAAATTAATAGCTATACTATAAATCGACTATGGGAGTTTCTAACTAGCAGAAAAAGTATCAAAACGAGGAGTTATACTTATCTAACAATACCTCTAGCTCAAACCTCCGAAATTTCACCATAGAAATATCAAACAACAAGTTTCAAAATTTAGGTGTGAGTGAAATGCTCCAAATAAAAACTAAT
The DNA here is from genome assembly GCA_032878935.1 of Erythrophleum fordii. NCBI lineage: Eukaryota > Viridiplantae > Streptophyta > Magnoliopsida > Fabales > Fabaceae > Erythrophleum > Erythrophleum fordii. Next base: position 30,704,121 of record JAVQMF010000058.1, on the reverse strand, counting down.
CAGGTTAAATTAAAGAGAAAGAGGAGATGATTAAATTATATAACAATTACTTTGGCTGATTTTGAGTCTAAAAGTGAGAAATTGTGGATTTGTGCCAAGAACCCTAACTTCTCTCCAACCTCTAAATTTTACTTTATCTCTTGTGTTTTTTCTGTAGAGTAGGGAGGAGGCTGAGTGTATTTAGGGTTTAGATGGGTTTAAGTTTGGTTGTAGGCTGACCAAAAGGCCTAATTCCAAGTAGATTCAAACTTTTGGTTGGGTTGGGCCAAGGTTTAGATGTTAAATGGGTGAAATATGAGTTGGGTTTGCACAAGGTAAATATTGGGCTTTTAAGAAAATGAAATGGGGTCTCCTTAAGGCTAAGATTGAGCTTCTACATTTTGTCCAAGGCATAATTAAGCTAATCTTGAGGCCTAATTGTAAATGTTCAAATTAATTATGAGCCCAAATAAATCCCCTATCATGCCTTAAAAGGAGATGCGACTGGCACGAGACACAAGGAGAACTTGTACCTGTAAGCCTAATAGACACACAAATCCTATAAAATTCTAATGTGTGATTAAATTTTTATATGATATTCTTATTAGAATACCATCTTATAAATTTGCTTTATCCTTACTAGGATCACAATTCCACAACTAAACTATATTTTATATATAAATCACAATTAGTTTGTTATAAGAATTTGACTAAATTTTCCTTAAAATTGGGACATCTTAGATTATCTACAACTCATTCGATCGAACCTACAACAAGAAAGCTTCGCTCTTTTCCATTAATCAATATAAAGACATAACTAGCAGGGTAGCGATTCTGCTATAATATATAGAGCAAACTCTAAAGTGCAACAATACACACATAAGACTAGTTCATTAATAACAAATAGACTGGCTGTTAGCCCATCTCTCATGACTTTCTAGAATTACATCAAAGGAGCATTGGATACAAGTATTCTATCTTCAAAAATAAATAATGAAATGAGCACTTGTTACTCAGTGAGTAGAACATAAAGCATGATAACTAAAGGGATGAGCGGGTATTGAGTTTCTTGAAATCGTTATTCACATTGCGAGTCAATAAACAATAGCAATTTTGAATTATTTTAAATAATAATGGAATAAAATAATTCTCCAATGATATGAAATAACAATGCCAATTTACAAACAATTCAACATTTGTGGCATAGTTACAATGAATACTTCAAATAAAGTTCTTACTTTGAGGTCATTTAGCAAATTAGTATAGGAAGCATCTAGTTAAAAACCAAAATAAAACAGATATAGAGCATATAGCTTGTAAGGGTAAGTAACAACAGATGTAGAGTAAACAACTCGCGATAATCAGCACAAATTCACATGTGGTGGCCTACACACGGGGCTAGCAACACCCCTGCTAGTTGGAGTTTAGATCGAGGTGCACTAAGGCTAACAAATATTGCTGTTAGCGGTAAGGTTTTATACTAGGTAGCTTCCCAAAGAAATCTAAATTCATATATTCATATTTAAAACATCTAGAAGATTCAAAATTAGAATGTTATCATAGTTCAAAATCAGCAAACTGAGGCCAGTCTTTTATCACAATTTATCACTTAGAGTAGTATACAATTTCAACTTCAACATAATAACAATCACATTGTAACATAACAAAATCTAAAAGATTTAATATCCAAAATATTTGCATAACTCCTTACGAAGCCCGTCCCAAGGACATGTAAAAAAAAAATATCAAGCTTTATAATCTACTCACAGTGATTGTTGAACAATAGCAATTCTTCTAAGCACCATAGCACTGTCAAACCTCTCTAACAAAAAAAATTCCAAAATGTTTCCTAAAACACAACAAAAAATTAATTCAATTTCAATAGTTTAATTTATGTTTCTTTTCCCATTAATTCCTATTGGTTTAAATTCTACAAATCAATTTCCCACTTTAGCATTGTCTTAGTTAATGTTTAATTTATTTTAGTTAATTTGCTAACTACCATTAGTTAGTGTTAGTCATAAATAAAGGAAAGGGTTATAAGCTAGAAAATAACTCGCCAAGATGATCAAAGGAAGTATCAAGAAATAGAAAACCACTCATACATATTAGACTAATCATTTCCCCCAAGTATTAAAGCAATTTAATGCCATGTTAACAATTAGAATTCCATGTTAGAATCAATTTAAGCAACCCAGGACAATAACACATGTTGAAGTAACATTTTGGGATATCCAAACATAATTGAAAATGAAGCAAGGGAAGTGATATTTGAACACCAAGAAATACCAATTAAATTTGATAATATTCAATCTCAGCTAGCATAAAATAGTCAAAAAATTAAAATTAAGAATTAAAAAAGAAAGCCTAAACAGAAATCAAGAAAATTAGCAACCAAACCTTTCCCAAAATTTAAAAAATATCATCAAAGCATTATTTTAATTGCTTAGACCTAAACCATCACAACCTAATGGGTGAAGTAACACAAATTCAATCATACGCATAGAATCAGTAACTATAAAGACTAGTTTCAATGATCTTTAAACTATACCTCTTATTCCTGGGTTCGATGGGTTGAAGCTTGCTTAGGGAAAGAAGATACCATGAACAAAAGAGGGTGATGCAACAAAAATAGTGGAGAATGGCATAGTGAAGGACAGAGTATGTTGGGAATTTCACATAGGTGACTGCACAAGGATGAAAACACGATGGCTAAGCTTGATCAAGAAACCATAGAGATGAATATTCTCGAGGTAGGGGAATGGAGATGCAGAAAACATAAAAAAGGGAAGCAAATCACGGTCATGGAAAAAAAAGAAACATCAATGAAAGAGGAAAGGAGTGGAAGCTTCACAACATTAGGTATATAGGCAAGAGAAATAAGCTACCTGATTTGTGTAATATGATTAAGAAAAAGGGACCTATAGGGAAATATAAGATATGGAGCCAATTATTCCACATGTCCAATTCTTAAGGGAGGAATGGAGGATATTTGCAAAGGGAAAGTCTTCACGTGATGCACTAGAAAAGTGGAGAAAAAGAATAAAATAAAAGATAAAAATAAGACATAATAGAAGCATTCCTCATGTGGCAAGCACAAGATGCAATAGGAAAATATATTGACAAGTAAGAAAAGAAAAAGAAAAGAAATAGGATGAGAAAAGAAAAATTAGTGGTGAGAAATTTTAAATTTCTCCAACTAAAATGTATACTTCTAAGGAATTTTTAAAATTAAAATAACTTTTAAGTATGATTAGTTCTCATTAGAAATTTGAATTTAAAATTTTGCACTAATTACTTCATCTAATATATTGTCTTCTAAATCTTCTATACAATTTTTGTGTTTTGTTTTGTTTTTCTTTTTTTTTGGGTTATTTTATTTTATTTTATTTTATTTTTTTGACTACGCAATATCAAACCTTTAAGTCACAATTAGCTTATTATTATTATTATTATTATTATTGGCAATACATATATATAAGTTATTTATTTATTGATTTTAAATTTTTATTATTTCAAATCTCCAATTTATTAGGTTATTACAGTAATTATAAAAATTACTCCTTTCTTCCTTCTCATGATCCACACTAAAATTCAAGTTTTATAATTTATTCTATATAAAATTTTTGATATATATTTATTACAATAATTAATATATATATTATAAAAATTACTCCAATTTATATACATTTATTACAATAATTAATAATTTACTCTATATAATTTTTTTGATGAACTTTCTATGTAAAATTTTAAAAAATAGGATTGCTTAGAATTAATAATAAGTTAAGGCATATTTAATTTATTTATATTATTTTTTTAATTTTTAATTATTTTTTACTTGTGTTTCTTCTTCATGTCTTCTATGTTCTAGTTATTCTCCATCACGTTCCTTTTCTATGTTTTCTGTGTTTTCTAAGTATTATTTTTTTTCCACATTTCTTTTCTACATTTTTCTAGGTTTTAGTTTTTCTCCATCATGTTTCTTTTTTACACTTTTCTAGGTCTTAGTTCTTCTTTTTTTTCTTTTTTCTACATTTTCTGGGTCTCACTTCTCCAAATTTCTCAAACTTGTGCATGGTATTTTCCATCAAATTTTATCAATTTTGGATTATTTGATAAATGAAAACAAATTCTGAATGGAAAACAAAAGTCAAATCAAATGAAAAAAAATGAAATTAAATAGAAATAAAAAAAAAGTAGGAATAAAATCATATACAAAAATTTAACATGAAAATTCATACCTAAAAGAAGTTCAGATAATTAGCCACAAAACAAAAAAAATTAATAATTCAAAATATAACACAAATAGATGAGGAAAAAAAGAACAAAAGCAGTAATAATACAAATGAATCTAAGAAATAAAAGAGAAGATAAAATACTATAGCAACAAAAATGTATCAACTAGAGAGCTAACAAATAGATGACAAACGAAACCAAAGAAATAAACATCTTCAAATGAAAAGCAGTTGAAATTTATGTAGAGAGAGAGAAGAAAAAAGTGAAGCGAAAAAAAAATAAAAAAGAATATAAAATACAAGGAAGTTGAAATTTATAAAGAGAAATTAAAAAAAATTTGGTAGAATAGTCAAGTTTTATTTCTGCACAAAATTATTATAATTATAATTATTTTTATGCCTACTAATTTTTACGCCTACTGACATCCTTTTCTTTTTGCTATCCAATACATTATAACTTTATAAATATAAATATATATATATATATATATATTATTGAATTAAGTTAATATATATATATATATATTATTAAATCTTGGTATGTGTAATATATTATATATTATAAGCTAATATATATATATATAAAATAAGTTAATATATAATGAAATTTATTAGTGAAATATATAATATATAATAGTATATAATTTTATGAAATGAAGATATAAATTTAAACAAAATAGGAAAAAATATCTAGTATAAATTTAATTACATGCTTATATTACACAAAATTTAGCAATTTTTTTTTCATTTTGATCAAAATTACCATCTCTGTCCTTATTATTTAAATGAGAAATATTTGGTCTATAGAAAGAACTTGGCCCCACATCATCTTGATACTATTATTGTAAAAGATGTTAAACAATACTTTTAAATTTATCTAATTTTTGTCAAAGCTGTTCAATTTTTTATGATCTCTAATCTTCAAATTAGGCATTATAGGTTTGTTAAGATAAAGTTATAAATTTATTCTTCACAATTTCTTGCATATAAGAAGAGTGAGAATATACGGGGGATTAAGTGTCAATATATCCATATATAAGATTTCCTAATATATTAAAAGACATAATCCCAATACCATAAACTAAGCTTTTTCTTTTTTCCTTTGGTAGCCTGTAGTCATAAATCTAACTCTAAAACACTCTCTCCTCTACTTTCATATAAATTTTTAAGATATATATTGTAATATTTTACCCTCTTAGCTCTTACACAATGGTCCTATTGTCCATCCTAATCCATTTCGAACATATTGGACAACATTTGTGAAAAAGCATGTGTTTTCATCATAGATAATTGAGTACTTTGAAGGCCATATACATGATTAATGGCTTTAAGGACCATATAAACTCATCAATATCATTTTTCATCCATATCATATTCATACATATAAAAAATATTATAATTCATCTCATACATTTTGGGTTTGGAGCCATACACCAGAAAATTGGAAAGTTGCTCTTGGGTTTGCTATCACAGTTTTTTGGTGTGAACTTTGAAAATTCATAAATAATTCTAAAAAAAATCAAAATCATGTATATGATAGCATTCTAGAAAGCTCTAGCTATTAAATAATAATTAAAAAAAGTTCTAGATCAAGAAAATGGTGTTTAGCTTGACAAAATTGATAAAACAATACCAAAGGTCGAGTTGCATTGCTAATATTGTCATTCAACTTTAAAAATTCGGTTCTCCCTCTACAGTGCTCCAAATGAGATGATCTCAATGGCCTTGGAAAGCTTATGGTGTCTAGTTTATGCTTGTAAAATTTCATTAGCATTAGACTTCATTTGTCCTAAAGTGACATGGAAAAATAAACTAACCATAAAAATAGTAACCATACCATTTCTACATAATTTGGCCAACTTTGAAAAATCATAATAAATTCTATAGAGTTCCAAATTAGGTATTTTTAGCTTTGTGAAAAGCTCTAAATGAGCTTTATAAGTGGCCAAATTTCATGCCAAGACTAGTCCATTTGGTCAATTTGTGGTTCAGCTTAAGATTATGCCAAATTTAACACTATAAATGGATCAAAGTTGCATCAAATGGTATTCTAATAACTCTACAACCATTTGGGCACATTCCATAGTACAAATGAAGCCTATAGAGCATCTCAAATGGCCCAATTCACCATACATCTTAAAATCACCTCTCTACTTACCTTTATGCACATAATCCTCAAGGCACATGGATGGTAAAATTCCATATAAACATACATTTGGTTCTAATTTCCATTCATACATAATATTTACATACTTTTATATATGCTCAATAGTTTACATGCCATAAACTACCCATACATACATACTTCGACATTACATTACATTAAAAGCTATTCTATTTTAAAAGTGTGGCAACTCATGCTTCTTGGCCTCCATTCTTGCTTCCTTGAACTTCACCTAGACATGGTTAGATAGAAAATGGGAAAGAATGAGATTCAAAGAATCTCAATAGCTCATTTCCCTTTCAAACATACATAATGGATGTTAAAATATGTTAAAGAATGTATGCATGTCATACAGGCTTCTCATGAATATACATAAAATATTTTATTGGTCATATGAGCTTATAAATATCAAACATAGGCTTTTAGGGGTATTGGTCTAGCCTCACCTAACCTTTTAGAGACTTTTAGATTTGCTTCTCCCACTTTCAAGGGACCTTTGACTAAGTCTCATCCTTCTTGAAACATTTGACTTTGTCTCACCAATCTTAGAGACTTTTGGCTCATCCTCACCTATACTAAGAGACTTTTAGCTTAACTATACCCATTCAAGCCAAAAAAACATTTATAAACTCATTTTAAGATGCATAATGATACCATAGCAAGTAAGAAATAGCTAAAAATACATTTCATAGTTCAAACATACACACAAGCACTCAAAGACAAGCACACATTCAAGCTATGCATGTGAGGAAGGTTAGAGAGCTACCTTAGAGCAAATGTCACACATTTTCCCTTAAATTTGTCTTCTCCTTTTTGGCCAAGCTCATGGAATTAAGTGGCACTTGATTCTCTTAGTCTAGACACATCAAATGAGACATGAATTACTCATGGGAATAAGCTTTAGCCTTATGCAAGCTTTATACAAAGTTACTTTCTATTATGGCTCCATTATACTTCTATACATGACACAATGAAGCAACTAGTGGAATTCAAGATTTTGTCTCTATTTTCTCCTTTAATCTAAGTCTCTTGACTCCATTTAGACTCCTTAGAGTCATCACAAATTCATTTTAAGGAGCCTAGCTATAGTTGCTTCTTTATATCTCATCATGGAGCTTACACCTCCATCTTACAAACCAAGGCTTTTAAATTTTTTTCCAAGGCTTCCTTTGATATTCCTCTATCATATCTAGTCCCATTCTAGGCTTGGAAAAATTTAAAACTAGGTGTGCCCAAACCTCTCTTGGCCAAGACATGCTCCTAGTTTTTGGTCCCATGGAGTTTACATTGTTTTCTTGAAGGGAATGGCACTTGGAAGGTTTCCTAGATGTCTTGAAGGCTCATTCATACTCTTAGACAACTTAAATTACTACCAAGAAGCTTCACCTTACTCTAGGTGCAATTAAATCCCTTGGTTTGCTAACTTACAATCTAATGCTTCTTATTCAATTTTAATGGCATGTTCTTAATCCTCACCCTCCATAACCCTTCTTTCTATCCTAATTTAGATAGAATTCACTTCCTCTTGGCTGGGCTCATAGTTGGTCGAAACACTCATGGAAGAGAAGCAACAAGGAAGTGCAAGAAAGACTATGATTCTTACCTCATTTTAAAGCTTTTTTAAGATGCATTGTTTTGCTTCTAGCCTCTCCTTGGAATTTTAAGTTCCCTCCTTTCGAATAGCCACAAACCAGTCCCATATAAGTCATAAAATCATAGGAAGGAAGAAGAGAAAGAGAGGAATAAGTTTAATGAAGGAAGGAGTATGAAAAATCAAGGATTTCCATACCTTTTAGCTAGTCCTTCCTCCCTCCTTGGCTCTTCTCTTATGCGTCTTTCATGGCTGGTCTCTCCTTTATTTTGCATAACACTATAATTGTTCTAGCCTTACTTTAGCCTTCCTTATACATTTGCAAGGATTCCACATCCTTAACATAACAATTCTTGGAGAGAAAGCATTAAATGATGCAATATTCCACATCATGCAGAATTTAAATTTTTTTCTTTTGTGCTCTATGGGCCCCGTGAATTCTCAAACATCAATCTCTACTCATAATCCATTTATACAAGTCATGAACATCATAAAACATCTCACGCAATTCAGATTTGGAGCCCCACACATAAGAAAATGCATGCTTGTTTTCAGGCCCAGAATTTAAGTTTCTATCATCAACTTTGGAAATTCATAATTAAATCTAAAAAAATTGAAATTCAAAAAACCATAGCTTTCGAGAAATCTCTAAGTACTAAAATTATGCTAAAAATACTTCTAGGCTATAAAAACATCATTTAGATCATGATTGATAGTAGAAAATTATCATAGGTCTGGCTGCCCAGGCACTCTGATATAGTTTACTGGTATCAATTTCAAAAATTCATAACTAATTCTAAAAAAATTCAAATCAAGTAAACCATACCAATCTAGAAAGCTATAGATGTCTACTTTAAGGAAAAAATATTTCTAGATCCAGAAAATGATAATAGGCTAACGAAAATCTATGGAACAGTGCTTATGGTCCTACTACATTACTGACTATAAGTCCCAACTTCAAAAATACATATCTCCCTCAATATAAATCCAAATGGGGTGCTCTTCATGGCTATAGAAAGCTTATAATTCTAGTTTAAGCCTATAAAATTTTAGCACAATTGGACTTCATTTGGTCTATAGATAGTAGAAGAGAAAAAACTAACCATATGAATAGTGTATATGCCAAATCTAAAAATTTTCCTAACTTTAGAAATTCATAGTTTATTCTCTAGAGCTCGAAATAATATGGTTCTTAGCTCTACAAAAATCTTTAGATGAGACTTAGATTCATGGCAAATTTTATGGGAAAATTCCTCTGTTTGGTTAGTTTGTGACATAGGGTGCCAAAATGAACTTTTTAAACACCAAAAAAGGTCAAAATGAAACCAAATGCTTTCCTACCCTAGCCATAACCTCTTGAGCATGAGAGAAAGCTTAAATATAGCCTATTAAACTTGTCTAAGAGATTCAAAGGTTCATACATAACAAAACCACTACCCTACTTGTTCATACACATAAGGTTTCACAAATCCGTTAATGCATATCAATGTCAAAGACATTAAACCTTGTTCATAGGCTACCAATTCTCATACATATTTCACATATCCATGTATATACATATGTTCAAGTGTTTATACATAATATATATATCATGAGATTATGCCATTTGACAACAAAATGGTTACAATACAAGCATTTTGCAATTCTTTTGTCAATCTTCTAGCTTTCAAGCTTAGTGACTTCTATCTCTTGACTCACTTGGTTTACCTAAACATATTACGTAATAGGGAGGGAAGAGTAAGATTCTAAGAATCTTAATAGCCTTTCTTTCTTTTAAACACATATAATGGATACAACTTCAAGTCCAAAAATACATCTATGGCTCTCTTAAAATTCATGAACATACATAGATCATTTCTTCCATTTAAGAAGTCATATGTAACACATAGGCTTGCCAAAGTAATGGTTTAGCCTCACTCATTTCCTTTAGGACTTTTAGATTTGCCTCACCCATTTATAAGAGACTTTTGACTAAGTCTCACTCTTTTTAGAGACTTTTAGTTTTGTTTCACCCATTTCTTAAGGACTTTTGGCTCATTTTCACCCTAGCTATAGGACTTTTGGCTTCACCAAGCTTATACAAGCCAAAACATATTCATAAAGCATCTTTTGAACACATAATCATGGTACCATGGCATATGTATACATACTAGAAACATTTTTCATAGCTTAAACATATACACACACATTTAAAGACAAGAAAACACCCACATACGTATGAGAGAAAGGAGAGAGAACTACCTTGAAGGCACAATGCACACTTTTCTCTTGGATTCTTTCTCCCTTTTCTCGACCCAACCATAAAACTTGAAGACACTAGGTTTTCTTGGCTTGAACACATCAATGAGACATGCTTAGATCATTAGGATTAAGCTCTAGCATTACACACCCCTTATGGAAGCCTACTTGGTTCCAAAACTTCAATATAGTTCTATAAAAGCACCTAATGAAGCAACCTAAAGAAGTCATGATCTTGGCTCCTTTCTCTCCTTGAATCTATGATTCTTGACTCCATTAAAACCTCTTGAAGCCATAATACATTTATGTTAAAGAGCCTAATTATGTGTTGCTTCATTATGCCTCATTATGGGACCTATGGTTCTATCTCACATCCTAAACATTCTAAGTTTTTCCCAAGGCTTCCTCTCATATTCTCTCATCATATGTGATGCTAATCTAAGCTTAGAACATTTTAAAACACTCTCTAGCCCCATCATATTATCTTGGTCAAGACATAGAGTGCCGTTGAAGCATATGAAGTTTTTAATTTTTTCTTGATGGAAGAGGTACTTGGAAGGCTTTTTAGGAACCTAAACAATCACTCACATAGGCTAGAGAACTCTTGAATCAAACTAGATTTTACAACACATTCTTAAATCCTTAGGTTTGCTATCTTGCAAATTCATGGTTCTTCCTTTGTTGTCTTTGCACCTTCTCCTTTCCCATACTCTAATTCATAAGTTTCACTCTTGGTTTAGGTCAGATTTTACTTCCTCTTGGTAGTTCTCTATAAGGCCAAAAACCATCTCCTAAGAAGCAAGAAGAAGAAAGCATGGAAAGCTAGGATATCTACTTTGATTCAAGCCTTTTCTAAGAGTCTTTTCCTTTACATTGGCCCCTCCCTTGAATTTTGAGCTCTTCCCCTCTGGACATGGCTCAAAATAAAACCAAGCACTTTAATAAATCTATAGAAAGAAAGAGGAGAAATGAGAGAACAAGTTTGCTAAAGGAAAGACCAAGAAATTCCATGAATTTTCAAACTTTTTTCCTTCTTTTTCTCCTTTGCTTTCTCCTTCTATGGTGTGCCCTTTCTTGTTGGTCTCTCCCTTGGTCTTAGGGAGAAATAAGGTTAGCTAAATAGAGGAGAGAAGGGGACACACCATATAAAGCAAGAAGGGATTAAAATTGTTCTAAGAAATTCCATTTATGTCCCATATACTTGGCCTTTTCGTTTCCACTTCATTTTAACTCCTTTTCAAGAGCCGTCTTTCCTATCATAAAGTTTAGACCCTCTAACTTATAAAACACCTTTGGAATCACTCAATTTGGAGCTAAAACTTTCCTGAACGAAAGGGTCAAAATTTGGGTTTACCGTAAAAAATGTACATCGAAAGGGGGTTTAAACCATCCTAGGGGTTCCTATGGCTTTTCAAGCCTCTAAGAACCTCGAGCAACTCAATATTGCCATTTAAAAATTCTTCCTTGGTGTTTTCTTAATCAAGTTTCTCTATAAAAAGGGACAACTTTAGCTATTGCAAGAGCTTCTCAATTATTCTCACTGCAGCTTGCACTATTATTAGAAATTCCTTGGATTTTGTATGGCTACGAACTCATTATAGCGAACTGGCATCCTTGCTATAGCTAAGGCTTAAAAAAATTTCTGAAACCTTAAGTCTTTGTTCCTATGAAAACTCATATGTTACATTTTGGGATAGAGCATATGTTGGTTAAGGGTGGAGCAAGTGGGAAACATGATTTAAGAAGCATAAAAGTAAAGTTAACACACTTTTTCACTTTTCATTTTAATTCCTAAACCATAGTTTCTCCATTTGGATTCATTTCAACTCCTTTTTAAGAACTATCTTTTTTATCCTAAAATTTAGGTCCTCTAACTTATAAAATACCTTTGGTTTTATCCAAATTAGATTTGAAATTATTCTAAACTATTCAATCAAAGTTTCAGTTAACCCTTTGCCAAAATTGCTCACCGAAAGAGTTTTAATTGTTTTAAGAGTTCTCATGGTTTTCAGGGTCTCTAAAACCCCATAAAAACTTAATTTTTTATTTAAAAAACTCTCCTATGAGTTTTTCAAATTTTTCAAAAATTACAAAAATACCTCAACTTGTTTTTGCAAATTTTTTTTAGCTTCTTTGGCTTCGGTTTTTGGAAACTTTAGGCCTTAGATCATTATTTTTTATTATTTAAAATTTTCTCCTAATTTTATTTGGCCTCAAATCATTCTATTTGGACGACTTCCTTTTGTATCTGATAAGTTTCGTATGTATATGAAGAAATCAGATATTACATATATACTCATCTTGAAAAGTAAATAGTAAAATGAGTCAAAATTCTATAAATAAAATTATAATTATAAATATAAATTAAATATATAACCACAATTACATAGACAACTTGAGATTTTTTTTATTGACCCAAATTCCATTGTTTTAAAGGTTTTTAAGAAGATCACATAATATGTTGGTGGTCTTCATAGTTCGCATGCTTACAAAATAAAATGTTAATAATAATAGATAAATATATTTAAAATAATTAATAAATGTTTAGAGAAATAAAATTAATTATCAATCTTTTGTATGTTCAAGCATTGAAATGTAACATCTTGTATGTAACGATAAATCATAATCAAAACTAGAGGCTCTGTTCCCAGAGTGATTGATACTTGAACTATTTCACTTTACACACAATTCATGCTAAATGGGTTTTCCAATCCAATTAGATTCTTTTTTTCTTTCTTGCATGCATTACTAATTAAATCTCTAAGATGATCAAGTACTTTATTCTTCCAAATATAATTACTATCCTCAGGTCCCCATTCAAAATATTTAAAAACAAAAAACAAAATACATGATATTATAATTACATAAAAAATATAATTAAAAAAATTTATCTTAAATTCAACAAACCATAATTCTCTATATTCATGAGGAACATTTTTTCAATTATTTTAGAACCCTTCATATTTGCTTTTAAAAATAGTTATTATATGTGCACGAACATTATTATTATTTAGTGTAAATATGCATAAATTAAATATTTATTAGTTAATTATATAAATAATTAAAATTTATAATAAATTGAAATAATATTAAAAAACTAAATAATAACTTATCATTATTAGATTGAATGAATTACTTTTAAATAGAAGTTAGAACTTGAGACTCAAGAATTGGATCTTGAGACTCTAGATGAGTACATTGGGATTGTGATTGACCCTTGTTCAATGATGACTCTCATTGATACATATAAATAAATTAATTTGTAAAAGATAATATATATATATATAAATAATTTTTTAAAACATAAAATCAAAATAATTTAACAAAACAAACTACTCTTACTTCTACTTACTTACTTATGATTTGTAATTTGATAAAAATTGCCTTGTGCATCGGATGACAAAGCAAGGGTGTGAGAGAAATGAAGGAAGTGAAGGCATGAGAAAGATGAAAGAGAGTAGCAAAAAATTAGAATTCTGTGTGTGTGAAAAGGGGTGAAAGACATATACATATATATAATATTAAACATTAAAAATATAGACAAATCAATCTAATTAAACTCTAACTTTATATACAGTGTATTATATTGAAAAATCATATCAATACACAAATATCTACATATTATTAATAATAAAATTATTAAAAAAATTAATACAAACATAAAAATTCATGTATTATTATTATTTTCATTACAAAGAGTTTTGTAATAACTTTTATACATATTAATATGTCCATGTAAGGCTTCAATAGTTATTTTATTTTCTTAACATTACAAATTATAAAGGTGTAATATACTGCTAACATCTAAATGTAGTGCATCAATGTTTGGATGTGTTCCATTAGGAGGAAATATAGCTCTAACTTCACTTATATATTTCTTTCATAAGTTGATTCTTTATATCTAAAACTAGATATTGGATCTCATTCTATTTCTTGTGACATATTTATGAGACCATAGATCATTCTTCTAATTTTTCTTCCTCCAAATGGTTGCATCTAAAGATTTATTTTTTTAGATAATTATTGTGATGATAATGATTCCATAAAAGGAATATTTATAATATTCGGATCTATACTTTTAAACTTGATATATTTATTTTGAACAAAAGTCATAAAACATTAATTAATATGTATTTTTGACCAATAGAAATTAAATATATAATTGAATATAAACCTGCTTTTAGAAATATAGTTTCTAATTTTTTATCAATCCATTTGTCGTCTCATTTCGAATGGCAAATGGATTGATAAATGTTCCATAAAATCAAAGAATTTTGGTGGAAATATTCTTTTTAACTTGCAAAGAATAATAAGAATCTTTTACTTTGTTTGCAATACATTGTTAACCTTTAACGTTGTTGAACACAATTCTCTAAAGAATTGACTTAACCTATTTATAGGCTTTCAAATTTGCTCAGGAAGTGCACCAAAAGTGAATGGTAGCAAACATTCCTAAAAAATGTGACAATAACAACTTTTAAGTCTAAATAACTTCTCTTATTTTGAATCCACATATCTTGATAGATTCAAAGAATATTCATTTAGCATTTTCAATTCTTTTACCTATTAACAGATAATCCTTTTTTAATACAATGTGAGCATAAACTTAGTTTTTGGTTTCACCACTTTCTTATTAGCTAATTATTGCGGCTCTAAGTCTTTCTACCTACAATATTCATTTAAGTCTATCCTGACTTTTATGTTATCTTTAGTCTTTCCTTAGACATATATAAAAATATTAAATATATTATCAAACATATTTTTTTTGTATGCACATGACATCTAAATTATGTCAAATTAACAAATGTTTTTAATATAAAAGCTCCCAAAACATACTCCCCTTCGTCCAATTATGGTAAAGCCCATAGCTTGCTAATCTAAAAACTTCTTAATCTACTATGCTAAGATGGATCTTTAATTTTGCCACAATTCTTCTCCTTCCAATCTTGGGGGAAGGGATTATTTTCAACTCTTTTTTTTTAAAAGCATCTTTTTTCCTCCTAAAAACATGGTGCATGGATAAAAAGTGTCAATGACAATCAAACCAGAAGTTTTCCCCCATACTTCAAGTTAAAGGCTTTTGAGTTTCTCATACAAAAAGGGCAAACCAATTTTTTAGCTATACTCCATGTAGCATCTGATTTTTTGAAAACAAGGAAAAACGTGATAAACGTAACGTATGGTTTCTCCGTCAATGAATGAAATTTACTGGATACAAAAGCAAGTCCCCTGAAATGACTTAGTTAAGATCCTAAAAAATTTAGGAAGTATTCTAGACTCCTAAAAATAAAAATCCTAGGCTCAGACAGAAAAAAAAATAGAGCTAAAATAAAGAAACAAAATATAACGAAAGAGTAACAAAACATAAGGGCATTTTCGTCATTTTAAGCAAATTTTGGAATTCTTATAGGATGGCTTTTTAAATGAAATTTTTGAGTTTCTCAAGGTTCTCAGAGGCCCTGAAAATCATGAGAAGCTCCGAGACAGTTAAATCCCCTCCGGTGGACGTTTTCTAACGTCATTGACCCAAACTTTGATTGATCCGTTCGAGAAGGTTTTAGCTCTGATTTGAATGATTCCAAAGGCATTTTATTTAATTGGGAACCTAAATTTTATGATGGAAAAGATGGTTCTAAAAAAGGAGTTAAAATGAGCCTAAATAAAGCAAATAGGCGCAGAGGGGCAAAATGGTCATTTTGAAAAATTATAAAAAAAAAGGCTTCTTAAGTAAGATTACACCTTATCACCTTCTCCAAACTTCCATTTGCAAAAAAATAGGTAGCAATAGTGTGATATTAAGAGGGGAGAGAAAGAAGTTTAAGCTTTTATTTAGGTAAGTAAATGACCCTGTTTCATATCGCGCCAGTTAGGAAAGTTATTCCTCTCTCTAAGAGCTCTCTAATGGTGGTTTTTTTTTCTTGAAAACTTGAAGATTCAGGTCTAACCCAAGCCAAAAAGGAACTCCTTTTAGGGAATCAATCAATGAAAAATAATCTACACGAAGAGAGCTCCATTTTAAGGTAAGACTTCACTTGAAACACTTGCAAAATCTTGTGTTTCCAAGCCATTTAAGCTTAGGTCTAGGGAGAAAAAGTGAGGAGAGTTTTTCTTTGTGTTCTTGATGGAGCCAAAGGTTATGGAGTATGAGGAGTATGAGTATGCAAAGAAATTTAAGTAAAAACAATTAGATTTCAAGCCATTTAAGCTTAGGTCTAGAGAGAAAAAGTGAGGAGGAGAGTTTTTCTTTGTGTTCTTGATGGAGCCAAAGGTTATGGAGTATGAGGAGTAAGAATATGCAAAGACATTTAAGTAAAAACCATTAGATTTTAAGATAGGAAGTCTGGGGTTTTGATTACACATTGAACTCTATCATAAACCTTAGCCATATTTTATGATGTTTAAGTGTTCATATGAGTTCCTAAGACACCAAGAGAGCTTCCTACATGATTCTCCCATCAAAGGAAGCAAAGAAACTCCATTGGTGCCATATGGAAGCATAGCTTCAGCTAAGGAGAGTTCATGCACCTAGGGAGTGTTTTAATTCCTTCTAAGCTTAGTTTTGCATCATGTATGATGTGAGAGTATGAGAGAAAACCTTGAAAAATTTTAGAAACTATAGAAAGTGATATGACCTTATATGTTTCATATTATGGCTTAAAGAAGCAACACCTAGCTAGGCTTCTTGATTTAATTGTGTGATGACTCCAAAAGGTTTGAATGGAGTTAAGAATCATAAATGAATAGATAGAATGGAGCCAAGATGAGGTTTTCTTAAGGTTGCTTCATTAAGAGCATTATGGAACTATAAAAGATCCTATGAGTCACTTAACTTTTCTAGTGAATGTGTGGACTTAGAATTTAATTCAAGAGTATAATTAACTTCCATATAATGTGTCTAAGCCAAGAGGAATGATCTCCACCTTCTTGGGTGTGTGAGGTCAAGGGAGAGGATTCAAGGCTTAAGGAAAAAGTGTATAAATACTAGCAAGGTAGCTCTCTTCACCTTCTCTCATGCATAGAAGTATGCCTACTGAAAGGTTCATTATGCAACCCTCAAAATAAACTAGGTTGGATTAAATTTATAGTTAGTGGCACAAACTAGGTCATCTCCCTTGAAATTGGAGTTCAATGTTTAATTGAGTTTTTTAAATGTTAAAGGATCCTAGAACTATCTAAATTAGAGGTTTTTTGATTGAATTAAATTAAGTAAAATGAAATTGAATTAAAATTCCTAAATTCCTAATTGCATGAACTAATGAGGTGAATGATAGACTTGTGACTAGCTTTGGATTCATCCCTTGATATCCACTATCCTTATCCTAATTCAATTGTAATTAATTCTGGTCTAAGAGTCATTAGTTGTGTCCATTGGCAATGAACTTGAATTACCACTCAAGATTCAAGAAATTAACAAGTTAATGTTGAATTAAGACCTCAAGCTTACACCAAATCATTAATTCTTTCCTTTAGGATCACTGAACACGTGAATTGAATTATTAATTGATTAATTAGCCTCTGAATTAACCCCCTAGGATATTTAATTAACTAACCAAATACCAAGGAATCCTCTTATTAAACATTTAAGCACTCAATCTCTCACATGCATTTCATCAAACACCTTGACTGCATACATAGATAATTGTAGAAAATTGAAAAATTCAACACTTAATTCAATCAATTAATCAATCAAACACAATCTCTTAATTATTGTTTAACTAGCCACTAATTATAAACAACACAAATCTCCAATCAAATACAATCTTAACCAAGAAAATACGAGAAAGAGAAAAGAGTATAAAAAGATGAGAATCTTAGCCAAAAATCCCTTTCTAATTAATGGATTCAAGCTTCTCCAAGAACCTCCTCTTAGCTAGCCATAAGAGAGAGAATTAGAGCTTTATTAGAGGTAGAATAAGGATGGAGGAGTGGATGGAATGAAAATGGTGTAGAGTGGAGTGTGTCTCTGGATGTGGTGAATGCGAATGACGATAAAGTGAATGGAATCCCCTTGATGGTGTGTCCAGCATGTTTTAAAAAGTCATGTGCCCCTCTCATACTCACTTTCACATGCTGTGCCCATGCCTCACTTAATCCATTAGTTGATGTGTTCTCTTGCTGTTGCCACGAATGTATTCTTTATTCCCCTCACATGGTTGCTTCTTCCTTTTATGTGTTTCTTCCTCCTGATTTAACTTCCAAAACTTATGGCTTCATACTTCTTTCCACATGGTTCAGCTGACTCTTTATTCCTCTACATGTTCTTTAATCACGTTGCTTCATTTCTCCTGCCTACCTGAGAGAGATGAGAGAGTAGGCTGTATAAAATAACTCAAGACCTCTTTCCTTTAGCATCAGACTCATGGCATGTTCATATGATTCTTCCACGTGTTTTCCTTCTCCATGTGGCTTTGCATGGTGTGATGAGCTGCTACATTATTTTAAACTTGAACTGCATCCTAGACTCACAACTCGAGCTTCCACATGCTTATTTCTTCCACGTCAGCTTCATGACCTCGTGGCTTCATTTTTGCATTCTCCAGCTCGAGTATCTCACGCGATTTCCATCTTTATATTCTTCACGTTAGCCCCTATTTCTGTATGACTCCTCCTTCTTAACTACCTTACATGTTGCCTCTTCCTACATTCTAGTATGGTTCTCAAGTAGTTTTTCTTCCTCTAACCCGTAGCTATCCACATCAAACCCCAACTCTTCTTCGTTTCTTTCCACACAAGCTCAAGTCTGCTACATACTTATTCTTCATTTGTAGTTCTTCACGTGTTTAATAGCCTATAACTTCTTCTTTGTTCAGCCACATTCAGCTCGTTGCTTTCTTCAGCTCTTGTATGAATTGAATCTGCATGTGTAGCTTATTCTTCAACTTAGCTCTCATCCCATTCTTCACATTATTTTCATGTTGAATTTTCTTTTGTTTTTCTCACGTTGGCTCCCCTTATCATGTGCTGTAGCTGGTGCTTTATGTAGCTTCTTCTTCTACCCATTCAGCGCACTTTCTTGATGAACTCATAGATGTGTATGTTTCTGAAAGAGAAGAAGTGGCTGGTAAGTGTATGAAGCTCATGAGTGTCTTCCACATCTGAACAAGGGAGCCATGAGAGTGATGTGTCACGTGAGCTGCTATAAGCTTTGCCAAACCCAAGAATGATGTGCTGGACGTATGGCTTCATGTGCATGTCAACATGCAAATGCAAGGAGCTCATGACTTTGTGTAATGCTTCCCTCGTGTGTATCTACATGTAATGGAAGAAAATGGATTCTTGTGGCAACGAGCATGAAGACTATATGTGGCTTCCACCTTTGAAATCTTGGCCCTTCAATTGATCTTGTAACCTTAAATTCTTCTTCAAATTTTCTTTCCACAATTGAAAATCCTATTGCCTTTTAAAGTCTACACAAATAATAAGAAAAATTTAATAGGAAAAATTCACATAATTATTTAAGAAAAATTATGCATTAAAATCATTCATTTTACAGTTTAATTTCTAAAGTGCAAAAAATGGCCATTAAATTCAATTCCACCTAAGTAAATCTATTAAGCCATATTTGATTAATAAAATGTCCAAGATAAGGAGAATAAAATGTATAAAGATTCATGTTTATCACCTACGTTGTCTTGAATGTGTGTATGTGTGTTTTGAGCCATGAAAAGTATTCTAATATAATTTTATATGCCACGATACCATGATGATGCATTATGTGTCTAAATGATATCTATGATACTTATTTTGGTTTGCTTAAGTGTGGTAAAGCAAGGAACCCTCTAACCATGGTGAGAATGAGCCAAGAACCCTTAAGATTGGTTGAGACAAAGCAAAGAGTTTCCTAAAAGTGAGGTTGACTTCCAAGAGCAAGGTTGAGTCTAAGAACCTCTTAAAGAATGGGTGAGACAAATCTAAAATCCACAAGTGAATAGGTGAGGCTAATCCACTTGTTTGGCAAGCTTTTATATGCAATGTATGACTTGTTCAAATGTTGAAAATGCTTCTTGAATGTTTACACATGACAATATGCCTATGCATGCATTAGTAAGGCTTGTTTTGCATCTTTTATGTATGATTGAATGAGAGATGAGCTATTGGGATTCTTTGAATCTCATTCCCTCCTCTCCAATGTCTTAACATGCTAGGTGAAACAATTGAGCAAGGTAATAGAGGCCACCAAGCCTAGAAGAAGAAGATTGACATCACAGTATATGAATATGCTTAGTTTTATTTCTTTTTTAGCCATACACATGTCATATGATATAATCCCTTGATGAAATTGTGATGTAATCATATGAACATGTGTAATTATATTGATATGTTATGTATAAATGAGAGCTAAAGTCATAACCATGAGAATGTACAATTTAGACATGTAATGGTAAACTAGCATAATGGAAATACATGTATAAATGGAAGTGGAATAACCAAAATGAGATGCATGAGATTTGGAACCATTTAGGCTGTTCATACAAGTCTTATTTATATTTTTAGACTTGCCTAAGAGGTGCCAAAATCCAAGGAAAGCCATTTGGACATTTTGGTATCTTGTATGAACCAAGAATTGACTAACTTATAACCTTATACCACTTTTTGTCCAAAGGAGCTCTTCCTAATCTGATATTTGGCATGCAATTAGAGTTTTTTGAAAAGCTAAAGAACAACATTTTTAGAGGTCTAGAGAATATTTGATGAATTTTCAAAGTTGGCAAAAATTCTGATTTTGGCTTGATATACTGTTCACTTAGTTTGAAAATGATTTCTATCACACAGGGCCCCAATGATATCCAATTTCCACAAAAGTTTATATGGAGAAACTAGACATTCTCATTGACTTGTGACAACTAGAAGCACCTCATTTGGATGTTTATATAGTGAGATATGAATTTTTTAATTTTCTACCCAATATCAAATGGCCCAACTGACCTCAGGTAGTCTTTAAGTGGGTTTCAAGGTCTAAGTGTGCCTAAACTGGTCTGGATTTATTTTTACCTCTAGCTAACATTTGTAGCTTTCCATATTGATATCAGTTGCATAGATTGGATTTTTGTGAAATTAATTAGATATTTTTGAAATTTGCTACAGAAACTTATAACAATACCAGTGGATAGCCAGACCTTTGGATCTTTTCGAATGTCAAACATCTTTTGTATTGGATATTATAGTCTAAAAATATTTTTATCATAAATTATACATATATAGTCTTCTACAATGGCCAAGAATGTATGATTTTAAGTTTTTTAGAATTAGTTATGATTTTCCAAAATTTGTGACAGAAATGGCAAAATTTTGGCCGAAAATATAAGTATATGTTTTATGCTTCCCTTTAGTTTCCATGAGTTGTAGGCCATTTTTAATGATGGAAATGAGTTGTATTCATATAATTAAATATAAGAATGTGATACATGAGTCCATATGGTATATGGGACTCTGAAGGAAAATTTTATACACGACGCAACGCTAAGAGACTCATTATTTTAATGCTATATTTCTTACTCTCTTTATGGATTTATGAAATGAGACACGAAAGTAGTATGAAATAAGTTAAAAATATATGGTGTTATACTCCATGCTAGTAACATCCCATATGTTGGAAACTTTTTTATTATCCACATTAATGTTGCACTCATTTAAAAATTTTGCTTATTTGAGATATCATAAATTGATACTCTTTCTTTCCATAATAATTTTAATTCATCAATTAATGGTTGCAAAAATATATCAATCTTGATCTTAAGATTTTGTGGTACAAGAATAATTGCTGTTAAAAATAAGTAAAGAGCAGTCATCCATAACTCAAGAGGAAAATTGTAAGAAGTAATTATCATAGGTTAACATGGACATGATGAAGTAGACTAGCTGTATAAAGTGAACCCATCAATGCATAAATCTACTAAAATATTTTGTGACTTCATTGCAAAATTAGGGTATACCCTATCAAAATATTTCCATACTTCTTTATCAGATGGATGACACAATACATATTCACACCTTTTATTATTCTAATGCCATTGCATAAGCTCAATAGATCTCACTGAAGCACAAAGCCTTTGCAATCTAGGGGTAGTTGGTAAATAATGCATTTTTTTTTATTGGAATCTCTTTTGAACTTTTTCTTCGACTAGGTTGAATAGCTTTTATATCGAGATGCCTTACTAAATTTGTATATTGTCTTATCTATGTCATCTTTATAATATAACATATATTCATTAATGCAAACATTAATCTTTTATGTAGATAGACAAAGTTTTTTTACTAACTTCTTAGTTTGATACCAAGTATTAGGTATAGCATTATTAGGTGAGTAACTTTTTTTCATAAGACTTACAAATCGATTAAAACTATATTGTGACATATTACTATTAGCTTTAATACATAATATTTCTATCGCAATAGATAGCTCATATTGATTACTACATCTTCACCACATATGGTTGTTGATACGCATTTAATAAATTATAAAATTTTTGGACATCTACATTTGGAGATTCTTCAATATTACTAATATTATCATTATAATCTACTTCATTAATGCTATCAATATCAAAAGCAGGACTAGCTACAACAAAGATCATTTGTTCATAGTTATTATTATGGTCTTTCTTTACTAAATATGATAAGCTACACGTTTCAAAATTAATGTTACTTATTGGAGATTGTTCAATCTTACCATGATATGTTTGATACCAATATTCAGGTTGAAATCTTTTTTTTATAAAGATTAATTTTTACCTTATCAGTTATAAGATATGCTATATTTTTATGTTTAAAATAGGGACATCTAATTTTTCTTCTTCTTGAACTTGGTCTTTTTTAACAAGAAAACCTAATAAACTCTTCTATTCTTTGTAAAATCTCCTTTATGTTTAGGATTCAACCTATTATATACCTATCTTTGATTGTTAAGAATTTTTACCTTTTGTGATAATAAATAATTTAAATATTATTTCACAATTCCTACTAAAAGAATTTATCTTACAAATATCACTAAATAAATAAAATTCTTCTTAAATACATAAATTATTATCACCACCACAATTTTTAATATTAATTTATAAATTTAAACCATAATATTTTTCTACTATATTATGAGAAAACAAAAAATAATTAATATTGTAAAACAATTATTTATAATCAATAAAACAAATATTTCATACATACATTATTAAACTAAATAAGTACAATTACTTTTTAATCCTTAGGCAAACAAATTTCCACAATAAATAAAATTCACTCAAATAAAATTACCAGTGTAATTTGAAGCAATGTAGTAAAAAAAAAAAATAGAATTGTAAAGAGAGAACAACAAATTAGCAAAGAAGAAAGAGTAGATAAGTCAAATGAAAATATTTTATACACACACACACACACACACACACATACACACACACATATATATATATATATATATATATATATATATGAAGTATGCATAATCGCTATTTTTCTAACAACCCCTTTTTCAATGGTCAGAAAAAAATATCCACACAAAGATGATAGCCAGCCTTGCTATTATTATATAAAATATAACTTATTATTATATTATACTATACTCTATAATTTATGTTCAATATATTATAATATTATACCTTTATATTTTTTAATAAAAAACCAATAATAAAAAATAAAATTTATTTTAAACTTATCAATATTTTTCATAAATTTTTTTAACATTATTTATATTTATTTACATATCTTAAATAATAAGTGATTTATTAAATAAATATTTTTTAATAATGAATATAAATAATATAACTTATAATATAATTATAATTATAATTTAATAAATATTTAGATTATATTATTTCTAATTTATAATATATTTTAATTAGTTAAAATTTAAATGTTTTTCAATTTACATTAGATGTTTTTAATTATATATTATATTATTATACATGATAACGAAGGATTAGTTGCTACAAATAACCAATAATCTTTCGCTAAAATAATTGTGATCTATCCCTACCTTATAGACATCTAACTTACTACTACATAATCGTATTTGCCAGCCTTTAACTATTTTTATATGTTTCTTACCTTTTTCTTAGCTATTTTTTACATTTTAACTAAATTTTTTAAATGTAAAAGTGTACAAAAATTAAAAATTAGTTTTGTTACCTTTTGTCAGAAATCATTAACATTGTTGTAGTGTCTGTTCCTTTCGTGCAATGTACTTCGTGTTCTTACTTTACATGTATCATTTTCCACATAATCCTCCTTTTCTTCACTAAAAGTCTAAAACAAGATGGGAAGTGATAATATACTTTGTGTGATATCATCAAGAAATAACACATATTTTTTTACATTATAACATGCCTACAACATCAATTTCTTATCCTTAATACTTTTAGTTAAGAAAAATATCGACATTAAAGGCCCAACTTCTTTAATTAGGTATAAATACATAACTTCAACATAAAAATCTCAAGATTCATGTTAAACAAGTTTATTCATGGAATATCATAAAAAGAATAATAATTTTGGATCTTAAACCATATGCTTCAAACTATCACATTTGCATAATTTCACACAGGTTCTCATATTAAACACCAACTTCAAAAATTCATATTTTGAGTTAAAAAATTTTGATTTATGCAAATTAGGACTCTATGAAAAGCTCAGGATAAGAACTATAGTTATAAAAAGTTCAAGCTAAAACAAGTCCATTTGGGTTACAAAAATTCAATGGAATAATAATTACATTAGTTTTTAAACCCAACCTAAAACTAGAAATGTAAACATGCACATCTCTAGCTACACAGCTCCATTTTATGCAAACTTGATGGCTATAGAAAGCTTATAATGCCAACTATATGCCTATAAAATTTCATGATCATTGGAGTTCATTTGGACCCCTAAATATATGAAAAACTAGATCTGACCATATGAACAATGTCCAGTAAATTCTGCAATTTTTAGTCAACTTTGAAAAATCATAATAAATTGTACAAAGCTCAAAAATTGTGTTCTTTAACTTTGTGGAATGCCCTAATGATCTATAAATGCCAGCCAAATTTCATCCAGAAATTTGCTCATTTACTTAGATTTTGTTCCAGGGGTAAAACAAGGCTCACAAGGTGTACAACTTGGGATCCAAGTGGTTCGAAATGAAACCCTTCACCTCATGTGACCATTTAAACACATCCTAAACATGAAATATAGTGTATATAGATGATTTATGATGGCCTAAACCTTATGCAACTCAAACTTACTCATCCACTTGATGTAACACACATACTTTCCATAGCTCACATAAGGTTAAAGTGCAAAATCTTGCACATTTACATTCAAAAATAACATTTACATCATAATCTTATATTTTTACATTTGTAAGAAGGATTACATCACAAAATAATCATATACATTCTTTGATGCATAATAAAATACATAAAATGCTAAATTGTTGTTAAAGTAAAACTCCTTATATTTTTTGGTCTCCATCTTTGCTTCCTTGAAAGTTCCCTAGACATGGTTAGGAATAATATAAAGAAGAGTGAGATTCTATGAATTCCAATAGCTTATTCATCCTTCAAGTACACTTATAAGGCATATTTTTATGTCAAAGAGAGTAAGTATGCATAATAGGTATACAAATATTAAACATAATCATATATATGAAGTCATAGGGATTCATCAAAGTAAAAACAAACTTTAAAGACTTTTGATCTACCCTCATCCAATTATTTAAGACTTTTAAATTAGCCTAACCTATTCTTAAAGACTTTTAACTTAGCCTTACTCACTTTTGAGACTTTTGGCATTGTCTCACCCATAGTTAGGGACGTTTAGCTTCTCCTCATCTAAATCAAGGGACTTTTGGCACAATCTTACCCATTAAGAGCTATTCCATATTTCTAATTTATTCCATGTCATATAATTACAAAAATTCATCAACCAATGGCAATAGGCATAATTCATAATCCATACACACATAAACAATCAATGACAATCAAATAACCAATATAAGTATACAAGAATGGATGATGAACTACCTTTGTATAAAAATCACTCAATTCTCCTTTGATCCTTGGTTCCTTTTCTCAGCCACACACACATACACACTTGGGAGAGACTTTACTTACTTGGCTTAAACACATTAAATAAGATATAAATACATTAATGGAACCATCTTTAGACTCACATAAGTTAATTTTAGCTTTTGGCTTCCATATAGCTCCATTTAGTGGCATAATAAAGCAACCCATATCATTCAACATTTTGCCTCTAATTTCTCACCTAATATAAGTCATATGACTCCATAAACTCATTATAGCCATCACAAACTCAATTCAATGAGCCTAACACCAAGTTGCTTCTTTATGCATAATAGAACTCTAAACTTTCACCTTTCAAAATATGGTTTCTAAACTCAAACTCATAGTTGCTTTGGTGTTTATAATTTATATCTAGACCATTTCTACTCTTAGAATTAAAGAAAATTCTTCCTAGGTACCTCAGACCATGCTTGGCTAAGACACCCCTTTATATGGCTTCCATGGAGTTTTTGTTTCATTCCTTGGGAAATTGGCATCTAAGTGAAGTCTTTAGCCTCTTCTTAACTTGGATATACTCTTACATGACTTAAAACATCATTCTAAGACCTCATATTTCCTAAGGTGCAATCAAAATGCTAGGTTCCCATTTATGCATTCCATAACTTCTTAATTTGTTCTAATGGCAACATCTTAATCTCCATATTCCAAAACCTTAATTCCTAGCATGATTTCATCAAAAATCAACTCTCTTCATACTTCTCCTCGGCTGGCTGAACCTATGGAGTGATGGAGAAATAAGGAGGTACAATTTTCTGATATTAAAACATATACCAAATGAAAAGGCTTCCAATGGTGATTATCTTGGTATATTTGATCCCTTGTTAAAAGCTCTTTCCTCCATGAGTTCAGACCCAAAACCCCATCTTTTGAAATGCCAAAACCATAGAGAAAGGGAGGAGAAAGAATGGAAACTAGGCAATAAAGACATCATAGGCAAATTCCTTGAATTTTCTTATGTTTTAGTTTTTGGTGCCTCTTGGGATGTCCTTGCATCTAATTTAGGGTTGTAGATTTTTGGCCAAAGTAAGGGGAAGGAAATGGGGTGGCCTTTTATAAAAAGACATTAGGGTTTTGTAACAACCAGAAAAAGAAAAGAAAAAGAAAGAAAAAAGCTGAAAATTTTTAAAATCCTAAAATTTTTCTAAGTTTGCTGGCTATAGCGAGAAATGGCCTAGCTATAGCGAATGTACCTGTTCGCTATAGCGAATGTACCTATTCGCTATAGTAAGAAATGGTTTAGCTATAGCGAGTGAGCCTGTTCGCTATAGCGAAAATGCTTCTAGCTATAGCAAGTGCGGGCATTCCATACAAAAACCAGGGAGTTGCTCGCTGTAGCGCGCGCTATAACGAAAACGGGGGTCTGGGACTGATACGTGCTCGCCGTAGCGAAGGTTAATTTTCGCTATAGCGAGGGTTAGTCTGGAAAAGCATAAAAAGGGAGAATTTGACTTCTTAAAACGTACCCATTCATCCTTTCTCTTTTAACTGACCTAGGCTTCGACCCAAGGAGAGAAAAGAGGCGTGGAGAGTGAGAGAGACCAAGAGAAAGGAGGAAGAACAAAGGAAAGGTAAGCAAGCTTCTCTCTTTTCTTCTTAAAATCTTGATCTGCTCTCTTTGCCCTCTTTTTCTATGGTTTTGCTTATGAAATTAGTTAGGTTTTAGGCATGGGTCAGAAGAGGGAAAGTGGAAAACACTCTTGAACTTCTTTGTTTTCCTTTAATATGTTGATTCTACTACCATGAGAGCTTGAGAGAGAGGAAGAGTTGGTGATATTCTAGAAAGAGAGAGAGAACCCCTAGGTTCTTATATGTTAGCAAGGTTTGCTCTGAAGAACTCCTAAAAGTTGTTAAGTTATGAGAGAGTAATTCCATGCTTTTGTTGTGTCTAGGCTCAAGAGAAGCACCTCCATCAAGGTGTAAGTGTGAAACTAAGAAGGGAGAAGAGGAATTGAAAGGAAAGGCTTGTGTTGGCTCATAAGGTAGTTCTCTCCACTCTTTCTTGTTGCATTCTTGGATGTAATGGTCATTGTATGCTTGTGTATATGCTTATTGTGTGAGATATGCCATATGTTATTGCCTTGATGTATTGGTACCAATATGCTTATGTGTTGGATGTGAAAATTGCTCAGGTGAGATAGTGCCAAAAGTCCCTTGAGATGGGTGAGGTAGAGCCGAAAGTCCCTGAGGCTAGGTGAGACAAGGCCAAAAGTCTCATAACTGAGTGAGGCCAAGTCAAAAGTCTCTAAAATCGGGTGAGGCCATCCAAAAGTCCCTACACTCGGGTGAGGCTAAACCAAAAGTCCCTAGAGCCCATTCTTGACATTGATATGGATTTCATGGCATGAAAATTATGCATTATATGATTGAGAATGGGTAGATGCTTAATTGCATGCTTTGACTTATTATATGCCTTGATTGCTTCCTTGAATGAGTGCATGAGCTACTAGGATTCCATGAATCTCACCCCTTCCCCCTCCCATCTTAACATGTTAGGTGGAGCTCAAGGAGAATCAAGTGCACACCAAGGAGCCTAGAAGCATGTTTAGCTAGATGTTAGCTTATTTTGGTTCTTTTGATGTAAAGTGGTACCAAAATGAATATGCACCTACTATTTTTGAGATGTAAATGTTGTAGCAAGTGTAAATGTATGGAAATATGATGTACAAACTATGTAGAGAGCCAAAGTAATGAAAATGTGAGATTTGCCTTTTTTGTGGATTGTATGTGATAGTGTATTTTGCCCTGTAGCATAGTAGTTTGAAATATATGATGATTTGGACCACTTGGACATGTTATATATACTATGTTTATGCTTTAAAACTTGTCCATGAGGTGTGAGAACATGTGGGAGGCCATTTGGACCCACTTTGAACCGTTTTGGGTGTCAAAACTGCCAAATTTGTGAGCTACGTCAAAGTATAACTAAATGAGCTCTTCTTGCTATGAAATTTGGCATGCCTCTAGAGTTTGTAGAGAGCTTCTTGGAAAGCTAAAGTGGGTAATATTTGGAGGTCTTGAAAATATTTGGCGAATTGTTGAAATTAGGAAATTTTTAATGGTTTGGTTATGGTACTATGTAACTAGTCCAAAACTAAATCCATGTCATTCATGGACCAAATGGAATCCAATTGTCATGAAATTTTATAGGCATAAACTAGACAACCATAGTGAACTATACCAACTTGAATCACCTAAATCGGAGGTCTGTAGAGAGAGAACAAACCTTCTGAAGTTCTATATCAGCATCAGGGAAGCCATCTGACTTTTGTTACTGTTCCATCGCTTTTCGAGGTCTAAGGGCTACTGAACTGATCTGGACTTATTTTTCTCCTCTATTTAACATCTATAGCTTTCCAAATTGGTATATTTTGCCTAGAGTGGATTTTTTTGGATTTAGTTATGAATTTTCGAAGTTCATGACAGTAAGCTGCACCAGAAACAGGGACAGCCCGACCTCTGTCTCATTTTCGATATCAAACATGGTCCAACCACTGAGATTGTCATTGGAAATTATTTTTAGTGTAAAGTTAACACTTAGAAATTTCCAGAAAGCTATGGGTTGCTAGATTCCCATTTTTCTATAATTATTTATGATTTTCCAAAGTTAGAGCCAAAAATATGACTTTTGGGCCCATGTGAGAAATTGCATTTTTCTTGGTTTTTGGCTTCATATCCGTGGTCTATGGCTTGTTTTATGATATGTATGAGTCGTATACATGAAGTTTGAGTAGAGAATGTGAATGATGGATTCACAGGACCCACGAGACAAAAGATGAGTATTTGAAACCCCGTTTTATAGTATGAAAATGCCACGGTTTGTATTGGTTCTTTGGAAATCATATGGAATCAAGCCCAGAGGGAGGCTAGATAGAGTTAATATATTATGGTGTTATAGGTTTCTTAAATGAAAATTTTTTAATTTTGCCCCTATTCTTTAATTTCGCAATTTAAGCTTATTTCAACTTATTTTCAAGAACTGTCTTTTTACCATAACATTTAAGTCTCTAATTCATTAAAAGCCTTTTGGTTTCAAATTAATTGGATTTAAAACTTTATGAACCTTTTGGTCAAGATTTTGGTCAAACGATGACCTAAATCATAGATCAGAAGGTTTTAACCATTCTAATGATTCTTATAATTTTTTATGCCTCTAAGAATCCTAGTTGTAACACCATATCAAGACACTTCTCAATTTACATCATAAATGGCATAAACATCCATTTGCATAAAAATCACACTTTTAGTAGTGGAAATAATTGTTATTAAAAGCCAAAATTTTAATCATAGGGACCATTTGGCCTTACCCACATTTTATGCCATCCATGTTATAGTTAATGAACCACAAACATCACAATTCCAAGGTCTCATTTTGGGTTTAAGACAAGCAACACAACTTCAAAGCAAAGTTGCAAAATTTTTGGGTTTTATATTCTGATATGAAATTCAAAAATTTATAACTAATTCTAAAAAAAGTTGAATCATGCAAATTATACCATTTTAGAAAGCTTAGGATGTCCCCTATTTGCTATAAAAATTTTAGATCAAAACAATTAGGTTTTCCACATAAAAATTGATGGAATAGTAACACTAGTCTGGGTGGCATCCTGCAGTTGAACTCAAATTTTGGAAAATCATATCTCCCTTTACAGAGCTCTAAATAAGGTGATCTTAGTGGCTATGGAAAGCTTATAATATCTAGTTTATGCTTAATTTATTAGTGTTGGATTTCATTTGATCCATAAATGATATATAGAAGCAAACTGACCATATAAATAGTAACCTTAACAGATCTACATAATTTGGTCAATTTTAAAAATTTATAATAAATTCTTTAGAACTCCAAATTGAGTGCTTTTTAGCTCTATGAAAAAATCTAGATGTGACCTATATTCATGCCAAGTTTTACACACAAATTCATTCATTTAGTCAGTTTGTGATTCAACTCAAGATTTGGTCATTTTTTAAAGCATAAAAGGGTCAAAATGCATTAAATGGTCTTCTAATCATTCCATAACCATTTGAGCACATCCAAAAGCATAAATATAGCCTATATAAGCTTCCTAAATGGTTCAAATCATCATACATCTAAAAATCAACTTTCTACTTGAATCCATGCATATGAACATAAAGGTTCCATGATGTTAAAACTATACAATCTCATTCATTTGGCTCCATATTTGGTTCATACAATATGGTTACATGCTTTTACAATTGTTCAAGGGTTTACATCTAAAAAATAACTCATACATACAAATTATGACATTTAGCTTCTAACTATGATGAATGCGCTAACTATGGATATGATGCTGGAAAAAGACCAATTTTATATCTATATCACCCTTCAATTCGAATTAGAAAAATATGCTAAGTATAAATCATATGCTAAAATAAAGGCCAATGAGATAGAAAAACATAATCGTAAATAAAGTTCAAGTTTGAATTCCATAGAAAATATAGATACGAAGTGTCATTTTATGTATAATAGTGGGGGATTATGGGACAAAAAATAAATCCGCTCAGTTTTAGACTTGGTACAACCCAAAGTCATCATTCTCTTTGGTTTTTCCTGGTTGTATCAATAAGGTCATGAAAGTTCGATTTATTTATCTTTTATTTTACAGAGCCTCTTTTGTTTCTTTGTTTGTTTGATTTTTTATTTATAGAATTCTAGATATATAAAATTAATATACTATGATTTGAATTTCATTTGAATCTATAGTAAAAATATTCTTTGGTATCATCCTCTATACTGAGATATACCATAAGGCTAATAAGTTGATTCGATATTGCACTAGGGCATACTATATTTATTTAATAGTATACACCATTTACGATATTGTTTTCAAATCATGCTCCTTGGCTCCCATTTTTACTTTCTTAAGCTTCACCTAAACATGGTTAGATTGAAAATGGGGGAGAGTGAGATTTAAATAATTCTAACAGTTCTTTCACCATTTCAAGTAAGCAAGCAAGGCATATATTCATGTCAAAGAATACAAATATGCACCAAACACTTCCAAGAATCATTCAAATCATAATTTCCATATCACATAAATATGTCAAGGTCAAAATCAAGCTCTAGGGACTTTTGGTTTAGTCTCATCTTATTATTTAGAACTTTTGGATTAGCCTCATCCATTTTCTAGAGACTTTTGACTTAGCCTCACTCAGTCTTGAGACTTTTAGCCTTGTCTCACCCATGTTTAGGGACTTTTGACTTTATCTCACCTAATCCAAGGAACTTTTAACACAATTTCACCCATAAGAGAAATTGCATAATTCAAAAGTAATTCAAGAAGTATAATGTTACCATGGTAATAAACCAATATCAAATAGTATGTCTCATGATTCAAACATATATACAAGCATCCAATGACAATCATACAACTAAGAAATGTATATAAGAAAGAATAGAGAGCTACCTTGGTGCAAGAAGCATAAACTTTTCATTACTTTCTTATGTCTTTGACTCGGCCTCACACCCAAACCTAGGAGGGACTTGATTCACTTGGCCCAGACATATCAAACAAGACACAAACACATCATTGGAACTAACTCTAGCATCTTTAGTCTTGTATCCTCATCTTCAATTTTCTAGATTATTATCCTAATTTTATTTGGTCTCAAATTTTTCTATTTAGGGGACCTCCTTTAATAATTAAAGCTTTTTAGAATAAATAGATATTACACTAGTAAGCTCAATTTTATCATTTAAAATTGCCTCTTTTGATTTTTCAAAAAGTTACCAAAAATTACGATTTTACCATTAGGCTTTAATTCGCTTCATTTAGCCATTTTGGCTCTAATTTTAGGCTATTTTTAATTTTATAACCACTTTTTTAGATGTTCTAATTAATATTATATTCTTAATTAGCCTTAATTTGCTTTGCTTTAGTGTGTTCTCATATCATTTTATCAATTTTGATTTAGTTTTTGAAAAACCAATTATTATATGTATCTTCTTTTCTTATGTGTCAGATATACCCAATTAGCCATCCCTTCATCGAGAAATAATAAACTAAGTCATCATTCCATACGCTAAAGGGGGGAAATGTTGGAAATAAGGATATAGCTAGGCATGTTCGAGCTTGCTAGCTCTTACATGGCCATATATATCATTGGGATATGTTCATTCTCACATACTAAATAAAAACATGTTCGCCATCCAAACAATAAGAGGCACTCAAGCTTCTCATGGCATAACTTTAAAAATAATTACGACAAAATATATTAAAATTTTAAATATCCAAGAGAAATATTACTCCTTCATCATAATGCTACAAAAATAAAGGAATTTAGCTTGAGAAATATTCCTTGTTAAAACAAGCTAGCAAGGAACATATCCTTCACTATCATTTAGTCATTATATGGTGAGGAAATTTTTTTTTGGCTAAATTCTCTCTCAATATATAGTGAAAGAATATTTCCTTATTATTTTGTAGTTTCAACAATAAAATCCCTTAACAAATCCCCTGCTATTTGGTGACTGATTGGTAAGGAATCATCCCTTGCTAACAATATTCATTCCTTACCAATAAAAAGCAAATGTGAGAGATGATGCATGTAGTCCCTCATTATTTCCTCCTTAATTCCTCCTTATTTCCTTGCTAATCCTTCTCCTTTCCCTGACAAATCCCTTATTATTCTTGTCAAAAGAAACAAGTGTAAGAGATGACATATGCATTCCCTTACCATTTCCTTCTCTAATCCATTGCTATTCAATCTCTAATGCCTTGCCATTCCTTATAGATTCCTTGGTATTCCCTCATGATTCTTTTGCCAATAAAAGCAAATGTAAGAGATGGTGTGTGCAATCCCTTACTAATCTCTTTCTAAGCCATTGTTATTCACTCACAAATTACTTGCAATACCTTTGCTAACCCTTGTAAATCCTTCGCTACATTACAAAAAACTTTATGATGTATCATTTACTTGTCAACCCATCCCCTTATTAAACTTGCAACAACACCATAGAATAACAACAACACCTAGTAGTAAACTAGTAGCATTCATTTCTAAAGTAAATTGTTAATCATTCAAAGAATAATGTCACAATATACAAACTTTTATTCAAACAACAAAATCATACAACTACCCATCATTCTCTAAATCCTCATCCTCTGCATACTTTACATCTACTACATCTTCTGCTTATGCTTATGTACCAAATAATTCAATGTTTAATGGGGCTTGCATATGTCACTATGCTACTTGTTGTGCAGCAAGATCCATACCAAAAGGTTAACCAGTAACATTGTGAACAAGCTATCAACCAAGAAGTTATTCAATTGTTTGTTCAGTAATTAGGTAACTAAATGTCTCATGTAACACCATAATGTCTTAACTCTAACTAATCTCCTTTTAGGCTTGATTCCATATGATTTCCAATGAAAATGACTAAAATCGTGGTATTGTACTACCTTAAGTTAAGGTTTAATCCGTCATATTTTTGCCCCATAGGTCCCATGAACCTATGAATCACATTTTCTACTCAAACTCTGCTCATACAACTCATACATAGCCTCAAACAACCCATAAACCACGGATATGAAGCTAAAAACAAAAAAAAAAAATACAATTTCTCAAATGGGCCCAAAAGCCAAATTTTTAGCTCTAACTTTGGAAAATCATAACTAATTCTAAAAAAATGAAAATCAAGCAAACCATAGTTTTTTGGAAGGCTCTAAGTGTTAAATTTATACTAAAATTAATGTCCAACCACAATCTTAGCATTTGGACCATGTTTGATATCAAAAAAAAGACAGAGGTCCAGCTGTCCCTAGTACTGGTGTAGCTTGCTGTCATAAATTTCAAAAATTCATAACTAATTCTAAAAAAATCCAATCTAGGAAACCTATACCAATTTGGAAAGTTACAGATGTTAACTAGGGCAAAAAAAATAAATCCAAATCAATTTAACAGCCCTTAGACCTTGAAAATTGATGGAACAATAACGAAGGTTGGATGGCTTCCCTGATGCTGACACAGAAATTCAGAAAGTTAGTTCTCTCTCTATGGTGCTTCTAGTTGATAAGGTCATTGTAGATGTCTAATTTATGCCTATAAAATTTCATGACAATTGGCCACCGTTTGGTCCATGAATAACATAGATTCATTTTTTGACCTAGTTGCACAGTACAATAACCAAAACTAGAAAATTCTCTAAGTTCAACAATTCACCAAATATTCCTTAGACATTTAAATATTACCCACTTTAGTCTCCCAAGAAGCTCTCAACAATCTCTAGAAGCATGCCAAATTTCATATTAAAAAGAGCTCATTTAGTCATATCTTGATCAAGTTTACAAATTTGGTAGTTTTGACACCCTTTATGGTTTAAAATGGGACCAAATGACCTCATATATGCTCTAGCACCTCTTGGGAAAATTTTAAAGCATAAACATAGTCTATATGAAATACCCAAATGGTCCAAATCATCATACATCTCAAACTCACTATGCTACGGGTAAAAATACACTACTGCAGATAAGCTACGAGGGAGCCAAATCTCATAATTACATTGTTTTGGCTCTATACATGGTTCATACATCATTCATATATATTTCTATACTTGCTCAAGTATTTACATCTAAAAATAATAGGTATATATTTATTTTGACACCTCTTTACATTAAAAGAACGAAAATAACTATACAACTCCCTAATCATGCTCAATTAGGCTCCTTGGTGTGCATTGTGATCTCCTTGAGCTCCACCTAACATGTTAAGATGGGAGAGGGAAAGGGGTGAGATTCATGGAATCTCAATAGCTCATGCACTCATTCAAGGAAGCAATCAAGGTATATAAATAGGTCAACGCATGCAAATCATTTATAATTACACAACATATGATTTTCATGCCATGATATCATATCAATGCCAAGAATAAGCTTTAGGAACTTTTGGTCTCACCTGATTTAGGGAGTTTTGGATGGCCTCACCCTTGGTTTATGGGCTTTTGACTTGGACTCACTTAATTATGAGACTTTTGGCCTTGTCTCACATATCCTCAGGGACTTTCGGCTCTACTTCACCCATCACAAGGGACTTTTGGCACTACCTCACCCGAGCAGTTTTCACAATCCAACACATAAATATATTGATACCAATGCATCAAGGCAACACCAAATGGCATGTCTCATAATATAAGCATAAACACAAGCATACAATGACTATATACGTCCAAGAATGCAACAAGAAAGAGTAGAGAGCTATTTTATAAGCTAACACAAGCCTTCCCTTTCAATTTCTCTTCTACCTTCTTAGTCTCACAATCACAACTAGATGGAGCTTCTTCTTTTGAGCCTAGAAATAACAAAGAGCATGGAATTACTCTCTCATAACTCAACAATTATTCACAAAGCTAGGGGGTTCTTCAAGTAAACCCTACAAAGCATATGAGAAACTAGAGGTTCTCTCTCTCTATAATTTCACCAACTCTTCTTCTCCTTTCTTTGCATTTCTCAACTTATCACACTCTCTTTCAAGGGTTTCTTGCTTATTCTAGGTCAAATTTCCTTCCTCTCTCAAGCTTTCAAGTTGGTAGAACCAACATACTCAAGGAAAGCAAAGGAAGAAGATGCAATAAAATGGAAAGAAGGTATCTTAAATAAAGCTCTTTCCAAAACTCTCTTCCTTTGCATAATCTTCTCCTCAAATCCTTACACTTCCCTCTCTGACTTAGGCCCAAAACAAAGCCAACTCAACAACCAAAACCATAGAAAGGGAGGGCAAAGAGAGAAGAATGAAAAGCTATGGAGATCTCAAGTTATGCTTACCTTTCTTGTTCTTCCTCCCTTATCTAGGTCTCTCTCTCTCCTCAGCCCTTTTCTCTATCTTGGTTGAAGCCTAAGTCGGTTTAAAGAAAAAGAAGGGACTTGAATGCTTTAAGAAGTTAAATTCTCTTTTTTCACGTTTTTCTGGACTAACCCTCTCTATAGCGAAGAATAATCCTCACTACAGCGAAGAATAATCCTTATTACAGCGAGCACGTATCAGTCACAGACCCTTGTTTTCGCTACAGCGTGCGCTATTGCAAGGAACTCCCTAGTTTTTGTATGGGATGCCCGCACTTACTATAGATAGAAGCATTCTCACTATAGCTAACAGGTACATTCGCTATTGCTAGACCATTTCTCGCTATAACAAATAGGTACATTTGCTATAACTAGGTCATTTCTCGCTATAGCTAGCAGACTTAGAAAATTTCAGGACTTCAAAAATTTTTAGCTTCTCTCCTTTTTTTTTTTTTTAGTTGTTACAGCTCATTTACTAGTTAAAATTTTATAAGACCATAATCAATGTCTCATTCACCTCAACTTATGTCAAAGTAGGTTAGGAGAGATTTGTCTAAGGTATTATGCAAGGTGGCTCTAGGGATAAGTTGCATTCCAAACTATGGATGCATCCCTTCTTATTCTCTCTTACAACTTTCTTCCAAAAGTTCAAGTCAACAATAAGATTAACAAAAGGATCTTCTCTCTATTTTTATATAGCAAAAGTGTCCAAAGTCTCCAAAACAAACATATTAGGAAAATAATTTAGCATAAAATGAGTAACAAGGCAATAAAAGTAAATTAAATGTGATCACTTACACCAAAATTTTTGGAGTGCTTTGACACATATTGTTATGTAACCTTGTACTTGTAGATCTTGTCATACATATCTCGAGACATGACTAGCCATTAAAGCTCATCCTCTTGCAAGTCAATTTGCACTTCAAGTTAGGAAAAAAAGAAACAATAAAAAGTAATAAAATTATAATAACTTGAAGTGAAACAAATTAAAAGTAATGAAACTATACCATCTTTTACTCATACTTGGCAAAGCTATAGGAATCCTTAGTGTGAACCACTAATTTATGTGTAATAAACACTTGATTCTTCCTTTTGTAGTCGCTCAATTCTTCTTCTAGCTTTCTTACAACCAAATATCCAAGAGAGCTTCCCTTGACAAATTCCTTCACAATATATACATATATAGAAAGAAAATTTCATAATAAACCATGAATGTTGGTCTACATAAGGTCTTACATGTTTGGTAAACTACCCAAAACTTAAAATTTATTAAGTGATCGAAATTCCTACAAAAAAACGTAAAGATTGAAGCTATAGGGTATAGTTTAATTACATTCCAAAATACAATTTAAAATAATTTTTTCTCTTTTCTTTTATCTCTTATTTCTCCATCTTATCTTCTTTTTCTCTCTCTTCTCTTTCTCTCTCTCCCCCTCTCTCTCTTTCTTGCATGTTTTCTCAACAACCCTCTCTCTCTCCTTTCACCATCTTTGTGCATCACCTTTTCTCTTCTCTATATGCTAGATTTGCACCTTGTTTGGTAGCATGAGGTAGAGGGATTAGGAAAGAATCTTTTTCTACATCCCATTTGGTAGCCAAATTTTGTCTAAACACTAGAAAAGGAGAAGGATTGATCCATTTTGTTTAAATAAGTGCATTAATCAAGGGTAATTATTGTGCCTAATCTATGCAAAATTGATTATATCCGTGTTATTATTTTTTTATTACTTTTTTTTTAAGTAGAAGTATGAAGGCCATTTCCCTCATCATTCTTTTCCATTGCTATACTTTTTTTTATCCAACCAAATATACAAATGGAATAACATTCTCATTCCTTTTTCTGTTATACCAAATATAATTATTTCATTTCATTCACTTGCTCATTCCTTTTCCATTTCATTACCTGACAATTTTGTGTATCAAACAGAGCCTTAGACTTTTCTTCAAACTTGGAGTGCATATTGTTTTCTTTATTCAATGGGGGGGGAATGTGACTATGCACACCTACACTAATTAATTGTAAAGACTAAAACTAAATATATCAAATACTTCATATTTAAGATTGCTTGTTTACTCTATATAATTTTTCCATCACCCATAAAATTTGTAATTCGAACTGATAAAACTAAAGACAGTGAACATGAGTATATTACTAAGATGATAAAGATTGTAGCTGCATCTTAAACATCATTAACATTCATAGGAAGCCAATTTTTTAGAATTAAAGAATCCTAGGTTGATTAAAAAATTTTCATTTGGTGATTTTTCGTTTACTTACAATGAGGGGCATATAGGCAAAAATAAAACCTTTTTAACTAAGATCACTTTATTTAAAGTTAAGTTGTCCCAAAGATATATGATAAAGTCATTATTCATCAGCATATTGTTTATTGCCTTGTTTTATGTAACCATTTGAATACATGGCAACAATAAGGTTTGAATATTGTGGAATTGTTGCCAACATTTACAAAGTGGTTTCAATATTGTGGACCTCTCAACATTCATGATTTATGGAATATTCTCTTCCACCATAGTTGATAGCTTCCTTAATAAAAGGAAGCATGCAGTTTGGCACCAGAAGATACAGGAGTCCCTGAGCTCATTTTGACATTCACTATATTGTAACACCATAATACTTTTAGTTTTACTTTAACCTTCCTTATACATTTGCCAATATTCCACATTCTTAGCATGACAATTTTCGGAGAAGCATTAAACGATGTAATATTCCACGTCATGGGAAATTCAATTTTTTTTCTTTTATGCTTCCTGGAGCCTATGAATTCTCAAACATCAATTTCTACTCATAATCCATCTATACAAGTCATAAATATCATAAAACATCTC
Organism: Erythrophleum fordii; assembly: GCA_032878935.1. Classification (NCBI taxonomy): domain Eukaryota; kingdom Viridiplantae; phylum Streptophyta; class Magnoliopsida; order Fabales; family Fabaceae; genus Erythrophleum; species Erythrophleum fordii. The sequence goes on along the minus strand of JAVQMF010000058.1, from coordinate 30,664,213 downwards.
ATGCAATTCAAATTTAAAGCCCTATATATCAGAAAATGCATGTTTATTTTCGGACCCAAAATTAAAGTTTTTATCACCAACTTTGAAAATTCGTAATTAAATTTAGAAAAATTGAAATCTAATAAACCATAACTTTCTTAAAAGTGCTAGATGTTAAATTTATGCTAAAAACACTTCTAGGCCATAAAAACATCATTTGGACCATGATTGGCAAAAAAGTATTACAGGTCCAGCTGCCCAAGCACTCTGATACAATTTACTGATATGAATTTCAAAAATTTCTAAATAATTCTACAAAAATCCAAATTAAGTAAACCATACCAATCTAAAAAGTTACAGATGTCTACTTTAGGTGAAAAATAGCTCTAGATCTAGAGAATGACATTAAGCTAACAAAAATTGATGGAATATTGCTTGGGCTCCTGCTGTGTTACTGATAGTAAGTCTCAACTTCAAAAATTTATTTTTCTCTCTATAGACTTCCAAATGAGATGCTTCTAGTTGCTGCAACTCACTGTGAATATCTAGTTTCTCTATGTAAAATTTTTGGACCATTGGACGTCGTTTGACCCTCAGATAACATGAAAATGTGAACTACTCAAGTGAACAGTACTCACTTATATAAATTTTGAAAAATAATAAGAAATTCTATATACTTCTAAATAATGTAGTTATCAGACTAGCAAAAAGCTCTATATGAGATCTATATGTGTACAAAATCTCAACCTTAAAATCCCTCATTTGGTCACTTTGTGCCATAGGGTTGCAAAATGGCACTTTTAAGCTTTTATTTGTGTCATTTGGGTACCAAATGCTCTTCTAATATCAACATGACCACTTGAGCATGTGGGAAAGTATAAAAACAGCCCCTTAAAAATGTTCAAAGGGTCCGAATACTCATGTATCACAAATTCACTCTCCCATTGCCCACATACAAGAGATTTTACCTGCACATCTTTGCATTTCAATGACAAAAACATTTTATATCATTCATATACTTCTACTTCTCATACACGCTTCACATATCCATGTATATATATATATATGTTTAAGTGTTTATACATCATATACATCATGAGATTATACCATTTGACAACAAAATGGTCACAATACAAGCATTTAGCAATTCTTTTATCAATCTTCTAGGCTTCAAGCTTGGTGACTTCCATCTCTTGGCTCTCTTGGTTCACCTAGGCATGTTAAGTAATGGGGAGGGAAGAGTGAGATTTTAGGAATCTTAATATCCCTTTTCTCTTTCAAACACACATAATGGATGCAATTTTAACTCTAAAAATGCATGTATGCCTATCTTAAAATTCATGAACATACATAGATCATTTCTTCCATTCAAAAAGTCACATGTAACCCACATAGGTTTGCCAAGACAATGATTTAGCCTCACCCATTCCCTTTGAGACTTTTGGACTTGCCTCACCCATTTATAAGGGACTTTTAACTAAGCTTTACTCTTTTTAAAGACTTTTGGCTTTAGATCACCCATTCTTAGGGACTTTTGGCTTTACCAAGCTCATACAAGCCAAAACATGTTCCTAAAGCATCTTTCAAACACATAAACAAGTATCATGGTACCATGGCATATACATACATACTAGAAACATTTTTTATAGCTTAAACATACACACACATTCAAAGACAAGAAAACACTCACACATGTATGAGAGAAAGGAGAAAGAGCTACCTTAAAGGCATAATGCACACTTTTCTCTTGGATTCTTCCTCCTTCTTCTCGACCCTGGCCTAAACACATCAATGAGACATACTTAGATCATTAGAATTAAGCTCTGGCATTACACACTCCTTGTGGAAGCCTACTTGGTTCCAAGACTTCAATGTAGTTCTATAAAGCACCTAATAAAGCAACCTTAAGAAGTCGTGATCTTGGCTCCTTTCTTTCCTTGAATCTATAATTCTTGACTCCATTAAAACCTCTTGGAACCATCCCACATTTATTTTAAGGAGCCTAACTATGTGTTGATTCATTATGCCTTATTATGGGACCTATGGTTCCATCTTACATCCTAAGCTTTTTAAATTTTTCCCAAGGCTTCCTCTTATATTCTCCCATCATAATCTAAGCTTAGAACATTTTAAAACACTCTCTAGCCCCATCATCTTGTCTTGGCCAAGACATAGAGTGCCATCAAAATATGTGAAGTTTCCAATTTTTTCTTAATGGAAAAGGTACTTGGAAGGCTTTTTTAGGGGTCTTAGGAATGAAATCTTCAATACCTCTTCTCTGATTTTCACATAGGCTAGGGAATTCTTGAATCAAGCTAGATTTTACAACACATTCTTAAATCCCTAGGTTTCCTATATTGCAAATTCATTGTCCTTTCTTTGTTTTCTTTGCACCTTCTCCATTCCCACATTCTACTTCTTGAGTTTCACGCTTAGTTTAGGTTAAATTTTACTTGCTCTTAGTGGTTCTTTATAAGGCCAAAATCATCTCTTAAGAAGCAAGAAGAAGAAAGCATGGAAAGTTAGGATATCTACCTTGATTTAAGCGTTTTCCAAGAGTCTTCTCCTTTGCTTTGGCCTCTCCCTTGAATTTCAAACTTCTCCCCCCTGCACATGGCTCAAAATAGAATAAAAAACTTCAATAAATCCATGGGAAGAAAGAGGAGAAGTGAGAGAACTAGTTTAATAAAGGAGAGATTAAGAAATTCTATGAATTTCCATACCTTTTACCTTCTTTTTCTCCTTCTCTTTCTCCTTCTATGGTGCACCCTTTCTTGCTAGTCTCTCCCCTGGTCTTAGGTAGAAATAAGGTTGGCTAAATGAAGGAGAGAAGGGGATGCACCATATAAGGCAAGAAGGGATTAAAATTGTTCTAAAAAAATTCTATTTATGTCCCGTATACTAGGCATTTTTGTTTCCATTTCATTTTATTTCCTTTTCAAGAGTCGTCATTTCCATCATAAAATTTAGAAACTATTCTTTAAAATTAGACTATTCTTTGAGTCTAGCTAAATCAGATTATTCCAATGTTTGCCCTTTAACTTATAAAATATTTTTGGAATTACTCAATTTTGAGCTAAAACCTTCTCAAATAAAAGGTCAAAGTTCGGGGTCACTGTCATTAGAAAATATACACTGGAGAGGGTTTAAATCATTTTAAAGGTTCTTATAGTTTTTAGGGCCTTTGAGAACCTCGAACAACTTAATCTTTCCATTTCAAATTCTCTCCTTAGTGCTTTCTTAATCAGGTTTTGCTATAACGAGAGACACCTTTCTTTATTAGGAGAGCTTCCCAGCTGTTCTCGCTACAACTTACACTATTGTTGGAAATTCCCTAGATTTTGTATGGTCACAAACTCACTATAGCAAACAAGAATCCTCACTATTGCTAAGACTTAAAAATTTCTAAAACCTTGAATCCTCATTTCTACAAAAGCTTGAATATTACATATATCATTGAAAACATAATCTCTAAGTCAAAAATAGAGCTTAGAAGATCATATAAAGAAAATGATATCAATTTGTAATTAATATATTTAATAAAATAATCATTATCATATAAAAATGTTATCATTATCATATTAATATCATTAATTTGGGTGTGATAATGAATTTTTCTTTTTTTTCTTTCTTAATTTTCCCAAAGGGATTAAAATAATTAAAGGATATAATTTGCTAGTTTCATCATATTTTTACATAAATCTAATTAAATAAAACTTAATCTACTAGTAGTTTTATTTGTTACCAGACTTATGGTTTAAAAAAAGTGTTTTGCATTGTATGAAATGTCATATGAAATATTTAAAATTGCCTCAAAATATTAACGTAGCATGTAAATCTTGTGCAACTTATTAACCTTTAAATATATTTGATTTTTAAGTTCCTAAACTCTATGAGATTTAGAAGAAGAATATTCTCTTTCAATTAAGAAGTATGAACATTGATTATACTGTCTAAAATGATAAACATCTTATGCCCATAGATACTAGTAATAATTTTCAAATTAATTTTTTAAACATGAAAGTGATCTAATCACTTTAGCATGATGTATATAAAAATGAAATTACTCTTTGGATTGATAAGAAAACATGAAAATGGCAAGGACTTGCTAAAGACCATTAATGAAAAGTTCAAATTTTCAAATAATAGCTTAGCAAGCTTGCTAACTGCAAAGTTAATGTCTATGAGGTTTACTAACATAAAAGGTGTGCAAGAGCACATCATGTAAATAATTAAGGAATATAGTGGCTCAACTTAAAGAACTTGAGGTTAAGATATTCAAGTCCCTCCTTGTGCACTTCTTCTTAAACTCCTTGACACCTTAATACATAGTCTTAATATAAAAAGAGATGTGGTTAGTCGATGAATTATGTGTTCAAGAGGAAGGAAGACTTTTAGTGGAAATGGGAGAAAGCACACATATGGTAATGCAAGATAACTTTATCTCTTTCTTTTGTTATGAATCTAATATGATAAAGGTTAATAGTGACACATGGTGGATTGATTCTAGTTTAATAATTCATATCTCTAATGCCTTGTAGGGCTTTTTAAATCATAGGAAACCAATGGGTTATGAACAGTTCATCTATTTGGAAAATAAAATAAGCTCAACTATGGAAGCCATAAGAACATGTAAATTAGTACTAGATATTATATCTATTTTGATTTTGGAAAGGACCTTTTATGTACCAAGTTTATCTAAAGACTTGATTTTAGTTTCAAAATTTGTATAATCAAGATATTATTTTAAATTTTTCAATAGTATATGTAAGTTATTTTAAAAATATGATGTTATTGGAAATGGTGCAATTTGTGATGGCCTATTATAAATTTAATTAAAAGACAATACCTTTTATGATTTAATACATATTTCTACTAGTATAGGTATTTGGACATGTGTTACTAATAAACCTCCTCTATATTTTGGCATTGTAGGCTAGGTCATATCTCTATAGAAAGGTGAAAAAATTGGCAAATTATAAAGTACTCAATACTCTTGACTTTAATAATTTTGACAATTGTATAGATTGCATTAAGAGAAAAAAACTTAAAAAGATCAAGAAAAGTGTTAAGAGGAGCTCTAGCATATTAGGAATTATACATGTAGTTTTTTGTGGTTAAAATATAGACTCTAGCAGTTTGAAATACTTTATCACCTTTATTGATGATTACTCACAAGACATGTATCTCTATCTATTTGATAATAAGAATGAAACACTGGATACTTTTGAGATATTTTAGGTAAAAGTAAAGAAACAGTATGGTAAACAAATCAAGAAAGTGAGATTAGATATAGAGATGGTAAGTACTATAGTAGACACATTAAAGATAGATAAGCACTAGGTCTATTTCCTTAATTTCTTCATGAGCTAGCATAAAATTGTTTTCCAATATACCATGCCAAGTCTTAAAACTAGAATGGTTAGCTAAAAGAAAAAACTGAACATTGTTAGACATGGTCCAAAGTATTCTAAGTAGGTTTAAGCTTCCTAAGTCTTTATGGACCTTTAAAACAACTATATATATTCTTAACCGAGCTCTATAACACCATAAATTCTAACTCATTTCATGCCATTTATAAGCTTTATATAATCAATTCCACAAGAGCATATGAAAAAGGGGATGAAAATAATAGGCTTCTTCGCATTGCGCTATATTTAAAAATTTTCATTCGGTATCATGTGGACCATGTGAGCTCATACTATACATTATCATATTTAATTACACCAAAACAACTCATTTACATCACAAAATCATGTCCACAACTCATGGAAACTGAAATGGAGCATGGAATAGGGAAGTGCATTCTCGGCCAAATTTGCTCTATTTTCTGACCAAAATTTGGAAAATCATAACTAAATCTAGAACTATTAAAATCATGCAATCTTAGTCATTCTGGAAATCTATGGATGTCTGCTTTATAGTAAAAATATGTCCAGATCATAAAATTTATCACAGAGGATGTTTGACATTCAAAATAGTCCAAAGGTCTAATTGAATTTTGGAACTGTTACAGAATTCTGTAGAAAATTTTGAAAATGTCCAATTAATTTCACAAAAATCCAATCCATGCAAATGATACTAATATGAAAATATGTGGATGTTAAATAAAGAGGAAAAATATCTCCAAATCACTTCATTTTCCCTTTTTTCTTTCATTTTCTAGCTTATGGAAAGAAATTAAACACTCCATTTCTACTTTCTTGTGTTCCTTGGCTATTTGTAAGCTTTAATGGTCATATTAGGTTCTTGAGATGATAAGAGATTCATAAGAAGCTTGTATGACACCAAAGCCTTTTATGTGACCTATAGTTTGAGAATTTTGTCCTAAGGTTTGCATATCTTCTTTAGGGTCAATTTGGTGCCCTAGTGAGTCCACATATATATATGTAAGGATGGCAAGAAAAGGCTAGAAAACCCCTAAGTAACAAACTTGCTCCATAGTTAGTAAAGAACTAAATTTTGGCATCAATTTGGGTCTAAGTGTTTAAGGGCCATATAAGGTTCAAATGAGCTAAAATTTTAGTATGTTATGTTTGCCATATAAAGAAATTAGCAAGTCAAATTTTATGAATTTTGAATCTCATTTGGTTAGTCAACTCAACACTAAAATTGCACTTATCTTCAATTCAATCCTTTATTAGGCAATTTTGCAAAATTGAAGAGCTGAGAGGCTAAACAAATCCTTTTTAACTCAGGCTTTTTCCTACACTTATTTAACACACAAAGGATGATCTGTATCAAATTTGGTGAAGTTTGAAAGTGTGTACAAAAAATGGCATGAGTTAGAAATCAATTGCATATTTGAGTGGTTGAATGAAGCACAAAATGCTTTATTTGTGTCATGGCACTATATACTTTATCTAGCACATTTGGAAAAGCCTAAAATTTGACTCAAGCCATGGCACCCTTCAACCCAGCCATAGTGCCAACCTATATTTAATTGTTTTTATGCACTTTTCTTGCATTTTTTAAATGGTTATGATAATATATGTTAAAGACATGTTTAGGCAAGTTTAAAGGCAACTAATTAGGTACAAAATGATTAGTTTACGACCCTTAAATGAAGCCATATGTTTTATAAGATGATAAACAACTCTCACATGAAAACTTATGATAAAGAAATAGTGGTCATGAAATGATTTTTGTGTAATTTACCATGTAAGTTGTTTATATATGTTCAGAGAATAGATTAATCTTAGGAAACCTCAAAGCTAAGCAGAAAGGCAACGAATGAAGTATGTTCTAAAAGTAAATAAGTGTATACATCTATATATGTGTGCATATAAGTATATCAATATTAAAAGATATAAGATTTTTATATGACCATAATTGGGACCTTTATATGACTAAGACCATTTTGTGGACATAGACTTTAATTGGACATGGACTTATATGTAACCCAAAAGGCTAATATGGACATATTTGTACCTTGAAACTCAAGGACATTAAAAGACACTAAAAATAGAAAAGTCACTATAAAAGTTATGGCTCCCTAAGAGTTTACTATTTTCAAATATTTTGTTAGTAACCTTGTGAATGTATTTTTATTAGCATGGCAAATTCCTTTTATATCTTGTAATTGATTGAAACATATGAGTTAGATATTATAATGATATATCTTGATCAAAATGTGTTAGTTTGAATCCAACACCTATAAAGAAAGAATATATGTGATCTATATTATGATTATGTTTGTTAATATTGAGCAAAGCTGAAAGAATAATTGAATAAGACCCTAAACATGACTTGAAATGTGATTTAATTAAAAGTATGATTATGCATGTGATGCCAACACCAGTACATATATATGGCCTAAATATATGAATATTGATACATATTGTGCACATGGATGTTGATGTATCTAATTGTATTATGTTTGGCATAAGCATACATATGAAAATAGTTTCTATAGGCGAAGCATCTTTAAGATGAAGATAAGACTTTCAGGGGATGAAATCTTGATAAAAGCTAATCTGCATAGAAAAAAGACATCTTTCTATCTATATGGAGAAGTAAAGGTATGATCATGTGTAAACAAAGGTAGGCCAGAGTCCCTTGCAAGTTAGTCCCAATTCTCTTAAGGATAAGATTATGATAGGGGATCATTAAAGGTTAAGAGACCTTTAGGCGCTTTAGGTTCAGGTTAAAGGTTTGTAGATCTATAGTAGGGGTGCCTTAGATATATTTACTACAATAAATAAAAAAGGTTCCAATGATCATATAGTTTAGGGATAACAGTCTTTCTTCTTGATGTGCTGAAAACATAGGTCTCATACAAAGTAGCATGAGATGCTTGGTGGGTTGCTTATGATTTAGAAAATTAGGTCTGTAATAAGTGTTATGAGATGCTTGGTATAATACATAGGAAATAGTTTTCACTATAATTAATGCTTTTAAAGTAAAATTATTTAGGTTTCCTTAGATAAGGCATACATAGTATGATGATGAAGAAATGATGTTCTTTGGGAGTACTATTTATATGAATTATGATAAGGCCTTGTAAAGGAAGAAAGAAAGCATGCAAGTACATACTGATTTATGTGGTATTCAAAAAGGGTTAAATAAGCTTGCTGCATAATGTTTAAAAAGTATTACCTACACATTGAAAATGGCATAATAGTAATATATGCATTGTTACATTTGAATGCAATTATGTCTGATATGCCGATGTGGTTATTTATGAGATGCTAATCATCATGTCCATAATTAGAGAAATCAAGCCATTAGCATTACCTAAAAATTGGATGATTATGATAGTTATTTTTAGACATAGTAGTAGTTAACTATTTGAACAACAATTGTAGAATTTGTTGCAAAAACATCCATTGTGTGTCACATTGCAACAGTTGTTTACAACCATGAGAATAAGCATTTTAAAAGATTATTGTGACAGTTGGCACAACTACTATAACAAATGACACAAATTTAAAACAACCATTGCAAAAACACAAGGTCCTACTTACGAGAGATTGTTGCTAATGCAATTGTAATAAATTTTTTCCACCTTTTTTTTATATTTGAACTTGGATATTAACATAGCTAAAAATGACTTACACATAATAATCACAACAAATACAAATTTAAGTTATAATTAGATATAAAATTAAATTGTCATCAAAATTCATATAATTAAATCTAGTATATGTAATAATGATGTTGTAATGACTATCAAATATTATGTGATATAACTTACTGTGACAAAAAACCTTATCAACAAGATGTTAATGGAGTTGCTAAGATCTTGGCTTTTCTAGGTTTTCTCTCTTATAGGATATCTTGTTATATAGTAAAAGATTTTGTTGATAAGGTTCTGGATCATTCCCTACTAACTAAGTTAATAGAATCTTATCTTTCTAAGTTTCTTAATTAAAGAACACCTTGTTGTAGGGTAATAGATCCTATTGACAAGGTTATAGATTTTCCTTCTATTAAATCCAAGACCCGGTTGACAATATCTTAAACCTTGTTAATAACATATTATATAGCCATTGAAATTAAAGATCTTACTAGCAATATATATCATCCTAGCCTTGAAGTGGAATAACTTAATATGTATATAGTTACTTCCATACCATTTACTCTCAAGGACATCAAAATTATCATCACGATAAGGTTTTTGGCAATAGTTCCATAGACTTCCATATGTGAAATGAAACCTTAGAGGTCAAAGTTAGAATTTTCTTAATTTCATTTCATAAACTCTATAGACACATTTATGTTAACCCATTTGAATATCAAACTAGCTTCATTTATATAAAAGAGCTATATAGCCATTTTTGACATCTCATGACATAATATGGGCCAAATTTCAAAAATTCATAACTTCCTCTATATAGTTTCAATTTATGCAAACTAGGTGTCTACAAAAAGCTTATGATGAAGGCTATCTATTATCAAAATTTTAGGTAACAACAACTTCATTTGACCCCTAAAAAATACAAAAAATAGAAACTACATCAAGTACTATAGTACTATGAAATTTCAAGTGTTATAAACCAAATTTAAAAATTTATAAAATATTCTGTATAACTTCAAAATTTTTTATTCTTAGCTTACTAGAGAACTCTATAAATCTTTTAATAGTCTGCCAAATTTTAGCTCCAATTTAGGTTATTTGAGCTATCAAGAGTAGAGATGCAATTTAAGGATCATTTGGACCCAACTTGGATTCTAAAGTGGTCTAATTGACCTTTAATTTGCATTCTCACACTTAGAACAACTTTTAATCATCCTAAGCATCCATTATGTGTGGTCCAATACATAAGATAAAGCTTGCATCAAAATATGACCATCCAACACCCAAGTGTACCTACGAGCCATATTGCTTCACGTACATAGGACTATAAACTAATGGCCATATCATGTGTTAAAATGCCTTATAATCATATTCTCAATCTCATACATATGTTTTTACTACGAAATCTTGTCATATACATATGAGTTCATTATTTACACATATGTTTGTCATCTACTTAGGTCTATCATATACATTAGGCATATATACATGTCAAAATTCTAACTAAATCATTTCTTTCTTATCTGGCCCATCTCAACTTCTTTTCTTTTGCTTGGAAAACCTGAAATGGTTAGTAGGAAGGACATGGTGAGATTCTGTATAGAATCTTAATAGCTAATCTTAACCAAATCAATGCATACAAGAATGCCATAAGGAAATGCAATGCATGTGGTGAAAAAATGTGATTTTTATGCATCATGAAACTCAAATGCAACTTTTAGCATGAAAACTCATTTCTTATTAAGTCATGGTATCTCAACATACTATATGGCCTCAACTCAGCTCAATTCTAAGATAATGAAGGGTTACTGCATTCAATTCCCCACCATAGGAAGCTAAAAGCCAGACATATACCATACTTATACATAAAAACTCATAATGAAAGCATAGCTCAAGAATACATCAAGCAACTATACATATAAGTATCTTAACTCATTTTAGCATTCAAATGCATACAAGATAAGGAGATAAAGCTACCTTGTGAAGTTAATTATCTCAACTCATTTTAGCATTCAAATGCATACATGATAAGGAGATAAGCTACCTTGTGAAGTTAAGAGCCTCAAGCTACCACTAACTCCTGAATCTTTCTCTTCTCTTTGATCTTTTGCCATATCCTTCTCGAACTCATACATACCCAAAATGAATTTGCATTGGCTTGACTTAAATTATATCAATTACAATACAAAAGCACCCATTAGAATATGTTATCAATTACAATACAAAAGCACCCATTAGAATATGTTCTAACTCATATTGCTACCATAGAGCTAAGAAAACATAAAAGGGCATTTAAACTACTTTATGCCTCTTTAAGTAGCAATTCTTATATTTCACTTTTTATGCTCTTAAACCTCATTTGCTATAAGCCACATAACTCTAATGAAACTCATTAGGGCTATCATACATATGATTACACAAGTCAAAGACCACATATTTCTTTAGCCCCCTTTTGAAATCTAAAATTTTATTTTTCAAAATAAGGTTTCTAAATTCAATCTAATGGCTTTGTTAGTATTTATTTATCATAATTAGACCTCTTAAAACCTTAGAATCTATCAAAGCTCTCCTTAGATACTCCAACCATACTTGGCTGAACCCATGCCATATACAAAGGCCAAAGGAGTTTTGCTTATTTTCTTAGGCTTCTTAAATTCTAACTTCATTTCCATGACACGGTTAACTTATAATAATCATATAAAACTTGTTTAGGCAACCCTAACAACACAATTCTATGATAGCATCTAAAATTCTCAACTTAAGCTACACATATGGCTAAAATTCAAGAATGCATATCCATGGAAATTAATATCATTCTAACTCAATTTCCATTTTTAAAATACTCCAGTAAGCCTTTAATAGCCTCAATTCTAGCAACAATTCATCTATTCTATATTATCTCTCTTTGATCAACCCATGCACATACAAGAACACCTAATGCACAAATTCAACCATTACAATTGAACTTATAAGAAACAATGCTTAAAACACCCATTTATGCTCTTAAATCATTCAAACAACTAATAGACACATCATATGTTTATAGCACCACCATGGACGAAACTTAAGGCTTCAAGGTTCTACACAAAATTGAAAAATTTGCAATAAGATACACATAGGTTTGAAAAACTCTTTACCTTGAAACTTTTTCTTCAAAGGAGCATTCCCAAAATTTGAACTTTTGGCCTTAAGTCAACCATGAAAATAAGGAATCTTGGGATAAGTTTATATCAAAATGAAGCTCTTAGTGAGAGGAATAATTTTGGTAACTAAGAGGAAGTGAAAAGAGGCAAAAATTCTTACTAAAATGTAAGCTTTTTGTTTCTCTCACTTGAGCATCCATGGTAGATTTTTCCTCTCTCCTTTCGCTAGTCAATCTAGTTTGATGGGGAAAGAAAGAGAAAAAGCAAACTTTAAGTGGATGCACAGATTCCAAGGCTAAAAGTGCATATTTAAGATCTAATTATAGTTAATTTGAACTTCAAATTGATCTAACTCTCAAACTGTATATTTTCTGATTTTCTCCATTAATTAATCTATTTAATTGCCTATTATACTTAGAAAAATAATTATTGGACCTGTGGTGTGCAACATCATAATATATTAACTCCAACTAATCTTTGCTTAGGCTCGATTCCATATGATTTCCAAAGAAAATGACAAAAGCCGTGGCATTTTCATGTTATAAATCGGGGTTCAAACGCTCATATTTTGCCTTGTGGATCCCATGAACCCAGCATTCACATTCTCTACTCAAAATTCATTTATACAACTCATACGTAACATAAAACAACCCATGAACCACAGATATGAAGCCAAAAACCAAGAAAGTGCAATTTGTCAAATGGGCCCAAAAGTTAGATTTTTGGATCTAATTTTAGAAAATCATAACTAATTCTAGAAAAATGGAAATCAAGCAAACCATAGCTTTTTGGAAAGTTATAAGTGTTAGATTGACAGTAAAAATAATTTTTAACCACAATCTCAGCGTTTGGACCATGTTTCACATAAAAAAAAGAGACAACAGTCCAGCTGTCCCTGGTACTAGTGCAGCTTGCTGTCATGAACTTCAAAAATTCATAACTAATTCCACAAAAATCCAATCTAGACAAACTATACCAATTTGGAAAGCTACAAATATATTACTAAAGGAAAAAAAATAAGTCTAGAATAGTTTAGTAGCCATTAGACCTTGAAAACTGATGGAATAGTAACAAAGGTCAGATGGCTTTCCTGATGCTAACATAGAACTTCAGAAAGTTATTTCTCTCTCTACAGACCTCCAATTGAGGTGTTTCTAGTTGGTATAGGTCACTGTGGATGTTTAGTTTATGCCCATAAAATTTCATGACAATTGGCCACTATTTGATCCATAAATGACACTGATTCATTTTCAGACCTAGTTGCACAGTACAATAACCAAAACCAAAAAATTCTCCAACTTCAACAATTCACCAAATATTCCCTTGACCTCCAAATATTACTCACTTTAGCCTCCCAAGAAGCTCTCAACAAGCTCTAAAGGCATGCCAAATTTCATATCAAGAAGAGCTCATTTAGTCATATCTTGACATAGCTTACAAATTTGGCGGTTTTGACATCCTTTGTGGTTCAAAATAGAACCAAATGACCTCATATCTACTCTAGCACCTCTTGGGCAAATTTTAAAGTATAAACATAGTCTATATGAAATATTCAAGTAGTCCAAATCATCAAACATCTCAAACTCACTATGCTACAGGCAAAAATGCACTACTACAGATAAGCCACGAGCGAGTCAAATCTCATAATTTCATTGTTTTGGCTCTATACCATGGTGACCTTAAACAACTTAAATTTTTATTATGTCACTAATTTTCTCGGTCTAAGTGTAATTAAGGTTCCAGCCTATTTTAATTATTCTGTAACCTCTAGTAACCTTAATTAACCTTATTTAGCCATAAAATAATTTATTTTATCATTATACTACTATTTTCAAATAATTACTGTTGTTTATTTTGTAACCTCTAGTAACCTTAAGATCCTTGCAGTTTAGTCCTTCTATACTATCAAGTAGGTCTTTTTTTTTTTTCTACTTCTAGATACTCTAACCCTTCCATGGATCTCAATTAACCATATTTAACTTTGAATTAAGGGAAAATAACTTTTACTTTCATAGTATTGATATTTTCTCAAAATTATTGTTTCGCCACTAGAATGTCAGTTTCCTTTGTTTAGGCACTTTGGCTCTATCTATGTTCTTTTTGCTTTTTTCTTTCATTTTATCTAGACTTCTAGTCTCTCATTATTATACTCATCAACGCTTCTTATGATGTCTTGGTATTTGAAAATATAGGATATGACAGATGTCACATAAACAAAGTCCTACAAATCAATAGATAAGTCTTGCGAAAAATTGTATAAGTTATAAATCTACTAATGGTTTTTTTTATTAGAAGGCTGTGGAGAATATTTTACTGAATTTGCTTGATATCCACTCAAAAATATAAGATATTATTAGAAATATATTAAAAATTACATTATAAGAAATAAATATTGTTCAATGAATATATTATAATTTTTCTATTAGAGTTTGGAAGGAAGCAAACTCAGGGGTAGGTGTAAACAATATAGTACAAAAAATGAAAAAAAGACATGAATGAAAAATAAAACTTTAAGAGAAAAAGCATACATATATTGCAAAGTAAAAACAATAATAAAAGATCAGTTAATCAATGCCTTCTCTTGTAATCATAACGTCTAGGTTCAATATTAAAATAAGAAACAATGAAGGTAAAATAATCCAACCCACTTAACACATTCTTTTTATGGCAGACTTGACTAACTAATAATTGATAACTTTATTTGTAAAATATTTAAATTTTTAAATCAAAAAATGAGAAAAACCTTTGTAAGATTAAGGAATCCAAGCATCTATTATCTATTATTTCTCTAATATTTTGGTTTGTAAAATTTTCATGACAAGATCTGTAAGAGAAAGCATCTTTTAATCAATGAAACAACATTGACTGAATCTTTAATTATTCATTTTGATACTTGGTGCTTCATTTACAATGTAGCATTCATAATTATAAGTGGTAATTTTTATTACAGTGGTATTTTAGACAATAGTTGCAAAACATTGTAGCAAAGGAGGGAGAGAAGTGTTAGTTACCATTAAAATTACTCAATTTCAAAGTTGATGAATGCAGTTTACAAAAATGGGCTTATTTATCTGTTCCATTGTGGCATAAATTCCATAATGAACTTCCTTTCTTGATTATGCTTTTAAGGTAGAAAAGAAGCATCGAACCTAATAAGCACATAGAGTTGAAGACAGTGGAATAAATTAGCGTCATACCCAAATATCTTCAAGTACAGCACAAAGGAAGCCTAATCTTAAGAAATGAAATCATACCTTCTCAACAACAGATGTCAGCTTGAAAGTTAAATACAATCCTATGGTCAGTGATTAAAAATTCAATTTGAATATATGGTAGTTATAGCAAAACACTAAAACTAGCTCAAATGTCATAGGAATATTGAATATTAAATAAATATAGGAATATTAAATGTTTTTGAGTTCTTTATTATATATCCTTCCATTTAATTGCACTTAATTATTTTGTAGTAATTATTTTATACTTATATAGTTGAAGCTTTGAAACTCTATTAAATAAACATTCCAAAGCAAATAAATGCAAAGTTATTTTCTTTTAATCATAGTCAAGTATGGGCCTTTTGTCTCGCCATTATTCTATAGCCGGTTACAGTAAAATATTGAAATAAGGCACTAGCTTAATTGCCTAATTTCTACTAAAATAAAAAAGGACCGATTTCTACTATGGAAGATGAAAACCAAATATCTCACAATTTCAATTCAATTAAAGTGCAAACTAAGTGATAACTGATAGATATATAAACTATAAATCAAATAGCATACTTTAAATCACTAAGAAATTAATTTTGGGCTACACAATGTAAGACTAAACTTTTACTTGTAATTCTTTATAACTAGTCCTAGCCTCCTAAAGGATTCCACGGTGTGCCTTGTGTTTTGATTTGGATGGGTTGATAATGAAATAAGCAAAGCAAAGGGAGATAACAGGGGAATTCAAAGTCTGCACTGGCAGACCTAATGTGAAATTTTTCTGGCTTTAAAAGAAAACAACAAATGAGACAACAACTTAGCCTACATGTAGTTAATTTAAAGAACTTGTTTCTATTTTGGCAAATTTCTCAATAACTTTTTACAGCTAAGTGTGGCTCTACCCTTTAAGTATGATTTGCCATTGAATGAAGAAGTAAGATTAGTTGAGGGAAAGGAGCAATAAAGAGTTTATGCATAAGATTGACAAGTGTAGAGGATGTGCACTAGCTTGTCATAAAATGATATATGATCACTAAGCTTAGCATTAAAAAGTGAGCCACCCATCTAGGAGTAAAAATTCACAATTATAATTATGAGAACAAAAAGCAGAATAAGTGTAAACTACAATTTACCAATATATAATAGAATATAATATAACATAGCAAATCACTATGGTACTTTTTACTTCAACAGTAGCCTTCTTTTTAATTTTGTCATATACTCACGGCATCTACTTAAATATAGTTATAGTTATCGCTTTGCTTTGACACTAGTAACAAATGCCTTCTTTCGTGTTTTCTTTTTGCCATGTAATTAGGAATGAAGATGTGTGGGGGTAATTTGCCTAGTCCTTGCTCAAACTTAACTGCTCTTTTCATGTTTAAAGGGGCAATACTCGCAAATTTGGATTATGCACAAAGTTAACTAGAGAATAAACGTGGTTCATGAAAAGAGCACAAAAAATGTATTCACCCCCAAATACACCTTCCTTTAAAAAAGAAAAAGAAAAGAAAAGATAGTGTAGTGTGGTAAAGACGCAAGAAGCAACATTAGAGCTTTCTATAAAAAAAATCAGGCATGATGCAACACCCTTCTTTCATGGTTATGGTTAGGAATGAAGCAAGCGTTAATCAAGCATAAAGGTCAAAGCCATAAGCACATCCAATAAAAAGCACAAACGAAGCAAGTCTGCACTTGAGAGTTTAGCAAATAACAAGAAACAAAATTAGAGGCATAAACCTTTTAACAACAACACTAAAATTTTACAATAAAAATTATAACTCAAATTTAAATGGAAAAAAAAAAATCTATAGAAAAAGTAAGAACACATTTAAGAGGCAACATATGTACTAACTTTTTGTGAGAATTAAGCCATGGAAATGTTTTTTTCTCTTAAAATATGGCACTCATTTTATGAATATAATGAAATAAGTGGCCAATATTCAAAAACTAAAATACCAAACCCTTTACCCCAAAGGGAAGAATACTTCAATAAAAGAAAAAATTGCTCTTATAATTAACAAATCAACTAATTTTTAACTAGCAATTAGCTTATATATCACAAAAAAGTTGAGAAATTTGGAGAAAACACCTTAAAGTGGATGAAAATGGCAAAAATGAGGGGAGAGAGGCTGAATTGCAGTGGATTTATGGCAAATGACAATGGATGGTGGTAGACAAACTACTACAAATGGTGGATAGCGACACAAGGTCAGTAGACAAATAGGGACATTGGTGGATGGCTAGTAAGGTGACAATAGCAAAAGATCTATACATGAAAAAGCTTTTCAAAAATATCATATTTGAGATATAATCTGTTCATGAGGTGTTTTTTTCAACTAATTAATTTTGCAATGGTTGCAACTATTGCTAAAGCAACCACGGTAAAATTGCCACAGTTTTAGATTCAACTGCTATTATTTTGCAACAGTTACATCAACTGACCTATGCCTCATTTTAGTGACTGTTGCAATAAAATTGTTGCAAAATACTCTTTTTTGTAGTGCAATAATATTAAGCATGCCAAAGATTATGATATGTGCATATGATATCTTGAACATGACAATTCTTATGTAGAGGCAATGTTATTAAATGGGCCAATCGTGATTTGGAATAAATGTGTGTATGCATGTTTCATATGGTATGTTGTAGCTATGCATGTATGATTTCTCAATTATGTTTTTATGCTATAATATGCTTCATAGAGAATGTCATGGATTCAATGTAGGTACCAAAATATTTATGGAAGTAAGACCTGTTTCCTTATACTATATGTGGATGATATTTTACTTGTAATCAATAACAAAAGGTTGATATAGGATTTGAAATAATTTCTCTTTAACAATTTTGATATGAAAAGTATGGGTGAGACATTTTATATCATTGACATTTATAAGAGCTATAGCAACAAAACTCAATATGTTTTGATATGAAATAGACTCTGACTATTTCTTCTATCATAGAAGCTGAGTTTGTTTCTTGTTTTAAGTAAACTTTGCATAATACATGGCTAGAGGACTTTATTTCTGAGTTTGGAATTGTGGACTCAATCTTTACGCCATTAAAAATGTATTATGACAACTCAATTGTGATTATTCTAGCTAAGAATAATAAGAATGTAAGTAAAATAAGCATATCAATATTAAATACTTAGCTATTTAGAAACATTTTAAGGAAAATAAAGTCATCATTAAATACATTAGCACTAAATTACTAATATTTGATCCTTTAACTAAAGACATGCCACCAACAAAGTTTAAGAATCATGTATCTAGAATGAAACTTGGTTTCATATTGAATTACATATATATATATATATATATAATCATTTGCAAGAAAACTCTTATTCAATTTAAGATGTTTTTCTTATTTTGTGTGCGCATTTATGTTTTGAGAATAACAATATTAAACAAACTCAGAATAAACATATAACTTATTTATTAAGTTATAATGAATTGAGAAAGCAAAATGCATCATAATATGTGAAATGTAATATTCATCTATAAAAGGACTTATTGTTATAATTCGTGCATTTAGTTTTTTTTTCTTTGAAATATAAATATTCATGAATTTTAGAGCCATGCCATTATGTATTTATGCATTCAAACCAAATAAGAAAATGTAACTGTTTATATATGTTGGGAACAATAAGGTCCAAATATTATGGAGTTGTTGCCAACATCGTGGCCTAAATATTGTGGAGCTCTCAACGTTCATGGCTTCCTTGAAGGGAGGAAGCTTTTAATTTGACACTATACATACATAAGTCCTTGACCTCATTTTGATATTCTTTAGATAATTAAAAACACCATCATTGAGTCAAAAATAGAACTTGGAAGCATCCTATATCAGTTAACATTCAATTTCGCATCAATGACAAGAGGTACACATTTTTCTGCATATCATTATTTAGATATCATTTATTTATTGTGTCATCCTTTAAGTTTTTTAATATTTTTCACTTATATTTTAATTTTAGTATGAAATTTATCTTTTAATATATAAGTTACATATATTTCAATTAAATTTACTGAATAATGAGCACTATTAAGTGACCCAAAAATTTGACCTGGTAAAGTCTTAAGTAAGTTAAGTAAAAGATTTTTTTAAAAAGAATTTAATGTAAAACAATTAAATTAAATTAAGTATAAAAATATTAATAATTATGTTAAAAGTGAATTTACTAAATTTGTGCCTAATTAACTTAGTTTGTTGAATTTTTCAGGTTGAAATAGAAAAGAAAGGTTAACTTCTTTTCTTAATTCTTATAATTTTGCTTAATTTGTAATTTAGCTTTTACAATTTAATAATTTTTAATTTAATTTTCATAATTTTAAGAATTTTCATATAACCCATATTGATAATCTTTTGATAATATTTTGTTAAAGTTTGATAATGTGACCAATATTTGTTATTTAATATTTTCAATATGCATGATTTAGATGGGAAAAAGAGTAAAAATAAATAAAATAAAATAAATTTACATATATAACAAATGATGAAATCCATATAAAGTCATTTAAGTAAATTAATTTAAATTATATATATTTAAAATATTAAGATAATATATAATTAATTATATTAGTAAAATTTAATTAATAAAACAACAAGAACTAAATTAAAAAATTTTAAAACTTTAAAAATTTAATTACAAATTTTTAACTAATAAAAATTAAATAGAAGTATAAAGACAAAAGAGTGATTTTCCAAATTAAACCGGAAAAAATAAATTTAAAATTGGAGGAACCCAGAGATCACGAGTACTACTTTAATCTTCACTATCTCATTCTCACTAGGATCGCTACTCTTATAGTTCATTTAGATGCGAGAGAAAATTAGAGGAGAAAATAGGAGAAAAAATAGATTTGTTATCGTTTGGATCAAAAGGAAAATCAGGAGGAAGAGAAAAGTATGGGAGAAAATAACAGTAAGTCTCATTGAAAAATTTTCTTTCTAAATATGGAGAGATTTTGAAGAGAAAACTTTATCACTCTTTCATTTTTCACCTTATTACATATATATTTTTTAAAAAATAAGAATAATGAATTTTCAAAAAAATAATTTATAAAAAACTACATTGAAATTCTTTTAAAAAAAATTAGCCAAATAATAAAAAAAAGGAAACCAATTTTGAAAAAATATTCAAATAAGAGGAAAAAAATTATTGTTGAATAATTTTTTAACAAACTTATTAAAATACACACTTAAAATTAAACAAAGTAATTTAAATAATATTAAGAAACGTATTTCCAATTGTAATTTTTTACTAAAAAGTAATCAAAAACATGTTCCAACTACAATTTGATTGGATGCAGTCAGAAATTTGAAGACAATTTTGAAATTATTAATTTCACCTTGATTTTTTAATATTTTAATTAATTAATATTATATTATAATTATTTATTTAAAATTTTATCATAAATATATTTAATAATAAATATATTTTACAAAATAATAATATATTTTTTAATATTAAAATTAATAAATTACTTATATATTAAAAAAACCTCTAAGAGTAATGCACTCGGAGATTTCCAATCAAATGATAATCGATATATATATATTATTTAATATATAATAATATATTATATATAAAATATAAATATAATTAAAAATATTTATTATATTTTTATATATTATATTTAAATCATTTAATATATATTAAATTATATTTACAAAATTTTGAAATAAATAATTATATTTATTGTATTAAAATAATAATTTATAAGTAATTTTTAAATTTATTTTTATTTTATTATTTAATTAAATTTATTTAAAAAAATTAAAATGTGATTTCTATAAATTTGATTTTTTAAAATTTATTATTCTTATTTATATATCTATAAATTTAAAATAATTAATTTGTATTTAAAATATAATTTTTTAAATATCTCATTTAATTAAAAAATATTAATATTTTATTTTAAAAAATTATAATCTTTATAAATTAACAATTTTTTTTCTTTTTTTTTTCATCCATCCATCCAAAGAGTCAATTTTTTTTTCTTACTTTTTTCTTCTCTCCACTTTTCCCTCACTTCACATTGCTCCCGTCCAAAAACATACTCTCACTTTAACGTCCTCATCTTCAACAATGGCAACAATGCTAGTACGCTATCTCTCTCATTAAGTCTCTGTTCTGTGTTTACCTGCAAATCTATTGAAGGTCTTACTGAAGCAATATTTGGAAATGTGGAAACAAACATCAACCTCATATCATATTGCTGAAAGAAGATACGGAAGCGTCGTAAGGGTAGGCACAGCTGGTGAGCAAGATAAATGCATGCACTGCAATGGCGAATGTGGTGCGAACAACGCTTGGGCCATGGCGGATGCACAAGCTGACCCACGACAATAAGGTTGGCGTCACCATTTCCAACGACATTGTTCATCCTGCTGCCAAAATCCTCGTCGACATCGCCAAGTCACAGGATTCGGAGGTTATTTTGGTAGGAGAATAAATTTGGTCAACATTTTCTGCTTCGATGTTAAGGCTTTGGGTGTTCTTGGTGTCGGGGATGGCACGAAGCCAAGTTTAATTTATAATGTTGGATTTTACTTTGAAGTGTTATTCTATTGGTTTAATCATAGATGACATGGACAAATGTTGAGTATTAGAGTTTTTTGGATTATGAGGTCACTGAGTAAAAATTTCTTTTATAGGAATTCTTTTCATTTTTCTAGAAGCATCAAGGATGGATACAATTGAATATTTTCAAGCAGTGTTTTTGGCTTCATTATGTGTATCAAGTGAAAAACCGCTAATGACGTTTCATTTCAAGTTGGGTTGGGGGTAGAGAAAATCTCATTTCAACTCTAATGTACAATTTGTTTCAAATTATATGCTGGACATTATAGACAGGAAGGGAACGGAGCACTTCTTTATGACAGTGGCTTTTCTGGATTTAACTTTGTTTTAAGTGTGTATATTGTTAAAAATAATGTAGTATGGACTTGAATTGGAAGGTTAAGGTTTGAACTGTTATGACGTTTTAACTAATAGGTTAGAGCCAAGTTGAAAAATTGAGTGATGTCGGTCTTCAATGTGCATAAATTGATTAAATGTGGATCATAGTGTCCAACCAAATGGCAGGCCATTGATATACCTTTAAAACACAATATGACATTTTGGGTTGCTTTTCTTATGTGGGGATTAATTATTTGTCACACTCACTAATGTAGCTAATAAGCTATTTATTTTGTCAATACCATAGTGAATAAAGTTGCTTTTGGCATTTGAAATGATAAGGCGTGATATTACTTGGGTCTTATAGCTTGTAGATTTGTCATTGAGAAATATGATGCACTGTTGTGTAGATGTGTTTGGCCTGATCACTACAAGAAAAACAGAAATTAGTAACGAAATTTTTCGTCACTAAATGTGAATAATTTCGTTGCAAATGAATTAGTGACGGAATTAATGATGGATTTTTTCCGTTGCTAATTTCATCGTCACTAATTCATTAGTGACGAAATTTGGAATTCCGTTGCTAAGTGACGAAACATTCTGTTGCAAAAAAGAATTCTGTTGCTAATTATTGGGATAAAATATTCCAAGTTTGTAATGGATTGGTGACAGAATTTTTCATCGCTAATTAGCAACGGATTACAAACAAAATATTCCTTCACTGATTAGCCATGAACTAAGGATAGATTATTCTGTCGCTAAATAGTGACGGATTTGTGACAAATTATTCCATCACTAATCCCATGATAGATTTGCAATGGAATAGTCCGTTGTTAATTAGCGAGGGATTTGCGACGAAATATTCTATTACTAATCAGCGATGGATTTGTGATGAAATATTAGTGACGGAATTTTCGTCAACGACGGATTTGTGACAAAAATTCTGTCACTAATCAGCAACGGATTTGTGATAGAATGATTCGTCGCTAATGTAATTTGTTTCATTATTAAATATTTTTTTGAATTTAATCTCAATATTACTTTATTACTTATCCAATAAAATACAATAAAAGCATAATAAAGTAAGATAAATTGAAAATAACATTATTATTAAATAACACAATTTTAGATTTAAGTGTTTCTCCCTATCCAGTAAAGTATAATAGCGCAATAATATTCAACAAAAAAGTAACAAATATATTAAAATGATCCTCAATTAAATGATAACCATTCTAAAACAAATTATAACAATCCTTAACAAAACATATATTTTAAAATAAAGGAAGGGAAATAAAATCATCTATATGATGGAGGACAATCATCATGATTTGATAGGGGACGAGATAACCATGATTCAAGTTCTTGCAATCTATTAAGTATTTGCTGATACTAGTCTAGTAGAGACAAGATTTGTTGATTTTACTCTGTTATACGTTGATTCTACTTTTTAAGCTCTTCGTTCTCCTGTCTCAATGGTGCTGTCTCTATGGCAATCCTTCTGTGTAATTCCTCTTCAAAATCTAAATGAAGTCTTAAGTTATGAAAGGAAGATGAGGTCCTACGAGAACAGATAGCATCAATATCTTAAGCCTCAGATTCTACTCCAAAAATGTGACCCTTCTTATTTTTACTACCAACAGCCTCCAACCATAAAGCTACTTCATCATCGTCTTCTACATCATTTGATGCCATGCCTGTTGAGTCCTGAGTTGAAGCTCTGGCATTCTTAAGTCTTAAATAATCAGTCTATTAAAGGAAGTAAAGAAAGACAATTTTACAATAAGAAAAACAATGGCAGTACATCCAAAACCAAAAGCATGTACATGTTTAAACATCTTTTCTATCATATAGTATTAACATGAAGTGTGATCATATAATAAGAAATAAGTATCGTGAAACTACAAATATATTCAATCATTACAATTAAAGCTATCAAATATTGAAATTACACAATTAGGTACGTAGAAAGAATATGTCATTTTAATAGTCACATAACAATTAACATAGTAAAAAATATTAAATAAAAGATCACACAATCTTAGTGACTAAATTAAAAATGAAGACTCACACTATAGCTAATCAAGCCTCTGGCTATCAGCACAAGTCCAGTGATAATTAAGATAAAAAAAGAAGATTCACACTACAACTAGTCAGGCCTTCAATTGTCAGTACAAGTATAGTGACAATCAAAATAAAAAATAAAGATGCACACTACAGCTAGTCAGGCATTCGGCCATCAACACAAGTTTAATAACAATTAAAACAAGAAATGAAGATTCACACTACAACTAGTCAGGTGTCTAGCTGTCAACACAAGTCTAGTGACAACCAAAACAAAAAAATGAAGACTCACACTATAACTCGTCAAGCCTCTGACCGTTAGCACAAGTCCAATAATAATGAAAACAAAAAAGACAAGACACACACTATAGCTAGTCAGGCCTTCGGCCGTCAACACAAATCCAATGACAATAAAAGCTAAAAATCAAGACTTACACTATAGCTATTCAGATCTCTAGTCGTTAGCACAAATCCAATTACAATAAAAACAAATAATCAAGACTTACACTATAACTAGACATCGAGGGACGAAAGCCAAGGCTGGCACACTTATGCTTAGGCTAGCGCACTTGCTTATGCTGCTTACACGGCATGAACATTCAATATTTTCAGCATTTTCACATTATGACTGATGGCAATTTTATAATTTTGCGAGAAGTAAACCCTTCTATCATATAAGTATCATCATTTAATAATAGTCAAACTAAAAAGTCTAATAAAACTAATCATCATTTAAGTCAATTTGATTTGAAAATAAAGATGAACAAATTTTCACTTTATGTAATAAACATTTTTTTTAATATTAAAAACTTGCAAATGAAAATTAATTTTAAGGAATAAAAATACATAATGAAAACCACAATTATTTTCGCTAACCATGCATAACTTTAGGTTTTTGAGTGTCAATAAATAACTTTAATATAATCTCTAATGTGCATCACACATCTTATGCTATTTCAAAACCCAAAATAGGGAAAAAGCTCATTACTTAAAGTAAAAAAAGATATGCCAATAATGTCTTAATCAATAGTCTTAAATTAAATTACTCTTATGCCTATTTTGTTAAAAAAAAAAGTAACAAAGACCTAATTAAAATAAAATGATCTTCAGCATATGCAGTACAAACCAACTTGATCAATTACAGTTTTCACCTTATTCTTGCAATTGCATGCTATAGTTTACGTGTAGAAACTGTATGTGGAGGCATCAGCAATTATATTCCTCAAGCCACCAATGGTGGATGCCAACATAATGGACACTCCTAAATATATTGCAACCTAAAATGACACAAATTTAGAGTCAATGCTAAGAGGAAACGACTCACTGATCCTCTAATTCATGGATTCTTTGATGGGTATATTGGGAACCAATTTTAGCAAGAATTTAATTAAATTTTCATTCATTGAATTCCATTAGTTTGGTAGGGTTACAATGATATCTTTTTTTAAAATGTTATGTCAAAGAAATAATAAAAAAAATAAATGTCTCTTTGTCACTAAATGAATTCTTGATAGTAAAATTCTTTTAATTTTAGGATAAGTGGTTATGTTATTTGGCATTTCATAGTATCTTAGATATTATGATATAAGACATTATGGTATTCAAGATGCCTATATTTAGTATGATAATAAAAAATTGACATAAAAAGAATATAAGTTGTATTTGCAAAAGTTATCAAAACTAAAAGAGGCGTGATGCGAAATCTCCATAGTTATTGAATTGTATGAGATACTATTCAAAATAATGTCATCCTATGATACTTTGATATCTCAAATGATACTTATCGTTTTATATATCAATGTATCAAAAATATCTTAAATGTAGAAAGGCATTCAAAATGTTAGGGTCAAGATAATAATATATCAAATACCTTCTTATGTGATTTGAGAATCATAGTAAAATCTATATTAAAAAAAAAATAGAATTTAATTCCTCTTTGAATTACATTTCAAACACAAAATAAAAAAAAATCTCAAATTTTGAGTGTTGCAAACTCATCTATTTTAGACTATTTGATATTTGATTTGATGATTTTGCAAAGGAAATTAAGATGCTAGTCTAAGTTATTGATATCATTACCCAATTGATGAATCAGTAAGGGCTGAATCTCTTTGGCTTCTTGATTATCAGCCATATAATGCATGAAAGCTACAACAATGAATTTAAAATCTTGATTATTAAATAAATTTAGATGTTATTTAGACAAATTTCTCAAATTTTTTGTATAACTGCTTTTGGTTAAAATCATGTGGCTTAAGTTCAAAAACTAGATAATATAAGTCAAATAATTGAGATATGTATTTTATAAGGAGAAAAGAACATATTTTCTCAAAATTTGATGACACTTTAATCGTTAACCATCTAATTAACATCTAAATTTATTTAATAATTAGTTAGAATACTAACTAAATAAAGTATCAAAATATTCTTTTCTATATTTAATTCATGTATTTCATATATAATACCAACTTGACAATTTTGTTTAAAGTAGATGTGTCTCAGGACCTACCAACAAGTTTGCATAGTTTTCTTTTAAAAAAAAATTACACAGAAACTTAAAGGTTAAAAAAAAAAGTGCATAGAGTCCAGGAAGAAGGTGTGCCTCATTATTCCAAAGCCAATGAATAATGTTAGTTTCTTCCAATTTTTATACATATATTAATTTAGAATAGGCCATTTTTCTTAAAAGTTGGGTTAATTACGTAGTTTTCTTGTTTATGAAGTTGTATGGGATTGTTGTGATTTTTTATTTATTTTAAAAATTTGTCTTTAATAGAATTTTACAAGTGTTGTGGGTCAGAATAATTTATATTTAGCAAAATCAATTACTAAACATTTCTATTAATATTTGAGAAGATTTATGCTTAGTAAATCTTTAAAAAAAAAGTGCTTTTAACTATCAAATATAAATTTTGGTTATGACTCTTTTTAATTTGGTTTTTGTTTTTGAAACTATTACATTTGAAGTTGAGCCAACGTTACAACTTTGCCCAAAGCACAATATGCAATTGGTTCTATCCTCAAGGTCCAAAGGAAGCAATGGCCCACTATTAGCATAAAGCCCAAAATGTGGAGAATCCTACTATTCTCTCCCTTCTAATGTAGTCAGTAGTGTTTGGAGGAGAGAAGTTTTTAATGGAGATTTAAACTTAAGAGTTCATCCTTACTCAAAAATGGAATTTATTTAGATAGACTGATCTCATTCTATTATTTATTTATTTTATCTTGTGGAATTGAGAACTTGAAAGAAATTAAAATATATCAAAGGATTATTGTTGTTTTAAAACAAATTACAGGAATTATTGTCCCCAATAAAAAACCATTGTCTAATATGTGAGTTATACAATTAATTTTTAATGGAACGTATAGTTCTTAGTTAGTTCTTGATTGTAATTAAAGATATATTTTCAACATGTTTTAAATAGATAATTGAAAGTTTTTGATATCCTCAATTAATGCATATATAATATCTAAATTGTTACAATAAATATAAAATTTTTGGTTACAGAAAATTGTTATAATATTTATTTCTGTAATTGTGCTTCAATTTTTTTCCTAACAAAGGAAGAGATAGATTAACACAGCCATATATTTGTTTTTGTTGTTGTTGTTATTTGCAAAAATTTGAACTCTTAATCTAATGAATGATAATTTTATTGAACTCATGAAGGATTAATTATAGGAAGAGACTAAACTATCTATTTTTATATTATGAATTTTATGCAGCATCATTTATTTTCATCAACATTTAGGTAGAGATAATTTAAATTTAAATATTTCATATAAAATTAGTTCCACCTACAAGGTACATGAATACACACACACCTAAAAAGATAAAATAACTTTAAAATTTTTATGGAATTGCACATAACTATGAAGAAGATTGCATTTTTTCTGGACATAACTACAAAGAAGACTACATTTTTTCTATATTTGATTTGGAATTACTTAAAAGCACACATGACTACTAAGACCTATCCCTGTACGCTGTAATCTTTACAATGAGATGTGATGGATAGGCAAATGCAAGACAAAAATTTGAATGATCTCATTCACTCATTAATTTGATTTTTTTTTTGGTAGATATGAAAAACTTGTAAGAAATAATCTAACCCATTTACCAAAACGAGAGATCTGAGTAGTTCTAGCTCAACCTTATTCAATTTGTTTTACTTAATAAAGCAGATTCAAAAATGGAGGAAGAAAACCTGCAAATCTGAGTTAGTAGTTCGCAGTCGAAGATCGGAGGGAAAGAGAGGCTGACGATCTGAAAGTGGGACCTGTAGGACGTCTAACGGCGAGCCCTATGAGACGCCACAACTCGAATGACGGTGGGGGGCTTCTTGGAAGTCGGGCGCTGCTTTATGGGGGAAACGACTGCAGAACGCGGAGAAGGAGGCAGACGAACGTGGGGCATAGGTTGGACATCAGCCAGCGCTCAAATGAAGAAGAGGAGGAGTACTGTCAGCCAGGACACTGTTTACAGAGGGAGGTTCTGCTGTCGTAACAAATCTGAGGGGTGCTCAACTGATGCTGATTTTATTTGGCTAGAAAAAAAATGGTGCTTTTGCAATTATATGGTTCAAATCGATGGTTTGGCTTCATCCACGTCGAATTAATCTACGTTATCTTTGATGACTCCTTTTCGCAATTCTGACCCTCATCTCAATTCTTAGCTCAAAACCAATAATAACTCTCGCCATCAAGTCATTCCATTTCTATCTGAAAATTAAATTAAAAAAAAAAGGCCAAAACAATAAAAATTAAGATTAGTGTGATTGTGTGATTGAGACCTTTTGATATGATTTGAAGGAAATTCAATTATTGCAAGGGGGAAACAATTTTATTGACTGTATGAATAATTTAATTTTTTAAAATGTTTATTTTTAAAATTTTAAAATTTACAATTTATAATTTTTAAAATTATGTATTTTAAATATAATTTTTTAACATATACTAAAACATGATTTAGGTTTTTTTGGTCTAATTTTTTAATTAAAATATAATAAATATATAATTTAATTAAAAATTACATATACGTATTCCTTTTCGTAAATCGTGTTATACACTTGGATGAAGCCCTATGTAATACTATGACTATTTGCTGTATTTGAATTTATTTATTCCGCAATCTTCAAAATATGCAGTTGACATCCCTATAGCCATTAATCTCTGTTAATCTCATTGCAAACACCCAATTGAAGAATATGATAATATTTTGTTATTTATCTGTTCTTTTCTAATCTTTTTTTCTTCTGAAATAAATATCCTGCTCAAGACTTAATGCTATTACGTATTCTAATTAAGGGTATTTAAAAATTTGCTTGGATTCTGTTTTGAATTAAACCCAAATTAAATTAGGTTAATCAATTTTATAAAATGAAACATCTAATCAATTTTGAATTATGATCTATTTAATTTGAATTTATACTCACTTTTTCTTAAGCGATTTGACCATTTTTATTATTTGTTAGGTATTTAATGATAATAAAAATTTAAATATAACTTAATTTAGATATTGATTTTCATCAATTTATTTTTTTAAATAATAACTCCTTATAATGTATAAGTGATTTTTTTTTTCAATTATTCATTATCTTTACAATTGATTAACTATTTGCAAATATCAAATTAAATCTCATACAAAAAATTAAATAATTAATTTTAATTTATTATTTATTGCATAATTCTTCATTTCACTTATTAGTTGTACATTAAATATGTATAAAAATTGTTTGTTAGGCTTAGTGGGGAAGGGAAAGAAATAGCCCAGGTTTAATTTTATTTTACCTTTAAAAGTTGAAAATCAAACTTATTTAATCAATCTTAATGGATAAAAAATTGATTTGAACATACTTTTTTTTTCAGTTTATCATAATTTCAATTATTTTTTATTCTATCAATTCAATTATTTTTATTTTCTTTTTCCAACTCTTGTTATTATCAATAACTCTCTCTACTTGTAATTTAATGCTGAATTGACATAGCATTTGAAATTGAAAGAATCCATTCTACTAATTTTGTTTTTTTCTTTTTTGGAATTTTGATTGATTTTATTTGTGCTTAGTTCAATCAGCTTGATTAGTTTTGAACGTGCTCTCTCTCATATGGGAGTGTTTTGATACACCTCTTAGTCTTCAAAGATGAATATCTCATATTTAAATTTTAACTTACATAACTTAATAATAATATCATATTTTAAATTTCAATTGTCATATTAAAAAATAAATAATACTATCATCCTTCACATTAATTACACAAGATATTTAATTTTTTAATAAATTTGTATTTATCAAATTTTGTTCGTAACAATAATTTGTATTGAAAAATTGTTTTTGAGCATCAAAATTGTATTGAAAGATCAAAGCAATAATGTTTTGATTCATTTATGGAGGCGCATTTGTTTTGAAGTTCAACTGGGAGGGTGAACTCCTGGGAAGCCCACAAGCTGACACTGAAAGCCTAATGCGTCTACATCATTTTAAACTAAAAACTAAGGGAATAATTTTAACTAATTTTTATTGTTTTAACTAATTTTGATAACAGTTTCTTTAAAAAAATAATCAAATGGAATACTGAATTTCTTATAATATCGTGTTAGAGTCGGTTTTAGTTTTTGGGACATGTGTTCTGACAGAATATACATAAAGTAAACAAAGTTGGCAACTAAGACTAATATCCAATAATATAGTTGCAATGGAAACTGGAAAGAGATCGTAAATATTGTTATATGTGATTTAATTAATAGGTATATAATTTGACTATCAGTAAAAAATAGGAAATTCTGTGACAAATGCTTTATGAATGTTGTTTTCATGAAGAATACAAAATTTTGTAAAAAAAGATAACATTCTATGAAATATTTATATTCATTTAATTTTAAAATCTCACTTATCAAAATGTATACTTACTTGTTCAAAATATAATTAATATCATTCAATAATGAGTGAATTCAATTAAAAAATAGAAAATTTTAAAATCAATTTTGGAAATTTCAACAAAATAAAACTATTAGCCAATAAAAAGGATCAGAAATTATAAACCAGAAAAAAGAAAGTACAATTGCCAAAATTTAAATAAACAACATGCAAAACTAACAAAATAATTGTTCGAGAAAATTCACTAATTAAAAATGAAGTATTTTCTTGTAAATGAGGGCACACATGTTGGATACCTGTAATTAATGAAGTAAAAATAATAACAAAATTCAATAGACATGAATTGAAATAGAAAATATATGAAATGTTGGAGGATCTCATATGCTATCGAACTGTTGAATATCTTCTGCTTTAGAGAAAGAGCATTCAGGAAGAGGTGCCTTCTCTACATGCATCTTACAGTTAATAATTTAAAAATCTCCATATACATATATATAATTTAAAGAAAAAAAACCAGCATTGTTTTTTTTAACAAATTAATATGAATTAAATATAAAAATATTGGCTTTAAAACCACTGTTTTAGACTTATGCAGCACTTCTTGTATGGCTTCATCAGGTTTTGTGGCCAAAACAATGGCAGTTATCCCTATGGCTATTGATCTGGGGTTGAAGGATATGGAATTTAAATTTGACAATTGCTCTCTCGTGGCCTCTGCAGAATAGTGCTGATTGAAAGTGCAGAGTAATTGTTGAAGATATGCGTTTTCTTTGACTTGGATTCTCTAATAATTTGATAATTCACTAGCTTGCCAAGTATTCTAATAAAGAATTGTGTCTGTTTGATCAAGATCTTGGGCCTTTGCAATTTCGAAAAAGTACAAGAGCCATCCATTAATTAATCACACTACTAGTTTGGAATTACGGACTATAATAATATTTATTAAATTTTTTTAATTAAATATAATAGATATATGATTTTTTAATTAAAATATAATAAATCTATAATTTAATTAATGAATCATATACTTTTTTATAAAATCATATATATATATATATCATATTATTATTAAAAAAAATTATATTCTCATCAAATTTTAATTAAAAAACTTGATAAAAAATAAATCCCTATACTATATATATTAGCTATTATTATTTATAAATTACCCTTTTTCATTTCTTTAAATAAGTTTGATAATTTACCATATTTGTTTTATTTTCAATTTGTAAAAAATTACAAATAAAAAGTCATTCTATTTACTAGAAATATATCTTCTTCTAATCAAATTGATTTATGAGTTATTCAAATAATTTTTTTTGGAGGGATGTTATTCAATTAAATTTTAGTATAAAAGTACGATGGATTTTAAATTTCAAGTTTCTAAGTTTTTATTAGGAAAAAAAATTACTCATCCCAATAAGCACAAATTATTCTCTCTTTTTTTGAAGTAAAAAAAGTATCTTCATTTCATAATAAAGTAATAATAGTTAAACTTATTATCAAAATTGAAGAGTTATTAAATAATAAAAAAATATTAGAGCACGAACAATAACTAGGTCAATATTCATTTATTATATCAAATTCAACAACTTCCATATTATCATATATATATATATATATATAAATTAAAAAGCTTACACCCTTTAACAAAAATATGAGTTTAACTCCAATTTAAGCAAGATTAAAAAACTTTCAAAGTAGATTGAGAGAATAGAAATTATGAACTTTGCTTCTACTATAGTATATAATTCCAACTCACACACACATACACACAAAAGTATATATTAAAATACTAAACTTAGGTAAAATTCTATAGATATTTATTTTCAAATCCCTCAATAAATATATAATACAAAAGGAAAACTATTTTAAAGTCCAATTATATAATATTGAATTGTTAAAAAAATTACTCATACTTAAGGCCAAATCTCAACATAAGTTATTAGGAGAGTGAAAATTAAAAAAAAAAGTCACGAGCTCATAATTTATATAAAAATTTTACATTAACAAAATTATATGTAATATACCTTTTTATAATTTAACGACATAAATTATTATGTAGTCTACAAAAGAAAAATTATTTGTCATATTATTTAACAAATACAACATTGTGTTATAGTTAAATTTACTAACACTTATTTTTATTTTTTTATAAATTAGGAGTTGGGTAATTAAATAATTTACTTAACAAGATTTAATAGATTGGTAAACCATAGTTAACAACATATTATAATAATTTTTATGTTAAGAACAATCATCTTGACAAGTTTTTTTTCCTTTATTAGGAGAAGAAAAAAAAGCTTTCTTATCTCTTAGACTCTCATGAGTAGGAAATGAAAAATCATTGCAAATGTAATTAGAAACAAATATGAACCAACAAAAATCAAATCTCAATTGAAAATGAAAGAAAATAAAAAGGATATTAATTATGTTTTTGCATATAGTGTAATTAAAAGAGATTGGAGGAAAAAAGGAATAGGTGTAAAAATAAAGTAAATTGGATACATACTATTTTATATTATTCTTTCTCTCTAACTACATAGCTATATAATATGTATTAGATTTTAGATCATACCCTCCATTTCTTTTTTGATTTTGCACCTCTTGATATTTAGTCTTTACTTCTTTCAAGAGAATTTGAAAGATTTGACATTTAAATAAGAGAAAGACTTAATTTTCGAACAAGGAAAAACTTTGAGACGATCACTTAAAAAAGTGTTAACAGAAATAGAGAAACACTATGAAGAATGTGTGAATTTAACTGAGAGTTTATACCCTGACAAAGAGAAGAAACCAATTATGAGCACAAAGAGGTGAGAGACATGATGTGATTGAAGGATAATAGTTGAGTGGAGTCATTTTTAATATTTATAAAATTTTGAAAAATAGACATGTCATAATTTTTTTATATCATTTATTTTTTGAATTTTGTTGAGTGAAATATTTATTTCACTTTTATTTATTTTTTATATTTTTTTTCAATCATTCCTTATACACAGTTGTTTAAATCATGATTTTAAATTTGTAAACTTTTTTACTATTTTTAGTTAATTAAATATATTTTATATTTATATTAATTTATGACTTAAAATAAATAAATTATACATTTTTTAATTTTTGAACATGAATGGAGGCCTTTTATTACTCATAGAATAATTAATCACATTACTATTTATTATATTTTACTATTTTCATATTGAAATTATTAAATTATTAAATTATAATATATATACACACACACACACACACACAATTAATAATATTTAACTAATTTGCAACGGTTTCATATATACATATATATATTTAAGTCATTATATTATATAAATCATTAAAAAATAATATTTAAATAATCTACGACGGATTTAGCGACGAATTAGCGACAGAAAATTTTGTGATAGAAATTCCGTCACTTATTCCGTCGCTAAATTAGTGACAGAAATTCTGTCACAAAATTCCATCACAAAACTGGAATTGACTATCATGCTTAGTAGTAATGAAACTTTCTGTTGCTGAACTCCGTCACTAATTTGATTTGCAATGGATTAGTGATGGAAATATTTGCGATGGAAATTTTTCGTTATAAATTCCGTCGCTAATTTCTGCGACAGAATTAGTGACGAATTTGCGATGAACTTGCGATGGAACAAAATTTCGTCGCTAAATTTTGTCACAAATTTGTTATTTTTTTGTAGTGGATGTTAAAATCAATTTCATGGAACATAATTTTATTTTTGACTTGTTAGTGTTCATCTTCTTGTTGGAAATGGATATATGAAATTGCATATTTGAATATGAAAGGTAGCTATTTGTATTCTTATTATGAAGGTTGGTGATGGAACCACAACTGTGGTATTGTTTGCTGCTGAGTTTTTAAAGAAGGCCAAGCCACTTTCATTGAAGATGGCATTCACTCTTAAAATTTAATATGGAGGTACAGGACTACATGCTCATTGGTATGGAATTGGAATCTATACTTTTTTCCCCTTAGTATCACAACTATATGCAGAGTTTTGCTCATGATTTCCTATTATATTTACCACACATAATTGATGCAGGCAATTGAGAAGATCAAAGAGCAAGCTATTAGCATTGAGGGAAAAAGTCTTGAAGAGAAGAAAAGTTTTCTTGCAAAGTGTTCTGCTACCTCACTTTCTTCTAAGCTCATAGGAGGCGAAAAGGAGTAGAACCATACATGCAAAAACCAAGAAAGAATAACAAGGAAATCATACCAAAAATCTAGAAAAGAAAAAGAAGGTCTAGAGGGAGGAGAAGAAGAAGATAAAGTGTAAAAGTGATGGGTGTCGAAGCCACCAAAAATAATTTCCTATTCTCAAAATAATTTTTATCGTAGATAAAATGAGTAGGGTCATATTTCATAAGGATTAATTAAATTATTTAACCCGAAAGTAAAATAGAGAAGAAATAAAATAAAGAAGTTTTTCTTTTTAATAAAATAACAATAAATAAATTTAAAAAATATTTTTAGAAAGAATTTAATACAAACAACTCTCAGTCAAGATTTATTTCAAGTTTAACTCAATCAATCATCAAAACTTCAAAAAAAATATAAATAATTTCTCTTCTAAAATAAATTGGTTATAAACATCAATTAGCTCTAATGTTTTACTCTTTTTTAAGGGTGTTTAAAGGGAACAAATTCTCCAATTAAACCTTGTTTATTAATTAATTTTAAATAAGCTTTCAGAATTTAAATTATAAAAGCATTAAGAACAAGAAATGTCACCAATTACCATTCAATAATATATATGCTCACATGTTTAAAATAAAAAGAAATATTTTCATCAATACACAAAGACAATTTTGGTTTATCAATGGTATTGAATTGTTACTCTAGTGAATCTAATGAACAATTACAAATTTACAAATTTATAAAAACAGTAATTATTCAACTAAAAGAAAGTATCAATTTAAATTAACTGAATAATAATGTTATAAAAATAGAAAACATTTCAATATTCAAGAAGAGAAAAACAAATAAACCAAGAATCTTACAAATTGTTTATTAAGACAAACCTTCAATAACCCTGAGTAGGAAATTAAAAAATTAGATTTGTAAAGAGGTAAAAAGAAAATGAAAAGAATATATGAAAAGAGAAGAATAAAAATAAATCTTGAATCTAAGTTGTTCTTCATACATCTTTAATCTCTATTTTTATAGGCCTTCTTTGTCTTATTTGTATCTTTATTTTCTTTTTAAAATCTCAAAAGGGATATGGATAAGTCTTCTTTATCACGTCTAAATATTAAAAAAAATGAATAAGTTATATAATAAAATTTTTTATTTTCTCTAACTAACAATGGAAAGAGATATATATAAAATCAGTTTATTATCTATATAATATCTAAAATTTATATTACTTAAAATCTCAAAATTATATCTATTTAAGTATGTAAAATATACTCATAAAAAAATGAAAATGAAGCGGGGAAATGATTTAGAAAGAAAAATTTAGTTTGTATACAGAAGTAAAAGAAAAATTTAGCAAGTTAAAATTCATGCAAAGAAATTTGAATTTAAAGCTTCCGATTGAAGTTTGGTAAAGCAGTGCATTATGTTCATTATCAATTATTATATATATTTATATATCTAATTGTATTTTATATATTATTATATCTTATATGCATATATATCTAATTATATTTTACATATAAACATAATATTTAAGATGTACATCTCTTTGCATTATTATTTTTTACTTTTATTAATTTTTATTATTATATAATATTCTGATTATATTATAATTATTCTAACTATATTATAATTCTTAAAATTTTTATATTATTATTTTTTTGTTTTTTAATTAAAATTCTTATTTGTAATTATATTTTTTCACTGAGTAAGCAATCTTTAATTTTTCTAAGTTAAAAAAATGTAAAAAAAAATTGAATTAAAAAAAAACTTGCATTGGATATCAATTGGCGAATGTGGCTAACTAAAATTCAAGCTGACAAACTTTATCCTTGCAATTTTCTGGTCAAATTTTGGTGCAGATTTTTTAAATTTGCATTTTTAAGCAACTAAATTTTTTTCAACTAAAAGTTAGTAGGAAATCATATAAATGTTATTAAAAAAATTATTATTTCAATTGGAAATATTGGTCAGAAAAATCAAACATTGTTGCAATGACACCTGTAATTTTATTATTGGATAATCATACATTTATTATATTTTGATTAAAAAACTTGATAGTAAGAATATAAAGAATTGGGTATAATTTTATCCTTAATTAATTGCATGTGAATTTTTAATTGAGTGATAACCACCACAATAAAAAATGAGATTAGAGATAGAAACATTTATCTTTGAATAAAGGAAATTTATCTCTGAAAAATCAAAGATAAAATTAGAGATGAAAAATTGCATCTCTAACATTGGCATTACAAAAACACTAAGGTGGAAAAAAAAATTTCATCTTAGATTCAGAGATAGAAAATTCTATCTCAAGAGGAATCTGTCTCTAATTTATAGGATAGGGAAATCCCTAATTGGAGATGGAACATATATTCTGTCCTTAATTTATCTCTAAGTTAGCCATGAAAATCCTATCTCTAAATTTGAAACGAAATATTCCCTCTTTAAGTTTTCTAAATTAGAGACAAAAATTCCACATATAATCCACCACTACATTGGTAATGAAAATTTTCATATCTAAATCTGTTTCTAAATTAAAAATGAAAGATTTGGTTTCTAAATCCATATCTAAATTAGAAATGAAAATTTTGAATATAATAAATCCCTTTGTATATTCCTTCTCAAGAACTATGGTGTCGGTTTACATCGTCACTATATGCAGCAGAGTCTTTTCTTTTTTTAATATTTCTTTCAAAGGTTTTTTTTTATTGCTTTGAAATTCATTGGTATAAGATAAATTAATTGCAAGAAAATAAAAAGAAAAAATAATTTTATTACTTAAAATGCAAATTTATCAATACAAATATTGTTTATCCAAAGTAATAGAAATGCAATCTTACTATATATTTTTCTAAAAATCGTTAAACTTTAATTGTACATAGCATAATATGTTTAGTCTACTGTAGTTAAAATCTCTCGGGATTGTTTAATTTACTTTACTTGATATTTTTAAGAAACTTGAGAGCTCCTTCATCATATTAACTAATATAGTTTTGAAACATGAAATATCTACTTGTAAAAGTTAATATTGTTGACAAAAACCAGCTACAAAAATGAACAAGTGAGACCATGGAAAGTTGCAACCTAACGGTACAAATGTAAAGGCATCTACAACATAACCATTCTCTTAACCTTGTGCATATCCTCTTATGATCATTAAATAGCTGCTGAAATGGATAGCCATGTCAACCTGGAACAAAAGAATACATACACATAGAACTACAACTACATATCTAATTTATGATAGGATAAATATAGCCTCAAAATGGCCACAATAGTAATTGACAACATTAGGACCATCAAATTAATAAAAGCCATGAATGCACCGTCTCTTTATATGGTTCCAAGCCATGACACAATCAACCTTATCATAATATTTACCATAAAGATGTGAGGCCACATCCTTAACCAATGTCTTTGGGATAAAATTTTCCCCCGTCAAATAGCTGCATGCCTAAAAACTCAATCTATTGAACTACATTGTCAACGGTTGACACATTGTTTAAGTCAAGAAAATATCCAAATCTTGCATTAAAAATAAAATTAATAATTGGCTCCGCCAACTTTTTGTAGATTGATCTCAACTATTTCAAAAAACTATAAGATTTCCCAACACTCCTTTTTATAATTTTTACAGCTGCCCCAAAAGACCAAAAAGCTATTAAACTAACACTGAACCCTTGAACAAATAAATTTTCCAACAAAAAGAGTAGTAAAACCTCAAAATAATCTCATTACCTCCTTAGGATATTTCTTAAAGAAATTTGAGGCTGCAATTTCATTTATCATCGTAAGCAAAACATTTTTATACAAAAAACAAAATTGGATCACCTCTTTTAGTAATCTAGGATATACAGCATACTTTAGGCAAAATAGATAATTTTTTTTTTCTCCTGCAATCAATAACCAACATATATTGCATAGTTAGATATATTACACAATTTTTTAATGAATAATAAACCATTTTGTCTTAATGAAAAGGACAATTGATTGGGCAATATTATTAATTTATATGAAACTAAAAGGATTAAAAATATATTTAATTGATTGGGCAATATTATTAACTTTTATGAAACCAAAAGGATTAAAAATATATTTAAGCTTAGAAAAAATTGGGTTCCTAAATTTTATTGGCAAAGCAGCATTTTATTGAGAGACAAACACAACTGCAACAAAACATAGCCTTAACAACATACAACTCTAGGGGTGCACAAGAGCTGGATTGGCCTAAAGTTTTGTCTAGCTGGATGCTTGATCTAATTTGGTTAGGCCAATTTTTTTGATAAAAATTTAAAAAAAAATCCCTTAAAAATAATACTTTTATATAAGTTCTTAAAAAATTATATTTTATTCTTCAAAAAATAAAATTTTTATATAAATCTTTATAAAATTATATTTTACTTTAAAAAAATAAAATTTTTATAAAATACATTTTATTTTAAAAAATATATATAACCAAGTTAGGCTAGAAATACTAGCCAACAAGATTTGCTTGGTGCTGCACTTGGCTTGGTCTTGTTAACCTTTTTTTTTTTTTTGGTTTTTGAGCCGAGTCCAACTTAGTACAATATAACTAAAGGGACCAAGTTGACCAATCTATCAGGTCATATGTGCAATCTTACAAAAAGACATAAAACCAGTAATAGAGTGCAAAGAACTATATGAACGAAAAGCAAAACTTCATAACAAAAAAGGCACACAACAACGGGAGTGGGAACAATGATAAGTGATCGGCTAATGTCTTCCCTTACAATCAAAGCATCTTGATTCAATATCAAACCCTAGAGAGGATGGAGGCTGAAATCACCCAATTCACAAGTGACACCCTCTTTACGGCAGACTTCACAAGCCAGCCTTCCAGGTTTGTACAGAGAAAACTTCTATCAAGACAAACCATATTGTTCAAACATAGTCCTCCAATTGGCACACTGTGAAATTGAACTTATGGACAACGTCTTAAAACATTTCATCAATTGATCTCAAGGAAATTAAAGTTTTACCATTGAAAAGAACTCCATGATAGATCATGGATGAACCCCCGATCAAATGCTTACAATCATGCGCTCTTGGCCACGTTGCAACAATTATTACTGAATAATTGAAATAAAAATATATGAAAATGTGTTTAAGATCTAAATATATTAAAAAAAAATTCAGAGGCGTCTACAATCTTAACATATATCATAATATATATAGATATATATATATATATATATAAATTTTAATTTCTACAACTATTCATAAGTACTGTTTATAAGCACTGTTTACATTATTTTTTTAGTTCTTTTTATTTAAATTGATTAATTTGTATAAATCTCCGTGTATATGTACAAACCTCACTCTAATAATTTATAAAGTTTAATGAAGAAAAAAATTGCACATATGACCGCTCTAACACCATACACATACACAGTTCTCAACTTTACCTATATATCATCAATCAAGTCTATTAACAAGTTTCACTATCCCTTGCAGAATAACTGTTCTTTGCCTGATTTTTCTGAGTGGTAGATGAATAATTCCCCAGAATAACTGTTCTTTGCCTGATTTTTCGAAGTAGTAGATGAATAATTGTACATAATAATTGCTCTTTGCCTGATTTTTCTGAATGGTAGATGAATAATTGTACTATTAATTAATGACAGATGTGACACGACTTTTGAATTGGCATCATCAACTAACTTTCACCCATTCACCCAAATTGAATGATATTTATTACTCCCAGGAAGGTCGAAATTGACTACCCATTAAAAGCAAATTCAATAAGGGAACTTGGATAGATACTTCATTGTACTTGTTTTTGGGACGCAAATAACGATTATTTTGCAATTCCAAATGACAGAAAATTTTAATTGATCAATTTTAAGTTTTCTAAATGAGTAACAGATACGTTTGGTTTGGAAAATCTGTTTGTATTTGCAAAAATATTATCTGAGAACAATATGTTTTTATGTTTAATACAAATTATCTTAAAATAATATTTAAAAATGTTGCATTAAAAGGGAACGTAACGTTTTCAGAAAATTCACTATTTTTATTTTCAAAAGGGTAGAATTTTCTTTTAAGTCGTCATAGCGATTAAATTTTTTTTCTTGAAATTTCAAATATCTGTATTTGGTAAATAATAGAATGTGCCTAGCTTTATTACTATGTTTTTAATAATTTAATAATAACTCATTGTTTTGAAAATCGGAATAAAAAGTCGATGAATTGTTTGTGACTTTAACTTATTTGACCCTCAAGATTAGCTTAAAAAATTAGTAAAATCGATAAAAATTAAATAAGTTGGCATTGAACCATTTAAAAATTAGTTTTAATTTTTCTTTTGCCAAAATCAAAGTTTTAATATTTTATAATAAAGATTTATAATGTTTCATGAACCATATCTAACTTAATTTGTATAGATTTATTAAATGTTTTAACTAATTTTTATATTTATATCCATTTTAAGTATTATTTTACAATATACATATTAATTTTTAATTACAAAATATTATATGCATTTATACTTATATATATATATATATGCTTTACATTCAACCACAATCAAATTATTGAATAATAAATTACTTTTTATTTTGATTTATTGATCAATCTATTTTTTAAAATATTAATACTAAAAATAAATTATTTTAAAATTATCAATCAGAGTGCCAATGGCAAGATATTTCTCTTAAGCCCACATTCATATATGCCAAATTTATAGTTCTTATGTTCAACATATAACGT
This sequence comes from Erythrophleum fordii, assembly GCA_032878935.1. Classification (NCBI taxonomy): domain Eukaryota; kingdom Viridiplantae; phylum Streptophyta; class Magnoliopsida; order Fabales; family Fabaceae; genus Erythrophleum; species Erythrophleum fordii. Next base: position 30,622,138 of record JAVQMF010000058.1, on the reverse strand, counting down.
ATAAATTGATGTAAAATCAAGACTAACTATAGAGGGAGCAAAGACCCACCAAAAAATTGTCGGCATAGGATTTTTATTCTTTTTTTTTTTTGGAGGTGATAGTGCTGTTATACATTCACCTAAATTTCGAAATAAGAACAGCCCGCCCACTATAAAAACCACTCACAATTGATAAAAGGAATCCCCTCCAATGATACCGAAATTGAGTTATTTTTTTCCTGTTTTCTTAAATATTTTTGGAGGTTAAGTAATAAAAATTATTTTTTAAAAATCTTAACTTGTTTAGAAATTTTATTTGGAAATAATGTTACAATAACAAATTTTTTAATGAATTTGTTATGAGAACAAATTTCGAAATTAATTTTGATTCAAAATTGTCAAATTAAAAATTTTATTAGATTTTTAGATTAAGGTGATAGCTCACATGATTCTGTAGTTTCTTTTTTTTTTTTTTGTGAAAGATGAATTAATTACATAATCTTTCCGTCTCTTATAAAAATTTACGACTAAATCCCTTTTAAAAATGGTAAATAATTTTAATAACTCAAGCTCTATAATATTTTTTTTAAACTTTTAAACAGTTTATTTTATATTTTTATTATTAAAATTTTCAATTAAAATATATCACTTATATGATTTTATAATTAAACTATATATTTTTTATATTATTATTAAAAATTATATAATTTTCAAATTTTAATTAAAGTAAAAAATAATAAAGATATAAAAAATTATACTTACCTAATCGTATTTTTTATGACTACACGCCATTTCCATTTTGACAGTTCTGTTCACTAGTCATCATCCATGAGGACCCTGACAGATATTGTCCGTTGTGCTTTTAGAAAACTTTTAAAATTTTATAAATATTACATATTAAAAATATTTTATATATATATATATATATATATATATTTCTCCTACAATCTAAATATAAAAAACAATTTTTGCGTGGATCTCATATTATTTTTCCTATCAAGTTTCTTTCTTTTCTCTTGTATCCTCCTCCTGCCAAACAAAAAAAAATTTCGTTTTCTCTTCTCTTTTATTTTTCTCCTTACTTTTTCTCTTCATCCAAACATAACGTTAAAATCAACGTTCTTGGAACTTTTGATCTCTTAATAAGGTCAAGAAGCCCCAACTATCCGTCAAGGCTTCAACTCTTTCAAAGACATTATTCTTGCTTCTTTACTTTGCCATTAGAGGAAAAACATTCACATAAAAGAAAAGAAAATGATGGATTCAAGTCATCATACCCAAAAGCCTCATGCTGTTTTTGTGCCATACCCAGCACAAGGCCATGTAAACCCTCTTATGCAATTTGCCAAACTCCTTCATTCCAATGGTTTTCACGTAACCTTTGTCAACACTGAGTTCAACCACAGACGCTTAGCCAAGTCCCTTGGGTCAGACATTGTGAAGGGCCTACCGGACTTCCAGTTTGAGACGATACCCGACGGTTTGCCGCCATCAGAGATGGCTGCAACCCAAGATATTCCAGCACTTTGTGATTCAATAAGGAGGCACTGTTATGCTCCATTTAAAGAGTTAATAGGGAAGCTGAACTCATTATCACCAGAAGTGCCTCTAGTTAGCTGCATAATCCTTGATGCGGGCATGACCTTTGCAGCAAAAGTTGCAAATGAATTTGGCATAGCAGAGCTTCGGTTTTGGACGGCCTCAGCGTGTGGCTTGTTGGGATACTTGCAGTACGATGAGCTTGTCAGAAGAGGCATTATTCCATTCAAGGGTAATTTGTATCTCTCTCTCTCTCAGTTCTCATTTATACACATCTAAGTGTTTAACATGATAAGCAAATTTTACTTTCTAATAATAAAAGACACCCCCAATGAGCTAGATTTTAGCTGTATTTATACTAAAATTACTTTGGGTATTTTAGTGTCTTTGGTCTCACAATCATGATTAGTATTAGATAAAATGAAAAAGAATTTAAATACCACACTAACGGATGAAAAAATCAGTTATATATATATATATATATAAGGAAAAATGGAAAATTGTTTAATTTTCCAATACTTCTTTTTATTTTTTTTAAATATAAAAAAGTATAATTTAATTTTATTTAAAAATTTTTTACAAATAAATGTTAAAATATTCACATAAACTTTATTAAAGCCAGTATAGATGATGTAAAGCCACTCTATAAGATGGCCATGAGTGTTAGGTATCAAAAAATTGGAAGTTTAGTCTAATATACAAACAATAAAGAATTATGGAATTGTTTAATGAACTAGACTTAGATAAAATTTTATATATTTTTATATCTTATTTCTCAGTTAAAATATAATAAATTTATAATTTATTTTTTTAATTAAAATATGAGAATTATATAATTTATTTGAAAAATTATATATTTATCTGTAAAAATTATACATTCATTATATTATTATTAAAAATATTATACATATATCATGTTTTAATTAAAAATTTGATAATAAAATATAAAAAAATTGCATATAAATTTTTTCATGTCTAATATGATGAATATCCTAGATGCGGAGTTAGACATCTATGGCACATTGTTGTCGAATTGAGAACGAAGTTCACTTCAAATGGTTAAGAACCTGTCATATCTCTCATAAGTCATGACCATACGAAAAAGAAAAAGAAAGTCATATTAAAATTTGAGTTTTATTAATTTTTTATATTACATCATTTTTTAACGGGTAATTTATCTTTTACTCTCATATGGTTTGACCAAAAATTTTTTTGCGCTCTATGACTTAAAGTGTCCTATTCAATTTTCATATAGTTTATTTTATCATCAGTTAACAATGTTATGTTAGTCCTAATTTTGAGAAAAAAATAATTATATGAATATTAAAATGATAAATAATTTTATTATTAAAAGCATATTTTTTATGACCAACTTTAAATCACAGGGGCAAACCGATCTTGAGAAAAATAATATGAGATAAATTGATATTTACCTTTTTATTTAATATAATTTTTAATTATTATATCAAATATGAGATTTTTTTGGGGTATTTTACACCTTTACTATATTGAATTGGATCCTTTGCAATTGTATAATTAGAGAAAAAGTGATACAAAGAAGTGGAAAAATATATGAGGCTTACTTCCTCTTTTTTATATCCTGACCCCTTTTTCTTATCTCTTTCTAACTGTATTATATTCAATCATTTGTGGTTGTAGAGAATTCATAATGTTATCTTATAGTTTCCTCTAAAAGACCTATTTATACTTGATAAACTATTGTTTATTAAAATAATATGAAAAAAATTGCATATCCTTTAATCTCTACCTCTCAATTTATTAAAAATCATAATTGAACCCTTGAGCTATGAGCTAGTCCCATCAAATTGGATCCTCTGCGGTTGTTTAGTCAGAGAGAGTGTGACACAAAAATATAGAAATATGTATGAGACTCATTTTTCCTCTTAATATCTATTCCTCTCTCTCTCTCTCTCTCTCTCTCTCTCTCTCTCTCTGTGATTATATATGTAGTCCATTTGTGACTGTACCAGTTGGAGTCATTGTAATAACCATTTTACTAAATTGGATATTAAATATGACTTTAGTTTTGTAAAATTACTAAAATACCTTTCTATTAATTAATACACTTAAGAAAAATTGTACATACCCACCCTGATATTTGCTCCAAATTACAATGTCTCCCAATACATAAAAATTGACAATTGATACCTTAATGTATTATCTTCATTGCAATAAACACAAATTTAGATCCATGAGCGTTGCTGCATTATATTCATTTCTTACACATTGTGAAATATCCAATTTATCCCTCCTATTCTAATACACCACCCCCTGCACTTTCTCCCTTATCCGATGTGAAATGTACATCATATCTCTTGAATCTTCCAATTCATTTCTCTCTACCAAAATCTCTGAGCCAACATGGGTCAGAGATAATAGTTGATTTTGACTCTCTGACGTTGGACTAATACATTATTGGGTCAATTAAAAATTTTTATATATTGGGGAGATATTGTATTCGAGGATAAAGATCAAGACGTGGTACGTGCGATTTCTTCTAACACTAATGAAAAGGTATTTTAGTAATTTTACATGGTTAAAGTTAGACTTAACATTCAGTTTTGATGTTAAGAGTTAATGCAACGGGACTAATAAATCACAAAGTCCACTGCAATTTTTAATAAATTAAAAGGCAAAGATATGTGTGCATATAATGCATTTTTTTTTGGGACATTTTTTTTTATCTTTAACGTAGTTTATGCTTGTATAAAGAGATGACTACCAGTGCCGCTGCCCCTGCCCCTCTCCCCCACTAGTGGGACCAGCTGGGCCCACCCCTTTGAACCAAAAAAATGACGAGTTTTCTATTTTTTTTTTTTCGGATTAAATTTTCAGATGAAAGTTTTGCGATTGATGGCTCTTTGGATACCCCCTTGGATTGGGTCAGAGGAATGAAAGATATTAAACTAAAAGACCTGCCAACCTTTATGAGAGTCACCAGCCTAGATGACATCGTGTTTGATTTCATAGTTTCACAAATACAGAGTTGCATAAAATCATCTTCCATCATCATTAACACATTCCAAGAATTGGAAAGTGAAGTTCTTGATGTCATCATGGCCAAGAACACTAATGTATACAGCATTGGCCCACTTCACTTGCTCAGCAGGCATTTCATTCATGAGAAGGAAAATAATTTCAAGTCCAGTAGATCAAGTCTATGGAAAAGTGACTCAAAATGCATCCAGTGGCTAGAAAGATGGGAACCTAGCTCAGTCATTTATGTCAATTATGGGAGTATAACTGTGATGACTGAGCAGCACTTGAAGGAATTTGCATGGGGGCTAGCAATTAGCAAGCACCCATTTTTGTGGATAATGAGGCCTGATTTGGTAATGGGTGAGAGTGGAACTTCAATTTTGCCTCAAGAGTTCTTAGATGAGATCAAGGATAGAGGATACATAACAAGCTGGTGCCCTCAAGAACAAGTGCTGGCTCATCCATCAGTTGGGGCCTTTTTGACACATTGTGGGTGGAATTCCACATTGGAAAGCATATGCCAAGGTGTGCCTATGATTTGTTGGCCATTCTTTGCTGAGCAACAAACAAATTGTTGGTATACATGCACAACTTGGGGGATAGGGATGGAGATGAAGTGTGATGTAAAGAGAGAAGATATAGCTGATCTTGTGAAGGATGTAATGGAGGGAGATAAGGGGAAGGAAATGAGGAAAAGGGGTTTGGAGTGGAAGAAGAAGGCAATGGAAGTTACTGATGTAGGAGGATCATCTTACAAAGATTTCAAAAGGTTAATGAAAGAGAGGCTCTCCATTAACATGGCTAATTAAACAAAGGAGCGGTGTTGTTTTGAGTCCCTCTTCATCAGTGCGGTACTAAGTATGGCTCTCATTTCCTATTGAAAGATGGCTGAATATTTAGCCTTAAGTGTGGAATTTAGTTCAATTATTTAGGAAATATTATCCTCTATTTTCAATTGCAAAGTAATAGTACTTAAAATTAATGAAAAAACAATTGGGGTTACGGAGAGGAAACAACAAAGTTGATAGTGTTGGAAAATAAAAGTTAGGTGTTTGTGTCAATGTAGATAGTTCGCGTGCGACTTTAATTTTTGAAATTGAGATAAGTTTGATATTATATCTCAAAGTATTTCTTCTCTCTTCATTCTTAAGATCTGAAAACGTTCTTTATAATAAAACAAATGTGGGGGAGTTGTCCGCGATCAATGAGCTTAATTTCTGAGGTCGCTTTTTCTTTTCTAAAAGATAGACATCATTCATATATTGTAATAAGGCAAGGAAGACTGAAACTCCGTAGCAACAAAAGGAAGGGAATATATAAGCCCAAACTACACGCTTGCTTACAATAAAAACGAAAAAGAAACTATGCTTAGTGCTAAACAACAAAGGAAAGAAGAAACGCCAGCAATAGTAGAAACAACAAAGAAACCATCCTCAGGGGAGAACTAATAGCTTATTCTAGACTGGGGGCAGACTATTTTTGTGGAGGAGGAATTTTTGTAATCATGCAGGCGCTTCATGGTTTCTTCGAGGGGAATATTGCTCGATATATTTTCCTTAATCAGCTCTTGGGATTCCATTCTTCTGTAAGAGTATCGTCTTCATGGATGAGGGGTTTTCTTCTGGCTAATTTCTTCAGGCTCATTTTGGATGAACCCGAGACATTCTCCTTTCTGGCTGAGAAAGACAACCCTCATTCGTGATTTGGCTTTTTCTTGGGACCTTCATCGTTGGGTTGAGACCTCTAAATTTCTTGTTTTCTAGAGTGGTTAGTCGACTGATCAGGAAGATTAGTTCGCAGCGTTTACCCTACCACTTCAGCATTGATACTTCCACCTATTTTCAAGGGCTTTGAAATGTCGACTTCGAACATCAAGAACTTTTCCCACTTTTCCTTCAATCTTCTCTCCCATATACAAAATTCTGCAAAAACCTGGTGGTCCCCCATGCTTGAGTCCAGAACTGAACTAGGTTGAAGTTGATGCTTGAGAGGTCTAGATTTGGATTCCATTCTTTGAGAAATCCAAGTTGATTCTTTTAGGTCAACGTACAGGCTATTATTTAGGGCTCGGTGGTGTTTGGGTTCATCATCAAAGAAGAATTGGAATATAATTTAGGACTAACTTCTAATCTCAGGCTTTTTGGTTTGCCCCAAATTGTATTCAAGACATGCAGGAAGATTGGAAATTATGTTTATCAGTGAAGATTTCACCTGGAAAGCTTCTCTTGGTCAGTCTGATCCCTCCTTGCGGTTCCTTGTCATCTAAGGTGATAAGATCTTCCTCTTCTTTGCTACTTCATTATTCGCATTTTGTTATAAATTTTGATGAGTGATGACGTTTAATCTGTTTACCATAAAGTGAGGAATATTGACATTTTTTTGGTACAATTAAAAATCTATAACTTTTTAGCTCAAATATTGAGGATTTTTTATATTTTTTGGGATTTATGTTCTTTTTTATAGTTATTAATTATCCTTTTTATTTGTTAAAAATTTAGAGAAATGTCATTAAATTACAGAATATTTTCTAAAGAAATTAATTGTAGATCTCTTTAGATCTAGTGTACAGAAAATCATATTGACACAATTCGGGGATCAAACAGCTATGAAGAGATCATATGCTGTATGTTTCGATTATGTTAATAGCATTACACGAATATTAAAATTCTTGTTTCCTCTCGAGCAAAATGTACTTATATACTTGTCTGAAAAATAAACCCGATAGAAAATATTATAATGTGGATAAATCCTAAATATACAATGAAGCAAAATGTAGAGAAAACACGATCCCTAAACATCATTAAGATGGTTATGAAGCATTAAATTAATCTCAATAAAATTGGAGTATACCATGTATGTATTAGATATATTTTCATTTGTCTTTTTAAAATAATTTAATTAAATTAAACCCCTAATCATGCACACTTATCCTGTCCATACACAATTTGGAGTGCAATTTTTGACTGATTTTTTACCCTAATCTGAGGGAAGATAATCTACAGAGAGCTACAGACTTGTAATAAAAAAAAGGAATCGTTTGTAAACTAGAAAAGGTCCATGTCTTAGACATGTGATATGTGCCTCTAGAGAGCAATTGTCGCAGCCAGTGATGCAGGATTGATATGGTAGTGAGGCCTTATACAATTAATGTTACTAACCATAACAATTTAACGGGTCTAAATTAATTATGTAGACAATTCAATTCCTTTATCCTCATAAATAACGTTGAGAACCCACATGCATAATTTTTTAAGGTCCTTCAAATGACCTATTGATTCAGCACCAATATCTCTAGGTAAGAATTTCATATTACATTAAAAAAGAGTGTGTGCGAGTATATAAGCAGTCATTCACATTATTTAAGTATGCCTCCCATTAAATAATTTTTTCATCAGTGTCTTGTAAAAAACAAAAATCACATTACAAGGAGGATTGTGATATGTATGAAAACACGCTAATTAAGTGCAAAGAGACACCATTATTGTAGATCACAATTACAAATCTAATAAAATTGTCAATATGATGGTGTCAAAATTTTCTAGCTGATTAGTCGAGAGTGCTTAGCCACTCTCTATATACATATGCAGACAATTTAGGAAATGGGAATCTATAGTTAATACCAAACACAACTTTTTTCTTTGACTATAATATATATATATAAGCAGTTCCACTTCCCTCAAATGCTAGTAAGAGACTACTCGAAATGCTGACAAGTGATACTCTCAAAATTTTCCTGCTATTTTTCTTTTAAATTATAATTATATTTAATTTAATTCATTTAAATTTAAGATTGTAATTAAAGTTAATAATATTTATGCTAATTGATTAGAACATATCGTCTTCTACATCCAACCATCTTTATTTTATTTATATTATGTTTTTTGCTTTTGTTTTTTGCTTTGCTTTTATTCTATATTTTCTTTGTCTTTTGCTTAAATTACATCTTCCTTTTGGGAGCTTTGCTTCTTCTTCTTCTTCTTTTTCTCTTTTTTTGCTTTGCTTATCCTCTTCAAGGATGTAAACAAGTGCCTTTGAAAAGTCTTATTAAAGAGCTCTTGATGACCTATCTAAAAGCACTTAGAGCAATGTACTCGAAGAGCCACTCTCTCTCTTTCTCTCTTTGTATATATATATATATATATATATATGTATGTATGTATGTGCGTGTGCGCGCACATGTCTTCTTTTTATTTGCTTTGCTTATCCTCTTTAAGGATGTAGACAAGTGCTTTTGCAAAGTCTTATCAAAGAGCCTATCTCTCTTTCTCTCTCTCTCTCTCTCTCTCTATATATATATATGTATGTGTATGCGCGCACGTGTGCGTGCTGACAATTTAAGAAACAAAAATATGTATTCAATACCAAGTTGAACGTTTTTTCTTTGACTATTGATTAAACGTTTAACTTGAAATATTATTAATTATTATTATTATTAATTATCAGTAATGTTATTTTTAAATTATAAATGAATTTTTTATTACATTAATATTTTGTGAGAATAATAATAATGTTAATATTTAATATTACTTCATCTTATTTAATAAAATTTTTCCTATTTCAACTGTTTTTGCAATTATTGTAGAATAAACACAAGAACATTATTTGAACGAAACATATTTGCAATTATTTAACAGTTTCGAATTTGAATCAAAGTACCTTTTGATTTGGGATCTTTAGGGTAGTTTATCACTGACCAGATATGCACATATAAGTTTGAAAGAAAGGTCTTGTTTGGTTTGCTGTAACGCAAATGTGCTTCCTTTATATAGTTTATGCAATATTTATTATATTTTTATAATTATTATTTTATCTATCAAATAATTATTTTAATTATCAAATTATCTTTTTAAAAATAAAAAAAATTATTTCCTATTTTATCAACTCATTTTCTATATTTTTCTTTCTTTTTATATTATCTAACCAAATATACTCTGTGTGTGTATATATATACATATATATAGCACTTCTTATTAGGACATTTGATATCGTTCTAATCCCTCCAAATATGTATCATTATGGAATTGAAGACACAAAAATAAACAAGGCACTTTAATATGGGAGAAAGTAATCTACGTTAATATAGAAGAATGTGTAAGTGACAAAAGTAGATATGGCACTTTCTAAAACATCAAGTAAGAGTATATTAAGATGATAATACTTAATATAATTTTTTTGTATGCTGAAAAATGAGATAAATTTTTATTAATGTATTAATAATAATTTACTTCGACTATTGCTAATATTATAAAAATATTAGGAAGAAAACAAATCTTAATATGATTATCAGTCACCAAAAATCAAATTAAGAAATCATGATCACTAATTGTAATATAGGTTTTTGAGTGACAAGAACTAGGGTATTGTTGGTTAAAAGAGAATTTGTAATATGATTTATACATTAATTATTATTATTATTATAAATAGGTGACAAGTTTTACCTATGTATTGTGTATAATATTTTCTATCTATCTTCTTCTTTAAACAATCATTCTAGCTATGTGCTTTCTTTACATAATATCGTGCTCATTCTTACTCATATCGGCACAAAGATTGTCAGGTGTATTTCCTCCAACAGCTAGAAATCAAGTATAAAGGATGGTCTTTTTGTTAAAAAAAATTTGCCTCAAAACTTGGGAGAAGTATAGATATTTGTTTATTGTTCTTCTACATTTTCAAAATGATGTTTTCTTTCTTACACTCCATGCATGATATAAAAGTTGAAAATCCTCTTTTAAGAGAAATCAGATTTCCTATTCCTTATGATCCATATTTTTCATTGGAGGTTGTTGGTCTCATTTAATGCATGATTTTGAATTTGCTTTTTTGATTTGGAATCCTTTAAGTAATAATGTTAGGGAGATTAATCATATAGAAGGCAAAAAAATTTAAAGTTTCATTTTAATTCATTTTTTTATTTTATTCAAAAATCATATGCTGGTTTTTTTGTTAGTTTTAATTATTGATGTTAATTTATTTTTGGAATTCACTAATACAAGGAGAAGCCTAGAGTGCCTTAGTTATGACCCTGTGGGAGAGGATTTGAAGATAGTTGTCCTTTTTTAAAACCTAAATGATGATGGATACTGTTGGATTTCTATAATCTCATCCACGGATGCATACTGGTCAAAACCTATTAAATTTAATAATCAACGTCAATGAATTGAACATGAGAACATATGCTTGAATGGTAAGATTTTTTGAATAACCGATAGTGGCAAGCATTTTTATTTCTACCTTAAGTATATAGTAGACTTTAATCTCAATAAAGGTGTTACGAAGTTAAAATTCTTAATGGTGCTAGATAGACTACAAAAAACAATAGGCCTTTAGTCATTGCTAAAAGTCAAAAAGCTATCACTAAAACTTTTTAGTGACAAGATACGATTGTCACCAGATTATGACTAACACTTTGTAACAAAAGGTCTTTTGTGGTGACCAAAAAAGCATCACTAAAAATAATATTTATGGTGACAAAAGGCATTACTTAAGCTTCTTACTGACAACAAGAGTTGTTACTAAAGCCCTATTAATTAGGCTTTTGTAAAAAGTTGTCATTAAAAGAGATTTTTAATGGCATCAATAGTCACCATCAAAATCCCATTAATTTGATTTTTATAAAAAGTCAGCATTGAAGGAAGACTTTTAGTGCATGACACAAGAGGTTGCCACCAAAAAGGACGTTCAATGGTGACAATATTTGCAGCTACAACTTTTTGTTATTTAAAAAATTTTAGTTGAAAGTTGTCACTAAAGAGTTTTTTTTTTTAATTTTTTAAAAAATATTTCATAATCCTAAGCAATTATTATTTGCAACCTCCTAAACTATGATAAGTAAATGATCAATTATGCAATATCCCATCAACAAGACAATAACTAGCAAACCTTGTATAAAATATAGGATGAAATCCATAAATGTCATGAGATAAAATCAACATTTTAATTCACACAACCAATGAAATCTATGTAATTAATGTCAAGAATGAAATAAAATAATTTGATCCAAAATGAAAAATTCATATTGATAGAATAAGAGGGTTATGTTTCATGCGCATGGAAAAATTCTAAAAAATTAAGTGAATGTTTATGAGGCAGAGCATAAAAAAATTTGAAATGCATGAGAAAAATTGAATAACAAAACTCCTTGTCAACTGCTAACTACCCTATCAATCACAATATCAAACATCTATCAAAAAAATTTTGGTATTCAATAATTTGAGCCTAAGAAGTGTAAATCCCCTAAGTTATGTTTTTCTTCTCCATGACATATTCCTTGTGTCACATTTTTTCTTCATTTTCAAAGTTCAAAAAGGGATAGGGAAAAATAAGAATGGACCATGATACTAGCAATCAATGTTATTGAAAACCAACTTAATAAGCCTTTTTCTAGTGGTAGGTGACTTAAACTAATGAAGAACAAGTCGGTTTTTGCCCATTGTGACTTACAAGACTAGCATGACTGACATCCTTTTCAGTCTTTTGCAAATTTTCCTTATGTTGTTAGGGCAATAGAGGATTATAAGCTTTTGGCAAATTCAATTTCACTCTTTAATGTGGGGGAACTTTTTGTTAAAATTGTTTTTTCAACTATGTTTGTAGTAGAAGAGCCATTTCTATGCAACAAAAATATATGAGGACTTGTTCCTCCAAATATATGATGTGCCTGGTTTACAAGCGTAGAATTTTGATCAGGGTCATTTCAACATTGAGGCTAACCACGAAAAATTTTATGTGTGTCTGCAAGTGCACGGGTCGGATCAAGTAGTTCAGTGATAAGTATGAGTATTGTTCCCACAAAGAATGACTTAAATGTAATCAGGCAATGCACAACCCACTTTCATCCACGTTAAGCAACTAATTAAGTAATTCATGATTTAGAACTAATTTTAAAACAAAACAATTTAAAAGAAACTTGGTTGGTAAAAAAACTTTAGATAAAAATCCAAGGTTTTGAAGTTACCTAGAGTCACTATTCCCTTGATGCTTACTAGAGCTTAATTTCTTGTTCAATTACAATTAATTATCACCTTGTGGATTAAGAGATTCAGAAGCTCTAACCGTCCGTCGATGTAATTATAGCCCTACTCTTCCCTAAAATCTAAGTGTCCTTAGATTTAGGTTAAAGTGCATTAAATACCATAACCCTCTACAAACCAATTAAGGCAATTAGGTATATTTCTATCCCAATTACAAATTAGATAAATCTAAACTTAATCTATCCAACTCTTAGGTCTAATTAGAACTCCTTTTTCAAGGTTAATTCCAATTACCCAAATTAAATCCAAGAGGTGGCCAATCCCTAAGTAAGCATTAAGCAAGAGAAGGATACACAAGGCTTCAATCATTACAATCAACAAGAAAAATAAAGATTTAGTTCACATTAAGTTCATAGTACTCTAGGTAAAGAGAAGTTTAGCTACACATAGCTAAATCTAACAGTGAATCCCAATCAAATACATGGAGAAGATGAAGAAAAACAGAGAAAGTAAACAAAGGAATGAGAGATATGCAGAAAGTTGACCTTCCCCTTAATTCTTCCTCTTCTGTCACCCCTCCAAGCTTGAAGAACCTTCAAAGACCACCCAAAAATGCCTCCTGGATGTTCAGAACCCTCCTCTGTCGTAGAATGCCTGAAAACCTAGCTGCAATTCGTGTTTTGTATCCTCATTAATCAAAACACAAAGTTTTGATGCCGAATTTAGCGGTTGCTTCTTCAGATAAAGAGATCGCTTCTTTGTTTGGAGCTTATCATTGAATATAATTCTGAAACAAGAAATATTTTCTATTAATGCAACATTTACTCAATCATAATTATTCACAATTAAATTCATTTTTCTCTTTCACTTTTGATTTGGAAAATTACTTACAAATAATGAATAAATTCTACTAAAATTCTAATGGATGACTCCCAAATTAAATCCAATTAACTATAAGTAATACAAAATATTGGGAGTCATCACTCTCCCACACTTAGACAATTGCTTGTCCTCAAGCAAAATTCACTTATCCATACTTTCAAAACAAACAATAAAACAATATAGTATCTTAGAACATTTAATTCTAGCTTAAAATTCCCTCATACTTGAATCTAGCAACCTTGTGTAACTAAGAAGCTAAACAAGCATGACTTAACTTCACAATTTACACCTTTCCAATACAATTTGCAAGGCCAACCCATGCACTCATAAAATGAGATTTGAAATTCTAATATAGAAGAGATCATCCAAGTCTTTTATTTCTTTCTACAAGTATCATTTTATTCTTTTCCTTTCTTTTTTTTTTTATTTTTTTTATAGAGATTTTCTTCCCTTCCTTGTCTCCTAAATCCTTTTTACACGAATGATAACATTTGTAATAAAGCCACCCAGTTACTCAGACTAAGGTGACACAGTCAGAGTGCTTTGCATACTCATAGGTTCTACTACTGTTTTATGCAAAAGCTAACATTAGTGATGAAAGCCCCCGGTTACTAGGTAGCTTACACTAGAGGAGAAGAATCTCTATCATTATTATATATATATAATTTTTTTTTTTTACACAAAGGACTATTTCTCTTCTAATCAGCAACCCCAATCCCATTATACAAATTCATGAGCAAGACCATAATCAAATTATATTAGAACTTAACCAAGCTCCTACAATTAAATCACGCAAGTTTTAACTACTTGTCTCAAGAATTGCCATAAACAAATAAGAGGGAAATCAAACTCAATTAAATCCTCAAAAACACTGTAGCCATTCTATTGTTTTCTCATCAATTTTCATTCTAGACACAAACATCAATTTTAATAAACACCTCTCCCCCACACTTAAATCACACATTGTCTTCAATGTGTATAAACATGACACAAGCAAAGGAGGTAGAAGAGATGAGATACTAAGACTTCCCTGAAAGCATGGAGAAGAAAGAAAAGAGAGGAGAGAGGCAAATAGGCATCAGAATCTGTCATCTGTAGACATAGAATTCAAAAGAGATAGGTAAGCACAGATTGGTCATGCATCAATCAGGATAATAAGAAGTCCTAAACAGTCATCCAAGAGGCTACAGAAAATAAAGAAAAGAAACAGAAGTACAAGTAGCTAACTATTAATTAACTAAGGAAACAACAAAAATAGGTTAAGAGACAGAATCAAATCCTTCAGCACAAAAGAATCATCATAAAGAGAATCACTCCTCCGTAGCTGAAGAGTACTCCTATGCACTATCAGTCATGCCCACACTAGCATCTGGCCACTGTGCATCCACTTCCAAACCTTCTTATTGCCTTGAGTGCAACCCAAGCTGCTATTGAGGTTGTAAAAGATCAATAACACGTGCCATTTGAGATGTCAGCTCATCACGAAATAGGAGCAACGAATCAATCTTCTGTGTCATCGTCTCACATTGCTGCTCAAGCTGTGCTTGCTTTTTCAGAATGAGGCCTTGCTGTACAATATTGTCTTACAAGAGCTGAACCATCCTATCCTGTGAAGTGGGCTCCAAAGGAATCTTAGGCTGTTCTTGAATAGGTTCTTGTTCAGGCACTAAAGTTCAGCTAGATGATCATCATGCTCTTCATCGTCTCCCAAGAAATCTTCCTCTTCGGCCTTCAATGATTGATAAGTGACACCACCAATGGGATACAACTGCTCCTCTTGATCAGTAAAACTTTCAACAATCTTGTTGGTGATAATGCCGGAAATCATGAAAGGGAAAGTTAGAAACTTCTTCACAGATGAATAAATAGACTTTAAGCCCTTGAGAATGAGAGGACGCAAATCAATGTCTAAATCTTCCATGATACAATACACCAACAATGCCCTACTTCAAGTGATAATTGTGTTATGGGAACTTGGTAAGACATTACGTGAAATGAAAGTAACCCAAAATCTTGCTTCCTTATGCAGCTTATGGTACTTCAATCCACGATTCCATTTCCCTTGGCCTCTTGTGGTCAACTTCTTTGCCACTTAACTGTAATCCATTTGTGTTAAATCTTGCATCATTTCTTGATAAGCACATTTCTCTACAGAAGGAAGTGCATAATGCTCTCGAATCACATCTTCATCTATGAGAATTCTTTTCTTCCTTATCTAATACTGATTGTTCACATAACATTTAGCATTTGCATAAAATTGGCGAACAATAGGACATATTGCATTGTCAAGCCTCTCCAAGAACCGATCCCATTGGCGCTTGTGGAACTTTGAATATGGGCTATCCAATGGAGATAAGGCATAGAAGCGATCCTGGAAAAACTTCTTGCCAGAAATTTGATTAGTAAACCAATAAGCAGCCTCTTGATTCAGAAACACTTTGGGATCATACGATGCTATGGGGATATCTACTTCTTCGTCACTCTCAGAATGGACAACCCTTTGCCGTTTAGACGCAGTGATAGATTTTGTAGCTTGCTTCTCCCTTGGAACCTCAGGATCAACAGACTTAGCTTTTGAAGTGACAAATTTCTTAGCATGCTTCTTCTTTGGAACCTTAGGCTCCACAAGCTTAACTTTTGTAGAAGTCTTGGATGCAGTAGGTTTGCTCTTAGATTTTGAACCTCTAGATGGCATTTGTCATGTTTCTGGAATAGCCATATCCCCATCTTTCTTAGTAACTGATCTTTTTGGACGCATGGCTACAAATGAAAACTTAGATTTTAAAACATTTAGAAAAGATTGGAAACTTTTCAGTAACCACACAAAAACACTGATTATCCAAGATGACATTGCAAAATAAATAGAAACCAAAAATGCAGCACACATAGCCAGCCAATGAAAGTTCAAACTTATCATGCTCATTAATATATGAAGAAGAGAGCAACCCAAACAGAGTGACTCAGACATCAATTACAACAAGTATGATAAATTGAAGACTTATATAAATGATAAATTGAATTAAACAAGACCAGATTGTTGCAGCAATAATCAGCAAGCATATGTGAAAAATAAAGAGCCTGAAGTATTTGTGCCTACTGATTTAAAGAGAAGCAAGAAAAGAAACAAGAGAAACCATCAACACAAAATTGGCACCAACAAACCATAACAGCCCCCAGCATATTCAACAATGTTAAATTGAATTTTAATTCACCATTTAATTCCACCTAAGGTCATGAACAAAACACATTGAAATGATAAATTGTGGAGACCCTTCAGCATATTAAAGCAGCAAAAGCAGTCAAAGCAACAAGCTGTACTTGGCATAGCTGCGAACTAAGAAACACAGAGCATGCAGGGTATTACCAGTAGAGAAAACAAAATGATTGCATACACAAGACAGAGAATAAGAGGCAGAAGAAACACCCAAAAATATAGAAATTAAAATGCAAAACAGAGGCATCACATATAAAGCAGCAAACTAGGGAAAAGAAAATGAAAGAATCCTTGAAACCAATCTCATTTTACTCAAGAATTGCCCCAAATCCTAACCAAAATTTTCAGACCAACTAAACAAAACTAAAGGCAAAAGAGATAATGCAAGCTTGACCAAATAAATTTCAAAACCAACAAGCACACCTCCATGATAAGCATACAGCAAATTGCACAACCAAATGAAACATAAGAAGTCAAACAACTAAGCTAAAACAGAGCAACAATGCACCATTAAACAGCATAACTACAATGTTATTCTGACCACCTAAGCTAGCTACATCCCACAATGTATTCTAGAAAACCAAAAGCTACTAAGAACAGAGCATCCAGTGACTTACCCGTTGAAGAGATAGGAGTAAACTCACCACAATGGAAGCTTGCCTGTGACTTAGAATAGAGATGCTGGAAATGAGGAGGAAAATGCAAGGGAATGGGAGGAAATGGCTCGACAGAAAAGGATGACGAGACTGGCTGGAATGGTGGGGGAGTGATGGAACTTCGATGGCGAGAATGGATTGACGAGGAAGACGTTGGAATGGGACTGGAATGCGACGAAAATGCAATGGGTGGAAGGTGATGGGTAACTCGACGGAAATGGTGACTGGAGAAGACTCGAAAATGTGAGGGGAAATGGCGAGGACTGAACGACTAGAAGAAGGGACTGGGATGGCGAAGATGGCTGGAAATGCTCGACGGGGAAGATGCCAGAAATGGTGACTGGAAAATGGCGAGGACAATGTGAGGAGGGCTCGACGAGGAAGAGGTGACTGGAAATGGCGAGGATGGCTAGGGATGCTACGGAAAGCGACAGGGACAAAGGCGACGGGAATGAGATAGGGAAGACGACGAAATTGACAGGCAGGGACAAAAAGGGACGAGAAAACCTAACCAAAAAATTTTTTTTTATTATATTATTAGTATTAATTTATTATTATATTATTATATTATATTAATTTTAATTTTTTAATTTTTAATTTTTTTTAATTTATTTTTTTAATTAATTTTTTTTTGATTTTTTATATTTATTTATTTATTTATTTATTTTCTTTTGATACACAAGAAAAGATGCGCCCACATGCTCAGAACAAGCTATCACATCATGCTATTCGGAAAAATGTATGGGAAGAAGGCTGCAGCATTTTTAGCGACCGCTAAAACTGAGTTTGCGATAGCTAACCTACTAAATTTAAAATATGCTGTCGCTTTCCCAAGACAATGCTACCACTTTAAGCACTTCATGAAAATATAGGGGAAATTGACTGCAGAGATTAGCGATCGCTAAAAACAGGGATGCTACCGCTAAACAAGACAGAACCAGAAATTAGCAAGGATTCAAATTTTTCTTTCAAGTTTAATAAAATTTAACAAATCATAACCAAACCTTACTCAATTCAACTCCCCTTAAATAAACCAATATTTTCCCTCATAACATATGACAAAAACAATTCATCACCAATAACTTCCAACTTCCATATCATCATTAAGAAATTAAATGGGTTAAGAAATACTCCCTCTTTTAATGAGATTGTTGCCCATTGAATCAATCCATCCTCATGCTTATCAACTGAAAGATTCTTTAGGAAGAAGATTTGCTCCATCTACAAAAGAAAAACAAGCAATTAAACTTACAGCAAACTAGCTAAGAACTAAGAAATAAACAAAGCAAAAGACACTTGGGTTGCCTCCCAACAGCGCTAAGTTTAAAGTCTTTCAGCTGGACTATCTTAACACTTCTATGAGAAGTCTTGGAGCTGCACATTTGCCTTCATCCTGTCCATCGGTCCACCAAGGTAATGCTTCAAGCATTGGCCATTTACCTTAAAAGTTTCTCCACTTTTCTCACCTTGAATTTCAATGGCACCAAAGGTAGTGGTAGACACAACCTTAAAAGGACCAGACCACCTTGATTTAAGCTTTCCTGGGAACAACCTCAAATGAGAGTTATACAATAACACTAAATTACCAGGTATCAAATCCCTTTTTAAAATCTTCCTATCATGCAAAATCTTTGTCTTTTCCTTATATAACCTAGAACTCTCATAAGCTTGCAACCTAAATTCATGAAGTTTATTAAGGTCCAACAACCTCTTATCACTAGCATTTTTATAATCCAAATTCAACTTCTTTATGGCCCAAAAAGCTTTGTACTTAAGTTCCAAAGATAAATGACAAGCTTTACCAAAAACTAATTGATATGGAGACATACCAATTGGTGTTTTGTAAGTTGTCCTATATGCTCATAAAGCTTCCTCTAGCTTATCAGACCAATCTTTCTTATTAACACTCACTATTTTTTCCAAAATTATTTTGATCTCCCTATTAGATACTTCACAGAGGCCATTGGTCTGAGGATGGTAAGCTAAAGCCATTTTGTGGTGAACTCCATATTTTTCTAACAAAGATTTAAACAAGCGGTTATTAAAATGAGTTCCACCATTACTAATGATAGCTCTAGGGGTGCCAAAACCAGAAAAAATATTTTTCTTTATAAATCGCACCACTGTTTGAGCATCATTATGTTGGTAAGCTACCGCCTCAACCCACTTACTCACATATTCAACTGCCACTAAGATATATTGTTGGCCTCTAGAAGAAACAAAGGGACCCATAAAATCAATTCCCCATAAATCAAACAACTCAACTTCAAAGATACTGGTTTGAGGAAGTTCATGTCTTTTAGAAATATTACTGAATCTTTGACAAGCATCACAATGAGAAACAAACAAATGAGAATCCTTAAACAATGTAGGCCAATAAAAACCAGATTGCAATACTTTAAAAGCAATTTTCTGACCACTAAAATGTCCCCCAAATGGTGATGCATGGCATGCAAGCAAAATATCATGCTGTTCAATCTCAAGAACACACTTCTTAAGAACTCTATCTATACATCTTTTAAACAAATAAGGCTCATCCCAAATATAAAGCTTGACCTTATTCAAGAATTTCTTCTTTTGATAATAGTTTAATTTAGGAGGTAAAACTTCACAGACAATATAATTTGCTATATCAGCATACCAAGGTACATTTAGCAAATTAGCAGCCATAATGCATTTATCAAGAAAAACATCATTCACAAGCCTATTATCACTAACATACTCAGGATCCAACCTAGAAAGATGATCAGCCACTAGGTTTTCACTTCCTTTGCTATCCACTATATGCAAGTCAAACTCTTGAAGTAATAAAACCCACCTAATCAGTCTAGGTTTGGACTTTTTCTTTTTCAACAAATATTTAATAGCAGCATGATCAATGTGTACTACAACTTTGACTCCCAACAGATAAACTCTAAACTTCTCAAAAGCAAAAATAATAGCTAACATTTCTTTCTCAGTGGTGGAATAATTTACTTGAGCATCCACTAATGTCCTGCTGGCATAGTAGATAGGATGAAAAACCTGATCTCGCCTTTGTCCAAGAACAGCTCCTACTGCATAGTCACTTGCATCACACATGATCTTAAAAGGCAATGACCAATCTGGATCAATTATTACAGATGCAGTTATTAGCTTCTGTTTTAACTCTTCAAAACTTTTCAAGCAATCATCATCAAAAAGGAACTTCGTATCCTTTTCTAATAGCTTGCACAAGGGCTTTGAAATTTTTGAAAAATCCTTGATGAATCTTCTATAGAACCCCACATGCCCAAGAAAATTTCAGACTCCTTTGACACTGGTAGGAGGTGGCAACTTCTCAATTAATGATGTCTTAGCCCGATCTACTTCCAAACCCTCCTTAGATACCTTGTGTCCTAATACTATTCCTTCTTTCTCCATGAAATGGCATTTTTCCCAGTTTAGAACTAAATCAGTCTCCTCACACCTTTTAAGCATCTTAGGGAGATTCTTCAAACAAACTTCAAATGAATCACCAAAGATAGAGAAATCATCCATAAAGATCTCCATGATATCTTCAATGAAATCAGAAAAGATTGATGTCATGCATCTTTGAAAGGTCGTTGGTGCGTTACACAACCCGAATGGCATTCTCCTGAAAGTAAAAGTGCTATAGGGACAGGTAAAGGTTGTTTTCTCTTGGTCTTCAGGTGCTATAGAAATTTGGTTGTACCCTGAATAACCATTCAGAACACAAAAATATTCCTTCCCCGCTAGCCTATCAAGCATTTGGTCAATGAAGGGGAGAGGAAAATAATCTTTTCGAGTGGCTGTGTTTAATTTCTGATAGTCCATGCATACTCACCAACCAGTGACAGTTCTTGTACAAATCAGTTCTTTCTTTTCATTCGTCACAACTGTCATTCCCCCTTTCTTAGGGACGCATTGCACTGGACTGACCCACGCACTATCTGAAATTGGGTAAATGATTCCGACATCAAACCACTTGATGATTTCTTTCTTAACAACTTCCTTCATCATCGGGTTAAGCCTCCTCTGATTCTCTATAGATGGCTTGTGATCTTCCTCCAATAGAATTTTATGCATCACAATGGAAGGGCTTATCCCTTTGATATCTGCAATTGTCTAACCTAAAGCCTTTTTATGACTCTTTAGCACTTCAATTACTCTCTGTTCTTGGTAAGAGTCCAATGATGTCGAAATGATGACAGGGAGTGTCTCTGAATCCCCTAAATATGCATATTTCAGATGCTTAGGAAGAGGTTTTAACTCCAAAATCGGGGGTTGCTCAATTGAAGGCTTAAGAGATGGTACTGAACGGGAAGCCAAATCTAAAGATTCCACTTGCCAATGCTTTTTAACCTGAGTGGTTGAAAAATTAACTGCTTGGGCTACCTCATAGCTAGCTTCAGTTTTCTCATGCTTCACTCCCATTAATAATACTTCAATAGGATCTTGGGCTATCATTATATTAAATTGTTCTTGAGTTAAATCGTCAATCACTGAAACTCTGAGGCAATCTTCAACATCTCTAGGATATTTTAGTGCTTTGTCTATGTTAAACACCACCTGCTCATCCCCCAATCTTATCACTATTTGCCCTTTCTCTATATCAATAAGAGTTCTAGCTGTAGCTAAGAATAGACGGCCAACAATCAATGGATTATCTTTATCTTCTTCACAGTCTACAATAATGAAATTAGCTGGATATATGAACTCACCAACCTTCACTAAAACATCTTCAATTATAACCCTTGGATATGCTAAGCTCCGATTCGCTAATTGCAATGTTACTGCAGTAGGTCTTACCTCACCAAGTTGTAATTTCTTAAAGATAGATAATGGCATAAGATTTACACTGGCTCTAAGATCATACAAAGCTTTACCTTGAAAGTGAGTACCTATTTTATAAGGCATAGAGAAGCTACTCGGATCTTTACACTTCATTGGAATCTGTGGGTTGATTATTTTGCTGCACTCTTCAGTAAGTGCTACAGTTTCAAATTCACCAAATCTTCTCTTCTTGCTCAGCATCTCTTTTAAAAACTTGACATACTTAGGCATGTACTCCAAAGCTTTTGAAAATGGGATATTTATATGAAGTTACTTGAACACTTCCAAAAATTTTTGATATTGTTTATCTTCCACCTTCTTTTGAAGTCTTTGAGGAAATGGTAATGGAGGTATTGTCCTTGGTAATGTTTGCGGTTTCTCTCCTTGTTTCTCACACTTATCAACATCCACATGTTTTTTCACTTCTTCATTACTCACTTTTCTCTTCTTTTCAGCTGATGCATCCACATGTTCTCCTCCTATTATTTTATCATGACTCTTCTCCTCTGTAGCAATTTCACCTTTATCATCCTCTTCAAGAGCATTTGATGTAGGTGTGTGGCTAACCCCCCTTGGTATTTGAATATCTGGCAACACTTTTCCACTTTGAAGAGTTATAGCCTTACACTCTTCCTTGCCTTCTCTTCTAAGATTAGGCACTGTATCACTTGGCAATCCCCCTTGTCTTAATGAATTCATTGCTGAGGCTAATTGACCCATTTGTTACTCTAAATTTCTCAAGGAGGTGTCAACTCTAGCATTCACTTGAGCTTGCTCTTCATTTTGCTTACTTTGGATGCTAATGAATTTAGCCAAGGCATCTTCCAAATTCTTCTTAGGTTCTTGAATAGGTGCATTTTGCCTTATAGGTTGAGCAAAACCCGGTGGTTGAGTAGGCTTAATGCTTGAAGAAGATGCTGGTTGATTCAGTGCTGGGCCATGCTTCTAAGAGAAGTTTGGATGATTCCGCCACCCAGGATTGTAATTGTTAGAGTAAGGATTTTGATTCTTCTAAAAGTTCCTCACAATTTTCACAAGTAATTGGAGCCACTTGAGTAGAACAAACATTCATATGCTGACTTTGCTACACTTGGGATTCTAGCATATCAAATCTCTTGTTCAGAGCGGAGAGAATAGTTGCAAGTAGAATAGAGGGGTCTTCTTGAGTATTGGCAACATTAGCACTCACCCTTCTATCACCTCCTCTTTACACATAGCTTTCAGATAATGTGTCTAATACTTGAACAACATTATCTATAGGCATTTCATCCCAACGCCCATTTAAAATAGCATCCAACATGGTATCAGTTTGTGGAGTTAGACGGGTGCAAAAATTCTGAACAATGGCACAGTTATCCATCCCATAGCTTGGGCATTGGCGAAGCAAATGCTTATACCTGTGCCATGCAGCATATAAGTGTTCATCTGAAGCTTACTTGAAGTTGATAAGCTCACGACGGGCATCAGCTATTCTGTTGTTTGGAATGAAGCGAGCTCTGAATCTCGCCTCTAACTTATCCCATGTATCAATTGAACCCCTCGGTAGAGTCAATAACCATTCCTTAGCCTTTCCTTGTAGAGAGAGTGGGAATAGTCGAAGTCTCAGAATATCCCTTAGTACCCTATTCTACTTGAATGAATCGCACACTCCCAAAAATGATAGGATATGATGGTTGGGATCTTCATCGGACCTCTCTCCAGTAAACTGTCCATTAAACTGCAACATGGAGATCATCACAGGTTTTAACTCAAAGTTAGCAGCTTGAAAGTCTAGCACTACTATGCTAAATAGAGTGCCCTTCATAGTACGGCCCACAAAGTCTTTTATGGACTGATTTTGATTCCTTTCCTGAGCCATTTCTTCACTCACTAAATTTTGAACTTTATCAGGAGTTTCTTCAAAGTTCAAGTTCACCACAAGATCACTAACTTTCTTTATTGTGCACTTCTTCTTTACAGGGGATCACCTCGGCATGTACCGTGGTACCTATAAAGGAGAATTCAACCAACTATATTACTTTAAACAAAAAGTCAAAGCAAATGATAGAATGAAAAGAAATTCTAACTAATGCTTAATCAAGGACTACTAAAGATTACACACTTCTAACTGAACATTTAAGCCACTCCCCGGCAATGGCACCAGAAAACTTGACCACGAAAAATTTTATGTGTGTCCGCAAGTGCACGGGTCGGATTAAGTAGTTCAGTGATAAGTATGAGTATCGTTCTCACGAAAAATAACTTAAATGCAAGCAGGCAATGCACAACCCACTTTCATCCACGTTAAGCAACTAATTAAGTAATTCATGAACTTAGAACTAATTTTAAAACAAAACAATTTAAAGGAAACTTGGTTGGAAAAAAAAATTTAGATAAAAATCCAAGGTTTTGAAGTTGCCTAGAGTCACTATTCCCTTGATGCTTACTAGAACTTAATTTCTTGTTCAATTACAATTAATTATCACCTTGTGGGTTAAGAGATTCAGAAGCTATAACCGTCCGTCGATGTGATTATAGCCTTACTCTTCCCTAAAATCTAAGTGTCCTTAGATTTAGGTTAAAGTGCATTAAATACCATAACCCTCTACAAACCAATTAAAGCAATTAGGTATATTTCTATCCCAATTACAAATTAGATAAATCTAAACTTAATCTATCTAACTCTTAGGTCCAATTAGAATTCCTTTTTCAAGGCTAATTCCAATTACCCAAATCAAATCCAAGAGGTGGCCAATCCCTAAGTAAGCATTAAGCAAGAGAAGGATACACAAGGCTCCAATCATTACAATCAACAAGAAAAATAAAGATTTAGCTCACATCAAGTTCATAGTGCTCTAGGTAAAGAGAAGTTTAGCTACACATAGCTAAATCTAATAGTGAATCCCAATCAAATACATAGAGAAGATGAAGAAAAATAGAGAAAGCAAACAAAGGAATGAGAGAAATGTAGAAAGTTGAGCTTCCCCTTGATTCTTCCTCTTCCTTTATGCCTCTAAGCTTGAAGAACCTCCAAAGACCACCCAAAAATGCCTCCTAGACATTCAGAACCCTCCTCTGCCGCAGAATGCCTGAAAACCTAGCTACAATTCGTATTTTGTATCATCATTAATCAAAACACAGAGTTTTGACGCCGAATTTAGCGGCCGCTTCTTCAGATAAAGTGATCGTTTCTTTGCCTGGAGCTTATCATTGAATATAATTCAAAAACAAAAAATATTTTTTATTAATGCAACATTTACTCAATCATAATTATTCACAATTAACTTTATTTTTCTCTTTCACTTTTGATTTGGAAAATTACTTACAAATAATGAAAAAATCCCACTAAAATTCTAATGGATGACTCCCAAATTAAATCCAATTAACTATAAGTAATACAAAATATTGGGAGTCATCAGAGGTAAACATATAACCATGTGACTATATACTACCAACCAAGAGTTTAATCCATATAGAAAAACAATCATTGCAATCAAATTACCTAATACTGAAACCATCAAGCAACCAAAATCTAGTGAAATAAGTGAATAAGATTGAAAAGTTACCCATGAGCTAACTTCTTTTTGTTCCCTTTTTCTAATGTGGACTTTCTCACACTTCAGACCCATAATTGGATAAGTTTTTCCAAATATCATACCCTTTGAAATTCATAGATTTTAAGATCAAAAACAAAGAAAATATAATAATAGATATTTATTGCAAAAGAACAATTGGCCAAACGTATCTCTTAAAAAAAAGCAAGATAAGATTGCAAAAGAATTGAGAACAATGCAAAAGAGCATAATCTAATGCCCAATTCATTAGGACTAAAGAGACAAGTCAACTCAAATTATGATTATTACATTTTTAAATCCATGTTTTCCACTAC
Organism: Erythrophleum fordii; assembly: GCA_032878935.1. Taxonomy (NCBI): domain Eukaryota; kingdom Viridiplantae; phylum Streptophyta; class Magnoliopsida; order Fabales; family Fabaceae; genus Erythrophleum; species Erythrophleum fordii. The sequence continues at coordinate 30,596,212 of JAVQMF010000058.1, read as the reverse complement.
TTAGCTTTTTTTTTTTTAAAAGGCCCATAGTTTCTTTGGAAAGCCCTCATAAACAAGTTTGGACCCACAACTATAACATGGGCTTTAAAATCAATCATAGAAGCCCACCATTTAGTATTAGATTATCCAAGAAATACATAATATGGATGCAAAATTATTACAAAAATTAATGATAATGAGGTCAATTTTTTACCATAAAAAGCACAGGTTATGTAAATAGTATACATTAGTATGTAGTAAGAATTCTTATATCAAACCTCATTTTCTCTTCTTGTTTCTTAGCCTAAAATATAATAATAAGATGAGTCGATTTTCCTTGTTCAAGAGCATCCCTCGCTTCTTGTAAATCCTAACTTAGCTCCTTCAACTTGGAGTTCCCCTCTTTTTTCTCAATTAATAGAAGCCTCATATTGAATTTGTACTCATAAAGATGGCCTAAAAATATGTAATCAAGTTAAAATCTTCAAAAATAAAATAAAATATCAAATAGAGAGACCTAAAAAATAACCTTGACAAAGAAAATTAAAAAAAATATATTCACGAAATAAGAAACTAAAATTACCTTGCAAATAAAAAAGGAAAAGAAAAAAAAAGAGATATTCATGAACTAATCTAATAAAAGTAGGTAAGAGGTCATTAGGTTACGTAGACTAACACAATCAAGCAATGTTCTTGAAAACAGTGGTAATAATACTCTCAATTTAAAAATAAACTTCATTAAAACTTATTTAAATAATGCATATATAAACTTTTTTATGAGCTAAAATTGAAAGAGATAGGAATGTTTAGTTTAAAATTTTCAAGAAATATGAGTGAAATTTACTTAAAATGTTGTTTTACACCACTATTATATTATTGCCCATAAGTAAGTAAAGATTTTAGTACATCATAAAGAGAGGGTAAAAGGTTCATTCATGTACAAAGTTGGAAAACGCAACTTGTTAGCACATAGAATAATGTCAAAGTATTATAATGAGTTGCCTATAGTGTATTAGCATGGTACTTTCTTTGATATTCTACGCATTAGACATGAATTACATAATCTTTCTTCTTTCATTTATTTCTCTCTTTAAATAAGAAAAATCCTATCCTATAATAGAGTGAAGCCAAAAAAACAATCCCATATGCCTTTAACAACCTTGCCGAACCTTCTAAAATTTTTAATATGTAGACAAGCCAACTTGAGATTTAGCATTAAATGTTTGCTTACAAGCACTTTGAAAGGCCTCAAATTCTGGCCAAAAAAGGGTGATAATTTAAGTCAGGCTTCTAAAAATTTTAAATACCCAAAAGCAAAATAAAAGAAGGGATTTAACTTACCAAGCCTTTTACCCTATTCTTCTTCCTCTTTCTCCAATTTTCAGCACCAAAGACCTAAGTTCCCAAATTTTCCAAGTAAAGAAACTGCCATCAAATCAACTATTAGTTGGACTAAAATCTAGGGGGAAGAGAGTAGATCAATTTTTTTTTTTCATAAACTCATCTTAGCCAAAACTTACTATTTCACCTTAAAACCAAAGCTTTAAATGCTAGCCATTGAGGTTTCTTTTTGTTTGCTGCATTATTCTTTCTCTCTCTCTCTCTCTCTCTCTCTCTCTCTCTCTATCTATCTATCTATATTGTAGGCTTCAATTCTTTTGAAGGGGCCAAATGGAATGAGATAAGGTTAAAGGAGTGAGGGATAGCTAGAAAGAGAAAAATAAAAGAAAATAAATGGGCTTGTACTCCATGGAGGCCATGTTTGGTATGCAAGAAATAAGATTCACTATTAGAAAAATCACTTTTTCATATAACATTTTAGATAGATTTTAAACAAATTTTAGATGGTTTTCAAATGGAATTCAGATGGAATTTCTATTTTGGACCAAATATATTCTATTTATAAAAGCCTTATTGCTAAACTAATTTAGTCTGAAAATCTCTCCAAAAATAATTTCAAACAAATTTTCAAATAAAAAAATTGTTTCTGACAAATTTTTCTAGTATTGTTTTGAATAGTATGACTAATTTAGAGATAGATTTTAGACAATCATAAATAATTTTTATTTGGTAACTATATTTATTTTAGATGAATTTCAAACAAAACAAAATTTTTAGATGAATTTTGGTTAGAAATTAAAAAGTAATTACTTAATTTTTAAATTTCAAACAAATTTATGATGGAATATTTATATATTTTAGACAAATTTTAGATAAAATTAGTTGTGCTTCTCAAACAGACTTAGGAAGGAAAACAAATTACTAGTGCAAGTCTTTTTTCATTTAATAACATTCTCTTTTCTTGTTTAACTATTTTCTTGTCTTGTTTAGCTATCTTACGTGCTTGCTTCTTATCGATTCACTCTTGATCCTTATTTTTTTAACCACAATAAAGCTCCCCCTGCATGGTTTTATCCACAGATAATGTGTAGAAAGATGTTCCAATAGAAGATTCTGCATTGAGATGTGATCATGTAGAACCTAAACCATAGACAACCCCTTTCTTCCCTCTAGGGACTACTTCTTTCCAAATGCTTAAGTCATCTGGTATAGACCGGCTTGTATGGGATAACTCTTCTTCTACGTCATCATTAGATAAGGTCATATGTGAAATATCTATCCTCTTCTTTTTAAAGTTCTCCTATAAAATCATGTCATTTTAACTATGACTAGTCAAACATTTAGCAAATGAAAAATTAATAAAAAATCATAAGTTAGCCAACATTACATGCTATGGCATTCTTAGATCTCTCATCAACCCAAGACTTAATCCTTTGTTGTATGAGTTTTAGTAAACACCTTTACAATATCAGGATCCACTCTTGTAGCTTTTTTTTTTTTAGATAAAATTAGTTGTGCTTCTCAAACAAACTTAGGATGGAAAACAAATGACTATGAATTTATCTATGTTTTGTTTTTTTTGCTAATTTTTTAGTTATGCTTCTCAAATAGATTTGGGATAACTATGAATTTTTTTTGACAAATTTTTTAAACTTGCTGAATTCTAAAATAGTAAAAAAATAACTTTTTTAACTAATTTGTCATAGTAATAATATTAAACATTCAAATTTAAATATATGAATTAGTAATACCTAAAAGACTAAATATAAAACATGACATATTATATAAAAGTTCAATTACAGTATGTGTCTGACAAAAAGAAAGTGAAAGAAAATATGAACTAGTTAATGGAAATCACCTTCACCATCCTCATCACTCTCATCCTCCTCTGTAGTTGGCGGAATGTTCAAAGTTTGTGATACTAGTGCAAGTCTTTTTTCATTTAACAACATTCTCTTTTCTTGTTTAACTATTTTCTTGTCTTGTTTAGCTATCTTACGTGCCTGCTTCTTATTGATTCGCTCTTGATCTTCATTTTTTTAAACCACAATAAAGCTCCCCCTGCATGGTTTTATCCACAGATAATGTGTAGAAAGATGTTCCAATAGAAGATTCTGCATTGAGATGTGATCATGTAGAACCTAAACCATAGATAACCTCTTTCTTCCCTCTAGGGACTACTTCTTTCCAAATGCTTAAGTCATTTGGTATAGACCGGCTTGTATGGGATAACTCTTCTTCTACGTCATCATTAGATAAGGTCATATGTGAAATATCTATCCTCTTCTTTTTAAAGTTCTCCTATAAAATCATGTCATTTTAACTATGACTAGTCAAACATTTAGCAAATAAAAAATTTATAAAAAATCATAAGTTAGCCAACATTACATGCTATGGCAATCTTAGATCTCTCATCAACCCAAGACTTATCCTTTCTTGTATGAGTTTTAGTAAACACCTTTACAATATTAGGATCCACTCTTGTAGCTTTTTTTTTTTTTTAGATAAAATTAGTTGTGCTTTTCAAACAGACTTAGGGTGGAAAACAAATGACTATGAATTTGTCTTTTTTTTTTTTTTTGCTAATTTTTTATTTATGCTTCTCAGATTGATTTGGGATAACTATGAATTTTTTTTTGACACATTTTTTAAACTTATTGAATTCTAAAATAGTAAGAAAATAACTTTTTTTAACTAATTTGTCATAGTAATAATATTAAACATTCAAATTTAAATATATGAATTAGTAATACCTAAAAGACTAAATATAAAACATGACATATTATATAAAAGTTCAATTACAGTATGTGTCCAACAAAAATAAAGTGAAAGAAAATATAAACTAGTTAATGGAAATCACCTTCACCATCCTCATCACTCTCATCCTCCTCCGTAATTGGTAGAATGTTCAAAGTTTGTGACACTAGTGCAAGTCTTTTTTCATTTAACAACATTCTCTTTTCTTGTTTAACTATTTTCTTGTCTTGTTTAGCTATCTTATGTGCCTGCTTCTTATTGATTCGCTCTTGATCCTCATTTTTTTTAACCATAATAAAGCTCCCCTTGCATGGTTTTATTCACAAATAATGTGTAGAAAGATGTTCCAATAGAAGATCTTGCATTGAGATGTGATCATGTAGAACCTAAACCATAGACAACCCTTTTCTTCCCTCTAGGGGCTAGTTCTTTCCAAATTTTTAAGTCATTTGGTATAGACCGGCTTGTATGGGATAACTCTTCTTCTACGTCATCATTAGATAACGTCATATGTGAAATATCTAACCTCTTCTTTTTAAAGTTCTCCTATAAAATCATGTCATTTTAACTATGACTAGTCAAACATCTAGCAAATGAAAAATTTATAAAAAATCATAAGTTAGCCAACATTACATGCTATGGCATTCTTAGATCTCTCATCAACCCAAGACTTATCCTTTCTTGTATGAGTTTTAGTAAACACCTTTACAATATCAGTATCTACTCTTGTAGCTTTTTTTTTTTTGCATTTTTCATAAGTTGAACAAATAAATTCGTAATACTTTATACTTAAAATTAAAATCACATAAGCAAATTATAGTCTTTCTTACCATCCTACATGCATGCTCACCCACAGATATAGAGCTAATTGTATGCAAGGAGCTACCTTGACTTGAAGCATGATTCGTTGTATTTGCTATTTACAAATTTTTAAATTTGTTTTTTGATGCCCAGTAATGTAGTTACTACCTCCATATTACCTCAGACATGTATTGGGGGGTTATAATTTGAATTCTTGTTGTAATTCTTCCCTTCCTGATACATCATACTCCTGAATCAAACATCTCCCTTAATGTCAAAATTTTGGTAGATCCTTATAGTATATTGAGGTTTCCATGTACAATACTTCTACAAATATTAAAAAAAGTTATATATACACACAAATGCACATAATATTAATAAGATTTATCATCCAATATTATTTTTACCTTAAATTCTAACCTTAGAGCATATCCTTAGTTGAGTTTTTTCAAGTTGGACAAAACCAATCAAATTTGCTCTTTATAGCAGAGGTCAAGAAATGTACAGTAGTTGATGGATTAAACCCATTAACAAATATTATAAAGAAAGATATATGCATGTATGTAGTAAATAAACAATATAGATTGCTAAATACAATTGTGTTCAAATACATACTCATTTCCATAAGGCTCTATTTCTGGAAGCCCTTTCTAAGCTACATATGTTTCTTTTTGAGAATTAGCTATTAACAATTGAGCATGTGGCAAAGTTGGTGATGATGTTGAAGGCATATGTGATGGTGTAGGTATAGGTGTAAGTGTAGGTGTGGGTGGGACATTTGGTGATGGTATAGGTGTAAGTGTAGGTAATGAGATGCACATTATCTTTAGGCAAACTTTCTTTCATAGCTCGAAGCATATCATCAAAGCATTGTTGTGACATATTATGGTTAGATTTAATACTCAATATTCTAATTGCCATGGATAACTTTGAATGGTCAACACACCCTTCCTATAATGGTCGCTGTGCAGAGTGCAACATATTATAAAATTTTTGAACTTTCATATTTAAAGGCTCTTCCATGTGTTGTTCAAAATGATCACTAAATCTTGGCCTAACAATATCAAAAACCATGATTCATATAGATTTCATTGCGAATCATCATCTAATGCATCACTACTAGTGGCTTCTAAATTTACATTATTAGCATTGTTATTGAAACTTAAGGCATTTATCCCATGTGAATCCCAATGCCAATATTTGGGCATGAAACCATGCATACACAGATCAACCAAAACCTCATTTGGAGTTAACAAAACTCTATTTCTATGCTTTCACATGGACATCTAAGTAAATTGTAAAGAACATAATTTTCGTAAAATGACGTAATAAGCTGTATAAAAGTAAGTTCTATGAAACTAGTTAGATAATGTCACAAAAAATTTGGGTAGAGTCCTAGACTCCTAAAAATAATAATTCCAGGCTCAGATGGAAAGAAAAATGAAGCTAGGACGATGAAAAAAATTATGATAAAAATTAACAAAACATAATGATATTTTTGTAAATAAGTGTAATTGTTAAAAAAACATATAGAAGAGCTTTTTAAATGAAAATTTTAACTTGCCCAAGGTTCTCAGAGGCCCTAAAAATCATAAGAAGTCTCGGCTGGTAAAGCCCCACCGACGTACATTTTCCAATGACGATGAGTTTGAACTTTGACAGATTCGTTTGAGATGGTTTTAGCTCCAATTTCAGTGATTCCAAAGGCATTTTATTAAATTAGAAATCTAAATTTTATAATGAAAAATATGATTCTAAAAAAAGAGCTAAAATAAAACTAAAATGAAATTGCCATTATGGAAGGACGAAATTGAAAATTTTAAAAAAGTGAGTTTCTTTAAGCTTCCACACACTTCTCCCATTTTTCTACCCTTTTTACCAAAAATACAGAAAAATAACAGCTCCTTTAGTCACACCAAGAGAAGGAGAAAAAGAGGAAGAAAATTAAATTTTCATACTCCATCTTCTTCCAATTTTGCTCATCTCCTTCCATGCTTTCTTTCTATGGATTAGTTGAGCTTTTTGGTTCTATTTTGAGTCCAGAACCTAAGGGAAGAGTTCAAAATCCTTATGGTGGAACAAACCAAGAAGAAAGAGCTTTGAAAACATACTTGAATTTAAGGTAAATTCTCACCTTGGTTGCCTTCTTCTCTTGCTTCTTCTTGGTGTGTGTTTTGGCCTCATATAGAACCATATGAGGGGGGAGTTTTTTGTCCAAAAACAAGAGAGGAACTAGGGTTTTAGACCATGAGGAAAAGAAATATGGCAAGAAATTGCAAGAAAAACCTATGAAAAACAAGATAAAAAAGTGTAGGCTTCTTTAGGGTTTTATGAAATTTGATTTTGTGTGAGTAATTCCTTGGCTATTTTAGTATTTCCTTGAGCTCCTAAGACTCTTAGAAAGCCTCCCAAGTGGCTCTCTGATCAAGAAAAATTTTGAAACTCCAAGAATCCCATTATTGCCTATAGGTTCGAGGCAAGCTAGGATGGATAGGGTAGATGATGTTTTAATTTGTTCTATCCTTGGTTTGGGACTTTATATGATGTTAGAATATGGAAGAAACTATTGAAAAAAATTTAGGAGTCATAGAATAGGAGATGGGATAATGGTGTCCATAATCATGCTTTGTGAAGCAACTTGATTCTAAGCTTGTGTGAATGATTGTGTGAGGGCTCCAAGGACTTTGAATGAGGCCAAGAGGCTTAGAAATGGAAAGAGATGGGAGTCTAGAGCTTGAATTGTGAAAGTTACTTCAATAGGCCATTTATGGGACCATTATGCCACTTATGAAACCATGTGTGTGTTTAAGAGTGAGTTTAATGTCTTGGCTTGCTTTAACTATGTAATTGTATGTTGTTTATGGTGTTTAGGTCAAGAGAACACCAACCCACCAAGGTGTGCTTGTGAGGCCAAAAAAAGGAAGGAGAAAGAGTAAGAAAAGCTTACATAAATTCAAGTATCTCTCCACTTTATTCTTCTTGCATTCTTGTGTGCATATGTATGTCATTGTATGCTTGTGTGTATTCTTGTGACTTGATGACATGCCACTTGATGCCTTGTTATTACATTGGTATCAATGTATTTCCTTGAATGGACTTGGTTGTGAAAATGGCTCATAAGGGTAAGGTGATACTAAAAGTCCCTTGATAAAGGTGAGGAGATGCCAAAAGTCTCATGGCATGGGTGAAACAAGGCCAAAAGTCTCTTGATAGGGTAAAGCCAAGTCAAAAGTTCCTAGGTCAAGAGTGAGGCAAATCCAAAAGTCCTAGAAATAGAGTGAAGCAAAACCAAAAGTCCCTAGAGCATGTTCTTAGCTTGAATGTGAATAAGTGGCATGGAAATTGTGACTTTGCATACTTTATAGTTGTCAAACCTTCCATTCATATATTTTAATGTGTATATGCCATAAATGTGTGTGTGAATGGGTGTGTAAGCTATTGAGATTATAGAAATCTCACTCCCCTTCCTTCCATCATTTTAAAATGTTTAGGTGGCACACAAGAAGGGAGAAATGCAAGCCAAAGAGATTAGGATGCTATACTTTGAACAAATTGTAACTTCTTTTGTATCTAAATGTCAAAGAGGATATATACATCATATTTTTGAGTTGTAAACTATTGAACAAATGTAAAATGATATATGAATATGATGTAGACCTTACATGACACCAAATCAATGGAATTATGCAAATTGGTTATTCAATAGTTTGTATGTGACTATGCATTAATGGATGTGAGATAGCGAAATTGAGATGCATAGTGTTTGGTACCACTTGAACAGTTCACACAAGTCATATTTATACTTTTAAATTTGTCCAAGAAGTGCCAAACATTAAAGAAGGCCAATTAGACAAAGTTAGTACTTCATATGGAGGAAAAATGGTTATTTTGGTGAGCTATACCACTTTTTGTCCAAACAAACTCTTCTTGGTTTACAATTTGGCATGCATCTAGAACTTGTTGATAGCTTTTTTGGAAACTAAAATGGGTATTATTTGGAGATCTATAGAATATTTGAAAATTTTTTAAAATTGGCTGAAAATTTAGAATTTGCCATTAGCACTGTTCATCTGGTATGAAATTTGTTCTCTATTATTCATGGAGAAAATGATGTCCAATTGCCACAAAATTTTACAAAGAGAAACTATACCTTTTCGTTAATTGGAAGCACCTCATTTAGATGTCTAAAGAGGGAAATATGAATTTTTAAAATTGCTGTTCTGTTTCAGGTGTACCTGTAGACCCTAGCTTATTTTTTATTTATGAATAGCACATATGCATTTATAAAATTTTCAAATATAGCACTATAATAAAACATTCTTTATTTTGGGTTGAATTAAAGGGTGAATAAAAGCTTTACTGTAATATACTCTATAGGATTAAAATTTGTCATCATATACTTGATACTATGATAAGACAATTACTTCTGTTATATATATATATATATATATATATATATATATATATATATCAAATCTGTCAAATTCTTCAACAGCATAATAGTTTTTAGCTTCAAAACTAATAACAGACTAAAGATTAACTTCAAAAGAAACTAAAATTCCAAGGTAAAGAGATATGAATCTTTCAAATCTGCCACTAAGATGGAATGAAAGTTGAAAAAAACTTTCAGATTTGTCATAAATGGCAAATTGAATGACTCAATAAAACAAAAACAAAATGATCTGCAAGGAAAAAATACAAATAGGCATTTATAAGATTTACCGTAGAAAGATAGGTTTGAGAGTGTTTATTCATAAAATATGAAGAAAAAGAAAAGAAAAGAAGAAAAAGGATGAGAAAGAAGAGAAGAGGAGAGAATAAAGAGAAATAAACACCACAAAGGAATGAAAACACTACAAGGGTGTAAGAATACCATAGCGCTAAGAGTAGCGTTGATACTATGGACTTGTTGCTCTTCTTGGAGGTTTAGACTTTAAGAAGAGGCAATGTAGGTACATAAAAGATGATGCCTATCTATTATTATCATTATTATTATTCTTATAGGATTAAAGTTACAATATTCTAATAACAACAATATTTTTTTGGCCCTAAATTTAGCATGCACACCTTGAGAACATATATGATTCACATTTCATTTTGTATCATAAATTTAATGATACCATGATTTGTCCTATAAGTGGTTGTTCCTATAGGGTGGAAATGAAATACTATAATCACAATATATATGCATATTAAGATATAACATAATATAGAAACTTGATAAATTGCTTATAATAAAATAAGATTAGATAGAAAACTTCAAAATAGTCTTGATTGTACTATAAGATTTAACTAGATTTGTAATATCCTGAAGAAGCTACGGAAGGAAAAAAAAAGGGGGGGAGGGGGTTTCTTTATTTTTTTTTCTATTAGTATTTATTTTATTTTCTTTATTTGTTTCCTTCATATTTTTCTTCTTCCAGAGCCTCCTCACTCCCGTATTTCCTCTTCTTCAGCTACTGTTGCTCTCCTCCCTGGCGTGAGTGTGTGAAGCTTCTCTCCTCAAGTTGCCGGCGTTTTCCTCCAGCGAAGGACGATTGCCGGCGTCACGTAAGCTTCCTCAGCTCCCTCACTACTGTTTCGGCCACAGCGACGCGAGGAAGAAAGCTGCAGCGCCGTCGATTCAGTAAGTGTTTCCCGTCTCCCACACTCCCATCTCCATTGATGCGCTGTGTTTCTCCCTCAATCCCATAGACTCCAGCTAATTTCCCCCATTTTCGGCCCTTCCCTGCTCCAAGGAACGAGAAGGATGGAGAGATCCTTTCTCCTCGGTTTGGCCGGCGCTGGAAAACTGAAAAAGGGGGGGTTTTTATTTTTGGGCTTCCTAACATTATGGGGTGTATAGAAATCCTTGAAATTTTACTCTCTTAGAATGATGTGTGAACTTAAAGGATAAAGTAGGATCTAAATGGAAAGATTAGGTTAAAGGTTGCCGCATATGAGTGTGGTTCTGTGAATAATAGGTTGTTAGATAGCTATTAGGGAATTGTAAATGTAAGTGTGATCATTGTGGACCTATGTAGTGACTTAGTGAGTTGGGTGTTATCAGGAAATACTATGAGCATTGGCAGTGAAGGAAATTGGCATTTCAAGGAGGAACCGATCACGTGCTAACATTAAGCAGTGTAAATAGTAGATTTCAAAGCACTTACTGTCACCATAAATCTTAATACTACTACCTTCTGCTCAAAATTGCTCTGAGTGAGATAAAATATTGCTTAGTAGGTATATATATATTTGTGTGTATGTGTGGGCTTGTTTTCTTGGCAATAACTTTAATCTGAGGGAGAAGTTGTTGAGAAGTAACCCTTTTGGTATTTAACTATTTTTGCCTTATCCTTACTTGTATTTGTATGTTTATTTTCTTTTCATTATTTTTATTATTATTGGTCCTAACGAGTTGTTAATATATATATATATATATATATATATATACACATATATATTATAACATTATGCGTTGATATTGATTGATCTAATTGCTATTAGTTGAATGAGTCTGATCTCTTTTAATCCAACTTCCTTGTATAAGCAAAGCATTAACGAAAAGTATATATTAAATAGTAGTAATTGGCTAATGACATATATATATATATAGGTATGTGAACTTAGAATTTTGGGTCTGTGTGTGTCTCGCCTATGAGTGTATGCTATTGTCCTCCATTTGACCAAGTCATGTGTTGTAAAGGAAGTTGGGTGGAGAAGGAGCTACCCGTTAGGCAGAGCCACCCAAGTGAGGCGGGTAAACGCTGCCAACGAGGTGTAGCCGCCCCCAGAACGGATGAACCCAAGCAAAACAGGGAAAGGGCTGCCAACACGGTGTAGCCATTAGGTGAATCTTCAGCAGGTGATCACAACAAGAGACTCAGGTTTAAATGGGTCCTCTTCCATATGACGGGTTGTGGGATTTGTTAAATTGTGAAGCGTGATGGTCTAGTTGTATATATACCTTAATTCTTTGGTTATGATTCTTGAATTAATTTTTGAAATCTATTATCTGCTCACTGAGTTTATCTCACCCCTTTCAAATTCTAAATTTTTCAGATAGCGCCTCTGGACCTGATCCACCTCCCTCATCTTAGGGCTGAGGCGTGTGGCGGTGAGCCTCCCTTTTGGAACTAGGGGCTCGAATAGCTTTCCTTTTGGTTTTGATATTTATAGTAATGAATTGAGGGTTATTTGTAAAGTATTTTAGGATTTGGCCCAGTGTTTCTGGATGATGTTTTCCCCTCCCCTCTTTTTGGTTGTTGATGTTTTGTTGACTGGTTAAAGAGAGCGGAGCTCTCTACTGTTGTTTATATTGTATTCTGACTGTTTGTAGAAATTTGGGATGTCCTATTTATAGGGGACACTCTGCCGAAATTTCTATAAAAAGCTAGTGTATCTTAAAGGGGAGTAAATTATATATATATCCACCAAGGCAGGGTTACACTTAGGGTATTGCTACTCGGTGTAAACCTCTGAAAAGTATCTGTTAAGATAGGGTAGAAAAATCGAACTGTAGGTATGAAGGACGTGTGCTGGTCACCCCTTTCTCTTTTAGAATGGGGCGTGACAAGATTAACGATGGAATGATGATAAAACGTCCTATCGCCAAACTAGGTCACCAATTAGTAATGAATTATTGCCCTTCCTAATTCAGATAGAGCAACCTCAGCCCAATAACGGTTTTACTTCATTTCTGAGAAATTTTATAGACAGTTTCAACTCAAAAAATTAAACTTCTGCACCGATAGATGTATCTTGAGGTTCTTATTTAAATTATTTATAATTCAATAGTTAAATTAGAAATTAAAAAATTAAGATGAGTCTTGGGATGCATTTAATTAAACGCGTAAAATACCTGCTTTTTGAGAAATTGAGTTTTTCATAAAATCATTTTAACAATAACATTGATCAAATTAGAAATTACAATGAGAGTCTCAAATGAATCTAATGTTAAAAATCCTCCATCAAGATAGAAACCTTTCATCGAATAAGGATCCAGCTAGAGAAAGTTACTACTATGAGGGGCCTCTATTCTTCCTACTTAGAAGTCACCAGCCACAAATGAGCTCCAAAGCCATCGTTAGGAATCAATGTGGAGTTTTCTAGATGACGGTTCCACTGGGAATCAATGCATCCTTTATTACTGTGACGATTCCACTATTTATGAAATACCCATCAGTTTCCCTCGCTGCTTCTTGTACATTGTCAGTATTGATGATCTGAAATTTGATATGAAATATTATATTTGCAAGGGAAAGCAAACATATGTTATCTTGAATGGAAATAGACTTGATGGCCAAAAAAACACATGGGGAAAGAGTAACTTTTTATCTAGTGGCATTGAATAAAAAGTAAAAGCCCACTCTCAATTCGTATTATTTACTTATCATGTTGCTGTAAATTAGAAAAAGGTACATGAAAATCATTCAAAAATACTTAGTATAGAAAAGCAAAAGATGCATACTAAGTTTTGTCGAGGCTATAAGTTTGATAACAAATTATGCCAAAAGTAGTTGGCGAGAGTGCAAAGACACACTCTTGATCAAGGCTTTAAATTATCAAGAGTTTATTGCATAATCTAATGTCAATAAAGCTGCCAGTTAGATAAGGTACTAATACTTTTTGGGCATAGAGAATTAATGAGAAATTTTATGATAGACCCAATTTATTAAAAATTAATTGAGAAAATTAATCATGAATTATGAGGGACACTTGTAATATTACCACCTTTAATATACTTAAAAATCTATTTATAATTAAATAGATTTATTTCTCTTTATTGGAAGAGTAAAAATCCACCAATATTCACAATCAATTTAAGTAGACTTGTTCATAGATTAAAAAGCCTGCTCGACCCGATATACTAGGTCTAAAAAAATGAATATGAATAAAAAAAAAATCTCGATAAAAAATTGGCTCATTTTTTAACAGTTCGAATATAAAATAAGTTAGGTTTGAGTCTTTTTTTTAAGCCTTACCCGAGTCCAAGCCCTACTTGTATTATAATTATTTTTATATATTATTAATAAATAATATTATTAAAAAAATTATTTATAACTACTAATATAAGTAAAAAATAATTATATAACATATATAATAATTATTATTTTTACTTTTACTTATTGCATAATATATTATTAGAAATAAACTATAATTCAAACAAAATAAATCAATAATCAATAATATTATTAAAAAAATTATCATATTAAAAATTTTTATTATCTTATATACACTCCAAATTGTTTAAATTTTTTAAGACTTAGGCTTGGGCCTGGCCCTTTTTCTAAAAAAAAATTATTTTTTTAATTTAATTTTTTAAAATTATAAATATTATATATTTTTATTTTATTACTTATTAGAATCACTCTTTTTGTTTTAAATATTAAATAGTCCAACCTATGATTAAGTCTAAATTCAATTACACCCAAAGAGGAGAGGAAATGATTTTACATTGACGAGTTTGATCTTTTTTCGAAAGGTTAAAATTTTTTATGTTGAATTAGATTGAGATATATGTGTATAATAATAAAATACTTATTTTACACAAATTTTTAAAAAAATTTAACAACAGAAGACTTTGACCTTTCAAGAAGTCAAACCCTCCACAATATTAATTGGGAAAGGAATAACTTAATTATAATATAAAACGGGAAAGTATAGTGCACGAGATAATAACCTTCACGTTGTCTCCAATTCGAGCATTTTTGTCAATTATTGCCCTTTTGGTATGAGTATTCTTGCCAATACCAATTGGAACGCTACCTTTGGCAACAAGTAACCTCTTATCAGCATCCGTCTGGAGCAAGACAATCAGAAAACCAATATTGCAGTTAGTTCTAATTATAATCAAAGCTAAGTCCAATCCCTGTTGAGAAAATTACATTCTAAGCAATGTGTCACCATTAACAAAAGAGAACTTCACCTCATAATAATCTGCCCCCATTAACAATGTGTCCTCTAATATTGCACCCTCAGATATCCAAGATCGCAATCCAACCACAGAATGGAGAATTTTACAGTTCTAGGGAATAAAATACAGAACATACGGTTAGATTCCCATAAATTACTCAAGCTGTTTATATTTAACATCATTATCAAGAGATATATAAACTTCATAAACACTCTGACGATAGCACAGGAAATTTTTAGATAGGTTTGTTCAAGGTTTTAAATTGCGGTTGCGGTTACGGGTATTGCGCATTGTTACATTGCGGATTATTGCGGATGCAAAAGGAACCGCATTCGTAATATTGCAGCCGTATCATGTGATACGGTTCGCATTTTAAAACCTTAGGGGAGTGTTTGGTTCAAAGGAGGGGAGGGGAGGGGAGGGATTTTAATAGAGGGGAGGGGAGGGAAGGGGTTTTAATGATATCTTGTTTGGTTGATTTGGAGGGGAGGGGAGGGGAGGAGTTTTAATGAAATCTTGTTTGGTTGAGGAGGGGAGGGGAGGGGAGATAAAATTAAATAGGCAATTATACCCTTATTGTATTAGAATTTTTAATTTTTTTTATTTTTATAAAAAAAGAATTTTTCTTACTTTTTATTATAAAAAATAATTTTTTATTTTTATTCAAAAAATATTTTTTATTTTTATAAAATATTATCTTAAACCCTATTAAAAAAAATAAGATTTATATTATATTTTAAATAAAAATAAGAGTGAGGGGCAATTTTGTCAAATGAAGATATAAATTTTCTCTCCCCTCCAAAAACCCCCACTTTTGGAAGGGAGGGTTTGGAGAGGAGGGGAGGGGAGAGAGTATTTTGCCTCCCCTCCCCTCTAACTTTTTCATACCAAACAAGGGGAGGGCCTCCCCTCCTTTCCCCTCTCCTCCCCTCCCCCCCAAACCCCTCAAACCAAACAGACCCTAGGTCTATTAAAAATTAGTAAACTAAATCATTGATAAACATGTAAGCACATTGTAAAAATAGATCTCACTAAAAACATATATTAATTTGTGTAAATATCTATCAACTATTAATTTAATCTACTAAATTTTTGCCAACTAATTGTATAAATTGTTGAGGTACTAAATACCTTAATTACACAGCCTTCACCAATAACGCTATCAGTGACCTCAGCATCAAGCATTTTTGATGGAGGCAAATATCGAGGTTGGGTGTAGATTGGAGAAGAACGGTCATAGAAACTGCAATTAATATATCGAAAACAAATAAGATATATATCACGACAAATCTATAACCATTAAAAGACATATTGACACTATTAAATTAATATACTTCAAGATAGAGTCATATCGTGTTTAATTTGTATCTTATTTATATGACACGACACTCTAAATTTTATTTAATTATATATTTTACCTGTGTTATGATTTTGATATCATATTATGTGTCTTATTTTCTTCAATAATATATTTAAAAAAATGATAATTAGTTACCTGAAGTCTGGCGCTGGCTTTTTGGTGATTCCTAGGTTTGCATTATAGAAAGCCTCGATTGTACCAATGTCCTCCCAGTATCCATCATATAAGTAAGCTTGGACCTGTGGAGATTCAAAAGAACTATCAGACCACCGAAGATTATAGCTCTTAACAGCAGCATTTATACAGTTTATGCAATGTTCCACTATGAAAATTTTATAAAGTTTATACCAAAGATACTTGTAATAATTCAATATGTCAACATAAAAAAAGAAGGTCAACCGGCTGGACATTTAGTGCACAAGTCAGAGCTGATTATAGCTAGAACTGGGAGAAGAACACATAAAAATATTACAATATTATTTATCAGGTGAACATGCTTTCAAGACCATATCATACATACAAGGAAAGAATAGGAAAATTTTTGTTATGGTTATATATTTGGGAGGAACACGTACTTTCATTCCCGTGGAAGTTGCACCAGGAATCACTTCACTTCCAAAGTCATTTGCAGAAGGAAACTTGTCTCTTAGCAGACTCAGCATCACATCTTTGCTGACAACATAAATACCCATGCTAGCAATGTGAGGCATTTCCTTTGCTCTCTCATCATCAAGACCCAAGATTGTAGTGTCAACCTAGTAGAGAATGGTAGTAACACCAGATACTAATTGCATAGGTAATAAATAAAAGAAAATTCTATTCTGATTCATATCATATAGGCGAATTTTTAATTTAGTTATATATAGATTATTTATTTCAACTTGATCCTTCAATTGTTAGTATACTTGCTATGTTATAATTCCATTCAATCTCTGGTTAAAAATTAATGTCAAATTTAATAGTCTGTTTACTTGGACGTCAAATCTGATGCAAGTTAATGATTGAGTGACTAACCAGAAAAACTAATTTTGTGGAGGATTAAGTTTATCGAGCTTTCTCGGACTAAAATAGGATTTTTCTTAACAAATGACAGAAAAACATAATAATATATGGGTTTACCGTCATAGCCTTGAGTTGTTCTCCTTTTGGTTTCTCAGCAAATTCAATTATGCGTCCATTGTCATCAATCTTCATCAGACCGAATGCCGAGGCGCGCTTTTCATCCATTGGCAATGCTGCCACAGTGATATCGGCACCAGTTTCCCTGTGTGCTTGGATAAATCTCTCATAATCCATTCGATATAAATGGTCACCAGCTAGGACTAGGAATTCCATAATGTTTTGCTCCTCAAAAAGCCATAAATATTGCCTCACAGCATCTGCAGTGCCCTGCAATGATGAAATCATGTTTTACTAAGTTTCAATTCAATTGACCTTGAAGACCATTCGGAAATTTTATAAAGCTCCGTTTGTTTTGTTATCTGACAGAAAAAAATTTTCTTACGCTTGTTTTCGTCCAATCTTTTAAGGAAATTATTTTTCAAAACAAGTAAGTAGTTTACCGGTTATCACTGTACTGTTATTCATAGCAGGCCAACATTGCCATCAAGTTTAACACGGGTTGCACTTTGGTCCACATTGAGCTTGGTTGAAGCTCAGACTCAAATATTTTTATACGAGCTCAAATAGAAACTTCGAAAGTGATATGAGCTCAGATTTGATATGAACTTTTTTATTCAGGCTCAAATGAAAATTTTGAAAGTGAGATGGATTTATGCTCATGGTTAGGCCTAAAAATTACAATATAGACATAATAAGTTGGAGCCTAAATTTAAAATTTCAAAATGTTTAGACTTGAATTTAGGCTCGGATATAGGCATTTTTATATAGGTTGAATTCAAACCAAAATAACAAGTCTGAAAATGAGTCATTTTTGGATCAATTTTTTATTCGTTGTACGCCCAGGCCGAAAAAGAATTTTGGAAGCAAATCGTATTTAAGCTTGAATCCGAATTTTTTTTTTCAATTCTACAAACCATCATCATAAGCACTAAAACTTAACTCGCCGTTATTGCTCACGTTTCATCACTAACTATCGATTTGCCCCTATTGTCTATTATATATTTCAAACTTGATTTTTTGTTTGGTGTACATAATCCAAACAAAAACATTGTATAACATTGTCACAGAATTATTTTTTTGTTAAGAAAAATGTAATAAAAATCATTTTTCAAACTATTTTTTCCCCACAAATTCAAGAAATGAAGCCAAAATGTCAAGTATAAGCAGACAAAAAATATACCATATACAATGTATATCTACCTTATAAGATATATCAATTATAAAGAGACTAGAAAAGAGAGGAATAAGGCTGTTTTTATCACCTGAAACCAATTTGGATTCTCAGGGCTTTGCTGAGCAGCAAGAACCTCAACAAATCCCTTGCTTTTGTAGCCACTCATGTTGCTTGAATATGCCCGTGAAAGGTGACGATTGAGGGATGCAGAATTGAATTGTGTGAGAACATAGATCTTTGATATGTTGCTGTTCAGGCAGTTGCTTACAGGGATATCAATCAGCCTGTAGTTTGCTCCAAGAGGAACTGCTGGCTTTGCCCTCTTCTTGGTCAGTGGATAAAGACGAGTCCCAGCACCACCTCCAAGTATAATGCCTAGTACACTCTGAATATTATCATCACAATGCACCACGTTGACATTGTAGTCAGCCAGACCCATATGAAAAAATAAAATAAAAGATTTAATAAAAGACAAAAAATTTATATTCAGCTAGTTATATTTTGATATTAAGTTCTTTAATTAAAAAATGACAAGTACATAATTTTTACAACTCAAAATTATATGACTGGGTTTTAAAATTTTTTTTCTTTTATATAGGTTATAATTTTATTAAAGAATTTGATCATAAAAATACAAGAATTGTAATTTATATCCAATTCTTTAATAAAAGGTTGAAGTTTTAGTTTAATCTATTCTCTTCTCACGTAAGATTATGCTTAAAAATCGAACCATTGACAGCCAATAAGGGTGATTCAAAATTCATTGTTCAAAGTGCAATTGAACTAATAATAAAATTTATTAATGTATATTTTAATAACATATATTATATAACATGATAATATATTATTAAAAATAAATCAATAATTTAACAGGAAAATGATGAAACATTATTAATATATACAAATTAATATGTATGAAATATTATGACTATTTTTATTACATATAAAATAAGTTCATACACTCAAATAATATAATGTATATTGTACAATAGTCAATAATCGTTTTAAAAATATTTTTAATGAAAAAGTAAAATACATGTAGTTATCATTTATATTCTTAGAAAACGACAAAATGATATTATAACCTAAAATGTAAAAAATAAGTGAACCGTTCAAACCAACACTCGCTAAATTTTAGTCAGTTTTGACCAGTTCATCGTTTATAACTTTCTGTTTTCAAAGATCATCCATATTAGTTTGTTGCTTTTCTAATCCCATCAATTAGTCCCCAATTTCAAAATAATGTCTAAGAATTACCCAAATCCCAATTTGATCTTCTTTTCTTGCGTCAAATCCCATTAATTTGAAAGGACCATAACAATGGAATTATGTTCCAATGTCACCTAAAGAAGAATATACACAAATTTTATTGAAATTTGTAAATTTGACATTCGCTTTTGTTCATTTCCCTTTATGCTCTAAACTAAACAAAAGCCACTTCAAAGAAGCTCAACTCACACGGCTAGCGTCAGGATAGAGACACGTCTGAGTCTGAGTGTTCGTGGAAGAATCAGAGACGGCCTTAGGACTGACGATCACCGGATTACGTCCAAAACTTCTTCCTCTCACTGAAACATCAGAAGTCATCTTATTGCCAGAAAGCTGTGATGCTGTGAATGACAGGTTCCGTGACATGGCTCTGTTGCTCACATTCGATGAAGATGCAGATGAAGATAAAGATGACGATGACGATGATGATGGCGGCACCTTAAGGACAGTGATTGCAGCCATAGACGCCATTGTTGTTGTTGTGTGTTCTCTCACACTTCTTCACTGTAAATTAAGAGTGAAGGAGTGTGTGCTGTGATTTTGAGAGTGCATGTTTGTTATAAGGGGAAAAGATATTTATTTAACAGGGACGACAGATATTATTTGGTTTATTATTTTATTAGGAAATTTGACATTTTTTTTATTAATGGGTCACACCACATGAAA
Organism: Erythrophleum fordii; assembly: GCA_032878935.1. Lineage (NCBI taxonomy): Eukaryota > Viridiplantae > Streptophyta > Magnoliopsida > Fabales > Fabaceae > Erythrophleum > Erythrophleum fordii. The sequence continues at coordinate 30,575,845 of JAVQMF010000058.1, read as the reverse complement.
AATTAGGGAATTTTTTCAAATATTTATCATTAATCATTAATATATTTAAATGTCATTGTTAATTATGAAAGATACAAATAAATAAGAGTTCTTTTTTTTTTAGAAATATTTATTTTAACTGACCAATCATCTAATTATGCATATGTCAAAATATCTACAATAAAATCTTCATCAATTTTCACGGAAGAATTGGTCCATTGAATTGAAATAGTCAATAAACTAGAAGCAGAATTCAATTATGAATTAAAAATGTTGGAAAATTGTAATATATACTATTTTCTTTTGTCTAGAGATAATTTCATATTATCCTGTTATGTATAACTATGCATATGTTAAAATATCTACAATGAAAATTATATGCCAAGTTTTACTGGAGAGAATTGGTACATTCACTGAAATAGTCAAGAAACTAAACAGATACCTGAGTTTTTTATTATCTTATTTATTCATTTTATTATTTTTATTTTTATTTCTAGGATCTACTCATATTTTTTTAGTTTCTTTACTTTAAATTATTTTTTAAATGAAACTATCCTGAACAAAATATGATTTTCAGATTCACATTAACCAATAATGAATCATGCACATATGTTAAAGTATTTTTTTAATAAAATCCATATACCAATTTTTACATGTTTCTGGAGAATTTGAATTTAATCGAAATCATCATATCATATATAATATAAATTGGGATGCACACAATGGTAACAGGTTGATGGCAGGAATTCTAACAAATAATAATGTATCGGATTTGCAACACATCTATCTTAATTAAATTGTGTAATTATATATCTATATATATATATATTGGTTAATATATAATTCTTTATTTTTGAGAAGAACATAAATAGAAGAAAATTAAACAAATAATTAAAGGTAATTGTTGATACGGAGTGAACTGCTAGTTGAACTTGAAACTAAAATTAGCCTAGTTGTTTACCTATAAACTCTTATATACGTACCAATAGGAATTATCACTCTGATAATTTTTTCTGAAAGTTATATTTCATTGAATATATGTGCTTTATTTAATCTGTTTCTTTACATTAGTTAGTTGTACCCGTGTTAATTCTGTTCGCTCTTTGCAATTTATATCCATTTACGTGTGAAAGTTGATGACCAATGAATAGGAATTTCCATTAATAAAATTAGACCGTTGAAATCAAGTTCTCATGCCACTGTTTAAAGAGTACAACATTTCTTTATATATAGTTCCCCAAAATCGCATTGGATATTTGGGGCAACACTCAATATAATTCAGTACCACAAGCAAGAATATTACACTTAAGAATCTTAAGCAGGCGTTGGTCCTATGAAATCAACAAAAACTACTTTTAAATCCTAATATTTTTTATTTGTTTGAAATTATTCCTAACATCAAATTTCTTCAATAAAATGCCTCCATAAAATAAGAGATGAAACAAATTCAACCACATTACTTCTATTTGATAGGGAAACAACACGTGCAAGGATTGCACAAAGTAAATGCTAATATCTTTAAAATATAATTATTGCTAAATTAATTAGTGTTATAATTATATTTTTTTATTTCAATTATCATTTTTTTGTTTCTATTTCTTATTTTTTATTTACCTAATTGTTAATTTTTGTTTATTTCATTCTGTTATAGTTTAATTAATTTAAGTATATATTTATATTTATTTGTAGACTCTTTATACTAAAATCACAATCTTTAAAATATTAGGAGACAACATCTTAATGATCATAAAAAGATAATAAAAGATAAGTGCTCTAACTTTATATTAATAAAATACTTTCAAATTTAAAACCTGTTGGTGGGCCCCAGGCATTTTAGGTTTTGTGCGTCTGAACTTAAGCTACGCCCAACTCCGTTTTGGTCCATTGTCAAGGGCTAAGATTCGGCCCAACCCTGGATTTAGCCTAAAAATCTTCTTTTATCGGGAGCAATGTCAGCTCTCGTTCATAATCCGAAAGATATGGTTTTTGGGTATTTACTTTTAGCAATTAAATATTTTTTTAATAACTAAACATCACATGAATAAGAGTTTTTTTTAAAAAAAAAAAAATATTTTGATTATTTTTATTGAAAAAAATTTATAACAAATATCTAAAATATGTTATTTAAGTTTGTCAACTAAAAATAAAATACTGTTTGTGCAACATTGGTGAATTGAATTTTTGTTTGAGTTCCTAACCTGACAAATTACGATATTGGTGTTTCTTTCCAGAAATTATTTTTCCTTTTATTGTTTTTAAATATTTAACAAGGATTTTGAGATGAATTTCTAGCAAGCTGCAACAAAATGGACTTAAACTAAAAAAATGTGAAAGAATCAGATTGGTTGAATTAAGATCCGAAGTTGGCTCCTAAATTTGATTTTATGCAACAAAATAGGAATTTAGTAAAAACTCTGAAATGTTCATAAATTAATTATATTTGATTTTTTTACTATATATATATATATATATATATATATATATATAAAGAATTTATTGAACGGGAAAAAATGGCTGAGACTTTAGGTGTGTGTTTGGATTGATGGTAAATAGAATTGATTTTGGTAAACTTAGGGCCTGTTTGAAATTGTTTTTGTTTTAATATTCTTAAAATAGATGTTTTTTAAAACAAATTTTGAGAACAAAAAAACCAAAAAATCCGTTTGAATCATTATTTTGAAAAGTAGCTGTTTTTTGTTTTTTTGTTTTTTTCTGATTCTGCAGAACAAAAATTACAAAATATAAAAAAAAATGTTCTGATTTTTCTGTTTTTAAAAACAAAATTATGTTTTTTTGCTTTACAAAACACTTCATTAAAAACACACTATCAAATAAGTTTTTTTTTTGTTTTTTTGTTCTTAAAAACAAAAAACTGTTATGGAAATAGGAAATCAAACAGGCCCTTTATTTTGCAGAATTAATTGTGTAAAAGTGGGTTTACTTAAATGTGATTTATGTTTGGAAACTTTAATTAAAAAGTAATTTTGTTAATGCACCTTCAATGCAACTAAGCTTGCATTTGCAAGAAATAAGTGTGAGTTACTTCAACCCAACGTAGTTTTCAAACATTCCAAAATTATAGTGCAGTATGATGAATGCAAATCCAAATATGTTATAAACGAGTTTTTTTTGTACAAACTAAGGTTTGGAGCAAAAGGTGGATGAATGCGAAACTAAACACACACTAGATCCCAACCTGTACTAGCGTGTGTCTCATAGCGATTTTACATAGCTGGCAGCAAGTAAGCGTTTGGAGTTGAAGAAACTAAACTCTCACAATACTATGGTTTTTCAATGATTTAAATTGGTTTGGTTTAGCAAATTAAACTAATCGAATCAACTTAATTAATTATGAGAAAATTTTACTTAATCAATTGAATAAATTTGGTTGTAATTAAATCAACAAAATTCAGTTCTTAATCGATTTGAATTGAATGAGGGTTTGTTTTTTAAATAAAAAAATTGTAACCTTTGAAAAGTTCATCAATTCCTATTTCATTAATCTTGTACAAGAAAAAAAATACACTTCAATACATTTTCAAGGAGTGAAGATTGTTCAAGAAATTGAGAAGGGGAAATGTGTTAGGGATTAGAGTCTTGGCTATTGACAACTTGACCTAAAAATGTAAAATAAATATTATATATAAATTATACAATTTTTATAGGTTAAAATAGTCTTCTAATTCTTTAATTTTATTTGTTATTTAAAATTTTTATACGTGAATTGTCTTTTCTTCTTTTTTATTTTTCTTTTATTAATTACTGACACATAATGAAATGTAAAGTACAAGAAATCCAAAAAAAAAAAAAAAGAGTTATAGAAAATATCATCCTTGAACTTTTGTAATGGATTGCAACTTAATATCTCACCCTTCTAGAAACATTCATACTTAGAAGTACAGCTACCTTCCTGATATATCTTCCAATCCCAAGGGGTAATTATTCAAATTTATATTCTAGTAATATCTATAAAGTGAATAACAACTACTATTTTATTTTAAATTTTAGGGACCAAGTGATCAGGATAGCGAACATTAAGCAGTCAATGATAGTCACTCCTCATAAGAATTGCTTTATTATATGGATGAACTTCATATTTGTATTGCTTGTCTACAAATTAATGGACCATCTATGTCTTTTTAATTTTAATGATATTATGCCCATTGTTATTGTCATATGACTATTGTTGAATATATTTCTAAAAATTGTTATTGAAAAATACTTGCTAGATTAGTTCAAATTTAATGTTATGTATATGTGACAAAGTTAACTATCATAATTATGGGGTTGTTGGATGGTAGTATATGATTACAAAATTAACTACGATTATCATAGTCATGTTTGTAAAATATGGACAAAATAGGAAATAGCCATAATTCTCTGAAACCGTGGCTATGTCAGAGTCTTAACCATGGTTTACTTAAACCATAGTTATGTCGTGTCTTTGCCATGGTTAATAAATCGTGGTTAAGGCTCTAACATAGCCACGGTTTAAGAGAACTGTGGTTATGTCCAATTTCTCCACGTTTAGATTAATCATGGCAATTGTCTGGTTTAGCCATGATCTTCCCAATGGTTTTATAAAACCGTAGTTAAATTTGTCTCCACGAATACTTTAACCATGAATTAAGTAACCATGGTAAGGTAGTTTAACCATAGTTATAACTGTGGTGAAGGTCACTAAATAACCGTGGCTAAATCAACAATTTTTTGTAGTGATGGTATTAATTGTATATGACATATATTACAGGACCACATCATCACTCTTATGTCAGGGGAAATATATTATAAATAATTATGTCTTATGGTGCCAACAAGCAGAATAAGGAAAGCCATGCAAAATATCCTTTTCTCTTTTTTTCTATAATCTCAAGGTTACAAACATGTTTGAAGGCTCAGCAGCTCGTTGAACGGCTTCCAAAATCAATTCTTTCATAATCATTTCTTAGGTAATGAATTCTCTTTAACATTGATACTCTGATGTAATTAATATAAATTCTCATAATTACACAAAACTAAGTATAAAGTGCAATAAGTAATGCTGGTGCACTTACTGAGATCATTAATACCCTTACGCAAAAAACTTAAGTAAATACACGCTACGCCTTCAAAACAAAATTTGCATAAAAGCTATAAATGCAAAATATATTATAATTTAATCATATGCAATTATTTAGGAAAAAATTAATTATCAATTAATAAGTGTCAATTACAACACTCTTTTAAGCGTCAGCCTGCAGCCCATAACTTTTAAGTATGCAAAATTTGGTTAATAAGCCTCTAGACCTTTTTCAAAACCGCTCCTTTACTGGATTTAGAGTTTCAACATGTAAAGGCTTATGATATGGAAAAGGAAATAAACCAAAACTCATATAACTTATCAATCTACAGCCTATAAGTGAAAGGAAATGGAAATTTGGTACCTCCAGATGTCCTTAGGAAATTAACTCAGGAAAAGGGAATTTGTACCCTCACACGGCTTCCTCGCTTCCTTCTCAAATCTCGATCTTTATAGGCAAACATCAATAGACAGTGCAAAATTTTTGTAAGTGCCTAATAAGTTGAGAGCTTTAAAATGCATAATTAGGTAACGAGGCATCTTCAGAGTTCGAGAGAGCTAGAGTTCATACGTGTGAAATTCACTTGCAGGTATAGAGGGCGAGAATAGAAAGAGACAAAGTGCAAGAATGGAGACACGAAAGTAAAGAGAGCGAGAACGTCGATCGTCGTTATCGAAGGCTGCATGTTGCCGTCCAAGCTGCTCGCTGCCATCTAATACTCGTCCTTGTGTCCTAGCAGAACTCCAAGCCACGGGCAACGAGAAACGATGAAATGAGTGTGCATCTGAACATCTGAACATCTGAACTTGTGTCTAGTTCTAGTCAAGAGTCTTTCTCTTTTTCTTTTTCTTTTTTCTTTTTTGTTTTTTACTTTCTTTTTTCCCACCGCTGAGTGGATTCCATGTTTTCATTTAAAATGCAAGAAAAAAAAAAACTCATAAGACTTCTACGACAGCATAAAAATAAATGGCGTTAAGAATTTAATAAATTTTACTTAAAATGATTTTAATGAGATAAATTTCATAATTAAAGGATTATTTTAAAACAATTTAAATTTAAGTGACAAATTTAAAATAATAAATAAAGTTAAGTGATCATACCATCATTTTAACCAATTTTTATATTATGAAAGCAGTAATCAATTGATTCAATTTTGATTGAATGTAAGACATGGACATCCAATAACTGATTAAAAAAAATTGATCTAATTAAAAAATTGACAACAATTATGTAGGATTTTTAAACAATTGATCTAATTAAAAAAATTGATATTGATCGGTTTTAGTCAAATTGAATTGAATCTATTTAGTTGGAATTAGATTTGTTTAAATTTGAATAATCCAAAATAATACCTCAGATACTATCTAGGGCCTAATCTCAATTATGCAGGATTTTCAAACAATTGATATAATTAAAAAAAATTGATTTTGATCGATTTTATCAAATTGAATTGCATCTATTTAGTTGGAATTAGATTAGTTTAAATTTGAATAATCCAAAATAATACCTCAAATACTATCTAGGGCCAAATCCACCACTCTCAAATAGGCTTTCAAGCTTGATATATAGTTTAGGTCTACAAACATATTCTTAGTGATTGGGTAGTTCATCCATGAGATTCGGGGCAGGTACGTTCATTGGCTAACTTGACCCATGAACGTTCATTCATTGATACTCATTGTAGATGATGACATTATAGAAAATTTTAAATGCATTTGTTCTACTTTAAGACTTACGATGAGACATTCTCTACAAGAAACAATAGAATCCATGAGGACATGTCAACTAACCTTTTCTTGTTATAGAAGTTTCACTAATTAGCGACAAATTTGTTTACTTACTAATCCATTGCTAACCCCAGATAGTGAGGGAAAATCTCTTGTCATTCTATCTCTAAATCACAACCAATGTTTCCTAATTTTTTTTTTTCAAATTACTTTCTTATTAAGAAAGGATTTTCCTTAGCTAATACCTTACTAATTGAGATTTTTTTTTTTAAAGTTTGTCACTAATTCATCACTATTTTGAAATTCACAAATCCTAGATAGCATAAGAAACAACTTGATTTAAAATTTGTCACTATTTCTAACGTTGAGCGAGGAATCCAAGAAAGCAAAGCTCTACTTGTGTTGGAGCAAAAGCCCGAGAGGTGCTTTATAAACAAAAAGTTCAAATAGCGAATGAAACATTAGTTAGAAAAATTGTAAAATCAGTTAGAAAGATTTTTTTTTCTGACTCAAAAGGAAATTGAAGCATCATTTACATTTTTGCTAGATGGTAATTAGTTATTGATTGATTTGTAGTATTAAGACAATAAGTTTCGAGAAGTTTGCAACGTGTCTAACTTGTTCAGAGTGGTTGCAGTTTTTTAGACTGCCTTAAAATTGGTCAAATTGTTTGATGGATTTTCAGTTGGAACACCTGTTTTTTTTCAAATCATATTGCTTCATATATTTTTTTTTCCCTTCCCTTTCCTTTCATTTCATTTTTTTGGTTGCTAGAATTCTGCTTTCATTTCTTTAATCTATAATTATATGTATATCTTAAATTGGATATTTTTTATAAACTAATTTTTTCATTAATAATTAATACTATTTATTTCTTCATTATTACTAATTATATATTCTTTTTCTATTTTAAATTTTATCTCTACACTTCATTCTTTCTCTTCATCTTCATCCTCCTATATAGTCATTCTTCCTTTTCCTCCTGTAAATTAGCAACGTACATTAGAAAAAAAAAATTGACATGCAAAGAAAATCAAAAACTCAAATTAATCATAACAAAGAATGAAGCTTCATTCCAAATCAAAATAAAGAAAATATGAGAAATTGATAAAATAAAATTAACATACAAAAACAAAACAAAAAGAAAGAAGATGAAGAGAAAATTAGCACACTCAAGCTTCACCTTCAGGTGCAGAAAAATTAGAACGAATACAACTTCAGACACAAAGAATATGAAGCCGTGAAGTGAGCAAGATTTTAGAAAATGAAAACAAAATGTTAATGAAGAAGAAAGAATAGAAAAATAATCTATATATAGAACAATAATTTAAATTAGTGTGATTGAAATTTTTAAAACTTCCAAAATTTGCTTCGTGCTAATTTTGACAGGTTCGGTCAACTAAAGTCGGCTAAAGTTAAGCTGGAAACATGATTGCCATTAGCACAACTTGAAAAAAATCCTGTTGTTTGACTAAAATTGTTTATAAAGCCATGTGAATTGTAGCTTTTTCTATAAATTGTAGCTTTTATTTATTGTTATAATTTTTACTTTTAAAAGTTAGTTGGAAACTAAATTATAAATTGAAAAAAATAAAAATAAAAGTAGTCAAAAATAAGTCAAACAATTCAATGAGTATTACTGACATTGTTATAGTGCCTCCCTTTTTGTTAACATTTGTTTCAAGGATAAATGCATGACAAGGTCTAAGCTCATACACATGCTATACATGCATCTTTTTTTGTTAAAAAATAGAGAATGATAAGTAAGCAAGTTTTGTATGTTGTAGAATGACCAAATGATGGCATTGAACTCCTACTTTCATGTCTCATGCAAAGAATGTAACCCCTAACACTAGATCATGCCATGCTTAGGGAATAAATAGAAGATAATAAATGAATGTGTAATGAAGCTAAATTTTGGCATAAAGCTTATAGGGAGGCCAGGAATTTTCAACTTATTTAAACCTCTATACCTTATATTAGTTATGAGCTAAACTTAAGGGCTTTCATGGGTGCTAAGTAGTAACTAATTGACTTTAGGTTATGATTGACTTAAATGAACTTAAAAACTTCCTAACACAATTATGAAGGCAAATGAACTAATCCTCATCTTTCCAACATCACCCAAAGTCTCTAATAGCCCCCTTAAGGTCCTTGAAAGGCTTGGAATCTTGCCTAGAAGAAAAGTGGCTAATCCTCCAATGAGTAACCAACTACTTATAAACTAGCAATTGATCAATCACTTACTATAACAACTAGAAAAAAAAAAGAAAAAGAAAGAAGAAAGCTGAAAAATTTTGAAATCCTAAAATTTTTCTAAGTCTTCTGGCTATAGCGAAAATGCTTCTAGCTATAGCGAGTACGGGCATTCTATACAAAAACCAGAAAGTTGCTCATCGTAGCTTACGCCATAGCGAAAGCGAGGGTCTGGAACTGATACGTGCTCGCCGTAGCGAAAGTTAAAGCTTGCTATAGCGAGAGTTAGTCTGGAAAAGCGTAAAAAGAGAGTTTTTGACTTATTAAAACGTCCCCATTCATTCTTTCTCTCTTATTTACCCTAGACTTTGACCTAAAGAGAGAAAAGAGGCGTGGAGAGTGAAAGAGACCAAGAGAAGGAGGAAGAACAAAGGAAAGGTAAGCAAGCTTCTCTCTTTTCTTCCTAGAAACTTGATCTGCTCTCTTTGCCCTCTCTTTCTATAGTTTTGCTTGTGAAATTAATTAGGTCTTAGGCATGGGTCAAAAGAGGGAAAGTAGAAAACCACTATTAAACCCCTTTGTTTTCCTTGAACATGTTGATTCTACTACCATGAGAGCTTAAAAGAAAAGAAGAGTTGATGAAACACTAGAGAAAGAGAGAGAACCCCTAGGTTCTTATATGCTAGGAGGCTTTGCTCTGAAGAACCTTTAATAGATATTGAGTTACATTCTAAGAGAGTAATTCCATGCTCTTGATTGTGTCTAGGCTCAAGAGAAGCACCTCCATCAAGGTGTGAGTGTGAAACCAAGAAGGGAGAAAAGAAATTGAAAGGGAAGGCTTGTGTTAACCTATAAGGTAGCTCTGTCTCCACTCTTTCTTGTTGCATTCTTGGATGTAATAGTCATTGTATGCTTGTGTATATGCTTATTGTGTGAGATATGCCATATGTTATTGCCTGGATGCATTGGTACCGTTATGCTCATGTATTGGATTGTGAGAATTACTCGGGTGAGGTAATACCAAAAGTCCCTTCAGATGGGTGAGGTAGAGCCGAAAGTCCTTTGAGATGGGTGAGATAAAGTCAAAAGTCTCATAACCGAATGAGGCCAAGTTAAAAGTCCCTAAAATCGGGTGAGGCCATCCAAAAGTCCTTAAACTCAGGTGAGGCTAGACCAAAAGTCCCTAAAGCTTACTTGTGGCATTGTTGTGATTTTCATGGCATGAGAATTATGCATTACATGATTGAGAATGGTTAGATGCTTAATTGCATGCTTTGACTTGTTATATGCCTTGATTGCTTCTTTGAATGAGTGCATGAACTACTGAGATTTCATGAATCTCACCCCTTCCCCCTCCCATCTTAACATGTTAGGTGGAACTCAAGGAGAACCAAGTGCACACCAAGGAGCCTAGAAGCATGTTTAGCTATATGATAGCTTTATTTTGGTCTTTTGATATAAAGTGGTGCCAAAATATATATGCACCTACTATTTTTGAGATGTAAATATTATATCAAGTGTAAATGTATGGAAACATGATGTATAAACTATGTAGAGAGCCAAAGTAATGAAAATGTGGGATTTGCTCTTTTTATGGCTTGTATGTGATAGTGTATTTTGGCCTGTAACATAGTGAGTTTGGAATGTATGATGATTTGGACCACTTGGAAATGTTATGTAGACTATTTTTATGCTTTTAAACTTATCCATGAGGTGTGAGAACATGTAGGAGGCTACTTGGACCCACTTTGAACCATTTTGGGTGCCAAAATTGTCAATTTTGTGAGCTTGGTCAAAGTATGACCAAATGAGCTCTTCTTGTTATGAAATTTGGCATGCCTCTAGAGTTTGTAGAAAGCTTCTTGGGAAGCTAAAGTGGGTAATATTTTGAGGTCTAGAGAATATTTGGTGAATTATTGAAGTTTGGGAATTTTAATGTTTTGGTCAATGTACTGTTACCATAGGTCCGAAAATAAATCCATGTCATTCATGGACCAAATGGAGTCCAATTGTCATGACATTTTAGAGGCATAAACTAGACATCTATAGTGACCTATACCAACTAGAATCACCTAAATCGGAGGTTTGTAGAGAGAGAATGAACCTTCTGAAGTTCTGTATCAGCATCAGGGAAGCCATCCGACCTCCATTATTGTTCCATCAGTTTTCGAGGTCTAAGGGCTGCTGAAATGATCTAGACTTATTTTTCTCCTCTAGTAGAGATCTGTAGCTTTCCAAATTGGTATAGTTTTCCTAGATTGAATATTTGTGGATTTAGTTATGAATTTTCGAAGTTCATGACAGTATGCTGCACCAGAAACAGTGACAGCTAGACCTCTTTCCTATTTTCGATATCAAACATAGTCCAAACGCTGAGATTGTGGTTGGAAATTATTTTTAGCGTAAAATTAACACCTAGAGCTTTCTAGAGAGCTATAGTTTGCTAGATTCCTATTTTTTTATAATTAGTTATGATTTTCCAAATCTAGAGCCAAAAATTTGACTTTTGGGTCCATTTAAGAAAATGCACTTTCTTGATTTTTGGCTTCACATCCGTGGTTTATGGCTTGTTTTATGATATGTATGAGTCGTATACATGGAGTTTGAGTAGAGAATGTAAATGATGGGTTCACAGGACCTACAGGGCAAAAGATGAGTGTTTGAAACCCCATTTTATAGTATGAAAATGCCACGAGATGTACTGGATCTTTGGAAATCATATGGAATCGAGCTCAAAGGGAGGCTAGATAGAGTTAATATATTATGGTGTTACACTTACAAAACTGATAGATTATTCTAAGGGCCATGGCAATTGATTGGTGGCTAGTATCTACTCAACTCATAGTTCATAGAATGCACTCCATGTAATTAGGAACCAGGCTAGTTAATTGGTGGCTTTAGCTAGTTGACAAATCATATGAGAACTAGCAGCAGAACACATCAAAAAGGGAAAAATTCCTAAACTTTCTTAAAGCATACTTTCTCTAACAAATCAGGGCACTTATAAACAATATATAGTCATCTAAAAGAGACTTAATTGCATGCCTAAACTCACTCTAAACTCAACAATCTCATCTCACCTATGCACACAACCCCAAAATTATCCAATTTTGGCCCTAAATGCCTAGATGGCACTTTAGGTACTTGATTTGGCACTCTCCAAACCTAACTAACTTTCCTCAAGCAAATTTCAATATATCAAATCATCCATAAAATGGTGTAACCAAATTCTAAACCTTTAAAGATTAAAATTTGAGCTGATGACTTCCTACCTCCACTTTTCATACAATCCACATTACTACATCAACACTTTTAAACTATCAAAACGATAATAAGACAATCACCAATAGCCAACAAGATAAAAGTTCCATATCCAAAAGGACTATCCAAGCTAAAAGAGATATGAATACATTTAATCAACCATCATTTCACAAAGCAATCCAATATAAACTTTAATTACATGTGAAATTCCTTTACAAAAGATTCAAGCATCATTAAAGATCTAAATGCCATCCTCACATGTACAAAAAACAATAAACTTCTACACTTGACATTTCATATCATAATTCATTAGGATAATTACAAACTTCAAAATACAAATCAAAATATAGTCTATACAAGGATATGCCTAGTCTTGCTAGTCAATTCTCCGCTTGCTTGTCCTTATTGAAACTTGAACCTTCACCTGGAAAAAATTATCCTACAACTAAGATGAAATACAAAATTCTAATAACCAATATGCCATTTCTATTTACATTTATACAAGACGATCAATATTAATGTTTTATATGAGGAAATCATTCATTATGAATGCTCAAATAATCAAAATGAATGAGTTTGACATCAATATCATTACTATCCATATTAGTGGTATATATAATATAGTCATTAGCTAATAACTTGAGTGCATTATTCAAGGCCCCTATAAGTAGTTAGAACACTCTACTAAGCTCATCTCATATCATTTGTAGGCTCATTCCCATGAATTACATAACATTCTCAAAGAAAGGCCATTGAAATAATCAATTAATTTGCATTATGTCACGCATAAATTTTTCATTTTGTGTCCCATGGGCCATATGGACTCATCTATCTCATTTTCATATTTAAATACACAAATACAACTTATAACAAGCTTAAGAAGTGGCTTAGAACTCAAGCAAAGGAAGTGGATATATAAAAATAAGGTGAGCAGCCTCGAACTGAAATTCTAGGTTTCTGTCATGAACTTTGAAAAAGCATAACTAATTTTAGAAAAATCAAAATCAAGCACACTATACAATTATGAAAAGATACAGATGTTTACTTTATGTTAAAAATAATTCTAGACCACAACTAGGACTACTAATAACCAAAAATTGATGAAACATTATCAAAGGTCACCTATCGCTACTAATACCATCCTCCAATTTCAAAAATTCATATCTCCTTGCTTAGATGTCCAATTAGGGTGATCTTAGTGGTCATGGAAATTTCATCATGTCTAGTTTATGCCTATAAAATTTCATGACTATTGGACACCATTTGGCCCTCAAATGGCATAGCCCAAACAACTGATCAAATGAATAGTGTTTGCATTAGAACAGCAGAAAAATGACAATTTTAAAAAATTATAATTAATTTCATAGAGCTCCAAATAATATAGTCTTTAGCTTACCAAAAAGCTCTAGATGAGATATATTTTCATGCCAAATTTCGTGGACAAATGCATTCATTTGGTTAGATCTTAATATTGGGTTACAACATGGCTCATTTTGTGTCATGTAAGGGTCTCAAATGGTCCAAAATTGCTTCTAAGACAACCATGGCCACTTGAGCATGTGAAAAAGTATCAAAATAGTCTACTAAACTTGTTTCAAAGGTACACAAGCCTAGATTTCTCAAACTCACTCATCTACCCTAAGTTATACACAAGAATGCATATGTCAAGTCTTGTTATTCCATACCCAAATCATGTTATATAATGCATATTGCACTAAATCTCATTCATACATAATAAATTTATATATTTACATGTGCTCATAAGGTCATATAACATATACAATGAAAGATTACATCATGTGCTACTCATATAGCTATAATTTTACACTTTCACACACTTGGTTGTCAATCTTCTTCTTTTAGGCTTGGTAGCTTTCATTCCTTTGTTCACTTGGTCCACTTAGACATGTTCGACATGTAGGGAGGAAGGGATGACATTCTAGGAATCCCAATAACTCATCTCCCTTTCAATCATATATAAAAAATGCAATTCAAGTCTTAAAATGCATGCATGAGCATAATGAAAAGTGTGATCATTCAAGAAGCATTCTTGGCATTTGAACAAGTTATACAAAACATACATAGACTTGCCAAATATGTAGATTAGCCTTATCCATTCTCTTTAAGGTTATTGGACTTGCCTCATCTTTTTTCTCTAAGCCTTACTCCTGAAGACTCTAGACTTTGTCTCAACCATTCTTGAGGGTTCTTGTCTCATCTTCATCATAGCTAGTGGGTTCTTGGCTTCACCATACTCAGGCAAACCAAAGCAAATACACAAAGTGTCATTTGAATACATAAAATAATATCATGGTACCATGGCATATAAGTACATACTAAAATGCTTTTTCATGTCTTAAAAACACGCATACACACATTCAAGATAAGGCAAATATTTATCCATGCATGAAAGAAGTAGAGAGAGTTACCTTTGTTACAATTACAAACTTTCCTTCTTGAACTGGATTTCTCTTCTTTGGCCACACACATACACACAAAATAAGTTAGAGCTTGTTTCTTTTAGCCTAGACATATCATATGGAAGCTAATTACACTTTTGAACTAATTTCTAGAGCTACACATTTATTAGAAAAACTAGGTAGTTTATATGACTCTTTCATGGTTTCATAATGCACCTAATGAAGCAATCTCATGGAAACATAATCTTTGCTCCATTATCTTCATTCATTTATGATTTTTGACTTCTTTTAAGTCTCTTGGAGTCATCACACAATCAAATCAAGAAGCTTAGCTAGGTGTTGCTTCTTTAAGTCATAATATGAAACCTATGATATCATCTCATTATCCATGGCTTCTAAAATTTTTCCAAGGCTTCCTCTCATCCTCTTCCATCATATATGATTTAAAAATAAGCTTAGAACAAATTAAAACTATCCTTAGGTGTTCCATCTAGTTTAAGCTAAGGCTCGGCTTTAAGGAAGTACCAAATGGATTTGCTCTGTTTTCTTGATAGAAGATACATATGAGGAGCCTTATAAGAATCTTAGGAGCTCATCCAAACACTCATTTAAGCCTAAGAAGTATTATATCAAATTAGAATTTCAAAGGAACCCATGAAATCCTAATTTTTCTATCTTGAAATCTAATGGCTTTTAGATTGTTTCCTTTGCATATTCTTGTTCTTCTCCTTCATTTTCCTAAGATTCATCCTTGGTTTAGCTAGAAGAAGAAGAACATGCACAAGAAGAAGAATAAGGAAGATCAAGCATAAGAATGGCAAAATACCTAGTTTCCTTGATTTCTTTTGCTTATTTTTCATCCTGCTTAGCTTCTTCTCCTTGAATTCAAAATTTCTCCTCCTTTTGGCCCTCAATATAGCCCTAAAATCATCATCAAATCCATGAAAATAAACAGAAGAAGAAGGAGAAACAAGTTGCTAAAGAGGAAGCTTAAATTTTCATGAATTTTCTTACCTTTTCCTTGTTTTTTCTCCTCCATTTCTCTCCTCCTTGGTGAGCCTAAGAGAGTTGGCTTCCTTCTCTATTTTTAAGGTAGAAAAAAAATCGTGGAATGAGGAGGAAAAGTGGCGTAAGAAATATAGAGTCTTTAAGAAGCTTTTTTTTCTCAAAATTCTAATTTTTCCCTTTCATCGTGGCATTTTTATTTTAACTTCATTTTAGCTCCTTTTTTAGAATTATTTTTTCTATCATAAAATTTAGATTTCCAATTTAATAAAATGCCTTTGGAATCACTCAAATTGGAGCTAAAACCTTTTTAAACAAATTTGTCAAAGTTCAGGCTCACTATCGTTGGAAAATATATATAGGAGAGCTTTGACTATCCCGAGGCTTCCCATAATTTTCAAGGCCTCTGAGAACCCCTGAAGAAATCAAATTTTTTTATATAAAAAGCCTTCTTGTGTGTATTCTAAAATTTTTTTAAAATTATGAAAATGCGATTACATTTCGTTGCATTTTCATTAAAATCCACTTGGCTATTTTAGCCTTTGTTTTAAGGCGCTTTGGGCTTTTTTAATTCATTATTTGAGGTTTAGAATATTATTCTAATTTTATTGAACCTTAAATCATTTTATCTGGGGGCTTCCCTTTTTATCTGATAAATTTTGTACGTTTACGAAAAACTGTATGTTACATTTCTCACATTTTCTCATACTTTTGAAGAACTAGATATTACACTATTCAAGGTCTACGATGAAATATAATACAAGTAGTCAAAATTAAACATGGCATTATAAACATATATATGCATGTACAAGCTATAAAACATGATTTTCTCAACAAATATAAAAAGGAATTAAATTCTAATTACCTCTAACCATATTTCCTACTATTCAATTAGCAACTAAAACCCTCAAAGTAGAATCCAAATACAAGAGTAATAATTAAATATATATATATATACTCATCAATTCAAGGAAACACTTCCTAACAATCTAAACTCCACTAAATCAAGAAATTTTACCCTACCCAAGCTTTCTAAAACCCCAAATCCTTGCTTCTAACACCAAATCCTAAGTTTTAACAATGGGCTCCTTAATTTTTGCATAAAAGAGCAAAGGCTTCACAAACTTAAGCTTTAAGATGGATTTTGATATGAAAACAACAAAAAATAGAAGGGATACATTTATGAATACCTTAGGTTCTAATCTAATCTTCCTCTTCTTTACCAAAAACACTATAAACATTCTAAATCTACTGACCAACAATTTTGCAAACAGTAACAAAATCATATGCAAATAGGAGAAGGAGTAGATCAAGTTTTTCTTTACTCACTTGAATTAAAAGTTCTATTTTTCCCTTCAAATTTAGCTCTACTCCCAAGACTTTTTCCTCTCCTATATGCTTTTTTCTCTTTTCTCTTATGTGTTGATCATGCATCTGACCAAATAGAGGAAAGGGTTATGTTAAACTTGCTATTTAGTTAAGTTAAGTCATAGGTCTCAGCTTATTTCCTTATATATAGGCTTTATAAGTTGGGTTTTTAGTCCAGAATTTGAAGAAAAAAATCTCATATTAAAATTATTTTTAAACATAACTTAATTTAAATTCAAAGGGTATATATGCTCTAATTAATTTTCTTAAGGTAACTCATTAAATTTTCACTAAATTGATTAAAACCCATAAATAAATTTATTTTCCTTATTAATTCTTTATTTAATTATTTTTCTCTATAATCCACATTAAATATTTACAAGATATTACGTTCCTCCTTCTTTCAGGAATTTTGTCCTTAAAATTTACATACCTTATTCAAATAACATAGGATAATCTTTCTTTATAGTTTTTTTCAATCTCCCAAGTTACCTTACTAAGGGGATACTCTTATCCCACATTTGTTTGATCTTGGTATCCACAATCTTTTCAAGCTCAATTACATGAGATAAATTGTCTTGTAGAAGCAAAGATTCATGTTCAATGATATGTGAAGAGTCTAGATGATACTTTCTAAATTAGGATACATGGAATACATCATGTACTAGGGACAAATTTGGAGGTAAGGCAACTCTATAGGCTACTAGTCTAATCTAATTAAGGATTGGGAAATGACCTAAACAATAAGGACTAAGCATTTATTAGGCATCTTATTCTAGGATACGTTACTGCACTACTTCTTCCTTTCTTATTAATTCCATTAGAAGACTGCATTTAGCTTTCTCTCTTCCCCTGTTATGATTTCTTCTTCTATACATTTATTTCCAACAAACCTTTTATTTGTTAGTTTGATAGTATTGGCCAATTCATAAAAAAATTTTATCAATTACTTATTGTTATGGACATGATCTTCTCCTTCAACTTGTGCTTAAACCTTCTTTCTAACTTTGTTGCTTTCCAAGGCTCATCATCATATTGTTTTAAATATGATAAGAAATTGGACAACTAGATGAATTTCTATATATACTAATTGGCAGTTATATTTCCATGTACAAGCTAAATAAATTCCACCTCCTTATCATCCATCACTGAGGTTGAAAGTATTTGCCAAAGAAAGCCTCTTGAAATGATTCCCAAATGAGTGGTGTCCCCCTAATTGTTAGTAGTCTTTTGGCACTTCTCTACTAATGCTTTGCCTCCCTTTCAAGCTTGTAAATACCTAACAATGACTTCTATTTGGTTGTACACTACATAACTTAAAATATTTTTTCTAATTGCATCATCCATTTCTTCACTTTCATCATATCAAGCTCCCCTTCAAAGGATAGAGGGTTTGCTTTCCTAAAGTGTGCTAGTTATATCATTCTTATCCCTCTTATAAACCCTACTAGGATTATAACCCATATTCATATCTTCTCTCCCCTTATTTATCAATTCTTGAAGTTTTTGAAAAGCTTGCATAGTGGTCGCTTGGGTTTTAACTTGTTCTTGTAGGCAGTGAGTCTCTCACCCATGGCTTCTCTTATTTCCCTTACCATCTCAGTGGTTTCTCTTTTAGTAGCCATGAGGTCCTGCAATACCACATGTAACTACATTAGAATCCTAAGTTAGGCCTCATATAAGGACAAAAAATTTGCCAAAAATCTAATTCTCCAAGCTAATACTAAACATATGACCTTAAATTCACAAATCTAATTACACATTTAAACTAGTGTTAAACTAAATATGTGATATGAATGCCAAGTATCTAACTAACATTCTACCTCTAAGCAAAGTTTTCCTATACCATTACTCTGATGCCAAAATATAACATTTGATATTAAATCATAGTTATGAGATAAATATAGGATAATAGAAATGACATGTAATGAGGCTAAGTTTTAGCCTAAAGCTTATAGGGGTGGGGGAATTTGAACTTGGTTTGTTCTTCACACTTTCTATCCATTATGAGTTAAACTTAAGGGCTTTCATTGGCACTAAGTTCTAACTAATTGATTCTAGGTTGTGATTGACTAAAATGGACATAAAAATTTCTTAATGGAATTATTAAGGCAAGTAAGCTATCCTTATATTTCCAATATCACCAAGAGTCCTTAATAGCCCTCCTAAAGCCTCTAGAAGGCTTGAAGTATTAACCAAAAGAAGAGTGCCTAATCCTATAATGAATAGTCAACTACTCACTAATTGACAATCAACTGGTCACTTATAAAATTGACAAGTTGTTTTGAAGGTCATGACAGTAGTTGTTTACTGGCATATAGTCGACAAGGTGATCACATAATGCACATGTGCAATTAGGAACCATGCTAGTCGATTAGTCATTTCAAAACTAGTCACAAAACATAGCAAAGAGGGAGAAATTCTTAAACTTTCCTATGGCATACCTTTTCTAGCAAAACAAGGCACCTTTAAGTAAAACATGGTCATTTAAAAGAGATCTAATAGCTTGTCTAAACTCTAAACTCAACCATCTCATCTCACTTATACACACAACCCCAAAATTACTTGGTTTTGGCTCCAAATACTAAAGTGGCACTTTAAGTGCTTGATTTGACTCTTTAACTCTCCTTAAACTTAACTAATTTTTTTCAAGTAAATTTCAATATATCAAATCATCTCCAAATAATGCAACTAAGACCTAAACATCATCGAATCAAAATTTGACCAAGTGACTTCTTACCTCCACTTTTCATACACCTCTACTATTGCATCAAGACTTTTAGACTATCAAAACTAACAATAAGACAATCACTAATGACTAACAATATAGAAGTTCCACATCCAAAAAGGATCATTCAAGCTAAAAGAGATATGAATACATTTGATCAACCATCATTTCATTGGGCAACCCAATATAAACCTTAATTATGTATGAGATCCTTTTGTAAAAGAATCAAGCATAATGTAAGGTCCAAATGCCATTCTCACATGTACAAAATACAACAAAATCCTATGCTTGGCATTTCATATCACAATTCACTAGGATAATTATAAGTTTCAAAATACAAATAAAAACATCATCTATACAAGGATGTGCCTTATCTAGCCAGTTAATCTTCCACTTGCTTGTCCTTGTCGAAATTTAAACCTTTACTTGCAAAGGGTTATCCCACAATCGAGATGAGATATAAAATCCCAGTAACCAATATGCCATTTGACAATCAATATTAATGCTTTACATGATGAAATAATCAGTTATGCCATGCTCAAATAATTAGAATGAGTAAGTTTGATAACAGTACTACTACTATCCCATATTAGCAATGTATATAATATAATCATTGGCTAATAACTCGGGTGCATTATTCAAGGCCCTATAAGTAATAAGAACATTATTCAAGGTCTATGATAATATATAATACAAGTAGTCAAACTTAATCATGGCATTATATATATATATATGCATGTGCAAGTTATAGAACATGATATTCTTAACAAATAGGAATTGAATTAGACCTTATTCAATTAGCTACTAACACCCACCAAGTTGAATCCTAAACCTTGAGTAACCATAAACAATAAACATATACTTACCAATTCTAGGGAAAACTTATTCTTAACAATCAAAACTCAACTAAATCAAGAAATTTTACCTTAGCTAAGTTTTCTAAATTCCCAATCCTTGCTTCTAGTGCCAATCCCAAGCTCTAACAATGGACTCCCTCATTTTCGCACATAAGAGCAAAGGCTTTACAAACTCAAGCCTTAAGATGGATTTTAAGAGAAAACAACCAAAAATGGAGGGGATATACTTACCCATACCTTGGATTCACCTTTTCTCCTTCTTCTTCACCAAAAACACTTTAAAAACTTCAAATCTTCCAATCTACAATTACAAAAATAACAACAAAATCACATGCTAATTGAAACAAAATAAAGAGAAGAAGGAGTAAATTAAGTTTTTATTCACTCACTTGAGTTACAAGTTGCATTTTTCCTTTCAAATCTAGCTTTACATATTACTCTCAAGACTTTCTCCTCTACTTTGCATTTTTACTCTTCTCTTTTGTGCATTGATTGTGCAATTGACCAAATAAGGGGAAGGGTTAAGTTAAACTTGTTATTTGGTTAAGTCAAGTAATAGGTCCAATTGGGTTACAAGTCATGGGTCTCGACTTGTCTCCTAAGATCTAAGTTTTATAAGTTGAATTTTCAGTCTATAATTTAAGGAAAAATTAATTTTATATTAAAATTATTTTTCAACTTAGTTTAATTTAATTTAATTTTGAAGGGCAAATAAGCTCTACTTAATTTTCTTAAGTTAACTCATTAAATTTTTACTAAATTAATTAAAATCCATATATAAATTTATTTTTCTTAATAATTCCTTATCTAATTATTTTTCCTCTATAATTATATTAAATATTTATAGGATATTACAAAGAACAAATGGGACATGCTATTGTGGTTGGCTATAATAACCTAAATGTTGTAATAATGAGAAATGAAGATAAGGAACAAGTAACAAGATCACATTTGAGAATTAAAAAGAAGCTTTCTTGAATGAAATCAAATACAATAATAGAATTTAATTGCTTATAGGTTACTAACAAGCTAACTACTTATTGTGCATTACTTTACAAAATGCCCTTTAACTAACTAACAAAAATACAACTAGTTTAACTAGATATCACTCAACACTCCCACTCTAGATGAGATTACATAAATCTACAACACCCAACTTTGATAGTAGATAGTGATATTGTTTATTGAAAGCCTTTGTTAAAATATCAACAAGTTAATCTTTTATCCTCACATGTTGTGTTTTTATGATTTCTTTTTATAGCTTCTCCCTCACAAAATGATAGTCAATTTTTGTGTTTGGTATGCTTGTGGAATATTGGATTAGCTACTACATGAATAGCTACTTTGTTGTCACATTTTAAGGTCATTAGTTTTAAGTTTTTAACTTTTATATCTTTAAACAAGCCAGGTATCCAAACTAATTCAAATGCAACCAAAACTTATAGCTATGTACTCTACCTTTACTGAGGATCTAGCCATTGTATTTTGTTTCTTTGACTTCCAATAAATTAGTGAACCTCCGAGCTTAACAAGATAACCATTGACTGGCTTTTTAAATGAAGGACAATCTGCCTAATTTGAATCACAATAACACTTAACTCTATTTTGCCAGAGGTAGACATAAAAATGCCCAATCTTAGATTTTGTTTGAAGTATTGAACCACATTTATTGTCAAATCCATGTGAAACTTCTAAGGTGAATTCATAAAACTAGTTTAATGATTGTACTGCGTAGCTA
Organism: Erythrophleum fordii; assembly: GCA_032878935.1. Lineage (NCBI taxonomy): Eukaryota > Viridiplantae > Streptophyta > Magnoliopsida > Fabales > Fabaceae > Erythrophleum > Erythrophleum fordii. The sequence continues at coordinate 30,553,506 of JAVQMF010000058.1, read as the reverse complement.
ATATTTGGCCGTATCATAGTAAGATAAATTAGCCTCACAATTAATCTTTAGAACTTTCTTACAATGGTCTGTCATAACTGCATTTACTTCTATATCATGTGCCACTGAGGTTAATCTGACATTCTAATCTAATAGCACTCCCCCTAGCTTTGAACCATAAAATCCTAATTTTGATATTGAATCAAGTGCATACTTTTTTTGATTTAACATAATTCCCTCCTTTCATTAGGCCAGTTCAATTTGAAGGAAGTATTTCAATCCCCCAAATCTTTGATTTTGAAATAATGATGCAAAAATGCCTTAGTTTCTTTCATAGCCTCAATGATATTTCATACGATCAACAAATCATCCATGTATACTAATAAAATTGTGAAAGAACCCTCTTTTTCTTTAGTACACATGGAATAGTCATGTTTGCTTTGTTAAAATCTAGCCAAAAGTAACACTTTAGTGAGCCTTAAGTTCTATTGCTTTGATGCTTGTTTTAAGCCATGAAATGATTTGTGTAGCCTACACACCATATTCTTCTTTGTTGTCAAATCCCTAACGAAGCTTTATATGTAGCTTTTCATGCAAATCTCTTTGAAGAAAAGCATTATAAACATCCATTTAGAATAATAACTAGTTATGAATAGCTACAAGTGCAATTACTGACTTCATTGTGATCATTTTTACCACAAGAGAAAAAGTTTCATGATTGTCAATGCCCTCCTTTTGATTGTATCCTTTTGCAACCAATTGGCTTTTATACCTTTCAATGCTTTCATCTACATGGTATTTGATCTTGTATACCAATTTGCTACCAATGTGAATTTTGCCTATAGGTAATGCAACAATCTGTCATCTTTTGTTTGTTTCAAGTGCCTATTTTTCCACTTTCATGGCTTCAACTTGTGATTCATGTTTAACTGCTTCTTTGAAGGGCTTATGTTTAGTGGTAGATGAAATAAATGACAAATAACTTAGGTAGATAAATATGAATATGACAAATGATTAGCCATAGGGTAAAGGCATGGTGAAGATATACCTGTGAAGGATATTAATGTATTTTTTTATGGATGGCCTTAGGGTTATAGTAAGGCATATGAAATCTTTGCTGTATGTAGATGGTCGTGAAATTCTATTAGATTGTCTAGGCATAAAAGTCTACTCAATTAGGTTATTATTTGAGATGTGAGAATCTATTTTGTTGAGGTTTCTAACATAGTTAGAAGAAATTGGTGGTGATTGGTTTATAAGTAGATTTGGTGATGGTGATAACTTATTTATAATAGAATTTGGTTATACAAGTAGATTGGTAATGAAATTCGTGTGATTTACTATAAAAGGGAATATATCCTCATGAGAAATTACATCTTTGTTAATCATAAATGATTTACTAGAGAGATTTATAATATATATGATATGTTTTGGTTTGGAGAATGCCCTATGAATATATAAATAGTTGCTCTAGAATTTGTCTTTGTTATATAAGACAGTAGCAAATGCTAGAACCAAATACTTTTAAATGGTTAAAGTTTAATGGTTTTTTTAAAGCATCTTAAAAGGTGTGTTGTGACCAAGAATTTTTATTGGATTTCTATTTATTAAGTTGGTTATTATCTTAACGCATTCTCTCTAGAAACAAATAAGAAGATTGGCTTTAAAGAGAACAACTTTAGCAATATCTAAAAGGTGTCTATGTTTCCTCTCAACCAATTCATTTTTTAGGGGGTATATGGATATCAACTCTCATGAACAATACTAGGTTGAAAAAATAAATGGTTCAAATCATGGTTAAAGAACTCAATAACATTATTTGATCTTTTTGTTAGAATTTTAGTGTAAAATGATTTTTGATATATGCTATAAAGGTTTTGACATGAGCATTGACTTCACTCTTATGTTTCATGAGGAAAGTTTAGGTGGCTTGCAAGAAATCATCAACAACATTTGAAAATACCTATGGCCTTAATGTTTTGGAGTATGATAAGGCCCTAGATATCCATATGTATTAATTAAAAGCAAGTGTCTATATTGGTTTGACAATCTGCTTTGTTTCACTTGAGGAAATATTGAACATTGCAAATGTTTATCGCACTATAAGAAAAACAAGAATTAGCGACAGAATTTTCCATCACTAAATATGGATAATTCTGTCCCAAATTGGTTAGCGACAGAATTAGCAACGGATTATTTCTGTTGATAATTTTATCGTTGCTAAATAATTAGCGACGAAAATTAAAATTCCATCACAAATTAGTGACGAAATAGTCCGTCGCTAATCCGAATTCCATCGCTAATTATGGGTATAACTTATTCCAAATTAGCGACGGATCAATGATGAAATTTTTTGTGACTAATTAGCGATGGACTAGTGACAGAAACTTCGTCACAACTTAGTGACGGAATATTTCGTCACTAATTAGCGATGGATCAGTGACGAAATATTCCGTCACTAATTTGTGATGAATAAATGACAAAATTTTTCATCAGTAATTAGCAGCAGAATATTCCGTCATTGATTCATCACAAATTAGTAATGAAATATTCTATCGTTGATCCATGAAAGATTGTTTTGATATTGATCTGGGCCAAATTAGTGACAGAATAGCGACAAAAATACACTGCTTATTTAATTTTTTATTATATTGTATTTTTTTAATATAGCATCAATATTACTTTTGCTACCCATCTAATAAAATAAAATAACACAACAGTATTTAATAAAAAGTAATAGATAGATTAAAATGATCCTCAGTTAAACGTTTATAAAACAAATTATAACAATCTTTAACTTAAAATACATAACTTTAAATGACATAAAAAAAATAAAATCACATCTATAAAAGGGAACAATCATTAGGGCCTGTCTTCTCTACTGCTGATTCTTTCAATACAGGATCTGATGGGGCATGAGATAAACGCGATTCAAGTTCTTGCAACTTATTAAATGTTTGCTGATGCTGGTCTAACATAGATAAGATTTATTAATTCTGCTCTCTAAGCTCTTGGTTCTCTTGCCTCAAAGGTGTTGTCTCTGCAGCAATCCTCCTGCGTACTTCCTCTTTAAAATTTAAATGGAGTCCTGAGTTATTAATGGAAGAAGAGGTCCCACAAGAACAAACAATATCAACATCATGAGCTGCAGATCCTAGTCCAAAGATGCGACTCTTCTTATTCTTGCCACCTACAGCCTCTAACCATAAGGCAACTTCATCATCATCATCATCATCATCTATATCATTTGATGTTATGCCTGGTGAGTCTTGAGTAGAAGTTCTAGCATTCTTAAGTCTTAAATAATCAGCCTATTAATAGAATCAAAGAAAAAAAATTTTAAAATGAAGAAAATAGTGACAATTCATTCAGAAGCAAAAGTATGCACATGTTTAAGTATAATTTATGTCATAAAATATGAACATGATGTGTAATCATATAAGAAAGACTAAGTATCTTGAAACTATAAATATATTAAGCCATCCTAATCAAAGGTATCAAATATTGAAATTACACAATTAGGTATATGAAAAGAATATGCAATGATATTACTAGCAACAAAGTAATAAAATAAGTAAAAAACACTTAATAGAAAATCAAACAATTGTAGTGACAAAATAAAAAGATGAAGACTAACACTACAACTGGTTGGACCTTCAGCTATTAGCACAAGTTCAATGATAGTCAAAACCAAAAATCAAAATTCACATTACAGCTAGTCAGCCCTTCGAGTGTCAGCACAAATCCAATGACAATCAAACACAAAGAATAACGACTTATACTACAACTGGCCAGGTCTTTTGCCATTAACACAAGTTTAGTGACAATCAAAACAAAAAATAAAAACTCACACTATAGGTAGTCAGATATCTGATCGTCAATACAAGTTCAGTGATAATTAAAACAAAAAATAAAAAAGCACACTATGACTATTCAAGTCTATGGTCATCAACACAAGTTCAGTGATAATCAAAACAAAAAATAAAGACTAACACTACAGCTATTCAGGCCTTTGGCCATTCATATAAGTTTAGTTACAATGAAAACTAAAAATAAAGATTCACACTATAGTTAATTAGTCCTCCAGCCATCAGTACAAGTCTAATTACTTTCAAAATAAAAAATCAAAACTCACACTAAAGGTAGTTAAGCCTCTGGCCATTAGCACAAATTCAATGATGATCAAAATAAAAGATAAAGAGACACTATAGCTAGTCAAGCTTGTGGCCATCAGCATAAGTCCAGTTATAATCAGAACCAAAAAAGAAAAAAGACTTGCACTAAAGCTAATCAAGCCTTCGGCCATTAGCACAAGTCCAATAACAATTAAAACAAAAAATAAAGATACATTATAGCTAACTAGACCTCTGACCATTAGGACACATCTAATTATAATCAAACCAAAAATAAAAACCCAAACTTCTACTAGTTAAGCCTTTAGCCATCAGCTTAGTCTAATTATAATTAAAGGAAAAAATCAAGACGCACACTAAAGCTAGTCAGGCCTCCAGCCGTCAGCACAAGTCCAATGCAATTAAAACAAAAAATGAAGACACACTATAACTAGTTAGACCGCTCACCACGAGCACAAGTCTAATTATAATCAAAACTAAAAATAAAGACTCACACTACTGCTATGTACATGCTTTCGAAACCATGTGAAAAAATTTGCTTCAATCTGACCTTCTATCTCAGTATCTATAATTTGAGGATTGGACAAAGCTAACTCATGAACAAATAAACTGCATAGTAAAAGAATATGTTAAGCATATACAAACAAATGAATTGTTTAAGTCATATCACTTACTTGATATGAGGTTGTACTTCATCACAGTTTATTAAAACATATTTTATAGCGGCATCTACTTCTTGATCATTTAAGAAACGACATTTGCATTTTCTAGAAGGCCTTCCAGGATAGTTAAAAATGGAAAGTGTTGGCAGGCCTAATTCTCCACCATCATCATTTCTTGGAGGTCTTATAATTTTTGATGGCACATCATGCTCAAAGTAATGCGAGAAAAATGTTGTGATCTCCTCAATTATATAAGCTTCGCATATAAATCCTTCCACTCGAGCTTTATTCTTGACTTTTTGCTTCAAGGTATGGAGGAATCTACATAAAGAGTAGTTGGACAAGTGTTATTAACTTTCAAACATATATTCATTTGAAGCAAATAGTAAAAAGCTTTATTACCTTTCAAATGGATACATCCATCGATATTGAACAAGTCCCCTTACCTTCGCTTCATAAGGAAGGTGGATGGGTAGATGCTCCATCGAGTCAAAGAACCCAGGAGGGAAGATCTTTTCTTACTTGCATAAAGTTACAACAATATTCTGCTCTAATAACTCCAGCTGAGCCATCGTTAAGGTAGTGGAACAAAATTCTCTAAAGAACTGACTAATCTCAGTTATTGGATTCCACATAGCTTCAGGCAAAGTACCAAAGGCAATGGGAAGCAAGCCTTGCATAAATACATGACAATCATGACTCTTCATTCCATATACCCTTGCTTCTTTTGTGTTAACACATCGGGCCAGATTAGATGCATACCCATCAGGGAGTCTTAGGTTCTTTACCCATTTTTGAAGCTTAAAAACTTTATATGTACTAAAGTATATAAACAACTTCACCAAAGCTGCTAAAGGATATCCCAAACTATTTCTAGTAACAATCCACAAAATTTTAATCTCTAACAAGTGTTGAAAAGCTAATGGGCTATTTTGGGGAGTTTCCTTGTCAATTTTGCCAAGGTTGTGACATTGTGATAACTTTCTTAAGTTGATTTATGATGTATCCCTTTCCTATAAACTCATTACAAAAAATCTAAGAAATAGTGAGGAATAAATTCCTCATTAATCTTTTAGTAAATGCATAAATTTCTCGTTAATCCCTTACTAAATGCATTTAGCAAGGGAATATCAATAGAATAACAAGGAAATGTTCCCTTATTGTTTTTAGCTTACTAAATAGTGAGGCAATTGTCCCTTATTAATTCTTCACTAAATTTCTTTACTCAAATAATTGCGAGTAATTTTTCCTTTGCTCAAACAATAGTGAGCGATTTTTCCTCACTAAAATCCTTAAAAATTCTTTTCTAATATACACATTTCTTTCACTAATTGCAAAGGGATCAATTGAAGTGTCCCTTACTAAGACATTGTGAAATCTCTAGTAATCTCTTGGTATTCCTTTCCCATCCCCTCATTGTTGCCTCAATATTCCCCCTCTAAACTCTTGCATTCCCTTAGTATTCCCTTTTACTTTTTTCACTAGTTGTAAAAGAAAATTGCAATGTTTTGTTTATTTTATGTCCATTGCCATATTTAACATGTAGTAAAACAATATTGCAAAATACAAACTGCCAGCCAAATAAAACAAAATAGTGAAACAAAGCTTTGTATATATGTGTATGTGTGTAAAAAAAGTATTCATAAAAACTCCTAATTGTCATCATCTAAGTTTTCTTCTTCTTCATGTTCTCTTGTGGCCTCATCATCCTATACATGTGGGTTTCCAACAACTGGTGGGATTGTGCTATGCTATGTTACACATTGTCTAACACAGTTGCCTCTAACCCCAGATGCCCTACAATTAGTACTGGGAACAAGCTCTAACTTGAAAGTTGTTAAGTTGTGCATTCGGTCGCAGGTTAACCTATTAGCCTAAGGTACGTTGGACAGTGCCTAATGTATCATTCATCTGTTGCTACAAAAAAGTCATATGCAGAGAGGAATCTATATGAGATTGTGAAAGGGACTATTGCAGGGTCAATCCACCACCAAGGCTATGGATGCATCCTTTTCTGTTATGTATTGAAGCTTGCTTCCACATGTCTAAGTCGATCTTAGGGTATATAGAAAGGTCTTCCCCGTACTTCTACAACTATAATTACAATATTTTCCTAAACTAACAGAATCAAAAAGCAATTACAATGGTGATTACTTTGAAAACTTAATTAGCCATAAGAATAAATTAAATAAATCAAATGTGCAGTCATTTACAACAAAATTCTTGGAGTGGTTAAATACATGATCCATTGCCTTCAACTTTTATGTCTTGTTGTAACTTCACGATAGGACACATTCCTTCTAAGGTCATCCTCTTACAAGTCAATGTGAACTTAGTATTTGCAAAAATAAAATAAAAAGATGTGAAGCAAAGCTTGGAATGAAACACAAGGTAATGAATATTACCATCTTTTTTATGCTTTGCAAAGCCATTAGACTCACTTATGTGGACAAATGATTTGGGCGGAGATGACCGATTGCTTTTGGCAGCATTAGAGTTCTTAAAAGGATAACCAACCCTAAGGTGATGCATTGACTAATCCTTAAAAGGATAATCAACAACACCCTACAAATTTTTTTTTAAATAAAGAAGGTTTTCAAATCTTAAGAATGGAAAGAGAAGAAATACTTGGAGATAGAACACGTTAATATAAACTTATCTCAATTTCAAAAATTAAAGTAGCTATATGGATTATTAGCTTAGTGACACAAACAGTGAACTTTTATTTTCCAATACTATCAATTGTGGTTTCCTCTCCCTAACCTTACTTTATTTTTGAATTAATTTGAAGTACTATTATTATGCATATAAAAATAATAATTGAAAATAAAGGATAACATTTCCAAAATAATTGAACTAAATTGCACACTTAAGACATCATATTCAGCCATCTCTCACTGGAATTTAAGAGCCACACGTTAGTCCCACACTGATGAAGAGGGACACAAACAATACTACTCCTTTTGTTTAATTACTCATGGTAATGAAAAGCCTCTCTTTCATCAACCTGTTGAAATCTTTGTAAGATGATCCTCCTACATTAGTAACTTCCATTGCTTTCTTCTTCCAATCCAAAGCTTTTTTTCTCATTTCCTTCCCCTTATCTCCCTTCATTACAGTCTTCACAAGATCAACTATCTCTTCTCTCTTTACATCATGCTTAACCTCCATCCCTATCCCCCAAGTTGTGCATGCATACCTACAATTTGTTTGTTGCTCAGCAAAGAAAGGCCAACAAATCATAGGCACACCTTGGCATATGCTTTCCAATGTGGAATTCCACCCACAATGTGTCAAAAAGACCCCAACTGATGGATGAGCTAGCACTTGTTCTTGAGGGCACCAAGTTGTTATGTATCCTCTATCCTTGATCTCATCTAAGAACTCTTGAGAAAAATTTAAAGTTTCATTCTCACCCATTGCCAAATCAGGCCGTACTATCCACAAAAATGGGTGCTTGCTATTTGCTAGCCCCCATGCAAATTCCTTCATATGCTGCTTAGTCATCATAGTTATACTCCCATAATTGGCATAAATGACCGAGTTAGGTTCCCATTTTTCCAGCCACTGGATGCATTGTGAGTCACTTTTCCATAGACTTGATCCACTCAACTTGAAGTCATTTTCCTTCCCATGAATGAAATGCCTACTAAGCAAGTGAAGTGGGCCAATGTTGTATACATTAGGGTTCTTGGCCATGATGACATCAAGAACCTCACTTTCCAATTCTTGGAATGTGTTAATGATGATAGAAGATGATTTTATGCAATCCTGTGCTTGTGAACCTAAGAAATCAAACATGATGTCATCTAGGCCGGTGACTCTCATAAAGGTTGGCAGGTCTTTTAGTTGAATATCTTTCATTCCTATGACCCAATCTAAGGTTGTATCCAAGGTGCCATCAATAGTAAAACTTTCATCTGAAAATTTAACCAAAAAACTAGTTATTTTTTTAGTAGTTATCTCTTTATACAAGCATATAAACTACTTGAAAGGTAAAAAAAAAAAAAAAAAATTGAGAAAAATGTGTATTTATCCACGGATCTTTTCTTCTAATTGTAATGTTCCTCTTGATTTATTGAAGAAAAAGAAAAAACTACAACTAACTTTCTAATCTATTAGTCCCATCGTAATAACCCCATAATATCTAAATTGAATGTTAGGCCTAAGTTTAGCCGTGTAAAATTGTTACAATACTCTTCGCATTAGTATTAGAAGAAATGGGTCGTATGTCACGTCTCGATCTCAGTTTCTCCTAATCTATAAAAATATCAATTGACCCAATGATGTATTAGTCCAACACCACAGTCAAACTCAGCAGTTATCTGTAACCCATATCGGCTGACAGAATTTTGCTAAAGGGAGAGGAATTAATAACAGTTTCAAGAGATGGACATTTCACATTAGATAGGTGAGAAATTAGGGTTGGGTCACCTATTAGAATGGGGAGGGGTAAACTGGACATTTCATAATGTTTAGGAAATGAATATAAAAGCGAAACGCTTATGGATATAGATTTACTAGATAAAATGGATAATTCTAAGGTGAGGTGGTTATTGCAAGGAAAATAATACATGAAAGGATCAATTGTCATTTTTTATAGATTGGGAGGAAAATGCAATTCGGGGTAAAAATCAGGATGGGTATGTGCAATTTTTCTTACGTTTATTAGTTAATGAGAAAGGTATTTACGAATTTCACAAAGCTAATGATAAACTTAATTTCCAATCTAATAGAGAGGTTATTGCACGGGAATCATAGCTCAAGGGGTCAATTGCAATTTTTTTATAGATTGGGAGGACATTGTAATTTAGAGCAAAAATCAAAGTAAGTATGTTAATAAAAACCAATTCCTTGAGATGGTAATCAATATAAGGAATTAATAATAGTTCATCCACTATAAATAGGCGATATAATAGTTGATGGCTGTAGTTTTTTGGATATGATAATTGGTATAATAATTGAAAGATGTTTTTTAAAAGAAGGGGTAAATTATAATTTATCTCATGTGATTTTTTTCCAAAATCAGTTTATTTTGTTCCTGTGATTTGAAGATTGTCATGCGAAACATATAATTTTAATAATAAAATTATTTATTATTTTAATATTCATGTAAACATTTCTCTTAAAATTAAGACTAACAAAACCAAAGGATTGCTTAGTAGTAATAAAGGAAGTTAAACGAAATTTCAATGAGAAATTTTAAATCTCAAAGTGCAGAATAATTTTGAGCCAAACCTTACAAAAGTAAAATATAAATTACTTTGTAAAAAAAAATGATGTAATATAAAAAATTGAAAAAAATTGAAATTTTAATAAGACAAAATTTTTCATGACTTTGTGAGTGTTATGACATTTTCTTACCCATCTTGAAAGTATCTTGGCCCTTAATTGGATAACAATATGCCATAGAGAGTTGTCTAATTCCGACATCTAAGATACTCATTATATTAAACAGCACCATAATTCTTTATTGCTTGTAAACTTTCATTCTTTTTTTTATTTTACAAGAAATAAAAGAAAATTAAATAATATCCAACTTTCTCTTTATATTAATAACTGACCTCTTTATCTAGTCAGCGTTGTTTTTGATTTTTTTTTTTCATTCTATTTAATTCTAATTATGATTTATGAGTGCAAAGATACTGAAAGGACCAAAATAATATTACTATATATACAGTTAAAATCCAGCTCATTGCAATGTAAAATTTGCTTGCCATTGGGAACACTTACATGTGGATAAATGAGAAGTGAAGGAGAGAGAGATAAAAATCACCTTTGAATGGAATAATGCCTCTTCTGACAAGCTCATCGTACTGCAAGTATCCCAACAAGCCGCATGCTGAGGCTGTCCAGAACCGAAGTTCTGCTATGCCTAATTCATCTGCTACTCTTGCTGCAAAGCTCATGTTCGCATCAGATATTATGCAGCTAACTCGAGGCACTTCTGGTGATGATAATGAGTTCAGCTTCCATATTAACTCTTTAAATGGACCATAACAGTGCTTCCTTGTTGAATCAGAAAGTGCCGGAATATCTTGGGTTGCATCCATTTCTGATGGCGGCAAACCGTCCGGAATCGCCTCAAACCGGAAGTCCGGTAGGCCCTTCACAAAGTCTGGTCCAAGGGACTTGGCTAAGCGTCTGTGGTTGAACTCAGTGTGGACAAAGGTTATGTGAAAGCCATTGGAATGAAGGAGTTTGGCAAATTGCATGAGAGGGTTTACATGGCCTTGTGCTGGATAAGGCATAAAAACAGCATGAGGCTTTTGGGTATGATGACTTGAATCCGTCATTTTCTTTTCTTTTGCAAAAGAAGCAAGAATAACGCCTTTGAAGGAGTCGAAGCCTTGAAGGAATGGTTGGGGTTGCTTGACTTTATAAGGGCTCAAGAGTTGAGTGTTTAAGTCACATGAATCTGCAGTAGTAAGTTAAAAAAGTTGCAAGAATGGTAATTTAAGTTTCCGTAAGGCACAAACATCAGTTCCCATGGATAGTGACGCAGTAGGACCCTCTGCAGTGCCACCGCATCTGGTACGGTAACCAAATTTTATAATTTTATAATTTTAATTTTTCTTTTTAAAGTTTAAAATTTAATATAAAAATAAAAATTATAACTATAAAAATAAAAATTTTATGTGTTCAGAAAAAAATTATATTTTAAAATGTTTTAATTATACAGTATAGTTAAAATGTTTATTTATAAATAAAATTTTTATGTTTATAATTATAATTTTTATCTTTTATATTAAATTTTAAACTCTAAAAAAACACTATGAAATTTTGCTACTGCGCCTCTTACAGTAAATCCTACGGCTGTAGGTGATCTGGATTCCGGCAGTGACTAGCGAAGCTTGCATGGTGGCTCTTAATGGAATTGTCAAAATGGATCCCTCAAGATCTGCGCGTCCAATCGCAAAATGGATCTGCTTGTGCTACTACATCATTTATATAATTTATTTTGAGCGGTGATTCATGCAAATTTTCATAACATAAAAAAAAATTAATGTAATTAGATCATTTCTTTCAGGAGAGTAGACTGAAGCTATTTAGTATCATGTGAGCTATATCGCCTGAAAATCTTATAACAATTTTTAATTAGACAGTTTTGAATCAAAATTAATTTTAAAATTTGTTCTCATAACAAATCCATAAAATAAATTTTGTTACTTAACTATTTCCAAACAAATATTTCAATTTTTTTTATTTTTAATACTTAAATTCCAAAAATATTTAAAACCCACAAAGAAAAAACTGACCTAATTCCCATGTCAATGGAGGGGATTCCTTTTTTCAATTCAGTGGTTTTTATAGTGAGGGTGGGGTGTGTGGGTGTTCCTATTTGCTAATTTTGGTGAATATAGAACAGTAGTACTTTAAAAAAAATTCCCAGGCAAGCAGCTTTTTTAGCGAACTTTTGTTCGTCCTATAGTAAGTCTTAACCTTACCTTGATTTTAACGTGTCACACAAAAATGCTACAAATTTGCAAGGTGTGATTGTGTAGCCAAAAACAATATTGTGCCGCTGCCAATTTAATTGATAATGTTTAGAATAATTTATTCTTATTATTAAATTATTTAAAAACAAGAATAATAGTGCCAGTAGGCATCATTCCATTATTTACCAATATATAGATGTTTGAAATTTCAAGTAATAAAATAGTAGCTATGTGGACTTAAAAGAAAATTCCACCTTTGTGGAAATAAAGGTAGAGAATTTTGTGGAAACTTTGCATTCTCTTTGAATGCAACATTTTTAAAATTTTGTTTTAAAAATTTGTCCTAAACTATAAAATGTATCGTTCCCTTATAAAACTTTTACAATAGTAAACGATTTTGCAAATTAAACGCATCTTTGTTCCTCTTATTTTTAAAATTTTGTTTTAAAAATGTGTCCTCAACAATAAAATGTATCGTTCCCATATAAAACTTTTACAAATACTACAGATTTTGGAAATTAAACGCTTCTTTGTTCCTCTTCGAGAAAATCTAAAATTGATCCATTAAAATTTTCTGTCGTTAAGAACTGCAAAATAATTGTTATTTGCGTCTCAAAAACAAGTAGAAAGAAATATCTACCCGTGTTACCCTCATTAAATTTGCATATAATGTTGGTTGATATAGGCCTTTCCAACGGGTACAGAAGTATCATTTAATTTCCACCGGATCGGAAAGCATCATTTAATAGCGTTGATGGTTAAATGACGATATTGATTCCGCCTGAAAAGGCAGGTCGCATATGTCATTACTGACACGTACAATTACTCATCAACCACATACAAAAAAAAGCAGGGAAAGGACAATTGTTGGGTAAGGGATAATTAATGTGTCGTTTTGAGGGCGGTTATACAAGTACCATCTTTCTTTTTCTCACTTTCATTTTCTTTTCAAATTCTATAAATAATCGGAGTATATGTTAGGATTGTAGAAACATCATTTTGTTTTAATATTTAAATTTTAAACATATATTTGAACATTGCAATCTCAATTATTCATTAATTAGTTGTCGCAACGTGTCTGAAAGGACATGAGTGTAAGCATGCGATAATGGATCGCCCGTGGCCTATCATGAAGTTCTTGATTACAGTGCAACTTTGGTTTCCTTTCAAATTAATTGATGCAGTGCATATTTGGATATACTCTACAAAATCACATTTGAATAAAAATATCAATTTTTTACTTTTTAAAAAAATGTAATTTATTTTTTGTAAAACGTAATTTATTTTCTACAAACGCTCATCCAAATATATCAGTAATTGTTCTTTTAGACGTTGTTCATATTGAGTTCAATTTTACAACGTAATAATCTGTCATTAATCTATTGCTAATCATATTTCGTTGTTAATCTATCACATATCGTCACTAATTCATTACTAATCATTAGTGGAGTATTCTGTCACTAATCTATCACTGATCTAGTGATAAAATATTCTATCACTAATTTATCATTACCAATTACATAATTAGATTTTTTTTTTAGCAGTGGAATTTTAATTAGTAATGATGAAATTATTGATTAGCAATAGAATTATCCGCATTCGGTGACACAAAATTCTATCTTTAATTTTTGTTTTTCTTATTGTGGAAGGGTTATATTTAAATAATGTTGTTTGTCTTAATATTTTTTTTTCACTTTTCTATACAAATGATTAATCAATAGACATGCACTATTGTCTAAAGAATGGTAAGAACCATTTATATAATATAAAACATGGGAATACTTATTGTACTCTCATAGAGTCACTTAGGGTATGAAGGGGAATCTGATCCTTTATTGTGGTACAACCATAACATCTCTTACAATGGTGTTAAACGCATCATCTCATTATTTCACACTATTTCACTCATATGCATTTCATACTATAAGATTCTTTTTTTTGGGAAAAAAATATTTCACCTAATCCTAGTCGTCCATCTAAAGCACAATCCAAGCCACCTGTGAAGTAAGGCTTGCTAAAATGCTGCATTTGGTGGAAATGGATTTCAAGAGCAATCTAAAGTAGAAGCGGATTGCAATGCACTTTTGAAGACACTTATTGTAGCAACCTTTAAGGGAGATGCCAATCTCAACCAGCTTTAAGGAGAAAGTTGATTGTAGAAGCTTCAAGGAACACCATGAACCTTCAATAGCCAATTGTAGAAGCTCTAAGGAAGACACCGATTGCATCTCCATCTTCAATAGCTCTTTGTAGAAGCTTTAACATATCCTTCATGCACAAGTTATTGATTTGTCTAATTTATAATGAATTTATGGTTAAATGCTTAATCTTTCTACAAATTGAGACTTTGTATCCTAAGCGTTTTTGCTTTTTGGTGCGTCTCTTCCAAATGCAAATGGTGCTTTGACCTAAGATTAATTTTATCATGGAACCATTTGCTTCTAGAAGGATCTCATTTTTTTGTTATAAAGATTTGAAAATCTAATGTTTGCAAATGACATAACTAAGAATACCAATTTATATATGTATATAGATAAAATCTGTCATTTTCACTGTAAAAAATTATGATTTTAGCTATGGTTTTTTAGTGACTTTAGCAATGGTTTTAACTATTGCTAAGTGGTTTAATGATGGTTATGAAATCTATAATTGAACTGTCTATCATGAATTTTAGCCATAACACTAACTAACCATTGGTAAAATTGTGGCTAAACTACTGTCTAACCAACGTTAACTCAATCGTGGCTAGAATTGTGGTTAAGTCACTTAAACTACGGTTAATCCAAGCTTAACCATGGTTTTCTTATAACTATAGATGATCCATTAGTTTTCTTATAACCATGGTTAAGCCACTAAATGGCTTAACCACAGTTATTTAAAATCTTTGTTAAGGCAAGGCCTAACAATGGTCACACTAAACTGTCGTTAGGATAATGTTCTAGCGATAGTTAACTATGGTTAAGACAGTGTCCTAATGACCGTTAAATTTACCATTATTAAGACATTATTGCTAAACCATTACTATTTTTTTTGGGTAGCGGTTTAGCTATGCCTTTGAATGATTGGATAAATGTGCACATGGTTTGGTTGATCTCTATAAAGTTTCTCTACATGAGCCGTTAATCCCTACCAAATGTACATAGATAAAATCCCTCACGTTTAGCTATGCCTTTGAATGATTGGATACATGTGCACGTGTTTTGGTTGATCTTTGTAAAGGGTCTCTACATAAGCCTTCGATCTTTACCACATGCATATAGAAAAAAATTTGTCATGTTTACCTATGCCTTTAAATGATTGGATATATGTGCACATGGTTTCACTAAAAAGATCTCTTTTTTTCTTTGTTAATCCTAGCCACATGGGAAATTGTAGACTTTGATGTGATCAGTTTTTGTTTCTAAATCTAATAGATAAACAACATACTCAAAACTAACTACTTATGGGTTATGCAATTCTAAGGTAATTTTTAGTTTTAAAAATATTGCATAGGTATCCTTGATGAAGACTCCTACATTGTTGCCATGACAACAAATATATAACAATTCTAAAGCAAATTTAAAGTAATTTCTTAATTTCTAATAGATTATATTGTTGCTTTTGCTTTACCATTCTAGGGAGTTGATTTGCTTCAAATTTATATTGTTGTGTTAAGTGTTGTCTTGATCATATTGTCATTATCAAATTCATTTTTCCCTTTCCATAAATACTTGATTGACGTTGCTTGCTTTTTGTTATTTTGCTTCATGTTGTTCTTAAGAATGGAACCAAAAGTTTAGGTTTATTTAGTAACAATTAACTATCTAAGGACAATACAATTTAGTAGAGTGAAGAAACAAGTCAAATCTATATAAACCTAAACTTTATAAAGTTGCATTTAATTTTAGTGAAGCTGAACTTTATGAAGATATACTTACTTGTAATGAAGTTGAACTTTTGTAGTGCACTACTCTTATAACAAAGTTGTACATTTCTTTGGCAATAAAACTACACTTTACATTCACAAAGTTCTACATTTCTGTGGACAAAACAAAATTGTAAAGTGTTGATATAACTAATACAAAACAAAAATGCTATGTGTTGATCAACCATCTTAATTGTTAAGATTTGAAATATCACCATAGAGGTCTAGTACTTCAAGCGATTATACAAGTCAATTAAGTGGTGCTATTTTACATCAGACAAAAATAAGAACATCAACATTAGTTACTAAGTAAAAAAAAATTACAATACCAAAATTAAACTTTCATTTACAAACAATAAGCTAGGAAAACTAATTTCAAACCTTAAGTTTTGCACATCGTGACAAATTGCCATAGCTATTGAATGAGAAATTGAAGGCTGCACTTGAATTAGAACAAGCTTATTATTCTACAAAGTAAATAAGAATATTTGATTTATTCAATGAAAAGAAATTAGCCAATAAGATGAAATGTACAGGCATAACTTTACACACCATAGATTGTTGACTTTGGGAAACATTGACACTTGGAGCTTTCCTTTTTCTCTTTGGTAATTGCTCAAGATAACTTTTCATGCATCACTCTTGCTTTATACAAATTCTCTTCTTGAATCCCTTTACTTATGTTATTTATTCACTTGTTGGTGCCATGGTGGCACTATTATTATTGGCCAAACTCTTGCCTTAAACATATCTCCATTACTTTATTGCTTAATTCATTCATGACTCTTTTTACCAATAAGAATGCTTTTGGATAGTTAGGTGATTTGGTTGCTAGTCTTATTAGTTTGGGGAAAAGTTGTATACACTTATCAATATTCTTGCATTGGCCTAAAATACATTAATTATTTGTTCTTTCATATTTATTTGATAAGTGTGGTAGAAAGATGGATTTTTATACAACTATTATTAGAAATATTGCAATAGGGAATTGACCTCCCCATACACGCTTCTTTTTCTTTTAACTTGAAGATAATTATTTGAATCTTCCCAGGTATAATTGAATTTAGCTTATTCTCTAGTATGCCTACTTATCAACTCAAAGGCACTGTCTGTTAAAGGCCAAGTCAATCTCATGAGCTTGCACTTTACTATGTTGTGATGCCAACATATAAATTGTTTCTTGAAGATGAAGTGGGTGATTATGTTCCATGACACATATGTAACTCCCATTCTTACTTTATAATTAATCTTAGTCTTAAGCTGAGGATTGGTAGTCATAAAGTCTCTTTTGTCTTCCTTTTGTATACCTTCTTAACAACAAATACATTTATATGAAGTTATAAGGCCATCTTTCTTGCTCCTATTGAAAAAATGTTTTCTAACTCCAAATCCAATTCTCCCACTGTAGTTAATCGAAAAGTTCTATGTAGTTTCTAATTTATCAAATTCCATACCTAGTTTAGGCTTTAATTCAAGCTCCATAAGAGGATATATTTTCAATAGACCAAAAACATAATAGAACAATGCCTTTAAAGAGACAAATTAAGCCATGAAGAATTTATCAATATAACACATAAAATATGTAAGATGCAAAAGCAATAATGATTCTCATACAATAGAATGATAACCAACAAAGAATCAAAAACATAATAATCAATGATGAAGACACACACACATTCTAAGATGGGAACAATAAACAATAAGAGTAACAATGCATACCTACAAAAAATCTTATCTTTATACCATCATTCCCATAATAACTTATTTGCTTCCTAGTATTTTTAATTTTTAGTAATAAAAAGTCCTCCTTTATATCTAAAAAAAAAAAAAAGCCACCTTTATATCTAAAACCCAAAAGAAAAAGAAAAAACCAATGGCTTTCAAATGAAAATACAGAGGCTATTGGACAATGAATAACCTTTACCTTTAACTACTATGTTTTGTTGAAATGCTATGTTTTCTCATGTAATTGGACAAGCTTTAACTTGAGATGATTGCTTTGCAAAGAAGGAGTAGCACTAGCTTATGTGTTTTACTGCTCCTGAAGTCCATCAACAATAGACATAGCATTTTAGCTTTGCTTCACAAACAGCTTGGATTGTGCTTGAAAGGGATGGCTAGGATTGAATGAAATATTTGGAAAAGAGAATTTCTAAGGAGTGAAGCAAGGCTTCATTATTTGCTTCATGGACAAAAAAACTTCCAAACAAATATTTCACCACTAATAGATAAAATAACAAAAAATTCAAAAAAATGGAGGACTAATGTAAAAATTTTTAGATTCACTACTAAGACAAAAAAAAAAGATGAAAAACACTTTCAAAATTTGCTATAAATAACAAATTGAAAGACTA
This sequence comes from Erythrophleum fordii, assembly GCA_032878935.1. Classification (NCBI taxonomy): domain Eukaryota; kingdom Viridiplantae; phylum Streptophyta; class Magnoliopsida; order Fabales; family Fabaceae; genus Erythrophleum; species Erythrophleum fordii. The sequence continues at coordinate 30,535,035 of JAVQMF010000058.1, read as the reverse complement.
GATAAAAGGGAAAAAAATGAGATTTATAAACAAAATAAATATATAAATAGATCTTCGTAAAAATCTAAAAAAGAAGAGAAAAAAAGTGAAGGGAAACAAATGAAGGAGGACCACCATTTGTGACTATTAACCATAGCACTTAAGCTATAATTTCTAAAAGAGAGTGGTATGTAAACTTAGTCATGAGCTAAATTATTTTCTTTCTTCTTTTGTTTTGATAAAATGAGCTAAATTGTTAATTTAACTTTTGTCAATTTTCTTACAGATTTAAACTTGAAATCTTACAAATGTTTATGTAAAGGAAAATAAGCCAAAACCCATTTCAATAAGTTGACATTTGGGGGGGAAAAAAGACTTCACAACTTTAGTTTGGCAATTAGTTGCTTCAACTTTTACAAAATTCTCAAATGTATAATTTATACTAAAAATAACTACTTTTTGAAAAAATTGGTTTAAATATAATTTCTTATGGAAATATGCATGAAGTATTGTAGTGTGCTAGGTTGAGTGTGACAATAAAAATGAATTGGCTAACAAATAATCCACGACAAAAATAGAACATTTAATGGTGATTCATACATTTTAAGGAATCTAAAGCTTTATGATTATGATCTTCCCATCATTCTTTATAAGCTTTTTTCCTAGCTTGCTTAAGATGACCTTTTACTATATTGTTCTCTTAGTTTTACTTTCTTTATTGGTGCTTTGCTTGATGCATTATATGCTATGTCTTTTTAACTATGGCTATGCCTTCCAAATGATCTTTATAGCAACTAGCAGTGAAGAAACTGGGTGCTACTACCACTAAAAGAAAAAAGTTTTAAGCGAGAGAAAATTCTCTTGTTGGTCAATTGCTAAACAAATGCAAGGAGGAATTAGCAACAAAATAGAGAGAGATCACTTTATGACTAAATATCAGTTACTATTTAGCAATGACAAGTGTCACTCCTTATTGCTTTACTAAATTCCCTCACTGACTCATTGTTAAGAGAATTTCCCTTAGCAAATTTCCTAACAGTTTTTGGTTTAAGGAAAATTTTGTCGCTAATCTTTTTTTTTTTTTTGGTTCCATTGCTAGACTATGGAAAATTCTTTTCTTATTTTGCCTTTCCTTATATTAATAACCTATAAGAACATATTCCAATTTAATACAAAATAAAGATATATTTTTTAAATAACAAGACACATTTGTTAAATTATATAATATATATATATATATATATATTAATTGGCACTCATAGTTTTTACATTTGATGGAAGCCTGACTATTACTAGCTATATTCTCTTCGTCCTCTTTGTCTCCCTATCCCTCTTCCTCATTGAAATTTGCTTGTGACCCAAATGATCTAACTCTTGTTGCAAGTAGTGTTGAGTGGTGTTGTGTTGCATAATCCACAATAAGATCTACTTGAGAGCTAGGAAAGCTTGTAAATAACACTAGGAATAAGTTCTATAGAAATCTACTTAGCTGTTGATACATCTGCACAGTATGCCTATTGAATCACTACTCCAAGGTCTAGAAGATTGAGGCAAATGTGGTATTCACCTATTTCTATAATGGATGGAATCCAAGAACTTATTAAAGATTTTGGTTAGGTAACTTCAAAGTTGAGGCTTCCACCCAAACTATGGACATGTCCTTTTTTATTCAATCTTACAGCTTGATTCCACGCATTTAGGTTGATGGAAGGATGTGTCAAAAAGTCTTCTCCATATTTTTGGGATATTTTGGTGTCAAGATTCTCTTAAACATACATAATTAGAAAACAATTAGTTATAAAAACAATAGTAGGGTGAGAAACGTAAATTATTAAAGGTGATAACATACAACAAAGTTTTGAGTGCTATAACATGTACTACCCAATAGCCTTTACCTTATAGGTCTTATTTGTATACTTCTTGGTATGATACATCCAACTTTAACTCATCCTTTTGCAAGTTAATTTGAATTCAATGGTTGGAAAATTTAAAGTAAATTGAAATGAAACAAATCAAAACTAATAAAATTGTGACGACTCTAATTTCTAAACATTGTAATTAAGGTTAATTAGTGATTATTAATCATAGGTTATGAAAATGCAGGAAAATTTGAACCTTAATGTGATTAGAGTCATCGATCATACAACTACAAACACTTATATTAATAAAGGGAATAAACATTTATTTATAAGCCTTTAATTCTATTACTCATCAATTATAACTCATTCCAATGTCTCTAAATCCTCCCTTGAGATTACCATATGAAAAACTAAGGTTTCCTAATTAATATAAGGATTTTAGGATGTTTGCTACGGCCAATTTACCTTTAGCCGCGGCTAATTCCCCTCGGTTTTACCCCTCGCATCGTTACTAAGTTGGACCTTCGCCATGGCCAACCTACATTGCACCTCGGCGAAGAAGCCTCTTGGAACTTGCCTCGCTCACCTCTCAATATTAGCCACGGCCAATACCTCCTTTCGCCGTAACCAATTCCTCTTTGGAATGCCTGGCTCATTTTCGCAAAAGTTAGCCGCGGCCAGTTCCCCCTTTCGCCATGGCGAATTTCCCTCTAGATGACTCTCAGTTTGCCTCTAACATTTCACCGCAGTGAATTCCTCTCTGACACTCTCCCTGGGCAACCTCGCCTCTATTGGCTGTGGCCAACTCTATTTTAGTCGCGGCGAAGTGCCTTCTGGTTCTACACTCCTAAAATCTGGTCTCATACTCTCCTCTCTCCCTCCAATCTCACCCTAGGGCCTCTCTACCTTAATTGTGGGGCTCAAATAGCCTTCGTTAGCCTAATTTATCAGGCTAATCTATCCTCTCTAATTCAAGATTTAAGGGTCAATTTCTTTTCTCTAATCACCCTATATCAACAAGTCCATAAAGTAATGGCAACAAGAATTCATGCACTAACAACAATTAACATTTGATACACATTCCATTAGGGGTTCCATACATTAAGGGTTCATCTCAATATCTCAAAGGTTACATTTCCAATAGCAAGCCATATCATAATCCAACAAGGCTCACAGCAGATATCATTAATCCATACATCAATTACCAAATTAAGATGAGGTCTAACCCCTCAATAAATACATCCCAAGTAATCAAAATATGAAATCCTACATTTGGCAATATAGATACATGATAATACTATACATAGGTTAACAAAATTTAGCATCTACCCTATTACACTCAGACTAAGTGTAGCTCCCCATACTAGGTCTCAGTTCATGGATGTTTATCCACTTACTTGCCCTTATCCTTACCCGAGGAACTTTCACCTGAAATTGTAATCCCATAAAACGGGGTGAGATATAAATCTCAGTAACCAAGGCAATTCCATCATATAAACCAGTTTAATTAACATATATGCATGAATCAAAATCAACATCAAAATCATATCAGTCATACCAGTAAATGAATTAATTAGGCTATTATAATTACTATCCCATACTAGCAATCATATTTTCACATGTTAAAGGCCAATAACACTGGGAGAGGTCCGTCCACGGCACCTACTCCCCATTGAGCATAATCAGGGCTCAGTGCATCTGGGGTTTGATCATAACCCGGTGCCCGATCGAAATACATGCACGGGTGGCAGCCGCACCACAATTCCACCATGGACTCACAAGGTCCTATCACAACATAATAGATAGCTAACCAATTCATTCAACATTTTCAAATCATTCATATACAGCAAATATGAAATTTAAATCGACATATGCATGGAATTAATTGTAAACCCCAGTTACCTCACTTGTAGGCACTTGCAATAGCTACCAATGGTACAAAGTCTCCCTATAACTATAACATCACAGAATTACTACTCTAATTCATCATTAACAGTTACAACAAGTACCCAAAGAATTTAAATGCTAATAACTACTTAAAGAACACTTACCCAACCACTACAAGTCCCAAATTCGGATTGAAGTGTCCTCTACCAGAAATCTCAATACTTCACCCAAAATCCTAAGCAAATTCGTATAGAATTAATATCCATTTTATAAATCAGTTATGGGGGTCTCAAATTAACAAAGAAAGCATCAAAATAGAGGGTTTATACTTACCTAATATCAGCCTTAACCTCAACCTACGAATTTCACTAAGAAAATCCCCAAACAACCACATTTTAGATTTTGGTTATGGTGAAAATACTTCAAATAAAAAACTAATCAGGCCAAATTGAAGAGAAAGATGAGGGGATTAAGTTGTATAACTATTACCTTGGCTGAATCTTGCTCTAAATATGAGAAAATGTGGAATTATGCCAATAACCCTAGCTTCTCCTTCTCTCCTCCAAATTTTCTTTGTGTCTTTGTGTTTTGCAAAATGGGGGAGGTGGCTGGTTAGCTTTTAGGGTTTTAATTGGGTTAAGTTAGGTCAAATATGGGTCATGAGTTACTTCAAGGTCCAACTCCAAATGGGCTTTAGATTTTAACTTTGTTGGGCCAGTTTTTTTTTTTTTAAGGTATTAGGCTGCAGGATTTTAATTAACTTTAGGCCAAGTTTGAAGAGCTCAAGGATTTGGGTCTGCACAAGGTTTATTGGGCCACTTATAAGAGCCTATACAAGGTGGATCTTAGGCCTCTATCACATTAAATTGGGTTGGGTCTGTACCTAACTCATTGGGCCTCTATTAGTCTCTTATCATGATTTATTAATTTGGGCCTAGATGAAGTTTCTATCCCAATTAATTCTCAAACTCATATTAATAATTTATCTCTCTAAAATTCTTATTTACTAACTTGGCCAATTATCCTCTATTAATTATTCTTAATTACTCTAAATCTATGATTAACACCTTAATTAATTTTGGGGTGTTACAAAAATCATTTGTCATATTCTTTTTATGCTTTCTAACACTAATGGATTTGGCAATATGCATAAGGGACCTAGGCATAGAGGACTTTTTCTTCTTGACAGCTTCCAAGTTTTTCTTCTAGTCATCGTATGCCAAGATATCTAAAAATCATCTTAGACTTTTGCATGTATTGCTAACGAACCACCCCACATTTCTTAGATATTGGTCGTGTTTATTATTTTCATAGCTTGCTTCCTTGCATTATGCAACATTTTGGAGTATCACTCTAAACTTGTCATATCTTATACACCCTTTGCCAAGAGGCATTCCTCTTCTATAGGAAAACAATATGTGGCTTGCAAATATAAAAGTGAATAATTAACGTCATATTTTAATTATAAATAACATTAAATGATATTAGTTTCCTACCATAAAATTAGCAAATACGACATCCTTTGTTTCTTAGAGATAGTCGTTCCACCTAAAAGGCATGCATAACATATAGACCATTGTTTGGTGAATGATCAAGTAATGATCCTAGGGGACCAAATCAAATCCTACAATGAAAGTGAATAATTAATGTCATATTTCAATTGTAAATTAAAATAATATTAAACCTCATGATAATATGTACAAGGGATTTTTGGGGGTAAACTGAATTAGTTCCCTCTTGTCCATTATTGTAAGTGTCCTTTGAAAAGCCAATGATGATGCAAAAGTAGGTGTTATCCCAACTAAAGATGGCCTATTAAGAGTTCTCACCAGAACTACTACAACGTCTAGCTACATAGAAACTAGTGGGTCTAAGGTAAGAGTGGCAAAAGGCTTATTATAAGTACCTATAAATGGCATACCCTTCCTTCGGGTGGCTTCATACCTATCAGTGGCATGGGCATATTTATTGGCAATCAATCATTTAAACTTTCAATAGGTGATAACAAAGTCTTTGCACTAATGAAAGGTAGCAAAGTGGAAAGTTGAAATCCAAATCCAAACAAAAGCCTCTAATGGCAAAGAAAAGAAAAAAAGTAAAGGAAGTGATAGTTAGTTCCAAAAAAAAAAAAAGAAGACACATAATATCCTTATCAAGGGATTTTTCTGACTAACAAAACCAACCCTTTACAAATTTCAAATGCAAAAATCAAAACCAAGTAACTATATTTAATTAGTTTCTCCAGCTAAGAAGCTTTTAGTCTAACCTAAGGTTCTAAATGCAAGGAAGGCATTTTATATTTTTGTAGTAGTATAAAAATAGGTTTTTGATGCCATCAGGATTAAAGCATCACACTATAAAAAGAAATAAAAAGCTTTTAGTAGCTATTGTCACTACAAGAAGTCTAAATGCCACCACTAATAATTTCTAGTGGTGACTTTTTGTTGCTACCAGGTTATGGCTAGTACATTTGAAACAAAAAGACCATAAAGCCTTATTAATATTGGAATTATTACAAAATAAATTTAAAATGAGTAAAGCCCCATTAATTCCACTAAAATATAGATTTAGAAGTGACATTAATGTTGTTGCCATTAAAGGTCCATATTTTAGTGGCGACTATTTTTGTCACCACCAAAATTTCATATTTATTAGTGATTTATGTTATTGTAAAGGTCATATTAAGCTTTTAGGGGTGACCATCACTAAAAGCATTTGAATATTTTTTTCCAACACAATATTACGCATAATCCACTTAAATGAAAGACAAATTTGATTTTCTTAATAATCCATCTCCCTTGAACATCATTTCATCCTTGGATCAATGGAGAATCTTGCAATGCAATCTTCAAATAAATAGAGAAAGAAACACTAGATGCTTGCATCTAAAACTATATTGATGGAAGCTATATATTGTAATGATATGTTAAAGGTATAAACTTGAAATTAGAATCTAGATTTTGATCTATGCAGTGGAATGAATATTTATACATCATTTAAGCATAAGTGATAAGTAATCTACATTGATGGAAAGGCAAAAGGAATTATCAAAACACAAAGTACATGACATATTCTCAATTTTTAGTGACATTAACCAGTGGAGCTATAACACCATATATTTTTAGCTCATTTCATGCCTTTGAATAACTAATTTCCAAGAATCATGTAAATTCTCAAAGAAAAAGGCAATAAAATAATGACTTTTCTAACGTTGCATCGCATATAAAAATTTCATTCAGTGTCACGTGGACCGTATGAGCTCATACATCACATCCTCATATTTAATTACATAAATACAACTCATTTTCATAATCAAAAGTGGCCTACATCTCGTGGAACTCAAAGGGAAGTATGAAATACATACATATATTTTCGGCCAAATTTTTCACATTTCTGTCACAAAATTTGAAAAATTATAACTAATTCTAAAAAAATAGAAATCATGTATTCTTTGCCATTTTGGAAAGATACACATGTCTACTTCATGATAAAAATATGTTCAAACCATAATATCCATCAAAGAAGGCATTTGACATTCAAAGAGGTTTAGAGGTCAAGCTGTTCACTGGTATTGTCATAGAATTCTGCAGCAAATTTCATAAATATCCAAATAATTCCAAAAAAATCCAATCTATGCAAATGATACCAAAATAGAAAGTTATGGATGTTAACTAGAAGGTAAAAATAACTCCAGACCAGTTCAAGCTCTCCTAGAGCTTGAAATCTAATCAAATAGTGACTAAGGTCGGATGGGATCCCTTATACTAGATAGAATCTTAGAAAATTCATATCTCCCTCTTTAGGCATCCAAATGAGGTGCTTCTAGTTGACACAAGTCACTGGGAACATCTAGTTTCTATGTATGAAATTTTGTGGTAATTAGACATGATTTAAGTTCTACGTGACAGAATTCATTTTTGGACCAAATGAACAGTGCATCATACCAAAATCAGAATTTTTGCCAACTTTGGAAATTCCTCAAATATTTTGTAGACCTCCGAAAATTTCATACTTTAGCTTCCCAAAAATCTCTCAATGAACCATAGTTTTATGCCAAATCTCAGGTCAAGAAGAGTTCATTTGGGTAAAAAGTGATATAGGGTTCCATTATGGTCAATTTTGGTTCCATATGGGGTACCAAAGTGACCAAATGGTTTTCTTTGGGGTTTGGCACCTCTTAGGCAAGTCTAAAAGCATAATTAAGACTTATGTAGGTTGTCCAAATAGTTTCAAACTCTATGTATCTCATTTCGGCCATCTAACCCACACTTATATACAATTCCATAAACTCATTCAAGGAGCCACATTGTCCATACATACTCAAATTGCATTTTAATGGTCTCATAATACATTCTCTCATTTATACATTGCTTAATAAAATAATTCTAAGAGGTCATATGCTATGTACAACAATGGAATACATCCTTTGACAACAACATAGCTTTAAAGAGCAAAAATCATACATATTGGTGTCAAGCTTTCTTCTTCAAGGTGGTTGGCTCCCATTGCCCTACTCCTTGGGTCCACCTAGCATGTTAGATCATTGGAGAGGAGGGAAGGAGATTTAAAAAATCCTAATAACTCATCTCCCATTCAATCATACATAATGAATGCAAACAAGTTTCATGAATGCATGTATGGTCATGTTAACATGTGTAAACATTCAAGAAACATTCTAAGCATTTAAAAAGGTCGCACATAGCATACAAAGGCTTGCCAAGCAAGTGGATTGGCCTTACCCATTTTCTTATGAATTTTGGACTTGCCTCATTTATTCTTTAAGAAACTCTTGGACTCAACCATGCTCTTGGATTCAACCATGCTCTTAGCAGTCCATCTTGCTTTTGGGAGACTTTTTGCTTTGTCTCAACCAATCTTAAGGGTTCTTGGCTCATCCTTACTATAGCTGAGGGTTCTTGACCTCACCACACTCAAGAAAACCCAAGCACACATCAAAAAACATCATATGAAAGCATATTACAACATCATGGTACCATGAAATCAAAGTCATGCTAAAACACTTTTCATGGTTTGAAAATACACATACACACATTCTAAGACAAGTAAAGCAACCAATCATGCATGAGAGAAGGAGGATTGAGCTACCTTGGATACAATTACACACTTTTTCTCTTGAATCTCCCTCCCTTACTTTAGCCACACACACACACACAAGTGTGGGGAAGATTTCTCTTGGCTTAGACACAATTTATGGAAGCTAATTAGGTTTATGGAATTAATTCTAAGGCCACACTACTTGCTTAGATTCTAGCTTGGTTTATAAACTTCATTATGGTTCCATAATTGCACCTAATGAAGCAACACCCCTCAAATAAATTTTAGGCTCTATTCTTTCCTTTCAAATATGATTCTTAACTCATTTTAAGCCTCTTGGAGTGTAATACCATAAATTCCAGCTTATTTCATGACATTCATAAGGTTCACATCATCATTTCCATGAGAGCACATGAAAAAGGGCATGAAAATAATAATTTATTTGCATTGCGTCATACTTAAAAATTTGCAATCCGTGTCACATGGATCGTGTGAGCTCATGCTATGCATTCTCATATTTAAATATATCATTACAACTCATTTGCATTACAAAATCATGCCTATAACTTATGGGAAACGAAATGGAACATGGAATGGGCTTATTAAATTTTGCCCAGATTTGCCTCTTATTCTGCCCAACTTTTGGAAATTCATAACTAAATTTAAAAAAATTAAAATCATGCAATCTTGGTCATTCTGGAATTCTTAGGATGTCTACTTCACACTAAAAATATGCCCAGACCATAAAATTCATTACAGAGGATGTTTGACATCCAAAATTGTCCAAAGGTTCAATTGAATTTTGGAACTGATACAGAATTCTGCAGAAAATTTTGAAAATGTCTAATTAATTTCACAAAAATCTAATCCATACAAATGATACTAATCTGGAAAGCTGTGGATGTTAACTAGAGAGAACAAATATCTCTAGATCAGTTCATCAAGCCTAGAGTCCAAAATTCAATAGAACAGTACTTCTGGTCGGGCAAATTCACTGATACTGGACAGAAACTTCAAAAATTCATATCTCCCTCTCTACATCTTCAAATGAAGTGCTTCTAGTTGGCATGAGTCACTGTTATTATCTAGTTTCTTTGCATAAAATTTCATGGCAATTGGACATCATTTGGGCCTCGTGGGATAGAAAATAATTTCAGACCAAATGAATAGTGCAACAGACCAAAACTATAAATTTTGCTAACTTTGAAAAATCATCAAATATTTTGTAGACCTCCAAAAATTATGATTTTTAGCTTCCCAAAAAGCTCTCAATGAAACCTAATTGTATGCCAAATTTTAGATCAAGACTAACTCATTTGGCTAAAAAGTGATATAGGGTTCTATTATGGTTAAATTTAGCTCCATATGAGGTACCAAATTTGCCAAATGGCCTTCCCTTAGTTGTAGCATCTTTTGGGCAAGTCTAAAAGCATATTTAAGACTTGTATGAGCTGCCCAAATGGTCCCAAACCTCATGCATCTCATTTTGGCCATTCAACCCACACTTATACACATTTTCATTAAACTTCCACATTGCACACTTTGGCATTACATACTCAAAATAGGTTCTAAAGGTCATACATCATATCCATACATTTAGACATCACATAATAGCATATTTATATATGTATCAAGGGTCATAGCCCATTTACCATATTATATACATCATATGGTACAATCATGGTCTTAAAGTGGCAAAAGCTAAACACATGATTGTCAATTTCCTTCTTTTAGTGTTGTTGGCTCCCATTAGCATATCCACTTAGTTCACCTAGCATATTAGATCATTGAAGAGGAGGAAATGAGATTCAAAGAATCCCAATAACTCATCTCCCATTCAATCATACATAATATGTGCAAAGTAAGCTTTACAAATGCATGCATGAGGAAAAAGGAAGTCATAGACATTTTAAAAGTAAGCTTGGCATATGAACAAATCATACAAGACATTCAAGAGCTCACCAAGTGTTTGGATTGGCCTCACACTTCTCCTCATAGATTTTGGACTTGCCTCACCCATTCTTTGAGAACTTTGGATTTAACCATACTCTTGGGAGCCCACTTTGCTTTTGGGGACTCTTTGCTATATCTCAACTAAGCTCAAGGGTTCTTGGCTCATCCTCACCAAAGAGAAAAGTTCTTGGCCTCTCCACAGTCAAGTAAACTCATACAAATATTATGTGCTCATTTGAAAATATAGCATAGCATCAAGAATCATGGCATATAAAAGCATGCTAGCATACTTTTCATAGCTTGAAAATACACATACACACATTCTAAAATAAGATAAATACACATCTATGCATGAGAGAAGGTGGAGAGAGCTTGTATACAACACACTTTTTCCTTGAAATTCAAGCCTCCTCTTTTGGCCACACACCCACAAATTGGTGGAGATGATTTCTCTTAGCCTAGATGCAATTTATAGGAGCCAATTAGGTTCATAAAATGCATTCTAAGGCTACATAACTTGATAAAACACTAGTTTGCTCTATAGGCTCCATTATGGTCCATATTGGCACCTAATGAAGCAACACCTCTCAAACAATTTCTAGGCCTCATTCTTTCCTCTCAAATATAATTCTTGACTCCTTTTAAGCCTCTTGGAATCATCACATCATTAAAATAAAAGGCCTAACACCATGTTGTTTCTTTAGGTTATAATACGGAACCTAAGACACCAAATCACTTTCTATGAGTTCTAAATTTTTCCAAGGCCTCCTTTCATTCTCACTCATCAAATATGACTCAAGAATGGCCTTAAAAAAAATTTAAAACTCTCCCTAGCTATGAGAACCTCTTTAGGCCAAGGCTATGGAGCTTAATGGCCTTCATGGAGTTTGCTTGGTTTTCTTGAAGGAGGAAGCATGTGAAGAGCATCTTAGGAATCTTATGAGCTCATTTAAACTCTTATTTAGGCATAGGAATCATCACACAAAATCAGATTTTACAAGGTGCAATTGAAACCCTAGAACTTGCATCTTGAAATCTAATGGATTTTTTATAATTCCCTTTGCATATTTTTAATCTCTACACCCTTTTTCCTTAGATTCATGCTTGGTTCTTCCTAAAAATCATCTCCTTCTAGGGTTTTCTCAAGTGAGGGTGAAATGGTGGAGGAGGAAACCAAAGATGACAACCATAGGAAGAGAAATTACCTTGTTTTCATACTTTTTCTCACTTGAATCTTATGTTCTTTGAGCTCTTCTCTTTGAATCCAAATTTTTCCCTCAATTTCTCCCTTAAAACATATTTGTAAGCTTCATTTTAATCATAGGAAACAAAAGAGAATGGAGGAGAAGAGGTTTGGAAGAGAAAGAGCATGAAAAACTACTAATTTCCATACCTTAAACCTTTGATTTTTCCTTCTCTTTGCCTTCCTCTTGTGTGCCACTCTCCTTAGGGTTTTTCTCTGGTTTGGGGCTGGAAAATCAGAAGCTAAATAAGGGAGAGTGTGAGGCACCATCTATATATAGTTAGGGCAAAAGAACTTTTTCAAAAATTTTAATTTTGCCCTTTATATTTTGTATTTTCGTTTCTCTTTCTTTTAACTTCTTTTTTAGAACCATCTTTTCCATTATAAAATTTAGGTTCCTAATTTAGTGAAATACCTTTGGAATCACTCAAATTGGAGCTAAAACCTTCCTAAACAGATCAATCAAAGTTCGGGTCAACTGACATTGAAAAACGTCCACTAGAGGAGTTTTAACTGTCTCGAGGCTTTTCATGGTTTTCAGGGCCTCTGAAAACCCCGAAGAACTCAAAATTTTCATTTAAAAAAACCCTCCTATGTGAATTCTAAAATTTTCTCAAAATGATAAAAATGCCCTTATATTTTGTTAACCTTTCATCACAATTCATTTTTTCATTCTAGCTCCATTTTTCTTTCCGTCTGAGCCCGGGATTCTCATTTTAAGGAGTCTATAATACTTCTCAAATTTTTTGGGACCTTAACTACATCATCTTGGGAGACTTCTTTTTGTATCCGGTAAATTTCATTTGTTTACGGAGAAGCCATACATTACGTTTCTCACATTTTCTTTCATTTTCAGAGAATCGGATGTTACATGGAGTCATCACACAATTAAAACAAAGAGCCTAACTACATGTTGCTTCTTTAGATCATATTATGAAACATAAAGTACCATCTCACTTCCTATGCTTCCAAAATTTTTTCCAAGGCTTCCCCTCATGTTTATTCATCATATATAACTCAAAAATAGATTTAGAAAAATTGAAAACTCTTTCTAGGTATGCTAACCTTTCTTGGTCGAACCTAGGAAGCATTTTGCTCTCCATGGACCTTGCTTTGTTTTCTTGATGAAGGAAGCACATAGGGAGACTTCTAGAGATCTTAGGAGCTTATTTAAATTCTCATTTAAGCCTAGGAATCATTGTATAAAATCAGATTTTTTAAGGTGTAATTAAAACCCTAGACTTTGCATCTTAAAATCTAATGGCTTTTTGTTAATTCTCTTTGCATATTCTTGATCTTCACACCCTTTTTTCTAAGAATCACCCTTGGTTCAACTCAAAAACCAAGTCCTCCTAGGGCTTCTTGGATGGGATGAAATGGTGGAGGAAGGGAAGGAAGAGATATCAACTATAGAAGAAGAAATTATCTTATTTTCTTGCTTTTTCTCACGTGAATCTTGCTTTATCTAGGCTCCTCTTTTCAAATCCAAATTTTTCCCTAAGTTTCTCACTTAAAATAGATTTGAAAACTTCATTTTAATCATTGGAAATAAAGGAGAATGGAGAAAAGGAGGTTTAGAAGAGAAAAAGCATGAAAAACTACTAAATTTCCTTACCTTTTAGCTTGAATTTCTCCCCTTTTTCTTCCACCTCTTGTGTGCCTCATCCCCTAGGGTTTTTCTCTAGTTTTGGGTAGAACTTGGTCGACTTAAATGAGAGGGGAAGAAGGGTGCATCATATATATAGGTGGGAGGAAGAAACACTTTTCAAAAATTCTCATTTTGCCCTTTATTTTTGGCATTTTTGTTTCTACTTCGTTTTAGCTCCTTTTTTAGAACTGTCTTTTCCATTATGAAATTTAGATTCCCAATTTAGTAAAATTCTTTTGGAATCACTCGAATTGGAGCTAAAATCTTATCGAATGAATACGTCAAAATTCGGGTACACCGACGTTGGAAAACATTCACCGGAGGGGATTTAACTGTCCCGAGACTTTCCATGGTTTTCAGGGCCTTTGAGAACCCTGGGGAACTCAAAAATCGTTTAAAAAACCCTCTTATGTGAATTCCAAAATTTGCTCAAAATTACAAAAATGCCATTACACTTCGTAAGATTTTTGTAAGAAATTATTTCTTTAATCTAGCTCCATTTTTCTTTCTATCTAAGCTTGGAATTCTCATTTTTAGGAGTCTAGAATGCTTCTCAAATTTTTTGGAACCTTAACTAATTCATTTCGGGGGACTTGCTTTTGTATCCAGTGAGTTTCATTCGTGTACGAAGAAATCGTACGTTATGTTTCTCACGTTTTCTCTCATTTTTGGAGAACTTGATATTACAAGAACCATCAAAACACAAATCAAAATGCAACATAGATGCATTTCTCTAGTTAATTCCAATTTTCATCATGGCCACAAACTCCTTATAATAATATAGCCATCTTGTAAAATAGAGTAATGAAAATTTACAATTTTCAATAGTAGTTTAGTCATCCAAATGGTAGTCATTTGTACAAACCTATTGAAAATTTGCAATTTACAATTTGAACCATAACAACAATATGAACCAAACATAACTAATGTCAAAATCTCTAGGACAACAATCAAAATTTTCATAAATTCTAATCTAATTTTGTGTTCGGCACAAGACTAAATCCAAGACCAATATAAAAATCCACAAAAACTATAATATCTGATATTTTAGCAATAGATTAAATGAAATAGTTAATATTTTTATACTAAGTTAGATCCTCATATCAAAGTAAACTAGATGAAAAAAAGGACTAGAAGCCCAATTATAGAAAAGAAATGGGCTAAAAAGTTAAGTTTTAAGCTCGAAAGAGGCAATAGTAACGAGTTTGATAGTATAACAAGAGAAAATTGAAGGTTTAAATATTTAGCAATATATTAAAAGAGTAAGATATTTTCCATCATTATATGACTAAATGACACCACTGGATTAACCAGAGCTAATAAAACTAGTTAAAATCCTTATTACACACAAACTGACATAACATGTAGTACATGAGCTATTTTAAGCCATGTTGAGCCACTATAGACTCAAAGAAATAATTACATGAGTAAAGAAGATTTTAAAATATCATATGCCTTAAAATTATCTAGAAAGAGTGAGTTTTTGGGGCCAAAATCAAAGTGAAATAAATATAATGGCAAAACTATAATTTTGACCAAAATAATACAACGTAAAATAGAAAATACTCAAAGTTAAATAAAAAGCAAAACAGAGCAAGTTAAGGGTGCTTCTCTCTGTATATGAGTTAAATAAGCTAACTAGATGATTTAGGAAGCATAAAATAGGTCAAAATACTAACGGCACGACAAATAAGAGACCTTGCAACAAAGTATCATTTTGAGTTATTTTATATTATTTTAAGCCCTTGTAACCTAGGAAAGTTGGCTTGAAGATTTTAAGACCTTTTAGAATAGATTATGGAGCTTAAATTCCCATAAAGAATTGAGCTAGAATGTAGAAAAGTAAAGTGTAGAAAAATCGAAATGTAATGGGTATTTTTAAATTTGTTAAAAAAGTGGCTTTTATATAATATTATAATTGCTTCATCCACTTATCTCTCCCACTGACTTGCACATTATTTCTAGCAACTCGAAGGTTCTCTAATGGCGTCTCATGGTTGAGGAGGAGAAAGAAAAGAAGGAGTGTAACAACCAGAAAAAGAAAAGAAAAGTAAAAGAAAGAAGAAAGTTGAAAAATTTCGAAAATCCTGAGATTTTTCCAAGTCTTCTCGCTATAGCGAGAAATGATCTAGCTATAGCGAGAGTGCCTGTTCGCTATAGTGAATATACTTCTAACTATAGTGAGTGCGGGCAGTCCATACAGAAACCAGAGAGTTACTCGCCGTAGCGAAAGTTAAACCTCGCCATAGCGAAGGTAACTGATACGAGCTCGCCGTAGTGAAGGTTAATTTTCGCTATAGCGAGGGTCAGTCCGGAAAAGCATAAAAAGTGAGAATTGGACTTCTTTAAACGTTCCAATTCATTCTTTTTCTCTTATTTGACCTAAACTTCGACCCAAGGAGAGAAAAGAAGCGTGGAGAGTGAGAGAGACCAAGAGAAGGAGGAAGAACTAAGGAAAGGTAAGCAAGCTTCTCTCTTTTCTTCTTAGAATCTTGATCCCTTCTCTTTGCCCTCTCTTTCTATGGTTTTGCTTGTGAAATTAGTGGGGTTTTAGGCATGGGTCAGAAGAAGAAAAGTGGGAAACCACTCTTAAACTTCTTTGTTTTCTTTGAATAAGATGATTCTACTACCATGAGAGCTTGAGAGAGAAGAAGAGTTGATGAAACACTAGAGAAAGAAAGAGAACCCCTAGGTTCTTATATGCTATGAGGGTTTGCTCTGAAGAATTCCTAATAGTTGTTGAGTTACATTCTAAGAAAGTAATTTCATGCTCTTGATTGTGTCTAGGCTTAAGAGAAGCACCTCCATCAAGGTGTGAGTGTGAAACTAAGAAGGGAGAAGAGGAATTGAAAGGGAAGGCTTGTGTTGGCTCAAAAGGTAGCTCTCCTTCCACTCTTTCTTATTGCATTCTTGGATGTAATAGTCATTGTATGCTTATGTATATGCTTGTTGTGTGAGACATACCATATGTTATTGCCTTGATGCATTGATACCAATATGCTTATATATTGGATTGTGAGAATTGCTCGGGTGAGGTTGTACCGAAAGTCTCTTGAGATGGGTGAGGTAGAGCCGAAAGTCCCTTGAGATGGGTGAGACAAGGCCAAAAGTTTCATAACCGAGTAAGGCCAAGTCAAAAGTCCCTAAAATCGGGTGAGGCCATCTAAAAGTCCCTAAACTCGGGTGAGGCTAGACCAAAAGTCCATAGAGCTTACTTGTGGCATTATTGTGATTTTCATGGCATGTACAACATGTATTGTATGTTGGTGAATGGTTAAATGATTATTTGCATGCTTGACTTGTTATATGTCTTGATTGTTTCCCTGAATGAGTGCATGAGCTACTGAGATTCCATGAATCTCACCCCTTCCCCCTCCCATCTTAACATGCTAGGTGGAGCTCAAGGAGAATCAAGTGCACACCAAGGAGCCTAAGAGAATGTTAGATGAATGTTAGTTTGTTTTGACTCTTTTGATGTAAAAAAGTGCCAGAAATGAATATACACCTTCTATTTTTAAGATGTAAATGTTGTAGTAAGTGTAAATATAAGGAAACATGATGTATAAACTATGTAGATAGCCAAAGTAATGCAAATGTGGGTTTTGCCTTTTTTGTGGCTTGTATGTAATAGTGTATTTTGGCCCGTAGCATAGTGAGTTTGAAATGTATGATGATTTGGATCACTTGGACATGTTATATAGACTATTATTATGCTTTTAAACTTGTCCATAAGGTGTGGGAACATGTGGGAGGCCATTTGGACCCATTTGAACTATTTTGGGTGCTAAAACTGTCAATTTTGTGAGCTCCGTCAAAGTATGACCAAACAAGCTCTTCTTGCTATGAAATTTGGCATGCCTCTAGAGTTTGTAGAGAGCTTCTTGGGAAGCTAAATTGGGTAATATTTGGAGGTCTAGGGAATATTTGGTGAATTGTTAAATTTGGAAAAATTTGATGGTTTGGTCATGTACTGCTTCCATAGGTTCGAAAGGAAATCTATGTCATTCATAGACCAAATGGAGTCCAAATGTCATGAAATTTTATACAAATAAACTAGACAATCACAGTGACCTATACCAACTAGAATTACCTAAATCAGAGGTTTGTAGAGAGAGAATGAACCTTCTAAAATTCTGTATCAGCATCAGGGAGCCCACCTGACCTCTGCTATTGTTCCATCAGTTTTCGGGATCTAAGGGCTGCTGAATTGATCTAGACTTATTTTTTTCCTCTAGTAGACATCTGTAGCTTTTCAAATTGGTGTAGTTTTTCCAGATTGGATTTTTGTGGATTTAGTTAGGAATTTTCCAAGTTCATGACAGTAAACTGGGCCAGAAACAGGGGCAGTCGGACCTCTATCTCATTTTCGATGTTAAAAATGATCCAAACGTTGAGATTATGGTTAGGAATTATTTTTAGTATAAATTTAACACTTAGAGCTTTCCAGAAAGTTATAGTTTGCTTGATTCCCATTTTTCTAGGATTAGTTATGATTTCCCAAAGTTAGAGCCAAAAATCTGACTTTTGGGCCCATGTGAGAAATTACATTTTCTTGGTTTTTGGTTCCATACCCGTGGCTTATGGCTTGTTTTATGCTATGTATGAGTTGTATAAGTGGAGTGTGAGTAGAGAATGTGAATGATGGGTTCACAGGACCCATGAGGCAGAAGACGAGTGTTTGAAACCTCGTTTTATAGTATGAAAATACCACGGTTTGTACTGGTTCTTTAGAAATCATATGGAATCGAGCCCAGAGGGAGGCTAGATAGAGTTAATATATTATGGTGTTACAAGGAGCAAGGATTTTAAGGTGTTTCTACACACTTTTTCCTCCTCTCTCAATTATAAAGATTGGTCTGCTCACTACGAGCTTTTATTTTGTGGTTCTATTTTTCAAGAGGATGAAGTTGACATTTTCTAAGGGAGAAGAAAGATCTCCTTTTGGAAAACTAATTGGGAAAAATTGAAGAGCTCTGACAGAGGACTGTTTTGAGGTAAGAATCAATCAGTAAAAATTTTTCATATGTCAAATTTAGTCCTTAAAATACTTCTTGTAAAGAGAGAAAGGCCCTTCTCCATGATTTCTTGGATTTTAATGAAAGTATAATGCATGCAAAATTAGAGTAGAACATGAAAATAGAGAGAATTTAGCAAGAAAAGCAAGAAATCCTAAGGTACACTATGAATGGGTGCTCTCGGCTACCCCTAGGTTCATGACCTAAATGAGCTTGTTTTCAAAGTCTATGAAATTTAAAGATCTTCTTGAGAATTATAAAGGCTAGGGGAAGCATTGATTTCATAGAAATAGATAGATTTTGAAAGGTTAAACTTTAAGATTAAAGAAAACCCTAAGTGAGCCATATAAGTAGATTCAATTCTTGGCTTGTATTTGATGGTTCCATTGAGCTTCTTGGGGACCAAATGAGTAATACATGAAGTTAGAATAAAGTTAAGAAGCCAAAGAATTAAAGCTGCTTAATGGAGGGTTAAAGGTATCAAGAGTCTCGATATGCCTTAGTGAGAAAATGACCTTGGGAATAGTGTTTGCCTAAACAAATAGTAAAAGAGGTATTTGTGGCTCAAATTAAGAATTTAAGAATCCTAATATGGCTAAGTTCTCTATGAAGATCCTAATTTTGGGCCCAAGTGAAAGGTAATATGAGAAACCTATAAAGGTTAAAGATTGATGGAGGCCTAGGCGTTCTAAGAAATTTAAATAGAATGTCTTGAAAGATAAAGTAAGTAAAAAGCTAAGTTAGGAAATGAAACCATAAGATTAAGGCTTCAAGAAACTCTTTAAGTGGACTAGAAAGCATGATACATAGCATGGGAATTGTTGGAATCTTGTATTAGCTACTCATGTTGGTACTTATTTTAGTGTTTTCAGAATTATAAAAGAATCCAACTACTTTTACTATAGTGAGGCCAAGAACGATACAAAGAAGAGTGAAGGAAAACAAGACATCTTGGCATTGGTTCCTCGTACTTTAGGAGGTAGCAATTTCTTCCCCCTTACATGTATTGATTGCTTGATTTCCATGGTTGATTGTATGTTATGTTTAAGTATGTTTATAAGTCTTGGCTATGTTAACTAAGCTTTACTTGAGGTGGGCTAAGAGAAGAGGGCTTAGGAATAGAGCATAATAATTCTTCCCTATGTTAAATATCAAAGCCATCCCAGTGAGTTTAGTAATCATGGTCACTTTATAGTTACATACATGCATTTTTTGACATTGTAGAAAGAGGTGCATACATACGTACTTATCTACTTTGTGTGCTTAGGTGATTGATACAGATAAAGTAGGGATTGTGCTATGGAGATTCTTGCTAAAATCTCACTCTTTTTATCTCTTACTAATCATGTTAGATGAATCTAGCAAGGAGAAAAAGAAAGAGAAGAACTAAGAGCTCGAGAAAGTGTAGCTAGATTCCTTATAATGTACATGTTACTTTGATGTATACTATGATGAAAAGCATTTTCCATCCATGATGTATATTATGATTAAATGTAATAGCATACCATGTAAAAGCAATAGACACAAATGTATACCATCTTGATATAAATATATGCCATAGGAACATGTTATAGCATATGTTATATCTCTGGTTCCTTAATACTTATATACAAGTGGAAAGGTGATTTTTAGATGGAAGGCAACTTTCATATGTTCAACCATTTAGAGACAATGTATTTATGGATTTAAAGTTGCTCATAGTGAGAGATTGCATATTAGAGACCAATTAGACCACTTTGAAATCAAAATTTGTTCAAACGAGACATAAATGTATCTTTACCTTTGATAGTCCAGATGATCAAGTTTAGGTCTAAAATTTGGTGAGCAATTAGAGGGTATATAAAGCTTTCTATATATTTTTTAGGTATATAGAATATTTGGTGAATTTCCAAAGTTAGCCCCAAAAAACTGTTATGGTGCAGTTGCGTTCATACTAATATAGCCATGATTTTAATTGTTTTTTAGGGACCAAATGGCTTCATTTCAACTTGAAATTTTTATGGTAGATAGTTTAGATCATTAGCTTTCCATAAACATCTCATTTACATTAATTAGAATTGTGTAACTCAAGTTATGAAATTTTGAAATTTGGGTTTCAATATGTGATTTTGGGCAAAGAGTGAGATATGCTCCCTTTATGAAAATGGTGTTCATATGTATAATCAATGTGATGAGACAACATTTCTAAATATGAGACATGAATTAAAATGAGGAAGAACGTCATTTTTAGGTATTAGAGTTAAATTTAACATGTATTATAGTTTATTTTTTGCTGCTAAAATTATTGTTATTGAAGATATAAGTAAAAATGAATATCTTAATTTAAGTTATGAAGGACAAGGACCAAACAAGAGATAAGTTATGGCCAACTAAAAATGGTCAAACATCCAATCAAAATATCCATAAAGTTCCCACAAGCAATGTTAGACTCAATTCAGAGCAACATTAAGTTAATAGTCAAAGTAAGGATTATATAGGATATTCTAAGTTAATATTTGGTTTCATAAAATATCTATCAAAGCATGTAGCACCTATTTAGAGTTAGTACAAAATAAAGCCTTGAAAACAAAGAACTATTAAAAACCTCACATAAAAATGTAAAATTCAATTGCATGAGCATATAAGTAATAAGATAACAATAAACAAAGGAATTTTTTTATTCAGTTATCCAGCTACTTTAATTTTAAATATGCATATACCACTTTTATGCTTTTCCTCAATTATAGTAGCACTTGCACTTGAATCCTTTAGAGAAGCCAAGGCCCTGTATTCAAAAGCCATAAGTATCACAATTTGCATATATCCATGACACAAAATGCAGGCATAAGGTAATTAGTTTTACTCCCAATTCATAGTTTACTAGATGAAAATATTCAAAACATAATCTCCATATAGATAAAATCATAATCATGTAAATTTTACAAATAGAGGATTAAAAATTCCAATACCTCTAATTAAGAACTATAAATGTAATAATGTTGTATGAATCTTCAAAGATTTCTATGTAATGTATTTAAATGACATCTTGATTTTCTCTAATACAGAAGAAGATAATAAAAAAATATATCTAAAAATGATTTGTGATAAATTTATAGAAACGGGTATAATACCTAATCCAAAAAAGATTAAATTAAAACAATATGACATTGAATATTTAAGTTTAAATTAACAAAGTTTGATATAAAATTACATCATATTATCTTGAAAATAAAAAGTTCCCTAAATGAATTAATAGATAAGAATCAATTACAAAGTTTCTTAAGATACTTAACTATAGAAGAAATTTTATAAAAAATCTTTCTATTAGAGAAAAACCTTTATTAGAAAATTTTCAAAAGAATAAAATATTTAAGTGAAGAAATGAAGACACTAAGATAGTAAAAAAAATTTTAAAAAGTGAAATTAATAATTTATCAATAGTTTATATTACTAAAACAGGAGATAAATTAATTTTAGAAATTGATGTTAGTAATGAATACTAGGATATAGTATCAAGAGCTAAATTTAAAAATGAAAAATTAATTAGTGGATATAATTCAAAAACATTTGAATTATATAATTTACAAAAAGGAATTATTAGCCATACAAAAAAGAATAAAATGTTTTCATATTTATTTAGCTTATAAGGAATTTATTATTCTAACTGATAATTAGTCAGTTAGATAATTTTTAAAAAATAAAAAAATGAGAAAATTTCAATAAGGATTAGATAGTATAATTTTATTTGCCAATACATGTTCAATATTGACTATATTAAAGAAATTGGTAATTTTCTTGTAAATATTCAAATAATGGATAAAAGGAAAAACCCTCAAATAGAGGAATAGATTTCAACTAAGAAAAATCCTAAAATGAGAAAATTATCACAGCCTTTTCAGAAAAAACTTCCAAATACCAAGTGTATATTCTACATTGGTATTGTAACATCTGGTTTGTCGTAAACATATCAAAATGAGTCAGTTTGAAAAATAATTCCCTTGAAATGAATGAGTTGATGCTAACTAAAATTAGAATAAAATTTTAAATAATAGAAAATGAGGATCCAAGGTCTAAGATGTCAGAAAACCAAAGCTAAAGTAGTTCAAAAAAATTGCCGAAAGTATAATGGTATTTTCGTAAATATGAGCACCTTTTGGAAAACTCACAGGAGGGGCTTTCTAAATGAAAAAATCAAGTTACCCAGGGTTTTCAGAGGCCTTAAAAATCATAAGAGTTCTCAAAGACTCTAAAAATCATAGGAACCCTTAAATTGGTTCAAACCCCTTCCGATGTATGTTTTTTAACGTCAGTTGACCCGAACTCTGCCCTTTTTGTTTGGAAAGATTTTAAATCCAAATTAAGTGATTTCAAAAGTATTTTATAAATTAGAAGACCTAGATTTTATGTTGGAAAAGAATGTTCTAAAAAAGGAGCTAAAATGAGTCTAAAATGTATTAGCCAATCAAAAGGACACATGGCATTTTTTAAGAACAAATTTCTTCTAATTTACTTCTCATAAGTGGCATCCCATCCTCCCTTCATCTAACCGACCTATTACAAAATAGAGAGAGAGACTAGGAAGGAGAGACACACAAGGGGGAGGAAGAAAAGGAAGAAAAATTCCAAGAAAAGATAAGGAAAAACTTAGAATTTCAAGCTTCTTCCTTCTTTGATTTTGTTCTCCTCCTCCCCACCTTTCTTTCTATGGTTTTGATGAATGATATGGGGCTGTTTTGGGTCTGTTATAGAGGGAAAAGATTAGAGTTTCAAGGAGGAGCTCATACCAAGTGCAAAAACTCTTGAAAAGGCTAAGGAATTAAGGTAATTCCATTGCTTTCCATACTTTCTTCTTGTTGTTCTTCCTAGTATGTGTTTTGCCCTTGAGGAGAACAATTAGGAGGGAGTAAATTCTAACCAAGAGCAAGCAAGAAACCTAGGTTTTAGACTATAGGAAGCTAGTAAATGCAAAGAAACCTAAAGGAAAACCATTAAAATCCAAGATAGCAAAGCTAGGGATTCAAAGACATATGCCAAAATCTGATTTTGTCCAAGGATGGTTAAGCTTATATGAGAGTTTAATTGAGTTCCTAAGACCCCTAGGAAGCCTCCCAAGTGTCTCTTCCTTCAAGGAAACAAAGAAAACTCCATAGGTCCCTAAACATTTTGCATGTCTCAACCAAGCTTGGAGTAGGTTCCTAAGGAGTGTTTTAAATTTTTCTAAACTTAGATTGGGATTAAATATGATGGAAGAATATCAAAGAAAGCCTTGGAAAAAATTTAGAACCCATAGATTAAGAGATAGAGGTATAGGTTTCATAACATGATATAAAGAAGTAATATATAGCTAGACTCTTTAAAATAAATGTGTGCGGGCTTCAAGGAATCTAAATGAAGTCAAAAGTCATAGATTAAGGAAGAAAATAGGGACAAGATCAAGAATTATCATAGTTGCTTCATTAGGTCTCTTATGAAGCCATAATGGTGTTTTAGAACCAAGTAGTTTCATTTAGTGTATGCATGATGCTAGAGTTAGCTTTAAGAATGTAATTGGATCCTATTTGATATGTTTAGGCAAAAGGAATCAAACTCTACCCACTTGTAAGTGTGTGACCTTGAGTGAGGAAGAATAACCAAGAGAAAAGCTTCGTGCTACCTTTCTCTCATGTATTCTTGGTTGTTTTCTTATCTTTAGATGTGTGTATGTATGTTTAAGCCATAAGAAATATTTTTGGTTATTTTCTACATGCCATGGTACCATTATGTGCATAAAATGTGTTTTATGAATATGTTATGGCTTGAATGAGTTTGGTGAAGCCAAAAGTCCCTAGAATTAGGTGAGACAAAGCTAAAAGTTTCAAGAAGAATGAGACTTAGTCAAAAGTCCCTTAAAAATGGGTGAGATAAGTCCAAAAGTCCTAAGGGAAGGGGATGAGGCTAAACCAATGCTCTTGAAAATCAATGTATGATATGTATGAGCTTTTTGCACATGAAAATGAATTTATGTATAGTTACTAGTAGCTTAATGTTCATATATGCATTCTTGGACTTGAAAATATGACTATTATGTATGATTGAAAGGATTAAGAACTATTGGGATTTTTAAAATCTCACTCTTCCCTCTCCAATGTTTAACTATGTCTAGGTGAGCTAAGTGAGCCAAGAAGTGGAAGCTAACAACCTTAAAGAGCAAGAGTTTGGCAATGGAGTAGTGAAATAGTCTTTTTGATAGCTTTTTGTTGTCAAGAATTGTAATTACATGTTGTATATATGATGTAGATACTTGAGCACACTCAAATATATGTAGACATGATGTATGGAATGGTTTTTGGTTCATATGAATGAGTATGATTGATT
This sequence comes from Erythrophleum fordii, assembly GCA_032878935.1. Taxonomy (NCBI): domain Eukaryota; kingdom Viridiplantae; phylum Streptophyta; class Magnoliopsida; order Fabales; family Fabaceae; genus Erythrophleum; species Erythrophleum fordii. The sequence continues at coordinate 30,510,063 of JAVQMF010000058.1, read as the reverse complement.
TTGCCATCAAAGGCCCGTGATATGTTATGCTTCCAATGTGTATGATTACATGTGGCATAGTGAAAATGAGCTCCATGATATTTTAAACTAAATGACATGTCTCCCTAGGCTGTGAATGTGGTTTTGGACTTCCCAAGTGGCCATGGACAATGAAGAAGGCAAGTTGACACCATTTTAAACCATTTGGAATACCAAAAATGACAAAATTGTCAACTAAACCAAAATCTAACCAAATGAATGAGTTTTTTCATAAAATTTTGCCAACAAGTAGTGTAATATCCAGTTCTTCAAAAACCAGAGAAAACGTGAGAAACGTAACTTACAGTTTCTCTGTAAACAAATAAAATTCACCGGATACAAAAGGAAGTCCCCCAAGATGATGTAGTTAAGGTCCCAAAAAATTTGGAAAACATTCTAGACTCCTAAAAATGAGAATTCCAAGCTCAGGAGGAAAGAAAAACGGAGCTAGAATGAAGAAACAAATTGTGACGAAAGGTTAACAAAATGTAAGGGCATTTTCATTATTTTGAGAAAATTTTGGAATTATGAGGGATTTTTAATTGAAATTTTTGAGTTCTTCGAGGTTCTCAGAGGCCTTAAAAACCATGGAAAGCCTCGGGACAGTTAAAACCCTTTTAGTGGACGTTTTCTAATATCGGTTGACCTAAACTTTAACTGATTCGTTTGGGAAGGTTTTAGCTCCAATTTAAGTGATTCCAAAGGTATTTTACTAAATTAGGAACTAAATTTTATAATAGAAAAGACGGTTCTAAAAAAGGAGCTAAAATGAAAGAGAAAAGACAATGCCAAAAATGAAGGGCAAAATTAGAATTTTTGAGAAAGTGGAAGCTTCTTAAACACACTTTAAGTTTCTTATTTCTTCTCCTCTCCATTTACATGACCCATTCTGCCCAAAAACCAGAAAAAACACCAGCTCTCTTAGGCACACCATGGAGGAGAAGAAAGAAGGAGAAAAAGTAAGGAAAAGGTAAGGAATTTCATGGTTTTTCATGCTTTCTTCTTTCCAAACCTCTCCTTCTCCATTTCTCTTTCTTTCCTATGATTATAATGAAGTTTATAAATCTGATTTAAGAGAGAAATTGAGGAAAAAATTCGGATTTGAAGAGAGGAGCTCAAAGAACATAAGATTCAAGTGAGAAAAAGCATGAAAACAAGGTAATTTCTCTTCCTATGGTTGTCATCTTTGGTTCCCTCCTCCACTATTTCGCCCCACTTGAGAAAACCCTAGGAGGAGATGATTTTTAGGCAGAACTAAGTATAAATCTAAGGAAAAAGGGTGTGGAGATTAAGAATATGCAAAGGGAATTATCAAAAAATCATTAGATTTCAAGATACAAGTTCTAAGATTTCAATTGCACCTTATAAAATCTAATTTTGTATGATGATTCCTATGCCTAAATAAGAGTTTAAATGAGCTCCTAAGATCCCTAAGATGCTCTTCACATGCTTCCTCCTTCAAGAAAACTAAGCAAACTCCATGAAGGCCATTAAGCTCCATAGCCTCGGCCTAAAGAGGATCTCATAGCTAGAGAGGGTTTTAAATTTTTCTGAGGCCATTCTTGAATCATATTTGATAATCGAGAATGAAAGGAGGCTTTGGAAAAAATTTAGAACTCATAGAAAATGATTTGGTGTCTTAGGTTTCATATTATGACCTAAAGAAGCAACATGGTGCTAGGCCCTTTGTTTTAATGATGTGATGACTCCAAGAGGCTTAAAAGGAGTCAAGAATCATATTTGAGAGGAAAGAATGAGGCCTAGAAATTGTTTGAGAGGTGTTGCTTCATTAGGTGCCAATATGGACCATAATGGAGCCTATAGAGTAATCTAGTGTTTCATCAAGTTATGTAACCTTAGGATGTATTTTATGAACCTAATTGGCTCCCATAAATTATATCTAGGCCAAGAGAAACCATCTCCCCCAATTTGTGGGTGTGTGGCCAAAAAAGAAGGCTTGAATTTCAAGAAAAAAGTGTATGATTGTATAAAGGTAGCTCTCTTCACCTTCTCTCATGCATGGATGTGTGTTTAACTTGTTTTAGAATGTGTGTATATGTATTTTCAAGTTATGAAAAGTATGCTAGCATGCATTTATGTGCCATGACCCTTGATGCCATATTATATTTTCAAATAATTACATAATGTTTATATGGGTTTGCTTGAGTGTGGAAAGGTCAAGAACTCTTCCCTTGGGTGTAGATGAGCCAAGAACCCTTGAGTTTGGTTGAGACAAAGTAAAGAGTCTCCCAAAAGCAAAGTGGCTCCCAAGAGTATGGTTGAATCCAAAGTGCTCAAAGAATGGGTGAGGCAAGTCTAAAACCTATGAGGAGAAGTGTGAGGCCAATCCAAACACTTGGTGAACTCTTGAATGTCTTGTATGATTGATTCACATGCCAAGGTTACTTTTAAAATGTCCATGTCTTCCATTTTCTCCATGCATGCATTTGTAAAGCTTGCTTTGCACATATTATATCTGATTGAATAGGAGATAAGCTACTAGGATTCTTGGAATCTCATCCCCTCCTTTCCAATGATTTAATATGCCAGGTAGACTAAATAATTATGGTGAAGGGAGCCAACAACCAGGAAGAGCATAGATTAACAAGCTTGTGCCTTGTTTTTGTCTATTTTGGAACATTAATGATGGTTCATAATGTATATGATATTGTACATGTATGGTGAACCTTGAGACATGTATAAATATGATACTATATGATGTTTAAATGTATGAATATGATGTATGACCTCTAGCCTACATTTTGAACATGAGATGCCAAATTATGCACTATGAAAGTATGATGGATATGTTTATAAATGTGGGTTGAATGGCCAAATTGAGATGTATGAGGTTTGGGACCATTTGGACAGCTCACACAAGTCTCAAATGTACTTTTAGACTTGCCCAAAAGGTGCCATAACCAAGGGAAGGCCATTTGGCAAATTTGGTACCTTATATGGAGCCAAATTTGACCATTATGGAATCCTATATCACTTTTTGGCCAAATGAGTTAGTCTTGATCTAAAATTTGGCATAAAATTAGGTCTCGTTAAGAGTTTTCTGGGAAACTAAAGATCATAATTTTTGGAGTTCTACCAAATATTTGATGATTTTTCAGAGTTGGCAATTTTCATAGTTTCTAGTTTGTTGCACTATTCATTTGGTCTAAAATTAAACTCAGTCACACAAGGCTCAAATGATGTCCAATTGTGGCAAAATTTTATACAAAGAAACTAGGCAATCACAGTTACTCATGCCAACTAGAGGCACCTCATTTGGAGGTCTAGAGTAGGAAATATCAATTTTTGAAGTTTTTGTCCAGTATTAGTAAATCTGCTCGACCAGAAGTGTTGTTCCATTGAATTCTGAAGTCTAGGCTTGATGAACTGATCTGGAAATATTTTTCCTAGTTAACATCTACATCTTTCCATATTAGTATCATTTGCATAGATTGGATTTTTTTAGAATTAATTAGACATTTTCAAAGTTTTCTACTGTGATAGTTCCAGATTTTAGTCAGACCTTTGGACAATTTTGGATGTCAAACGTCTTGTGTGATGAATGTTGTGACCTAGGCATATTTTTAGTGTGAAGTAGACATCCTAAGATTTTCAAAATAACTAAGATTGCATGGTTTGATTTTTCTAGATTTAGTTATGATTTTCCAAATTTTGCCCAGAAAAGAAGCCAATTCTGGCCGAGAATACTCTTCGAGTTTTCATGCCCCATTTTGTTTTCCATGGGTTGTAGGCATGTTTTTGCAATGCAAATGAGTTGTAATGAAGAAATTAAATATGAAGAAGTATATTATAAGTTCACACGGTCCACGTGACACCGAATGGAATTTTTTTAAATATAGCGCAATACAAAAAAAAATCCCATTTTCCCTTCCTTTTTCTATGGGAACCCTATGTATTTCATGATATCATGCCATTCAAAAGCATGAGATAAGCTAGAATCTATGGTGTTACAAGTAGGTCTCATCTAGAGCTTTCCACAGAGCAAAAGAGCACCCAATTTGGAACTCTAAAAAATTTATTATGGTTTTTTAAAGTTTGAAAAAATAAGTTGAATGATAAGGTGCACTGTTCATATCGTCAGATTTTGTTTCCTTGTCACTCATGGGTTAAGTGGTATCTAATGACTATGAAATTTTACAAACATCAACTCTACTGAGATCACCCCATTTAGATCTCTGTAGGGAGAAAACCAAATTTTTTGAAGCTTCATGACAATACTAGTAGTGCAATAGGATCTATGGTATTATTCCATTAATTTTCATATGTCAAATGCCATTTTCTTGATCTAGAATATTTTTATTCAAAAGTAGACATCCATATCTTTCTAGAATGGTATGGTTGTCTGAGTTTTGATTTTTCTAAAATTAGTTATGAATTTTTTAATTTTATATCAAAAACTTATAATAGCAAACTTGGGTAGTTAGACCTTTGGTGCTATTCTATTGTCAATCATAGTTCAGTTGATGTTTTCATGGCCGAGAATGATTTTTAACCTATATTTGGCATTCAGGGCTTTTTAGGAAGCTATCATTTGCTTAATTTGGATTTTTTTAGGATTAATTATGATTTTTCAAAATTAATGTAAAAAATTTAGAAAGTTGAACCTGGGGCCAACTTGTAATTTTTTTGGTGTGGGGCTTCCAATCCAACTTGTATGTGATGTTCTATGATGTTTTTGACTTATGTAGATGGGTTTTGAGTAGAGTATGATATTGAGGAGTTCACGGGATTCACAGAGCATAAAATGAATTTTTAAAGTCTTATATAAAGTAAAAATAATGCATTAAATTTATTGATTTTCCATTAATGTAATATGTATGAAGCTTACTTGTGGGGAGGAAGGACTAAAGGAATATGGTGTTACAAGCATCACAATAGTTTTTCACTTCATTAGCCAACCCATATTTATTAGGTTCTATCCAAGAACTTTGGAATCTATTTACTCTGACTTGGAAATCTCAACATTCTCTAAATTTTAAAGAAGCCCTGTAATAAGCAAAAAAACTAAACTACCTTCTCAAATGTATGATGATAAACAAATTATAGATTTTTACAATCTTGGATTACTTTATTGCTTTATGAGCATATCAATGGAATATAGAAAGCTCATATTGAAAGAAAGAAAGCTCAATTTAACAAAAACCTAACAAATTTTATTGCAAAGCTTTTTTAAAAAATATCAAAAAGAAAAAAGGCTAAAAGAATTAATTTTAAAATATATTTTTTAAAAATGATTATGATTATACAAATTTTGATCATATTAAATCCACTATAAATTAATCAATTTATTGGAAGAGCAAGAAAACCGTATTTTTTGAAAAAATTAAAAGGATTTATCTTTTTAAGAAAGCAAAAAAAAATCTTACCTTATGAGGTATATGCTCTAATAATAAGACATATTGAGTTTGATCAATTTAAAGGATTAGATCAAAGATTCAAATAGAATATTTCACAAATTATTCTTAGAAATTATGATTTGCCATAATTACATATTCCTATAATCACGATAGTTGGGACATCTCAAATATCAAAAGGGCTATAGTTGGCAAAAATTTGTTCTAAAATTAGGCTAAGGAACAACTCAATAATTTTCTCTGTTTTATAAAAATAATGATTTATTATGTCATAAAAAATGATAGATTTATGAAATATTATACTTTCTACATCACTAATAATATTGGTGAAAGGGTTAGAGAAAAATTTTATCATCCCTACTAAATTTGGGAACTTGAGGAAGCCAAAGAAATGGACTTTCAATTTCACGAACAATATGGAACTATTAATTTTATTCAAAATAAATTGACTTGTGATGAATTTGCAAGCCAAAGTCTCTTCTGTTAAGCAAAGAAGCCAAGTAAATACAACGAGACATAGATTTCATATTAACAAATGGGAAAATTATATTTTCTACATATCTCCTATGTGATTATCAGACCATACCAAAACAACAAGATGATACACTTATCCCTAATTTGGTACATCTCCAAAATCTAGAATTATGAGCATAAAGAATTATTAACACGAAAAGTATTGATAAAAATGAAGGACTTGTTATCATGATGGGAGACCATCAGCTTGACAACCCAGTAAGCCTAAATTCTTTAACATCAAGAAATCTTGAAGGCGTGATAGAAAATTGACACTTATATAAAAAAGTAATCTCAAAATTTTGTAGTAAAAGATAAGCTCTATACAAAGTAGATAATTATCATAAGAAAGTAGATACATGACATAAAATAATGCATCACGTGTTTCACATCTCCATAAAGCATGTAGAGATGGATGAGAAGAAGTACCAATGTACAAATATTTGGATAAATGTAACTACGGATAATTTTTGTAAAAAAATGAGAAAATTTTTTAAAAAAAAAAAGAAATAATGAAATATGTCCTTTATGACATGCATTATAGTAAAAGAAGAAACAACTTCTAAAAAGCTACACCAAAAATTTTTGTTTCACTTTTCAAATTTTTTTTCTTAGATGAATAGTAGTGAATAGTGCATGAATAACATTAAATAGTGCAAAATAATGCCAATTTTGTCTCTTTGGTAGTAGGATTTCTATAAATACATGTACTTCATTCAAGATTTATATTCAAAAAACATCCAACAAACTTTATGAATAAAGTTTTATATTACTTTAAAAGATCCTTGAGATTCCAATTTTATCATATATGTAAATTATTCTACAGTATCCATAAGTGAACAATTTTTCAATACTAGTAATTTTCAACATCAAACCACACCAAAACAACAAGATGAGATCAATACACTTATCTATAGTTTGGTACATCTCCAAAATCTAGAATTATCAATAGAAAGAATTATTAATGCAAAAGGCATCAATATGAGTGAAGAACTTGCAGTTGTCATGGTGGGAGACAATTAACCTAACAGCCCAGCAAGTCTGGATTCTCTAACATGGAGAAAGCTTGAAGGATGATAGAAAATGGACACTTGTACAAAAAAGTACTATCAAAATTTTGTAGCAAAAGGTAAGATCTATATAAAGTAGATAATTTTCACAAGAAAGTAGATACATGGCATAAAACAATGCATCGTGTGTTTTTCATCTCCATAAAGAATGCAAAGATGGATAAGAAGCAGTACTAATGTACACACGTTTTGGATAAATGTAACTATTGATGATTTTTGCAAAAAATGAGTAAAGTAAAAAAAAAAATGAATAGTGACATATGACATGCATTACAGTGAGAGAAGAAACAACTTTGAAAAGCTACGTAAAAAATTTTGTTTCACTTTTCAAAATTTTCATCTTAGATGAATCATAGTGAATAGTGCATAAATAAAGTTAAATGGTGCCAATTTTGTCTTCTAGATAGTAGAATTTCTATAAATACTTTTATTTATTTGATATTTATATCCAAAAAATATTTGACGAACTTTGTGAATTAAAGTTTATGTTGCTTTAAAAGATCGTTAAGCTTCCAACTCTATCATATATGTAAATTATTCGGCTGTACATTAAAGTTGTACAACTCTAATAAAATTGGCATCAAAGCAAAGTGTTGTAAAGTAATATTTTCAATCCTATTGCAACAACTTTGTAAGTTTTCTTTCATCCTTATACTCTTTTTTTACTATTTAAGTTCTTTGTTCTTCAATCTTAGCAACCTAGAATCCATATGCTTGAGTGATATATCCTTTGTTGCTAGCATTTGTGTCATATGTTGGTTGTTTGTGTGCTAGATTTATAAGGAGAAATTTAGTAATTCAGAAAGGTTTTAGGAACCACAAGTTTGTCTAAGATGGATCCAGTAATTTATGTAGAAAATGAACATGTGAAGAATGAAAAAGACTCTTATGAACATAGCTTGCATACAGATAAAAAAATCAAAAAATACTTTATCTATCCTTAGTAGCGGTATCAATACTATCATAGATATAACTACGAGTTAGTTTAGTGTGATAACTAGCTATACTTAGTCATTCTCATATCATTTATTCTCAAATGCAATCAATATAACCACAACAAAGCTTTTAACAGTGGATTATAGCTATTCCATATGTCAAATGAAACTGTAGGGGCCAAAATTAGAATTTTTTTTCCATTTTACTTCATAACTTTCAAACACATATTTGTTTTAACCCATATTGTAATATCATGTTTTTCAAAAAGCTAAACTAAAACCTATATCCTAAGTAAAGAAAACCCTAAAACAAAACAAAATAAGGCCAATTGAGGATAGAATGCTAATTAAACCATCTAGAAATGTGGTTAAGAAATTAAGAATAGCTTGAAACCGAAACAAAAATGGCTAAACAAAATGACCTAAAAACCTAGTGGCAAAATAATAATTTTAGGCAAATGTCTGAAAACTCAAAGGAAGAAGTTTTAAATAGTAAAATTAAGTTAACAAGGGTTTTCAGAGGCATAAAAAACTATAGAAACTATCATAATAGTTAAAACCCTTTCAGTGTCTAATTTACGTCACTGATTAACTTTAATTTTAACTAGATTGTTTAGGGTTATTATAAATTCCATAACTTTGAAATTAAATATTTTTAATAAACTAGAGACTTAAATTTTATAATGAGAAAGATGATTCTAAAAAAAGAATTAAAATAGCTTAAATGGATAAATGAAAGTAGATGAGCTTAAAGGAAATTTTGTAAAATGGTATAAAACTTCCCTTTTCCTTTTATATATAAGTCATGCCACCCTTAGCCCCCCCCCCCCCCAATAACTGACTTATCTCTGCTCCAAACCAAAACCATAAATGTGAGAAGAAACAAGGAGAAAGGCAAGAAAGAAAGACTAAGAAAGGTAAGCAAATGTCTATTTTTTTACCTTAAGCTAGTTAGAAACTCTCTTTTTCTCTTTAGGCTCCTCCTTTTGGTGATTTTAGCTTCTTGAAAAAATCACTTTGGTGACTGGATTCTTAAAGGAAGAAAGGAGTTTTAAGCAACAAAATTCACCATAAAAATCTCCATTTGACAATGATTGAAACAAGGTATGTTTCCATGCCTGAAACTTGCTCTTCCTTGTTCTTCCATGTCTTCTCTTGTTCGGCCAACATAAGAAGGTTCTAGGAAAAGATTAATTCTGATCTAAACATGGTAGTTTTAGAGGTTTAGGAGTATAAATATTAAGATAGAATCAAAAGAAATAACTAAGAAGCCTCTAATTACAAGATATGGTGATTAGAGTTTTCATTGCACCTTAGGAAGTTTGAAACCTTATAAGGGTATTTCAAGCCATGTAAAGTTATAATTGAACTAGAAAGAAGCTAAAGAATATCTATAGGTGTCAAAAATCTCAAGAAGAATCACAAAACTCCCTTGGCTCACAATAGGTGCATAGGTTTGGCCATGTAGGATAAGTGGCATCTAGGAGAAGCTTTCAATGATTCTGAGGTTATAAATGGTTTAGATATGAATCATAAACACTAAAGGAGCCATTGGTTTAAATTTAGAAGCCTTATTGTGAAAGTTGAATTTTTATGGTTCAATTAGGCATTAAGAAACAACTTGGTTTTAAGCTCCCTAAATCATGCATGTGGTGGCTCTAATAGGTTTTATTAGAGTCATATAGCCTATATCAATTAAGGTTTGGAGCCAAGAACTTGAATTACAAAGTGTTGCATCTTAGAGCACGAAGAAAGCCATTATTTACACCTAAAACCCTACGTAGCACATATAAGGCTAAAATGAGTACAAGCATGATTTAATTGTTAATTTTGTGTTTCATTTAATGTATCTACACCAAGCAAGTAAGACTTCATTCAAATATGGATGTAGATACTTGCAAGAGGGGAAAGAAACAAAGGAGAACTAATAGGAACTCTTGGATCAAGGTAGCTTTTTCTTCATTCTTGTGTATATATATTTGGTTGTTTGAGTGTCTTGGATTACTTGTAAGTTTTACTTGCAAATTATGTATATTGTTGATTTCTTGATAATTATATGCAATTGCATGGTATTTGATTAGATTTGGAATTGGTTTAGCTTTTGAATAGGTGAGGCTATACCAAATGTCCCTTGAAATGGGTAAGGTGAAGCCAAAAGATCCTAAATATGAGTGAGACTAAGCCAAAAGTCTCAATTATGAGTGAGACTAAGTCAAAAGTTCCTAAAAGATAGTGAGACTAAACTAAAAGTCCCTAATAGATTTGGCAAGGCTAAATCAAAAGTTCCTAAAGTATGATATTGCTTTTGATGGAGCCATTAGATCCCTAATGCATAAATATGAATGATATATGGTTGTATACCATGCATACTTGCATCCTTGAATTTGAGTGAATCATATATGTATGTTTGAATGTTGATTAGCTATTAAGATTCTTGAAATCTTATTTTTCCCCTATTTCCACTAACTATGGCTAGGTGGCTCTCAAGAAAGCAAGAATAATGATCAAAAAGCATCAGAAGAGCTACTTTGACATTGAAGTTCATATCTAGACATATTTATGTACCTATGGCTATGTCTTTGAATATTTTGATATATGATTATCTCAACACATTTAAAAGTATGAGAATATGATAAAGAAACTAGTTATGCATAGTAATATGCAATATTTTGTAAATTGACCTATTAAGTCCTTGGAAATGTGTGTATAAATGGCCAATGGAAAGGTCATTTTGAATTTTATGGCATTTGAGACATGTTGAGCCAACCATATATCATACATTTATTATTTAAAACATGCCCAAGTGGAGACATGGCATAATGCCACATCATACTTTGTTGGACTCTATATTCCTATATTTAAGATAACTTTCACATGCAAACAAAGAAAATCACAAAAAAGGAATGAAATAATGTCATTTCTTTGTGTTATGTCGAGGTTAAAATTTCAACTTTTAATTTATGGACCCTAAAAACTTACTAACAACATTCTCTAACTATTTTTTATCCATACAAATCATAAACATCTCAAAACTTTGCATAAACCACGGACCAAGAGGTAAAAACCACAAATATTCATGTTTTGCCTTGGGTCAGAATTTTAATTTTCTACTAACAACTTTGAAAAATCATAACTAAATCTAGAAAAATCAAAATCAATAAAACCATAGCTTTCTAGAAATATTTGGATGTTAACTTGACATTAAAAATAACTTCAAGCCACGCAAATCTCATCTTGATCATGTTTGACAACAGAGAAAGCATAAAGGTCAGGCTATCCATAATTACTGATACAGCTTACTGATATAAATTTTGAAAATGCATAATTAATTCCACAAAAAATCAATCTATGCAAAATCAATCCAAGAGCATTCAAACCCCAAAAATTGATGGAATAGTACTAAAGGTCTGGCCATACACCTAGAACAGAACATAAATTTCAAAAATTCATATCTCACTCTCTAGACATCCAATTGAGGTGCTTCTAATTGGCACAGGTCACTAGGAAGGTCTAGTTTCTCTTATAAAATTTCACAACAATTGGACATCTTTTGCCCTATGAATAACATAGATATATTTTTGGACCATATGAATAGTACCAGTGCCAAAATCAAAAAATTTGCTAACTTTAAAAATATTGTCAAAAATTCTGTAAACCTCCAAATATTATGCACTTTAGCTTCACAAAAAGCTCTCAATGAGACCTATGTGTATGCCAAATTTCATATCAAGAAGAATTCATTTGGATAGATTGTACTATAGCTCACCATTATGGTCATTTTTGCCTCTTATAAGGCATCAACTTGGTCCAAATAGCTTTCTTTTATGTTTGGTACCTCTTAGGCAAGTTTAAAAGCACAAATACAACTTGTATGAACTGCTCAAGTGGTTCCAAATATCATGCATCTCATTTTGGCTATCCCACACCCATGACTACACTAGCAAATGCAAGCCATCAAGTAACCAAATCTCATATTTTCATTGATTTTGCACCAAAAGTGATTCATACATCATTTATACATGCTATTACATTTACTCATTGGTCTACAACTCAAAAATAATATGTACATGAGTATTTTGGCATTCCTACATACTTTAAGATTGCATAAGCTACATCTCAAAACAATGCTATTCATGTTCAATTGCCTTCATTCCTTGGCTCTTGAGTTCCACCTAAGCTATACGAGATAGGAGAGGGAAAGGGGTGAGATTCATGGAATCTCAATAGCTCTTCCCCCCTTCAATCACGCATAAAGAATGCAAATCCAAGTCTAAAAATGTATGCATAGACATCATGGCTTTCATAATCATTCCTAGAACATTTTTAGCATTCAAAAAGTCATATAAAACATTCATAGGCTTGCCAAGCAGGTGGTTTAGTCTCACCCATTCTCTTCAATGATTTTGGACTTACCTCACCTTTTTTCTTAAAGTCTCTTAACTAAGCCTTACTTTTGAGAGGCTTTTGACTTTGTCTCAACCATTCTTGAAGGTTTTTGGCTCATTCTCACAATGGCTAGTGGGTTCTTGGCTTCACTACACTCAAGCAAACTAAAGCAATTACACAAAGCATCATTTGAAGACATAATGTAACATTATTGTACCATGGCATATAGATGCATGCTAAAGCATTTCTCATGGCTCAAAACATACACACACACATTCAAGATGTAATAAACATAATTTTTGTAAAACGACGAAATGAGCTACATAAAAGCAAGCCTTCTGAAATAAGCTAGATAATATCCCAAAAAATTTGGGTAGAGTCCTAGGCTCCTAAAAATGATAATTCCAAGCTCAGATAGAAAGAAAAATGAAGCTAAGATGGTGAAACAAATTATGACAAAAATTGGCGAAAGTAATGGCATTTTCATAAATAAGTACAAATTTTGGAAAAACACATAAGAGGGTTTTCTAAATGAGAAGTTTGAGTTGCCCAAGTTTCTTAAAGACCCCAAAAACTATGGGAAGCTTTGGGACTGGCAAAGCCTCTCTGGTGTATATTATCCAATAGCAATGAGCTGGAACTTTGACGGATTCGTTCGATAAGGTTTTAGCTCCAAATTCAGTGATTCCAAAGACATTTTATTAAATTGGAAATCTAAATTTTATAATAGAAAAGACAATTCTAAAAAAAAAGTTAAAACAAAGCTAAAATGAAATTATCATTATAGAAGGACGAAATTAAAATTTTAGAAAAAGTAAGTTTCTTGAATGTTCCATAAGCTTCTTATATCTTCTCCCCCTTATATAGCACGACCCTCTTTGCCCAAAATATAGAAAAAAGAAACTCTTTCTTAGGCACACAAGAAAAGGAGAGAAAGGAGGAAGAAAGCCAAGGAAAGGTAGCCAATTTCAAGGAATTTCATGGGTCTTCTTCTAATTTTGTTCTCCTCCCTTCAAGATTTCTTTCCATGGTTTTATTAAATTGTTTTGGTTCTATTTTGAGTCCAGAACAAGGGGGAATACTTCTAAATTCTTGAGGAGAAGCAAATCAAGGAGAAAGGCTCTTGAAAGCAAGCTTAAATCCAAGGTAATTTCTTATTTTGGTTGCTTTCTTCTCTTGCTCCTTCCTTTTGTGTATTTTGGCCTAAACTAGAACCATATGGGGGAGGGATTTTCTATCCAAAAACAAGTGAGGAATAAGGGTTTTAGACTATGAGGAATAGGAATATGGCAAGAAATTTCAAGAAAAAATTATGAAAAAAAAGATAGAAAAGTATAGGCTTCTTTAAGGTTTTGGAAAATCTGATTTTGTGTGAGTAATTCCTTGGTTATTTAAGTGTTTCCTTGAGCTTCTAAGACTTCTAGAAACCCTCCCAAATGGCTCTCCCATTAAGGAAAAATAAAAACTTTATGAACCTCCATTATGGTATATATTTCGGCCAAGCTAGGTTCATTGGACTAGGAGATGTTTTAATTTGTTCTAGCCTAGTTTGGGACTTTATATGATATTAGAAGATGAGAGAAACTATTGGAAAAAATTTAGGAGCCATGAATTGGATGATGGGTCAATGGTGTCCATAATGATACTTTATGAAACAACTTAATTCTAAACTTGTGTAAATGATTGTGTGAGGGTTCCAAGGACTTTGAATGAGGCCAAGAGGCCTAGAAATGGAAAGAGATAGGAGCCTAAAGCTTGAATTGTAAAGGTCACTTCAATAGGCCATTTATGGAACCATTATGCCATTTATGGAACCAAGTGTGTGTTCAAGAGTGAGTTTAATGTCTTGGCTTGCTTCAAGTGTGTAATTGTGTGTTGTTTATGATGTTTATGCCAATAGAACACCAACCCACCTAGGTGCACTTGTGAGGTCGAAAAGAGGGAGGAATAAGACAAAGGAAGGCTTATAAAATTCAAGGTAGCTCTCCACCTTATTCTCTTTGCATTCTTGTGTGTATATGTATGTAATTATATGCTTGTGTATACTCTTGTGACTTGAGAATATGCCACTTGATGCTTTGACAATACATTGGTACCAATATGTTTCCTTGAATGGCCTTGGTTGTGGAAATGGCTCATAAGATTAAGGTGATGCTGAAAGCCCCTTAATGAAGGTGAGGAGATGCCAAAAGTCTCATGGCATGGGTGAGACAAGGCCAAAAGTCTCTTAAAAGGGTGAGGCCAAGTCAAAAGTCCCTAAGTCAAGAGTGATGCAAATCTAAAAGCCCTAAAAATGGGGTGAGGCAAAACTAAAAATCCCTAGAGCATGGTCTTGGCTTGAATATGACTAAATGGCATGGAAATTGTGACTTTGCATACTTTATGCTTGCCAAACCTTCCATACATATGTTTTGATATATATATGCCTTGAATGTATGTGTGAGCTATAACACCATCATTTCTTAGCTCATTTTATACTATCTCTAGGCTTCACATCAAGCAACTCACAAAAAAGGCAAGAAAATAGCATAAAATGATGGATTAAATTTGCGTTGTGCTACATATGAAATTTCCATTCAGTATCTTGTAGGCCATATGAGCTTATATATCACATTTTTATATTTAATTACATGGATACAACTCATTTCCATCATTAAAAGTCACCTACAACTCGTAAAAAGCAAAGGGAAGCATAAAATACAAGTATGCATTTTCGGCCAAAATTTCCTCACTTCTGTTACAAATTTTAGAAAATCATAAATAATTCTAAAAAAATTGAAAACATACATTCTTAGCCATTCTAGAAAGCTACACATATCTACTTTATGCTAAAAATATGGTCAGACTATGAAACATTACACAGAAAATGTTTGATATTCGAAAATGTCTAGAGGTCTAGTTGTCCATTCGTACTGTCATAGGTTTTTGTAGAAAACTTCAAAAATATCCAATTAATTCCACAAAAAATTCAATTCATGCAAATTATACCAATTTGGAAAGCTCTAGATGTTAACTAAAGGGAGAAAATAACTCCAAACCAGCTCAGACACATTCAAGCATTAAAACATAATCAAATAGTACCTGAGGTTAGTCAAATGCCTGATACTGTACATAAATTTTAAAAATTCATATCTCCCTCTCTAGACATCCAAATAGGGTGCTTCTAGTTGGTACAAGTCATTGAGAGTATCTAGTTTCTCTCTATAAGATTTATAGCAATTAGACATTATTTGAGCCATGTGTAACAAATTTCATTTTTGGATTAGTGTGAGTAGTACCATTACCAAAACCAGAATTTTTGCCAAATTTGGAAATTCCTCAAAATATTCTCTAGAGTTTTGAAAATTCTGTTCTTTAGTTTCTCGAAAATCTCTCAATAAGATCTAATTGCATACCAAATCTCAAATCAAAAAGAGTTCATTTGGATAAAAAGTGACATAGGATTCCATTATAGTCAATTTTGGCCCCATATAGGATACCACAGTGTCCAAATGGCTTTCCTTGGGGTTTGGCACCTTCTGGACAAGTCTAAAAGCATAATTAAGACTTGTATGAGCTGCCCAAATGGTTCCAACCCTCATGCATCTTATTTTAGTCATTCCACTTCCATTTATACATGTGTTTCCATTATGCTAGTTTACCATTACACGTCTAAATTGTACATTCTCATGGATATGACCTTAGCTCTCATTTATACATAATATATTAACATAATTACACATGCTCATATGGTTACATTGCAATTTCATCAAGGGATTACATAATATGCCATATGTATGGTTAAAAAAGAAGTAAAATTAAGCATATTCATATACTTTGATATCAATCTTCTTCTTCTAGGTTTGGTGGCTTCTATTACCTTACTTAATTGTTTTACCTAGCATGTTAAGACATTGGAGAAGAGGGGATGAGACTCAAAAAATCCTAATAACTCATCTCACATTCAATCATACATAAAGTATGCAAAACAAGTCTTACAAATGTATACATGGTCATATTAACATGTGCAAACATTTAAGAAGCATTTTCAACATTTGAGTAAGTCATACATAGTACCCAAAGGCTTACCAAGCAAGTGGATTGACCTCACCCATTTACTTGTAAATTTTGAACTTGCCTCACCCATTCTTTAATAGGTTCTTGGACTCAACCTTGCTTTTGGGAGTCAACTTCACTTTTAGGAGACTTTTTATTTTGTCTTAACCAATCTTAAGGGTTCTTGGCTCATCCTCAACATGGCTAAGGGTTCTTGGCCTCACCATGCTCAAGCAATCAAAACAAACATCATAAACATCATTTAGAAACACAATGCATCATCATGGTACCATGGAGTAAAAGCTCATGCTAAAACATTTTTCATGACTTGAAATATACATACACATATTTAAAGACAAGTAAAACAAGCAATCATGTATGAGAGAAGGTGGAGAGAGCTACCTTACTAGCATTTGTACACTTTTTCCGTAAGTTTTGAATCCTCTCCCTTGACCTCACACACCCAAGAAGGTGGAGATCATTCCTCTTGGCCTAAACACATCATATGGAAGCTAATTATATTCTTGAAGTTAATTCTAAGGCCACACAACTTGCTTAAAGTCTAGCTTGACTCATTGACCCCTTTATGTTTCCAAGAAAGCACCTAATGAAGCAACACTCATCAAATAAATTCTAAGCTCCATTCTTTCCTTTCAAATATGATTCTTGACTCCTTTTAAGCCTCTTGGAGTCACCACACAATTAAAACTAAGAGCCTAGCTACATGTTACTTTTTTAGGTCATAATATGGAACAAAAAGCGCTAACTCACTTTCTATGGGTTTTAAATTTTTCTCAAAGCCTCCCCTCATTTTCATTCATCATATATGACTCAAGAATGGGCTTAGAAAAATTTAAAACTCTCCCTAGCTATCCTAACCTCTCTTGGCCAAACCTAGGGAGGATTTTAGGCTCATGGAGGTTGCTTTGTTTTTCAAGGGAAAGAGCATATGGGGAGCCTCTTAGAGATCTTAGGAGCTCAATTAAACTCTTATTTAAGCTTAGGAATCATTTTACAAAATCAGATTTTACAAAGTACACTTGAAACCCTAGACTTTGCATCTTGAAATCTAATAGCTAATTTGTTATTTTCTTTGCATATTCTTAATCTCCACACCATTTTTACCTAAGAATCACCCTTGGTTCAGCTCAAAAACCAAGTCCCCCTAGGGTTTCTTAAGTGGGGCAAAATGGAGAAAGGAGAGGAACAAAAGGTAGCAACCATGGAAGAAGAAATTACCTTATTTTTCCTTGTTTTCTCACTTGAATCTTGTCTTCTTTGGCCTCCTCTCTTCAAATCAGAATTTTCCCCTCTATTCTTCCCTCAAAATAGAACCAAAAACTTCAATAAAACCATAGGAAGAAAGCTCAAGAGGAAAGAAACAAGTTTGGAAGAAGAAGGAGGCATGAAAATCTATAAAATTCTTTACCTTTTCCTTAGTTTTTCTCCTCCTTTCTTCTCCTCCATGGTGTGCCTAAAAGAGCTATTGTTTTCTCTGGTTTTTTGGTTGAACGGGTTGTGCAAATCAAGGGGAGAAGAAATAAGAAACTTAAAGTGTTCAAGAAGTTTCCACTTTCTTAAAAATTCTAATTTTGCCCTTTATTTTTGACATTTTTATTTCTAACTTGTTTTAGCTCCTTTTTTAGAACCTACTTTTTCCATTATGAAATATAGGTTCCCAATTCAATAAAATACCTTTGGAATCACTTAAATCAGGGCTAAAACTTTTCCAAATGAATCTGTTAAAGTTTGAGCACATTGACATTAGAAATATCCACCGAAGGCGTTTTAGCTATCCTGGGACTTTCCATGGTTTTTAGGGCCTCTAAAAACCCCAGAGAACTCAAAAATTTCATTTAAAAAACCCTCCTGTGTAAATTACAAAATTTTCTCAAATTACGAAAATGCCATTACATTTCGTTAATCTTTTGTCACAATTTATTTCTTCATTCTAGCTCCATTTTTCTTTCTATCTGAGCCTGGGATTTTCATTTTAAGGAGTCTAGAATACTTCCTATATTTTTTGGGATCTTAACTAATTCAGTTCAGGGGACTTGCTTTTGTATTTGGTGAGTTTCATTAGTTTATGGAGAAACTATACATTACGTTTCTCACGTTTTCTCTCATTTTCAAAGAACTAGATATTACATGAGCTATTGAGATTTAAGAAATCTCACTCCCCTTCCCTCCATTATCTTGAAATGTCTAGGTGATATTCAAGAAGCAAGGAAGGCAAGCCAAGAGCATTGAAAAGTCATACTTTATCCATTATGTAGCTTGTTATGTATTTGAATGCCAAGTTACTTTGTACATATTATTTTTGAGATGTAAGCTCATGGACAAATGTAATATGATGTATGACTCTTGTATAGACCATATGTGGCACGAAATCCAGGGAAATGAGAATTTTAACTTCATGATGACTTGATGTATTAGTGTATTAATGGAAGTAGAATGACCAAATTAAGATGCATGAGGTTTATGACTACTTGGATAGCTTGTACAAGTCATATTCATACTTTTAAACTTGTCAAACTCAAAGGAAGGCCATTTGCACCAAAGTGATACCTTATGAAAGGAAAAATTGACCATTTTAGTGAGCTATGTCATTTTTGTCCAAATGATCTCTTCTTGGTTTGAAATTTGGCATGCGTATAGAACTTATTATGAAATTTTTAGGAAGCTAAAGTGTGTATTTTTTGGAGGTCTGTGAAATATTTGGTAAATTTTTGAAGTTGAGAAATTTTTCTGGTTTGGCTACTAATACTTATCATATAGTCTGAAATTTGTTATCTATCATTCATGGAGCAAATGATATCCAATTATCACAAAATTTTACAAGAGAAACTAGACTTTCCCAGTGACTTATGCCATTTGGAAGCACCTTACTTGGATGTCCAGAGAGGGAGATATTAATTTTTGAAGTTGTTGTCCAGTACCAGGCAACCAGTCAAACCTGTGTTACTATTTGATTAATTTTCTGGGTCTGAACATTCTTGGATTAGACTAGAGTTATTTTTACCCTCTATTTAACATCCGTAGCTTTCAAAATTGGCATCATTTGCATAGATTGGATTTTTGTGGAATTAATTGGATATTTTTTAAAGTTATAACAGTAAATTGTATCAATATTAGGTAGCAGTCGAACTTTTGTGGCTATATCATTATCAAACGTAGTCTAGATGGGATTTTCATGGTTAGGACTTATTTTTATTGTAAAGTAGACATCCTAAGACTTCCAAAAAGTTATGGTTTGTATGATTTTAATTTTTTTACATTTAGTTATGATTTTTCAAAGTTGTCTCTGAAATCTGCCACTGTACAACCACGATAAATGATGAAAAGTTTAGGGTTTTTAAACCTAGATCCGTGGTTTATGCTATGTTTTAAGGTTGTTATGATTTGTATGAATGGAAAATAATTAGAGAATATTTTTTATATGTTCATGGGATCTCAGAGACACGAAATGAAAATTTTATCCGCTACACAGTTCAATTTAATCCATTATTTTAATGCATTTTCTTGGAATTTCTTTGATGAATTATATAATCCCACTTGCAAGAAAGGGATAAATGTTAGAAATAATATGGTATTACATAAGGTAAAGTAAACATCCACTCATACATGAGAGGAAGAAGAGAGAGCTACCTTTGTTACAACAACACACTTTCTTCCTTGAACTTGGATCTTCTCCCATGGCCACACACTCATAAAAAGGTGGAACTTGGTTCCTTTGGTCTAGACACATCATATGGAAGCCAATTGCACTCTTGGAACAATATATAAAGCCACACACTCATTAGGAAAGCTAGCTTGCTTCTAAAGTTCATTTATAATTCCATAATGCACTTAATGAAGCAACCTTAGAAAAACATCATCTTGGCTCCATTCCTTCCATCTATCTAAGGTTCTTAACTCCATTGAAGTCTCTCAGGGCAATTACATATTTATTTCATGGAGTCTAGCTAGATATTGCTTCATTATGCTATAATATGGAACCTATAGCTCCATCTTATTATCCATGACTTCTAAAATTTTTTCAAGGTTTTCTCTCATACTCTCCCACCATATATGATACAAAAATAAGCTTGAAAGAAATTAAAACACTTCCTTGGTGCTTCATCTTCCCTTGGCCGAACCTATCCTAATCTTGGCACCAATGGAGGTTGTCTTGCTTTCTTTGATCGGAAATGCATGTGGGAAGCTTCTTAGAGATCTCTAGAGCTCATTCAAATACTCATCTTGGCCTACGGATTCTTGAATCAAAACAGAATTTTAAAGGAACACTTGAAACCCTAACTTTTCTATCTTGAAATCTAATTATTGTTTGATTATTTCCTTTGCATATTCTTGTTCTCCTTACTCATTTTCCTAAGATTCATCCTTGGTTTAGTTCAAATTTCACTCCTCCTTGGCTGTCCATACATGAGGCAAAATGAAGGTGAAGAAGAACAAGGAGATTCAAGATTAGAAAGTAGCAAATTACCTTGGATTTCTAGCCTTTCTTGGATGCTTCTTCCTTTACTTGGATTCTCCTTTTGAGTTTTAAAAATCTCTCCTCTGTTCTAACCCCTAAAATAGATCCAAAAACTTCAACAAAACCATAAAAAGAAAGAGGAGAAAGAGAAGAATAACTTTGCTAGAGGAAAGACTAAGAAATTCCATTGATTTCATACCTTTATATTGGCTTTTTCTCCTCCCTTTCTCTCCTCTCTTGTGCACCTAAATTTTCTAGTCTCTCTCTTTACTTTTAGGTAGAATAAAGTCGATGAAAAAGGAGGAAGAAAGGGCGTGACTTTTAAAGAACATTCAAGAAGCTAATTATTCATAAAAATTTCAATTTTACCTTTTGTTCTTGGTATTTTTGTTTCTAATTTATTTTAGCTTTTTTTTAGAATTATCTTTTTCATCATAAAATTTAGCTCTCAATCATATAAAATGTCTTTAGAATCACTCAATTTGGAGCTAAAACCTTCCCAAATGAATCAGTCAAAATTTGGGCACATCGCTTTGGAAAACATCTACCGGAGGGGCTTTTAATGTCCCAGGGCTTTCCATGGTTTTCAAAGCCTTTGAGAACTTTAAAAAACTCAAAGTTTCCATTTAAAAAGCCCTATTGTGAGTATTTTAAAATTTACTTGAAATTACAAAAATGCGATTACATTTTGTTGCATTTTCGTTAAAA
Source organism: Erythrophleum fordii (assembly GCA_032878935.1). NCBI lineage: Eukaryota > Viridiplantae > Streptophyta > Magnoliopsida > Fabales > Fabaceae > Erythrophleum > Erythrophleum fordii. Next base: position 30,488,546 of record JAVQMF010000058.1, on the reverse strand, counting down.
TTCATTTGGCTATTCTGGCTTCAATTTCAGGGCACCTCTGGCCTTGAATCAACATTATTTGAGGTTTAGAATATTATTCTAATTTTATTGCATCTCAAATCACTCTATCTAGGGGACTTCCTTTTGTATTCAGTGAATTTCGTACACTTACGAATAAACTATACGTTACGTTTCTCACATTTTCTCATTTTTCAAGGAGCTAGATATTACACATAATATGGCCCATTTAGAACTATTTCGAATCAAAATTTTTACTCTTTGAATCATAATATGTCCATGAACCATTAATAGGGCAAATGGATGAGTTTTAGGCTAAAATTTGGCAAGCACTTAAAGCACATTAAGAACTTTTCATAGAAGCAAGCACTTAAAGCACATTAAGAACTTTTCATAGAAGCAAGCATTTAAAGCACATTAAGAACTTTTCATAGAAGCAAGCACTTAAAGCACATTGAGAATTTTTCATAAGACGTAATTTTTAAAGCTTTGTAAAATATCATATGAATTTTTGAAACTGGCTATTTTTTTGCAAAATTTATTGGTTTGCTATTTATATGGTTAGGTTTTGTTTTCATGGGTTTTGAAAGCACTAAATGAATTTGTTTTGACCTAAAATTTTTACAATAGATAGTTCTCATTATAAGCTTTCTATGGCCATTGAATTTGCACAAATTAGAGTTATGTAACTCAAGTTATGATTTTTCAATGTTTGACTCCTATTTTGTGTTAAAGTAATGAAAATGTGCATTAGAAGCAACCTGTAACAACCGGGAAAAAGAAAAGAAAAGGGAAAAGAAAGAAAGTGAAAGCTGGAAATTTTTAGAATCCAGAATTTCTGCCAAGTCCTCTCGCAATAGCGAGAAATGGTCTCGCTACAGCGAGAGAGCTAGTTCGCAATAGCGAAGGCGATTCTAGCTATAGCGAGTGCTGGCAGCAGCCCATACAAAAATCAGGGAGTTGCTCGCCGTAGCATGCGCCATAGCGAGAGTGAAGTCTGGAACTGACGTGATTTCGCCATAGCGAATGGTATATCTCGCCATAGCGAAGGGAATTGACACGAGCTCACCGTAGCGAAGGTTACACCTCGCCATAGCGAAGCCAGATTACACGAGCTCGCTATAGCGAAGGTTAGTTTTCGCTGTAGCGAAGGTCGGTCCGGAAGAGAGTAAATAGCGAGATTTAGACTTCATTAAACGCCCAAACTCATTTCTTCTCTCATATCTGCCCTAAGCTTCGACCCAAAGAAAGAAAAGAGGCGAGGAGAGTGTGAGAGATCAAGAGAAGGAGGAAAATCAAGGGAAAGGTAAGGTAACTTCTCTCATTTCTCTTTAGAACTCTGATCCCCTCCCTTTGCCCTCTCTTTCTGCAGTTTTATTTGTGAAAATAGAGAGATTTTGGGCATGGGTCAGAAGAGGGAAAGTGGAAAACTCTTTTGCATCCTTGTGTTTTCTTTGAAAATGAGGTTTTCCACTACCATGGGAGCTTGAGAGAGAGAAAGGGTTAATGGCATTCTAGAGAGAGAACCCTAGGTTTGTATGTGATAGAAGGGTTGCTCTAAATTAAAGTATAAGAGAGTAATTGCATGCTTTTGTGTGTCTAGGCTCAAGAGGAACACCTCCATCAAGGTGTGATTGTGGACCTAAGGGAGAAAAGGAGAAATTGAAAGGAAAAGCTAGTATTAGCTTTGGCTCCAAAGGTAGCTCTCTTTTCCCACTCTTTCTTGTTGCATTCTTGGATATGATAGTCATTGTATGATTATGTATATGCTTGTTGTATAGAATATGCCATATGCTATTGCTTTGATGCATTGAATGCCAATATGTTTGTATGTTGAAATGTGAGATTGCTCGGGTGCAGTAGTGCCGAAAGTCCCTTGAGATGGGTGAGGTGAAGCCGAAAGTCCCTTGAGATAGGTGAGACAAGGCCAAAAGTCTCCAACGAGTGAGGCCAAGTCAAAAGTCCTTAAACTCGGGTGAGGCCATCCAAAAGTCCCTAAACTCGGGTGAGGCTAGACCAAAAGTCCCTGGAGCTCATTTTTGGCATTGTTGTGATTCCATAGCATGTACATTGTGTGTTGGTTGATTGAGAATGGCTAAGTGCTTATTCACATGCTTTGACTTGTTATATGCCTTGATTGCTTACTTGATTGAGTGCATGAGCTACTGAGATTCCCTGAATCTCACCCCTTTCCCCTCCCAACTAATATGCTAGGTGGAGCTCAAGGAGAACCGAGCACACACCAAGGAGCTTAGGAGCATGCTTAGTTAGCTAGTTGCTAGCTTTGTTTTGATATTTTGATGTAAATATGATGTAAAGTGGTGCCAAATGAAGATGTGCCCACTATTTTTGAGATGTAAAGTTTGTAACACGTGTATAAATATGAAAGGATAATGTATGAACTATGTTATTAGCCAAAGTAATGGAAATGTGGGTTTTACCCCTTTTGATGCATGAATGTAGTAGTGTATTTTTTACCGTAGCATAGTGAAAACGGAATGTATGTTGATTTGGACCACATGGACTTGTTATATAGACTATTTTTATGCTTTTAAACTTGTCCATGAGTGGCTAGAGTGTGTGAGGCTATCTAGACCCGTTTTGGACCTTTGGGGTGCCAAAACTGGTATTTTTGAGAGCTCCGTCAAAGTAAGACCGGATGAGCTCTGTTTGCCATGAAATTTGGCGTGCCTCTAGAGTTTGTAGAAAGCTTCTTGAGAAGCTAAAGTGGGTCATTTTCGGAAGTCTATAGAATATTTGGAGAATTGTTGAATTTGGGAAAATTCAAGGGATTGGTCATGTACTGTTCATACAACTAGAAAATGAAATCTGTGGCATTCATAGACCAAATGGATTCCAAATGTGGTGAAATTTTATACACAGAAACTAGACCACCACAGTGACTTATAGGAACTTGAATCACCCAAATCGGAGGTCTGTAGAGAGAAATTGAACCGACTGAAGTTCTGTATCAGCATCAGGGAGCTCTTCTGTCCCCTGTTACTGTTCCATCAGTTTCCGGGGAGTAGGAGCTACTGAACTGATCTGGACTTATTTTTCTCCTCTAGTAGACATCCGTAGATTTCCTACTTGGTATAATGTGTCCAGATTGGATTTTTGTGGATTTAGTTATGCATTTTCGAAAGTCATGACAGCAAGCTGCACCAGAAACAGTGACAGCCGGACCTCCTTCCCATTTTCGATGTCAAACATGGTCCAAACAATGTGTTTGTGGTGGGGAATGATTTTTAGTGTAAAGTTGACACTTAGAGCTTTCTAGAAAGCTAAAGATTGCGGCATTCTCATTTTTCTACAATTACTTATGATTTTCCAAAGTTAGAGCCGAAATATAACTTTTGGGCCCAAGTGAGGAAATGTAATTTTTCTGGTTTTTGGCTCTATACTCGTGGCTTATGGTTTCTTTTATGCTATGTATGAGTTTTATAAGTGGAGTTTGAGTTAAGAATATAAATGTTGGGTTCACAGGACCCACAGGGCAAAAGATGAGTATATGAAACCCCAGTTCATAGCATGCAAATGCCACGGAAGAGTAGTTATTCTTTGGAAATCATATGGAACCGAGCCCAGTGAGAGGCTAGGTAGTGGTAGTAGATTGAGGTGTCACATTTTTGGTATCAGAGCAATGGTTCAGGCACTTTTGCTCATGTTTAGGCTCTTGAAGTATGTGAATTGCTTGTATTTGGTGTGAATGGTCATGGAAGTTGTAGCATCCTTGCATAAGTGTTGTGATATTATTGTGAACTGTGGATTGCTATTTCTTTTCAGACATGGTTGAGACTAGACGGGGCAGGGGTAGAGGCAGAGGCAGGCCGCCTAGGGCTCAGAGAGATGAGCCAGAGGTTCCTATTGAGACGAGGGATCCTCTGCAGGATATCATGGATAGACTAGACCGATATGAAGCCATGATGGGCCAGCACCAAGAGATGCTGGAGCAACAGAGATACATTACCCAGCAGCAGCATGATATGATCATGCATTTGCAAGACACCCTGGCTAGGCAAGAAGAAGCCAGAAGGGATGCCCCTGGACCTCAACCATCTACATCAAGCATTCCACCTGTACCTCTCCAGGAGCCTGCTGCTCCACAGACCCAGGCGCCTATCCAGAAAGTATTGAAACAGTTCAGGCAGAACAATCCACCCTCGTTTGACGGGGAATTGGATGCGGATAAGGCGGAGGCTTGGGTGATGCAGCTTAAGAAGATATTCTCAGTGATGGATTGTACCACTAAGCAGAAAGCCCAGCTAGCCACCTTCATGCTAGAAAAGGAGGCTGATAGATGGTGGGATAGCGCGAAACCCCTTATGGAGACCAAGAACATACTGATCACTTGGAAAACTTTCTTGGTCGAATTTTATGATAAGTATGTCCCAAGTTCAGTGAGGAAGAAAAAAGAGATGGAGTTCATGAGTTTGAGATAGACGGATGAGATGACTGTGGACCAGTATGTGGCCAAGTTTATAGAGCTGTCTCGGTATTCCTCTTACCTCCAGAGGTATGATGATGAACCCTGGAGATGTGAGCAGTTTAAGACTGGTTTGAGGCCCCTGATTAGCGATAGAGTCACTCCACAGCGGATCAGAAAGTTTAATACTCTGGTGGAGGTCAGTAGGGTGATTGAGACGAACTTGCAAGTTATTATGCCTACTGCGACTACAGCTAGTCAGAAGAGGGTTCCGGATTTGAAGAGGTCGAAACCAAAAGAAGGCTCTAGTTTGACCCCTAGTAATAAGAGGAGAGGCAAAGGGCCATGGAATAGAAAACCACAGCGAGGTGTGCCACCTCCGCGGGGCCAGTCATCCTTCCAGCAGTCTCCGGTGACATGTTTTAAGTGTGAGAAGCCGGGGCACATTGCTAGACACTGTCCTCAGATGGAGACAGCGCCTCCTCCTAGACCACAAACCCAGGGCTGAGTGTTCGCCCTTACTCAGCAGGAAGCCAGCGCATCTCCCAGTTTGATCCGAGGTACGCTGATAGTGAATGGTTTTCCTGTAGTTGCTATGTTTGATTCGGGTGCTAGTCACTCGTTTATATCTTATGATTGTGTGAGGAAATTGGGTCTGGTCGTTAGTGTCTTGCCATTTGACTTGTCTGTCATTACACCCACTAGAGGCCACGTGGTTACTTCCCATACTTGCTTAAATGTCACTGTCCAATTTAACCATTGTCATACCACTATTGATTTGGTTTGTATGCCTTTTCATGAAATTGATTTGATTATTGGTATGAACTAGTTGGCTGCGAATAATGTCATACTTGATTGTGAACACCGAACCATATCCTTACCTGTTTGTGGGACCATACCTAGGGTAGGAGCTGAGTTATCTTTTATGACTACTACCCAGGCTGAGAGATATTTGGAGTGTGGATGTCAAAGGTTTCTAGTCTTCTTCTCTATTCAGGCTGAGGTAGAAGAAGGGATAGAGGAGATCCCAGTTGTCAGGGAATTCCCAGAGGTTTTTCCTAGAGAGTTTGATTTTAGTGGCCTACCTCCTGAGAGAGAATTAGAGTTCCCTATAGACATAGTGCCTGGTGCTGGACCGGTGTCCAAAGCTCCTTACAGGATGGCTCCCGCCGAGCTTGCTGAGTTGAAAGCGCAGGTAGAGGAATTGTTAGAGAAAGGGTTCATCCGCCCTAATGTTTCACCTTGGGGTGCTCCGGTGTTGTTTGTGAAAAAGAAAGATGGTAGCTTACGGTTGTGTATTGATTACAGAGAGTTGAATAAAGTTACCATCAAGAATAAATATCCTCTCCCTAGAATTGATGATTTGTTAGATTAGTTGGCTGGGGCATCTGTGTTTTCTAAGATAGATCTTAGATCTGGTTACCACCAGCTGAGAGTGAGAACTGAAGACGTCTCTAAGACGGCTTTCAGAATGAGATATGGGCACTATGAGTTCTTTGTGATGCCATTCGGGTTAACGAATGCGCCTGCAGTGTTCATGGATTATATGAATAGGGTATTCAGACCGTATCTAGATCAGTTTGTGGTGGTCTTTATTGATGATATTTTAGTGTACTCCCGATCTTTTGAGGAGCACGAGAGGCATTTGAGACTAGTCCTAGACACCTTGAGAGAGAAAATGTTGTATGCCAAACTTAGTAAATGTGAGTTTTAGCTGACCGAGGTGCGATTCTTAGGTCATGTGATCTCACGAGATGGGGTTGCGGTGGATCCCCATAAAGTTGAGGCTGTGTTACAGTGGGATAGACCTAGAACGATCACCGAAGTCAGGAGTTTCCTAGGTTTGGCAGGGTATTACAGACGATTTATTCAGGACTTTTCTCGAATGGCCTTACCACTGACGAGACTAACCAGGAAAGATACACCGTTTGTGTGGGATGAGAGATGTGAGAAGAGTTTCCAAGAGTTGAAACTCTATTTGACCACTGCCCCTGTGCTGATTATCCCTGACCCTAGTGAACCATTTGTGGTTTATTGTGATGCTTCGGACAAAGGGTTAGGATGTGTGTTGATGCAGCAGGGTAGAGTAGTGGCATATGCCTCGAGGCAGTTGAGACCTCATGAGGAGAATTACCCCACACATGACCTGGAGTTAGCTGCCGTAATATTTGCTCTTAAAATTTAGAGACACTATCTGTATGGTGCGACCATAGAAATCTATAATGACCACAAGAGTCTGAAATACCTGTTTGACCAGAGAGAACTCAATATGAGACAGAGGAGATGGATGGAATTTTTGAAAGATTATGATTATGTGTTGAAATACCATCCGGGCAAGGCCAATGTGGTGGCAGACGCCCTGAGTAGAAAAACCATCCATGTAGCCCATATGATGATTAGAGAGCAGGAGCTCCTAGAGAAGTTCAAAGAGTTGAACCTCTCTTGTCAGGTGGTATCGGGTAGATTGTGTCTGAGTGAAACCCGAATTGAGAATATCTTGAGAACCCAGATCTTAGATGCCCAGAGAGAGGATGAGTTCCTGAAACGGATCAGGAATGAGATCACCCAAGGTAAGACCTCAGATTTCAAATTGTCTGAGGATGGCATGATAGTATATCGGGATAGAATCTGTGTGCCTAATCAGAATGAGTTGAGAGAAAGCATTCTAGAAGAGGCGCATAAGAGTAAGTATACTATCCACCCAGGTGCCACCAAGATGTATCAGGATGTGAAAAGAATATTCTGGTGGCCAAGGATGAAAAGTGATGTGACGGATTATGTGGCTAGATGCCTAGTGTGTCAGAGGATAAAGATAGAACATCAGAAACCGGTTGGGTTGTTGCAACCTCTAGATATCCCTGAGTGGAAGTGGGATAGTATAGCCATGGACTTTGTCATGGGGTTACCCAGGACATCCTCTGGACACGATGCTATTTGGGTAGTTGTGGATAGACTGACGAAGTCTGCACACTTTTTAGCTATTAAGGCTACTCATACACTGGATAGATTGGCCCAGTTGTATATCAGAGAGATAGTGCGACTTCATGGAGTATCCAATAGCATAGTTTCGGATAGAGACCCCAGGTTCACATCAAACTTTTGGAGGTCATTACAGCATGCCTTAGGGACCAGATTGCGGTTTAGTACTGCATATCACCCCCAGACAGATGGTCAGACTGAAAGGACCATCCAGACATTGGAAGATATGTTGAGGGCATGTGTGCTAGAAATGAAAGGGAACTGGGATGTGTATTTACCATTAGCAGAGTATGCATATAATGACAGTTACCATTCCAGTATTCAGATGGCCCCTTATGAGGCTTTGTATGGGAAAAAGTGCAGATCCCCTCTGTGTTGGGTTGAGTTAGGTGAGAGGAGTACGATAGGACCTGAGATTGTGGACCAGACCACCCGACAAATAGAATTGATTAGAAAGAGGCTCCTCACGGCCCAGAGTAGACAGAAAAGCTATGCTGATAAGCGTAGGAGGCCGTTAGAGTTTGAGATTGGAGACCATGTGTTCATTCGAATATCTCTAATGACGGGAGTAGGTCGGTCAATGAGGGTAAGGAAACTCAGTCCTAGGTATATTGGTCCATTTGAAATCCTTGAGAAAATCAGACCCGTGGCTTACCGAATAGCCTTACCTCCTAACCTAGCCCAAATACACAGTGTTTTTCATGTTTCTCAGTTGAAAAAGTATTTACCAGATTCCTCACATGTCATAGAATATGAGCATGTGCAATTGCAGGAAGATCTTTCCTATGTAGTGAAATCGAAGAGAATTGTGGATGCTAAGCTGAAACAGCTGAGAAGCAAGAGCATTCCTCTGGTGAAAGTGATCTGGAGAGGTCTGACATCTGAGAAAACAACCTGGGAATTGGCGAATGAGATGAGGCAGAAATATCCAGAATTATTCCCTTGAGGTAAGTTTTTAAATTTCGAGGACGAAATTTCTTTTAAGAGGGGTAGAAATGTAACAACCGGGAAAAAGAAAAGAAAAGGGAAAAGAAAGAAAGTGAAAGCTGGAAATTTTCGGAATCCAGAATTTCTGCCAAGTCCTCTCGCAATAGCGAGAAATGGTCTCGCTACAGCGAGAGAGCTAGTTCGCAATAGCGAAGGCGATTCTAGCTATAACGAGTGCTGGCAGCAGCCCATACAAAAACCAGGGAGTTGCTCGCCGTAGCGTGCGCCATAGCGAGAGTGAAGTCTGGAACTGACGCGATTTCGCCATAGCGAATGGTATATCTCGCCATAGCGAAGGGAATTGACACGAGCTCGCCGTAGCGAAGGTTACACCTCGCCATAGCGAAGCCAGATTACACGAGCTCGCTATAGCGAAGGTTAGTTTTCGCCATAGCGAGGGTCAGTCCGGAAGAGAGTAAATAGCGAGATTTAGACTTCATTAAATGCCCAAACTCATTTCTTCTCTCATATTTGCCCTAAGCTTCGACCCAAAGAGAGAAAAGAGGTGAGGAGAGTGTGAGAGATCAAGAGAAGGAGGAAAATCAAGGGAAAGGTAAGGTAACTTCTCCCATTTCTCTTTAGAACTCTGATCCCCTCCCTTTGCCCTCTCTTTCTGCAGTTTTATTTGTGAAAATAGAGAGATTTTGGGCATGGGTCAGAAGAGGAAAAGTGGAAAACTCTTTTGCATCCTTGTGTTTTCTTTGAAAATGAGGTTTTCCACTACCATGGGAGCTTGAGAGAGAGAAAGGGTTAATGGCATTCTAGAGAGAGAACCCTAGGTTTGTATGTGATAGAAGGGTTACTCTAAATTAAAGTATAAGAGAGTAATTGCATGCTTTTGTGTGTCTAGGCTCAAGAGGAACACCTCCATCAAGGTGTGATTGTGGACCTAAGGGAGAAAAGGAGAAATTGAAAGGAAAAGCTAGTATTAGCTTTGGCTCCAAAGGTAGCTCTCTTTTCCCACTCTTTCTTGTTGCATTCTTGGATATGATAGTCATTGTATGATTATGTATATGCTTGTTGTATGGAATATGTCATATGCTATTGCTTTGATTCATTGAATGCCAATATGTTTGTATGTTGAAATGTGAGATTGCTCGGGTGCAGTAGTGCCGAAAGTCCCTTGAGATGGGTGAGGTGAAGCCGAAAGTCCCTTGAGATAGGTGAGACAAGACCAAAAGTCTCCAACGAGTGAGGCCAAGTCAAAAGTCCTTAAACTCGGGTGAGGCCATCCAAAAGTCCCTAAACTCGGGTGAGGCTAGACCAAAAGTCCCTGGAGCTCATTTTTGGCATTGTTGTGATTCCATAGCATGTACATTGTGTGTTGGTTGATTGAGAATGGCTAAGTGCTTATTCACATGCTTTGACTTGTTATATGCCTTGATTGCTTACTTGATTGAGTGCATGAGCTACTGAGATTCCCTGAATCTCACCCCTTTCCCCTCCCAACTAATATGCTAGGTGGAGCTCAAGGAGAACCGAGCACACACCAAGGAGCCTAGGAGCATGCTTAGTTAGCTAGTTGCTAGCTTTGTTTTGATATTTTGATGTAAATATGATGTAAAGTGGTGCCAAATGAAGATGTGCCCACTATTTTTGAGATGTAAAGTTTGTAACACGTGTATAAATATGAAAGGATAATGTATGAACTATGTTATTAGCTAAAGTAATAGAAATGTGGGTTTTACCCCTTTTAATGCATGAATGTAGTAGTGTATTTTTGACCGTAGCATAGTGAAAACGGAATGTATGTTGATTTGGACCACATGGACTTGTTATATAGACTATTGTTATGCTTTTAAACTTGTCCATGAGTGGCTAGAGTGTGTGAGAGGCTATCTAGACCCGTTTTGGACCTTTGGAGTGCCAAAACTGGTATTTTTGAGAGCTCCGTCAAAGTATGACCGGATGAGCTCCGTTTGCCATGAAATTTGGCGTGCCTCTAGAGTTTGTAGAAAGCTTCTTGAGAAGCTAAAGTGGGTCATTTTCGGAAGTCTATAGAATATTTGGAGAATTGTTGAATTTGGGAAAATTCAAGGGATTGGTCATGTACTGTTCATACAACCAGAAAATGAAATCTGTGGTATTCATAGACCAAATGGATTCCAAATGTGGTGAAATTTTATACACAGAAACTAGACCACCACAGTGACTTATAGGAACTTGAATCACTTAAATCGGAGGTCTGTAGAGAGAGATTGAAATGACTGAAGTTCTGTATCAGCATCAGGGAGCTCTTCTGTCCCCCGTTACTGTTCCATCAGTTTCCGGGGAGTAGGAGCTACTGAACTGATCTGGACTTATTTTTCTCCTCTAGTAGACATCCGTAGCTTTCCGACTTGGTATAATGTGTCCAGATTGGATTTTTGTGGATTTAGTTATGCATTTTCGAAAGTCATGACAGCAAGCTGCACCAGAAACAGTGACAGCCAGACCTCCTTCCCATTTTCGATGTCAAACATGGTCCAAACGATGTGTTTGTGGTGGGGAATGATTTTTAGTGTAAAGTTGACACTTAGAGCTTTCTAGAAAGCTAAAGATTGCGGCATTCCCATTTTTCTACAATTACTTATGATTTTCCAAAGTTAGAGCCGAAATATGACTTTTGGGCCCAAGTGAGGAAATGTAATTTTTCTGGTTTTTGGCTCTATACCCGTGGCTTATGGTTTCTTTTATGCTATGTATGAGTTGTATAAGTGGAGTTTGAGTTAAGAATATAAATGTTGGGTTCACAGAACCCACGGGGCAAAAGATGAGTATATGAAACCCCGGTTCATAGCATGCAAATGCCACGGAAGAGTAGTGATTCTTTGGAAATCATATGGAACCGAGCCCAGTGAGAGGCTAGGTAGTGGTAGTAGATTGAGGTGTCACACAACCCACGAATTTCATACTTCTTTTGTGACATTCCAAACATAACAAACTTATTGGGCATGAATTTGGAGAATAAAATGACAAGAATCTTTATTTGTGCACAATTAGATTATTTGAAGCTTTTAATAATGATTATTTCCATTGCTGAAAATGTAAATTTGAATAAATGTTATTAAATGAGAAACATGGCATGAGATTTTTATAGATTTTTATATAATCTATAATGGTATCACACACATGATCATAATTCTTGAGCCATTTGCATAATGGAGCTACATAGCCAAATTTGACTCCTTTACCATAATAAGGTCCTAATTTCAAAAATTCATAACTTTAGCTACATAACTCCACTTTATGCAAATTGGTGTTTTTGGAAAGTTTATAATATAAACTTTATGTTATAAAAATTTCAAGTTGAAATAAATTCACTCGATCCCTCAAAAGTCATGAAATCTGAGAGTTTGATAGTATGAGCAGTAACAATATTTGACAATTTTTTAGGGTTAACTTTGGAAATTCACTAAATATTATGTAGAGTTTAAAAAAAATGCAAACTTTGGTTTGTTGAAAAGTTCCATATATCCTCTAATTACTTACCAAATTTCAATCATAAATTAGGTTATTTGGGTTATAAGGATAAGGTTACATTTTATTGCTTATTTGAATTAAATTTTGGGTCCAAAGTAGACCAATTAAGCTCAAATATGCAGTCCCTTCCTTTGAGTAAAAATCAATCCATTCATACATTATTTCTATAAGGGCTAATACATGAAATATGGCTAACTTCTAAAAATCATCATTTCACATCCAAGTAAGCACATAGGACCCATGGTATCCATTCATCAAAACACATTCTAAATATGCATATATACATTAAAATGACATCATTTCATAGTCTTGTACTTGCACATGACCTTTTATTACAATCCATCATCATATATGTCATGGTTACTAATAATTGATCTCATAACATACATCAAGTACATATATACATCAAAAGCTTTCTATTACATCTTTCCTAAGCTATAGTTTTCTTTGGTTTTTTTCCCTTACTAGTGGTATCTGCCATGGTTAGTAGGAGATAAAAGGAGTGAGAATCTTGAGAGAATCTTAGTAGCCAAACTCATTCCAATCAATGCACATAAGGGATGATAATGGGGAAATGCAAGCATGTAGGTTTGATACATAAAAGCAACTCAAACATAGAATTAGCATGAAACTCTTATACTCATCTAGCCATAGCATAGAAACACATTAGTTAGGCTCAAATTTGGGTAAGGGAAGAATTACTACGCTTAATTCCCCACCATTTCATGCTAACAGCCAAGTTTAACTCACATGCATAAAAAGGCATGCTAAAAGGTTAATTTAAAACATAACTCATGCAAATATCAAGCAACCAATACATACAAGCATCTCAATTCAAATGCATCCAAATATATGCAAGAAAGGATAAGTAAGCTACTTTTAAAAGCTGGGAACCTTGATGCACCACTAACCACTTACTTCTTTCCTTTTTCCTTGGGTCTTCTCATTTTGGCACACACATAATGGTGGAATTGCGCTAACTTGGTTTAATTATATCAATTTAGATACAATGTAACTCATTAGAACTCATTTCATGACTACATAGGTTTAATAAAAGTTAAACATAAACTTAAGCTACTCTATGTGCCTTAAGAGGGAACTTTCATAATTTAACTTTTAGACTTCAAGATCTCACTTTAGTGAGTCATATGACTCTAATGGAACTCAATAAGGCCATCATAAGCATGCTTAAACATATCTAACACCAAGTTGCTTCATTATGCCCTTTTGAATCCTAAATTTTTACTTCTCAAAATATGGCTCTTAAATTCATTCCAATGATTCCATTAGTATTCATCGCTTATATTTAGACCATCCATAACCTTAGAGTTCATAAAAAACTTGCTAGGTGCTTCCTTCCCCTTTAAGCTGAGCCACTCACATACTTCCCACATATTGAGCTTTTGGCATTTTCATTAATAATTTGAAATATATAGAATGCCCTTGACTCTTTGTAGTTCAAGTATGGCTTTAGAGATTTTGAAATATCTTCCTAGGGTTTATATCTTCCCTAGTTCATTTGAAATTTATTTTCTGCAATGTTCAGTCCTTTCAAAATTGAACTAGAACTAGTAAGATAATAAAAAAAGATCCCATAGTAAAATAAAGTAAGGCCAAGCAAGGGTGGAATATTAATCAAAGCATTCAGAAAGGAGGATAAGAAACTATAAATAGCCAAAAATCAGAGCCAAAATGGCTAAATAGATTAAAGAGAAAAAGCAGTGGCAAAATCATAATTTCAAATAAAATTATAAAAACTTAAAAAAAAAATAAGTTTTAAATGGTAAATTAAGCTCACTAAGGTTTTCCTGAAAATCATAGAGTTCATCAAATAACAAAATCCTTAATGGTGATGTGATTTAAGAATTGGTTTATTGAAATTTTAACCAAGTTGTTCCATATGGTTTTAAACCTAAAAAATTTCAAATAAATGCTTTTAATAAACTAAAGGACCTAAATTTTCATATGGAATTAACATAATACAAAAGGAGTTAAAATGAGCACAAACAAAGCAGTCAAAATTTCACGACGTAATTGATATTTTAGGAATTGTTTTAAAATCTCTTTTTCCACCATATAGGTTACTCCAACTCTCCCCACACTTAGAACCAACATACTCCAACAGAAATTAGTAGCTACAAATGTGAGAAGAAGAAGGAGGAAGTAAGGGGAAGAAAGTCATCCAAAGGTAACTAAACATGCAAAATTTACCAATGATCTTGTTATGAACATGTTTCTACTCATTCTCCTCCTTCTTTTGATGGTTTTGCTTTTTTAGAAAAGGGAGTTTCATGGCTAAACTCTTGGATGAAGAAATTCTTTAAGGAAATCAATTGCACAAAAAGATTCTCCATCAAGAACACTTTCAAGTGACAATTAAATTAAGCTTGGAAACTTGCTCTTCCTTTGAAATCCCTTCCTCTCTATGTTCAACCAACATGTAGAGAACCTATAGGGGATTTGATTTTGGCTAAAACATGATGGGATTACGGGTTTAAGAGTAAGGAGATTTAGATGGAACATAGAGAATTAATTAAAAGGTTGTAGAATGCAAGATAGAGTAATTAGGGTTTTGTTTGCACTTTGAAAGTTTTGGAAACTTAAAAAGACATTTCAACTCATGTAAAATCATATTCAAACTAGAAATAAGCAAAAAAAACCTCTACATGCTTCAAATTCCTAAGACAATGAACAAAACTCCCTTAGCCCCTTTCATAAGCATAATCTAAGCTAAGCAACAAATTAAGTAGCTAAGGAGTGCTTTGATGAATTTTAATGTTTTAAGAGGCCTAAATGTGATGAATAAACACTAATGGAATCACTAGATTGAATTAATTCAAACTAAAAAGCAAATTGGCTTTAGGCTTGTTTAATTAAACATATGATGGCTCAAATAAGTTTCATTAGAGTTATGTGTCTCATAGTAGAGTTTGGAGCCTAAAAAGTGAATTCTAAGAGTTGCCTTTTAAGGAACCTAAATTGGCCTGGAGTAGTATGTTGAGTTCTGATAGGACTAAATGATAGTAATATAAGTTCAAGTGGATACTAACGACTTATTTTGCCTTACATATCGTTGTATATAGGTCAAGCTAGCCCAAGCTCACCTATTTGTGGGCATACCAAGTCAAAGAAAGCCAAAGAAAAGAGAACTAACAAGTGGATTAGTGGTAGTTCTAAATCTCTAAGGCCAAAAGGTAGCTTTATCTCCCTATCTTACATTCATTTGAATGTTTGGATGAGTTGATATACTTGTATGTATAGTTGCTTGATATATTCATGAGCTATACCTTGACATGACTTTCAGCATGAGTTTTATGCATGAATATTGTATGTTTTTTGGTTCTTAGCTCCCTATGGCTAGGAATTAAGCCCAATAGCTCTTTCTTGGTCCAGAAATGAGTTTAGTTGAGCCCAAATAGTATGTTTAGTTGCCATGGCTTAATGAGAAATAAGTTTTCATGCTAAAAGTTATGTTTGAGTTACATGACGCATATGAATCACATGCTTGCATTACATGCATTACATTTCTTCATGGCAATCTTGTATGCATTGATTTAATTAAGATTTGCTCCTAAGATTCTCCCCAAAATCACACTCATATTTCTCCCACTAACCATTTCAGGTTCTTTAAGCAAGGGAAAAGAAATAAAAAAGAGCTAAACTTTAGAAAATGATGTAATAGGGATTTTTAATGTACATAAACTTGATGGATATATTGGTACCATATGGCTAGTATACATAGTGTATATATGATTAATTGTAATGTATATGACAAAGTTCTATAATAGAAACATATATATGAGTTGAAGAATATGAATATAAGTCATTCTGATACATGAAATGCCCAAGAGTTCATAATCTTATATATGTGAAGCAAT
Organism: Erythrophleum fordii; assembly: GCA_032878935.1. Taxonomy (NCBI): domain Eukaryota; kingdom Viridiplantae; phylum Streptophyta; class Magnoliopsida; order Fabales; family Fabaceae; genus Erythrophleum; species Erythrophleum fordii. Next base: position 30,472,817 of record JAVQMF010000058.1, on the reverse strand, counting down.
ATGGACCATATACATAATTGGGTGTTGAATGGTCATATTTTGATGTAAGCCTTATTTTATGCAATGAACCTTATGGAATAGATGTTTAGAATAATTAAAATTTACTCAAAGCAAGAAAGTGCAAATTAGAGGCTAGTTGAACCACTTTAGAACTATTTTTTGGTCCAAATGAGTCATAAATTCTACATATATCCCTAATAGTCCAAATGACCTAGTTTAAGGATGAAATTTGGTAGAAAATTAGAGAATCTATAGAAATTGCTAACAAATCAAAGATGGTATTTTTCTGAGATTTATAAAATATTTTATGAATTTTTGAAATCAAACAAATTATATAAATTTTGATAGTTACTATTCATCTACAGTAGGATTTTTTTGTGTTTTTCAAGGGCCATTTCAATTTATTTTCACTTTAAATTTTTACATCATAAAGTTCAAATTACAAGCTTTCCATAAACACATAATTTATGTAAATCGGAATTGTATAGCTAAAGTAATGAATTTTTAAAATTTAAGACTATTTTGTCAAAGTAGCTCAAATGAGCTATATAGCTCCCTTATGCAAATGGGATTTGTATCTTAGTTTTATGAATCAAAACAAACTTGTCTATGGTGGCCGTGAGCAAAAAAGGAGAGGAATTAAAATTTTGACCCTTATAATTCAAGTTGATATATTAAACAAGTTAAAACTATTGCAAAAAATTTAGTTGTAATTGTTATTTTGTTGCCGTAGAAATAAAATGCTATGAAAATTGCTATATGAAGCTAGTTATGACATTTTCTTTGCATAATCTCACTCTCATTCCTTTTAAATCCTTGTTTTATCAAGTTTTCATCAAATTTAAGCTTTTTTCATTCTCTTTCTCTCTAGGCCAAAATATAGGAAAAGATAAAGTTCAAGAAAATAGCAAATTCCTAGAGCGAATTTAACTCCAGTACAATAAACAAAATTTTAAATCTTTCACGTGTAATGCCATCAATCTTTATTCCCTATATACATGAAGTTTTTTTTTAGTTTTTTTTAAAATATGGGTCACGATTTTGTTATGGGTCAACACAAAACCGTGACCCTTCAAAAAATTTTAAAAAAATTTATAATAGTAACCGTGACCCATTTTTTTAAAAAAACATAAATATAATGGGTCAATATAATTTAATTTTCCAATTGAATAAATTAAATATCAAATTCTCAAATTAAATATCCACCAACTCTTTCCCTTTATTTTTGTTACAATAATAAAAATTGCCAAATTTTTGTTAAATTTTTTATTGCTCATCAAATATTTCAATAAATTTTTTAAGTTCAATATTACTTAAGAATTTGATTTTAATAAAAAAAAAGAAATGAGGAGTAAAAAGTTAATTTGTAAGAAATTTTTAGAGATATTAAAATTTTAATATTTGTAGGAAATTATTCATTAAAATTAACATATGAGGAGTAAAAATTTAATTTGATTGAAGAAAAAGAAATGAGAAGAGAAGTATAATTTTTAAAATAAGAATTTATATAAATATAAATGATAATGATTTAAAAAAAGTGAAAGAGATTTTTTAAAAATTATGGCTAAGTGGTATAAAAAAAATAAATGTGAAATAATTTAAATTTAGTAAAAAGAGAATAAAATGGGCACAAAGAAATAGAAGACCATTGCTTAGGAAAAAATAAATAATATTCTTTTAAACTTGATAAAATGATTAAAGATAAATGAAATGTGTTTTAAATGATTTTTTTTTTTTGCATAATTGTTAAATTAGTTTTTTTAAAAATAAATCTTTATTGATAATTGATAGATATTTAAGACAGACTGTGTAAGTCCGTAACTAGGTAAGTCTGTCTTCAATATTTATTTAAAAAAAAATTACATAAATTTTAAGAGGTAAGGAGTAACTTTTTTTTTTTAAGCCAATGGAAATGAAAAGTAGTTTACTCCACATTCCCGTTAAAATTTAAAGAAGAACATTAAGTATTTTCAAAAATAATTTTAATAGTTAAATGCATCGATATTATGTTTTTATCAATAATATAAAGGAGTCAAAAAGCCCCACAAAATGCTTGCCAATTTTATTGCTTTTGTTTTCTCCGATAACAAGCATTGCTCTGTATTAAAAAGGTAAAGAAAATTATTTGGCTACTTAATAGGCAAAGCGCTCCCTTTCACTAACATACAACTCACGATTTACTGGTTTGGGTTGTCATAGCCATGGAAAGGGAAAGAGTTGGTGGATATTTAATTTAAGAAATTGATATTTAATTTATTTAGTTGGCAAATTAAATTATATTGACCCATTATATTTTTTTGTTTTAAAAAGGGTCATGGTTTTGTACAGATTTTTTTTAAAATTTTTGAAGGGTCACCGTTTTCACAAAACCGTGACCCATATTTAAAAAAAATTAAAAAAAAATTAATGTATATAGGAAATAAAGATTGAAGGCTCTGCATATGAAAGATTTAATATTTTGTTTATTGTACTGGAGCCAAAATCCCATTCCTAGCTCATAACATACTATAGTTGGTTGCTCCAAATCTCCTCTTCCCTTCAAGAGATCAGCCACAAAAATCTTCTTTGAAGAAACTAAAACTACAATTAGAAAAAGCTTGCAGAGGAGAAGAAACTTTCTAACTAGCCTAGCATAAAATTATGCAAGTTTCCTTACTTATTTGGCTCCTTTTTCCCTTCTCTTTCCTCCTCTTTCTCACACTCCATAGATATGTCTTGAAGTTGAAATAAGTTGGTTAGAAACAATGGAGGAGGTGGCATGGTCATATAAGAAGAGAAGTGAGATTTTTTTTTAACAAATTTAAAAAATAATAATTGTGTCCCTTCACTTAAATCCCTCCATTTGAACTCATTTTTTAATCCTTTTTTAAAATTATTTATTTCATATTAAAATTTAGACTCCCTACTTTATTAAAAAAAAATTGCTTAAGATTCAACTATTTAAAATAGTCTAAAAAAGTTTAGTCTAAAATATCATTATCAATAAGTGTAATTTGTATATCATCAGGGATTTAATTGTTCTGATCTCATTTGCTTAATCTATTAATCTTATTTTACCATATTATAAAGAGGAATATGAGTATCTCATGTTAAATCTCATAATAATTAAATCCCTGATTTTTCTCATTTTTCAGTTAAATAGACTCATTTTCCTTTCGTTTTACATTTGTCGCTCTTTTAGCCTTTTCCTTACATTTTCTTTCTCTTTTAATGTCCAAAAATTTATAAAATAATAAGTATGACATTTAGGAACTAGATGAAACAATCATAAAGATATAGTTCATGTAGATGCTATAGATAAAAAATTCTTAAATTAGCAACACTAATTGAGTAGAATAATCATGTATTATATTAGTAACAAAATTTGTGTATTAGAAGGAAAATAAAAAACACAAAAAAAAAAGAAAATATTGATGAGTTTGACAATGCTAAGTCTTTTAAAATTTTAAAATTTAAATCTTAAATGTTGTATTCTAAATTTAATGATAAAAATTAATTTAAGAGAAATTAATTGAAATAGAACAAAAGAAAATTAAATTAAATTAAAAAACTAATTAATTAAAGAAAGCCAAAGGATGAAATGCATAACCCCTTGTGTTTCATTCACCCAAGCCTTCCCCCATTCCCTTTAGCGCTAGCTCCCTATGGCAGAACACACAAGTGGACCCATGCCCTGTGAAGGTGAAGCAGAAATGCAAACCCCATTCTCGGCAACTCGATAGAACAGTGAAAAGGCAATTGAGAGAAAAGTGCGAGAGATGAAAAAGAATGAGAGAAAAATATGAGATTGAGAGAGAAAGGGGATTTTTTAGGAGAGCATGAGGTTGAGAGATTGAAGGTGCATAGATTTGAAGGGGAGCTACGTTTTTTGACTGAATTGAATGACTAAGACTTCTCTAAGGCTGTCTCTTCTATTATGGTTCTTTTTCTAAAATTTAAATTTGCTAGTTTATTTAAAAATGCACTCTTGACATGATTTGATTATGTGAGATAGGAATAGGTTTTCGTTTATTGTCTTGGAAATTTATATTGTTCTCTTTACTTTGGGTAATTTGCTGATGGATTTTTCTCATCTAGTAACCCAATTTTGTTAGGATTAATCTAATTGAAATTTGGGTAAAATTTCACGCATGCTTTGCTGAGGGTACAATACGACTCTCTCTCTATGTTTGATTTTCATTTCTTGAACTCTCTCGATTCAGATCTTGCAACTCAACTTCTTTCATTTAATTGTTATTAAGCATTTTGATTTGTGAGTTTTCTTCTAGTTCTAGGATGATAATCCTAATTGTTGAGCCTTTCAATTTTCGTATTAATTTGAATATTGAGCTTGTTCTATTTAGGGTTTAAATTTCTTGCTGTTCTTTATATTCAATCATCAATAATTTTTCTTCTAGATTGTATTAATGCCTTTTGAGTTTAATGTGTTGCTACTTGGGACTTTAACTACTTTTCGCAGTTACCAAAATGTTGTTTTGTTTCCTTTCTACACCAAAATTCAATGCAACTTTCTCTTGGTTTAGGTGTGATTTTCAGGACATTGTTAGTGGATAGCATTTTCTATGGTCTTACCTTTTAATTGATAAGATTGCTTGTGCACATTATAGGATTATGAAAAATAATGTAGTAACTTGGTTGGTTAATGGTTCCTATGGTTACAAATTAATGACTTACTATCCTCTTTTGTGTTTGGGTATGACATAATTATTTTGGAGGATTATTTGGAGCATTTCTGTATGACAATATATTTACTAAAAGCTTTGTTATACATTGTAGCTATAAGATGTAGTGGTAGGGCACACAGGGTTAGTAGCTATAAGATGGGTATCACAAGGTTAGAAGTTTGTTTCTCTTTGAAACTTCGCAGTTGACCTTTAGATATCTGAGCTTTTTCCTTTTTCATTAAAGATTTTATCACATATGGTGGTCTTTCTTGATTGTTATATTTATCTCTATTCCTTGCCATAATATATGGCATACCTTATCGAAACAAATATTGCGACAATGAACCTTACACATATCCTATCTCTAGCTTTCTTGTATTCTTGAGTTTGATCATGCTACAAAAGGAAATCTTGGACTGAAGATGGAAGCAAGCAATAGATGGTCTCCAGTTACTCCTTATAGTTAGAGGTTGAGGTTTTTTTCTTAAATAATAAAATATGATGTAAGATATCTAAAAATTGTAACTAACGAACAAAACTTTAATTGTAAAAGAAACTATGCTTTAAAAATTTTAATTATTCTATTAAATTAACATTTTTAAAGTGTAGTTTTTTCTCACATTTAAAATTTTTGTTTTTCCACTTATAATTTTTAGGTACCTTCAATCATATTTTATTACCTTAAAAAAAAAAAAAGAAAAATCCTCAAAACCCCTTATTACTAGTAAAGTATATGTTGTAGGCAAGAATCTTTGCAAAATGTGGCATACCCTAATGATTGATGGTTTCCCTTGAATATTTTTGTGTAAAATTTTGAAATTGATGCATGTTATATGCTACTTTGGCTTATTATAAGTATGGATAAAGATAATGCCTACAAGTTATGGTATTAGCTTATGCAATGTTGGTAACAAGCATTTGATGTTAAACCTATTGCCCAAATAGACTTGTTGCCATTGTCAAACGCTACAATGTAATATCCGGTATTTTCTAAAAATACTAAAATGAGTTAATTATAAAAGCATATGCCCTAAGATAAATGATTTAAGATTGAATAAAATTAGGATAAAATTTTAAATAATGAAAAATGAGGATTTGAGCATTGAGTTGCCCAAAAATCGAAGCCAAAATAGTTAAATAAAATTGCTGAAGATATAATGGCATTTTCATAAATTTGTGCAACTTTTGAAAAACTCAAAGGAAAGCTTTTTAAATGGAAAAAATAAATTGCTCGGGGTTCTCAAAAGCCCTAAAAACCCTAAGAACCCCAAGACTGAGTTAAATCCCCTCTAATGTATGTTTTTGAATGTCAGTTGACCTAAATTTTTACCTCTTCATTTATGAAAGTTTTAAATCTAAAATGAGTTATTCTAAAGCTATTTTGTAAATTAGAGGACCTAAATTTTATGATGGAAAAGACGGTCTAAAAAAGGAGCTAAAATGAGTTTAAAATGAGAATGCCACAAAAGTGGGACATAAACAGTATTTTTAATGAACAAATTCTTCTTATTCCTTTCCATATAAGAGGCGTCTCGCTTCTTCACTCCTCCTAACCAACTTATTTTGTCCAAAATAGAGAGAGGCTCTGCCCAAGTGACACACGAAAGCAGAAGCTTCAAGGAGGAAGAAAAAGCAAGGAGAAAGGTATGGAAAGTGGAAGATTTTCATGGTTATTCCTTTTTTAATGTTGTTCTCCTTCTCTTAACCTTTCTTCTTATGTTTTAGTCATTCATTTGGGACTATTTTGAGCTTGGTTCAGAGGGAGAAAATTAGACTTTGAAAGAGGAGGCCATACCAAAGGAAGAAGCTCTTGAAGAAGCAAGGAAATCAAGGTAACCTTCTTGCTTTTGTTGCTTCCTTCCTTTTTGCTTCTTGTGTGCTTGCTTTGGCCAAGAGGAGAGCTGGTAGTGGGGAGGAATTTTTGACCTAAAACAAGCAAGAAACCTATGATTTAGAGTGTGGGAACCTAGGAAATGCAAAGAGAATTGGAGAAAACCTAATGAAATTCAAGATAGCAAAGTTAGGGATTCTTGAACATCTTGTAAAATCTGACTTTGTCCAAAAATTTCCAAGCTTATGTGAGAGTGTATATGAGTTTCTAAGACCCCCTAGGTAGCCTCCCAATTGCCTCTTCCATCAATGAAAAATTGCAAACTCTATAGGTTCATAATCCCTCATATGTCTTAGCCTAGAGTACTTGGAAGGGCTAGGGAGTGTTTTAATTTTTTCTAAGTTTTCTTTGGGACTATATGTGATGGAAGAAGATGAGAGGAATCTATGGGAAAAATTTAAAAGCCATAGATTGAGAGTTTGGGATATAAGTTCCATATTGTGACCTAAAGAAGCAACTTGTATCTAGGTTCTTGGAAATGAGTGTGTGATGGCTTTAAGGAGTTTAAATAAAGTCAAGAGGCCTAGATAAGTAGTTGCTTCATTAGGTCCTTTTTTGGAATTAAGATGTAACCATTGAACCAAGTGCGCTTCTTTAGTATATGTTTAATGCTAAGGCTTGTTTCAAGAATGTAATTGGATCCTATTTGTTGTGCCTAGGCCAAAGAAATCAAGCTTCATCTATTTATGGGTGTGTGACTGAAAAGGGAGGAGAATAACCAAGGGAAGAATTTATGTTTTATTCCAAAGGTATCTCTCCATCGTTTTTTGTGTGCATTTAGGGTTATATGAATGTCATTAGATGTTTGTATATGTGTTTGAATCTTGAGACATGCCATTTGTTATTGTTTGATTACTATGATACCATTATGTTTTCTTGAATTACATTTGGTTGTGAAATTACTCTTATGGGTGAAGTTGTGCCAAAAGTCCTTTAAAATGAGTGAGGTGAACCCAAAAGTTCCTAAGAATGGGTGAGACAAGACTAAAAGTCTCAAGAATGAATGAGGCTAAGTCAAAAGTCCTTAGACAAAGGGTAAAGCCAATCTAAAAGTCACAAAATGGGATAAAACTAGACCAAGAGTCCCTTGAGCTTGTGCTTAGTCTTGATATGTTTCTATGGCAGGGAATTTGTGAATTTAATGGCTCTTGAAAATGTTTATGACATACTTGTATCCTTTGACATGATTGCATGCTTTATTTGCTTACTTGAAAAGGTGTTTAAGCTATTGAGGTTCTTTGAATCTCACCCCCTCCCTCTCCCATCTCATCATCTCTAAGTGGAGCTCATGGAGACCAGAGTGGAAGCCAAGGAGCATAATTCGCCATGTTTTGACATTAGTTTTGATGTAATGAAATGTGAAAGTTTGTATATACATATTATTTTTGAGATGTAAGTCCTTGGGCAAATGTAAATGTATATGAATATATGGTACATATCAAATTTGGAACCAAATCAATGAGAATGCATGATTTGATCACTTAGTGGACCATTCTTGATTGTGTAATTAGCCATATGACGTAGTGAGTTTGACATGTATGAGGTTTTAGTCCACTTGATAAGCTTATACACAATGTGTTTATGCTTTAAAACCTGCTCAAGTTGAGGTAGAGAGGTTAGGAAGCCATTTGGAATCAAATTGACCCATATATGGTACCAAAAGTGCCATATTCTTGAGCAATGTCAAGATGTGACCAAATGAGCTTATCCTTGTATGAAATTTGGCATGCATATAGGCCTTACCTAGAGCTTTCTACAGAGCAAAAGAACACCCAATTTAGAGTTCTAAAGAATTTATTATAATTTTTTAAAATTGGTAAAATTTGACAATTTTGGCAGTGGTACTGTGCAATTGGTTAGTCTCTTTGCCTATATTATCCATGGTCAAATGGTGTCCAATGGCTATGAAATTTTATAAACATAAATTAGACATGATAAAATTTTTGTGGCCATCGAGATCACCCCAATTAAAAGGTCTATTGAGGGAGAACCTAATTTTTGAAGCTCCAGATAAGTATCAGGGATGCAGTCAAACCTCTATTACTGTTCTATTAATTTTTATGGCTTAATTACTTCTATTTTCATTTGAAATTATTTTTAACCTCTAGTAACATCCATAGCTTTATAAAAAGCTATCATATGCTTGATTTCTAATTTTTTTAGAATTAGTTATAATTTTTCAAAATTTACAACAAAAACTTGTATTAGTAACCCAAGGCTAGCTTTGTTGTTTTCTGATGTATGGCTCCTAAACCAAAATGTATAGAATGTTTTGCAATGGTTATGACTTGTTTAGATAAAATATAAGTAGGAGATGATATTGGAAAGTCCACGGGATCCACGAAATGAAATTTGAATTTTTAAAATACTACGAAACACAAGAAAATACTATTATTTTATTCATTTTCTTTGAACTTGTATAAGATTAAGCATGAGTACTAGTCTAAAGGGGTTAATGAATTATGGTATTACATGAAACATAAATGCCAAAAATTGATAGGACTTTTGGATTTGTTAGATGAAAATACCTTTGTAATATCGAAAAGACTAGGTTGTAATTTTAATAAATATAAGTGTTAACTTTAGAAAATATCAATGATAAGTTTAATCTTTTGACCTTTCAAAGAAATTCTGGTTTTTAAAATGTTTTAGTATTATTTTTATAAAATTAGGATTTGTAGATGGAATTTTCCTTACAAATTTAGCTCATAGATAGCTTTTCCCTCCATCCTCTGATAACATGCTACAGTATTTTTTTAAAAAAAAAAAAGAACGTTTTCACGTCTTAAGAATGGACCGAGTAGAAAGACTTAGGCACATGTAGAACACGTTAATATTAAACTTACCTCAATTTGAAAAACTAAAGATGCCATGCGAACTATTGGCACTATCACCCAACTTTTAGTTCCCAATGCTACCAACCTTCTTGTTTCTCCTCCCTAGCCCCACTTGTTTTTTGCATCAAATTCTAAGTAATGTTACTATTTAAATAAATATAACAATTGAGAGCCATCTCTCAATCGGAACTGAACTAAATTGAGAGCCACACTTAAGACATCATATTCAGTGATTTCTTTATCGAAATTGAGAGCCACAATTTAGTACCACACTGATGATTATGAAGAGGGACTCGAACAATACTACTCCTTTGTTTGGTTACCTGTGGTAGTGAAAAGGCTCTCTTTCATTAACCTGTTGAATTCTTTGTAAGATGATCCTCCTACGTCACTAATTTCCATTGCTTTCTTCTTCCACCTCAAAGCTTTTTGTCTCATTTCCTTACCCTTATCTCCCTCCATTGCATCCTTCACAAGATCAGCTGTCTCTTCTCTCTTTACATCATGCTTGACCTCCATTCCTATCCCCCAATTTGTGCATGCATACCAACAATTTGTCTGTTGCTCACCAAAGAAAGGCCAACAAATCATAGGCACACCTTGGCATATGCTTTCCAATGCGGAATTCCACCCACAATGAGTCAAAAGGACCCCTACCTATGGATGAGCCAACACTTTTTCTTGAGGGCACCAACTTGTTATGTATCCTCTATCCTTGATCTTATCTGAGAACTCTTGAGGCAAATTTGAATTTTGACTCTCACCCCCTACCAAATTAGGCCTCACTGTCCACAAAAATGGGTGCTTGCTATTTGCTAGCCCCCATGCAAATTCCTTCAAGTGCTGCTTAGTCATTACAGTTACACTCCCATAATTAGCATAAATGACTGAGCTAGGTTCCCACTTTTCTAGCCACTGGATGTAGTGTGAGTCACTTTTCCCTAGACTTGATTCACTTGACTTGAAGTCATTTTCCTTCTCAAGAATGAAATTCCTGCTGAGCAAGTGAAGTGGACCAATGTTGTATACATTAGGGTTCTTGGCCATGATGACATCAAGAACTTCACCTTCCAGTTCTTGGAATGTGTTAATGATGATGGAAGATGATTTTATGCAATCCTGCGCTTGTGTACCTGAGAAATCAAACATGATGTCATCAAGGTTGGTGACGCTAATAAAGCTTGGCAGGTCTTCTAGTTGAATATCCTTCGTTCCTGTGACCCAATCCAAGGTTGTATCCAAGGTGCCATCAATAGTAAAACTTTCATCTGAAAAAAAAAAAAAAGGTTATTTTTTTTAGTGGTTATATCTTTATTCAACCATGGAAACTACTTTAAAGATAACATATATATATATATATATATATGTATGAAAAAAAATGCATTTTTCCACATATTTTGCTTCTAATTACAATATCCCTCTCGATTGAAAAGAAATTTTAAAAAGAAAAACAGCATTTGACTTCCTAATCTATTGGTTTCCTTACAATAACCCCCCTAATGTTTAAATTGGACGTTAAATCTAACTTTAGCCATGTAAAATTACCAAAATACTATTTCCATTAGTATAAGAAGAAATTGAATTATATCACACCCTGGTCTTTATTCCTAAATACAATATCCCCTAATCAATAAAAAATTTCAAACTGACCCAATGATTATTAGTCCAACACCACAGAATCAAAACCAACTGTTATCTCTAACCCATATTGGCTAAGAGAATTGTGCTGAAGATGGAGATTAAAGAGTTTCAAGGGATGGACACCTCACATTAGATAGGTGAGATACTGGAGGTCGATGGTGTATTAGTATGGGAGGGGTAAATTGGACATTTCGCAATGTTTAGAAAATGAATAAAATAAAAGTGAAACGCTCACGGATCTAGATTTGCTAGAGAAAATGGATAATTTTAATCGTGGGATGGTTATTGCAATGAAAATAATAGATCAAGGGATCAATTGTCATTTTTTTATATAGATTGTGAGGAAAATGAAATTTGGGTTAAAAATCATGGTGGGTATGTGTTATTTTTCTTATCTGTACTAATTAATGAGAAAGGTATTTGCTAACTTCACACAACTAAAGTAAAGCTTATTCCCAATCTAATAGGGTCGGGATTGCAATGGAAATCATAGCTCAAGGGGTCAATTACAATATTTTATAGATTGGACACTGCAATTTAGAGCAAAAATGAGAGTTGACTATGTTAATAAAAATTAATTCCTTCATGATATGGTAATCAAGGTAAGGAATTAACCATAGTTCATCAATTATAAAGAGGCGATATAATAATTGATGGCTGTGGGTTTTTTTATATAATAGTTGAAAGTTATTTTTTAAAAAAAGGTAAATCATAATTTATCTTGTGAATTTTTTTAAGAATTAGTTTGTCCTTATGATATGAAGTTTATCGTGTGAAACGTATATTTTAAATAATACAATTATTTATTAGTTTTATATTAATGTAATTATTTCTTCTAAAATTAAGACTACCAATACCATAGGATTGTAAAGTAGTAATAAAATAAATGATACAGATGTTAAATAAGACATTTTAAATCACAAAGTATAAGATAATTTTGAGTAGGATCATATAAAAGCAGTTAAAATATAAATTCCTTTGTGAAAAAAATGATGCAATATAAAAAACTGAAAAAGTTATAATTTTAATAAGACAAACTTTTTGAGAGTTGAGAATCTATGCTGTGTGCTATGCCCTCATACAGAGGGTTTTTTTTTTTACTTCATTTTTTTACATTACTGTAGCGATACAGTGCTATAGAGGATCAAGTTTGAAAATTTTTCACGACTTTGTAAGTGGTACGACGTTTTCTTGACCATTTTGAAAGGATTTCGACCCTTACTTCGATAACAATTTGCCGTACACACTTTCTCATGATATTTCATTTGTTTATAAAATTAGACTAGAATTTCTAATTTTTTGAAACTTAACAAAAATACCATGGCTCTGTTAAAGAGAGGCTTTACATCATTTATACTGTTGGCTTTATAGTAAAGCGAAAATCAATTTTTTTCAATTTATGTTTAAAATTTTTAAATAAAAAATAAACTATAATTTTTTATTTTACAAGTAATAAAAAGTCGAAGTAGAAAATTAAATAATATCCCACTTTCTCCTTATATAAATATAAGACATGTGTGGTATTTGAATTTACGTATGAGTCCAAAGATACTAAAAGGCCCAAAATAATATTACTATAAATACAGATAAAATCTAGCGCACTGAAAACACTTACAGGCGGATAAATGAGAAGTGAAAGAGAGAGATGAAAAAATAACCTTTAATGGGATAATGCTTCTTCTGACCGGCTCATCGTGCTGCAAGTATCCCAACCAGCCACATGCTGGGGCTGTCCAAAACCGAATCTCTGGTATGCCAAATTCATCTGCTACTTTTGCTGCAAAGCTCATGGTCGCATCAGAGATTATGCTGCTAACTGGAGGCACTTCTGTTGATGATAATGAGTTCATCTTCCCTATTAGCTCTTTAAATGGTGCAAAACAGTGCTTCCTTGTTGAATCAGAAAGTGCCGGAACATCTTGGGTTGCATCCATCTCCGATGGCGGCAAACCGTCCAGTATCGTCTTGAATTGGAAGTCCGGTAGGCCCCTCGCAAAGTCTGGCCCAAGCGACTTAGCTAGGCGTCTGTGGTTGAATTCAGAGTTGACAAAGGTTATGTGAACACCATTGGAATGAAGGGGTTTGGCTAATTGCATGAAAGGGTTTACATGGCCTTGTGATGAGTAAGGCACACAAACAACATGAGGTCATGACTTGAATCCATGATTTTCTTTTCCTTTGATGTCAACGTGTTTCCTCACTTCTTTTTTCTTTCCTCGTTGGCAAAGCAAAGAAGCAAGAATAATGCATTTGAAGGAGTTGAAGCCTTGAAGGAATGGTTGTGGTTGCTTGACTTCCCTTATCATGTTCCTCATGGATAGTGACTAGTAAACTGTAATGAGCACAAGCCCAAAGGGAGAGTCCATTCCAAAAGACTAGCCTATTAGAAGGGAGAGCCCCTTAAGCTTATAAACCTCACTTTACTTGTGAGGCTTCCCGATGTGGGACTCATAACAATGCCACCCCCTCAAGAGCCGATGTCCCCGGCGACTCCACTCTGTGACGCTTCACTCAACGGCGCTTCACTCGGCCTTCTTCCGGTTAGCCCCTCCGCAGGTAGCCCTTTCCGTGACCATCGGACTCTCAATGAAAGCACCAATGTAATGAGCACAAACCCAAAGGGAAAGCCCATTTCAAAAGACTAGCCTATTAGAAGGGAGAGCCCCTTAAGCTTATAAACCCCACTTTACTTGTGAGGCTTCCCGATGTGGGACTCATAACAATGCCACCCCCTCAAGAACCGATGTCCCCGGCGGCTCCACTCTGTGACGCTTCACTCAGCGGCGCTTCACTCGGCCTTCTTCCAGTCAGCCCCTCCGTTGGTCAGCCCCTCCACAGGTAGCCCTTTTCATGACCATCGGACTCTCAATGAAAGCACCAATGTAATGAGCACAAGCCCAAAGGGAGAGCCCATTCCAAAAGACTAGCCTATTAGAAGGGAGAGCCCCTTAAGCTTATAAACCCCACTTTACTTGTGAGGTTTCCCAATGTGGGACTCATAACAATGCCACCCCCTCAAGAGCCGACGTCCCCGGCGGCTCCACTCTGTGACGCTTCACTTGGCCTTCTTCCGGTCAGTCCCTCCATTGGTCAGCCCCTCCGCAGGTAACCCTTTCCGTGACCATCGGACTCTCAATAAAAGCACCAATGTAATGAGCACAAGCCCAAAGGGAGAGTCCATTCCAAAAGACTAGCCTATTAGAAGGGAGAGCCCCTTAAGCTTATAAACCCCACTTTACTTGTGAGGCTTCCCGATGTGGGACTCATAACAATGCCACCCCCTCAAGAGCTGACGTCCCCGGCGGCTCCACTCTGTGACGCTTCACTCAGCGGCGCTTCACTCGACCTTCTTCCGGTCAGCCCTTCCGCAGGTAGCCCTTTTCGTGACCATCGGACTCTCAATGAAAGCACCAATGTAATGAGCACAAGCCCAAAGGGAGAGCCCATTCCAAAAGACTAGCCTCTTAGAAGGGAGAGCCCCTTAAGCTTATAAACCCCACTTTACTTGTGAGGCTTCCCGATGTGGGACTCATAACAATGCCACCCCCTCAAGAGCCGACGTCCCCGGCGGCTCCACTCTGTGACGCTTCACTCAGCGGCGCTTCACTCGGCCTTCTTCCGATCAACTCCTCCGTTGGTCAGTCCCTCCACAGGTAGCCCTTTCCGTGACCATCGGACTCTCAATGAAAGCACCAATGTAATGAGCGGGAGAGCCACACCTCAAAAGTTAGCTGTTGAGATTGGAGAGCCCAAGACTTATAAGCCCTCCCACTCGTGGATTTCTCCCCGATGTGGGACTCATAACATAAACCTTGCATGTTCCGTCCTAAAATGGATTTAGTTATACTATACTAACTCCGATCCAAAATATAAATTACTTAAAAGAAAAAAATTTTTGTTCAAAATATAAGTCATTTGATAATAAAATGTTATTTTTTTTTATAATACCTCTCATTTAATGGTAACAATTGCATTGAGAACCTTTCATTTAATGCCATAGCAATGCAACAGCTGTGTTGGCAACAGGGATAAGGTTAAAAAAATATAATAATATTTGAAAATTTTAAAAATGTAATTAATTTTTCTTAAAAAATATAAATCTGTTAAAAGTAACTTATATTTTAGACCAGAACAAATATTATTTATTTTGAGTGGTTATTCATATAAATTTTTATAATAAAAATATTTATATATCTCAATCTCACGGGAGGTAGACTGAAACTACAAAGCGTCATATGAGCTTTCACCTCCTCAAAATCTTATACAATATTTAATTAGACAATTTTGAATGAAAATTAATTTTAAAATTTGTTCTCATAACAAATTTTGTTGCTCCATCATTATTTCCAAACAATTTTTTCAAACAATTTTTTATTTTTTTAAAAATTATTTGTAATAGTTAAATTCCAAAAATATTTTTAAAAAGTGGAAAACAAAACTTACTTAATTCCAATCTCATCGGAGGGGATTCCTTTCTTCAATTGTGTGGTTTTTATATTGGGTGGGCTGTTCCTATTTCCTAATTTTGGTGAATATAGAACAGTAGTATCACCCAAAAAAACAATTCCCCGGGCACTCAGTTTTTTGGGTGAACTTTTGTTCGTCCTTCAGTAACTATTGACTTTACGTTGACTTACACATCAAATGTTAGACAAAGATGCTATGAGTTTAACATCACCGGGTAATGCCGCGATGACAGGTGTCGGTGACGTAGCGGTGCCAAGTCATGCACCGAACGATGCGGCAGAGTTTCCTTTCACGACCTTTTCGGCACATGCTAGGGTGGGCCCATGTTTTCCAGAAGATGAAGTGCAGATATGGAAGGAGTAGCCTAAACAAGGATGCTATGAATTGGACATCGATCCACTTACAAGGTGTTAGAAGAATGGGCAGCCCATATGGTTAAAATGGGCAAAAATTTTGGGTTTGAGCAGTCCATATCTAGGCAGCTTAGATATTTTGGTTTTAGCTAGGTATTTCAGTTGAAATTGTCATTTCTTAGAAAATACATCTCACTGGTTGCATATAAAAGACGGTCTTTCTTATTCACCTTTGTTTATAGGTTTTCGGACATATTTAATCATTATATTTTATGGAATTAGTTTAAATTGATTACATTGCCTTTGTTAGCTATTAGTAATTTTAATCAAACGCGGCCCTTACAATAAGAGAAAAAAAAAAAGTTTATGTTTCTATGACATAGGATAGGGGTCAATTTTAAGAGATGATAGATACTTACTAGTTTATTGATATTAGATCCGATGGAGTTTGGTACAAGTGGACCAATAATAGATAAAGGGATGCTACAATATGACTAAATTAGATCGAGTACTATGTAATTTCAAATGACTTGAGCTCTTTCCGCATTTAGAATTGTAGGCACTTACTTTCGCAGCGTCTGACCATGCTCCTTCAGTGTTTTGTAATGAGTTATTTCCATTCTTTTGCAAATGCTCATTTTGTTTTGAGAACTTTTGGTTTTAGTTTCTACAATGTAAGCATATTGTACATAATACTTAGAATGAATGGGTACTTGGTTCACATGCTTATCTGATTGTTAGCAAATTAAGTAATCTTAGAAAAGCTTTGCAAGATTGGAATAAATCTCCGGTTGGAAATATCAAGCAAGGAATTAGTGATTTAGAAACTTAGCTACAAACTATTTAAGAGAGACTCCCAAATAAAGATATAGCATAGGTAAAGAGAAAATGTTGTCAAAACTTAGAATTTTGATATGACTTAAGGGACACTCTATGGGCTCAAAAAGCAAGATAGACGTTATTAATAAATAGGGATCATAATACTTCATAATTTCATAAATTGGTTAAAAGAAGGTGGGTCAATAATTGGATATCTAAACTAAAGGATGATGGGAGGTCATTGGGTTCATGACTTGTATGGAATTGAAACTTACACAAGAATATTTTTAGCAAGTGAATTATTAGTTGATCAAATTACGGCTGAATTAGATCATGTGAGCATCCCTACACTATCTCAAAATCATATTAGGAATTTCTTAGCCCCATATATAGTAAAGGAAGTTGAACAAGCCGTCTTCCAAATAAAGGCAAATAGTGCTCCAAATCCATATGGATTTCATGTTAGATTTTATCATAGTTTTGGGATATAGTGAAGGGGAATTGATACCCATGGTTTTAGATTTCTATCAAAATGGATATTTATCGAGGGTTTTGAATAAATTTTATATAATTCTACTTCTAAATTGTGAACAACCACAAACTCCTAAGAATTATCAACCCATTAGCTTGTATAATGTAATTCATAAGATTATTTTAAAGGTTATATGTAATTGCCTAAAATAGGCTCTGATAGATCATATAACATTAAATCAAAATGACTTTTTATTAGGGCGTTTAATTCCTAACAATATTATTTTGGCATAGGAATTGGTTCATAAATTACATGCAGCAAAAAAGAATCAGAAAGGATGGGGTGCATATAAGGTAGACATTACTAAAGCATTGACAAAATTTCTTGGGACTTTCTTGAAGCAATCTTACATAAAATGCAACTCCCTTCACATTGGATACAGTTCATTATACAATGCATTACAATTACATCTTATCAAGTAATAGTTAATGGGCATCCGACTGAAGTATTCATCTCCAAATAAGGACTACAATAAAGTGATCATCTGTCTCCACATTTGTTTATTGTTTAAGCTGATATTGTATAATTTCAAAGGCAAAACAAGATAAGGCGCGGTAGGGGATACAAGTATCTTGATCGTCTAGACCAGAGTCTCATTTAATGTATGCAGATAACATTGTTGTTTTTTTTCAAGTTACAAAGTCAATATGTTATAAGGTGCAGAATATTCTTTCACAATATAGCGAATGGTTAGGCCAAAGTGTTAATTCAAGGCAAGTTAATTGTGGTTTTTAGTCCTTGTGTTTCTCATAGAATGAAGAAGTTATTAGCCAAGGTGTAAAATTTACATCCCAGCTTGAAAAATATTTAGATACCAAAGTAGATGTAGGGCGTGTTAAGATGGAATTGTATCGTGAGGTGGTGGAGAAAATAAAAAAGAAACTGCAAGTTTAGAAGTCTTTGGTACTGTCTCAAGCAAGGAGGCTTACGCTAATTAAATTGGTCCTAAACTCTACTTTGGTTTATCCATTGTCGTATTTTGAGTTACCAAAGAAATGTTGCCATGAAATAAACATGAAAGTTAATATTTTTTTAGGCTATTCTTGGGGTTAACAAGAGTTGCACCTATTAAAATGGACTAAATTATGTAGTTCTACTTCTAGGGGAGGTTTGGGTCTTAAGGACACTGATGCTCTTAATAAGGCTCTACTAGCTAAGCATATTTGGAGACTAGTGTCTGATGCTCTGGCTCGCTTTTTGCTTGAGTTTTAAAACCTACGTATCTTAATAGCCAAAGTAATTATCTACATAAACCCTTGGCAACCTCTTGGATTTGGAAAAACATTTGGAAATCGGCTTTGCTTATATGTGATCATCTTTAGCGGTGAGTAGGTGATGGTAGGAATATATCCTTATTCTACTATCAATGGTGGCTAACGTAGTCAGGTGCTCCATTTTTGTATAAGATAGTGGGAGACCTTATTCTACATGAGAGATTTGTATGGAACATACAATTGTTGAACCAGTTATATTCCTTGCCACAGGTACAACAAATCTTTCGCACACCTTTCTCAGACACAAGACATTCAGGTCCATCAATTTGGTCTAGAAATGCAACGAGCCAATATAAGGCTGCAGATGGGCATAGACTGTTAAGGCAGGAGGTGACAAATAGCATACAATTGAACCTCATGGCTTGAGATACATTACGGAAATAGCGTTTACCTCTTCGGGTAATTGTATGTGTGGCGATTGTTAAGAAATGGCGTCCCATTAACACTAGTTTTGCATTAGCACCATTTGCTTATATTATGGAAAGCTATTCGCTCTGTTAGGAGCTAGAGGAATCGGCGAATCATTTTTCTTTTTTTTATGATATCCATTTGCTCAGGCAATTTGGTACAGCTCCCCGTGAGGCTTGAGGGTTAATCAATTTTTGCAATTAGATATCTTTGTTTGCATACAACGGTACTTGACAAATCATCAAATGCTTAATGGCCTAAGGAATGCGGGTAAAGTAACATGCACTATTATATTATATGTGATCTGGTATTGTCGAAACCACAAAATTTTTGAAGATACAACATGTAGACTAGAGTTTGCAATCCAAAATGATCAATTGTATGTGTGGACAATACTCTCATACCACTGTACTTCTAGGTGCCCAACGACATTAAAACCATAGCATGCCTCTTTGGAATGGTCAGTTGCAAAATGATTGATGGCAAGTCTTCCTTTCACTGGGGACAAGGAATTCCCGACAAACAAGACACAGGGTCAAGATTGTTCCTATAATATTTAGGCGAAGTATCTAGATAGATCAATATCGTCAGTTTAGACCCACAATCGTCTTAGAAATGATTAGGTATACCATATACTTTATACTGCACCAGCAGGTTTACCATGCCCACAGAACTTTCCATTGGCACCAGTGATGATTTTGCAACCTCATGTTTAGCTTTTGCAACTATCTCGATAGGTTCCACTAGATTTACTAATGCTGAGACAAGATATATCGGTCTTATTAATAGAATTTGTCAGTAATAAGTCCTTTTTCTATCCTAAGCATGTAATTTTGTAGTTTTTCTCTAATGTACTTGAATCTCAGTTTAACTATATAATTATACGTTATTTATTATTAAAAAAACAAAAAGAAAGGTGTGAGCGTGTGCTAAAAATAAATCGTGCCATGGGCACTCTAATTGATGATGTCTGAAATAATCCATTCTTATTATTAAATTATTAAAAAAAAGGATGAATAAATTTAATAAGTGTGAGTGTGCGCCAAAAAAAAATTGTGCCACTGGCTCTTTAGTTGACAATGTTTGAAAGGAAAAATTGTATTCAAGAATTTATGTCATATAAAATTTATAATAAAAAATTTTAAAATTAAAATTATTTTAAAAGATCATCATTAACATTAGGTTTTAAAATATTTATTATAAGTTTTAAAGAGATTTATTATTGGGTGTAAGAAAATTTAGCATTTTTCTATACCGAATAATAAATTTTTTAAAATTGATAATAAATTTTTTAAAATTTAATAATAATGATGATTTTTAATGATAATTTTAATTTTTTAAAATTTTTAATGTAAATTTTATATGATATAAATTTTTGGATGTAATTTTTTTAATTTATTCTTATTTAAAAAAGAAGGAAGAAAGGGAGACAGGAAGACAAGACGAGTGAAGAGAAAATGAACGAGGGATACGCCATCTGTGACAATTGTCCGCAACTTTCGAACTCTTCCTCGCAAAAGGCTCTAGTTTCTAAGAGAGAGTGGTAAATAAACTTGATTAGGAGCCAAATTGTTTTTTTAAAATAAAATGAGCCAATTTGCCCAAAAAAAGGCCTAATTCTTAATTTAACCTTTTGTCAATTTTCTTACAGATTCAAACTCAAAATATTGCAAATGTTTATGTAGAATAAATTCTGAAACCCGCCAAGCTATTGGTTAATTGGTGAGATAAATGAACGACAATAATTATATATATATATATATATATATATATATATATATATATAAGGAAAAATGAACCAAAACAAATTTCAATAGTGTGAGGTTTAGGGAGAGAAAAGACACAAAAAGTGAAGACTCACAACTCTAGTTTGGAAATTAGCTACTTCAAAATTTTCAAAATTCTCAAGCGTATAATTTTACACTGAAAATAACGACTTTTAAAAAAAATGGTTTAAATATAATTTCTCATGAAAATATGCATAAAAGGATTGTAATGTTATAGGTTGAGTGTGACAATAAAAATGAATTAGCTAACAAATAATACACTAACAAAAAAAAAAGATTTTCAGTGACAATTGTTACCGACTAAGGAGTATAAAGCTTTATGATTATGATCTTCCCATTATTCTATATTGATAAGTCCTTATTAGATGTATATTTTCATGCTTAATTACAGGAATTTATCAAGTATTTATAATGATTTTTATCTATTTTATACCTCGTTTGGAATTATTTTATGTTTGATGAAATTTAAGTGTAATTAGGTGAATTTACATTTAAAATTCCTAAATCTAAATCTATTTTCTAGGTTTATTTAAGTAGTTTTGAGTAAAGAAACTGCGCATATTTTTCATTCTTGTGGATTGAAGTAGTTAGGAGTAGTTAGTTTCTAGTTTAGTTGTCAATTGTGCTTTCTCTTTTTACTCTTGTTTTGGTTAATTGCTTCTAGTTGTTTTTCAAACGTATTGTGTGCTTTTGTAGGATAAAATTACAAATATATAAGAGTTGTGGTGTCTAAAATCAAATTCCAAAAAGTTCTAGACCTTAAATTGCGAATCAATTCATTTTGGAAGGTCAGATCAAAGGCGGGCCGCGACCAAACATGGTGCTAGTCACAACCAACCCCTAAGTGTGCAGCCATAGTAAATCCAAAGGGGAGGGCGCTGCAACCAGTCAAGATGGCTGAATGCAACTTGTCTTTTTATGATTTTAGGTGGGAATTCTTAAATATGAGTTTGTTTTTATTGTTGAGAACTTTTCGCTATTTTATGAATTTCTTGGGGCTCAAAAGCTTAAGGAAAGAGAAAATGATGAAGATCTAGAGGAAGATGCTCTTCAACGTGATATTTTTTCCACTCTTTTAGTAAATCAATAATGACATTTGTCTTGAGTGATAATTTTAATCTTTTTCTTTTTTTAAATTTAGTTGTATTTTCATACACTAGATTTTATGTAAATTATTGACTTAATTGGATTGACTTTGATGTTTTGGAATGATTTTGTGTTCAATGACCTAACCATGAATATATGTTGTGATCCACTTGTTATTAGTGAGAATAATGATGAAATTTATTAGGATTATGTCTTGAAAAGTGACATTTTTATTAATTCATTTTGAAATTCTTGCTCAATTGAATCTCAAACTTTACTGATGTATTGAAAGACAAAATTAGGAAAAAGATACTGTTCTATACAATATATGAGACATTTTTGTGTTGAAGGATGACAAATTGTGTGGCTTCCTTAGAAATTATGACTATGTGTTGAAAGACAAAGGTGTATGAATTAAGAATCCTTAATTGAATAAGATAATTGAGCACAAGGTAATCTAGTATCCCCTTAATTGAATAGGATAATTGAGCACAAGGTAATCTACTATCTCCCAAATTGGTCAATCATAAACAATATTGTGTTTTGAGTCTTCCATGTGTTGTTATTTTAGTGTCTAGAGTCTTGGCTTTGGTCTCAGTGTCTTTTATAATTTGTACCTTTAACACATTTAATAAGATGTCCAAATGACTAATAAATAAGAAAATCTTAATAATTAGCTTATAAATATATCTATAGTTGTAAATAACCAACAATTAACCCTAATACTTACCAATAAACCTTAAAAATTATAAGTAATTAATCCACATGAAATTAATCCTTCTATTCAAAATCTACTTTATTACTTAAATGATTAGTACACTTATTAACCTTTATATATAAAAAAGATAGTCACATTATATAGCCTTTTTTGTTCCCCGCTTAACATGACCTCTTACTATAATTTTCCCCAAGTTTCACTTTCTTTACTGGTGCTACGCCTGATGCTTTATATGCCATGTCTTAAGTCGTGCTATGTCTTCCAAATGATCTTTGTAGCAACTAGCAGTGAAGAAACTGGATGCTACTGCTTCCACTGGGCAAAACCATTGACGGTCCTCCAAAATTCAACATACTAGATATTTAATAGTTCAGGTAGATTCTCTCTCACTCTGTAAATTCTGTTGTTAAAAAAAAAAAAGCACGAACACACGCACGCATATATATAGTGTATGTGTGTAAGTTTTCCAATTTTTTTATATGCCAATAGATCACGAAACAAAGACTTCTCACAAGAAAAGGTATCTGCTGCACAAGTTAATGTCCTAGAAACATACTTTAAATCCCACAAAATCTAACTCAGAAATTAAGGTGGGGAAAAAGTCCAATGAGGAAAAGGATGCCGCAGTCTCAGAAATGCTACGCAATTATTTAAGAACAACGGCGGCATTCCTCAGAGCCAGGTACTTCTGCACATATTCACTGGGAAGCGATCTGACCATCCTAAAAACATCGGCATTTGCATAGCGGAGATTAGTCCTAGGATCATAGTAAGGTGCCTGCAGGGTAAACTAAATAATCACTTCTCCAGTACAAGTGTCAATGGCACCATATATGGTAGAATTAATGGGTCATGCAAAGATATGAACACAATCTACGAGTAATACAATATTCATAACGAACTTTAAGTTTTTATACTGCTTTAGCATGTAGTCTATCAAGTGAGAAGATTAAATTATTTTCAAGTTGGGCCTGCATAATAACGTGCTGCTCAGAAGGACTCATGCAAATTCAGATTGGTTTACCTAAACAACCAGCGTGACTCATTCAGATGAGAGACACTAGAGATTATTCAGTTTGTGACATAAATTATTCCTCTAAGTTGCCATGAACTCATTATAATATTTGGATTCCTCAGTCCACAGATTAAAGAAACAATTGGATTATGGAAAGGTAAACTACTACAACAATAATTCTTAAAAGTTTGAGGAACTATACAATTTTAGTACACGAATGTTAAAACACAACATTTAACCTCCTAAATTATCACAAAAGATGAAAACATTACATATTAATTAAAACTAACATTTAAAACCATGCAATTGTCACGTGATACGTTATATTCCCATCATCTTTCCAAATTTCCCTCCTTGTTTATGGAATCACGTGACAATCCGGCTTTTAGTTGTTAGTTTTAACAGTATATAACATGTTCACTTTTTGTAATAATTTAGAGGGGTAAAGTATTTAAGTTTTAAAGTTCATGTACCAATGTTGTAATTAAACAATAATTTTAGGAGGTTATATGTAGTCTCTCCTAGAGGTTTTATGAGTAATGCTTAAAGCCTAAACCTAACCAGACTTATTCTGTCGAATTTAGGCCAAGCGGAAGACAATGCAGTACAAAAGTTCAAGTATTAACAGTGTCATTTTCAAACACTAAAAGACCCTAATCAAGTATAAACTGTGTGGTCAGATTGCAATTAAGAGAAAATAATTGTAAATAAATCATAGATAAAAGGGGAGTGATTGTAGGAGATTTGATTATGATTAGGATCAGATTTGTTATTCTGATTTGTTGCCGTTTTTATTCTCCTTCCTCTTGTATATATATTGTATCTCAATTCAATGAAAGTATATAGTTTTTCAGCTCACTCAACCGCATGGTGTCAGAGCTAGATCCTCTACACAAAGAAGAGAGTGTCGAAAGCAATGAGAGGGAAGAAACCACAATGGAGTTGAACCAGAGTAGAGACAGAGTACTTTTAGGGGTAAGTTCCAGACTCGAAGGCTCCTCCACATTGAACCCAAGCCAAGCTGGAGGTCCCTCGATGTGACTATTGGCTTCAAAGGGTCTTCAGTCCTTATTATTCCCGATAAATTCACTGGAAAAAATTATCGTGAGTGGGCCCAAGCTCTGTGATTGGCTATAGCAGGCTAAAGGAAGTTGGGCTACA
Organism: Erythrophleum fordii; assembly: GCA_032878935.1. Classification (NCBI taxonomy): domain Eukaryota; kingdom Viridiplantae; phylum Streptophyta; class Magnoliopsida; order Fabales; family Fabaceae; genus Erythrophleum; species Erythrophleum fordii. Next base: position 30,448,164 of record JAVQMF010000058.1, on the reverse strand, counting down.
TTGCAAGAGAATCACAAAGGCTTGATGGTTTGAATCCTTAGATTTTACAGCAATGGGAGACCAAGAATGCCATGGTTTCTTCATGGCTCGTTAATTCCATGGCTCCGACAATGAGAAGGAGACCTCCCGACAGCACACAAAATCTAAGAGGTAGCAAGGGAATCATACTCTGATGGTGAAGATGCAACTCAGTTGTTCGAGATCAAGACGCGACTATGGGAGACGACACAAGGCAAGAAGGACGTGACTGAGTACTAGTTGGAGATGATGTCACTCTGGCAATAACAAGACTTGAACTCCAATGAGCAGTGAAGCTGTGTCAAGGATGCTGTACGTTTTCGGTCATGGGTTGAGCGAGAAAGAGTCTTTGAGTTTCTCGCTGGACTGAACTGTGGACTAGACGATGTGAGAGGAAGAATTTTATGCCGGGTTCGTCTACCCTCCACGCGTGAAGTATTCACAAAAGTGAGGAGAGAAGCTCTTAGGAGAAAGTGATGCTAAGGGACGAAAATGCCCCTGAATCCTCAGCCTTGGTTTCACAGAGGACTAAACAAAATAATAAAGGCAAAAAGAAAAATTATGGTGTGAGCATTATAAAAAGGCTGGACACATCAAGGATACTTGTTGGGAAATCCCTGGAAAACCATCAGATTGGAAACCCAAGAAAAATAAACCTCATGGATATCAAACTTCTGCAGAACAGGCTCCTGAGAAGTAGGATAATGATCATAAGCAACCTTCAACTAGCCAGAATATTCAACTAGATAAGCTTCTAGAAATGTTAGCAAATTTCTAAGCACCCGGACAGCACCAAAAGAAGATACCTACTGCTAATTTTGCTCAGAAAGGTAAATGTTGTCACACTTGCACTAAAAAGAAATGTTGGATTTGTGATTCAGATGATTCAGATCATATGACAGCTGACTCTTAACTATTCTCCACTTATAAACCATGTACTGGCAATAAGAGAATCAAAATTGCTAATGAGTCTTACTCTGTAATAGCAGGCAAAGGGACTATTCTGGCTTCTGATTCTGTTAAATTAAATTCTATATTGCATGTCCCAAATCTAGATTGTAACTTGCTTTCTATAAGTCAGTTTACCAAATAGAATAACTGTTGTGCTAAATTTTATCCTACACATTGTATTTTTCAAAACCTATCATCAGGGAAGATGATTGGCTATGCTAGAGAACATGAGGGATTTTACTACCTGGAAGAATTTGAAGTGAGTAATAATAGTTCACAAAAATCTTGTAATACTATGTCAAAACTTAAGAATGATAACCCTATATTATGGTATAAAAGAATGGGTCACCCAAACCTTGAGTACTTATGTCGTTTGTTTCCTTCACTCTGTTTGAATAAAAATACTTCTGAATTTAAGTGTGATGCTTATGAATTTGCTAAGCACCAAAGAACTATTTTTCCCAGATCTGAATACACATCCACAAAACCCTTTTTCATTATTCATAGTGATTTGTGGGGACCATCTCACACCCCAAATCAAACTCAAAAGAACTAGTTTGTTACATTTATTGACGAACATACTTGATTATGTTAGGTATATTTATTGAAAGATAAATCTAATACCACTTCAATATTTATTAATTTTTACACTATGATACAAAATCAGTTTCAAACCAATATTCAAATTCCTTTTTCTAATAATGGGACTATAAATGAATTTTTTGCAAAAACATGGCATCATCCATGAAACCTCGGGTTTATAGTCCACAACAAAATGGTATTACTGTCACTCATTTGATTAATAGAATGCCCAGCAGGACTCTTTCATTCAAAACACCTTTAGAAACATTACAAACCACCTATCCTACTACCCACCTTGAAAACAATCTTCCTTTGAGTTTTTGGTACTCAGTATTTGTTCACTTACATCACACTAACAAACTATATCTGCGTGCTATTAAATGCATATTTTTTGGCTACTCTACCACCCAAAAAGGCTATAAATGCTATAACCCTATGACTAACTACCTATTTATCTGTTTTGATGTAACCTTTTCTAAGGGAACACCCTTCTATCCTAAGTCCTCCATTCAGAAGAAGAGTTGGAGTGAATTTCAAACCTGTGAACCTTCACCACCACTATCTTTACCTGAATCTATCACCATATCTTCATCCTCTCAACCTGAGTCAAAACTTGTGTCAGAAACTATGGGGAATTCTAACATAGGAGGAGACACAATAAAAGAAAAAGAAAAAGAAAACAATGAACTTAAAATTCACTCACGGAGAAAGAAATCAAGTAGTGAAACCCAAGTTTCAAAGACATAACCAAAATCCCAACCAGTGACAGATCCTGGACCCCAACAAGAAGAAACCCTAGGGGTAGAGATGAATGAGGATGAGGATGGTGAACAAGAAGATGAACCCTCTAATCTTGATCTTCCCATTGCTCTCAGGAAACAACCAAGAACATGCACACTTGATCCAATAGAAAAGTTTGTGTCCTATAAGGCCCTTTCACCTCAATATTATGCCTTTACTACTAATCTAGACAGGGTAAAAATTCCCAACAATATTCAGGAGGCACTACAAATACTAGAGTGGAGGAATGCAGTCATGAAGGAAATGAATGCTCTCATAAAGAATGAAACTTGAGAAAAAGTCAATCTTTCAAAGGGAAAGAAGCCATTTGGGTGCAAATGGATATTTATTATAAAGTATAATTCAGATGGAATAATAAAGAGATAAAAAACTCGCCTTGTGGCGAAGAGGTTCATCCAAACCTATGGTATGAACTATACGAAAACTTATGCTCCAGTGGCCAAGTTAAATACGATTAGAGTCCTGCTTTCACTTGCTGTGAACCTTGAGTTGCCATTGCAGCAACTCAATATCAAAAATGCTTTCCTAAATGGTGACCTGAAGAAGGAAGTTTATATGACTCTCCCTCTAGGATTTAATGAAGGTGAATGAGTCTGCAGATTAAAAAAATCCTTATATGGATTAAAACAATCACCAAGGGCTTGGTTCAAGAGATTCTCCCAAGTGTTCAAGGCCCAAGACTACGAGCAAGAGCAATCTAATCATACTATGTCTTTTAAACACAAAGGTGGGAGGAAGACTATTCTAATTGTATATGTGGATGACATCATCCTTATAGGTGATGATTTGGAGGAGGAGGAGAGACTTAAAGGGGCTCTCACCACTAAATTTCAAATAAAGAACCTAGAGGAGATGAAATACTTCTTGGGTATGGAGGTGGCTAGGTCGAGGAAAGGGATTTATATATCCCAAAGGAAATACATTCTAGACTTACTCTCAGAAAGTGATATGCTTGGATGCAAACCTAGTTACACTCCCATGGAGACAAAACGATGGGAAGACGATGGAAAGTTAGTTGATAAAGAAAAGCACCAAAGGTTGGTGGGTAAGCTCATGTACCTATCTCACACAAGACCCGACATTGCCTTCGTAGTAAGTACAGTGAGCCAATACATGAACTCTCCAAAAGAGAGACATCTTGATGTAGTACATAAGATACTAAGATATTTAAAAAGCACACCTCGAAGGGGTCTACTATTAAAAAAGAATGATTAGGCTAACATTAAGATCTTTACAAATGTAGATTGAGCAAGATGTATTGATGATAGAAAGTCAACATTTGGATATTACTCCTTTATATGGGGTAATCTAGTAACATGGAGAAGCAAGAAGTAAAGTGTTGTTGCCAAAAGTGCTGAGGCTGAATTTAGAGCAATTGCACAAGGAATCTGTGAAGAGCTCTGGTTAAAGAAAATATTCAAAGAATTGCAGATTGAGATGAAAGCACCCATTAAACTGTATTGTGACAATAAAGCTGCCATTAATATTTCCCATAATCCAGTGCAACATGACAGAACAAAGCATGTGGAGATAAATAGGCACTTTATAAAGGAGAAAATCGAGAAAGGGGTTGTTTGCCTGACTTATATACCTACCAAGAGGCAAACTACCGATATATTTACTAAAGCTCTTGCGAGACAACCTTTTGAAGATTGTGTTGGCAAGTTGGACATGATTAATATTTATGATCCAACTTAAGGGAGAGTGTGGCCAAATTTGGTTTTGACCTTGTAATTAAGAGAAAATAATTGTAAATAAATCATAGATAGAAGGGGAGTGATTGTAGGAGATTTGATTATGATTAGGATCAGATTTGTTATTCTGATTTGTTATCATTTTTTATCTCCTTCCTTTTGTATATATATTGTATCTCAATTCAGTGAAAGTATATAGTTTTTCGGCTCACTCAACCACAAACTGGTACAAGAAAGCTAATGCTCTTATCATAGGCAAATGAGAATAACAAAGAAAAATGATCCTAGCAATAGATAAAAGAACAAAAGGATCTTTATCCAGACCAAAGAATACCTCAGCATTGAGTTAATTATTCAGTGCCTACTAAATTGAGAAGCAACTGCAGAAGATAATCCAACCAAGGATATCCAAAGTTCATTTTGAAGACATTTATGCGTAACATGTCCTTTTGATCACTTGATATCTTGTTAAGTGTAAAAGGAATGAATGCAGAAGTCAGATATAGCATAGAAATTTCTAGGCAGAAGAGCACATGCAGACAAAATAAATTCACAAAATAAATTATGTCAGTTGCCAAATAGTTATTATTTTTAAGACCCCAAGGAACTGTAGAAAAACTAACTTTCAGCAGTCCATTACCATCAGGCATGCTAAGATATAACCACTAGTTACAAATGCAGAACTTTGAGAAGACTAAATCAACAAACTTTTAAAATAAATAGAAAGATAAGATTACAAAATTTGTAATTTAGCACGACCAACATAAACATAAGTCTTTGAGATTCAAATGTTCTCAACAAATTCAATAAAGTTAAAATATGAAAAAGTGACAAGAAATAGCACATTATTACTTTCACAAATTCAGTAAAAACAGGTTAGGATGATAACTTTTAATATAGAAATTTCACAATTCAACTTCCTCACAAATGCAAAGTGCTTGGGGAGATATGGTGAGTGGATGTAAAGAAATATGAAAGAGAGAAGTTCCATATTGGATAGCAAAGCATAAGAGATGCGGTATATAAGCTTGGATGGACTCTTCATTTAAGAGCTTCAACTTTTCAGTCAAGTTAATGCTAGCCCAAGAATTTCGACCTACACCCCAACATCAAGAACACCCTTCCTTTCAACAAGCACTTTCTTCACTTTTTTACAAGAAAATATCTTCTTAAAACATTAATTTCAAAGCAATATATGACATAATAACTACATATAGTGAAACACCACTAACCAAAACAAATAAAAATTTTAACATACCTCAAAGCCTGTAATGTCACAAATTCTCTTGCAGGGATGCATAGAGGGGGGTGACTCAATATTTACGTCTGCAAGGCAGCCATATGTAGAAATTAAACAAATGAAATTTGCCATAGAGGCAGTGGCATCAACCAGAGTTTTAAAACCAGACTAAATCAGCTGGTTCAACAGGTAAACCAGCCAAAGTTTATGACATTAAACCAGTCCAAGCACACAGCTGAATGGGATGCTAGGTAACTTGACTGTTCAATAATTAACCAGCAAAATGGCAGTAGGATTTGAACTCCCCCACAATATGTATATTTTAAGGAAAAAAAAAAAAAGCCTTACCAATGCTCCATGCGAGGTTCTTTGTGAATACAGTGCATAGCAAGTATTTTATTATCTAGCTAAAGTAAAATAAACAACTTAAAATATAATAATTAATTACCTTATATATGGAAAATTAATATTTATTTTACTAAAGTACATATTGAAAATTGTTAACTCTCATATATATGCCTTCAATAGAATGACTGAACCATGAATTGTTTACCTTTCCGATTCAATTAGAGGTCGGCTCTTAAAACATCAGTCTCAGGCTCTAAGGTTGATAATTATGATACAAATCTATATATGTATGTCATGGACAACTAGTTGCAGAACCCAATATTGCAATTATTTCAAATTTTGGACCCTATAACTCAATGCACTATTAAGATGAGTTTTACCTTTAGCTTAGGAAACAATAGAATTGTTTCTAAACACCGCACCAATCCATTGCATATTTCAAATTTCATAAAAACACAAAGTAAAAAATTAAGAAAAGAGGGGGAAATACAGTATAAAGGAATAGCCTGATGGATTTCACAATAAAGTATCAAATGCATACACAGTTTGGCAAGTACAAAAAAAAACGGATTACTTTCAAGAGTCAGAAAAAGGCATTGTTTTGATAACTCACAATTGGGCTCATCAGGTGGGTAATTTGAGTAATTCTCAGATTGAATAATCTGCTTAAGATGTTTCCAGTGCCGGCCTCTGGATTGGCCCTTGGGGTATTTCTCATACATTTGAACCCGCTTAAAACTAAGGTAGGTTGGCAACACTATCTCTGCTTCTACTACCTCCGGCTCCATCATTATATGCTTCTGAAACATTAATTCAATATCAAGGTAGAAATATTTTAGTGATTAATATAGTATCTTAGAAACAGATAATAGCATCCAAAAATTTAAAATTACTAACAAAAGATTCATGTAAAACATCAGAATCTGGCTGCTAAACACCAAGACTCTGTTTGGAGTGTTTTCTTTTTTCATAGAAATGACTCATTCTTTACTTAGTTAACCTCAGTTCAGTATAGTTACTTCCTTGCTCTGTTTAACATAAAAATGAATTCGTTGTAATTTTCTTCAGCTTGTATAAGATAAAATTCATACAAACTTTAGAGTAAGTTGAATGCAGAAACCCTGTTCTTTGAGTTCCAGTTTCAAACTTTCAACTATTTTAATATCTCATCTCATAGGCTTCCGGCAGGGAAGGAAAACCTTATAGAATATGTGCAATTTTGCAATAGTTGAGGTTTATGGCCGGAGAGAACTGTCTTGATTACTGAAATAAATTACTACTGCTGTCACTCTTATGGTCGAAGTTTCTTTCCAAGCTTCTTTATGGTTTTCAATCAATGTTCTGTTTAATGTGGATTTCTCTGTTTGGCATGCAGAGGGATTGCCAAGCTTTTGTTCTGTTAATATGTGTGTGTGCGTGTGTTTGTTTTTCTTTTTCCCCTCTTCCTTTATTTTGGTGTTTGCTCTCTCTAAATTACTCGACAGGATGTCTTATCCTCAATATTTGTACTTCTCTTCCTTTATTATAATACTTGTAACCTAATAAATAATGAATAATTATAAATCCTAAGAAAAATTAAGAAAAAATTATATCAAGTATTAAGTTGGTCAGTCCACTAATGCTAGAACCAAAAAGATCAAGTCTACCTTAATCAAATCAATCAAATTATCCACAGTCCACAGATATTATAACAAAACAAGGGTCAGTCCTTTTCAGGTTGTGCAATTTTTGCTGTATAAAAGGCTCAACCTGCAAAGATACTATGGGATCTTAAGTGTATATTCAGCCCTACAGTTCCATGTCAAACAAGGGAGATACAATAAATAAGTATCATTTTCTACAGTGAATTTTCAGCTTCACAGTTGAAACTGACTGTGGGCGCGAGCAGATAAAGTGCTCACACCTGCGGTCATGGTATTATGAATACAGTAGGAAAAACCAATATTAAAAAATAAGAATCTCAAACCTTCCTGTGGTTGTGCTATAGCTTTAGTTAATTAATACTTCTAGCTATCCTCAACCACCTTTTATACTTTGAAGTTAGGATGGTATTCATCAATAAATTTCTTATCCCCTAAATCAGATTTACTTCTACAACCATTAATTATACCATAATTTGAGAAAACTGCTAATAAGCCTTGCTTCCTTCACAGAAAAAGTAAAATACAGATTTCACAAATAAAATCTAGACCACCTTCTTTTATTGAATGCATCAGGGCAGCAACACCCCTAATCAATTGTAATGAATGGAAGTCTACATCTCTGCTTCTTATCCCCAAGCCCAGCTTCCGTTTTAAACTTCCCAAGGCCAACTGTGCTAATGATGTTAGTTTGTTTTTCTTTTTCTTTGGTACATTGTCACCACTTGAACCTAAGAAGCTAAGAGTTCTGCCCAAATATTCACCCACCTTTAGCATCTGAGCTAAGTAAAAGAAAAAATGCCACTATTACTTGACATCAGCACTCAGCAGCATGCACCCAAATGTAAAAGAAAAATTTGAAGTTGGGCCAGTATGGATAATGGGGTTAATGGTATAGAGGTGAACCTGTGCACATCATTCCAGTACAAGAACTGCTCGCCATCATCACATAATATAATAACCCAATGTAAAATACAACAACAAAGCAATATCGGGACTTTCAGATTTTATCAGATACTTGGAACTATGTTGAAGAGACATAGATATGAGTATCAAAACATATACATTACTACACGCAGATAACCATTTATTTATAAAATCAATACATATTACTTAGCATATAAAATTAGGAACCCCTAGTGTAATAATTATTATTACGACAGTTACATTGAGCAAAAGCAACAAGAAAGTGAATATATATATATATATATAATTTTTTTTCAGTATTTATAACAATTTCTGCTCAAGTCAACACAAAAATCGAAACTAATCAAGCAAAAAAGAAAACCCAGTGGCAATTAGATACCTTACCTCGACTATCCAGAAGCTTTGGAAGCACAATAGAGAGAAGGGCACGTGTAGTGAGAGAGTGGAAGGCCTTTGCAAGAACGACTATGGGTGCTTGATTTAAAAATTTAACAATTCTGAAGAAAACTCATCAGATGAATTTAGAATATTACTGTGATTGTGCTGATTATCGACGCAGAAGCTACAAAGTCAGACAGCAACATAGTGACAGCATATTTGATATAAAGTGAGGCTCAAAATCCCTGTGGTAAAGAGAAGGAAGTGATGGTTCGCGACTAGGTGTCCAGCACCTAGCTAGTAAATAGGCTCTGTCCATTTGAGAAGAGGTAAAAAAATAAATAATAGCAATAAATGGTGAAAAAAAAAAGTTTACATATATTTTTTTATTCTTTTATATTATTATTTCTCCTAAATACATATTATATTATTACAGAGAATTACAATGTGATGATCCAGGAAGCAAGAGGATGGAGTTTCACTGTTTGACTGTCAGGACAGCTTGGATCATCTGATAAAATTACTGTATACAGGGCATAAATTGAAAATTAATGTTTTTCAAAGTTAAAAATAGATATAGAATATTTGAAAATTATAATTAGAAGAACAAAAATTTTAATAAAAAAAAGGAAAATTATACTACATTCCAAATACTGCATTTTCTTTTTCATTTTTTTTAAGGCTACTATATTTTTTCTCTCAATTAAAATTTTTATTTTCTAAATATAATTTTTAAATATCTTACATTTCCTTACGTCCATTTTAAGCCTTAAAAAAATGCCTTAAAATCCATTACTGCACCGTATAACTATTGCAGACTATCTAAACCCCAATAAGCATGCGTTGTGACCTGTGGATAAATTGAGGCAGTTAGGCATCTAAACTATGGCGGTCAATCAACATCAGTTGAGTTAGGATTTCTTATGGTATGAATAATTTAAAGTACTGTATATGAAGAGTTAATTAAAGAAGAAAAAATAAACCTTATTTATTCTCATATTCTTTATGTCATACTTTTTCATATACAGTACTTTATAAATTTTACATTTTATAAGATCTAAATTCAAATTTATTACTTTAATTTTGTCTTTAGTCATAAAAATGTAAATTTATTATTTCATTTTATCTCTATTTAAAAATGAAAAAAATCATATTTTAAGTTAACTATGTGGCAAGTTGCAACAAATATTTTTAAAATTAGATTAATCATTGAATTGGTAGAGATATTAGTTTATAGTTCATTAGTCAAATTAATAATCATTAAATATATTTTTTTTAAAAAATTTATATATTAAAATTTGAATATAACAAATAAATTTTAATAAATTTTAAATATTTAATTAATAATTCAATATTTCTTAAAAAAATATAAAAATTAATTTTTAATTAAAAATAAAAATTATCTATGATTAAAAATTAAGAGTATTTAGTATTAAATTTTTAGAATTTTTAAATTATATTAAGATTTTACTTATCATTTAAAAAATAAAAATAAATAAATAATAATTTTGACAAAGTACCTTGATATTCAAAAGAATTGTCATTAAGAAATTGAACATAATAAAAAATAAGCATAAAAAATTGTCAAATATGTAGATTTTATTTTTTTTATATTCTCTTTCCTTTTTTAAAAAAAATCATATTTTAACTCTCTCATTTTCTTTATTATTTTCTATTTTTAATTTCTTAAATTTATTTAAGATGAATTATTCTATTATATAAAAAAATATCAAAAGAAAAGAAAATTGGCTCAAATTAGTTCAAACTAGTTTTAACCAGTTTTTCAATTGCCTAATTTTGTAAACCAATTAAACTGGATTAGGGACTAATTCTTAATTAAACTGGATGGTCCAGTTTAATTTTTAAAACTATGGTTGCAACCTAAACAAATATAAGCCCGTATTTTTTTTAATTAAGTATATAATTTAGTCTTTAAAGATATATTTTTAACTTTTTAACCTTGGAATTTATTTTTTATATAAATTAAATCTTTTAAAATTTTTAACTCACTAAAAGTAAATTTTTTTGAACCAAATTGTATATTTTTTTAATAGTTTGATTTGTATAAAAATATATAAATTTAAGGACGGAGGACCAATAAGATGATATATTTGGGGGTGACAAAATTGTAGTTTTTTTTAATTTTTTATCTTTTCAAAATGCATAAAATCTTTTAAACATTAAAGTTATATATAGATAATTCTTTTATTTTCAAAATTTGACAATTGACCTTCTCAAATTTAACACTGTGTGGTTTACCCTTACACGTTGCCCGTTAGCAAGTCAATTATTTTATTAGCAAAAATTTAACATATTAAGAGATTATTTGTATATGATTCAAAATTATTTTTATATAATTCAAAAATTAAAAGTTATCTATACCAAAAATTGGACTTTAAATATTCATATGATAAGACGTATTACCCTTTCATTAATAAAATTAATGAATTTATTAATAATAATGGTTATCTATATATAATTCAAAATTATTTACATATGATTCAAAAATTAAAGGTTATCTATCCCAAAAATTGGATTTTAAAAATTTATTTGATAAGACATATCACCTTTTCATTAATAAATTAATAGATTTATTTTAATAATTATCTATATAAAATTAAAAGTTTAAAGTTTTGCTATCAAATTTTGAAGTTCAACAAAATTATTTGTACTAAAAAATTGCCTATGTGGGAACTCATGGGTAATTGAAAAAGTGTTGTGAGTTTCATAAGAAGAAAAAAAAAAAAAGGCAAATGCTATAGTAATAATAAGTAAAACGCAAATTCTCTACTCAACAGCTAAAAAAAATTTTATGAGACTCACAAAAAGCTAAAGGCTTTCCTCCGGTCCATTCCTTCACCACCACCAAAAACCCATCATCCCTCCAAGGGTCCGCCACCTGTCGTATCGCCGGCCAGCGGCGCAGCGCATTCTGCCAGCCACCGTCTTCTTCGTCCTGGTAAGTAGACGTATCTTAGTTCTTGGATTCTTGGTATTGAGATGTTGCCTGCCATTTTTATAATAAGTACTGGTGAAGCACATTTTATGAGGGTATTTTATTCAATTCATGGTTAATTTTCAATTCCTGATTGTGGTTGGTGAGCCTAAATATTTCAACAAATTTTTCTTCCATTTGTTGGGTTCTTCAATTTCTGTCTTGATGTGTATGACTAAGGAATGCGGACTTTAAGTCACTTACTGGTGGAATGACTCTTGTATTTGTTTCTATATTTGTGGTTTGATGTCTTTGTAATGTTGGCTGCATTTGAAGGAATGGCTCTTCTATTCCATAGACTAAATTTACAGCAAACACGAAAACAACCCAGAAATTTGGTTATACTGATCTGCTTTCAATCGATAATTGCACTCAAGTTCTTGCTAGATAGTGCTGAAGTATAAAAATGATGACTTGAGAAAAAGGGTTTGAATTTGTAGAAGTGAGACGAGTGATGACGAAGGTTGGAACTTGGAATACATGTGATTGAATATGACGGAAAAGGGCTGTTGGCGGGTTCCTTGGTAACTTAAGGGTTGAGTTTTTAATTGGAATCTCTACTCATCAATCAGAAAATCACCACAACCCATTTAATAAGCTAGTGCACGAAAGGGGCTGCATTGATATAAAAAGGAAATCACATTCTAATTTTCTCACATTCTGCAACCAATGCAACAAAGGATGGGGAAATTAACTGAAAGTCAGGTTAAGAAAGACCCCCCCCCCCCCCCCAAAAAAAAAAGATGGCTACAGGGGTGTGCAATTTGCATGTGTGCAGTTTATCGATTTTCAATTATGCTCTTAAAAGCGGCTTTTAGTTAATGTGAAATAATGTCAGCAAAAAGATTAGCTCTTTGCATGTTTGCAGTTTGGATTGTACATGATAATTCTGTGGTCATTCTTTATTTTGATTAGTGCTTTTGATATTGTTTTCTTAATTCAATCTCAGTGCTTACATTCACATTCACTAATTTGGGTTAACTTTCTTTTGTTTCATTGCCTATGATGCTGTTTAAAATCTTAAGTGAAGATTGTGTACCAGGGTATCCCAGTTGGAAATTTTGGTGCAATATAAAACATATTTGGGTAATCTTGTTGTGGGTTTGTAAATATTGCCTCTTCAGCAGCTGGAAAAGTTGATGTAACCTTTATAATTGCTTGGCTGGCCTGGGAGTGGGATGAGAGTGGGTGAATGCTTATTTAGAAAGGGGATGGATACAGGAATTTGAGCCCCCACTGTGCAACTGCTATGGTCTTTAATTTTATGTACATTTTTTGGCTCAAAATTTTACATGAGCCAAGCATGAAGCATTATTATGCTTTAACCAGCGCAGCTGGTATTATCAAAAGAATGTTAAATTAAACCTCTAATTGGTATTCCATATTCATAGAAGAATCATGTTGCAGTACGCTTTACAAGGATTTGATTTCTATTGGTTTTAGGTAGGCTTAAGCTTTTGAGACTGGCTTTGATCTGATCCCGGCACCAGTTGCAGATAGCTACATAACAAGGAAATGGTAACTTTTGGCATATCCAAAATGACATTTTCAGTTCCTAGTTTCATTTTTTTTAAAAAAAATTTATTGTGGCTTGCATATGAATGACCATCTTATTTGTTTTTCTTTTTCATCTAGTTAAAGTTAGCCTGTGGAAGCTATTATTCCTAGTCTCACTGCACTGGTGGTGAAGGGAAGCAACCCTTTGAGATACATGAGCGTTAAACTTATATATCTATATGTCTATTCTGGTTCTGAGTTTGCATAGGAATGAGATTGATGTACTCTAAGTTGCTGATGTTTTCTTACTGCATCTTTATTTTTTTCCCATAGAAGTTCGGGTCCACAATAAGTATCCACCAAGCAACCTATTAACACGTTGATTTGTATTGCACAATGCTGAAATGGGTTATATGATACCCTTAACATCAGCCTTTTAAAAAAAAAAATTCAACATCCTTAAATTTTTATTTCTTCTCTTTCTTAATATGATTCCTTCTTTTATTTTTTATTTTAAAAAAAAAAGAATCCTTAAATATTCCTTCCACTTATCTTGATATATGCAAAATTTATATATGAAGGATTTGTATCTTTACAGTATTGAAAACTGTGAAAGGTCAGTATAATTTTTATTCCTGGCAATTAAGCTATTATGGTGCAATGTTGATTGGCTGATTTGGGGAAGTTACTGGAGTCTAGAGCCTTGAAATTACTGGAGTCTAGAGCCTTGAGTTTAGAGTAATAGTCATTTTGTTGGATCACTTTGGTGATCTTTTAATTCTTAGTTGGATCACTTTGGTGATCTTTTAATTCTTAGTTTTGTGAATTCTGATAGCTTAACCCTGTTTGGATTAATGTTTGGAAAGGAGAGGAAGAGAAAATTGTTATAAATAATTAGAGAAACAGTCTTCTTTTTATCTCATGCAAGTTTTCATTTTCTCTTCACCCCCAGTGGCTCATGCTGTCTTATCAGTGATTTCCTCCTTTTCCCCCAACAGCCATTACTTTTACATACGGTGTCTTTATGTGTGGTAATGAGTTTAGCCAAACTGCATCAGCCATCCTTGAATGTTCTTATTGCTCGACCTTCAGCTTTGATTTGGCTGAACTTGAATTTGAAATACAGGCCTGAGCTCCTTGTCTCAAGCTGGCTGTCATGCGCCTAAGTTTTTTATTTCAGAAATTTAATACTTGGTTGACTTCGTTTCAAGTACGCAATAGTCAATATCATATAATGCTTACGTTACATCTTTTGAGTTTCAACATTAAAAGTGATGGCTAAAACTTAACGTTTAGTGTCTAATCAGATATTTAAATAGAACAAGATGTTTTTGGCTTAGATTAAACTTGACTCAAATATCCTAATAGGCTTATGTTTGTGTTCATAATATAATAAGCCCATCCTCTATGCAGGGTGTATAAATTTTCAGGTAATGTTGTTCTCTTTCCCCTTACCTCCTAGATGCTCTGTTACTTGATTATTCAGTATTGAGTTGTCTGCCTTATTTTATTTTATTTTTTGGTTTTTTATTTTTGGGGTCTCTACTTTAATTTATTTGTACTTTTGATTTGGGGATGGGTTGTTGTATGCTTTGTCCGACCCATGAACAGGTATACATGCCAGCATTGCAAAGGCGGGTTTATGGGCTTGTATCCTCCTCCAGCATTTACAGGTTTTCTCTTCCACGTTGGAAATCTTCTCCATTGCATTTCTCAGGTGCTTCTTCATGGGCACCATGGCTTAGGACCATACGCCATTTTAGCTCCTCTGATGACCATAATGGCACTATCAAAGGACCCATGGGAGCATCTGATGATTTTTTTCATTTCGATGACAGCGGTAGCAACAGCAGAACCCAACAGCATTCCTCAGATCCAATTCCAAATAGGCCTTCAAGAAGTGACAACCTATTCAATCAGCCTCCTTCACATTTCCGAGAATTTAGCAGAGGCTCCCGTCCTGTTACTCCAAGATCTGACAACCCACTCGGTGATGCAGACAAGACAAATATATCTTCCCAAACTGGTGCTCAATTTCGGAGTAGAAACATGGCTGTAGGTAAGGAAGCCTCTCGATTGGATGACAGTTTCCTCAATAAATTCAAGCTTGGCTTTGATAATAGAAAAGCTAGCCCCTCAGAGGATGCAGGAAGCAGCCAATTCAAAGAAGAGAAAAAGTCAGGTCCTGATCAACCAGCTCCAGCGTCTATACCTCAAGATGCTGATGAGATCTTCAAGAAGATGAAGGAAACTGGTCTTATCCCCAATGCTGTGGCTATGCTTGATGGTTTATGCAAAGATGGTCTTGTTCAAGAGGCCATGAAACTTTTTGGTTTGATGCGGGAGAAGGGTACTATTCCAGAGGTCGTCATATACACAGCCGTTGTGGAAGGCTACACGAAGGCCCATAAAGCTGATGATGCCAAAAGGATTTTCAGGAAAATGCAAAATAATGGCATTTCACCGAATGCTTTCAGCTACACAGTCCTTATACAAGGACTCTACAAGTGTAACAGACTGCAGGATGCTGTTGATTTTTGTGTGGAGATGTTAGAAGCAGGTCATTCTCCGAATTTATTGACTTTCGTAGGCCTCGTTGATAGTATCTGCAGGGAAAAAGATGTAGCCAAAGCTCAGGGTGTTGTCAAAACATTAATAGAAAAGGGTTTTAATCTTAATGAAAAAGCTGTAAGAGAATTTTTGGACAAAAAGGCACCATTTTCATCTTCAGTTTGGGAAGCCATCTTTGGGAAGAAAACCCCAAAACGACCATTTTGAATAGCTTGACAGACTATGTTAGGTTGTTTTGGTTTGTAACATCTGTTAAACAATGATGACCTCTAAATTTTTCATTTCTACTGTGTAGTATGGTTTATTTATGTGAACCTATGAAAATTTTCTTATAAGGATAATTTGTTTTTACTTGATAACTACTTGCATTCTAAAACATACTAGTCCAATATTGAATATAATGTTTGGCTTTTTATTCTTGGCTCCAATTTGACTTTAACTTTTTCCCCATTTGAAATCCTGATAGGAGTGAGTGAGGGTACCAGGAAGTTTATATGTTCCTCAGATATATCTTTTTGCATTTAGTTCGTAACCTATTTTAGATTGTTATGACAATTTTATGTTTAGCTAGAGCCTGTTTTGTTATAAAACTCTCATGGTAAAATTTTTTGATGAAAAAAAGTAATTTTTTAAATAGAAAAGAAAATTTTTGTTAAAGAATTTTTTTTTCATAATTTAATATTTACACTTTCACGTATCATAAGTCAACATTGCTGTCAAAACTTTACAGGGGACGTACATGACACCGGCTATTACTTTAGCAGACATTGCCATTGGGGTCCCCAAAGGCACTTGGGTCTAAATAATTATTTGAAATTGAGTTGGGCCAAGGTTAAAGTTTACATATTTTTTATTTGAACGGAGAAATTAGGTTTGGACTCAAATGCCTTTTTTCTTTTCAATGCTTAACCAGAAAATTCAAAAATGAGATGGACTTTGGTATTATCTTAGGCCCAAAAATCTTAATTTGGATTGGGCTCAAACTTGGATCTAGACATTTATATTTGAATAAAAGTACAACAGTTTGAAAACAAATTTGAGTCGTGAGTTCAGACATTAACAACAATTTTTAAAAAAAGGCTTTGACTTGAACTTTTTTGTTTGACCCAAGCGTGGCCAAAAAGAAATTTTAGATAGTTTTGCTTGGGATTAAGTTTGAAAATTCTTTTCCTCCAAAAACTCAAACTCTGTGGCCATCAGGGGTTAGGTTTGTAAAAGTTGGTTCAAACTTTCCCTAACTTGAGTGCTTTAAGAGAGAACATAAGATCTGATTTTTAGATCCAAAAATGTATATATCGTGGAGCCTCTATTGCACTCTCTTTGCTATTTATTTCTCAATAATTTAGTTCCTTGATCTTGTTGCTATAATTTCTGTGTAAATGATTTAATAGAATTCTATTTTGTTAAAAATCTGGAATTAGTTAGGCTTAGTTAATACAAGTTCCTGTAGACACAGGCCTGTTACTGTAGAGTTTGTTAGCACACTCTTACCAGAAGGCCCTGGTGTCATTATAAGTATGAAAGTGTGATCACATTTGAATGAGGAATAATACACAATGAATTGCACTACTCTCTGATCATCTCTTCTTCATCCTTCCCTTCTCATTCTTCTGCTTCTGTGCTACAATTTATCATGGTATTAAAGTGTGATCTAATCCATCGATGGAAACCAACATTGTATCAACTGCTGCACTTGCTTTTGGAACTAAGAGCAATGCAGTGACATTTAGCCATGCCATATTACTAGGGTTAGATGAAAAGAACTATCTTCTCTGGCGCGAACAGGGTTAGCTGCAATAAGGGGACATGATTTGCAGAAATACGTAATTGGAGAAGAAATCATTCCTGCCATATTCAACTTGTAAGAAATCCTAGGCTAGATTTCAACCAAATTCTTGGAATGGAAGAAGTAGGATTAACTCCTCTTTTCGTGGTTACTCACCTCAATGTTAAAAAGCATGCTCACTAGATTTGTAGGTTGTGATTGATCACATCAAACCTGGCAGAGAATTCAAGAGTTTTTTTTTAAAAAAAAAACTCACACTTGAGCTAAGATCCATCAAAACAAGATGGAATTGAAGAGCACCAATAAAGAATCTAGAACAATCACTGAATATTTGTTGAGAATCAAGGCTCTTGTTAGTGCTTTAATCTCCATTGGCAATTCAATTTCTAAAAAAGAACATATAGAGGTGATACTTGAAGGTTGCTTGAGAAATATGATGCATTTGTCACCTCAATGAACACTCAAAGAGAGCCATACTCAAAATTAGTGAGATTGAATCACTACTAGTGCATCAAGAAATCAAAATTGAGAAGAACACTAAAGTTGCAACTTTTGGAAACCTTTTTGTGGGCTTAATTAATTGCATATTTTGTTTTCTAAACATAAGTTATTTAATGGTCAATCAAGATATTATTAGCTCAAATTAATTTAAGTAATTATAAAGCAATTGGACTCAACGCAAATTTAAAATTAAATACAGTTCGCAATTGAATGTATAGGCTATTATATTTTACTAAAACCAATAATAAAAAAAAGCTCAATAAGACTTTATTTTAAAACTAGGTTAGGTCTCCTCTCTCATCATAATTTGTGAGCTTCCTTGTATAAAGTTGCTATTAGGCCTTGGGCCAAAGAGAAGAAGATTGAGTCATGCTAGATTTAATTACAACTATGAAAAAAATCAGGTATGCTCTTAAATAATTCTGTATTTAGTATTATAAAATATATATATTATTGTTAATTCCAATTGATTAGAAATTTTTAGAATTAAATATTACATGTGGTACCAGAGCTAGGCTATGCATGATTTTAAAATTTGATCTTTGTATATAATTCCACACATTCGATTTTGCTTTCTCCATATAATTATCCAATTCATGCAAATTATTTTAGGGTTTTTAATTCTTTCATTACTAACTTTCTATCAATACATTGCTTGCTTGATATGAAGATGTGTATATAGAGAATTTTGGATGATTTTTTTTTTTTTTGGGTGTTCTTCAGGATTCGAAATTTCTATTTCAGTTTATAAGTTGCTTTAATACAATTCCTAATATGAAATCACTTCATTGCATGATTATAAGCCTATTAGAGTTGTTTGATTGCATTAAGAAAAAACTTGGAACTTCTAAAAAAATGAAAAATAAAAAAATAAAAAGAAGTTTCAAGTCTGCAAAAATGAAATATAATTTCTAGATCCATTTTTTCTCATTTTAACCCTTTCCTTGTCCAATTGATGCCCTAAGATTTTTAGGAACATGTAAAGCATCAAGATTTGAGGTTAATGGGTTGAAATTAAAGGGGTAAAAAATGACACCTTTTGATTTGGATTACACAAGATTTGAAACTAGGTTTCAGACCCACAGGCACGACCAGTGGAGATTGAAGAAAACATCTAGCAAGTCATGGTTTAATCCCACAAGCATGGGAAATAATGGGTGGCATGTGTGGGCTACCCCTAACCCCCTTTAGGTTAGTTTTTACATCATTTTGTTTTTCTTAACTTTTAATTTTTCTATGGCTAAAATTTGAAAATTTTTTATATGGTATAATATTATACTATCACATATATGTTTTCTCTCATAAATATTTGTAATAAAAAGATAAAGTAGTTCTAAAATCATATTGAAATGTCCTCATGGAATACATATTTACAACTATGCTAACTAGGTATTGCAATCACTAAAGCATTTCTAACTCATTTATGGAGATGGGTATTCCTAACGAGATATTGGGTTAGTGAGATTTTTAGGATAATTTCATGACTTTACCAACTAGAAGTTGATTCCCTATCTAAAGATTTAAGACCTAGATATTTTAAGACATGCTAAATGCATGGATACTTTAAAGTATTTTAATCTCCTAAGTTAGTGGGAGTTATATATATACATTTTATATTTATGGGATGATTCCATGAATATCACTCATCTTTGTTACATTTAATTGGCATAATTTATTGTTGCATCTATTTGATGCATTTATTGATAATCATTATTATATTGATACTTTGTTTGTATAAAGATTGAATACAATATTATCTTAAAACACAATACCTGTTTTAAATATAATAGTCATATTTGTTATGATATGCCTTTATTAATATTCTTGAAATAAAGTTATTTGAGACATATAAACTTATTTAAAACCAAGTAATTTTTTCTATTGGTTGAATATAATAGATATTAAAAAATCATACAGATAATTGATAAGAAATAGTACATTGTTGATCACTTTCAAACATTATTTCTTATCATACTCAAACTTATAATTCATGTACACATGATTTTTAATTTGCACAACTATGGATTGGTTTTATGTCAATAAAAGACATAATGATCACCATCATCCTATCTTAATGATTATATTGGAATGAATTGTGTTTGTTAAGTTATCTTAGGACCTTTTTCTTTTTAACATAGTGCACACATAAAATTTTGTTATTTGTCGGTTTGAGAGTTGTTTTATAAAATAAAATAAATTTCTTTAAAATACAATTAATGTGATCCAAGTAAGGAAATATTAAAAAATTTTATTTTGTAAACTCACATTAATTGCATATTTTGTTCTCTAAACACAAGTTACTCAATGGTCTATCAAGATATTACACACACATTTAAAATTAAGTTTCGTTAGCAATTAAGAGTATGAGCTATTGGGTCTTTCTGAAATCCATAATAGAAAGACTTAATAAGACATTATTTTAAAATTACGCTAAATCCCTTTCCTAATCTTAATTTATGAGCTTCCCCACATCAAGCTCAGGGCTATAAAGGGGATAACATAGCCACGCTAGATTCAATTGTAGTTATGGAAAAATTAAGTACACGCCTAATTAATTCAATACTCAGTGTTAAAAAATTATATACTAAATTTTATTGTTAATTCTGTTTACTTAAAATTTTTCAGAATTAAATACTACAGCAGCTACTTACTAGAAAGCATGACGATAAAGCTGGTCACACAAGCAACACCACTAGCTACCGTAACTTCTTTCACCAAAATGTAAGAGGCGACACATCCGGAGAAGGTAGAGGAAGGAATAGAGCAAAAGGATAGAGAAACTATCAAGCTGGAAGAGGATATGCTGTTTGCCTAGTGTGCCACAAACCTAGTCATGCGGCATGTCATTGGTATCACTACTTCAATCATAATTACCAGATTTGATGCATAACCCCACTAACCAGTAAGACGGAATTCTTGCGGAAAAAATTGAACCATTTGGTTTGTTTTGACTTTCTAGAATATGCATACGAACCGTCTAATAAATTCATAAAAGTACTTAACATATATATGGATTGTCCGATAGATTTATAAAAATACTCAACATGCATATATTATTTATGCTAGTATGCTTTTTAAAATTTACTCTTTTCTTATTAAAATCATTAAATAAAATGTTATGTATTTGAATGTGCATGTTAAATTTTTCACTTCTCTTATTTATTATTTGTATTTATAATTAATTGTTAATTAAAAATATAATTTAATATCTCATATAGTAGCTAATAATTTTCATCCTAAGCTTAAACATTAACCAATTTAACTAGGGAAATATGGTGATATGTCATCGTACTTTTTCTTGACAGATTGATGAAACAAATAATTTACAATTTTTATTTAATAATTTAAGTTAGTTAAATAATTATTTTATTAGTGAATGATGTAAGAATCTAATCTTTCGGACTTTCCCAACTAGGAAACTAAGGGTATATTGAGCAATACCCTCGTATCCATAAATAGACATACTCGAGAAATATCATTTACGTCATCATAATTAGTATCAATCAAATGATCGAGCACATGTATGTTCTGTGGGGCGTTGCAGAAGCGTTGCAGACACATGCAGGACGTGAGACGTGAGTTCATGGAGCAATCTACAATTGCATGACAGAACCCACGTTTGCACATCTGAACGTGACTTGCAACTTCTCCATTATGGTCCGAAAATTATGGGGCTTCATGAGATAAATCCCCACGTCTCAGAACATGGCATTTTTTTCGGCAAATGATGGAATTGCCGTTGAAAGAGTTTGCCTATAAATACAGGGTCCCTGAGCTCGGTTTTACATTGCTACACACCATCATTCAGTAAAACAAGAGTTTAGAAGCATCCCTGGCATTTCATACGTCAAAATTCTGACCAGAAAAACAGAGGATTCGGGCAATGGCTGGAGGTAACATTTCGATCTATTTTTCTCCATTTGGATATTATAAATGTGTTTCTATATATCCATGAAGTCTTTCAGTTGGTATCAGAGCATGGTTATACCTCTGTCTTGCTGTGTTTTTGAACTCAAAAGCGTTAAAATTTTCGTGAATTTGGGTTCATTGATAGAGCCATTTTTTCATCATTTTGATATCAAAAATGGAATCTACACGAAATTCTGATGAAAATGGACTCCTGGATCATCCAAAACGGAGCTCGGAAACTCAAGAAATGACCGGGTTTCCATTTGGGTCCGAAACGGGTCGTAACCGGGTCGGTTCGACCCGTCTGACCCGGCTGGAGGTTAGAGACGACGTAAAAGACAAGTCGTTTTGAGTCCTTCGGTAAACGACATGTCGTTTTGTAGTTTACGTTGTTAATGCACATGGACGTAAACGACGTGTCGTTTTGAGTTTATTAATAAAATGGCTTCCGTAGGATTCGAACCCTGACCCTCCATATGAAGCTCGCGAGACTTAAACACTGAAGCACCGTTTCTTGGTTGCTAATTTGGCGCAATATTTAATATATATATACATTTTTTATTTTGTATTTTCATTAATTTCCCTTTATGATTTATATATATATATATATATATGTTTATTATCTTTTTGATATTAAATATACATATATAAATAAATATTTTTTTTTTTTTGAACAAAATATTTTTGGCCAATATTTAATTAAAACTAAAAGTAATTTGTTCAGTTGGTCATTTATTTTGTTTAAAATTATGAAGTACATTTTAATTTTGTCCAAATTTTGGCAAAAATATTATGGACAAAATTAAAATTAATTTTGACAATATTTAGTCATTTATTTGTCAAAATAATTGTGAAATTAATTTTATGTTTTAAAATTTGCCTAAATCTTGAAATTTAATTAATTTTAGGCAATTTTGGCATGTTTAATTATAATAATTAATTTATGGTGTCATTTAATTTATGCCTAAATTTTAAAAATAATTTTTATTTTTAGGCAATATTTATGGCACATTTAGAGAGAATATTAATTAAATTAATTAGTCATATTTTGTTGATTAATTGATTAATTATTGAAATTCTCATTGTGTATGCTTGTTTATGCATTATGTTAAATTCAAGCTTATAATTTCATTTAGATGTCATGTGAATTGTGTATTTTTAATTTAATTAAAGTTTAGCCACAGCACCTTTAATTATTTTAAAATTATACATTAAGTGTTATAATCACATAAAGTAAAATGACATCAAATTGTAATTAATTATATTTAATATGATAATTATTATCCTACAGGAATATTATCATATTTCATATGATTAATTAGGATGGAATAGTAAGTTTTTCTTTTCTTGATTTACCCGCAGGAATTAAGAAAAGAATATAATTTACTAGTTTTATCATTAGTATATAAGTCTAATTAAATAAAATTTAGCCCACAGGTAATTTTATTTGTTACTAGGCTCATAATTTGAATTGATATGCATTGCATTGGCATGACATATCATTTACGAATATTTATTTGTCTCAAATTATTAACATAGCATGTAAATTGTGCAGCTTTTCAACCTTTAAATATTTCTGATTTTCAAGTTCCTGAATTAACTGGAGATAACTATAATATTTGGAAGGAGAAAATACTTCTCCAATTAGGGTGGATGGACGTTGATGATGCAATCAGAAAAGATGAACCTCCGAAACCCACGAATATTAGTAGTACATCAGAAGTAAATGTTTATGAACGTTGGGAGCGATCCAATCGCCTTATTATGATGTACATTAAGACTAAAATATCAGCTAGTATTCGTGGGTCTATTGGAGAGCATCAAAACGTTCGAAGTTTGCTTAAGGCTATTGATGAACAATTCGAATCTTCGGATAAGGCCTTAGCAAGCACCCTAATGACAAAGTTATCATCCATGAAACTTACTAGCATAAGAGGTGTACGAGAACACATCATGAAAATGAGGGATATAGCAGCTCAATTGAAAACACTTGAGGTTGAGATGTCAGATTCTTTTCTTGTGCACTACATCCTGAATTCTCTGCCACAACAATACGGGCCTTTCAAAATCTCCTACAACACTCATAAAGAGAAGTGGTCAATCAATGAACTTCTAACTATGTGTGTACAAGAAGAAGGAAGGCTCATAGTAGAGATGGGTGAAAGTGTACATACAGTGACACAAGGAAGGAAGAAAAGAAAGGCCAAGACAAAAGGGAAGGGCAAGGTTCCCATCCCTGAGGACATTAAGAAAGAGTCCAAGTGTTTCTTTTGTAAAAAGAAAGGACACATAAAGACGGACTGTGTCAAATTCAAAGCTTGGCTTCAAAAGAAAGGTAACTCAATCTCATACTTTTGTTATGAATCTAATATGGTAGATGCTAGTAGTAACACATGGTGGATTGATTCTGGCTCAACAATTCACATCTCTAATACCTTGCAGGGCTTTCTAAGCCAAAGGAAGCCGGTGGGCAGTGAGCAATACATCTATTCAGGAAATAAGATGGGCTCAACTGTTGAAGCTATAGGAACATGCAGATTAGTCCTTAATTCAGGTTTTATTTTGAATTTAGAGAAGACATTTTATGTACCAAGTTTCTCTAGAAACTTGATTTCAGTTTCTAAACTTGTACCATTGGGATATTGTTTTGAATTTTCAAGTAATGAATTTAAATTATTTTATAAATCTAATTTTATTGGCAATGGTACACTTTGTGATGGTCTATTCCAAATTCAATTACGAAATAGTAACCTTTATGACTAAATGCATGTTTCTAACAATATAGGTATTAAGAGAAATGTTACTAATGAGGATTCCTCTATGTTATGGCACCGTAGGCTTGGTCATATCTCAATAGAGAGAGTGAAAAGATTAGTAAAAGATGGAGTACTCAATACTCTTGACTTTACTGATTTCAACACTTGTATAGACTGCATTAAGGGAAAGCAAACTAACAAGACTAAGAGAGGTGCTAAAAGGAGTTCTAGCATATTAGAAATCATACATACGGATATTTGTAGTCCAGATTTGGACTTTAGTAGTCAGAAATACTTTATCACCTTTATTGATGATTACTCACGATACATGTATCTCTATTTGCTCGATAATAAGTTTGAAGCACTGGATGCTTTTAAGATATTTAAGGCAGAAGTAGAGAAACAATGTGGTAAACAAATTAAAATAGTAAGATCTGATAGAGGTGGTGAGTATTATGGTAGATACACTGAAGATGGACAAGCACCAGGTCCATTTGCTAGGTTTCTTCAAGAGCATGGGATTGTTGCCCAATACACTATGCCTGGGTCACCTAACCAGAATGGTGTAGCTGAAAGGAGAAATCGAACATTGTTGGACATGGTGAGGAGCATGTTGATTAGCTCCAAACTTCCTAAATTCTTGTGGACTGAAGCCCTTAAAACAGCAGTGTATATTCTTAATCGAGTTCCTACCAAGGCTGTTGAAAAGACGCCATTTGAGTTATTCAAGGGTTGGAAACCAAGTTTAAGACATATGCGCGTTTGGGGATGCTCATCTGAGATTAGGGTTTATAATCCACAAGAAAAGAAGTTGGACCCTAGGACTATAAGTGGCTACTTTATTGGGTATGCTGAAAAGTCTAAGGGTTATAGATTTTATTGTTCATCTCACAGTACTAGGATTGTGGAATCAAGGAATGCAAAATTTCTTGAGAATGACTTGATCAGTGGGAGTGATCAAACTCAAAACTTAAGTTCTGAAAATGATCAGTCTAATGTTCAAATTCCTACATCAAGTGATAGATTGATTGTAATTCATGCCCCTCAAGTCCAAACAGGCATTGAACAACCAATCATTCAGGATCCACAACCTGTTGACATTGACCAAGTTGATCCAGTTAACGAACGGCCTTTAAGGACTGTTGAACAAATAGTTGAACAACATGCTCCCCAAGAGAATGTTGAGTCAACATTAAGAAGATCAACTAGGATGAGGAAGTCAGCAATTCCTAGTGATTATACTGTGTATCTACAAGAATCTGATTACAATATAGGAGCTGAGAATGACCCTGAAACGTTTTCACAAGCCATCAATTGCAGAGAATCAAAACTGTAGCACAATGCCATGAAGGAAGAGATGGATTCTATGGCGTCTAATGGGGTCTGGGATCTCGTTGAGTTGCCTAATGGCTCTAAGGCTATTGGATGCAAATGGGTCTATAAAACGAAAAGAGACTCATTAGGCAACATCGAGAGATATAAAGCACGACTCGTGGCCAAGGGATTCACTCAAAGGGAAGGAATTGATTACACGGAGACCTTTTCTCCTGTATCTAAGAAAGATTCCCTCTGCATAATAATGGCATTAGTTGCTCATTTTGACTTGGAGTTGCATCAAATGGATGTGAAAACAGCATTCCTCAATGGAGAACTAGATGAGGAAGTATATATGAAACAACCTGAAGGATTCCTCTCTAGTGCCGGTGAACATTTGGTGTGCAAGTTAAAAAAATCCATATATGGATTGAAACAGGCCTCCCGCCAGTGGTACTTAAAATTTCATGATGTTATTTCCTCATATGGATTTGTGGAAAATGTCATGGACCAATGTATATACCAGAAGGTCAGTGGGAGTAAAATCTGTTTCCTTGTATTGTATGTGGATGACATATTGCTTGCAACTAATGATAATGGGTTGTTATATGAGGTGAAACAATTTCTCTCTAAGAATTTTGATATGAAGGATATGGGTGAGGCATCTTATGTCATTGGCATTAAGATCCATCGAGATAGAACTCAATATATTTTTGGTCTATCACAAGAAACTTATATCAATAAGGTCTTGGAGAGATTTCGGATGAAAGATTGTTCACCAAGTATAGCACCTATAGTGAAGGGTGACAAGTTCCATTTGAACCAATGCCCAAAGAATGATTTAGAAAAGGAACAGATGCATAACATTCCATATGCTTCTGCTGTTGGAAGCCTTATGTATGCTCAGGTTTGCATAAGACCTGATATTGCATTTGTAGTTGGAATGTTAGGCAGATATCAGAGTAATCCAGGTATAGATCATTGGAGAGCTGCAAAGAAAGTAATGAGGTATCTTAAAGGTACTAAGAACTACATGCTGATGTATAGACGGACTGAAAACCTTGAGGTAGTTAGTTACTCAGATTCGGATTTCGCAGGATGCGTTGATTCACGGAAATCAACATCAGGCTACATTTTCATGCTAGCCAGCGGAGCCGCATCTTGGAGAAGCGCGAAGCAGACTTTGACTGCTACTTCTACTATGGAGGCAGAGTTCGTTTCCTGTTTTGAGGCAACTTCACATGGTGTTTGGCTTAAAGGCTTTATATCTGGGCTTAGAATTGTCGACACTATCCCTAAGCCATTAAAGATATATTGTGACAACTCAGCTGCTGTCTTTCTGGCTAAGAACAACAAAAGTTGAAGTCGAAGTAAACATATCGACATTAAGTACTTAGCCATTCGTGAACGTGTCAAGGAAAATAAAGTTATTATTGAACACATTAGCACTGAGTTGATGATTGCTGATCCTTTAACAAAAGGCATGCAACCAGTAATGTTTAGGGATCATGTATCTAGAATGGGACTTAGTTCCACTTTATGTTATTGATGTATATACTATATATATATCATTTATAAGAAAGCCTTTATTCATTTTAAGTTATTTTCTCATTTATGCGTATACATTAAGTTTGAGAATAACAACATTAAGAGGACCCAGAATAAGCATATGGCTTATTCATAAAGTTAAGGAAACAAAATGCATTGTGATACATGGAAGGTATTACTCGCTTATAGAGGAACTACCGCTATGATTCATGCATTTGTGTTTTTGTTAAATATTTAAATCATAAGGAGCCATTTTGATTTTCGAACCAAGTGGGAGAATGTGGGGCGTTGCAGAAGCGTTGCAGACACATGCAGGACATGAGACGTGAGTTCATGGAGCAATCTACAATTGCATGACAGAACGCACGTTTGCACATCTGAACGTGACTTGCAACTTCTCCATTATGGTCCGAAAATTATGGGGCTTCATAAGATAAATCCCCACGTCTCAGAACATGGCATTTTCTTTGGCAAATGATGGAATTGCCGTTGAAAGAGTTTGCCTATAAATACAGGGTCCCTGAGCTCGGTTTTACATTGCTACACACCATCATTCAGTAAAACAAGAGTTTAGAAGCATCCCTGGCATTTCATACGTCAAAATTCTGACCAGAAAAACAGAGGATTCGGACAATGGCTGGAGGTAACATTTCGATCTATTTTTCTCCATTTGGATATTATAAATGTGTTTCTATATATCCATGAACTCTTTCATGTTCAATTCAAAGACCGCAGAGTAGACCGTCTTTTATAAGAGATTTTTTTTTTTCGTTTAAGAAAAATTTCTTCTCTCTTAAATGAAATTAAAAAAAAAAAAAGAGTTGTATCTATGAAATTTGTGTTGTTATACAGTACATTATGGTGGGTGATGAATGCGAACAATAATTCACCAAGAGTGGTAAAGGAGGAAGAAATGGTGGATTTAGAGTGACATCAACATAGTGGTGGGACTCGATTTTCTTTTAACTGGTATTTGAAAATTCCTAAATTGATCCCATTCGTGTGCTAACGGGGTTTGATCATTATTGTTTGAAGTATCTTCCTGTAATAAACTCTACTACTGACGATAGCATTCTACATCATATTCTATCTCATTCAAGCTAATAATAATAGTTCACATTATGAAAGATTCAATAGCAGGTATATGTGCCATATTCTTATATCATGAAGGCATAGTAATCTTGGGTTTATGTGGTAGTACATAGAATTGATGCTTTTGATCTTATTTGTTTGAGAGTTTAACAGTGAACAAAGCACAACTAATGGCGTAAATATGTACTTATCGCTAAGCAAATATCGCAATAGTTTGGTTAGTAAAATTAACCGTTAAGAGAATGTACTTTTTCAATATCACTCCATGATTTTTACATCTATCTTGATTCTTGATTTTAGTTTATTTTTTATATTTTATGTATTTTCTAATTTCTTATAAATTATTATATTAAGTGTTTATGATAATAAAGTATCTTACATTGCCAAAAAAATCCAACACATCCATATAGGTAAATAATAGAATGATGGTAGGTGGTACTATTCTATAACCACTAATGTTTTAAAATTGAACCGGGATAAAAATAATTCATAGTTCTATAATTTGATCATAGTTGAAGAGGGTTGAACAATTTTTTAACATATATATAAAATATTATATATATATATATATATTAATACATATATTACAAAATAATATTTGAAATAAATATAAATATTTAAAAATATAAAAGTTAGTTATAATATTTTACATATGATAATAAAATTTTTATGAAATAAGTTGAGTCGATTCTAATGAATATTATAAATATCTATCGTAAGATGTCAAAACTTTGATTTAGGCGAAAATTTTAAAAAAATCAATTTTTGATTGGTGGTATTTGAGATTTTATGTAGCATACATTAAGTGATTTGAAAGAATTATTGTAATCTTATAATTTATAAGGGTGATATACCATTAAGAGGAAATTAAACAGCCAAAATTCTTTAATGATCATTAAAGAATAATTATTTTTAAATTCTGAATTAAAAGATATGGGTAAAATAAAATATGTCCTTGGAATTAAAAACCAAAGAAATCACTTGGAGAACTTAATTGCTCTTTTACAAGAGGATTAAAATTTAAAAGTTCTTAAGTGATTTAGCATAAAAAATTGTAAATTTATCAATATCCTTATAATAAAAGGCGATAGTCTATGTGAAAAGATATGTCCTCAAAGTAAATCTACATTAAAAATTATATAAAAATCCCTCACTCTAGTGATGTTGGATATTGTATGTAATGATGCGTATAAGGTTAGATGTGAGGGAACAATTGACCTTGTATATCAATAATAGTCAAATTCTGGCCAATAACATCAAAGTACTATTAAGAGAATATTAAAATGCTTGTCAAGCATTGTAAACTAGATATTGTATTAGAAAGAAGATCTAGATATATGAAATTAATTTTTGAATACACTTTTTTGCTAAATAGTGATATTATATCTTAGAATAATAAAAAGCAAATATGTATAATGTTATTTACCAAGGAAGCAAAATTTATTGTATGTTATGCAATAGTACAAGAGACTATATGGTTAAAGAGAATTGTGAAAACTTTGGAATTATTAGTGGAACGTTGAGTCTAATATTGATCAGTGATAATAAATGAAAAGCCATAACTTATACTAATGTTTCTAAGCATCATAACAAGAGTAAATACATAGAAATAAGAATGGAAGAAGTCATTAGCATAGAAAAGTGTTAGTTCAAAATATGTCCGGACATGAAACATTATGTTGATCCCTTAATGAAACACATACATAGATACACATATAAAGAAGATGTAAAGTCTATTGATAAGCGTAAAATATAGGCATTGTTTGTTTGAAAGTATACACATAAATATACATATCACAACAATACTAAAATAATGAGAAAAGATCATCGTTCAAAAATTTGTTATCAAAACTTGTTAAGTACTAAAATTTACATCTAGCTTAAATTAAGCAATTAACTTCAAGTAACTGTGTAATATAAAGCAATTAAAAACTATCTATTATATAAAACTTGTGATCAAAACTAATGTTTGGATTATCGAATGAATAAAGGCATCTAGAATTGTTAATCTCCTAAGTATTTCAGAGCAATTTAATGCAACACTCTTAACTTTTGCTCTTAATGGTGATACATGTTAGCTTAGGGTTCATTTGTTTCTATAAGTATCTTTCCATATCTTATATAGGGTTATCTAATTAATTCCATAATTCCTAATGAAATTAACCAAGATTAATTTAGTAGCACAATCCTTAATTTGAATATCTAAGGTTAATGAATATATTCTAATCTTATTAACAAAATTATTCACTTATTCTAACAAGTTTCAAGTATTTACACAATTCAATTCAAGATGTAATTCCACTTTCCCTTTCTCAAGTTCAAGTAAAAACATCAAAGCAACCCAATTATTGGCCAAGCAATTAGAAAGCATGAAGCATAGAGTTGAATAAATATATATCCACCACTAATCACAAAGCAAGAGTGAGAAATAATCACTAACCTATACAAGAGTTTATAATAATCCTATATTAAGAAGTTTAGCTACACATATTTATGAAAACTAATAACAAAATTGAAGCAAGAATTAGAAACATCTAAACAAATATAAAGAAAAGAAGATAGAAAGATAAAACTAGTTATAGATGCTTGTCTCCTCTTCAATTTTCAATGCTTAGCATTCCCTTACTCCAAAATGCCTCCAAAAGCTCTTTTTCAACCTTGCACACACCCAAAATGATGGCTCAGGATAAATGGAATGGTTATATGGTGCAAAACCCTTAAAATTTTAGCATAAAAATGCTACGTTTTGGTAAGTACAACTTGTGTTGTGACCTTAATATTCTTGCCGTGATGTAATTTACTTCTAGATGAAATTGTGCTACGACATAAGTAGCTTGATGAAGTTGTGCTACAACACAATTTTTCTCACCTTGACCTAAAGATTTCTCACCATGGCGTACTTCCTTAAATCACTAGAACTTTCACTTTGAAGCCCTTTGACTTTGGATTTCCATCAATCTCTTTTCAAGATAACTCCGGCTCCATTTTTCTCTTATTGGCAGCCTATAGAAAAAGCAAAGTATAAGTAAATTCACAATCTACCTAAAACTATGCCAAAATTTGTCATCTAAAGTATAAAAACTAAGTATGAAGCTATTTATTCTAATTACGCATGTTTTCCTATAATCAGGTATTATTTATCATATAATTAGAGCATTAAGTACGTATTTACTAAAAGAAAATATACAAAATAACATGAATGATTAAGAGTTAACAATAGAGTGACACGCCCTATGTATAACTTTTTATTGACCAAATACATGTTCTATAACATAATCATAAATAGTATATACAAAATGATAGTATATCATATAGGTTGATAAGATTAACTCTTACACGAGCAATTGCCTTTGCGCTTATGAGGAATAAGTAAAGAGAAGACATTCATGTTCACAAAATAAAGCAACGGAAGCATCAATATGGAATTTTAAAAAACACAAAATATATATAAGTCACTCCAACAAAAGAAAAGAAAAAAGAATGGTCAAGTGAGATCCACACACACACACACACAAGCACATATATATGGATCGAATTATGGGAGGCAAGCAAAATGTTAGAATTCGAGTTAGAAACTATGTGTGTTCAAAACTAAAATTTATATAGTGTTGATAAATAAATTATATAGACATACACTCTTATAAAATAAAAAAATATAGTAGTATGTAATTCATACTGCATGTGTTTAATAATTATAATTAAAAAACAAGTGAATAAATTCTCACTTCATTATTATGTAAATCCTAAAAAGGAACAAACTCTTTTATAATATTCTTATAACTTTAACAGTATCATGAGAAGATAATTAATGTTTGCTACTTTAACATATATTCTATAGTCATAATAATTTGATCTAGAAAAGTATTATTAGGAAAGCAATTTATTCTTATATAAACGGTATGTGAGCAAAAAGAAGATTGCCTAATATATATATGACTATACTAGTATCCGGAGCATGCTTGTTATAAAGTTTTGATAATTTTATAAGTACTGATATTATACATATAAGAAAGACAATCTAAGTAAAATTAAACTCAAAAGGGATTAATTTTACCATAAGTATAGAATATGGTGCATATTGGCAAATTTAAGGTATCCAAGGCACATGCATAGGCATACAATATATATATATATATATATCTAAGGGATGCATTTTTTCATGTTAGTCCTATAATGGAATTTCTAATATAAAAGCTCCAAAGATTATGCCTAAGTGGTCACAGTAAAACACTTGGTATGAAAGTTCAAGAGCAAAAAATACTATATTATTTATCTTATCATATACAAATGGGAGATGTTAGATTATTGGACCACTCATGATGGGTTGAGCCAAATCTATAGCAAAAGCCAAACAAAAAGGAATTTAATTAATTAATTTAATAGTAATTAATTTAATTAATTTAATTTTTTATTTTTATTTTTTGAAATTCAAAATTAAAAAAGGTCAATTTTTAATTTTTTGTGGGGAAAACAAAATCTAATAATTATTTGATCGTGAAAGTGTGTCTAGTTTTTGAGTTTTTGAGAGAAACTTTCATTGAGAAAAGGAAGAACACAGATGGACTTAGAAAACTTTGCACAATTCTCTTTTCCTCTCCTGTATATTGGTGCCATCTGCTGTGGAATTCACTATCAAAGTTTGAATTATGACCCAGATCAACAGCATGGAGCAATTATTTGAGTAATAAATCTACTACAAGAGGTAAGTACTCCAATCTGCCACTTGTAAAGTTTCCTTCACAAACATATACAAAAGTTGAACTCTATAAATAGTCACGACCCACGATCAAATGAAACCTAAAATGAGTCTTATTCTAAGTGTCTCACTATTAGTTGTTAGCAAAGTTATGGTAGCAATTATCTTATGGCAAAGGTTTAGGTGTAAACTAAGTCATAGTCAAAATGTGGCATTTGGACCTATGCAATTAAGTTAAAAGAGTTGTACTCTAACTAACGGCTATACCATTTGGTCTAATGGTAAGTGTTCAATCCAAAATTTGATATTATAACTGAGGTCGCTTATCCTATTTGCAAACGGGAAAGTTTCTAAAAGGGGAGATTGATGCCTTGTTGAATAAGTTGTGGCAGTAATTATTTCATATGGAGGCCAAGGAATAGAGTGAAATTATAGTCAAAACGTGGCATTTGAGATGATATGATTAATTTAAAAGAGTTGTGCCTGGACTAGGATTTATATCTTTTAGCTTGATAGAAAGTACTCAATCCAATATTAGTTGCCCATGAGCGCTAGTGTCTGAAAAAACATCTTGAGAAGAAAGATGTATTGCATGGCAATGTGTGGGATGGCTTTTGAAGTCAATCAGAGCATTATGGACCCTAAAAGGACTCTCCAAAAAGTATTTTAGTCGTAGGTATAGATTATAGTTGCCAATAAAGTAGTAGAACAATATAATTGAAACTATTCTAGATAAACAAGGGGTCGAGGGTTTTAAAACTATAAGTTATTGAAGGCCTAGTCTTCTCTCAAACCAAGCTTTGAGATACCATCTAAAACTTTAAGATAAAAAATGAAACATATTAAATGGGAAGGCTTTCACGCACACTCATGTTTTTAACAGTCTCTCTCTCCTCTTATTTATCATATTCTAAAAATATTGATTAATTATAAAATAAACCCTCAAAGATAATGATAAAAGTTAGCCGTAAGAACTGTAAATGGATTAAATTATTTGTGAATAGTTTTGATTCACTTGATATAAAAGTTCATTTTAGCTCATTTTATTTATTAAATGAATGAAGTTAATCAGAACATTAGGTTGTTTAATGAAACAAGTCGTGAATCTTAAACATGTGATGCTCAGCACATTTAGTAAATGAATAACTCATTTAAAAATAAATTATTTAAATATTTAAATATTATACATAACTACAGGTATTATATATATATATATATATATATTATAAACTTCTTTTTAGATTTATATTTAACTCATCAAAATCATTTCATTTATGACAAACTTATACAAGTTGAGTTCAAACTCTTATTTAACAAAGTAAGAGCTTTTTCTCATTTTTAAACTCATTCAATTTCAAGATCCAAGTTTGAGCTACTTCTTATTTAAGAAGCCAATCTTAAGCATATCAAAGCTCAACTCCACTCAACTCATTTACACTCCTAATAAGAATCTTATTAAGAAAAAACAAAATTTATGACTCCAAGATAATGATATCTAGAAGAGTTCTAATTTAACAAGTTTCTCAACAATATTTATTAACGTTTGTTAATTTCTTACCTTAATTACCATATCAAGTGATTCTTTATCATTATACCACTTTTATCTACAAAGTAGTTTATGCTTATATGGAAGATGACTACCCAAAATGTAAATGGTTATTCAATTTTTAGATGAAAATTTTGCTACTGATGGCACCTTGGATACAACCTTAGATTGGGTCACAGGAATGAAAGATATATATCAAACTAAAAGACATGCCGAGCTTCAACAGGGTCATTAGCTTGGATGACACAATGTTTGAATTCATGGATTCAGAAGTTCAGAACTGCATAAAATCATTCTCAATCATCATAAACACATTCCAAGAATTTGAAAATGAAGTTCTTGATGTCATCATGGCCAAGAATCCTAATGTATATAACATTGGCCCACTTCGCATGCTCACCAGGAATTTCATTGAGAAGGAAAAGGAGTTGAAATCAAGTGGGTCAAGTCTATGGAAAACTGACTCAAAATGGATCCAGTGGCTAGAAAAATGAGAACCTAGCTCAATCATTTATGTCAGTTATCGTTGTATAACTGTGATGACTGAGCAACACTAGATGGATGGGGCCTAGCAAATAGAAAGCACCCTTTTTTTAGGATTATGAGGCCTGATTTCACTACAAAAAAAATTGCTTTTAACGGTGACAATTGTCGCCGTTAAAAGTAGAAAAGTCGCCACTAATGAACTTATAGTGGCAACAGAATGTCGCCGCTACATTGCGACTAATATAACTGTAGCAAAAAGTATTTAGTAGCGAGAAACAAGTTGCCACAAAAACATATAATTAGTTGCAATGTTTGTCGCCACTAAAACATATATAGTGGCGACAAAGGTTGCCACTAAAACTAATTTAGTGGCGCCAAAGGTTGTAACTAAATAATGAAAAAAATTAATTTTTTTTAAGTAAGAGTTGTCACTAAAAATAATCATTAGTGGCGACTTAGTTGCCACTAATTACTCATGTTTTAGTGGCGACAAGTGATTGCCACCACAAAAAAGTTGTTATTAGTTACAATATGTAGGCGTTGTCACTAAATAATTATTAGTGGCAAGTTTTGTTGCCACTAAAATTGATTAGTGGCGACTCTATCGCCACTAAAAGTTCATTTAATGAGGACGATGTTAGCACTACATAGCTTTTAGTTTTTAGTAGCGAAAAGTAGTCACTAAAAGTTTTTAATGCTGATTTTTTATGTCGCCACTGAATGTTTATTTTCAGCAACATGATCACTTGCCTTTGAATGTTACAAAAAATCTTTAGTGACAATAAATATCGCTGCTAATGGTGTTAAAAAAAGTTTTCAATATCTTATATGTAATTAAGCAATGTTTACCTAAAAAATAACATAAAATTTAAATAATTATCAAACAACTTCAAAAGAATAAAAAAACACGTAATGAAATAAGATTACAACACCCATATCTAATCACATCAAAATGAAAGAAAAATTTAATTAAAATCAACTCCATACTCATAAATAATTTGTACATATACAAAATTAGCTATTGGAAAGCTAAAGTCATAGTCTCTACATTCATTGTTAATAATTGTTCAACTGCTTAAAGACGCTTCCATGGACTCAATATGCTCCTTCATTTCGAGAAGCTCACTCAACCTTCAAAAAGAGAAAAAAAAACATGTTATTAAATTTAGTCTCAATAATTACTTAGACTAAAACAAAATCAGTACCAATTCAAACACCAGACAACATATGAGTTCAAGCTTCAACTTAAAGCCAATCTTAAATTAAAGTTCAGACTAATAAGAAATAAATAGTGCCTTCTAAACATACTACTATTTATCTAAGTTCATTGAGCTGATCCACCTAAAGTATTG
Source organism: Erythrophleum fordii (assembly GCA_032878935.1). NCBI lineage: Eukaryota > Viridiplantae > Streptophyta > Magnoliopsida > Fabales > Fabaceae > Erythrophleum > Erythrophleum fordii. The sequence continues at coordinate 30,411,536 of JAVQMF010000058.1, read as the reverse complement.
CTGCTTGAAGGTAAATGTCCCTGTTAAAAAGAAAAAATAACTATAAGTATTTTTCAAGAGGCCAAAATCTCTTCACATATCTTTAATAGCACAAGCAAGACAACCATAAGAACAAAATTTAAACTTAAAGCATCCAAATTTTAAAACCAAGGTTCCAGTCCTTTGCAATACCCCAAAACCAAATTCTTCAATTGCCCAATCAATTTTACAACTCTACCAACTTGAAATTTTCATAACCCAGTTCAATGTCCTTGTATCTAATATATCAACCTCTTCGAAAGAAAAAACATTAAGCATTTCTTATCTTCTAATTGAAATAGAAACTGAATTTATATAAAGTTTTTCTCAACCACCATGTCTTTTTAATACATTTTAATTTGAAATTTAATGGGTGTATTTATATTATCTTTCGCCGGACTTAAAGAATTCCTAATCAAATTCCCCCTCCCCCAAGAACAAGATCCACTTCGACAAAAATCCACTCCTCGGCCAATGAAACTAAAGCATTTGTATCAAACAGAAAATTCTAAAAATCCAAGACTTGTTCCCAGAATCACCTTTATGATTAGTCAACAATTCAACGAGTACCTCAGCAGTGATATGAAAAATTGGTATCACAGATTACCTGCCGATAGTGCAAAAACAGCAACTCGTAAGCACATTTAGAGAGCACTATCAACAATCAAATTCAACTAAAATGCAATGATTAAAAAATTAATAGAGTATATTAGACAATGGCAAGATAACATTAAGTAAGACTTCGAAAGCAGTAAATGATCATACGGGATCATCAAGTAATCAGTAACTAACTGTTTACAGGGGGAAATCATCAGGGGATCTAAGAACAGAGAAATTTTTTCCCAACACAATGAATTTCCAAAAAGAAAAAGCGAAGTGCTTACGAGATTAGAGTAGGAAATAATGGATTTTACTAACACTGGACAGTGACTGTGAAGGGAGACACCATCTGATAGAACCTAAGAAGAAGGAAAATGGCGTTAAGCAAAGAGTGCCACCGCGTGCTCCCTCTTTGCCTCAATTTCTATAAATTAGAAGAAGGAGAAGAAACTATTATTAACAATACCTGAAGCCATGGAAGAAACCATCATTAACAGTACCTGAAGCCATGGAAGAAACTATCATTAACAGGTGCTGAAGCCGTGGAAGAAACTATCGTTGAAAATAGATTCAAAAGAAGAGTAGATCGTCTCTTTCATTAAGCATTTCACCGATCTATTGACTCTTTCTCCCCATTGCAAGACTTGGGTCTCCTGCTAGGGCACAGGTCGCTTTCATTGAGCGTCGTTGAAGGGAATGGGAAACAGAGGTTTACGTTTTGCCTCTTCAGCGCTCTTTTCCTTCTGTTTTTTATTTTACTTAAGATATAAAAATATTATAATTATAGTTTTATATCAATAGAATACTAAAAAAATAAATATAAATAATTTTACAAGTAGATATTAGAAGAAAATTTTAATGCATCAAAAAATAAGAATATAGTATAAAATATTAAATTAATTTAAAAATTTTAATACTTATCTCTTAAAATTAAAATTAATTTAATTTAATTTAAAGATTTTTAAATAATTAATATAGTTATCACCTAAGCTTATATTTTTTTAATTTCTATATCAATCATTAGTAATTTATTTTAATTTATTCTTTATCCCATTTAATTTGAATTTATTTTGAATAAGTCTTTATCTTAAATAAAGCTATCTATTTTTATTATCTTAAAATATGGGTTTATTTTACTTCTTTGATTAATGATTATATAACTTTCAAAACTAGATAAAGAATAGTTAAACAAAAACTAAAAATTATTTTCGTTTTTTATTTTATTTAAAATACAAAAATATTACAATTATTATTTTATGTCAATAGAATACTAAAAAATAAATTTAAATCAATTTACAAGTGGATATTAGATAAAAAATTTGATGATTCAAAAGATAAGAATATAGTATAAAATATTAAATTAATTTAAAATTTTGAACACTTACCTCATAAAAATTAAAATTAAAATTAATTTAATTTAAAGATTTTAACATAATATAGTTATCACTTAAGTTATATTCTTTTATTTATATATCAATTAGTAGTAATTTATTTTAGATTGGTCTTGATCTTTTTATTGTATTTCTTTCATTAATGATTACATAACTTTCAATACTAAATAAAGAATAAGTACACAAAAACTGCAAATACATGTTATACAAATAAAAAATTTTATATGATAATTAAATTATTTAAGATTACTTAAATTAAGTTAATATTGATTATTTACAATAATCACATGAGAAAAAAATTTTGTAAAAATTATAGAGTTACAATTAGTCTATAGTCTAAGGGAAGAGACAATAAGAGAGAGATAGAGACTAAAGCAAAGGAGGAGATAAGAATATAATAATTGCAAGGACAGAAGAAGATGCCATCTTATTAGAAAATAGAATTGTTGATATGGCTTTACCAATTATAGAAGAAAAGAGGTGGAATTTGCTTCATAGGCATCAAGTTCAAAGGCTAGAAAGAAGGGTTATGACTTTTTTAGATGTTTAAAAAGAAAAATGGGATAATTACAAAATTTTAAGGGTAATTGAAAAAGAAGGATGATGAATTATTAGGAAAAAAATTTAAAGAAATTCATATTAAATTAAAGGAGAAGAGGAAACATTTATAATTGAAAATGATTATTTTAATTTCTAAATTTTATAAATGGTTGGAAGAAAGCCAAAAATCAAATAAATCCCTATTTTGTAATTGTAATTTGTAATGATCTATTTAGAAATTAAATAACTATAAAAAATTATTTATTTTATATTTTTAGATTTGATAAATGATTACTTTTTATATTTGACAATTAAATAGGAGACCACCAATAATTTAGAACTACTATATCCAAATATCTTCATAGAGCTATTTCAAAATTTACTAGATTAACTAAATTGAAGATAAGTTGTAAGCTCTTAAGATAATTTGAAAAAGAGTACTTACTTTGAGCCAAATTTGGAGGTATTTTTATTATTAAAAAAATTGAATGATATACCCTATGTAACCAATTAAGGTGATTAATCAGCTATATATTCATTATCGTACATTTTTATTTATTCAATTCATAGCATTGGTTTAGTTTGTTATTGCCTCATCATGTTAATATCAATATTATTAAATTTCATAGAGTCTTATTCAAATGACATTTAAGTGATAGAGATTTTTTTTATAGTAATAAATTTTATCTAGACCAGATTTAAGTATAATTTTTTTATATTTCTGTTATTAACTTTTTTAAGTAAAATATTATAAGTATATTGATATTTCAATTATAACTTGATAAGTACATAATTTAATTGGAGAATTATATAGTTATCTATAAAGATTATACATTTGTTGTGTTATTATTAAAAAATTATACAGTTGTCATCTTTTAATTGAGAAATCTAATTATAAAAATGAAAAATATATATATATATATATATATATCATTTTATTTGTAATTCCTTTTTTTTTTACTACATACCCTTCAAATCTTTCTCCTGAAAAAATTACATATCTTCTCATATATTTTGTGTGGTGTAGGGTTGAAATCGTCATAAGCTACTTGTTTATAAATAAAAAGGTATGAGTATCTTGTTTTGTATTCAAATGTAGTGAGAAAGTCAGAATAATAATGAAGAAACCTTAGACCATGATTATAGTTTGGTTTCAATAGTGTTGCAATAATGTCTTCACCTAAGAGAACCATTAAGATAGGATCTCCATTAAGAAAACAAATAAATAATTTAACTTCATTAAACATGTATATATATATAATAATAAATAAAATTATCTTTTATCCATTTCACTGCATCTACTAAATATAAAAGGATAAATGCATTAAGTAAATTTAGGAAATAAATGAGAAGAAGAGAAATTGTATGATTACCACTCAGATTCTCTCTTCCTCTCTTTATCACTCTTTAAATTTGCCTTATGCATTTATCCTCCAAAACAAAAAAGATCTAAATTAGTCAAAATCCATACCACTTAATGTTGCATTGTGCAAGGCACATTAATCCTTATTGAATGTTATGCAAATAAAATGATACTATATATTGTGTATAAGGAACTTTCATTTGTAAGTGGTTATCTTGCAAAATTAGTAATCATGCTTCTTTTCATTGAAAAATTTGTGGGTCAAGAGTTAAAATTTGATCTATACATATGAAACTATCATATAGATGAAATCCTTATTTCAACCCTTTGGGATATGTGTATATGGTGAATACAATAATTTTTTTCCCTTTGTCTATAGGTTCCATTGATCACTTAACACTTTATAATTAAAATTTTAATTTATAATTTTGTTACTTTTTTCTATAAATGATTAAAAAAATAGGTCATCAAAAAGCAAAGTTTGAAATGAGAGTACTAAGTAGGATAGGAAGGTTAATAAGAAAAAATGAGTTTACTTTTGGTTAGGTTCTACAAATCTTGATGATAATTTGGCATTTAATAAAAACTCTTCCCAATATAAAGAATGTTGTTTATCTTTTTCTCATCTTGTTATTGCCAAAAGCCGTGATTGAAGGAGAAAGGTTTGGGTTTTTGTTCCTGCATTTTTTTCTCATTATTTCATTAATTTGACTTCATTATTTTCCTCCTTTAAGCACAGTTTTATATTATTATTTTACTAATTTATTATTCTTTTCTTTATTGTTCTATTTTTTTAATATTTTTTATATAAATATGTTATACTTTTAAAATTCTTTAAGCTAAGCTCGTTATGTATGTTATATATCAGAAAATTTTATTTTATTTTCACTTATTCCATTATTAATTGATTAAAATTTCTTATTAATTTTTACGAAAAATTACCTAAGATTAAAAATTAAATTTCTTATTAATATTTAACATTACTAATTGATTTAAATTTTTTATTAATGTTGAAGTCCTTCTTTTAATGAAAAATAAAAATAACCCTTATTTAAAATTTAAAAATACTTAACACTCAACTTCTATTATTTCTAAATTATATTGAACTTTCCTTATCATAAAAAAAATAAAATACAAAAAGCTTATAAATAATAAATAAAAATATTAAGATTGAAATTATAAAAAATAATCAAGTTTAAAATAAATTTGTGCTTATAAATAATATTTATTAGTTTTATTGTTTGCTATATTATATGTGAACCACATATAATATTTTGTTACATTATTGTCTTTAGAAGTATATACGCGCAGACACACACATGCGCACACGCACGCATAAACACAAACACACACACACACATAAACAGTGTATAATATGAATACTGTCAAAGGTTTTAATGGCGACAAGTTTAGGCCGTTATTAAAAGTTATGGTACAAAATTTTAAAAATTTTGAGCCAAAAATTTTAATAGCAACAAAGAACTAAGTTTTTTAGTGATGACCTATGGTCATCACTAAAAATTTTGTAAAAATTTTAAAATTTATACACTAAAACTTTTAATATTAACCTAATAAAGTCATTGTCAAAGGTGTTTCATGACAACTAAAAATCACTTTTAAAAATTTAAGAAATTTCTTTTTTATATTTTCAAAATTTTTAACTAAGTTTTTTAGTGGCGACCTCAATTTAGTTGCTACTAAATATTTTTAGTGACGACAAAATGTTGCCACTAAATGCATGCAATTTTTAGTGGCGACAAGAGAAAGTTGCCACTAAAAGATCTTTTAGTGGCGATTTTCTTTCTCTTGTCGCCACTAAATGCATGCAACTTTAGTGGCGATAAGAAAAAGTTGCTACTAAAAGATCTTTTAGTGGCGACAAGAGAAAGTTGCCACTAAAAGATCTTTTAGTGACAATAGTACGTCGCCACTAAAAGATTAATAAAAAAATTTTAAATAATATCGTAAGTTAGCATCAAACTTTTAGTGGCGATATTATACAATCGCCACTAAAAATATTTTAGCGACTTGGTAAGGTCGTCACTAAAACATTGTTACAAATTTTGTGGCAATATCATGTCGCAACTAAAACTTTTTATTTAGTGGCGACTATATTCCTTGTCACTAATAATTTTGCAAAAATAAGTTAAAAATTTAATAAGTTCATCAATCATTTAGTGGCAAACAATATTGCTACTAAAAGTAATTTCTTGTGACAACTTTTATATAACGTCACTAAAAAGTTTAGTGACGACCATTTATTGTCACTAAAATTATGACAAACAATATATTGTATGAAAGCATTAGTTTCAACCGCATGTCGCTACTAAAGGGCATCACTAAATATTTTTAGTAGTGACTTTTTTTTTGTTGTCACTAAAAGTTCTTTCTAAATACTATATATTGTTTTAGTGACCATAATTGGTGACAATTTTTTTTTCACCGCTAAAAGTGTATTTTTAGTAGCGACATTTTTTTAGTCACCACTAAAAGTCACCACTAAAAATTAATTTTTTTGTAGTGTTTGGTAATGGCTTACGTGAAACTTCAAATTTACCTCAAGAGTTATTAGATGAGATCAAGGATAGAGGATACATAACAAGTTAGTGCCCTCAAGTGAAAGTGCTGGCTTATCAATCAGTTGGGTTCTTTTTGACGCTTTGTGGGTGGAATTCCACTGTGGAAAGAATATGCCACGGTGTGCCTATGATTTGTGGGCCTTTCTTTGCTGAGCTAAAAACAAATTGTGGGTATGCATGTAAAATTTGGGGGATAGGGATTGAGTTTAAGCATGATGTCAAAAGAGAAGAGATAGCTGGTCTTGTGAAGGACGCAATGAAGGGAGATAAGAGGAAGGAAATGAGACAAAAAGCTTTAGAGTGGACGAAGAAAGCAATAGAAGCTATTGATGTAGGAGGATCATCTTACAAAGATATCAAAAGATTAATGAAAGAGAGGCTGGCTCTTCATTGCCATGGGTCATTAGACAAAGAAAAATGGTATTAATTATTTGAGTCTGTGAACATTTTGTTTCTGGGATGTGTGAGGGAAAGCTATCTTCCAACTTTGCAACAAGGCGCTAATAGAATTAGTGATAGATCTTTTGGTTACATATATACGTAATTTTGTTACCATAAAGTGAGGATTGTTACCATCAATGGTTTTTTATATTTTTGGGTGTTTAATTTTTTTCTTTTTTTAATTTGCTATTTTGCATATATAATAATTTTTTTTAACTAAAATGTATTAACTCCCATTAACTTAAAAGGCCTTGCGTAATTCACTTTCCTAGACATAAAAATTGACTAACAACATCCAAGAGACATGAATTCGTGCCATTTGCCCTTTGTGTTAAAATATTCATCTAAAGACCTGAAGGATATCCTCCACATATCACAAAACTATTCCACGTTATTTTAAAACATCCCACGTAACAGCAATTGAAATGCTTAAAATCCGTCTCGGAAAACTCATAGCTCGCGAGCTTTCACCTCCACTTTTCACCATTGATGGCGAAAATTCCCTCCACATAAAAATCGCCAACGAATCCTTTCTCATCCAGAAAAAAAAAATGATTCGAGAGAGAAAGAAACATAGAGCAAATTTCACTAGACTCTAACTCATAATTGTCAATTTTTTTAAAAAAAAAAGTGCATACAGTGTCATTGTAAAATTCTCAATGAAAATTAATCACGAGGACGCAATGGATCTCTTTGTTAGACAATTATATAACTTTTCTCCCATTTGAATAGATATTTATAATAGACTGACAAATGTTTAATGCGAGATTTTGTAATTTCTAGTAACCAGTGAAACCTCCCATCTTTTACTATGCTTTTGGTATTATAAAAATTATCCAACATTTCTGAATGAGAAGAGAATGCAAAGTGCTAATTTGTAAGTGGGAGAGCTCTAGAACAAAGGATCCAATTCTATACGATGAGTTGCTCATTCTGCTTATTATGACAAAGGATAATACAAGGGACGATTTACTTCATGCCAATCCACTTTGATTTTAATATACACAATTCTCTCGGAGAAGATGAACCTTGACGAAAGGGGGCATTCCAAATACCTCCATGGTTATGGAAATCAAAGCGTCAGACCCTTTTGTTCTTCTAATGACTATCAATAATTACCTAACACAATGGTTATTGTTCGCTAAGTTAAATGGTTTGCACAGATGAAACAGTCTCTCGCCTTAAGCAAGAGCAGGTTCTGAAGCAAAAACAGAATGCATATCGGAATGACTTGGTGAGATTGTTGGAAGCAAAAACGACAGAGGGAAAAAGAAAAAAAAAAAAGTAGAACCAAAAACTGGGTCTTTGTCAACGTGGTAAAGGAATAGTGGTTGTCGGTCAAAATTCTGGTATCACATGAGATGTTCTAGACTGATGTGGCATGTTGGTTTAGTGACACGTCTGAGGAAGTGAGGCTATCTATTGATATAAATTTTAATGTAAGAAGTAAATGGCATAAATCTGCATTTAGGGGCCAACAGTCAATTTGTATGGTTGGCCAGGGGTAAATTACACAAGAACTTTAAGTTAAATGAGGGTTTTTTTTTTTCTGTGGCCCAAAAAATGAGGTTTTTTTTTTTTCTGTGGCCCAAAAAATGAGGTTTTTTAGACTAGATCTTGTTTTTATTATGTAATAACGTTAATTTTTTGGTGCTTTTTCTCCAAACTTTTGCCAGCATTGATTATTATGTAATAACGTTAATTTTTTGGTGCTTTTTCTCCAAACTTTTGCCAGCATTGAAAAACCTTGAAATTTTTTTGCTCATTTTGCTTCAAATCTTTATTTTGCTTAATTGCTTTTTTCAAAATATAACAACCTAAATCTTTGTAATTTGATTATAGCTTGTTAAATATCACTACAAAGAAATGGACTTTTTATGGCAATTTTCCACTCGCCGCTAAGTTATGGCAAATATTTGAGTAATTGTAGATTTTTTTTTTATAGGATTCAGTGGCAACCAAGTCGTTATGAAATTTTTTTTTTTTAACTACTAAAAGTCACCTTAATAAATGGTTGAATGGAGGTTGTCACTAAAACAAACTTATAATGACGACTTTTGTTGCCACTTGGGTTCCAAGTGTGACTTTTGTTGTCATTGAAAAAAAAAAGGCTGCTTCAACCAAAAAATAACATTTATAATGCATGTTTAGATTCTTATTACAAAATCATGTTTGTGTAAAAGTTATTAGTATTTACTTTTTTTGAAATGTGGTTTAGAAAAATCCAAACACAGGCATAGCAATCACAATAATTGGAATCACTACATCTTAAAACCTATTCGCCTATTAGTTGATAGATTATGAAGAGAAAAACAAGAAAAAAAATCATAATTTAAAACATCAAATTAATGATATTTATATTAAAAGATCTTAAATATTAAAATTATTTTAAAAAATTTTATAACAAAATAATTTTAAATTAAAATTCTGAATTGTAATTTTTTCATGTAATTAAAATTTTTGGTCTTAAAACCTTTTAAAATAATTTCAAATTTTAAAATTTTTTAATATACATATTTTTAACTTAAAATCTTAGAATATGATTTTTTTCAACAAAACATGAGATGCTAGTAAACATTAATGACTAAGGTATAGTTCAAATGTCATCCCATGATGCAAAGTGTGTTTGGTTAGATAATATAAAAAAAAAAGAAATATAAAAAGTAATTAGTAAAATAAGAAATAATTTTTATATTTTTACTTTTAAAGTAATAATTTAATAATTAAAATAATAATGTGATAGATAAAATAATAATTATAAAAATATAACAGTAATTACACAAATTATATAAAAATAAATAAATTTACATTACAATAAAGCATGGAGAAAATTTTAACAATTTAGTCTTTCGAGTAGTTAGATATGGAAATTAGCGAGCAGCCCGGCACCTAGCAAGTCATCAGCCTATTCCCACCCATAGCCTAAACCCTAAAGGAGCATGTTCGCACCAAGAACATTGTCATTTGTATAAGTTTAAACACTAATTTTTCTCTTTCCTCAACCAACAGGTCAAGTTTGGCCCAAAAAATAAAAAAACCACCTAGTTACGTTAATGTTTTAGTGGCTCAAGTAACATGCACCACTTGCTGGTCTTCGTGAAAAGGAATCCCAGTGTCTCCTAATTTTCCCACTCCATAAAAAGCTTAGGTTCCCAATAGAATTTACCTCATTTTAATTTAAAAATATAATTCTCTCTTCTGAGAAAAGAAGAGAACGAATGATGCGTTAACTGCAAATGAGAAAGGGGAATCAAAATCAGTGTTAGCAAATCGTTGCTTACAAAGCTTCTTGTATAGCTTACAATGTTGCAGATCATTGCATAATGGATATTTAGCAGAATACACACACACATATAATTGCTAATAGGAACTATCTTAATATAGTAGTGATGATGAATGAGAAAAGAATATTAGGAATGACATGATCAATGGTGAAACCATTCTTCTTACAAGTATTGAAGAAAATGTGGCCTTAAAAGGTCATGGGATTGGGAAAACTACACCCCAAGTTGCAGAAATCACATTTAAGGTCAACCAATTAAACGAAACTGTTACGCCTAATCAAATTTGTTATTCTCATTGTGTGAGAGAATCCAAAGTTACTTGTGTTATCATATTTTGTCATTATTCATTGTCATACTTAATGCTCAAAGGACTTTTCCACTGCCCCGACGCTCTATGGCTCTAAGCCGAGTTTTCTCTAATCAAGAAAAGTTAATAAAGAATGAAAAGAAAGAATATTAAGAGTCACATAGTCAATGGTGATATTAATAATTATTTGTAAAGTAAAAATTAAACCATCAAAATTAAATATAGGAATTGAAAAAGTCTTAGAAATAACACGTTAATTGCCTTTATTTTATTTTAACACTTTAATTCAACTTGTTATTTTATTTTATTTTGTCTTTTAGTATCTAGATAAAGCCTCTCCTTCCTCTTTCTCCTCCCCCTCCGCTATCTTGCACTGGTTCTATAACACTCACATTATCATGTAAGAAAGAGCCGCAAACAGGATTTAAAAGTATTATACTAGCATCTAAGATGGAAAGTAATTGTTTTGAATAGTTAAAATGATGAGAGACCCTCTAGGAACCTTGTCCTAGGAACCTTCAACAAGATGACACTTTGCCCGAGACCGGCTAGAAAACAAGAATGTTAGTCAAAGGAAAGACCCTAAGAGAACTTGTCTCTTAGAACCCTAGCCTCAAAACGCCACAAAGGAAAACCAATCCTTTAATAAGTCACGTGAACTCTCAGAGAACACAAAGAAGCAAAAGCCTCACAAATAATTGAATAATACTCAATTTCATTCATGTTCAAAATAGAGTACAATAGGAAGCCTTTTATAGGCAAAATTTTTAGAGTCCTAATTAAAGTAAAACTCTAAAATCTGATTAGAAATATTTTAAATAATACCTAATATATATCCTAATTAGATTAGGATACTAATCTTTAACTTGATCTCCAAGATAAGCTCTTTGACCAAGTTCAAAAAAATAATAAAATAATAAAAAAACAAAATTTCAAAAGGAATCCTAGTCAAAACTAATCAACTTCTTTAAGTTGTCACATGGGATGCTCATGCTTCATTAAGAATCACATGGTTGTCACATGATTCTTAATCTCTTGCAATTGGACTCCAATTGGGCCTTGGCACTCCTCTTGTATGTGTGTAACTACATTGGGCCTTCAACATGTTAGATATTGAATTTAGTTGCTCCATGAATCTTCTTAAGATATTGGGCTTCCACTTGGACTTCCACTTTTGCATCTTTAAGGAGATCTTGATCAAATATGGATCTTGGGCTATAAACTTGGGTTGACGTCCAACATAGAGATTATTTTGAACTCTTTAAAGTTTTTGGACATATACTAGTACAATTTGGGCCTCTTGAGCATGGGCCATCTCTTCATGAGCTATTTGGACCTGAATCATACCCTTTTGAATGATTTGAGTTTCTTAATGGATGAGGGCTGCTCGAACTTGTAGTGCTCTAATGGGCATGCCTACTGGTATTGTATCATTCCCTCCCTCTTTGAAAAGATTCATCCTCGAATCTTCGCGATTAGGTGGTTTCTTAGAAAACAATTCTAGGCAATCACAACTCTTTTCAATGCTAGTTGAAGATGAGAGTCCATTGGGTGGCTTCTTTGAAAACAAATCTCTACATGCCTGCAAGGAGTTAGAACTAACAATAGGCAAAGATAGGTTAAGATTGTTAGTAGATAAACAAACATCCTTACACATGCTCTCAACCTCTCTTTTTTCATCAAACAAGCTCACACTTATGCTTTTCTCACTTTTCTCACAACTCTCTTGCTCTTTCTTTTCACTCACACTTGTTTCTTTTTCAATCTCTTCTTTTTCTCTCTCTTTTTCTTTTGCTCTCTCCTTTTCTTTCATTTTGTATGCTTGTACTATTCTCATTTGATCCTCATAAGCATCCATAGGATCAAGAGGTACCAATACATGATTTTTTTCATTGAATACAAATGAATAGCAATAGCAATATTTGTGCTTATGCTTAACATATTTAGCTTTTCTCACATGTTTCCATGGTTTACCAAGCATAATATGTCCATCAGACATAGGAGCTACATCACATAACACTTTATCATGATATTTACCAATGGAGAAAGAAATCAAAACTTGCTTATTAACCCTAAATTCAGCACTACCCTTCAATAAGGTATAAGGCCTAGGATGCTTTATAGTAGGCAAGTTTAATTTCTCAACAAGTAAGGTACTAGCAACATTTACGTAGCTACTATTATCAATAGCCATGCTGCAGACTTTCTCTTTTATAAGGCATCTAGTATGGAAATCAGGGGATGCCTTTTCCTTATCTTGTCTTGTAGAGTTGATATTGGATTGGAATACATCCAACCTTGCACAAGATTGCTTGAATCGCTTTTTGTTAGCCTCTTCAAGGAATTTGTACTCATTGGACATCTTATCACTTGAAAAGTTAGTCAAAGAAAGATAGAAGGAATAGGACCTCACGCACTCTTCTCACGTGTTTACACTCAAAAGATGATAAGTTCACTCGTGTTTAACTCTCTTTTTGACTTTTTCTTTAATGTTAACGCTCTTGCCTTTTACCACTCAATAATTTGCTTCTTACAAGTGTTCTAAGCAAGTTACAAGCAAATCAAATGAAAAGATCAGACTAATGGCAATCAAAAAACTAGAATCCTAAAATGTAAATTCCCAAAGAATCAAACAAAGGAGAAAAAAAAAAGATGTGTAACAAAAAGGGGAAAAGAAAGGAGGAAGGGAGGCCTGGAAGGAAGGAGAAGGAAAGAAAAAAAAAATTCTGAAAATAAGAAAATTTAAGAATAGGAAACTACTTGCAATTCAAATTTAGAACAATTAGAAAAAAAATATTATTTCTTGAATGCAAATAGGAAAGTAGATAATTTGGTAGCTACTAAATGCAATCAAATTAAGAAACAAATTCCAATTAGGAAACTAACTCCAATTAGGAAATTGACTACAATTAAGAAAGAATATTATTTCTTGAATGCAAATAGGAAAGTAGATAATTTGATAGCTACTAAATGCAATCAAATTAAGAAACAAATTTTAATTAGGAAATTAACTCCAATTAGGAAATTGACTCTAATTAGGAAACTAACTCCAATTAGGAAATTAACTCCAAAACTTGCTTTCAACTTTGAATTGGCACAACTTGCAATTTTGAATTTTGTAATCTGAAAAAAAAAATTTTTCACTCTTTTTTTTTTTGATTTTTTGTTTCGAATTTTTTTTTTATTTTTATTTTTTGGGAGTATCACACTCTCTTCTTTTTTTTCTTTTTAAGGATGGAGGCACACAACAATGGAAGACAGAAGAAGATAGAAGACAAAGATAAAGATGAAAAAGGTAACACTAATGGAAGAAGAGAAAGTATAAAGAACAACGGAAGGAAAAAAAAACACAAAGATATACCTTGTACTAGCGACCAAAGCTCTGATACCAAATGATGAGAGACCCTCTAGGAACCTTGTCCTAGGAACCTTCAACAAGATGACACTTTGCCCGAGACCGGCTAGAAAACAAGAATGTTGGTCAAAGGAAAGACCCTGAGAGAACTTGTCTCTTAGAACCCTAGCCTCAAGACGCCACAAAGGAAGACCAATCCTTTGATAAGTCATGTGAACTCTCAGAGAACACAAAAAAGCAAAAGCCTTACAAATAATTGAATAATACTTAATTTCATTCATGTTCAAAATAGAGTACAATAGGAAGCCTTTTATAGGCAAAATTTCTAGAGTCCTAATTAAAGTAAAATTCTAAAATCTGATTAGAAATATTTTAAATAATACCTAATATATATCCTAATTAGATTAGGATACTAATCTTTAACTTGATCTCCAAGATAAGCTCTTTGATCAAGTTCAAAAAAATAATAAAATAATAAAAAAAAAACGAAATTTCAAAAGGAATCCTAGTCAAAACTAATCAGTTTCTTTAAGTTATCACATGGGATGCTCATGCTTCATTAAGAATCACATGGTTGTCACATGATTCTTAATCTCTTGCAATTGGAATCCAATTGGGCCTTGGTACTCCTCTTGTATGTGTGTAACTACATTGGGCCTTCAACATGTTAGATATTGAATTTAGTTGCTCCATGGATCTTCTTAAGACATTGGGCTTCCACTTGGACTTCCACTTTTGCATCTTTAAGGAGATCTTGATCAAATATGGATCTTGGGCTATAAACTTGGGTCGACATCCAACATAGAGATTATTTTGAACTCTTTAAAGTTTTTGAACATATACTAGTACAATTTGGGCCTCTTGAGCATGGGCCATCTCTTCATGAGCTATTTGGACCTGAATCATACCCTTTTGAATGATTTGAGTTTCTTGATGGATGAGGGCTTCTCGAATTTGTAGTGCTCTAATGGGCATGCCTACTGATATTGTATCATAAACCTCGTTAGGAATAATCAAGGCATCTAGCTACCATTCTTTTCTGCTAAATTTCATAAAAGGAAATCTCATTCTCATAAACTTGGCTCTCTACCTTTTCTGTCTTGTCTCCCTCAATCTTATTCAGGTGAGCTGCCATGACTAGCAAGAGATCCACCTGCCACTGCAATGCGAGAAAACTTCAAAACCTCACTAATGTAGATTTAAGTGTGTTTATTAGAACTACATTTTTTTTAATGCAAGACCAGAGCATCACAGGAAACATTTCCTCAACTTTAAGAGCTGTACTTAAATGACCATATCAGCTTAAAAAGCTGAACCTATGATTAGCGTTTTCACCTTTGGCAGGAAAGACTTACCAAGAGCCAATCACAAAATAAGACACTTGGAATGCCTTCATGGATAAAAAAAGAGAGAAGAGACACTAGCAGTTTAATAAGACCACAAATACCAGACTATAAATTTTTTTTTTCTTGCTTTTTCTTTCCAATACAATACCTATCCACTAAATCACCCAATAGGGGGGGAAATTTAGCATGATGCAATCTTAGCCAAGTTTCATAGGCAGTACCACCTGATTCATCATCATTCAATGCAGTTTTCTCCAGAAGATAAGAGCCCATTTCCCACCTCTCAAAATGGCGTTTGGTGCTTGGTACAATATATATGGATGTTAAAGCAGGGAGGAATCGTTAATTTCTAAAAGACAAATTACCCCCATGAATTTTCTGAAACTAAAACTCTGCTATGCTAGAAGTTTATTTTTGGGCCCAGATCTGTTGTTCTGATGAAGATTGATTTTCTGAAACTGAAACCAGCACACAATCTCAAATCTAACAAGACACATTTCTTATACTTTTCCTATTTCTCTCAATGAAATAGAATCATTATTCTTTTTTCACACTGGTATTCAGTATTCACCCTTTACCTCAATCAAAACAGAGTAGAAAGCAAAAACAAACACAGAGTTATTTGTTTTTCAACACTGGAAGGGCAAGCATGTTTCTAGTTGGTGCCAGTAGAAATGGTTACTTCTCTAGAGCTAAGTAGTGAAGAAGAGATGGAGGTGAAGATAAAAATAAATATAATGCATATATATTCTTAATGGGGTGATGGATTAATGAAAAGAAAGAAAGGGAAAGAAGATTTTAATTGAATAAAGGTGGTGACAATGTGTTATTCTGGGTATTGGCAAAAGGTGGATTTAGGTGGAGCTAAAGTTGGGCGAAATGGTGTTAAGATTTTGAATGTTTTAGCTTTTGGTATACGACAACGTTTGAGAGTGTCCTAAAGACTTATTTCAACAGGGATCTCACACATTCTTTTTTTCTCCTACCTTAATGATGTTAAGTTTACAAGGGTTGGTAGACTGGTCAAATGGTGAATGCTTGTTAAAAATGGTTGGTTTCAACCAAGGGTTTGGATTAAGCCTGTTTGTTAGCCATGTTCACAATGTGACATCCAATTCTCCGCATCTCGTATCCACATGCACGACGTGCACTCTATAAAACGCACTGTTTTATTTTTAGGAAAACGATGCGTTTTGAGTCAATGTTCAAAGAAAAAAAAACAAAACGTCCTCAACCACCCCATTTGATATTCCCCGTACCCTCTTCTACTTATTTCAGCTCTACTGTAAGAGACGACATCGTTCTCACCCCCACTCTACTCCTCCCGGTGGGCCGGGACGAGTTGAGATTTATTTCAATCTAAGTCTTGTCCAATTTCAACTTTGAAACAAAAAATTTGCTTTAGGCTGTGCCAATATGGGCAATGGGCCAATATTTTTTTTTAAGAAAAAAAAATTTTAATTTTTAATTTTTATATTTGTTCAATTATTTTAAATATATAACTATTTTTGTTAATACATTCTTTTAAAATTTATACAATGGATATGAAAAAATATGATTTTAAGGGAAAAAATAAAAAAAAGGTAAATATAATAACTAAACTTTGAAAAAATATTTATTTTTTAATTTTATTTTTTTACATAAATGTAATAATTATATTTAGTAGAACTCTAACTTAAATTTTGACTATTTTAGTTATTTATAATTTATGAAATATATTTAAAAATTTTTTGTTAAAATTATTAAAAAAAACTTTTAATTTTTTTTAATTTAATCTCTATCTTTTTATATATAAATATATATATATATATATATATATATATATATATATATGTTGGGTCGATCCAATAAGACCAAAAGATTATCTTGAATTCCTCTTAACCTGATGTATTATCTCAGCCCAACCTTATTTTAATTTTTTTCTTAATTTTCTGAACCCATCCCGGTCCAATTGTGTTTCGGCCAGGACAATCTTGCACACCCTGCTCCTCCATATCCTTCGCATTACATCTTCCGATAAGCTTACAGAGGTCTCTGTTGTGCCCCGTTCACTTTCCCAAATCCTTCTGTAACCCAGGGGTGTGTCCTCCAAGGCTTATGTCTCCTCTGGGGCCAATTCAGAGCATTAAGATTGGAAACCCTCCTTACTATCTGGGTTTGCAGAAGGTCGTCGAGCATTCACACCACCAGATTGATAATCCCAATGGCGTTATTCAGCTTGGTTTAGCTGAAAACAAGTTGAGTGCCATCTTGGTTTGCTTTGCGTTTACTGGGTTCTTTTCCTCTTTCAATGGTTTTGCTTTATTGTTATGACAAATGAGCTCGTGGAGTTTCTCACTGTGTGTGGTTATCTCTAGACTTGGTTCAAGATTGGCTTGAGGAGAATGCGAGTGGTGCTATGCTGGGGGGACAAGGAGATTACAGGGAGCCGAATATTAGCAGGATTACGGCGTACCAACCATGTGATGGATTAGCATAATTGAAAGTGGTAATTCAGACTGACTCTTTCTTTTAGTTCCAATTCATACTATTTGCCTTTGGCCTGGTTTATTTCACTTCTATAATAACATAATTATGATCCAATTAGGAATCTTAGAACCATACTAACTACCCTGCCTCATAACATGTGAAATTGCACACGTTTGTACGGAGACGTATATTATGATGAGAAGAATATTTTTCTCCTTAAGTTATGAACTGGGAATCATTCTTCCCACTATGACACGGATGTGTATGCACAGTGCACACATAACAGAAATATGAATAAAGTGAGTCTTTTTTCCTTTGTTTTTTCTGAATCATTTTGAGCTATGAAAATTAGTTTAATCTGAATTCATTCACTGTTAAAATGGAAATTGGGTTTCTTTTCAATAAAGCCTTATATAACTCACAAAGTTTTGATGTGCCTCTAGACCTACGGGTTGATTTTCTTTTCTTTTATAATAAAGCCTCTCATGAACTCAGATGAAGAATGTTGAGGTTGCTATTATTGCATTAATCCCTAGTCGATGGTTTGTATTGTTTAACATGTTGAGCTGAATAATGCAACATATAGAGAAGGCAGCAATGGGTCAGTGTACCAAGTACTTCTTATTAGTATACTTGCAAGGTACTACCATGGTCCGTGGAAGGAGTGACAGGTGTTTCATTGGCATTAGGCTAAGGGACATGATGATACAATTGTTTCTGTGAGCCTTCAATGTTACTCATGTAGTGGAAATGCATTTCTTGTTCTTACGCTTCCTAGCCCTCGATAATTGTCAATTTTCTTGCCCAGAAGTCCTCATCTTGTTACTTGCTTTCTTGCAAGTTGGAAAGTGTCCCAACAGTTGCAAAAAATAGAGCTTCTTTGCTAGTTGATAATGTCAACAAAACGCAAAGATCCTATTTCTAAGTTTGCTGCTTCATTGTGTGCTTACCTTGCCTTTGACGTCAAGAAAGTTGCTAGAAGAAACACGCGAATTCCCACCTTAATGGAACAGCAAATTCACTGGAGAAGATGGAAGAGAGGGCTTTCGAAGGCATCGAAATGCTGTGCATAAGGGGTTTAACAGATGGATAAGATCAGCTTGCAATGGACAACCCAAATGATTTTTGTTGTGTGTCATGCCCGTCTCTATTGGATTACGCTAGCAGCTCAGGTTTAAACATCAAAACGGTGCGTTTTGAAGAAGTGCATGGCATGCATCTCGTAGGGAAGTGTAGGGAATCCGGACGCTTCGCGATGCATAGGATGTTTAAGCACTAAGGAAGAATAGCAGGCAGAAAGCGAATACCTTCAAAATAAAGGTCCTGTTTCACAAAAATATAAAATAAACCACGTTGAATGGTCACCTAATTCAAGCATTATTACAAGCTTTAAGATGAAAGTCTTTCTGCTGCTCAGAGTATCCAACATGTTAAGCACTTAAAAGAAGTGTAGTCGTCTCACAAGAAACAAGATGCGATAAATAATTTATCATTGAACTTCACAAAAAACACCAGATCCTGAATAAGAGAAGTATTGGATTTTAAAAGGGAGGGTTCAGATTGCTTTACCTGACTTTTTAACAAACAAATTATGGGTTCTTTCCTCTGCCTTATTGGTTTGTTGAATGGAGAAAAGGAAGCTATATATTCAATCTAAGTATGAAACAGCTTTAATAAAAGCACAATCCATACATGATGTAAATAAATAAAAACTTTCATTGCTAAAAAATATTGACAAGTCGATATACTGTCCTTCCATAATGCTAAGCCATCCAAACATCCAAAAACTAGTTACAAATCAGCTTCTTTAATTATGAAGTGTATGGCTTGAAGAAGACGAAAGACATGCATCACCTATATCTCCCTGAAAGAATATAGAAGAGTAAAATATCAAAGTAAATATGATAAGACAAATTGACCAACAATAAAAAAACCATGTGCAACATACTTCAGGATTAACTATCTCGATAAATTCTAGTGGTAGTTGGGCATTCGCATTTCCAAAAATGCCTCTGAGCACATATTGCATACAATTCTCTAATTGCTTTAATCTCTTTCTCTCAAACTGTAATTGAGACTCTAATTGCGCCAACTTTTCTGCAGACACACCACCATCAGCATTAGGAGTTGAATGTATCTTGCTAAAACTATAAGTAGTTAATCCAAAGACTTTAAAAGGTGTAGGGCCAAATCCTAAGCCTCGAACCCTGCCCGAGTGCTCTGGGCCAAACACTTGTGCAAGGGAATCCTGTTGCCCGATTATCTGGGATGAAGTTTGTTGCGCCTCAATATTAGAAATCTTTTCCTGCAAACAAAACAATTAAATGATCTATATGACCCAAAAAGAGTATGGAATAAACATAGTTTAAACATTTTAAACTCACACTAATAATCCTAGCTTCATCATTCATGTAAGATCCATCCTTTCTTTTACGCGTTGCAATATACAAGGCACCTCGACAGATAAGTCTTCCACTCCTGGTTTCCTGCGATTTAACATAAATAATGTCATTTTCAAATCATTTCCTTGTTCAAGAAATGAAGATATACTCTTACCATCTCATGTCTTTTCCTGGCAAAGCTCTTAGATCCTCCAGTGTGTGGAGTTACGAGCTTCTTTCTATTTGCAGTATTTGTTTCACACATTTTCTACAATTCAAATGAACAAAGTTTTAGTATAATAAGCAATATTCATAAGTATTAAATAACTTTGATTTTACCACTGTAGTTGGATCTAAGCGGTAATTAACAAAAGCCGCCCACATGTCTTGTGGAATCCATCCTGGATGTTTCAAAATATTTTCTTCTTTTCTCAGTTCTTCTTTATAAAATTCCCTGAACAAGTGGAAGCAATTGTCCCTCCAATGCTTTGCAATACTTCCTAACATCCAGTGCTTCCTAATAGCATCATCAAAATAAAATTTGTCCTTCAAACGTAATAAACAACGCCAATTAAATTACATATTGATTAAATAACTCAAACTCAAAAAGAAAAGTCGATACTTATTACCTTTATAATATCTTTATAGCACCTCTCCTTGTCAGCATTTGGAACTTTTTTCCAATTGCGATAGCTAATAGGAAACAATTTTACATCTGATGCTATCGCTCCTGTAAAGCCACCTAAGATGCCAGCTGCTTCACCTATTGGTTGGCCAGCCTCATTGAAATGGACAACTATACGTTGCCCTAATGGCAACATCCAAATATCTGGTACATTTAATTGGGCTTCCTTTATAACACCTTGTTCATCTACCGTATATCATATAGAGTAAATAAGATGCCAGTGAAATTTTTATATAAGAATATGCATAAGCAAATCTCACTTACCTATCACATCTACTGTCCAACATCTGTTAGATTGACGTTTAGATGAGATGGATAAGTGTGGTGAAGCATCAGCTAGAGTAGGTGTTGTTGCCTGTGTCTACGCTGGTGCTGGTGCCGAAGTAGGAGTAGGCGCCGGCGCAGGTGTTGAAGCTGGAATAGATGCTGGTGTCCGTGCTTGTGTTGAACCAGGTGCTGGCACAGATGTTGTGGAAGGCATCGACACTACTACTGAACAAGGTGCTGGCACAAATATGGTGTCTATATGAGAATCCCTATATCTTTTAGCCCTCGACATAGCTGAAAGGAAGAAAAACAGAACTATTCCACCCTATCAAATACTTAATCAGCGAGTAACTATTTGCAAATTAATTACAGTTCAGCAGAACATTTAATCACAAGCATAACGAGAATGGAAATTTCAGCCCGAGCAGCTAAATTAAGAAACTACTTGCACTAAAAATTTCAGAACCATAATGCCCTTTCCCGATACAGGACCAAAAATGCATTCTGGTCCTGAAACGAGAAAGGGCATTCTGATTTCAGGACGCGTATGCACAATAAAAAATTAATAAAGTGCAAACCTCTCTGCATAGATTTTCAGTGGCTTTTGGACAAACACTTTAGCTTCAATTCCTATATACTCTATTCTAAACATCTCCAGAAGTGCATTGTTCCACTTGGGCAGCAAACACATTCAACACAAGACCAGCTATTTATTAAAAAAAAAAAAAAGCAATATAATGTTTGCACTTGCAGAAAGACAGAGAAAATCATCTTCAAAGGCCAAGAAGCTTCACAAAATCCTCTTCATGAAAGTACTGCTCAGTATTTAATTGTAATTTGGAAACATCACAGATTTTTGAAGAAGGGCCATGATATAAACAATGAAACAACTATTGTATCCAATGAAACAGTACAAGAAGGAAAATAACCCTTTAGCTTCAATTCAATGAAACAATATAATATCCCTTCTGAGTTCTGACCACAGATGTATGATTTAAAACAAATATCTGTGATGCCTCAGATATGTTAGGCGGGTAATGTAGGGAGATGTTTAACAATCCATGTGAAAGTGCACTAATCCAAATTAAGACCAACTTTATTTTTTACCTAAGCCTAGAAGATTTTACAAAATAGAAGTAATCAATGCAATGACAATTTTAAGGAGGCATTGTTTCTCAATTAAAAATTTTAAGCCACTTCGTAATCATGAACAAGAAGAAACAAATAAGAGTAATGTTGCATGACTGTCCAACCCCCAAATAGTAATTTTTAGACCTACTTAATTGAAGGAGGAGTACAATTTTTTGCCAATACTTTTCCAAATAATCAGAAGATCAAGCAAGTTTGGAGAAGGAAATAAGAAAGCTTTGTAAAATAAGAATATGTATATAAATAAACAAAAAAAGTAGAATTCTATACATGTAAAAGAATATGATGATGTTGAGGACTACTAGTCTAATGGAGTCACTTCTTAATTTTAATAATGAGAAAAGGTATCAAGTTGGAGTCATTGAATAACTTTTGAGTATTTATTTTGATAAGATAGCTAACACTCTTAATGTAGAAGTAATACTGGTTTATGATTGTTTAAATGGGAATCATTTGAATATGACATATAAAGTCTGTGTGCAAGGCAATATGAACTCCGAAACAAGCTCAATTCCCTAATAATATGTAGTATATGAGAAGACTAGCAAGTTGGTAAGTTTTCCCTCAGTAAGAAGCAGGAACCACAAGCATGTGGCGGCAATGAAATCAGAAAGTTTATTTTGAAAGTCAAACACATTTAAGAACTCACATGGGCAATTGATTGGGAACTAAGACCACTTCAGCATCAATAAAATTTACTGTGTTTTGTTCATTTTTTGGTTTTACAACTTAAAATTTAGAAAGTTCTCGTACCAAGTGAACATTAACGGAGACATAGTTGCTAAATTGAGCTTGTAGACATGAATGCAGCAAAAAATTCAGGGATTTATGGTTTATACAGCGACAACCCAGAAAACAAAAAATGCTGTAAGGTTAATGAATCAGCAACAAGTCACGCTAGGAATAACAAGATTACTACCTAGCCGGCTAAACAACTCATCTTTCCTAGGTCACAATTTTGCCTATCTAATTCCTACTCTAAAACTTCAGCAAAACAACCATATATTGTCAGAAAAGGGACCAAGACACTTTACCAATTCACACCCATATTGACCCTACCGATTAAACAATAAGAGCACACAAAAATACTAGGAATCTCTCCCTGTGAATAGACGTTCCCATATTGACCATCCTGATTAAACAATAATATCATCTTCTTGGAATCTATCCCTTACA
The DNA here is from genome assembly GCA_032878935.1 of Erythrophleum fordii. Lineage (NCBI taxonomy): Eukaryota > Viridiplantae > Streptophyta > Magnoliopsida > Fabales > Fabaceae > Erythrophleum > Erythrophleum fordii. The sequence continues at coordinate 30,388,185 of JAVQMF010000058.1, read as the reverse complement.
ACAAAAAAATCTCTCCCTAGACAAAGGTAACAGTGTAGGGTGGAAAATGATAGCTCTAGACACGTCCCTCCCCTACCCCCAAGAAAGAACGAAAATAACCAGAAAAAAAAAAAAAAGGCAAGCTTGATCAGCGAAATCAACAAGAATACCAGACTTAAGAAAGCCCCACATTCCGATATTAAGCCAATAGAAGAAAATAGAGCAATATATCTAAACCCAGAAGACAGAGTGGAGAGACAATACAGAAGCAGACTAAGTAGCGAGCCACACATTCAGATGAGAAACTTACCAAGTTAAGTTATGACTCTCCTTCGTAGCGTTGCCGTCGAGATTGCGCGAGCCACACGTGCAGGCGAATTGGATTTACTCTTCTTCGCACGATAGAGGTCGTTGTGGTCACAGAGACCAGATAAAAGGATGGAAAGGTGGGATTTCAAGTGGAAAAATTGAAAGCTTTTGAAGGAAAATTTGGGGGGAAACCAAAAGAAAAGAGCGAACGCGAAGAGAAAGCAAAATGAGGGGTGGAATAACAGCATATACCGGCGGTTTTGAAACCGCCCTCATAAGCGTCCATTTCCAGGCCAGCAAGTGCAAAATTTTTTGGCGGAATTCTTTGCTTCCATTGTTATTGGCTGATATAAGTAGTTTTTTTTCCCCCTCTTCTTATAGCTAAAACTACAGCAAGATGCAGGGAATCCGTTGGTTCCACAAAAAAAAAAACTCAGAAAAAGAAAGAAAAAAAAAACAGTAAATATACGGACACAGAACAGTTTATGAATAAGCATCAGTCGTGTCAAGCCACACAACCCGTGAAAATCGCACGGAACTGCGATTGGCACGGATTTTTATATAATATTAATACGAATTGGTTAAGTAATAAAAAAAATCAATTAGTTCTTTTTTTTTTCTTTTAATAAGTTTTGAGTTTATTTATCTAATTATTTAAACACAATTTTATATCACTTGTCATAATAAATTAATAGAAAACATTTTGAGCATTTCAATCAAATTAAATTTTATTTATTTATTTATATAGTACAATAAAAATTAAATAAAAATATGCATTACTATAAAACTAACTTATTTATGGTGAAAAGTAAATAAATTAGATAGTAAGAATTATTCCAAAGTTCAGCAAGAAACTCAAAAACGTATGGAGCTTTGCATTGCAAATAAAATCTCTCACTTTTCTTTGTAATTGATAATATTGATTTTAGAAAAATAAATAAATACAGAATTTGTGAAATTCATTTCTCAAACAAGTCTTATATATTCAATTAAAACTCACTATTCAAATAAAATCTATATAATTTGTGTCTATTTTTTTAAACTAATATTGTTAATTTTTTTTTTAATAAAAGGGAGAATTTTCAAGAAGGGAAGGTACCACCCTAATGCATGGGTAACTTTGTTTGTGGGTGAAACATGACTTGAAATTTATGTTGAGAGAATTAAGGTTAAGAACTTAAAATTAAAAATATTTATTTCAAAAGACTTATGATTATTATGTTAAAATATATTATTATTGACTTTAAATAAAAGTTAATAATAATAAATCTTTTAAAATAAATATTTTTAACTTTAATCCTTAACTCTAATTCTCCCATTTATGTTTTCATCAGCCATATGTTATACCAACTATCAAAGTTGAAAAAGCATGATATATGATATATCCTTTATTTAAGTTACCCAAGTTTAGTCCCAAGACAAAAAAAAGTTCCCCCGGTTGAATAGGACATAGGAATCAATAGCGTAGGACAGCCTAAGCTTAAAAATCACATTAGCCTTTTTTCTTCCTTTATTTGATAGGGTTAAGTGTGATTTTGATCATTTACATTAAACTTAATATATGGGCCTTAATGATTGAATTGGTGCTTTGGTTGTTCAGTGTCAATTGATTTCTATTAGATTTTTGTACGAACAAGCATGAAAAATCTTTTTTCTTTTCTAAATGATGCTTCTAGATATCTGGAACTCACCCACTGCCACTATTCCATGGATGAAAAAGGTCTCAACTCTACAAGTTTTTCTTTATTCAATATCATCTTTTTGTTTTGCATGCATTTCCTTATTTTTATCTTTATTCCCTCCGTCTCATATGCTGGGCTAGCACCTGTCTATTGTACCACTAATTTTTATGGAGACAAAGACACGTGTGCTAGAACTTGCATTTGACCACTGTGTGGTTCATACAAAAATAAAAGCATGATTAAAATGGAAAATCAAAATATTAATATCATAAATAACAAAAGCTGCCTCAAAAACTTGCAAGTTTGATGGCCCAATACAAGAGGGGTGGGTAGTCAGGTTTTTGACTGAAAATATTGAGAAAATTCACTTCATACATGTCTATATATCTTAATTCTTTAAATATATTAAAGATTTTTTTTTTTAAAAATGAGGGGTCACAGTTACCGTGACCCCAATTTAAAAAAAAATTAAAAAAAATAGACACAATTGTTATTCGTAAAAAATAAAAAAATTACAAAAGACATGGTTGCAATTGTGACCCCAATTTAAAAAAAAAATTACAAAAAAATGGACACAATTGTTATCCGTAAAAAATAAAAAAAATTACAAAAGACATGGTTGCAAATTGCATTGTTCATACTAGATAGACGTTGTTAAATACCCCTTACAGCATGCCTTCATGATTTGTGACATTGTAATCTATTTGGTATGACTATGAATATTTCTTTTCTTTGTCACGTTTCCCTTTTCTTTTTTTGGGTTCCATTTGTTAAATTTTTAACTTTTGCCTTTGTGTATATTTTTAAAATTTTAAATTATATAAAAATTTTTGCCATATATATTAAATTTCATTAAGGTTGAGTGATATTTTTTATACAAGAAGAGTACAAAGTTTAATTTAATCAAATTTAAAAAAATTAATATAATTTATTATATTAATTTTATCAATAATGCTATTAATTACATGTTTTATTTTATATAATAAAGATGAAAATGTAACATATATTATTTTTAATTATTTATTTATTTATTCCCTTTTAAGTTTCAATCATTTTGTAAAACTAAAAAAGCTGTTTATCCGTGGAATAGAATTAAAGGATAACGTTTTACCCCCCCGCCCCAAAAAAAAAGAATTAAAGGATAATATGTTGATGACTTCCTAATGATTTTTGGAGCTGATAATAGAGCAAAAAAATTATTCTTCTTTTACCAAAAAATAAATCATATCTTTTCTAGCAAAATTGATAGTAAAGTTAAGATAATTTTGCTAGCGATTTTAAATATTTTTAAATAACGAAGTTCTTATTGCCAATTGTGAATGGGTGGTGGCTCACAGTGGTTAATGCTGAGAATTATAATTAGATAAAGTTTATTAGGAGTTTATTATTAAATTCTTTAATAAAAACATAACATGTGGGAGATAATTTTTGAAATCTCCAATTATGTGAAGTCGAGTTGTAAAACGTTAATTGGGGTCATAGTATTTTAGTAACCGTGACCCTTCATTTAAATTTTTTTTTTTAATGTATCTGAAGAATTAAAATATACTAACATGTAGGGGCGAATTTAATATTTTTCAGTCAAAAACTCATTGATAGTCATATGGGTCGATACAATAGGGGTGGATATGAAGAAAGTCCAAGGCCTGATTCTTCACTAACACGAAAAAAAACTTCCATGTTCTAACTTGCACAAGAAAGAACTTCACATTATCGAACTATCCATCTTTCTTCCCATAAACGAACAAAAGTAGCCTCGACCCAAAATAAAAGAAGTCCCTATATTACTAAACTCTCCATCTCTCTTCCCAAAATCTTACTCCTCATCAAGCTCCCAATAGTATTCACCGCCATCTTAACATCCTCCCACCTATCCCCATCTGCTAACTTCTTGTACAAATAGCTCTCAAACGTCATTCGTTGCACATACTCATCCCCACACAGCTCCACCAGAGCCTCCCTGCACGCGTTACTACCGTAAAATACCCTCTGAAGCAAATCCAAGAACCTAAAAGTGCTAATATACTTCGCATCCCACTCCTTCAAATACTCCCTCCTCAAATCACCCTCGTTGATCATCTTCATCCCGCCTTCCGATGCCTTTACGACGGCATTTCCACACATCCTTCCCGACTTCGCTGCAAAATATATACCTTCCCCTGAACACTTCGTCACGTACCCAGCCGCGTCGCCTACGAGTGCCACGCGTCCTCTCACCCGAACCGGACGCGGGTGTTCGGGTATCGGGTGGGCCTCCACTTTGATCACTTTTCCACCGTTGATCTTATGTTTGGCTCTTTCTCTGATTCCTCTCTGGTATAATTTAATATCCTGCTTCAGACACACCGTACCTGTACCCACTGCCACGTGGTCGCACTTGGGGAAAACCCACGCGTAGAAGTCGGGGGAGACGTCACTGCCGACGTACATCTCGGCGAGATTCTCGTAATATTCCATTTTCTCGTCTGGTAATTTGATTCTCTCCTGGAACGCAATGGCGCACGTGTAGCTCCCGGCGTTGATCGACTTGGCGACTCGGCTGTTGGCGCCATCGGCGCCGATCACGACGTCGACGGCCAGAGTGCGCCGGGAGTTGTTGTTGACGGTGTAGTGAACGATGTACGGTGAGATCGGGGAGGTCGGGACCTCGAGATTTGTGACGAGGCCGGCGATGAGATTCGCACCGACGGATTGGGCTCGCGACCGGAGGAAGGAATCAAGGACCTCGCGGCGGAGCATGGCGATGAACTCGTGAGGCTTTAGGGTTTTGCCGAAATCGACGGCGATGTTGGAAGGGGAGAAGATTCTCATGCGGATGACTTGGCGATCGATGAGCTCGAGAGGGATGTTGAATTCATCGAGCATGCAGAGTGGGATGGCGCCGCCGCAGGGCTTAGCAACAGAGGGTGGGTTGCGCTCGAAAAGGAAGGTCTCAATGCCGCCGGCTGCCAGAGCCTCCGCCGCGGAGGAACCGGCGGGGCCGCCACCGATCACGGCTGCCCGGAGCTTCCGGCCGGCAATGGATGAGATACTGGATTTTGAGGCTGAGATGGCGAGGGAGTGGAAATAGGGTTTAAATTCTGAGCTCGGGATTTTGGTGGGGGGTGAAGTTAAAAAAGTGGTTTGGAGATGGTGAATTTGAGCAGCCATGGAAAATGTTGAACTCTTGAGTTCTGTGATTTAGGGTTTTAGTTAACAAAACTAATCAATACCAAAGAGAGACAATAAGCTCAAATGACCTAAACTAATCAATTAGGGGGGTTACAGGGAGTTGGTGAGAAAACAAACATAATATATTACTTTCTTCTTGACTAGAGAACAACAGTAAGCTGAAGCTGTCCAAAGTTAGATTCTGTTTTAAGATTTGAAGTTCCAGCTTGGAATTGGTAATAAGTACTTTAATGCAGTATTAGGGAATAAAGACAATTTGGTTCAGCACCATGATATGTCCTACAGGCTATTCTAGTATTCATCCAAAGACACACTTGAATATACACCCCATTTGAGATATTTTTACATGAGATTGGACTCTGGCTTTCAGAACGGGGAAACTCCAAATAGTAAGCCTTTCTTGAGGAATCTAAATTGGGTTAAAGGGCTTCCATAGAGAGGTTACATTTGAAAGTGTTGCAATAACTTTTGTAACATAAAAGCTACATACACAGAAAAGAATGGCTACGCTCTGGCTCCTCAGGCAAAATGCCTAGACCTTCTTGCTGACTAATTCATGGATGGTAATAGGGTGGCAAAGGCCAGAGAAGGGTTGGCCAGACCAGGCTGCATTAGCCAGGATGGAGTTGACTGCAGGTGTAGGGTTGAACAAGTCCCACCAAACATGAGTTGAAGCTTGATCACAAGCTGCGTCCTTGGAGATACACCCAATCGTGGCACTGTTCAAACCAAGTCCACAGCATGCACTATTTGTGTCCTCAAAACCTGTACATCGATGGAGAAATTGTAATTTCCACATCTCTGATAGTCTCATCAAATTCTCAAATGCTTGAGAAGAGACATTGAACATCAAGAGAATGATAAAATTAGGGCATTGCTATTGAAAATGATTAATCTACGAAGGACAGAAGCTGGCCTAGGCATCGTATACAACAAGAATATGTTGACATGTCAATGGAAAATACTAACATGCGTTATCTTACACTATTATTTTCTTAAAAAAATCAACAAATAAAAAGATGTTAAATTATATCGTCAATATGAGGTTTATTGTTTTTAATTCTCTTTTAGATATTTATTTGTTATCATTTTTAAAAATATGAGCACAAGAGTGACTTTTTATTCTTAAAATATTTTTTTTTCTATTTTTGTTTTTATCTTAACAATTATGCCTACTAAACGCATATTGTTTTTCTTTGTCTTTTTTTTTTCTGGGGTAATTTTAACGCCTATATATCTGTGTAAGATACATGTGATGGTAACGTCGATTTCCACACATGTATACGGCTATCCCCCTGAAAATAGAGGTCTCCGTGGTTTATAGCTCTTAATCCTATAGGAAAAGGAGTAATTTTACCTGCCTTCAAAACCATGAAAATTGATTCTAGGGCCTCCAAAACCAAAGATGCATGAATTCAGAACTTGCAGCCAGACAAACCATGATAGATTTTCTAGTCTAGCATTAAAATTTTGCATCTCTAGTCATACAGTTCATCTTTAAGATAAAAATTATAAGAATTATGAGAAAGAAAACTTACCATAAAGCTTTGGCTTGTTCATGATCTCCATCATTCCTTCGTACACATCACAGAATACAATCTGGGCATCAGTGAATTCCTTATTAAGCTTACCTATATGCTCATCAAGCAATTGATTGTACTCCAAGACCAACTTATTGGTTTGATCCACACAACCCTTACCATGATCATCTCCAGCAGATGTTTGATTGCACACCAAGGCCACACGTGGTGTGCATCCCAAAGGCAGTATTCCCAAGCATATGATTTTCCTTGCATTTGCATCATAAAGATACCTCATAGCATTTGTCATTTGATTGACCAAAATGGTGGCAAAATCATGGGCATTGTAATTGAATATTTTGCTGGAGAGGTTAGGGAGGAAGAGATCAATGTAATCTTCTTTGCCAAAGGAGAGGACGAAGATAGAAGACTTCGTGAATTGAAGAGCAGTGTCCTCTCTAAGCTGCAGTTGCAACAGCTGTAAGGTCTCAGAAACTTGGCGGAGTTGTTGGCTGAGAGACTGGTGGCTCTGGCTGCTCCTGCTGCTCATGATTGTTGCCTGTGTTGATCCAAAGTTGATGCCTCTGATTACCTCATTCAGAGATCCATTTTGACCGTAAAATGGTCGGATTAATGGCAGTCCCATTTTCTCCCCTACAACAAATTTAATGTCAAATATGTAAGCCCAATTTTAAGTTTGGTTCTGCCACACTATACCTACAAATAGAAATTTTGAATTATATATAATATACGAGTTGCTTGCAGAAAAAAAGTAATAAATACTTAAAATAGATGTTCTAGATGATATGAACTACGAAAACTTTATCTTAATAAATTTCTATTAGCTTTTTACATTCTTTAATTATATAAGTAAAAGAAATTTCTTTGTTATATTACAGTTGATTACGCAACGAACCAATAAATTTCTATTAATTCTCTACACTCTTTAATTGCGCGAGAAAGATAAATTCTTATATGTATATAATGGATTAGCTAACTACAAAACGAACCTATAAAAACTCATCAAAGTAGGTGTTGCAAGGGGTGGAATTCATTGGTACACTTTGATGAATTTCTATCCATCGTTTGTATCAAATACAATTACTTTTTAAATTACATTTCAAGACTATATCGAGTCGTGTTATCCATGCAAGGAGTGTACGTAACAGATTTTTCGTACAAGTGTGTATGAAAGAATTCCACTAACTACAAAGCTTCTGATGGAACAGCTAACTAGTGTGCTCTACTAAAGGCTATACAAAGGTCCAATGCAAGTGCAGACTAGGGGAAAGATGACGTATTGGTTGCTAAGAGTTTCAGCAGGAAATGGAATCACAGGACAATTCAGAAAAAGTAAAATTTCATTGCCTGAATCTCCTTCAAATGTTCAAATAGAGGTTATAGAGCGCGCGTAAATTCATCGAACAGAAGGTCAGCAATCATGATAGGTTGCATCAATTAAGATTCAATCATGTTAACCTCAAATCATTGACAAAATGGAGGTTTCTTTGATCAAGGTTTTCTATATATTGTCATCTAATGATATTCTAGGCAATATGGCTTGAGAAATGCGCATTCATGCAAGTAGAATTTCCCCAATTTTTGCCAAGAAACCCAGACGTAGAGTATACAAGGTGAAGAAAAGGAACAAGACATAGGGAAGAGAAAGGGAAAGAAAATTACCAAGAAGTTGGGGAAGAAGAGAGGCATCAGAGCCATTACATGGATAGAGAGAGAAACGAGCGTGAAGTAGAGGGTAGAACAGAGTGTTGTTTCCGCAATCAACGGAGGAATCGCCCAACACGTACAATGCAGAGACATTCGAGCCAATTCTCAAACTAGGGGTTGCCTTTGGGAATTGCCCATGAACTAGGCTGAGTATATTCATTAGCAGAACAATAGCAGGAAGAAGAGAAGGAAGTACAATCCCTCTCATTATCTCTTCGTTTTCGTCCCTCTTTTCCTTTTCCCACTCAGATTGCATTCTCTTCTGTTCAAGTTTCAAGAACTCGCTTATGACACTAAGCCCATTTGAATAAGGGAGTTTCTTTAACTCGAAGCGAAAAAATTCGCCTCCAAAGGGTCTATGATTATGACGTTAATCGCAGGCTTAACCATGAATATAGAACTTTTCCTGCTTGTTATTTCTTCGGCTAGATGCTGGGTTTGCAGGAGACCTAATGGTTTGAAGATTTTTGCAGTAGACCCAATGCCACATTAGTTTGGTATGATCAATTTTAATACGCATCATAAATTGAATTTTGCCTTAATAAAACATGTCATACTCTTTGCATTTGGCAACAACGATCGCCACCAAAACTATAAATTTCTTGCTTATTTATTCCCCAGTCAGGAAGGAAGATTGAAAACAAGATGACAAATTACCAATCTATTCTTCGGTTTAGATCATGACTGAAAGGAACGAATGCATGATCTCATTTGTTCAATGTACTGTACTGAGTTTAATTATTAGAAATCACTAGTTAATATTCTTCTAAATAAAATATGAAATGCATGAGGTATTGCCTAGTCCTTACTCATCGTCCTGCCATCCCCAAAAATAGTTCAGCTGACAGGATTTCTCGTCAAGGCCTTCCTCTTTACAGATGACATTTTTTTTTCCCATCTAAAATTGTCATTTTTTAAGATTAATAAGCGATCAGTTGAACACGTCCATATCCATATGCTTTTTCCCTGGCGCAAAATGTTACATGCAACACATGATTTTAGGAATTGAGATTCTCATATTTCTTTGAAAAAAATAAGTTTGTAGACTTGATAAAGAGAGACAATATATAAGGCCATCAGTGAAACCCACTTGTCCCTTAAGGAACTTCAACATAGTGTGAATGCCCTTAAATGTTTTCTTCTTTCTGATTACTCAAATAAGTACTAATTCACTAGCAAAATGGTGGATACTGAGACATACAGCATTTATGTCACTATCATGTGAACAAGCAACCGCCTCAGAGATACTATCATTTCACAACCTTAAAACTTACACTGATCGAGATCTGATGATGACTACTACTGATTAACTACATAAAAAGAAACTTCAATTGGTCAATTTACTTGCTTGAAACCAAATATCGTATACATCAATTTCATAAAAAACAAAGTGAGAATAGAAGCAAACATTTAATGTGTCAGATGCTATGCCTTCACCTTTCCACTCACCCCACGCTTATTAGGCCAAATGCCATTCACTGAATTTTTCTTGGCTGCAACTGAGCATTGATCATTCCGACCACTTTTATTGCTCACCTCTGCTTGGAGCTTGCGCCGCCGCATTCTGTTTTCCAATCGTATCCCTCTTAAAGCACGGACTCTGCGCTCAATTTCCAAAGCTTGTGTGAAATTCCAGATCCTAACAACACCTTCCTCACCTCCACAGACAATTCGATCAGCACCTATATCAACCGAGAAAAGATTGCTCTTAAATCCATGCAGCTTCCTCTGAGGGGTTTCTACTATGCTCCGGTCCAAATGCTTTGCCCTTGAAACTCGCTTCCCTCGAGCAAGCTTGCTAGTCCGCAGCAGCTTTCTCACGTCAATAAGAGCCAGTTTGCCATCACTAGATGCTGAAACAACCCAGGGAAACTCAAAGGCCAGGGAATACACAGGACCAGTGTGAGGAATCCATGATGTAATTTGCCAAGCTTTAGTCTCAACACCATCATTCATGATCTCATACATGTGTACCGCACCATCATCTCCTCCAGTAAAAAGGAAGTTCCCTGTATGGCTTCGTGCCAAAGCATAAGCATTACCGACATGGGCATTATGAATAATGGTCATCAAAGTTCCACTATTAGTATCCCAGACATACACATCTGGACCTGATGAGCTGGCAACGGTAGTATCATGGGGAACAAGTTCCCAGACCCAGTCACTGTGCCTCAGCACCTGGGTGCACTTCAGTGAATGACGGTCCCACAGTCGAACGGTCATGTCCCATGAACCACTGTAAATCCTAGTCAAATCTAAGGCAAGTGATGTTATCGGACCTTCATGTCCCCAAAGTCGAAACTCAGTATTCTGGTTTTGTGAGCCTCTAAGCTCAAACAGATGGGGGAGTCCCTCAACTGCCCTCCAACAATGAATGAACCCATCAGTACCGCCTGCAATCAGTAGTCTTCTATCTGCTGCGACAGCGCGAATGGTGCATCCAAGGCGTCTTGATGATGCAATAGATAACGCATCCTCCATGTCCCACATCCTCACAACTGAATCATACCCTGAGGTAAATATAAGCTTTGCAGAAACCAACAGGAAAACAGTCCGAACTGCCTCAGTATGGCCATACAACATATCGATGCTATAACGTCCCATAAAAGTCTTGCTCCTAAACTCCCTTTCCACAAAAAGTTCCCTCCATGACTTCTCATCTGTAACTCCTGAATCCAGAACTGCAGGAACTGTTGGAAGTCCCCACCTCTCACAATAGAATTCCTTCCAAGCATGATGTTCAGATGCAAGTCTATGAAAAATGGTCGAGACACACGAAACAATACCGAGCTCTTTTGGATCAAGGCAATTCAGAATTTCAGAAATCAAGGCCGGAGGAAGATCGGTAATTGACCGACAACAGTCAAGAACAACAACATCACAATGAAATGATTGGTTCAAACTCTTTGAGGTTGTGATTCCTTTCTTGGAATGAAACTTTGATGCTCTTTTAGAATTCTTAATCTTCTCAGATTCAGGTTTGCTACTTAAAAAGGGATCAAAGATTGCAATCCCTTCAGTTTCAGTTTTGTTAGTATTCAGATTTGGTTCAACTATCCCAACGTCTTGATTTAATACAAGGTCTACCAATCTTTTAGAAACCTCAGTACTCTGGGGGCACTCAAATGCCATAAAAAAATGGGATCCTACACTTGAATTCAAGGGTTGATAGATCAAACCCCAAAATGGAACAGATTCAAAGATTACCGGACCAAAACCTATGAAAAGAATGTGGGAAAAAATCGAAAGCACAGAAACCGAACTTTAATTAAGAACGAGCCACGAAAAGAAACCCTAGAAATGACCCCGACTTTCGCAGATACGACAAGAAGAATGAGACCAAGAGTTAGATAATTTCGTAAAATTTTTGACAAAAACTAAACAAGAAGAAAACGAGTAGAATAGTTGAAGGTTAATGTGATCTAATCTTTACCCAATAAATGTGAAAGTACTAAATTCAGGAAAATGAAAAGAAAAAAACAAGAAAATTCAAATACAGATGAAACAGACTGAGTTTCAAAGATACCTGAAAGAGGCAGAAGCAGAGGGAGGGAGAGAGAACAGGGAAGAACTATGAATTAGGGTTAGACTATGGCAGGGAAAGGGATCCTAAAATCGCGAATAGGGTCGGGGAACAGAGGAGAGCGAGAAACACGAGATAGTCGTATGGCCGAAGGCGGTGGACTGAAGCGCCCGTCACATACACGCTTTGCTTATTAGCCTCTCATTGAAAATTGAAAAACCAAATATAATAATAAATAAAGGCCAAGTTGTGTATAATTCTTAAACTTTGATTTATTGTAGATAATTTTTTAATTTTTAAAATTTGATAATAAATTTGTATAAATTTTTAAATTTATATAAATATTTTTTATTAATAAAACATAACATATAAGTAATAATAAATTTTTTAAATTTTATTTTTTAGTATAAATAACACTTTTAAATTTTGAGTTATAAGTAAATAATTTTCTTAAATTTTAAATCAGGAATAAATAACCCTTGATGTGTCATGTTCATTTGTGAAATAGAGGAATAATTAATAATAAAAAATTATTTCTATAAATTTAAAAGTTTAAGAGAATTTAGCATCAAGTTTTAAAAATTAAAAAATTATCTTCATATAAATTAAAAATAATTTACTTATAAATAAATAAATAATAAATAAAATATTTTTATTTTGAAGCCAGTAAAATACGTTCATTTTTTTTATTGATTAATGATATAGAGTGTGTGTGCTCTCTGTGTATTTTTTTTTTATTTTTATAATGTTGCTTATTGATGAAGCAATTGATTTTTCAAATTAAATGTTAAAAAGGAAAATTTTTTAATGTCAATAACTTTGAGCGCCTGTTTGGAGTTACAAGAAAAAGGGAAAACAAAACAAGACCTTAAGAAAATAAGAATCTATCACATAAAGAGAAAAAATTTAATATACAATGATTTGATGTCTTCTGTTTGCTTCTGCTACTTTTTGTTCTTTTTGGCGCGTTTGGTAAATAGAGGGTGTAGTGAATAAATTAAGTGGAGCAATGTTACTTTCCTACTTTAAATTCTCACAGAAACCACACTTTTTACACGCAAACTATTGGAATTTTTATCAAATCAACATATAGTACTAAGTAAATTAATAATATCTTTTTTCTAAAACTTCGTTAAAATACATAATTTTTTTAAATATACATTTTAATTTTTGTCAAAAATATCTTTCATAATATTTATATATATAAGATGATATTTTAGTTGATATATATATATATATATATCTATATATTTATGTTGGTAGAAAATATTTTAGTGAAATAAATTTAAAATTAGATTAAAATATGGTATTTAAAACAAGTTCATATATATTTAAAAAATAAAAAAATTCATATAAAATTAATAAAATCTAAAAAAAATGTGTGATTTACATATATATTTGCTTTTTTTTTTTTGGCTATTTTATAGCTTTAACTAGTTAGGCAATTGACTGGGCATCAAAGTATATTCTCCAAGTCAACCAAAATTGACTCCGGAGAAAGGGAATTAGTTAGCCAAGCAAATGAACTGTCGTTTCACAAACCAAACATTATTCCAAGATTGGAAAATTTAAGGTGCTCCTTAGACTATGAAAAATAGAGTAGATTAATCGTCTCCTCAGAAATATCGTAGCTTTTGAAAAAAGTAATTGTGTTATAAGTGTTGTGAAAATATTATTTTTTTAGGCAAGGAAAAAATAATGTTTAATCAAAATCTAACAAAAGTTGTTTTTAAAAGAAAAATTGATTAATACAGTGTTTGGTACGTAATAATTTTTGAAAGTTGTAAATGTGTAAAATGAAAATAATCTGCAATCATAGAACTTTTTTTTTTTAATTCTAAAATTTCAAAAAATTTATAAGAAAAACAATTTAAACGAGTTAAAGTTAAATTAAGATAAATTACATAGGGATGAAAGTCAAAAGTTCATAAAGTTAGCAGCTATAAAATTACGGATTTATATTAAATTGGAGGGCTGTATTTCCATGATTCAAATTGAAGAAATATATGAGGTGGTGTTTCAGGTATTTGTGAAAAGATAGCAGCTGGTAAAAATCTAACAAAAGTTGTTTTTCAAAGCAAAATTGATTAATATAATATTCGGTACGTAATAATGTTTGAAAGTTCTGAATGTGTAAAATGAAAATAATGAGTAATCTTAGAACTTTTCTTTTTGAAATATATAAAAATTCAAAGAACCTTGTATGAAGTTATTAAAACAATTTAAACTAGTTAAAGTCAAATTAAAATAAATTATATATATAAGGATGAAAGTTAAGAGTTTATTAAGTTAGCTGCTATAAAATTACGGATTCATATTAAATTGGAGGATATATGATACAAATTGAAGAAATATATGAGGTTTTATTTCAGGTATTTGTAAAAAGGTAGCGGCACTTTGTGTTTTGGTAAGAAACTAAGAAAAATATAAAAAGATGGTAATAACATAAACCTAATATTTATATGTTTACAATAATGATATATTTGGAATTTAGTTAAAATATAGAGGTCCTTTTAGATACCTTAAACTTACAACAAATACAACTACTTTTAATTAAGAGCATTTCCTTGGATACTTGTCAAAAGCTATCGTAGCTTTTAAAATACACAAGAAGAAGTATTATATAAAAAATAGTAAAAAAATAATAATAATAACCAAATATAGATCTATGGTTTTCACAGTCTAAAAAATAGTAAAAGTCACATCAATCCCAAGCGGACCTTAAACAAATTACATGTAAATATTACGTAATATGTTCATATGACTGTTATACATCGTTGGTCTCCATATTTAGGTAAATTGACAGACCTAAAACTTTGCCAAAAAGGTGGAGGACGAGAATTAACATTGTGTTAAGATAGATATAAATTGATGAAAGCAAAATAAAAAAAAGGATAGGGAACTTTTTTCCCCCTTATTTGAAAGTTTTATAATCAAAGAGAATAGAATCAGAGGCTAAGTATAACTTTTTATGTTCTTTTCTCTAATGTAGATAGTCTTCTTGAGAATAATTGCACTACAAAAGAAGAGTTTAGTGATAGAAGTTTAACCATAGCTATAAAAATCATGGCAATTTATTGACTTAATTACAATTTATTTAACCATGGTTAAGTTAGAGGCTTAACCATGATTCATGAATATCTAAAATTAAACCTTCTGGCTTAATCATAATTTTTATAAATCATGGTTAAACCTATTTTTAACCATAATTTTTATAAACTCTGGTTAAGCCTTATTATGGTTTAACTATGATTCTTAAAATTTATGGTTAAACCATGTCTTAACCATGATTTCATATAACTATAGTTAAAATAGGCTTAAACATGATTTTAGAAAAATCATGGTTAAGCTTAGGTTTAACCACAATTAACCAAAAAATCATGGTTAAGCCATGAGGTTAAACACAAGTTTTTTAAACCACTGTTAAACCTATTAATTTCCCCCAAGTCGTAACATCTCCCTTATTTATCTCTAGAAACCTTTCACTCCAATGTCAAAACTCCCTTTTCACTTGAGAGTGCTCACCCCACCAATGATGATGTAGGTCATATTTATAAGAAATGTCATAGATACAAGCAGTCAACTCCCATTGTTTTAACATACTTAAATTCAATTTACAATTTGTCCACAATTTATAATGTATGGAAATAACTAACTTAAAGGGCACTTAGTTAAATACAAAGACACCAGTTAATAGTGCATCATCTTAGTAGGAAATGAGGTAAATTTGCTTGAATCATTAATGGCCTAACTATTACAAATAATGTCCTGTTTCTCTTTTTGGCAACTTTATTTGATTGTGAAGTGTCAGGAATTGTTATTTGTTTTATTATATGTTTTTCTTCACAAAACTCTTTAAATTACTCAAATAGATGTTCACAACCTCGATTAGTTCTTAAAGCTCTGATTTTTTAATTCATTTTTTGGTTCTAAACCATATTCATATAATATTTAAAGCACTCAAATACGTTTGATTTATGAGAGATTAGATAAATTTGACCATTTCACAAATAATTGTCAAGAAATGTAATAAAATACAATACTCCATGTCTCACTCTCACACTTATTGGACCACATATTATAAGATTTTATTAATAAATATATTTAAATAAATTAAAATAAGATTTTATTAATAATTATTCCCAATTATATGGCACAAGTGATATTTAAATTAAATAAATAAATATGTTATTATTGCTAATTTTAATTAATCAATTATTAATTACTTAAGAAGCATTTATCGCATGATGAAGAGTGGTAGAGGCAGTTACCACCTGATGGGAGTAATTAATTAAAAGTTATATTAAAAATAAAGTAAATGCTCCCTTTCTTTGCCAATATACATTTTTAATGTTTTGAAAGAGAAAAAGAAAGAAACAGAGAATTTTTTTTTTTTTGCAATTCAAAAAGAAGGAATTTAAGAAAAAAAATTCACATTAATGGGTCAAGGTTAATAAATTATTCCTTTCATTCTTATGTTCCATATATACAGTTCTTTAACAAAATGATATTATGTTTTTTTTGAAAATCCTAAGCATAAAGATGAATTCATCTAGAATTAAATAGATAGATGAAATTAAGAGTTTAGATTATGTAATTTAAACTAAACTAACGTTGTATCAGAGTAAGGTTAGGGAAATCCATAATATCCATAAATGAATAATAATCCATAATATCCATAAATGAATAACTCTAACAAAGAACCCTAATTTATAAATTATAATAGAACCCTATTTATGAAATTAGGGGTTTGAATTAATTGAAGAATGAAACCAAAAATTGTTCTAAGATTCAAAAATGGATTAGAAAAAGTTCATTAATTGGGATGAATTTCAAAAAAAAAATTATGAAGAACTTTAAGTTTCATTGAATATGGAAAATTTGGAGGTTTTCTATTATGGACAAATTAAGTGATTTTAATCAGTAGAATTATGTTATTTAGCCTCATAATCGACCAATATAAATTAATAATTAATTAAAGAGGTTTAAAGTTAGATTAAAATAATCAAAATTCACCAAAAAGTACCCCAAAAATTATTATTTAAGATTTTGATATTTAGTAATTTAGAATATATTAAAGTATATTTGTTAATTTAAAGTAGTCAAATATTTAATTTGTTTTTAATTCCAAATTACATAATGAATTTTATTTCAATTACTCATAAATTTTGATATTATGAATGATTTGTTATTTATGAGTACATTGATAAGTTCAAAATTATAATACATTTATAGATTGTTTAAAGATAGATTAATTGTTGTTATAATTATTAAACATGAATATAGATAATATGTGTATATTGTTAGTTTTATTTATATATCCAAAAATAGTGGATTTTTTAATAAGTATATGCATGTTATTAAATAAAATTGAGACTTAATAACATCATTATTTTTAGCTGTATATTAGTGTATCGCCCAAAGGAGAATATTAATATGCATATGATAGTTAAATGAATGATTGTATGAATTTGTAGTTTTTTAGAATGGCTTGAAGCATTAATTTTAGGCATAATCATTTTCTTGCAATATCTATTCCAAACTTACTACATTCGCATGTTTCATTTGTTCCAATTTTTAATGGGTTAAACTTTTTAGATTTGAGTGAACAAGTCTAATTTCATCTCGATATGTTGGATCTTGATTTGTCACTCCTAATTGTAAAGCTTGCTACTATTATTGTATCTAGCAACCAAGAATAGAAAGCCCATTTCAAGAATTGAGAAAAGTTAAATAGATTAAACTTAATGTTTATGCGAACGAATGTACCTAATTCCATAAAATTGCTCTTCCTAAAATTGAGAGTGTAAAAAAATTTATGAAATTTATGGAAAGGCACTTCAAAATAGCTGATAAGTTTCTTGCTAGGACATCAATGCTATAAAATTTGATAATTCACATACCATACACAAATATGTCATAGGAATAACAAATATCGGAGCAAGACTTAAGTCTTTAGGTATAATTATGGACAAAAATTTCCTAGTTCAATTTATTTTAAGCTCATTGCCTACTCAATATAACCTTTTCCAAATAAACTATAATACCATGAAAGATGAATGGAATGTACATGAATTACACAGTATGTTCATTCAAGAGGAAACAAGGCTAAATAATTTAGGAAATCATCAATCCATTATGTTACCCATTAAAAACCTAGAAAGAAAGCAAGAAAGAAACATGGTAGAGGTAAAAAACCATTAAAGCAAAATGAGTTCTTTTGTCAAATCCACAAGAAGGAACAAAAGAATGACAAATGTCATTTCTATAAAAAGCCAACATTTCCATAAGGACTACTTAAGATGAAAGGTTTGGTTCAAAAAGAAAAGTAAGCTTAATGATTATGTATATTTTGAATGAAATTTAATTGAAGTTCCTCATAATACATTCTCTAGATGTATTGCTCATATTTCTAATACAATGTAGGGATTTTTTATAATTTGAACCATAAATTCAAATGAAAAGTTTATCTTCATGGAAAATATGATGAAAGCTCTAGTGGAAGATGTTAGGACTTACCATTTTATCCTAATACTAAGCATTATCTAGATTTATTAGAAACTTTTATGCACATAATATATATAGGAATTTAGTTTCATTATATAAATTTGATGTTATTGGATATTCATATGAGTTTGGTAACAAATTTTTAAGTTTGTTTAAGCATAATTATTTAATTAAGACCGGTATACTCTGTGATAGATTATACAAATTGAATTTAGATAATGTTTATGCTAAAACACTTTTGACCTTACATTATAACCCCTTTGATGTGTCACAATCCACTAGAAAAATAACAAATTAACTAATGATAGAGAATTATCTGTATAAATTTAAAAGTTTAATAGAGTTCATTGTTAAGTTTTGAAAATTATAGAGTTAATCCAAAATTTAAAAAGATTAAGTACATTGTAACTATAAATAAATAAAAAGTAAACAATAGGTTGATTTTTTTTTTTTTTGAAGCCAGTAAAAAAGCTTCAATTTTTTATTGATTAATGATACGGTGCATGTGCTTGTGTGTGTGTGTGTGTGTGTGTGTGTGTTTCTTTTTTTAATAATGTTGATGATTGATGAAGCAATTGATTTTTTAAATTAAATATTAAAAAGGGAAAATTTTTAACTCAGTGACTTTGAGGGCCTGTTTGGAGTTATAAGAAAAAGAGGAAACAAAACAAGGCCCTAAGAAAATAAGAATCTACAGCTTTAAAAGAATATATTGCTTTAAAAAAAGCTTCAATTTACAATGATTTGATGTCCTCGCTTTTGCTATTTTTTATTCTTTTGGGTGTTTTTGGCAAGTAGAGGGTGTAGTGAATAAATTAAATGGAGCAATGTTACTTTCCTACTTTAAATTCTCACAGAATCCACACTTTTTATATGCAAGCTGTTGGAATTTTTGTCAAATCAACATATAGTAATATATAAACGAGGAGTTTTTTATTAGTTTTTTTATATATTGGGATGAAGGTTTAAATTTAAAATTTTTATTAATTATTTATACCCTAGGCCAATAATACTTTTTTAAGGATTTGTCATACGCTATTGGGTTTATCCTCTTCATGAAAATTGATTAGTTAACTTTGTTCAAGAATCATAGAGTAATACCATGTTATGTGTCTTTTGCAACGAATTATAAATGCAGGACTGTTATGATTAGTAAATTAATAATTTTTTTTAAAATTTTGGTGAAATGATATAATTTTTTTATTTTAAAATATACACTTTAGTTTAATTTTAAATTTTTTAATAAAAAATACTCTTCATAATATATATATATATATATGTATGAGGATATTTTATTTAAATATATATATATTTAAGTTGATAGAAGATATTTTAGTCAAATAAATTTAAAATCATGCGAAAATATAGTACAATTTTTTATTTCAAAAAAACCCATACTCATATTTTAAAAATAAAAGAAAAATTCGTATAATTTTAACAAACTTTAAAGAAATTTTGTGTAATTTACTTATATTTTTGCTTTTCGTTTTTTTGGCCATTTTGTAGCTTTAACTAGTTACGCAATTGACATGGCATCATAGTATATTCTCTAATTCACCGAATGTTGACTCCGGAGAAAGGGAATTAGTTAGCCAAGCAAGTGAAGTGTAGTTTCATAAACCAAGGATTATTCTAAGATTGGAAATCTTAAGGTGCTCCATAGACTATGAAAAATAGAGTTGATTAATCTTCCCTTCGGAAATATCGTAGCTTTTAAAAAATTTATTGTGCTATAAGTGTTGTGAAAATATTTTTTTTCAAGTAAGGTAAAAATAATGTTTAGTAAAAAACTAACAAAAGTTGTTTTTAAAAGCAAAACTGATTAATAAAGTGGTTGGTACGTAATAATTTTTGACAGTTGTAAATGTGTAAAATGAAAATGATATGTAATCAAAGAACCTTTTTTTTTAATCCTAAAAATTCAAATATGAAGTTATTAAAACAATTTAAACTAGTTAAAGTTAAATTAAAATAAATTACATAGGGATGAAAGTTAAAGAGTTCATAAAGTTAGCATCTATAAAATTACGGATTCATATCAAATTCGAGGACTATATTTCCATGATACAAATTGAAGAAATATAAGATGTTGTGTTTCAGTATTTGTGAAAAGATAGCAGCCGGTAAAAATCAAACAAAAGTTGTTTTTAAAAGCAAATTTGATTACTACAACATTTGGTAGTAATAATTTTTCAGAGTTGTGAATGTGCAAAATGAAAATAATGAGTAATCTTAGAACTTTTTTTTTCTTTTTTGAAATCCTAAAAATTCAAAGAACTTTATATGAAGCTACTAAAAAAATTTAAACTAGCTAAATTTAAATTAAAATAACATATATAAGGATGAAAGCTAAGAGTTCATAAAGATAGCTGCTGTAAGATTACGGATTCATGTTAAATTGGAGGACTATATGATACAAATTGAAGAAATATATGAGGTTGTGTTTCAGGTATTTGTAAACAGATAGCAGCACTTTGTATTTGGGTAAGAAACTAAGGAAAATATAAAATGATGGTAACAACATAAACCTAATATTTATATGTTTACAATAATGATATATTTTCAATTAAGTTAAAATATATAGGGCTTTTAGATATCATAAACTTACAACAGATACAACTACTTTTAATTAGAGGAATTTCCGAAGATGCTTGTCAAAGCTTTTAAAAAACACAAGAAGAAGTATCATGTACCCAAAAAAAAAAAAAAAATAATAATAATAATAACAACCAAATATAAATCTATAATTTTTGCTATCTAAAAAATAGTAGAAGTAAAGGCCACATCAATCCCAAGGGGATCTTAAAACTAATATACATTATTGGTCTCTATATTTATGTAAGTTGACAGACCCTAAGGTCTCATTTGATGCGCAGAAAAGATTTTGATAGGAATGAGAAAGGAAAAGAAAGGAATGTTAAGTCCATAATCGTGTTTGGTTTGATTAAATAAAAAAAGAAAATGTTATTACATTTTTATGTTTGGTTAAAAAAGAAAAAGATAAAAATGGAAAGGAATGATAGATAAAAGACCAAAATGCTCCTAATAACAAAAACAAATATGAAGGACATAAATTGTTTTCTTGATTGTTAAATGAAAAAAAAAAAAGGAAATTATTCCTCTTGCCTCCCATGCCTTAGCGTCATCGATGAATCTAGAAATGCAAGGTTTTGAAATGCACTTCAACCTCCTAACCTTCAATAAAACAAAACTTATATCAACACCATTAAAAAAAAGAATCCCACAAAAATCCATTACAATTTTTTTTTTCCTTAGAATAATAGTGAATCACAACATATACCTCTATTACATAGATTGGATATCAAAGAAGACCACAAATCAAGTAATGAACAGAACAAAAATGTAAAGAATTGAACATTATAGCTAACCCATGATAATCAAAGGAGAAATGATGAATACCTTATTTGCCATCAAGGAGAAACATTACAATTGACCTCTTGTAGCAGTGTCCACAAGCTATAATGGCCTGTGGAAGAACAAGTTTCGATGGAAAAAGTTAGATGATTCACATACTCCTGAAATGTTGTGTTCTTGTAGCTATTTATAAGGCATCAATTGAGCAACAATATAATTACCAGATTTGTGGGGGTAGAATGGTCATCTTGAGCTCCTCTCCCTCAACTCCAACATCATTCCATTGATTTATTGAAGGAGAGTTGTCTCCTACATTTGTTGGAATCATTGACGCCTTGGCAGGCAGTAAATTGTGTACTAAACATACAAAACTAGCTTTCCCTTGCAATTCCCCTTCTTGGTGTGCCATAACCCATGTACCAAATGTGCCCTAAGACTTACCAAAAACTAAAGGATAAGAATTAACATTGTGTTAAGATAAAAGCAAATCAATGAAGCAAGATAAAATAAAGAATAAGGAATTATATTTTTCTTTATTTAAAAGTTTTATAATAAAAGAAGAAAAGGCTAAGTATACTTTTTATGTTTTTTTATCTAACTTAGGTAGTCTCCATGATCATAATTACATTACAAAAAAAAAAAAGGATTTAGCAATTGAGATTTAACCATGATTATTAAAACCGTGAAAATTCCTTGACTTAACCACAATTTATTTAATCATGGTTAAGACAGAGGTTTAACCATGGTTCATAGATACCCCTAATTAAACCTTTCACATTAGCCACATTTTTTCTAAACTATAGTTTAACCCAGTCTAAATCATAGTTTTTATAAAATCATTGTTAAGCCTTATTATAGTTTTGCCATGATTCTAAAAATCCATGGCTAAATATGATGGTTTAACCATGATTTTTTGAAAACCATGGTTAAACCATGTCTCAACCACAATTTCATGTAACCATGGTTAAGATAGGCTTAACCATCATTTCAAAAAATTGTAGTTAAGGCTAGGTTTAACCATAGTTTACTAAAAAAACCATGGTTAAGCCATGAGGTTTAATCATAGGTTTCTTAAACTGTGGTTAAACTCATTAATTTCCTTTAACTCACAACATCCCACTTCTTCATCTTTGGAAACTCTTCACTCTAAAGTTGAAACTCCCTTTTCATATGACAACACTACTCACCCCACTAATGACAATGCAACTTGACGAATCCCGTGACCATGGTAATGCCTCTTCTATTTAATAAAAATAAATTTCTTATCTTTTAAATCTAGTTTCCCATACTTATAGGAAATGGACACAATTAATAATGCATTACCATAATAAAAAAATGCAGTAAATTTACTTGAGTCATTATTAGTCTATCCTTTTCAAGTAATATCCTCTATCTCCTTTTGATAACTCTATGTTGTTGTAAAGTGCCTGTCACACCCGAAAATGCGACCGCGTGGTGCTAAACCGAAATAAAAAATTAAATGTAAAAGTAGGAATAAATAAGATTCAGGAGTCGCCACCAAAATTTTAATTTTGAAAAGGCAAAACTTTGGAAAAGCCTTTTAAATTTGAAAAAATAGTCTGTGAACCAGAAAATGGATTCGGGAGTCGATTGTGAGCGGGGAAGGTGTTAGATACCCCACTACACCCGTTCTTAAGGACGGTTACCCTAAGTTAATTGTGCAAAATTATCATGACCTTTAGTCTATTTTAATTCTCCTTAACAAATCACATACGAAATAAAGTGTAAAGAGATTAAATAAAATTAAATTAAGAGTAAAAGGAAAAAAGGAATTGAAGAAATAAAATTTTGAATAAGAGAAAAGAAATTAAAGAAATCAAACTAAAGGAAAATAATTATTTACAGATGTGACGACCCTAATTTCTTATTATTATATTTAAGGTTAAACACGTGATTAACTACTATAGGTCATGAAAATGTGAAAAAATTTAAATCTTAATGTGATTAGAGTCATCAATCATACGATTATATACACTTATATTCATAAGGGAATTAAACATCCATTTATAAGCCTTGGATCTATTACTCATCAGTTATAACCCATTATAATGACTCTAGATCATCCTTTGTGAATTAGCATATGGAAAACCAATATTTTATAGTTAATATAAGTGTTTCAGCATGTTAGCCGCGGCCAAATTACCCTTAGCAGTAGCCAATTCCTTTCTATTTTACCCCTTTATCGCCGCGGCGAGTTGGACCTTCGCCGCGGCGAAGAAGCCTCCTGGAACTTCCTCGCTCGCCTTTCAATATTGGTCGCGGCCAATTCCTCCTTCTGCCGCGGTTAATTCCTCTCTGGAATGCCGGGGACATTTTCCTAAAAGTTCGCCGCGGCTAATTTCTCTCTGAATGACTCTCAGTTTGCCCTCTCACATTTCGCCGTAGCCAATTTACATTTCGCCACGGCGAATTCCTCTTTGGCACTCTCCCTGGGCAACTTCGCCTCTATTGGCTGCGGCCAACTCTATTTTAGTTACGGCGAAGTACCTTCTGGTCCTACACTCCAAAAATCTAGACTTATACTCTCCTTTCTCCCTCCAATCTCACCCTAGGGCCCCTCTACCTTAATTGTGGGGCTCAAATAGCTTTTCTTAACCTAATTTATCCAACTAATCTATCCTCTCTAATTCAAGATTCAAGGGTCATTTTCTTTCCTCTAATTACCCTATATCAGCAAGTCCATTTATCAACAATTTGTAAAATAACAATAACAAGAGTTCATAAACTATTAATAGATATCACTTGGTACCCAATCAATAGGGGTTCAAAACAATATGTCAAGATTTCATCTCCAATAATAAGCTACATCAAAGTTCACCAAGGCTAATTACAGATAACACAAATCCAAACATCACTTACCAATTTAAAGTAAGGCCTACTCCTCAATAGGTACACATTATATTATCAAAATACAGACTCCTACACTTGGCAATACAGATACGTGATGATGCTATACAAGACTTAACAAAAATTAGCATATATCCTATTCTACTCAGACCAAGTGTAGCTCCCCCATACCAGGCCTCAGCTCATGGATGTTCATCCACTTGCTTACCCTTATCCTTACTCGAGGAACCTTCACCTGAAATTGTAATCCCATAAAACGGGGTGAGATATAAATCTCAGTAACCAAGACAATTCCACCATATAATCCAGTTTAATTATCATATATGCATGAATCAAAATCATATCAGTCATCTTAGCAAATGAAACAATTAGGCTATCATGATTACTATCCCATACTAACAATCATATTTTAACATGTTAAAGGCCATTAACACCGGGAGAGGCCCGTCCACGGCACCTACTCCCCATTGAGCACAACCAGTGCTCAGTGCATCTGGGGTTTGATCATAACCCGGTACTCAATCGTAGCACATGCACGGGTGGCAGCCGCACCACAGCTCCACCATGGACTCACAAGGTCCAATCATTATACAATAGATAGCCAACCAATTCATTCAACATTTTAAATCATTCATATACAGTAAGTATAAAATTTAAACCGACATATGCATGGAATTAATGTAAACCCCGGTTACCTCACTTATAGACAAGTTTGCAATAGTCACCAATGATACAGAGTCTCCCTATAATCATAGCATCAAATAATTACTACTCTAATTCATCATTAACAGTTACAATAAGTACCCAAGGGATTTAAATGCTATTAACTACCTAAAGAATACTTACTCAGCTACCACAAATACCAAATTTGGATTTAAGTGTCCTCTTCCAGAAATCTCAATATTCCACCCAAAATCCTAAACAAATTTGTACAAAATTAATACCCATAATGTAAATAAGCTATGGGGGTCTCAAACCAACAAAGAAAGCATCAAAATGGGGGGTTTAAACTCACCTAATGCCAGCTCCAACCTTAACCTACAAATTTCACCAAGAAAATCCCCAAACACCCACATTTCAGATTTTAGGTATGATGAAATTACTCCAAATGAAAAACTAATCGGACCAAATTAAAGAGAAAGATGAGGATATTAAGTTATATAACTATTACCTTGGCTAAATCTTGCTCCAAATGTGAAAAATGTAGATTTATGGTAAGAACCCTAGCCTCTCCCTCTCACCTCCGAATTTGCTTTGTGTATTTGTGTTTTTCTGAAATGTGGGAGGTGGCTGGTTAGTTTTTAGGGTTTTAGTGGAGTTAAGTTGGGTCAAGGGATGGGTCATGGGTTGCTCCAAGTCCAACTCCTAATGGGCTCCAGATCTTTAGCTTTGTTGGACTGCAGGATTTTATTGGGCCAATTTTATACATTGGGTTGCTGAAGTTTAATGGGATTTGGGTCAAGTTTGAAGAGCTCAAGGGTTTGGATCTGCACCTAACTCATTGGGTCTCTATTAGCCTCTCATCATGATCTATTGATTTGGGTCTAGATAAAATTTTTATCCCAATTAATTCTCAAACCCATGTTAACAATTTATCTCTCTAAAATTTCCATTCACTAACTTGCCCAATTATCCTCTATTAATTATTCTTAATTACTCTAAATCCAATATTAACACCTTAATTAATTTTGGGGTGTTACAACAGAGGCGGACTTGACCTAGAATAAAAGCCTAGGGCTACGTACTCTGAAATGGAGATCAAAGTCCACGTAGTTCGAAGGGCAAATTTTGTTGGTTGATGTTTCGTTTTTGTTTTTGTTTTGTTTTATTTTTTTGGGTTGAGAAAAAGATGAAAATAACTTTAATCTCCACAAATAAAATAATTATAAAATTAGTTGATAAGTTTTAATTTGCAAAAACCAAGTTAATTTCATATCTTTACTTTTTCTTTTTTTTTTTTTTCAATTTTATTTTTACCTTTTTGGTTTCTTTATTTGGTTTTGTCTTTTTTTTTTTTTTTGTCTTTTTCCTTGTTTTTTCTTGTTTTTGTCGTCTTTTTTTTTGTATGTTCTTTATTTTTAAAATTTTCCCTTATATTTAATTTTGTTATTTGAGTATTGTGTTTCTTTTTTTTTGTGAAAAGACAAAGAAAATAAATTATTTTTTACTTTAACAAATAAAACAAATTTTGAAATTGATTATTGTGTTTTAATTTACTAAAGGAAAATTTAATTTAATTTTTCTTGCATTTTTAATTTTTTTTTTTGCTTATCATTTTTTTTTTGCGTTTCATTCATTTTCCTTTTCATTTGTTGTTCTTGTATTTATTTTATTTTTTTTGTTTCTGTTTTATTCTTGTTTTTTGTTTTCTTTCTTTTTGTTGTTATTTTTGTTGTTTTTTTTTTGTTTTCTATTTTTATTTCTTTTTGGTTTTGTTATTGTTGTTTTACTTTGTTTTATTTTTTTTTTAATTTTTCGTATATATTATTTTTAATTTTTAATTTTTTGTGTTTTGTTTGATTCTTTTTTTTAATTATTATTATTATTATATTTTTTTTAGAAGAGAAAAAGAAAATAAAACCATTTTAGATTTTTACAAAGAAAACAAGTTTAAGATTGATTTGTATATCTTAATTTGTGAAAGCTAAAATAATCTCATTTTCTTTATCATCCTCTCTTTTTTATTTCTAATTTTGTTTTATCGATTTTTTTCTTGTTTTGAAACACCTTTTTCTTCAATTTTTGAAAACCATATATTAATTTTTAATTTTATTGAATAAAAGTTAGAGAAAAGCTCTAACGTTTACAAAAAGGACTTGATTTTTTCTTTTTCTATCTTTTTATGTCTCTTTTTATTTTATTTTGTTTTGTTTTGTTTTTGTTTTTGTTTTTGTTTTTGTTTTATTTATTTTTTATGACATTAAAAAGGATTTTCATTTTTCTTCTTTTCTTTTTTAAATTTTTATTTGATTTATTGATTTATTGGTTTTTTTATTTTTATTGTATTTCAATTTGATTTTTGATTTTTTTTATAACTAGTTTTTTCTCTTTTTTTTAATGAATTTTTTTGGTTTTAATTAGATTTGAATTTTTGTTTCTAATTGTTGATTTTCTTTATTTTCTATTTTTTATTAGATTTAAAGTTCAATTCTTACTTAATTTTCATGTTTTTCTTTGTTTAGTTTTGTCTTTTTTTCCATTTTTTGATTTTCTTTCCCTCTTTTTCATTTTTTTATTTTTACTTTTTATCTTTTCCACAAAAGGACAATCTCTAGAAAAAAATAATCTTTTGAATTATAATACTATATATATATCTTTTTAATTTTTGCTCTCTCTTTTTTTTTTTGGAAATTTTCTTTAAAGGTTTTTTGAATGGGGCCATTGAAACCCAAAATATTAAAACGTAAAATAAAGACCTAAAAGGCATCAAGGAGGCTCTATTGTCACACATGGCCTTTTGGTTTGTTCCTATGTGCCTGAGAGGACAAGAAATCCCACACGGCAATTCTAAAGAGAAAATAAAAACTAAATTAAAGCAAAAATATTCACAAGCTTGCAATATTTGTTTTGATTGTGTGTGCTTGTGTCCAGCTAGCTAAACAACATATCGTAATACATTTTAAGAATAGGAAAACAAATTCAAACCAATTGACTCTGCTATGCTATCCAATCCAGTTTCATTTGCTACAACGCAACCATCTCTTTGATCTTTGCTCAATTATTGGTAAGTCTCCTCAATTGTTTAACATCCTCAAGTAGGGTTCATGCAAAAGAGATAAAAAAAGATGGGGGGTTAAATTCAAGCCAACCATTTGTTTTTTTTTTCAGTAATGATCAAATCAACGCTGCACCCACACATAATGGAGAAATATTTACAAGCATGTTGGAGATTCGCAAATAATTCAAAGCACTGTTCAACGAATGAAATTAAACAGGAATTGTATCAAGATTTCAAACCCACGCATCCATAATATGAATATAATGTTTTAGGTAGCAAAAACTTCTGATAAAATACGCGAAAACTTCATATTTTCATATTAACATTGGAATACAACAAGGACGAGTAGAAGGCTGACTTTGGACATTCCACATTTTCAAAAAGCAACTCTTAGCTTAATTCTGTATAAGACACCTCGGACTGAAACATTATTAATTTAATTACTAAGCAAGATGATTAGATCCAGATGTTCCTGCTAGTGATGAGGAAGCACAGTAAGAGAGAGTGCATTAAAAAAAAAAAACCAGACCTCAGATTAACCGAAAATAATAAGAAGTTTAACTTAGCAATTCTTCCTGTCTCACAAGATCATAATGGTTCACTACCTGAGCCACATTTAGACCCTTTTTCTTTTGAGAATTTTATCAGATACCTACTGAGCACTCTTTGAAAACCATATAGCGAAGGATTCTTCATCTCACCCTGACCACCCAATATATGCCATTGGCAACATTATCGCGACTTATAATTCAACACTCAATATTATATTCCAAACAACAGGGAAGTTTTAAGACTAATTTGATTTCACTAAACTACCTAGTTTCCATTTTCTGCTTGACAATATCAACATTTGTAAAAGAGGTCCCTAATGCATTGCTGATGAAAAGGATGCAAGGATGAGACAACTCATTGAAGGGATTGATAAATAGCAAAGAAGAAATCAGATGGTGTTATAGCATTCAGCACTCAGATAATAACCAAACCATGCCTTGAAACGAATTGAAATTACATCAATCAGAAATGAAACAAGCATAAAGCAACCTAATAAGATAGCTACTCAGATACATGATTCCACAACCCGAGATCAACTGAGTTATATCTTGAAAGCGAATTGAGATTAAGTCAATACCTGGTTGAATTCGTGGTTACAATTCGAGGTCTTCATTTTCTTTCGAGCTCCAACCAGCTCCTTTCTCGGTTCTAGTAGCATTCTCTCACTCTCCACTTCTTCTCGGTCAGAATTCCCCTCTGTTCATTGTCTTCCTTTCATATCTTTCTCTCTCAGACTCTCCGTAACCCCCCTTTGAATTTCCCAGACCCAAAAACAGCAACCCGTTTAACCTATTCCCCCCTCTGAAGCCACCTCTCCTTTTTTCCCTCTCTGCTTCTATTTTCGATCGCCCTTTTCAAAAACACTTCTCAGCTTCCTCCCCTCAAATCCCAACAGGAACTCCCTCACTCCTGAGTCTCTCTCAACCTCGCGTGCCTTTCCCCTTTCTCCGTTTTTCTGAACCTCGCGTTTCTCTCTCACCTCCGTGTTTTTACTCTCGGCCCCTCCCTCGACCTGATTTCCCCATGGATTCAGGAAGAGGCACGCCGGGGAGGGAGAAACTCCTTCGGTCCTCCCTTCTGCCTCAGAGTGTCTCCCCCTTTTGTTTGTCTCTCCCCTGTGCGTTTTTGTGTGTCTGTCCCTTTTTTTGTGTCCCTGCCGCCTGTTTTGTGTCTGTGTCTGCCTCCGGACCGAATGAAAGTGGGGGGAACCAAAGGGACCACTGGGTAGGTTTTTGGTTTGGATCCGGGTTGGATAAGGTTGTGGTTTTTGGGCTTCAGACTTGGGTTGGGGTTGAAATAATGGGCCGCTGTTTTTTCTTTGCTTTGTTTTTTTTAGCCCATTTTTCCTTTTCATGTTTGGGCGTTTGGGTCTAAAAGAAATGGATTGAAGCTATTTGTTTGCTTTAGTTTTTTTCTTTTTAGCATCAAGGTTTTTTTTTTTTTTAGGTATTGAGCTTTCATTTAGAGAAAAAGGAAGCAAAGTTAAGATCCTTTTTTTTTTAATTGATTTTTCTTTTGTTTGTCTTTTTTTCTTTTTTTTTTGGGTTAGTAGACTTGTTTAATTTTTTTTTTAAATTATTTGTAGGTAATAACTCTGATATGCTTTTTTCTTTTCTTTTTGGTTTCCCCTCTTTTTTTTTTTATGGTTTGGACTCTCTTAATTTTGTTTTTGTTTTTGTTTTGGGCTTCCCCTTTCTCTTTATATATATATGTATATAAGTATATATATTTTTTGAAATATTTTTTTTATTATTATTTTACTTTATCTTTTTTTTTTCTCTTTTTCCTAGTCCCTTTTTATTTTGCTTTCCATTTTTTTATTATTTTGTTAGTTTAATTTTATCATTATTTTGGAACATACCCGGACAAATTACGATGTTCACAGTACCAAGACTAGTTAATTATGTTATTATACATTTTTTTTCATAAAGCTCTTTAAATTGCTCAAATAGATATTCACAACTTCGATCAATCTTGAAATCTTTGATTTTGTTATCCATTTGGTTATCAATCATATTTATGTAATATCTAAAGCACTTAAATACTTTCAACTTATAAAAAATTAGAAAAAACTTGATTATATTGCAAATAATGATTTCTTACACTCATTTGACTACATATATCAAAATCAATTAGCTATATCGATAGCTAGAGGAGAAGAAGTGATAGTGAGAGGAAAGTAAGCTGATAAGGGATGGGATGAAATGAAATGGCTCCTGCTTTGGGTCAACACTGGAAGCTCTATTCCTCATTTGAGCACAATAGATATTCTGTACTAATTCTTTTTTTAAATGATTTTTTAGTTGCTTTATCTACTAGATAATGTTTACATAAAGATATTTTTAAATTAGAAATTAATCCTTTTTATTGATCTTTTTCTAATCTATCTATTCATTCTTAACCTATATAGCCTAATGTAACATGCCAAATATTCACATCTAAAATTGAACTGAAAGCAGAGATATAGTAAAGCAATTATGTTTATACTTATTATATACATTATCATTACAAGTCAATATTACATGATTAGATGTTTTTTAAATTTTTTATACATTATAATTTTATTGGAAAATCTAATAGTAAAAGTTGAAAAAAATTGCAAGTCTAGCCTTTTTTTTATACTTGTAAAAGAAATACAAATATCTTATTATATTTGTTTAATGTATTGGAGAGTTTTAACCATTAATTCACATTTCAACACTTGTATTACTTAAAAAAAAGAGTTATAAAATTAGGACAAAATTATTCTTTTTATGAGAAATGTTTAAACTGTGATGACCCTAATTTCTTATCATAATAATTAAGGTTAAACACGTGATTAATCACTATAGGTCATGAAAATATGGAAGAATTTAAACCTTAATGTGATTAGAGTCATCAATCATACGATTTCATACACTTGTGATCATAAGGGAATTAAACATCCATTTATAAGCCTTGGATTCCATTACTCATCAATTATAACTCATCCTAATGACTCTAGATCATCTCTTATGGTTAACATATGAAAAACCAAGGTTTTCTAGTTAATATAAGTGTTTTGGCCGCGGCCAATTCCTTTCTGTTTTACCCCTTTCTTCATTGCCGCGGCAAGTTGGACCTTCGCCGCGGCCAACCTACATTGCGCCGCGGCGAAGAAGCCTCCTAGAGCTCCCTCGCTCGCCTCTCGATATTGGCCGCGGCCAATTTCTCCTTTCGCTGCGGCCAATTCCTCTCTAGAATGCTGGGGACATTTTCCCAAAAGTTCGCCGCGGCCAATTCCATAATTCGCCGTGGCGAATTTCTCTCTGGATGACTTCCAGTTTGACCTCTCACATTTCGCCGCGGCGAATTCCTCTTTGGCACTCTCCCTAGGCGACTTCGCCTCTTTTGGCCGCGGCCAACTATATTTTAGCCACGGCGAAATCCCTCCTGAGCCTATAACTCCGAAATTCTTGCCTCCTACTTCCCACTCTCCCTTCATTAACACCCTAGGGCTCCTTTACCTTCATTTTGGGGCTCATTACCCTTCATTAGCCTAATTTCTCCAGCTAATCTATCCTTATTAGTTCAAGACCCAAGGGTCAATTCCCTTTCTCTAATTATCCTATGATAGCAAGTCCATATATCAGCAAGTTTGTAAAATAACAATAACATGAGTTCATAGTAATATATATCAAGATTTCATCTCCAATAATAAGCTATTTCAGACTTCAACAAGGCTCATAGCAAATATTATAAATCCATACATCAAATACCAATTTACAGTAAAGCCTACTCCTCAATAAGTACATGGTATATTATCAAAATATAGATTCCTACACTTGGCAATATAGATACATGATGATGCTATACAAGCCTTAACAAAAATTAGCATCTATCCTATTCTACTCGGACCAAGTGTAGCTCCCCCACACTGGGCCTCAGCTCATGGATGTTCATCCACTTGCTTACCCTTATCCTTACCCGAAGAATCTTCACCTGAAATTGTAATCCCATAAAACGGGGTGAGATATAAATCTTAGTAACCAAGATAATTCTATCATATAATCCAGTTTAATTAACATATATGCATGAATCAAAATCAACATCAGTATCATATCAGTCATCTCAACAAATGAAATAATTAGGCTATCATGATTACTATCCCATACTAGCAATCATAATTTTTAACATGTTAAAGGCCATTAACACCGGGAGAGGCCTGTCCACGGCACCTACTCCCCATTGAGCACAATCAGGGCTCAGTGCATCTGGGGTTGATCATACCCGATGCTCGATCGTAGCACATGCACGGGTGGCAGCCGCACCACAGCTCCACCATGGACTCACAAGGTCCAATCATCATACAATAGATAGCCAACCAATTCATTCAGCATTTCAAATCATTCATATACAATAAATATGAAATTAAAACTGATACATGCATGGAATTAATGTAAACCCCGGTTACCTCACTTGTAGACAACTTGCAACAGCCACCAATGGTACAGAGTATTCCTATAACCATAGCACCAGATAATTACTACTCTAATTCAACATTAACAGTTACAACAAGTACCCAAGAAATTTAAATGCTATTAACTACCTTAAGAATATTTACCCAGCCACCACAAATCCTAAATTCGGATTTTAATGTCCTCTACCACAAATCTCAATATTCCACCCCAAAATCCAAAGCAAATTCATATAAAATTAATACCCATAATATAAATCAGCTATGGGGGTCTCAAACCAACAAAGAAAGCATCAAAATAGGGGGTTTAAACTCACCTAATACCAGCCCCAACCTCAACTTACGAATTTCACCAAGAAAATCCCCAAACACCCACATTTCAGATTTTGGGTAGGATGAAAATACTCCAAATGAAAAACTAATCAGACCAAATTAAAGAGAAAGATGAGGGGATTAAGTTGTATAACTATTACCTTGGCCAAATCTTGCTCCAAATATGAGAAAATGTGGAATTAAGCCAAGAACCCTAGCCTCTTCTTCTCACCTCCGAATTTCTCTTGTATTTTTGTGTTTTGCTGAATGGGAAAGTGGCTGGTCAACTTTTAGGGTTTTAGGTGGGTTTAAGTTGGGTCAAGGGGCTGGGTCATGGGTTGCTCCAAGTCCAAATCCAATTGGGTTTCAGATTTTGCTTATTAGGCCAGTTTTCAATTATTGGGCTGCAGAATTTCATTGGCCAGTTTTTATACATTGGGTTGCTGAAGTTTAATGGTGTTTGGGCCTAATTTGAAGGGCTCAAGGGCTTGGGTCTGCACAAGAGTAATTGAGCCTCCATTAGCCTCTTATCATAATTCATTAATTTGGGCCTAGATGTAAATCTCTATCCTAAATGATTTTCAAACCCATGCTAATAATTTATCTCTTTAAAAATTTCCATTCACTTAACTTGCCCAATCATCCCATATTAATTATCCTTAATTAATCTAAATTTATGATTAACACCTTAATTAATCTCGGGGTGTTACATAAACCCTTTCCTTTGTTTTAAAAAAATTACATGCTCATCCTCTAAAATTAAAAAAAAAAAACAACAACTAAATGAACCTCTCTTTCGATAAAAGTAAGCTATAATTACATTTATTTTAATCAAAATATTTTTATACTTGTTTCTTATATAATATAATAAATATTAAATTTGTATTTGACCAATATAAAATAATTATTTGTTAAAATTTATAATGAATTAAACCTATAGTTTTCAACACAATACATAACATTGAAATAAATTTTTAAAAAATTATTTTTGATAAGGTTTATTTTTTATGAAAAAAATCAATATATCTTTAAGTATATTTGAACATCTTTTAGTTTTAAGACACACACACACACACATTCACAATTACAAAAAAAGCTGTATAATTTAAATATCTTTCAAAAGAAAAAAAATTTATCCTCAAAATTATAAATTTTTCTTTTAGATTACAAAATAGAATAACATATCATATCAGATAAATTTAAAAATAATGGGGAGGCCCATATGATATGAAAATAAAAAATAAAAAAGATTAAAGCTTTTAATGCTCTCTGTCATTCAATTAATGATCATCTTATCTCACCGTCTCAAAACTCTCATTTAAACTCTTAATTAAAAATAATAATCACTGAATAATTCTCTATTAAAATTCCACTTTACCTGGTTTTTCCTTTCAAATAAAATTTGACCACGAGAGAATAACAAAAAACATGATTCCCTATTGATAAACCATTATCATTATGATTAATAAACACTGTGTCGAAAGAATTTACTTGAACACAAAACAAAAAGGATGTCAAACCCAAGCTATGCGTAGGCACTTCTTTTAAAAGTTAAAAGATTCAAATTTAAATGTCAACTATGAGCCAAATTAACCAAAGAAATTAAGAAAACCCATGCCATGCAAAGGTTAACTGTCAAATTGTAAAATTCTCTTTAGAAAAATCCATCAAGTCAAACAAATTGATGGTCACAACAAATATGAGTACCAAAAGTATACAAGTTTAAGAAAAAAAGATCAAAGAGAAATAACATTATTGTTGGAAAGATCATCAAAGTCATCAAATTTATTATCCGCAGCCCTTCTTAAAAGCCTTAGCAAACTCCCAATCGCCAAAATAGCCTTTGGATTCACATCATGGATAGCCCTCCCATACAAACATCTACACGCATCACTCGCTGCATCAAACAGCTCCTTCTCCTTGTTATTATTGGGACCCATCAAACAGTGTCCCAGATTCCTTAAAACTGGTTGCAACAACTCCCATGGTAGAGGAATCCTCCCCTCCTTCTTCTTCATTCTCTTCTCTTCCTCTGTTATTAACTTCTCTTCATCATCACCATTCACCTCGTCTTCCGTGTCTTCTTTGTCCTCGGTATGTTTACGTTCGGATTCAGACCCAAATTCCTTGTACATATCTCCATCTTGACCAGCCCAGATCTTACAGAACTCGCAGAGCTCCATTTTTGACTTAATTGGCATCTGGGAAATCTTGCTGTAGTATAATTCTAACGCCACGCCAACGATCCTTGCTCTCCGCGTCGACCGCACGGTGCCATGGGGCTCGAGGGAGGGGGATACGACGGCAAGGTTGAGACCGGTGGCATTGTTCTTGACAGGGGATTTGGATTCATGATAGACGCTTGGATGGGACAAGTCCGGGATCGTGACAGTGATGGCTTGGCCGCCGCGTGAAGTGGTCTCGTAGGCGTAGAGGGCTAAGAGGACGGCCTCGAAGCCGGCCTGGGGCTTGCGGTGGGCAATGCGAGAGAGGTAGATCCCGGTGACGACGGGGAGGAAGCGGAGGACGACGAGCTGGAGGTCGGGGACGCCAGATTGGAAGGTGTCGTAGAGCCAGCGGCAGAGGTTGTTGTCGCCAGAGCCGGAGTTTGGTTCCCGGAGGAGGGCGGAGATGCGGGAGGAGACGTTGGAGTCGTGGAGGAGAGAGAGAGCGGTGGCGGAGGAGGAGAGGGAGGGAGGGATGGAGGGGACGATGGAGGAGAGGGATTGGATGGCTGATTGGGCTTTGCGAGCGGCGTCCGGAGAGAGGGTGTCAGTGGTGTTGGTGACGGAGGAGGCAGCGGTGGCGGCTTCGTCGTCGGACATTGGACGCTTAGGAGAGAAAGGGAGCGTGTAATGAAATGGGGGGACGTTTCAAGATTCAAAGGGACGAATCCGAGATTTTCTGTGATGATAGGAGTGAGAGAAACACGTAAACGAGGGAGAGAAAATAGGATCGCAGTATATATATATATATATATATATATATAAAACCTTCCATAAAATATAATTGAAATTTTATAGATATACATATTTTTATTTTTAAAGTATATACATATTTCTTTGAAATAGAGTTATTTTATACTTTAGTTTAATTTTAATTTTTAATTAAAATATCTTCTATTTACTTAAATATATTTTTTTAACTAAAAAATTTTTTACATAAAAAAAAATTAAAATTAAATTAAAATATACAATAATTTTTTGTTTAAAAAGAAATTTATATATATTTATAAAAAGATATGTATGATTTAAAAAAATTTAATATATATATATATATATATAATTTACTCTAAATTTAAATCATTTTAGGCAACAACTACGTGATTTCCACATCTTTAATGTATGATGAAATTAATTTTACATGAAAATGGCCATTTTATTCTGAAATTCCACAAAACCTTGTCAGCTTGATCGTGCAAATAGGACTGTTAAAATGGGTCAACCCAATCTACTCGAATTGACCCACATGGGCTAGCAGCTCTAAAGGAGCTATTAGCCCGTTTCAATTTTTCAACAGGTTACAGCCCGGTTCATTTCAAGGTAAAGCTACGTGGATTGACCCGCCTAAACCCATACAAAATTAGAAAAATAAAAATATTATAAAATAATATTTCTATTAAAAAATAAAAGAAAATAATATTTCTCTAAAAAAAAAAAAAGTTAAATTTATATTTCTGTCATTACCTAAATTATATTTATTAACTAAATTGAATTGATATCAAGAGATATCTATAGATTTTAAGTCCTACTAAATCCATTGTATCAGAGAGGACGTGGGATGCCAGGGAATGGATAACCCATTCCATTGTTTTGAACAGTTTAATGAATATGTAATAACGCCCTCTAGTCATTGCTTAAACGTTGCATTGTGATTAATGGGAGTTGAATGGTAATATATTTTTATGCAATTGAAATTAAGAAAGGTAGAGTGAATTAAAATCATTAATGGGAGTTGAAGGGTAATAATATTTTCAATATTATCTTTATGAATTGAAATTGAAAATAGAAGGAAAAAGTAGATTAAGTGAGTTAAAACAAGACATGAGATTAGCTCTACATTCAAAAAAAAAAAAGAAAAAGAAAAAGAAGATACTAGTAAACTAAAAAAAAAATAAAATAAAACAAAGACAAGAAGTGATGGCAAAAATTCTCTAAATTTGAGGATTTTTACAGTGACTGTTTCATTTAGGAACCAATATTTGAGCGCTTTTTTTTCTTGTGACATGAGGACAGAAAGAAAATCTCCTCAATGCTAGTTTATAGATGGGGATTGGGATTATATTACTCGACTTGTGGGTCCTGTTCTCATTAAATTATAAAAGTCTCATTTATATTTATATATGAATGTATTCAATTTAAATGTCCTCTTTAGTAAGGTCTCTTATATTGATAGTATATTTTAATTTAAAAGATAAAAATAAATCTCAAAAATATTCTCATATTAGAATTTAGAAGCTCAGTAATAAAAAAAATATAAAATTTGAGTAGATGAAAATAAGTATGATAAAAAATGATTATTTTATCTTTATTTTTAAGATGGTGATTTGATAAATAGAATAACAAGTATAAAGATATAATAGATATTATATAAATTATATAAAAAAAAATATTTTCCTGACGCATCGCATCAAACAAAGTCTTAGATTCACTTACTTTTATTTTAAAGATATGACTATAAACATCTATTGCTATGATACTGCAAGGTCCTTATAGGCAAGGACGGGGAATAAGGATAGGAGAAAAATTTTCCTAATGGGGATTGAGGATGGAAAAAATAATTGACAGTGAGAATGAAAAGTGGAAAAGCACTCTTCACTCCCGTCTTGCACGATTGCCATTCCTAAATACATGTGAGCTAACCTATACCAAATCCCTTACAATTTGAAGGAGTTTAAAAATATAAGGTTTTGTGAACGGAGCACAAGTTGGAACATAATCTATTCTAACTTAATAGTTTTTAAACATCCAAACAGTTATTAAGATACTTAACCCACCCTTTTCCCAAATTTAACTCATCCTTCCAATCAAGCACTAAATGTTTTGAGATATAATTAATATTATAGTGTATTAAAAGTACTTAATACAATTTCTAAACTCTCATGAGAACACGCAGTTGAATAACTTTTTTTTTTTAAAGTGCACTAACCTTTCTTAAGGTTTGCTTGAATTACGTTTGATATTCTTTTTGTTCTGAAAGTTACACTTAATTCTCTTTGAATTTAATTTTTGTCAATAAAGTCAACTTTCTATGCAATAGCTTTTTTTAAAAAAAATTACTTAATTATTTTTATCATCATACTAATAATAAAATTGTTGTCTCATATTAGAATTTAACATTAATTAAATTGTCTTTATTGTCATGTTAAAAATAAAACTATTGTTTCATCTTTGTTTGAAAATAAACTTCTTTGACCCAAAAAGAAGAGGAATTCTATAATATATATCACAATGTTAAGAAAGTCAAGTGTAATTTTTTGAAAAATGAGGAGTATCCAAGTTTGACTTAGACAAATTTAAAAAATATTAGTATAATTTACGTTTTAAAAAAATAATTCCTTGATGAACATTATGTGTACATGAGGTTTTAAGTATTTAAATAATTATACACACACTGTAATTATATTTAATTTTTTTAGTAGATTTTACTTACCTTCTTGGAGGTTGGGTTAGATTAAATCTAATACTTTTACTGTTTAAAAATATCATCTTACTTTGTACATTAGATATATATATATATATATATATATATATTCCCATACTTTTTGCTTTAGGTCAATAAAATTAATTTTTACAAGAAATGTACTTCTTCCAAAAATAAGATTACTTAGGTTGCCTTTATTGTTATAATGAGAATAAAAATATAATCTCATTTTAGAACTTGACGTCACATTAACAGCTTTGGTCATACATTTTGATGAATAAGTATCATGTATCATACAAACTTAACATACAACAAAAAATGAGAATCTGAAAAAAAAAAACAATGCCTTGAAAATTTAGATTGAACTCATTTTACCTCAGGAATACATAGAAAAAAATTTATTTATAACATAAGTTAATAATATTTTTTTTATTAATTCGCATATTATGTATAGTGATAATTATGGGTGTACACAAACCTAGTTGACTTGACCAACTTGGTCATATCAGACCATGTTGGACTGGGCTAAAAAGAAAAAAAAAATTGTTTTGATTGGGTCAGACTAAGTCTTGGGTTCTATTGATGTCTAACCTAGCTTAATCTAGTATCTTTGTTTTTTTTTTTTCCTTCTCTTTATCTAGTAATACCAATACACAGAAATCATTTGGATTCTAAAGTCAAAACATTGACAGAGTTAATCACAAAAGCACTTTTATAATATTAGCATATAAAATTAAATAATTAAATTAAATAGTCCCTATCTTACTTGTACTACCATTTAGTGCCACCATTCAAGCAGCAAAAATTTCCATAAATTGAAAAAAATAAGCTGTTTAATATATTCATACTTTATATAATTTTATTGTTTTGTATAAACTTTAAAAATCAATACATTTTTTTAAAGAAGAGACTCAGGCTAGTAACTAGTCAGCCTAAATTAGGTTGGCCTGAATCTCGAGCCTTTAAAAAAGGCCCAATCGTAAAATTGAGTTGGGCCTTGAGTCTAACATAAACTTAACCCATTCTAACTCTGTGCATCCTTAATGGTGATTTTAAAAAAATGCTGAAATTAAAAAGAAGAAAAACACTTGCAACAAAAAAAAAACTAAATTTATATCATTATTGGAGAAGCAGCACCTAAAGTATCACCAAGCAGCCAATTTATTCCAATTGGAGGTTTAATGAAAAGTCTTCATACGTTTTAGACACTTCACTTTCCAAACAATTTTCTAGCTATTATCTCCATTTCTCATTTCCTTATTAAGTTAAGTGTGTGTTTGAATTAGAGTTATGCAAATTTAATTTTGGATTAACTTAATTTACAAATTTGATTTTGGTTAAAAGTAAGTCTGTATGATTGTGATTTATGTTTGGAAACTTCTATTTGAAAAGTGATTTTTACCATTAATGCAATTCATCCAATGTAAAAATTAGAGGAAAAATATGATTTTGGAAATTAAAAAAAGTCTAACACCAAACCAAAAGAGATGATCTGTAAGCAAACTCACATTTTGGTGTGCAAATGGACTTTTCAAACTTTTAAATGTCAAATCAAACACACCCTAACTTAGTAAGCCATACAAGTTTAACTATAGAAAATTCACCATTAAAGTTAACATTCCAATAGATAATATCATAATCAACATCCTCTCTTGAATTTTATTAAAAACTGGACCTATATGTAATTTTTTATATCCTTAATATCATATTCTCTAATAAAAATATGACGAATATATGATTATCTAATAATAACATAACATATATATAATTTAATTGAAAAACTATATAGTTGTTTGTAAAAATTATATACTTGTCATATTATTCTTGAAAAATTATATATTTGTCATATTTTAATAAAAAACCTAGTAAAGAATTGTATATAAATTTTTTCCTTAATAATCATATGATCAAGAGTGGCTCAGGGAGCAGTGAAGAGTAAGAGAGCTCTTAGAAAAATGATTTCTTCTTCTCAATGATGCTTAACACAAAGGAAGTAGGGTCTTATTTATACTGATTAGGAGCCTTCACTTGCAACAGAAAATTAAAAGGGATATATTAAATCTAAAGGGGAGTTACGGTTGTTACAACTCCATTATTAAGAGGGTTATAAGAGTTACAAATTCCATCATTAGGGAGGTTACAAGCCATAGTTATGCTTCAATTTCTTCCTTTTCATTCTCCCCAGGTTGGATGGAACTCGCCCTCAAGTTTAACTCATCATTATCATCAACGTACGGAGATAGGTTAGCAACATTGAAAGCGGAAGAGACTCTATAAGCACCAGGCATTTCTACCTTGTAAGCATTCTTGTTGATCTTTTGCATAATCTTAAATGGTCTATTAGCTCTAGGGGATAGCTTAGCATTTGGTTGCTTAAGAAAACGTTCTTTCCGCAAGTGTGTCCAAACCAAGTCTCCGACATTAAAGGTCTATTGTCGCCGATGCTTGTCACAGTGAGTCTTATATCTCAAGTTCTGCTTCTGGATTCATTCATGAACTTGCTCATGCAACCTTTTAATCTCCTTGGCCCTTTGATCTAATCAGAACTATATTATTGCTTATCAGTTGAAGGGGTCAAGTCTAATGGACTAAGAGGACGAATGCCATAAACAACTTTAAACGGGCACTTTCCAGTGGCTTGGTTGACTGAATTATTATAAGCAAATTCAATTTGAGCAAGGATAAGATCCCACTGCTTCAAGTTCTTCCCAACAAAGCTACGAAGAAGATTGCCAAGAACTCTATTTATAGCTTCAGTTCGTCTGTTTATCTGTGGATGACTAGCACTACTGAACCAGAGCTTAATTCCCATCTTTTTCCATAATGTTCACCAAAAGTGACTAAGGAACTTGACATCACGATCAGAGGTGATAGCCTTAGGAATTTCATGGAGTCATACAATCTCTTTGAAGTATAAATTTGCAACTTGGATGGCATCATTAGTCTTTTGGCATGGGATGAAATGTGCCATCTTTGAGAAACGATCTACAACAACCATGATGGAGTCTTTTTGTCTTTGTGTTCGTGGTAATCTAAGGACAAAGTCCATGCTCACAACCTCCCAAAGGGTTACTGGCACAAGAAGTGGCATGTATAATCCAGTATTTTGGCTTTTAGGCTTAGCCAAATGACAGGTTCGGTATCTCTGTATGTGTCTGTTAATGTCTCGTTCAAGCCTTGGCCAATAGAAATTTTTTTGACTAAGGCCAATGTTTTATCTCGGCCAAAGTGACTCGCCAATCCTCCATTGTGGGCTTCCTAGATAATTGCCTCTCACAAAGAACATTGAGGAATGCATAGGGCCTGTCCCCAAAATAGGAACCCTTTATGCCTATAGTATTTTTGGAAAGGTTGAGCTTCGGTGGTACTCCACGCTTCATGGAAATCAGGATCATCTTGGTACAACTCCTTAATAGTCTCAAAGCCAACAACTTTGGCCTGAATGGTAGATAGCAAAATATGTCAGCGGTTATGGGCATCAGCTACTGAATTCAAGATCCTAGCCTTATGTTTAAGCAAGAATGGATAAGTCTGTAAGGTCTCACTCTAAGTAGCATGTCTGCAGTTGATCTTCTGTTGGGAATTCAAGTGCTTAAGAGCCTCATGGTCAGAGTATAGGATGAATTCTTTATTCATTAAATAGTGGTTCCAGTGTTACAAAGCTTGAACAATGACATAGAACTCCTTATCATAAGTAGATATTTAAGCTTGACATCATTAAGTTTCTCACTGAAAAAGGCAATTGGATGAAACTCTTGGCTAAAAACAACACCAATTCCAGTGTTAAAGGCATTATAACTGACCTCGAACACCTGATCAAAATTAAGAAGGACTAATACTGGCGCTTCTGTCAGATGTTTCTTCAATTCTTCAAAACTTTTCTTAGTTTGCTCTGTCCACTGAAATTTGTCTCCTTTGATGCAATCTATGAGAGGTGTCGCAATGGAGCTAAAATTTCAAATAAACCTCTTGTAAAAAGAAGTTAAGCCATGAAAATGTCAGACTTCTTGGACAGATCTTAGGCTTGGCCAACTATTAATGG
This sequence comes from Erythrophleum fordii, assembly GCA_032878935.1. Lineage (NCBI taxonomy): Eukaryota > Viridiplantae > Streptophyta > Magnoliopsida > Fabales > Fabaceae > Erythrophleum > Erythrophleum fordii. The sequence continues at coordinate 30,344,821 of JAVQMF010000058.1, read as the reverse complement.
CTTCAATTTTGCTGGGGTGGACTCGAACATCCTCTACAGTGATGATATAGCCCAAAAAGACGACCTCATTGGTCAAGAATGTGCACTTTTTCATATTGGTATAAAGTTTCTATTCTTGCAGAGCTTATAAGACTTGCCATAGGTGCTCTAAATGCTCTTATTGACTTTTGCTGTAAATAAGAATATTGTCAAAGTAAACAACAACAAATTTAATAGTGAAAGGCTGAAGTACCTGATTCATTAGGCACATAAATGTGCTAAAGGCATTTGTCAACCCAAAAGGCATCATATTCCACTCATATAGGCCATCTCTTGTTTTGAAAGTGGTCTTCCATTCATCTCCTGGTCGAATTCTAATTTGATGATATCCACTATGAAGGTCAATCTTGGAAAAGGTAGTGGCACCATGCAACTGGTCTAACATGTCATTAAGTTGGGGTATCAGAAACCGATACTTGATAATGATCTTGTTGACTGCTCAACAATCTATACACATTCTCCAACTTCCATCCTTTTTAGGTATTAGAAGAACAGGTACAACATAAGGGCTAACACTTTCTCAGACCAAGCCTTTCTTCAATAATTCTTCAACTTGCTGTTGGACTTCAGCATGTTCTTGTGGACTCATTCTGTAAGCAGGCTTGTTAGGAATGACTGCTCTAGGAATAAAGTCAGTAGCGTTCTGAATATCTCGCATGGCTAGCAATCCAGGTGGAATCTCATCAGATATCATATCTAGAAATTCATCTAGTAGTGGTATAACTCCCGACAAAGTGGTAGATTCGTCGTTTACTTCAAGCATTAGAATAAAACCCATGGTTTGGGCTTCGGTCTTCGTCACCTTGAACTTCTCTTTGGCCATTAAACTCACTAATGGCTTGGGTTTCTTTTGGGCTCGACTATACTCGATGGGTGGTAATGGTGCTAATTTGATCTTCATATCGTCTTTAACAAATGAATAGGTATTTGCACGTCCATCATGCAAAGCACAACAATCATATTGCCAAGGTCTCCCTAAAAGAAGATAACAAGCATCCATGGGAACAACATCACACAAAGCTTCATCATAATATTTTTTTCCTAATAGAGAGAAGCAACAAGACATTGTTTGGAAACTTTTACTTCACTTCCCTTGTTAAGCCATTACAGCTTGTAAGGGTGCAGATGATTGTGAGTTGACAGTTTCAACTTCTCCACTATGTAGTTGGACACTATATTTTCATAGCTTTCATTGTCAATGATGATGTCACAAATTTTCCTTTGAGCAGTGCAACGGGTATGAAAGATATTGTGACATAGCCAAGGTTCTTCTTTCATTGGTGTTGCATGCAAACTTCGTCTAATCATTAGTGATTCTCCTTGATCGATGGTAACAAACTCTTTGTCATACACTGGCTCTCATTCATCAAATGCAGGCACTTCCTCTTTCTCTTCTTCAGATGCTTTATAAGTTGGCTCTTCTATAATGGTGACAACCCTATGGTTGGGGTAGTCTGCAGTGATGTGGCCAAACCCTTGGCACTTGAAACATTTGGATGCTTTAGAATTGGATTCTTTAGAGGCTTGCTTGAGAGCTAGGTTGCTGAAATTGTGCCTTGTGAGAATTGGGAAAACTCTTAAAGGAAGAACGTTGAAATGAAGGCCTTTTGGGCATCTGCTTCTTAACTCGAATCGCTAAACAGATTATGTCATCTAAAGTCCAATATTGCTAAAGCTGGACTTGATGGTTGATGTCAACATTCAATGCACCAAGGTAGCAGGCTATCGTCTGCTCCTCCTTTTTTTGGATATCACACTTCATCATAAGCTTTTCAAATTCTTTGGTAAACTCCTCTACAGATAAGGTCTTATGGCAAAGATTTTGCAGCTGGATAAAAGTATCTTGGTAATAATGATCTGGAAGTATCTTGGTAATAATGATCTGGTAGGAACTTTTAGGTTAATTCATGGCGCATCTTCTCCCATGTCTGAATCTTGCGTTTTCCTTCTTATTCTTATTTTCTCTTAAGGTTCTCCCACCATATGGAGGCATGCTTCTTGAGTTTGATGGCGACTAACTTCACTTGTTGATCCTCCAATACCTCCTTGTATTCAAAGACTTATTTGACAGTTTGAAGCCAGTCTACGAACTCATCTGGCTGAAGCTTCCCTTCAAAGTCTGGGATCTCTAATTTGATATCACTACTCTGGAAGGTTGGTCTCTGTGGGCTGCGATTTGCAGAACCACTACTGTAGGTGTCAGCTTCTCTTGCTTCTTGTTGTGCATCTAACTGCACTCATTAGACATGTACCAGTTCCTGTAGCAGTTGTACTTGACGTCTCAACTCTTCAATTTCAACTTCATGCATAGATTGGTGTCTTAGAGGCATTTTGGGAAGTTATGGACTAAATTGCAACTTCAAAAAGTTGAGGGGTGAAAGTAAAAAGTTTTAAAGAGATAAGGGTGGAACTATAATTTCTTAAAAGTTAAGGGCATAAGTGTAATTTCAAAAAGTTTAGGGCTAAAAATGTAATTTTAGAAAGATTAAGGGTCAAAATGAAATTTTGTAAAAAATGACGTTAAAGTGGAATTATGAAAAAAATATTAAGGCCAAAATGGAATTATAGAAAAATTTTGGGGTCAAAGTGTAATTTTGTCAAAATTTCACTAACTGAGTAGATGACGTGCAAGAAGGTACACGTGGCAAGTTCTGAATGGATGACATATTGCTGATTGGACATTTCAGAGCTTGTGTGGTAGATGACGTAGCAGTATGAACTAGCGTTACTGACATGGCGACCTTTTGACATATGGCAAGTGTTGAATGGATGATGTGTCGATGGCTTGCACGTGGCAGATGATGTGGTCGTCTTCAACCTTCAGTAGGCGTGTGGACGCGAGTGGCCGGCGCGTGTTCTTCAAGCGATGGCGCGTGTTAGCGCATAATGTAACATCTTATATTTTTAGCTGATTCCATCACATTTCCATGCTTTACATCATACATTCCATGAAGGAGTAAGAAAAAAGGGAAAAATAATATATTTTCTAGCATTGCGTCATGTATAAAAATTTTATTTAGTGTCACGTGGACCATGTGAGCTCATACATCACATTCTCATATTTAATTAAATAAATACAACTCATTTGCACCATCAAAAGTGGCTTACATCTCGTGGAAACCAAAAGGGAGTATAAAATACATAAATATATATATATATATATATATATATTTTTTTTTTTTTTCGGTCAGATTTTTTTTATTTTTGTTATAAACTTAGAAAAATCATAACTAATTCTAGAAAAATTGAAATCATGCATTCTTGACCACTATGAAAAGTTATACATGTCTAATTTATGCTAAAAATACGGCCAGACCATGAAATACAACACAAAAGATGTTTGACATTCAAAATAGTCTAGAGGTCTGGTAGTTCACTATTGCTGTCACAGAATTCTACAGAAAATTTTAAAAATATCCAATTAATTCCAAAAAAATCCAATGTATATAAATGATACTAATTTGAAAAGTTATGGATGTTAACTAAAGGAAAAAAATAACTCTAGACTAACTTAGGCATGCCTAGACCTCGAAACCTAATCAAATAATACCTGAGGTCATGCGGAGCACTTGGTACTGGATAGAATTTTTGAAAATTCATAACTCCCTCTCTAGACCTTCAAATGAGGTTCTTCTAGTTGACATAAGTCATTGGGAGTGTCTAGTTTCTTTATATAAATTTTTATGATAATTGGATATCATTTGAGTTATGTGTGATAGATTTTATTTTCAGACTAAGTGAACAATGCATCAGACCAAAATAAGCATTTTTGTTAACTTTAAAAATTCATCAAATATTCTCTAAACCTTTAAAAATTTTAATATTTAGCTTTTCAAAAATCTCTCAATAATCTCTAATTGCATACCAAATATCAGATCAAGAAAAGCTTATTTGGACAAAAAGTGACATAGGGTTCCAAATTAGTTTATTCTTAGTTCATACAAGACACCAAAAGGTCTAAATGGCTTTCCTTAGAGTTTGGCATCTCTTGGACAAGTTTAAAAGTATAAATAAGACTTGTGTGAGCTGAAACAATAGTTTTAAACCTCATACATATCATTTTGGCTACTCCACTCCCATTTATATACATACTTTCATAATGTAAACTTGCCACTTTATAACCAAAATGTGCATATCCATACATATAACTTTAACTCTCATTCATACATAATATATTAGTATAATTACATATGCTTATGAGGTCATAGCCCATATACAACAATGGATTTAATCATTTGCTACTTGTGTGGCCTTAAAGAAACAAAATTCATATTCTTGAATGTCATACTCTCATCTTCAAGGTGGTTAGTTTCCATTATCTTGCCCCCTTGGTCCACCTAGCATGTTAGATTATTGGAAAGGAGGGAATGAGATTCAAAGAATCCCAATAGCTCATCTCCCATTCAAACATGTATAAAGAATGTAATACAACCTTAAAATGCATGCATGGCATGCTAACACTTGACATGGTTAAATATGTATTCTTGGAATTTACACATAACATATTTAGATTTACCAAATGAATGGATTAGCCTTGCCCACTTTCTTTAAGGTTTTTGGACTTGCCTCACCTTTTTATTTTCAAAGGCCTTGAACTAAGCCTTACTCTTGGGAGACTTTCTCTTGGTTTCAACCACTTTTAAGGGCTCTTGGCTCATCCTTACCGAAGATAAAAGGTTTTTGGTCTCTCTACATTCAAGCAAACCAATGCAAACATTCTAAGCATTATTTGAACACATAATGCAATGTTATGGTTCCATGGAATAGGCATCATACTAAAACACAATTCATAGCTTAAAATACACATACACACAATCAAAGACAATGTAGACATTCATTCATGCATGGGAGAAAAGAGAGAGAGCTACCTTTACCACACAAACAGACTTTTGCTCTTGAAATTGGATCTCCTCCTACGGCTACACACTCACAACTAGGTGGGGCTTGTTTTCCTTGGCCTAATTATACAAAATAGGAACCAATTAGACTCTTGGAACCATTCTCAAAGCTACCTATCTATTTGGAACTCTAACTTTGTTTTATGGTTCAATTATGGTTCCTAATGGCACTTAATGGAGCAACATCCACTCTTTGAAGTATAGGCCCCATTCTTTCCTTTTTTATATGATTTTTGACTCCCTTTAAGCCTTTTAGAGTCATCATCCAATTAAAACCAAGAGCCTAAGTACATGTTGCTTCCTTAGATCACATTGTGGAACATAAAGCACCAACTTATTCTCTAAACTTCTTAAATTTTTTCTAAGGCTTCTTCTCACTTTCATTCATCATATATGACTCAAAAATGGGTTTGAAAAAATTTAAAACTCTCCCTAACTATGTTATCCTTACTTGGTTGAAATATAGAGCTTTAATAGGGTTTAATGGCTTCTTGATTTTTCCTTGATGGGGGAACCACTTAGAGAGGTTGTTAAGAGTTGTAGGAGTTCAAGGAAACACTTAAATAGCAAGGGAACTCATGGATTAAATTAGTTTTTATAATTCCCATAAGTGCTCTATACTTTTCTGACTTCTAGTTTAATGGATTTTCTGGAAATTTCTTGGTATCTTCCATTTTCCTTTAACTTAATCTCACTAATTCTTGATGGTTCTTGAACAAAAACCCTGCCTTCTCCTTAGGTCTATTTTGGTTGAAATTATACCAAGAAAGAGGCAACAATGAAGAAGCAATGAATCAAAGAGTTACCTTTAGTTTCCACTTGCTTCTAAGAGCTCTTTTCCTTGGTTTATGGCTTCCCAAAGATTTTGAACACTTACCCTCTCTACTAAACCAGAAACAACCCCCAAACCATCAATTAGGTTCATAAGAATAGGAGAGGAAGGGAGGTGAAAGGATTCCTTAAAGGAAGAACATAAAATTTCTAAGATTTCCTCACCTTTTATTAGCTTTTTCTCCCTCCAAGATGGCTTCCTCTTATGCGCCTAAGGGAGCTGAATATTTTTTGTTTTGAGGTAGTAAGAAGGTCAACCAAATAAAAAGGGAGAGAGGGTGTGAGAAAGAGAGAGTGTTCAAGAAGCTTCAAGGACATAAAGATTCTAAAAATTCCCATTTTGTCGTTTATTTTTGGCATTTTTGTTTTTAATTTGTTTTAGCTCCTTTTTAAGAACTGTCTTCTCCATTATGAAATTTAGGTTCCTAATTTAGTAAAATGCCTTTGAAATCACTCAAATCGGAACTAAAACCTTCCCAAACGAACCGGTTAAAGTTCAAGTCAACTGACGTTGGAAAACGTCCACCGGAGGGGTTTTAACTGTCCTAAGGCTTCCTATAATTTTCAGGGCCTCTGTGAACCCCAAAAAACTAAAAAATTTCATTTAAAAAGCCTTCCTATGTGTTTTTCAAAATTACACTTATTTACGAAAATTTCATTGGCCTTTCGACAAATTTTTGAATCACTATGGCCCTAGTTTCTGAGCAACTCAGGGCTCAAATCCTCATTTTTTATTATTTAAAATTTTATTCTAATTTCTGTTGGTCTTAAATAACTCATTCCGAGGGAGTTGCTTTGAAAACATATCCATTTTCGTCATTTAATGAAAACTGGACATTACACGTAAGGACATTTAACAGTAGAGGGTGATTCCTTTCCGGGAATTTCCAACCTCTTGAGCACAATGGCGATGTCTGTTTGGCTGAAAAATAACTGAAAATGGGAGTTTCAAAGGTGATAGTGCCCTCATTTGTCTACAACTGTGCGAACTTCAATTCCAGGCAGTTTTCCAGGTGGTTTTTTGTCTCTGGAACCTTGCTCTAATACTAAAACTAGCTCAAGGATCAGTGAAGAGTAAGAGAACTCTTAGGAAAATGATTTCTTCTTCTTAATGATGCTTAACACAAAGGAAGTAAGGTCTTATTTATATTGATTAGGAGCCTTCACTTGCAACAGAAAATTAAAAAGGATACATTAAATCTAAAGGGGAGTTACGGTTGTTACATCTCCATTATTAAGAGGGTTATGAGAGTTGTAAATTCCATTATTAGGGAGGTTACAAGCCATAGTTATGCTTTAGTTTCTTTCGTTTCAGAGAGGAAATTGCACAAGGCCTTAACCACAAGCTCATCAAATCTCTTCTCATCCTATTGATTAACAAAATTATTAACAGTAAGTTTTTTTTCTCTTGAGTCTAAAACTCCATTACCTACTTCCTAGTTATTGCCATGTAGTTATTCACCTTTCAACACTTGGCAACGAAGGCTGTTCTTATCCTAAATCAAACCTTAGGCTAATTTAAACTAAAACACTTCATTCATGATGCTTAACTTATGATAATACAACAAATCTTTATGCAAATAGATAAAATGTACATACTAATCCAATTAACACATTAAGAATATTGATAAAACATAGTGTATAGGACAAAATCAAAATAAGTTGTTGGAATAAGAATATGCTTATAATCAAAATGAAATAAACTTTATAGCCGAAAGGGTAATTATTAATAAATTTAAGAAACTAAACTGTGTAATACCAAAAATATTGGGAGATAAAGTCTAGATTAAACCTAGATTCATTGTAGGATATCTTTATTAGAAGATGGCTATTACAAAGAGGTAAGGAGGAGTAAGAGTTACAACTCACATTATCTAGAGATCTTGAAAGCCTATTAGAATACCTAAAATTAGGTTAACCAATAAAATCTTAACCAGTGTTAAATAGGATTACTAGTTTTAGATGGGTTGCAAGTTAAGACATGTTCCCTGGATGGGTTTATAGGATGAGTTTATAGATAGTCTAATCTATTATAGGCTGCTCATAATATAGATAAACTTAATCTATTTACATAGTTCTTAATACTAAATTAATTACATGATATTATTAAAATATAATATGGTAATTAATCTAATAATTAATTAATGCTAATCCATAAATCAATTAATTTTTTCAATAATTTTCCATTTATATAGCATTAATCAACTATTAGACCAAGTAAAAACATATGAACATAATATACCAAGAATATCAAATAATCAGTATACTTTGTAATCAAATTTAGATATGAAACAACAAACCAAGAACATCTAAGATAGAGAATACAATGTTAAAATGCTAACAAAGTTTGATAACTAAATTAAATGGAATAGCAAAAGAAATATGTCTAAAATACTTGGCTTATTCAAATGTCAAAATACATCAAAATGTCATTGAAAAATACAATTTAGACTCCCACTGAACTAATGCATCAACAAAAAATTTTTAATAATACCTAAAAATCACATATTTCTTAATGAGACTCCAATAGGTAAGCCTCTAGTTAATGGATTAGCTAGTATATTGTCTATAAAATATATAAAATTTGAGTATAAGATTCAAGAATCTTTTCTCTAGTGAAATAGAAACTTAATATTAAAAGTTAGTACAACTAGAACTCCTATGATTTTGAAAGAAGCATATAACAAAATTATTGTCATAATCAAATGGTCAAGATCCAAGAATATACATTCAATGATATGCATAACAAAAATTAATTTTCTTAACCATATAACCAAAAATAGCTCTACAGCAAGTGACATATTCTGTAAGTAAAACTAAGACAATTGTTGTGTCCAATTGTCACTTTTAAACAAAACAGCTCCTCTGGGTGTCATGAAATGTATAATGAGATTGAGGTAGCTGTTAGTGTCTACATGACACTTCTTATAATATCTGATCCTCTAAAAACGAGAGAAAACGCGAGAAACGTAACGTATGGTTTCTCCGTAAACGAACGAAATTCACCGGATACAAAAACAAGTCTCCCGAAATGACTTAGTTAAGGTCCTAAAAAATTTAAGAAGCATTCTAGACTTTTAAAAATAAGAATCCCAGGTTTAGACGGAAAGAAAAACAGAGCTAGGATGGTGAAACAATTTGTGACAAAAATTGATGAAATGTAATGGCATTTCTATAAATAAGTGTAACTTTTGGAAAAACACATAGGAGGGCTTTTCAAATGGAAAATTTGAGTTGCCTAAAGTTTTCAAAGGCCCCAAAAACCATGGGAAGTCCCGAGACTTGTAAAATTCCTCCGGTGTAGGTTTTCCAATGTCGGTAAGCCTAAACTTTGACGGATTTGTTCAGTAAGGTTTTAGCTCCAAATTGAGTGATTCCAAAGACATCTTATTAATTAGGAACCTAAATTTTATAATGGAAAAGACAGTTCTAAAAAAGGAGCTAAAACAAAATTGAAACAAAAATTGCCATTATGGAAGGATGAAATTAGAATTTTTGAAAAAGTGTGTTTCTAGAAGCTCCTACACACTTCTCCTTTTTTCTCCCCCTTTATTTGCACCACCTATTCTGCCCAAAAACTAGAGAAAACACCAACTCTCTTAAGCACACCATGGAGGAGAAGAAAGGAGGAAAGAAAGCAAGAAAAAAGTAAGGAATTTCATAGATTTTCATGCTCCTTCTCTTCCAAACTTGTTTCTCTCCTCTTAAGCTTTCTTCCCTATGGTTATATTGAAGATTTTGGATCTATTTTAAGGGAAGAATAGAGGGGAAATTTCGAAATTGAGGTGAGGAGGCTAAGAAAGGTGAAGAACAAGCAACAAAAACTAAGGAAATCAAGGTATTTTGCTATTCTTTCACTTAATCTTCTTCCTCCCTTCTCTTGTGAGCATTTCGACCTATATATGGCCAGCCTTAGGGAGTTGAGTTTTCAACTAAACCAAGGGTGAATCTTAAGAATTTGAGGAAGAAGAATAAGAATATGCAAAGAGAATAACAAACTAGCAATTAGATTTCAAGATAGCAAATCTAGAGTTTCAAGTGTTCCTTACAAAATCTGATTTTATATAATGATTCCTAGGTCTAAATGAATGTTTAAATGAGCTTCTAAGATCCCTAGAGGTTTCTCTATATGCATCCTCTATCAAGAAAACAAAGCAAACTTCCTTTGTGGCTAAATGATGCATAGGCTCAGCCAAGAGGGGATGAGACACCTAGGGAGAGTTTTAATTTGTTCCAAGCTTACTTTTGAGTCATGTATAATGGAGGAGGGTGAGAGGAAGCCTTGAAAAAATTTTAGAAATCATAAATAGTGAGATGGCCTTATATATTCCATAATATGGCTTAAAGAAGCAATACCTAGTTAGCCTCCTATAATTGATTGTGTGATGACTCTAAGAGGTTTAAATAGAGTTAAGAATCATAAAGAGATGGAGAGAATGGAGCCAAGATGATATTTTCCAAAGATTACTTCATTAGGTGCATTTTTGGAACTATAAAGGGGTTTATAGGCTAAGTTAGTGTTTAAGAAAGATGTGTGGCTTTAGAATTAATTCCATGAACCTAATTGGCTTCCATGAATTGTGTTTAGACTAAGAGAAACCAATCCCACACCTTTGTGTGTGAGAGGCTGAGGAAAGGAGCATTGATTTAAGGAGAAAAGTGTGTAGTTGCTTCCAAGGTAGCTCACTCCTTCTTCTCTCATGCATGATTGTATGTTTGGCTTGTCTTTAAATGTATGTATGTGTGTTTTAAGTCATAAAAAGTATTCTAGCATGATTTCATATGTCATGGTACCATGATGATATATTATGTTTTTAAATGATGTTTGTTATGCTTGTTTAAATTTGCTTGAGTGTAGTGAAGCCAAGAACCTTTAAGATTGATTAAGACCAAATAAAAAGTCTCTTAAGAGTAAGGTTGAGTCCAAGAATCTCTTAAAAAATCAGTGAGCTAAGTTCAAAATCCATAAGTGAATGGGTGAGGCTAATCCACTTAGTTGCCAAACCTATGTATGCTATGTATGACTTGTTTAAATGCCAATAATGCCTCTTGAATGATTGCACACTCTATGATGCTTATACATGCATTTTCAAGACTTACTTTGCATATATTATGTGTGATTAAACAGAAGATGAGTTATTGGGATTCTTTGAATCTCATTCCATCCTCTCCAATGATCTAATATGCTAGGTGGACCAAGTGGACAAGGTAATGAAAGTCAACCATCTTGAAGATGAGAGTCTAACATCAAAGTGCATTGATTTTGTTTCTTTAAAGCCATATAAGTAGCAAATATTGTAATCTAATATTGTGTATGATCCATGACCTTATAAATATGTGTAATTATGCTAATGTTTCATGTACAAATGAGAAATTATGTTATATGAATCTTATAATATTTTTTGAGTGTATAATGCCAAGACTAGCATAATGGAAAAGTGTGTATGACATGGGGTGAGAGTATGAGTTTCTGAATTCTAGATTTGTGCACCTTTGAGACAAGTTTAAAATGTCATTTTGGTGCAATCTCACATGTTTAAGTGGCCACACAAGCTTGGGAAGCAAATTTGGACCCTTTGATACCATTATGAAGCACAAAAATGACCAACATGGAACCCTATAGCACAAACTGACCAAATGGATGAATTTGCCCATGAAATTTTGCAAACATGTAGGGCTCATTAAGAGCTTTGGGAAGATAAAGTTTGGAAAAATTAGAGCTCTACAAAATTAATTATGAATTTTCAAAGTTCAGATTTTTGTTGTTGTCATGAGACATGTACTATTCATATAGTCAGTTTTGTGTTCTATGTCATCTAATAGACAAATGGTACCTAATGCTTGTAAAATTTTACACATATAAATTAGAGGTTTAAAGATTTTTGTGGCCACTAAGATCACTTCATTTGGAGGTCTGAGAAGAGAGTTATGAATTGTTGAAGTTACATATCAGTACCAGTAATGCCACTAGACCTTTAGTACTGTTCTATCATAATTTAGTCCCTTAATGGTCCTAGCATGATCTAGATACATTTTTACCTTAAATTTAACATCTTTAGCTTCTCATATTGACTGAGTTTTCATGATTTGGAATTTTTTAGAATTAGTTATGAATTTCTAAAATTTATGATAGTAAGCTATGATAGTAGCCCAGGCAACTGAGACCTTGGTTGCTTTTCGAATGTCAAACATCTTCTATATGATGTTTCATGGCCTGGATATATTTGTAGCACAAATTAGACATCTTTGACTTTCTATAATGGTAAATAATACATGATTTTGATTTTTCTAGAATTAGTTATGATTTTTCAAAATTTGTGACAGAAAAGTGAAGTTTTTGGCCGAGGCTACATCATGATGTTTTATATGTTCCTTACACTTGCACAAGTTCTACTCCACTTTTGGTGATGGAAATGAGTTGTATCTATGTAATTAAATATGAGAATGTGATACATGAGTCTATATGGCCCACGAGACTCTGAAGGAATAATTTTATCCGTGATAAAGTGCATGTACATTCATTGTTCTCATGCTACCTTTCTTGCTTTATTATGAAATGTATGGAATAAGACGTAAAATGGCATGAGGCAAGCTAGATAAATATGATATTACACTTCTCATAAAACAACTCCTCTAAAACATCAAAAGATATAGATATGAGTAGATTTTCAAGTCATTTACACAAATTGCATAATCTGAATATAAGAATGTCAATAATTACAAGTGGATCATATACATTTGAAGTCAACAAGTGATTATAGGTGCCCTGTAGGTACTAAGTGATTTTTCTAAGTAACTTTTCAAAAAATCTTAATTAGGATTACTTAAGTATATACTTAATACACTATTAATAGAAGTTATGTTTGGATGAGTGCAAATTTGAATAAACACAAAATTGCCAATAACAAAAGCAAGGAAGAAACACCTTCCGTTTTAATCTTCTCCACATAATATTGAAGACATTAAGATTTAGATAATTTCTTACCTACCTTAACAGGTGCACCACAAAAGGAAGAAGAATGCAAATTATATTTCTGAGACACTCAATCAACCAAAGTTCTTTGAAACAAACTTAAAGTATCATAAGACCTGTCTCGAAGGATTTGCATCCTAATAATATAAAAGGTCTTAACAACATTTTCATGTCAAAAGTGACAAGGAAGCAGGCCAAAAGTATATCATCAACATATATTACAAGAATAAAGAAGTATAGTTAATCTCTTCAAACTATATTGTTTTAAAATGCTTATAGCAAAATCAATAAAGGCTACATCCTTGCCATATTTTAGGTAGTAATGCCTAGAAGTTGCTTCAATCTATAGATGGATCATTTAATTTACCATTTTGCTAAAACCATACAAACAACCTCACAGAAGGTTCTACATAAAAAAGCAATCTAAACATCCATATGCTGGGGGTCTTAAAATGAAATTTAATTAATACTATGATTTTTCTAAAATTATCTTTGATGGACATTAGTGATAAGTCACATATAATCAAATCCTTCTCCCTAATTATAACCATTTTAATTAGTATGATTTTAAATCTTATAGTTCCTCTTATAACTCCATGGTAGGTTTTAAAGACCACTTATAGCTAATGGCTTTATAATTGATTATTAACTCTATAAATTATTATATTACTAATGCAGTGGAAGAAATGAAACTTACTTTATTCATCATTAAGAACATAAAAAATTGTTAAGTATTTATCCCCTTTTTAAGAGGTAAAAACTCCATTCACATAAAATCCTACCAAATGAAAAGTTTATGAGAAAAGTTGAGAACCTAGCAAGTTCTATCATAATGGATTTATGTGTTTAAAATTGAAAGGACACCATAGGATCCTAGTTTACACCAAAGGAACTTGCTTTTACTTACCTTTGAAAAAAAAACATTCAATAATTTCACTAAACCAAAAGAATATATATCAAAGCAATAAAAATTATTTATCATATTAAGATACTTAATTGTTCTTATAAGTCTTTACCATGGGCCCCATTTAGAGTTTTCACAAAATAATTGCACACACAATAGTTGGAATTGCAACAACATAGAAAAACTTGTATTATGTGTACAATATAATCATAAATAAAAGTTCGCTTTAAGATCTAGCCAATACAATTATAAATACAAAGTTGTTGTTTATCATGATCCTGCCTAAGTGTCTTGGATCAAAATAAATCAAGAGAATTCAATAGATGCTTATCTCAAGGATAACAAAACTAATGTCTTTAATACTTCTGTAGCAATAAGGTATAAGAAATATTAAAACATCAAATAAAATGTACCATATTACCAATAGAATAAGTTGATAATATTAAAAATATCTTTAATACAAAAGCTTTACACAATTAATTTTTTTAATGTTTATAGAAATTTTCATTTATCGTAATCTTGATATTATCAAAATTATACTAAATAATGTCACACACCAATAGGATATGTTCATTACTTGTATAACATATCCCATATAATCCAATAACCAAAGTTTTAAAGAAATAGATATTTATTATTGAGAGTTTGAACACAATTTATATGATTTATCAAAAAAGAATACTTTTTTGTTACAAAATTGCTAATGTGCCTCTTATAAGAATTTCACAATTTAATTATGAACTAAGATATTGTGAGACACTGAACATGTTAAAAAGTTACACAATTATAATATTATAGACGACTTTCAATTTTCACAAAATATATAAAGACTCCTTATAATAATAGATTACATTGACAATGTTACATTGATACGGCATATTCACTATAATGCAATTTATTCAACGATTATATAAACCAATAGAGGCATTACTACATATATGTAAATATATAAATATATATCAATTAAAAATAAAATACCTTGATCAAATTACTAAAAAAAATCCTATGATTAGCCCTAATATAGGAGAGTACATAACTACAAAATGTTAATAGGAAAAGTGATTATTACAACAAACAAAATCACTCAATCATGCTTAACAATAATTAACACCAATAATTATTCTTAACAATGGTGTACAAAGAGTGTGAGCATGCAAAACAAATGACATGATATTCAAATATGCATAATTGATAATTAATATTGTAAAATAAACTATGCATAACTATAAGTCATGTCAAACCAATAACTATTTTAATGAAATTTATCAAGACACCATCGTAGGTGAGTATATAATCATAAAGTATCAATTTTCAATTACCATAATTACCAAAATTGAATCCTAAAAAATCTGCATAAAAATTAGTCTTAAAATTTAATTTTAGCATAAATTACTATTGAAAGGGCATAAATCATCAAAATTATTTGACATACCAAAAATGCATGATCATTGAGAGTGTAAAAAAATACTTTGTACAAAGATGTATTTAAATTACATACAAATTTTTTTTGTCCCAAAATTCAAAGAGTAAACAACTCAAAATAAGTGTGGAATAATATGAAAAATAAAAAACACATATTTTAGCTAAAAAAAGAGGACGAAAATTCAAGACATAAGCCAAAGATGGACCAGTGAGGCCTAAGAAGTATGCCTCATGCGCCTATTGATGGGAGCGGGCATGGCCCAAGGTGCAAAATTGCATCTTCTTCCTCAGGAGCTCAAGTTCCATGCATTAATGGTGTTTTTAGTCATGGATGAGCTTGGGGAAGAACCACGTTTAACAATGTTAGCACCACCATAAATTGCATAAAAAACAAGATCCAAGCATTGATAGATCAAAAAATCATGGTTTAATAACCAAAATCGAAAGCCTAAAAAGACCCAGATCTAAAAACTTTCTTCTTTAGATTTGCAGAAGTTTGAGATTTAAATGTGATCAAGGAAGATTAATAGGTTTTGAAGCCTCTTGGTTTTCCCCCCCTTGATTTGCACAAATCTAAAGTTCTAATGCAATAACAAGTGGAGTCTAGATGGCATTACCATAATCTGAAGGTAATTTCCCACTCAAAATGGATAGAAAAAACTCATCCAAAAATACCAATACACAGATTCAGTTCTTAGGATGCAAGAAATTGGGTTATTCAAAGTTTTTAGTAATTTCTTAGATCTATTAACAACAAGAAAAGCATCATATTAAAGCTTACAATTAGAGAAACAAAATCTTTAATTTTAACACACATTCATGTGTGAAATAAAATTTCCCATAGACCCAAAAACTCATATGAACAATAGCATTCATAATTACAAATGAATAATGAATCACAAATGAAACTTTAGCTCTTATACTAATTGTTAAAAATATTGGAAGATAAAGCTTAAATTAAACTTGGATTTACCATAAAAGATTTCTATTAGAAGACGACTACCGCAAAAATGTGAAGATGAGAGCAAAAATTACAATATACATTACCTAGAAATTTTGATAGTCTATCAAAATACCCAAAATTATGTTTTACCAATCAAACTCCAACTAGTGTTAAATATGATTATTAGTTTTAAATGGGCTGCAAGTTGGGGTCTGATCTTTGAATGGGTTTATGAATAGGTTAGCTTATTTCAGGCTACCAATAATATGAATAAACTCAATCTATTTATATAGTATTTATTATTGAATTAATTATTTGATATTATTAAAATATAATCTACTAATTATTCTAATAATTAATTAATGCTAATTGATAATTCAGTTAATTTTTCAACTTGTATTTCTTTTTTATGCGTATAGACAAGGGTTCATGTCTTTGAGTTTTGTTTCAAAACTGAATCTCTTGAAAGCCTAAATTGATAAGGAAAATGACGTACATAACTTTTTTCTTTTGGCACAATGCCAAATAATGAAAAAAGAAACAGGTAAATAGGGTAATATTTGAACTTAGGTACGTTAGGATCCTTTAATATTTTATTAAAAAATTTATCATTTGAGCCAAGGTTTTTAAGCAAAAGGATGTATCTTTAAATTTTCCTATAATTAATATTATTTGAGTTCTTCTATGCAAAGCTTGAGTTCTCAAGAAGTCAATTTTTTTTTGCCAAATCAGGAAGTCAAAATTTTATTATTAAATTTCGTTGAGATTTATATAAATTTTTTATTACTGTATACGCAAATTTTGAGATGATTAATGGTGGAGAAGGTCGAACTTCCCATATTAAAATCCTACTTGTTCTCTCCTATTTTAGCCACTGCTAGTTAGTTTGTCATCCATGAATATTGTTTTTTATGAAGGCTTTTTCGGCAGAAGACGCATATATATATATATATATATATATATATATATATATATTGGTATATAAAAGAAAAAAACAAAGAGAAAGGCACAACACTGCACTAACGCGTAGAGAAAACCAGAGCTCAAATGCATATGCCATACATATTTGCTCGAATTGCAAGTTAGATATTATTATGAAATCCTCAAAAACCGAATTACCAACATGCATATATATATATATATATATTATATTATTATTTCTTGTGGAACAAGTATATATTCTACCAATTACAGCAAGAATATCTGCAAATATTATTCAAATTTTGTGCATAATTGATCTGTTTTTAGTTAACATTGATGAGAAAAGAAACTTTTCCTTTCGAAGAACTAGAAAATGTCAACGACAGCTTTGATTAAAAAAAAAAAAATCTAAATCAAATCGGCTTCATTTCTAGAATACCTTTTTTCTTGGTGCATTTAAATTAATCTTATTTCCACAAATTAAAATTACGATTCCCAATTCCAATGTTAATCATGTATTTTCGGCAAATCAAATCATTCATACAGTACTTTCTACCCATCATGCCAAGAAATTTAATCGGACCACAGGCTGTAAGAGATACTGCGCATTAAACATTATATAAAAAAAATTCATTAAATAATCAGTTTTTTTCTATAAAATAAATCAAACTTAAATTAACATATTAGAGATCATCATTATATGTACAATATTCTGCCAAATCTTTTTAGGAGCTCAAATTCAAGGATTTTTTTTAAAAACCCAAATCTACCAATTGTAACATCTATACCTACTAAAATCAAGATCCATCTAAATGTTCTATTCAAAAAAGAAGAAAAAGATATGTTTAAATGTCAAGTCAACTTCTCACCAAGCATTCTAGAAAAAGGCTCACATAGTCTCTTCACATTTTCTCCTAGTCCTATATATTTCCCTTGTTCCTCACTCATTTGAAATCTCCACTCTACTTTCTCTAGCTTGGCCTAGAATAAGAAATCTCTATAGAATTCTGAAAGCTCCTTTCATCACTCATCCCCCCACTCTCCTCTATCTATTGGGCTCTCATATCCTTTCTATTTCCCTTGTTTCAATTTCTACCAAATTTTCCTCTTGTTTGCCTTCCTCTTTTTATATATATATATATATATATTACACACACACACACACATCTGCAAGATTTGATTATTGTATTGCAGTTTGATTTTTATACTATAATGGGTCGCTTTTTTTGATTCAATTCTATGGCTTTTAGGTAAGATTTTGAGTGAAGAGGAGGCTAGGTAGAATAGTTCTGAAACCCTTAAGCTTGTCAGTGAAAGCCAGTGCCTTATGGAATTGGGAATTGGCCAACATGGGTAATAATATTGCTTTAGCAACTCCAAAATTTTTGGTTACATTTGTTTTATTTTTTCTTTACTTTTAAATTTATTAGTTTTTGGATCCTTTATTTGTTTTACTTACCAAAATTGTGTTATTAATTGAATTATTCTTAAAGGTCTTCTCATTATAGAAGAAGGTACAAGATCAGAGCGCCCTGCTGCAGTGAAGTTTTTGATTGCAGGCACTTTCACGATGAAGCGAGGGTTTATGTCCCTTTTGTTTTGTATTGTTTTTTCTTCTAAAATTGATCTTATACATTTTTATTCCCTAGATTTTCATTACTTTCTATTAAAATATAAGAAAATTATGTATGGTTTTTGAACAGAATGCCTTGGAGATCAATCCTCTTGATCGCCATGACCTTCCTCGACACGAAGTGGAAATGGTAGATTCTTTTGATCTCTAGTTTTGCTTTTTGATGTGTTTGCAATGCTTAATAAATTAGGGCTTGAGCTTTTTCTTCTTCTGTTGCCATCATTCCTACCTTCAATTATTAAGTTTATTTCGAGTTTATAATCAGCAAAAGAAAGAAGCTAAAGAGAAAAAAAATTTTAAACAATAGAAAATGCTATAACTAATTGTTGCTTTTGTTCAATATCTTTCTCTCAGGTCATATGCTCTTTATGTGGGACAGAACAAGAGGTAGATGTGATCTTAAATTTTTGTACATAATCTTAAGTCTAAACTTAAAATATGGTTCAAATAAAATAAATAAATAAATAAATGCGGACTTCATATTGTTTCTTTTAATTCATTCTATCAGGTTCATCAATGGTGCACCAATTGTGGGGTCTGCATGGGAAAGTTTTCTTGTTCTAAGTGCAAGTTTTTTGATGATGATGTAAGCCAACATCATTTGTTTTTTTGTCTTTTGGTTTGACTTGTGTACAATGGCCCTGGCCCAACTTTGTTTGCTTAGAGCCCATACTTGAGCTTATAAATTTAGATGAATAAACTGAAAAACAAGTTCTAAAATTATGCTATGAGCCCAAGTTGGACAAAGAGCTAAACCCAGTTTAGCAAGGCTAGGCTCAGACCAAGGAGGAGGAGGAGGAGGAGGAGGAGGAGAAGAGGAAGAAGATGATGATAAACTGAAATTGAAACCCAAATATTATGTCTATGTACTTTTGAAGTCCCAATGGGTTTGGCCAGAGCAGGCCCAAAATATAATCCTATTGGGCTTTTGCTTAAGCTTGAACTGGGGCGAGCCATGAACAAGTATCCTCTAGACTTAACCATATTTAGTATAGAAGTTATGTGTTATTCATTTATTTTGCAAATGATTTTCAGGTTGCTAGGACACCAATGCCTCATAACTCTGCAACAAGATGGTAAGTAGTAGGAACAAGGGTGATCATACTGGTATTTTGAGGCTTAATTTAAGCACCAAAAAAAAAAATATTCATTTAATCATATTTACCAATGCAATGTACATTTTGTTAGGTTTGGATCCTGTGCAATGACTGTGAGGAAGCATCAGAGGCTTATTACCATGTGCTAGGAATCGAGTGTCCTAAATGCAGTTCCCACAACGCAAGGAGAGCAAATCGGAGACAAGTGCAGTTGCTGAGTGAATTACCATATATAGCTTCAAGCTTCTCTGTCATGTTCAAACTTCTAATGAAGTGCTTGGAGGTCAAGAAAGGAGAAGGATTATTTATTACTTTTAAAATGGGGGATAGATAGTTTCATATATTTCCATAGATTTTAGAGATTGATTCATTAAGATTTCTCTTTTGTTATTTTCTTGCATATTTGAGCAGATTCTTTAAGTTTGTTGAAACTGGTAGTCCCGGTTTGGTTGGACATAATAAATTTTCCTGAAATCATTTAATATCATTCAAATTTGGATTCTAGTTATTAGTTGTCTCATTTGATTGCTTCTAGTAATTGATATCTTAGGAATGAAAAATAACGTACAAGCAAAAAGTATATCAAATGGTTGATATAACCCTCTCAACAAGACGCCGGTGCGACAGTAATTATTTTTAACGTTTGAAGAAAATGTGAATTTCTGGTGTATAATTTATGCTTTCGGTATTGCACAATATTTTCTGTGTAGAAAACAAGCAGTACAATGGCTTCTAAAATCATTTCCTAGCCATAAACAAGTGTAAATTATAAATTACACAAGATTTTTATGCTAATCAAATCATATGACAATACGAAAATTAAGGTGTTAAAAATTGTGTTGTTTCAAGAAGAATGTTTTAATAAATGATGTTAAATTGTCTTCACTAGTTCTATAAGAACTCTTTTATCATAAAGGCCATATTGTTCTCCTTAAGATATCCTGATCCCCATTGTCTTACTCTTCTAAAAAGGATACAAGACGTCTTTGTTGCTATTTCAAAGTACCTGCATGGAGGATGAAGAATTTCTAAAATAGATAGAGTGTGATACAAAGAGTAAGAGTTTATATAAAATTCACTCTCTATATTTTTACCTTTTTTTTTTCTCTCGATCTCTGTACTTCACAGGCATTTCACATTTTAAAAGACTAGAATTACAGAATTAGAACTAAAATATCATAAGGAAGCCTCCCGTCTTGAGGGCACATCTCTTGTTGTAGTTTTAGTGTGCGTGTATGTGTCAAAAAGAAATTTCACATTGTTCAAAATACGAAAAGTTGTAGTATATATATATTAAGATGAATAATTGAACAAGTAAATGAACTAAAAAGATAAGTGGATTTACACGAACAACAATAGGTTAACATAGTTGAAATTCATCGATTCTTTCTTTTGCGCTTGAGGATATACACAGTGTTAAACATTTTTTGGTAAAAATTATTTTTAAAATACAAAATTAATTTTGTTTAAAATAAGCCTATTAAAAATTCCTTATTTTTAATATTTTCAAATTTAAGGCTTTAAGGAGGATTTTATGAGTTTTAATTACATGTTTTCCTTTTATTAACTGGTTTTAATCCTAACATTCATAAACTGATTTTATTACCAGTCATTAAAACTCTCCAACGTTCACTTAGTTTGTGATCTGTAAAATAAAAGCCCATGCCCTTTGCATGTTCCAATGCACCTAGCTCTCGAGCTTTCCTTCTATTCTTCTTCTTCGTTCTTCTTTATTCTTTGTTGTTTTGTTTTCCTGTTCTTGCAAGAAAGGTTTTGTTTAACCCTGAGAAGTTGCTACATTCGTGATCATGTACGGTGAAATAACTTTTAAAAATAGTGTTCTTTGGTAAGACTCGAACCAATCTTTCTACCGTTGCTACCAACATCTCTCATAACACTTTATCTAATTCAATTGTAGGTTCTTTTTTGAAATCAATCTTTATTGTTATAAACCCTTTCTTTCCTTTCATTTTTGTGTTGCTTCCATGTGTACTCTTTAGTGTTTTTAAGCCTAAAATTCTTAAGGTCATGGGGCAAGGAAACATATAAAGAATGAAGAAATCGGAGATTTATGGATTTAAAAATGACATTAACAACATAATGATGTTTAAGAATCAGAAAATTATGGAGATGATGGTAGTGGTGGCTAAACCAAATATGAAAAGCAGTGTAGAGGCTTTAATAATGCTGGGAGCTCCATTTTCTTCGTCTCCAAGATAGCTGGAAGCGGCTTCCTCTGAAGGGCTTGGAATTGATCCTTCTTCTGTTGGTTGATCACCTGCAAATGGCAGTGAAAACAAAGACATTAACCTGGTTCAGATGGAAGTTCTTCAAATAGAAATTAATTGTATTTTTAAGGAAAAAAACCCTTAATTATAGATTTTAGGTGTTTATTGCCAATCATTCCCTTAAAAGCTTGATAAGTGAAGGTTCTTTATAGATCAACGTTATATGATTTTTTTCCATTAAAAAAAAAATCCTTCACATGTAAATGATTTGTTTCAATGGAAAACTTGATAACAGACATTTAATTAATTTCACGAGTCTTGTCTTTTTATTGGAATGGTATTATGGAGAACTTAACTTCTTGGGAGGTAGGCCCTCCCATCATTGTATCTCATCCAAATTTGTTTAAAATATGAATAAATCTTGAAGTGATTCAAAGACCGAAATTTCAACTCCCTGAAAAATTAAGCTGTAATTTTCTTTTTGGGGTAAAATATGAGCAGAGTACATTATAATCAGGAGTATTTAGTAATATTGAGTCATCTTATTCGTTCATTCTGCGATTACCTTTTCTTTTTTAATTCAAATTTATCTCCATTTATTTGTGCTAAAAGGTGATGTGAGAAGATTAACAAAAGCACAATGCAAGTAAATTTCCAAAACACTGAATAATTGGATTATTGACTTAAATTAATAGTTAAAGTGATTTCTAATCAAACACAAAAGAAGTCATTTTTTTCAACACTCCATTATCCATTATATTTAAATATGAATCATATTAATTACCTCCAAGTAGAGCAGTTGCATAAATTTACATGAGTAGCTCCATTTGAGTTTAATAAATTTAGAAAAGTTAAAAGTAGAGAAAAACTATCTATATCGCTAGGTGCATTAATCACTATAACACTTATTCATTTATCATTACACGTGGTGGGCCCGATCAAAAGAGTAGCATGTTATTGAAAAGAAATGGTTAAGAATAATGAGTAAAAGTACTTTATTAAAAGAAAAAAAAAAAGTAGCATGCGATATTTTATAAAAGAAAATAAATAAACGGATACTAAATCACATTAAATGGAATCCATATTTTTTATTTTTTTAAAATAATCTTGTAATATATAAATGTGAAATCTATTAACAATAATAAAATATTTTTATAAAAAGAATGTGAGTATTTGATTGATAAATGGGAAATTTTATAAAAAGAAATATCAAACCCATTTTGTATCATTTAATATCTTTCTATTAATATATATATATATATATATATAAATGACGTGACACATTCAAAATATATCAAAATTTTTGTGTTTCATAGACTTACTAGGTGACATGGAATCCTCACTTGATGGAGCCAGAGACACAGGGACTCCCGCAGCTGTAACACAGTGAAAATAAATAAATGTCTTTTTATACATGCAAGTAATTTTTCTGTCCAATACAATAATGATGAAAAGCACTATGCCCATTACTTAATGTTTGGACAGTTGCCAAAACTGAAAATTAATTATAACTCTTTTTTAATTCTCTAAAAGTTGATGTCTCTGTCATTTTTTTTACATTAAAGAAGGTAAAATTGAAATAAAATTGTACATTCTGCATGCTATGATATAAAAGGAAAAAAAAATATGAAACAGCGTGAAGAAAGTGTAAATTTATTTATATTTTATATAATTCTAAAAATAAGATTGATAATAATCGAACCTCTCACTACTTAATAGAGATTTTGATACTATTTTAATATCTCTTTCACTCAAAAGTTAGAAACAGTTAAGCTTCATTGAACACTATTAAGATTAAAATATCTTTCTCTTAACTTTAATATGAAATTTAATTTCCAGATTAAATTTTCCTACGTTTTGTCCTTTATAAAATGAATTTAAAAGGAAAGCGATCCTTTAATTATAGAAAATTTGATGATAACATGTATAACTGTTTTGGGCCATTAAAGTCAACAAACACCATTCCCTACAATTCCGCAGAGATAACTGGGTTCTTTTCCACTCCTTGGATGCCGGTCAGGAGAGAAAAGTAGGGGACATTTGATTTTCTGAAAATGATAGTCTCTTTGATCCAGTATATAAGATGTTTTTTAAAAATTTATTTAGTTCAAAATATAAGATATTATATATTTTTTTGTGTTAATTTTTAAAAATATTTTTTTTAAAAAAATTTAATTTAATTTTTTACTTTTTCTCTTTCTTATATAAATAAGAATAAAAATAAAAAAAGTGATAAATTTAAAAAGTTCAAAATGGTTAAATAATTTTATTAAATTGTGTAAAATAGTTAAAAGTATTTTGTAATATAGACCAAATGGAATATTTATATAGGATCTTTCTCTCTCTGATAATTTTTTATTCGTAATTCTTATGATGACTATTATAAAAACTTGAAGTAATAAGAAAAATTACAAAAATAGCATTACTTAAAAAAAAGGAAATTGCTAATAGAAAAATAAATTCATTCTTAAGATGGTGCATTCTGCACATACATCGATGTACGCCTAATTAAAAATAATTTTTTATAGAAAAAGACACCTTGATTATTGGATCTGCAAATATCAATTATTTACTAGTCTTTCTAGGATTCTTTTCATTCTTTAAAATATAACACTAAAACCAAATAACCAATCTTGATGAAAACTAGATTTGATTCCCAAAATCTGATAATTCTATCACGATTCTTGGACAGAACTAAGAACAAAAATGAAGACTCAGAGACTACTAAAGTGTACCTGAGCAGGTGGTAACAGTGGGAGCCGTAGACACCCCACAAACAGAAGGAAGATTGAGAGCTTTTTTGACATCAATGTTGATCCCAGTAGCTTCAGGATGGCCTAGCAGTTCACATAAGCATATGGGGTTGCTCTTCAATAGTCCTGCTATCTCTGGGCAGCACCCTTTGTCTGGTTTGGTGAGGTTACTTCCAGCTTTCACATAGGTCAGGCAATCTGATGTGTTTACTAAGGCTTTAAAGCAATCCCTAATCGCCGGTGCCGGAGGAGCCGGCGCCTTTGCTGATGTGCCGTGACATGCTGCTGTGAATGCCAAAACAGCAGCAATGGCTGCCATTCTGCAGCTGGTGATACTGATGGCCATTTGAATGTAATCAATCTGTTTGGTACTCTCTTTAGTGTCTATCTGTAGAGAGCAAGGTGAGGCTAAATGGGGTTAGTTTGGCCTTTTGGGCCTGTGGAAAATAGTTCAGTTAAACAGAGACTAAAAGGGACTCTCTATTCAGTTAAAAAATAAAGAAAGAAACGAAAAAAAAAGGAACTTTCTAAATTTTAGGGTATGTTGGGAGTTAGAACGGAAAGGACGGAAAAGAATTTAAAGAAAATGAATAAAAGAAGGGGAAAAAAGGAAAAAGAATACATATTGTCAAATAATAATTATTCTTTCTCTTGTTTAAAAATTTTTTTCTTTCAATTTTTTTTAATTTGAAGAACTTAAAGTCATAAAATTAAAAAAAAAAACTTGAGAGGAGAATTTAGAAAATTAGTTAAAAAAATCATTCATCATTTTTTGCTTTTAAAATATCTCAAACAGGAGTGAAGCTTGTATAAAACTTGTCCGTTTTTTTTTTTTAATTATCTTTCATCCAACAAGAATGAGGTTAGAGTCACATCCTTTACGCAATTTGCATTGCAGAAGCACTTCGTTGAATTTGTAAGAAGAAAAATTGATGATGCTAGTGGTTGAAATTAATAAAAGTAATGGGCAACTAATTCATTGTCTACGGTTTTAGCCCCTAAGGATCTGTAGTGAATCCTTTCTATCTAAGTTTCTCTACAGACTACAGACACATGCATTCTATTCTTCCAGTTTTTATTCCATTGAGGCGAGAGGGCATTCATGGAATGAAAAAGGGCATAGGAGAGTAGAGAAAACATGTTTGGTATGCAAGGTAACTTTTTCCTTCGAAAAAGTTAAAACTTTTAAACATGGGAAAGTGCAAAACTTCACATTTTTTTATGATAAATAATCTACTTTGAGGGAAAGCAATTATCCTTGTGTGTTTGAATTTCTGATAGTAGAAATAATTAAAATTAATTTTTTAAAATTAAAATATTATTATTTTATTATTATCAAAAATAAACAATTATTATTATTATTATTATTTTTTATTTTTATTGCTAATTAAAAATAATTATTTTATTATATTTTATAATTATTAACAATAAAAAATAATTAAGGATATTTTGGTCTTTCAATCTCTTTTTCATTCTATTTCAAATATAAAAAAAAATAAAAATATTCATATTTTTCTTCTATCATATAATTACATGGTTTTTAAAACCGGACCGGTCATTGAACCGGCTGAGGTACTGGTTTACGGTTCATTGGTCAGACCGTGGTCAGACCGTGGTCGGACCGGTGATTATTAAATATATATATTTTAATTATATATATATAATCTTATGTAATAAATAATTAGAAACTAATATAAATAAATTTTTTTAGGTTCAACATACTTAATATTCAAACATAAACAAATCAATATCTATTACAATATCCACAACACAAGTTAAACTTAAAGCATACAACTAACAGTCAATTATCATAATATTCATTAAGATTAAATCCATCAGATGCCAATTCATTATCATCTAAAAGAAGACAATCACTACGATCCTCATCATCATGTCCAACTCCAAAATCATCAATTGATTCTAAAAGTAGTTGGTCTGCAATATCCACTTCTTCAACACCTAATTATATAATAAATTAAAAATAAAATTATACACAAGAATAATACTTATATAACATCTAAATAATGAAAGAAAATTATATAAACCTTGTTCTCTTGATGATTCATCGACTATTGGAATTGCATTGTCTTCATAAATAAAATTCTCATTCTCAAGATCAACACTATGAAACTCAGAAGCTGCTTCTTCTTCAACTATCCAAAATTCAACATTGTCAATGGATTCATAATCAATAGGATCATAACTTTTCTTCTTGTATTGTGACCTAAAATAAAACATAAAAATATTAAATAGAGTTTCAATTATGCCAAACAGAATAAATAACAATTATCTATTGAGTATAATTATATACCTATTCTTCAAACGCAAGTTATAATTAACATAAACAAGATCACTTAGCCTTTGATGTTCAAGTCTATTTCTTTTCTTTGTATGAATGCGTTCAAAAAAACTCCAATTTCGCTCACATCCTGAAGAAGAAGATGTTTGGCCAAGAATACGAGTTGCTATATTTTTCAATGTTGGAGCACTACCACCATAATATGTCCACCACATATCTACATAAAATATATTACATTATATAACAAATCATAATTAATCCTTTAAAACATTAAAACAAAAAAAAAATTATAAATTGATACTTACAAGGTTGTATTGTCTTTGCTGTACTATAAGCTTGATCTCTACCAAAACTTCCTTCACGATCACGATACATTTGAACTTCTTCAATAGCTTTTGTAATGTTACCACAGAAGCATTTTATATCAAACAAATCAAGAACGCTTTGAATGACCCTATTCTTCTCACAAAATTTTTCATCATAAAAAAAAGCGGGATTCAAGAAGTAAGCTGCTGCATGAAGATTAAGCTTCAAGTGCTTATCCCATCGAGCCTTAATAATATCTGTGTAAGGCTTGTATAATTGTTTTCTGTTTCTAAACATCTCCTTTATTGCATTCTTTGCCCTTTGCATGCCTTCATAAACATAACCCAAAGAAGGCTTTTCATCTGCATCTACAATTCTTAATAATTTGATAATGGGAGCCACAAGTCTTACATAGAAATAACAATCACTCCAAAACTTATTATCTAGTATGATAGCACTAATAGCCTTTCCTGCTGTAGTCTTAGCTAATTTATGGCTAGTAAAGTGCTTATCTATAACCAAAGCTTGCAAATCATGCTTATGCTCATACAAACTCCTCAATGTGATGAAATTAGTGGCAAAACGAGTTATTCCTGGACGCACAATCTCTTTCCAACCATCTCTTTTCCGTAACCATGATAAAAAAATCATATGGTTGTACACAAAGATTGTTACCTTTGAAGCTTTTGCTGTAAGGTTTGTCACATTAGGCAAACTACCAATGTCTTTTAAAAGAAGATTCAAACAGTGAGCAGCACAAGGTGACCAGTAAATGTGTTCATATTTTTCATGTATCAACTTGCCAGCTGCTACATAATTGGCTGCATTATCAGTCACTACATGAACAACATTAGTAGGTCCAACCCACTCAATAACTTCAGAAAACATTTTAAATAATGACTTTGCATCCTTCACCACATCTGAAGCATCAATAGACTTCACAAATACTATACCTACAAGAAAATAAAGTAATACATTAAATCAAATATAAGAACAACAAACTACAAATTTTAACAATCATCCTTTAATAAATATTATACCTGCAGGAGAATAAACTAAAAAATTTATCAATGTTCTTTGTCTTTGGTCAGTCCAACCATCAGCCATAATTGTACATCCAGTTTTTGACCATTTAGCTCGATGACTTTCAACAAGTAGCTGACATTCTTTTTTACAATCTTGTAACAAATTGACCCTTGCTTCATGAAAAGAAGGGCCTCTAAACCCAGGTCCCATAGCAGCAATTGCATCCATAGCAGGTTGAAAGTAAGGAGAGTTTAATGCATTAAATGGAATGCAAGAATCATAAAGCCATTTAACAATTGCTAGCTTAGCTCTATGTTGTGCTTCATTACTAGATAATACACTTTTGAGACTTGGTTGGGATCCAGGAATTGTTCTTGGAGCGAAATAATTATCAACCTCCGCATTTTTTTTTCTTTTTCCTAAAGCAAGTAATTGCCTTTTGGATGGAGGTGGTTGAACTTCTTCAACTTCTGGTCCACCTTCAATTTCATCACCATATGATTCATTGAGATCCCCAGTTTGCTTCCTTTGTTGCACTTGTTTCAGGAACTCTATCATTCTATGGCGAATATCATGTGGAACTCTTTTGCAGGAGCTTATTTGACCCGGTATACCAGCAAGATGTTGTTTCATTCTGTTTATGCCTCCTCCTTTATATACTGATGAACAATGAAGGCAAGTATACACATTGGTTTTCCCTTCTTTCTTAAAAGCAAAATGCTCCCATGCAGGATCAGTCTTTACACGAAGTGACACAGAAGAGGCAGCTGTGGATTGTTTGTCTGATGATTGTGCATTATTACTACTAATTGTATTCGGGTTGTCAGCATTAACATTTGAAGCATTCAGAGCATCCATGCTTTCAATATGTAGCGCGCTATAAAAGAAGTAACTTCACAGTTTAAAACAATGTTAGAACTAGGCTAATAATGTATTAAAAAAATTCACTTACTATTGATTAAATTCTTGAATTATTACTATTCTGAATTCAATTCAAGAATATTATCTGATCAATCAGTATTGTACCAAACAGAAAAGGAAATGACAAGATTTAGATCAAGTTCTTTAGATTACGTGAAGGCAGCTGTGAATTTAACTCAACATTACTATCTCATTTATTAGTATTTTACCAAACATATTCTTTTTCTTTTTCTTCCATTTGTAAGCTTATAATCCCTCTTCAGAAATTATCACAGTAAAAAAGTCATCTTTGCTTTCTTTTTCTTCTTGAAAAACTTGCTTCAAATTTGTAAGCTTATAATCTGGAAGGACTCACACGCACATATATACGACATACCCTTTCAGAGACTGAAAATAATATTAGTTAGCTTTAAGAAGAATCCAAAGCATTTTAGTTACTTGTTTTTAAGGAACATTTAGAGCAACCAGACAATAGGCTAAGTGTCAGAAAACGTTGATTATTACCTCTAACACGATATATATGATAACAAATCACAGTCACAGCAAATACTTTTTGGACGAAGCTTCAAGATCACATGACTGCAAGTTTAGAAAATGCTGATTCAGAATTTGGAATTCCCAATCCATCACAGCAAATTCAGAAAACGCAGATTATTACCTCTAACACGATGACTGGAGGAAGATGATGCAAGGGTGGAAGACGATGCAAGGATGGAAGACGATGACCAGAGGAAGACGATAAGCAGAGGAAGATGATGACCGAAGGAAGATGATTTCTGGTCCAGCGGTGCAACGCGTGACTGCGACTGCGAAGATGACCGGAGAAGACGATTTCTGGTCCAGCGGTGGGACGCGTGACTGCGACTGTGAAGATGACCGGCAGAAGAAGCTTTCTGGTCCAGCGGCGTGACTGCGACAGCGAAGAGAAGGGAGGAAATCTTAGTCTGGATTGGGAATTCTGAATTTGCGAGTTTGCCTGAACCAGAAAGCCTAAACGTACGTTTTGAATTTTGATAGCTTCTGCATATTTTTTTTTTTTTTAAATGGAGTAAAACGACGTCATTTTGGATTAGCAGCATTTAAAAAAAAAAAAAAGTCCCAAACCGGTTGACCCGTTAAACCCACCGGTTTCACCGGTTTTATCCGGTTCATTACCGGTTCTACCGGTTTTTGACCGGTTCTATATAAATCCGGTTTTAAAGGTTAACCGGACCGGACTTGTGACCGGTTCCCGGTCCGACCGGTCAAACCGGCCGGTCCGGTCCGGTTTTTATTACATTGTATAATTATGAGACATAAGATTCCTTTCCATTTTCATTCTATTTCACATTCTTATTCCATAAAAAATCAATCCCTTATATACCAAACGAGGCTTAAGTGGCATGTGACTTGAAGGAGTATATGCAACTAAAGATAACTTTTATTCTCTATAAGATAGAATTCTGCATTATTAGATTCCACACGGTGAATAAATTAAGGGGAAATTTCCAACTTTGCACAACGCAAATTAAGGGTTATGAAGTGCTGTGTGGCCCATTATGAGTATGGAGCATATATATATAGTAGAGAAGTGGGGTCAATGATGTACAAAAAAAGTGGATGCCAATGTTAGAGATTCATAAAAATAATCTATTTTGTGCATTTCCTGACAGATGTATGAGAGATTTTATGATAAAGCGATTGAGATAAAAGATAAAACGTAATTATTAGCAAGGATAACAAGCTTAAGTACACTAAAAATGGAGGATAAAATGATATATGGTATTAAAGTGGAAAAGAAGATGCTTGTTAAGTGTCGTTATTGGGTTATAAGTATGAGTAAGGAAGTTTTACCATGGATAAAATTGGATTTTGAGAAGAGTGTATAAGTGAGAAGGGCTCATAAATTAATGCCTTAATATTTTAGATTCAAATATAATATTAAACTTATTTATATATATTCTTTTTCAAAGTTTAAAGATGAAGGAAATGCTGTTATATAATTGTGGACTATGTTTTATAATTAACTTTGTAATTTTTAAAGTGTTATACTTATGCTCTTAGTTAGAAAAATAAATGTATTCTCCTTAAAATTTATTTTGTAAACTCTTGTTTTTATATCATTTAGTACTTTTATGTATTATTTATCTGTCATGAAACAACTTAAGAAATAAAGAAGAGAGGATTTAGAGAAAATATAGAATAAGAAAAATGCTTCTTAAACTTTTATTTATTCCTCTCAATGCAAATGATATGTATATTTATAGGTACAAGTTTGTAATTTCAAAAGGTCACATATTAAATGTGAAATAATATATCATAAAGTAGGGTATAAAAGTGGGAAATAAATATCAAAAGAGTTACAAATTATTGAAAGAGATGGTCATCTACAAAAAGAATAGAATCATAATATACTTGTAATGAATTTGGAGGTTAAGAAATTAAATAGACATCCACAATAATGGATAAATTCATAACACTCCCCCTTAGATGTCCATTATATAAGAAATATGTCTCATTAAAACCTTACTAAAAAAAAACATAGTAAAAAAAATTTTAGTGAATAAAAAAGAGTATATCGTTCTTTGTATACTCCTCTTGTTCACAATATCACTATATATTTTTAAGTTGACACATCCCAATTTTATATACTAATCTTTCAAATGTTGAGGTTGGTAGTGCCCTGGTAAATAAGTCGGCTAGATTATCACTTGAACGAATTTGTTGAACATTAATATCATTATTCTTTTAAAGATCATGAGTAAAAAGAATTTTGGTGAAATATGTTTTATTTTATTTTTTTTGGTATATTTTTCTTTCAACTGAGCTATACATATCGCATTATCTTCATACAGTACAATCAAAATTTTCTTGCAAAAAGATAACCCACATACTTCTTAGATATGTTGAGTTATAGATCTCAACCAAATATATTCTTGACTTGTTTCATGAACTGCTATAATTTTTGCATGATTTGAGAAAGTGGGCGCAAGTGTTTGTTTGGTAAAATACCATGATACAACTGTATTTTCATCTATAAATATATAACTTGTTTGAGATCTAATTTTGTATTAATCAGATAAGTATCTAGCATCTGTATGTCCTAAGAGTTTTGATCTAAATCCATTTACATATAATAATCCTATATCAACAATACTTTAAAAATATCGAAAAACATATTTAAGTTCACGAGCGGGTTACTTCTATTATAATTATGATCACAGCTCCAAGGCAGTAAAATTTAAAGTATAAGACTTATTTATAATTATTTCTTCAAATTCAATACCTCCATTCACAGGAACTGTGTATCAGGCTAGTTATTTAGAGCTAACAAGATAAACTATAATGGATTAATAAAAAAGTGCATTATCGTTGACGCTGGCCTTTGTTTCATCGACTTCTATCTCTATTTCAACATCTTCTTCATCCTTCGCATAGATTTGGTCAGTTTTGTTTGCCGACTATTCCTCTTCATCTTCCGGTAGTTAGTTTATTTAAGTCCAACTGATTATGAGATGCTGCGTTCTCTGAACCCATGCTGAAGTCTGCTAATGGACCTTCACTAACGTCAGTGATCGAATGCATGAAAGAGACATTCAAGTCTATGTGAAGTGGCATTTCAATCACTAATGGGCCTTTTGTTAGGCTCCTCGTTTATAATTGTTACGAATGGGTGTTTGTTCATGGCATTTCAGTTTAAATCTTTATTTTAATTCCAAATACACCTGTCACATTTTTAGCCTTAAAAAATTGGTGGGAAAACATATTTTTTCTTAGCAAATTTCATGTTGAAAAATTAATACTGTTTGGATTCAAAAAAACTGAAAGAAAAAAATGGAGAAGTCATTAAAATTAATATAATTTACTAAGGATGGAGGTAGACTCTTTAATTAGGGACAAATATAAAAAAAAATTGTGCTTTGATACAAATTCAATTAATTAAATTATCTTTAATTAATTTTTTTAATATCTATGAAGTAGGTATTAATAATTTATATTTGAGATTAAAGGAAATATATTATAGCACTTGGCTCATTAATATTTGATACGGAAGTTTTAAGATGATTTCTATCCAGTGGTGGAGCCGTGTTTGGGAGAGGGGAAGTATATGCCCTTCTAGATTTTGCAAAATTGTATGCGTATAATATTAAAAATTTGATATTATACTTTTACATCTTTTAAAAATTTGATCTTATTAGATTCACAGAATTCATAGAATACTTACATATATTTTTTATTATTTGATATTTTAAATTAAACCCACTAAATCCACACATGTATTTTTCTTTTTCTCTTTTTTTTTTTTCATTTCATTCTCTTTTTTCCATTTTCTCCTTATCTTTATTCCTTTTTTTTTTTTTTTGCCATTTTCCCTTCCCTTTCCTTTTTTTTTTTTTCCTTCAAACTATCCTTAACTTGCTAGACTTTATACAGTGATTCTTTTCTTTTTCCCTATTGCACCATATCTAATATTTCTTTTAATTTTTAATTTATATTTAATCAATGTATACTTTTGATACACTTTTATAATTAATTAATAGTTTTATAGTAATTGAATAGAATATAATTAAGTTCAAATATTTATACATTATTTTCAGTTTGACCAACAATTATATTTAAAAATAGTGTAAAACTTTTTGAAATATTATTAGATAAAATAGTTTTTATTGTGCTTTGTAAATATATATATATATATATATATATATTTGTAAATTGATAGCCTGAAATTTTTATATTTTGTTAGACAAAATTTTTTTTCCTTCAAAATATTATTCTGCTATCCATAGAATTATTATGATATTGTTAATGATAATTTATTTATTTTTGATGTATCATGGTTATGCATTATTTCACTATTGAGTAAATATAAGACTATGCCCTCATATGTAGATAATAAAATTGTTGATATTAATATCAAAAGTAATTCTTTGTATATCATTTATTTAAATTTAAATTTGTTTCTCCATTTAGGAAGAAGAAAGTTAGGTAATTATTAATGAGTTAATTTTATTTAGTTTAATTTAAAAGTTTGAAGGAAAGTATTTTATTTAAATAGTATATTATAAAAATAAATTTTTTAAACAAAAAAAATGATATATAATTTTCTTTTTTAACCCTCCTTAATTCATTGTCCTGCTCCACCCTTGCTTACATAAAAAAGTTTCCAAAAAGCAAAAATCGCAAAGAACATGTTTGTTAACAGATCGGAAAGATCCACTCACTGGCTAGAAATTTTGAAAAAAGATGAGTGTTGGTAGGTGCAATCCCTTAGCGTGGTTGAATCCTTTTCTTAAAAACAACAACTTCCGCAATTGTAATCCTTTAAACGAGAGTGTCTTGAAGTTCAACACGCATGGAGGCAAAACGTAACCCGTTTAGAAAAACGAAGAAGCCTCTAATTTTAAATATAAAATAATTGTAGACAAAAAATATAAAAAAATTTATTTAAAGACCCTAATTTTATTCAAATATTATTAAAAATTTTAAATATTAAATTTTTTTGAATAATCAAAAACTAAAATTATTATTAGCATTTTCTAAGACTATTATTTATGCTCCCACAAATTATAATTTGGTTTTTTTGATATTAGAAAGTTATTTTTAGTTAGGGATAGTAATAAATTTAAAATACACTTGTAATTTCAGAAAGTCTGAGTGGTGGTTTTAAAAAATAATAATAATAATTTTAATTTTTAATCTTTAAAGAAATTTAATTTTTAAAATCTTTTAATATTATTTTCATAAAGTTAAAATTCTTATCTGAATTTTTTTTAAATAGTAATAGTTAAAGAACGATTTCGAAGAAAAAAAAAGTAGATTCAGACCGAATTCGAGACGTGACAAGTCGAGTATATTTTAAGAATATTTGATGAGTGAAGTTAGGAGGATAAAATATTGAAATTTGTGGTTTAAGGAGTATAAGGGTTAGAAGGCCAAATTAAAGTTGGTGTTAGAGCTCGACACTGTCCAGCAATTTGGAAAACTCCTAGGAGAAAAGATGAAAGTTTAAGTCAAGAAATTTGGTTGCATAAAAAACTAAAAAATACAAATATATATATATATATATATATATATATATTATATATATATATATATAAGTTAAAATTAGTGTCTAAAAATCAATTCGTTTTATGATATCTTATATTTTTATTATTTTTTTAAAAATTTCTTTTCAATTGTATGATCCTTGATATATGTTCTTTTCAAAATTTTTATTATTTATAATAATTGAGAGAGTAAAGTGTTATAATTTAAAATTTAAATCCCGAAATTATTATTAAACTAGAGCTCACAATTGTTATATGTAATTTTTTTTTTTGGAAAAAAATATGCTAAGGAAATTCTTTAGCATGAAGTCGCTTATTTCACACCTATGTTAAGAGAAGTAATAATGGGAAACTTGACTCACTTGAAGCAATATTATATAAAGTAAAAAGAGAAAAAGAAAGAGAACAGTGAAGCCCGCCTCTATCTATGAAGCCCACACAAATAAATCTTGTCTTTCTTTCTTTCGTTTTATTTCACTTAAAGTTGGTTACGTGATAAGTTACAAATCCAATTAAGTTACAGCATAGGGAGTGTGTGTTAGAGCTTAGACAAAGAGGGGGACAAAGAACGAAAAGAAGGGAATATTTTAGGGATGACGATGACTACCTTTCGATAATGGTTACGATTCACACGAAAAATGTAGTGAGAAATGAATATAAATAATAATTATGGATCGAAATGTGTGTATGACAATACATTGATTTAGTATTCTATAATTTTCATGTCGACATGACAGGTTGTAAGATTGTATAATATTTGCAACGGGTATAATAAAACCAAATCGACTAGAAATTTGAACTGCCTAACATATTAATAAATAACTTACTATTATCTATGGCACATACTTTAAATCTCATACTTGTTATGTATGTGTATCAACACCTCTTCCTTCGCTGAAGTTTTCACTTGTGCTTAGCCGTTTGGGTGCCCTAATTTTCTTGTGTTTGGATTGTTCCTTCCGGTTTTCTCTTCGTTAATTGCTTCTGTTATTCTACAAATTAAAAAAAAAAAAAAAGAAATTAAAAAAAACGAAAAAACAAAAAAGGAGGTTGCGAAGGCATCATCTAACAGAGTTGAAATCTCCGAAAAAGTGGTATGTATACACTCTGAATGAGTTTCTTTTCCTTGTGTTTAAATTGCTATTTGTCATTTGTTTTATATTCAGTTTGCACTTTCCTTCTTGTTCCTGACTTATACCATTATTAAAGTATTGAGACTTATAGATAATAACTCTAGTTTTCTTGCATTTGGATTTCTCTTCGTTAATTGCTTTTGTTCTTCCCCAAGTTTCAAAAAAAATTCCCCAGAAAAAAAAAAACAACAACAAAAACAGAAGGCTTCCCCGTCAAAGGCATCATCGAACAGAGTTGAAATCTTCGAAAAAGTGGTAAGTATACATTTTGAATGGGTTTCTTTTCCTTGTGTTTACATTGCTATTTGCCATATGATTTATATTTAGTTTGCACTTTCAGCTTCTTTTTCATGACTTATACCATCATTAAAGTATTGAGAGTTATAGATAATAAATCCTCTAACTAAGTACGGTACCTTAAATCTTGTCAAATCAACAGAGTTTTTGTTTGTTTTAGTCAGTTGTCAGCAAATGGCATCAATTTAGACCATTTTCGGTGGCTTAAAATTACTTATCTTTAGTTATACATAGCTTAAAATGAGTTAGTTGTACCTAAAATACTATCTGGTCTTAGAGCTTTTAGATCAAATCACAAAAATAGAAGGCTAGCCAGTTAATAGACAAAGACTTGTTCGCCAGTGATGGAGAAAATGATATTATTTTAGGAATGGACAAAATGGTAGCTAAAGTGAAGAATAATATTGGGAAAAAAAAGACTAGAACAAAAAATTAAAAGAAATTATGAAAAATGATATCTTCTTAGAGCATCAACTAAAACATAAAGATTGATGGTGAAGACATGAGAAAGGACGAGTTGAAATTTTCAAAAAAGGATTACTTCGAGAGCAAAAGGAGGGCAAAATTAGATGAAACCTCTAGGCTCTAGCTAGGTTGATGACAAGCGATCTTTCCACGATCAAAATGTTTAGGGATTGAAAAAGAAATGGGAAGGGTTCGAGAAATTTGTATTGAAGATTGGTTTAAAACCTTAGGAGGCAAGTCATGATTGGCAATAAGCAAAGGTTGGAAGTAGGTTTGTTCATGGGTAGAGTCGAGTTGGATATCTAATAGGGTCGATACTCGGGCCGATTAAGATATTGGGCTTGTTTATATGCCAGTGGCTCGGCTTAACCTGAACAAGTTTGATTTTATGTTAGGTTAGGGCTGCCCGAGCCTTTTTTTTTTTTATGAATTAATACTTGTAATATAAAAATATCTTTTTGCAGACTCATAGGCATATATTTTAACATAATGGACTTTTAGAACTTTCATATTTTTTATCAGTAATAAAAAAAATACCTTAGTATTATCAAGAAAAATTAAGTTATACTAGTATAATTAACCTTAGGTAAATATGTGTATTTTCATTATTCAATAAAAAAAAAGTCAGTAAGTATGCATATTAATGATGAAAACAATTAAGAAGTAGGGAAAGTTTGAGTAGGTGATGAAAGTTACAATATACAAAGAGAATCAGATGAAATAAGAATAAAAAAATATATAAGGTCGGATTATGGTAGACCTTTAGGGCCTAACGAGCCAATGAACACCCCTAATTGAAAGAAAACCATCGTAATAATAATAGAATGATTAGTAATAATACTACATAGAGGGGATGAATTGGATGTCATAGAAAAGCTTCACAACTTATGCAAAAACTAGTTATAGAAATAGATTTTTGCATACAGGAACTAAGAATGTGCGCAACAACTTAATATGAAGTTTAAACCAAGGTAAAACTTGATATGAAAGTGAGGTAAAACTTAGTATGAAGGTTAAACTAACAACTAAGAGAGGTTAGACTTCTTTCCATTGGACTTGGACTCCTTTTAGGCTATGTTAGGCATCACAGGTAGGACTTTTGAAGATCCATGGGTTATTTCCTCCTCTCTTGAGCATTACTATAATATAGTTCTCTGAAAAAGGCTTCAAACATCTTTATATGTGCCTCAAATGGGGATTTTTTTAGTGGTATCTTTAATTTGTGATATCCAAGCATCAAAACTTGACCCTTTTAAGCAATTTTAGCTCATTAACAAATAAGAGTCTAAAATTAGGATTCTCCCACAATAATTGTTAGAAATTCAAATAATTAAACCTAAAAGCAAAACAACCTCAAAATGACATTAAAATATGAAATGTTAACATAAAACACTTGATAAGTCCTTATACAATCACACACACACACATACAGAGAGATATATATATATATATATATATATGAGACTTATCACGTGTTATGCATCTTCGACTTGTAATATTGTCTTTCTTTGACAACCAATTACCAAATCAAATTTCGAAATTGTTTTTTCCAACAAATATATCTAGGATATGCATGTGCTAGCCTTTAGTGTTTCTAAAATTTGAATTTCCAATCAATGAATTCTTTTAGTAGCAATAATGACTAGTACCTATCAATACACACACACACATTTTAAACCTCTTACTCTTTTTGTATCTGTACCAATAGCTCTTCCATCGTTGAAGTTTTCATTTCTACTTCCTAGTTTGTGTGATCTAATGTCCATTAATTTTTCTCTTCAATAATTGCTTTGTTCTTTTTCAAATTTCAGAGAAAAAAATGAAAAGAACGACAAAAAAGGAGGCTTTCTGTCAAAGACGTTGTCAAACAACGTAGAAATCTTTGAAAAAAGGTGAGAATACATTTTGATTGTGTTTCTTTTTGTTGTGTTTGTATCACTATTTGTCTTCTGCTTTATATTTAGATTGCTCTTTCAGCTTGGCTTTTTGACTCTACCATTATTAAAGTATTAAGAATTATTGATAATTATAGATCTTCTAACTAAATATCATTCTCTCAATTTCTTGTCAAATCAACTAGACTTTTGTTTGTTAATAGTTTGTTATCAACAAATAACATCAAGTTCAACTTGATAGATGGACCATGCCTATTGGCTCAGAATTGATTATCTTATATATAACTTGACTCAAAATGAGTTAGTTGTACCTAAAAAATGACCTGGTCATGGAGCTTCAAGATCAAATCACAGAGATAAAATGCTAGCCATTTCAAAGATTCATTCATCGGATGATGGAGAAAATGACATATTTTAGGAATGAGCAAAATATTAGCTAGAGAGAAGAATGATGGAAAAAATAAAGACAAAAAAGCCTTAGGAAAGACAAATCTTCTTAAACGCTCAACCAAAACTCTTAAATCTATAAATGCTTTAATTCCAAAATAGCAATACGTATGTGCAATAGAAATTTTGAAAATAAATACACAATGTAAAGAGTAAAGGATAGATCATCACTTGGTTCAGCCTTACTAATGGCTTACAGTCACTCCCCTTGGCTCCCAAAGGTTTTTTAGTTGTAAGAATGCTTGTTGTCTACCACTTAAAAGCAACAGATACAGAATGGCTGTTATGATGTTCACCATGAGTGTTAAGGCTTTCCTACACCAACAAAAACCTATATAAAGTAGTTTTGAACTTGCATAGCACAAAAAATCCATAACCTATATGTAATCCTAGAAGAAATGTAGCTGTTTATGAAGTAGTGTATAGAAAGATGGAATAACCCAAAAAAGTATAAGGTTCTTAAGCAATACAGTCAAACGTATTCTAAATAGTGTAGATAAGCTAGACTCAAGCTCAAAAAAGGATTCTAAAAGAGTATGTATGTTTTGGTATGTGTATCCTTAGGTAGAAAATAAGAAAGTATGTAAATGATAGGCTTAATAGTCTTGGTACCTTGACCAATTTGAACTCAAGTCCTTTTATATGAATTAGAAGCTTTTCTAGCTTTTGGAGAGGTTTAATGAATCTTGTAATAGAGATTGCAAATTTTTACCTAGTTTTTTTGCATATTTGCTTTTGCAAAGGTATGGATGATAAATATCTATATGTTATAATTCTCCATTTCTTTTATTAACTTTGTTCTCAAAATTCAATTACCTTATTCAAATAATGTTGGATACAACTTTTTTATCTCTTTTTCAGTTTCCCATGTGGCCTTTTTTAGGGATAGTTACTTACAAACTACTTTTAACTAAGTAATGCTCTTGTTTTTAGGTTGTTTAGTTTTGGTATTTATTATCCTTTTTGGTTCTATAAAATAAGTTAAATTCTCTTATAAATGCATTAGCTCATACTCTAGAATATGCTATAAGAATCATGCTACTATTTTCTAAGTTGAGATACATGGAAGAAATCATGGAGCTGATAAAGATTAGGTGGTAAGGCAAGTTTGTTGGCTACTTGTCTAGTGTTTGGAAAGGTCTAGGGTATTTGGGATTTACCTTTTTGGTCTTTACAATTATACTTACACTAGCGACTAGAATAACTTAGGAAGACATAATCCCTTATTTTGAATTCTAAGGGTCTCATTCTCCAAGTTGCATAACTCTTTTTATCTAATTTAAGTTGTAAGTAATCTTTCTTTGATGAGTTCTATCTTCCTAGTAGTTTGCTCAACTATCTCCAGTCCTAATTAACTTATTTCACCTAGTTGAACTTAGCATATTGGGGACCTACATCTTCTATAATACAAAGTCTCATAGGTTGCCATCTTAAGATTGGAATGATAGCTATTGTTGTTGGTAAACTTAGCTAAAGATAAATACACATCTTAGTTCCCTTTCATCTCAAGTACACATGCTTTAAACATTACCTCCAAGGTCAAGATTGTTCTCTTAGTTTAGCTATCAATTTGAGGATGATAAGCTATACTAAAACTCAACTTGGTACCTCAAGTTTTATGTAGGGCATTAGAATTTAGAAGTGAATCTAGAGTTCCTATCTAAAATAATACAAATAGGTACTCCATGAAACCTCATAGTCTCCCTTATGTACAGTTAGGCCAATCTATCTAAGGTATAGGTAGACTTAATTGGTAAAAAGTGGGCTACCTTATTAATCTATCACTATTACCTATGTGACATCAAAAGTTGAAGAAGGTCTTGGTAAAGCCATCAGAAAGTCCATGGAAATACTATCATATTTTCCTTCAGGTATGTATAAAGGCTATAATAACCATGTAGCTTTCTAGTGTTCTATTTTAAACCTTTGATATATTAGACATTTGTCAACAAACTTAGTAACGCCCATTTTCATTTCAACC
Source organism: Erythrophleum fordii (assembly GCA_032878935.1). Taxonomy (NCBI): domain Eukaryota; kingdom Viridiplantae; phylum Streptophyta; class Magnoliopsida; order Fabales; family Fabaceae; genus Erythrophleum; species Erythrophleum fordii. The sequence continues at coordinate 30,303,383 of JAVQMF010000058.1, read as the reverse complement.
CACTAAAAATTCTTTTGAGATCCTAATATATCTTGGTGGTTCTTGAATGAATAGTATACCTTGTTAATTTAGCATCTCTCAAGTTCCTACTTTCTAGTATACATAGTCTACCTTGGTATGACACTCCTCTGTTATCAAATACATTAAAATCTCTAAATATTCGTTGTTGTATCTAATGTTTAATATTACTTAAGAAACTATCAAAGATTGAAGTTTCTCTAATTTGGTTTCTTAGGTCACATTGAATCTTAAATTCACTTGCACAAAGACTACTAAGGTGTGGAGACATTGTAAGGATCACATTTCTAAAATCTTCTATCAATTTTTGTTCCTCAATCATCATCGTCATGGTTAAATATATGGATTTCCTAGTTAAGTTATCGACAACTACATTTTCCTTGCCTAGGTGAGATTTTAACATAAATTCATACTATTTAAGAAATTTTACCTATATCTTTTGCTTTAATTATATTCAATTCTTTCTAAGCAAACAAATACTTTAAACACTTATAGTCACTAAATATTTTAAACCTTTTCCATAATGATAATGCCTTCGAATTTTAAGGGCAACTACAATAGCTACTAATTCTAAATTATAAGTAGGATTAAAAAACATAAACCATTACTTTACTCTATTGCATTAACACACATCTTAATCTTTTCTTAGAGGCATCATTATAAATATAAAAAAAAACTCTCCTTAAGGCCATGTATAATTAAATCTAGGGTAAAGGTTAGCCTAACTTTCAGTTCTTAGAAACTAGCCTCACAATCACTTATCCACTTAAAGGGTTAGTTCTTTCAAGTCAATGTAGTTAAAGGTATCATTAATTGGGAGAATCCTTTGATGAATCTTTTATAGTATCTAGCTAGTCTTAGGAAACTCTTCACTTAAGTCATTGACTTCAGTCTCTCCTAATGTACGATTGCTTCAATCTTACTAGAATCTATAGCTACTCCCTTCTATAAAGATAACATATCCTAAGAACTTAACTTCCCTTAACTAAAAACTTATTAAGCTTAGCATACAACTATTCCTCCTTAAGGGTCTGTAACACCATCTTAAAGTGTTGCTTATGTTCTTCTATACTCTTAGAATAGATGAGAATATCATTTATAATGACCACTACAAATTGATCTAAATATGACCTAAAGATTTTATTCATATGGTTTATAAAGATAGTAGAGGTATTAATAAGGCCAAAAGGCATCACCAAAAACTTGTAGTATCTGTATCTGGTTCTAAAGGTTGTCTTGGGGCATCCTCTGCCTTAACCCTTAATTAATGATACCTTAACCCTAAATCTATTTTAAAAAAGATTGTGGCTTCTATAAGCTTATCCAATAAGTTATCTGTTATAGGCAAGGAGTATTTGTTCTTAATGGTAACTTTATTCAACTATCTATAATCTATGCATAACCTTAAGTTACCATATTTCTTCTTAACAAATAACACTTGTGCACCTCATGATATACTTGGCCTAATAAACCTTTTTTTTTTTTGTAATAACTCATCTATTTACTTCTTCAACTTTGCTAACTCAACTAGGTTTATCCTATAAGGAGTTTTAACAATAAGACCTATACTAGGTAATAAATCTACAGTGAACTCTACCTCTCTATCAGGTGGAAGACCAATTATTTCTATAGGAAAAACTTCAGGGTAATCTATAACTCCATCTATATTCTTAATTGCCTTTTTAGCAACAGCCCATAGTGAGAAGAAGATTAGAAACCTTTGACAATCCTTACTAAGGTACTTCTTAACCTGGATATGGAAGTAAGGTCAAATGTTTTAGCTCATGTTTGGGAGCTAGGCATGCTTATAGATAGGTAAGGAAATAAATTTCTTAGAATAGTCAAGGATAACATTATTGGCTAATGACCAATCTATACCTACAATAATATCTATATTGGTCATAGGAAAACATACTAAGTCTAGGGTAGTGGATGTGTTCTCTAATTGTATAACACAATTCAAACAAACTTGGAAGTAACTACTTTCCCCCTATAGGTGTAGACATAAGCAGATCACGTGGCAAGGCAGTAACTTCTAATCCCATATTTCTAACACATTCAAAAGAAATGAAAGAAAGGAAAGCTCCAAAGTTAAATAGTACATTTACTAAATGATTTTGTATTAAATAGATGCTTTAAATCAAACTAGGAGACTAATTGACCTTCTACTGTATTAGAGCAAACACTTTACATGAAGTTTGTAGTTTGGAACAAAGGACTGACTTCTTTCCACTTCTACAATCCTTGGCATAATACCCTTTGCCGCATTTATAGCATTCGTCTCAGCTAACTAATGGTGTGTTTGGTTTTCCGTTTGCAGGCTCAAAAACATATTTGCAAGGAAGCAACAATTTGCTGCTTCTACACAAACGTGGTTTTGAAACGAAATTCCAAACATGCATTAAGCAAGGTTTAAAACCACGATCTCTACCACATTATCTGCACATTCGATTTTTGAACCCATGGTTCCCTTGTTGAATTTGTCTTCCCCTATTTTGATAATGGCCGATATTTGAATTCTTATTCCATGGCCTATTCTTTACTCTCTGATTCAACCTTTTTTTGCTTATCATTTTCTTTGCCCCTCTTACTGCCATAATATTTTCTCTGCTCAAACTCGGACTCCAACAAACTCTTTTATGTTGTTACGCACTTATTCACTAATTTGGCAAAATCTTTAATATCTAAAGTTACCACTTTGTCTTTAATTTCAGTGTCAGACTCCATTCAAACTTAGTAACTCTCTAGCTATCATCAAGCGTATTTTTCATATAAGATGAAAATTTGGCCTGATTCTCAAAATTTGGCACACATACTTTCGCCAGATATACACATCTCCCAATATCATAATTAAATAAAAAAATATCTTCTATGTTTCCTATCATTTGAGTGACTTCATCAAGTATATTTCAATTTAAGATTCACTTTAAAACATAATTCCAAGCTTGTACCTACAGTTTTCGCTAAAATCAATTTATAATTTGTAATTAAATTTCATAGTAACTCAATCCATAAAAAATTCCAATTGATTATTTGATATAGCACCTTTAATTTTACTAATGCTTCTTGATGTAAAAGTTGACCATGTATTAAACATGAAAAAGTTAACTTGAAGTCATTTAAAAAAATTACTACATAAGTCTGCTTTTGCAAACCTGCAATATTGTCATTTCACATCCATTTTCATTGAATTTTTATTCATCTTCATGAAGCTAATTCACATATCTAAAGTCCTCACAATATTTTACATACTGATGTAAAATGTTATAGATAAATATATTATTATTTATTATTTACAAATAAATTTTGTATGTATGGGTAGTATGTCCACGGTGCCTTGTGGGAGAAGTCGTTGCCTTTATTTTCCTTCCCTCTACGCATGACATAAGCCTACGCAAAACCATACACTATAAATTCATAAGACGATACATTTGAAGAACTATTAACTGGGAAAAGATAAATTTTTTCTCTAATACCAAATATAAGAAATCCTTAAAAAATTATTTAGGATTGAAAATATACATTTCATCATATATTTGATAGAATACTAAAAGAAAAAGAGATCAGTATTTAAGAGTGATTCTAGCATATAGCCATTAGAGTTTTCCAGAAGTATCTTAGGAACACATACAGTGATGGAGCGACGTTTGGTTGAAGGGGGAGGGGCCACATGCCTCCATCAATTTTTCAAAATTTATAGTATATAGAATTTTTATTAAAACTTTAAATCCCCTAAACCTATATATATATATATATATATATTATGTAATTTTTTTTATTTAATGTTTTAACTTAAACTTATTGAATATACTTATGTATTATGTGTATAATTCTTGTAAAAAAAAGTATTATTATTATTATTTAATATTTTCTTTATCTTTTTTATTTTAAATTTACTCCCCACCTTCTTTTCTTTCTCATTGTAGGTGATCTTCCAATGTGATAGTCACACCTTTAATTTGCAATTTTTATCTTTTTGAGATAATTGTTAAGCTCAATTTAAATTTTAAAAATTTAATAGAGTCATTTTAATTTTGGATGCTAAGTTGTTAACTCATCAAAATATTGTTTGTGCTACAATTTATTATCTACTATCAATATAGAAGTAAAGAAGTGAATTTGTGATTTCAATATCTAATATTTTATTTAAACAATATACTATAAAAGTATTAATTTTTTTGGGAATAGGATATGAGATTTTTAAAGAAAAAATGGATATCAAAGTGACAATATTATCTAGACCTCGTAAATCTAATTTTCAGTAACAACAAATTAAGATTAATTTAAAAGATTTGTCTTAGACCAAAATCATAAATTAAAATTTCATCATATCATCCTAATAACATATTTGCAAAAGAGATTATATCAATTTTACCCCCTATATCTTGGCTCTGCCACAGTATACACAGACACATGAAGAGTGTATTTACAAAAGAAATTATATCAATTTTACCTCCCCTATGTTCGGGCTCTTCCACTGTACACACACACACACACACACACACAAGGCTAGGGGTATCTTTCAATTTTGTAATTTTTATGATTTTATTTTATTTTTCATAAAATCAATTTTTGCAATCAAATTTCATAATACCTCATAAAGATTATAAAAAAAAGTTTAATTGATTATTTGGGATAAAAATGACGACCAATGATATGATTATGATTATGATTATTAATCACCAAAATTAACTTAACCATTTATATCTAGATCATTTACATTCTGCGCCAACTTGCAATATTGTCGTTTCAAATTCATTCCCTTTAAATTTTCCTAGTCTTCAGCCAAATAATGATGGTGATTCTCTCTCTCTCTCTCTCTCTCTCTCTCTCAACCAAACAGGTGAAACTTATATTGAAATAAATCACAGTCGAGTATAGGAACCACATAAAGGGGTGGTTCATTTACCCAAGTAAAATTATCAGCGCAATATCTAAGATTTTGAACTAGATTATGAGCAATCATATCAGTCCTTCTGGACCTCCAATAGTAACAAAAATTATTTGAAAGTATTTCTTCTTATACTTTTTCAAAAGTCACTGCGTTAGTAAAATTATAGAGCATCATCCTTGACAAAACTGGTTTTATCAGTAAAAAAATGTAGTGCAATTTGAATTTAGTTAACTTTTATTTTAAGAGATTTTTTCATGTATGCACTATTAATTAGTATAATTTGGATAACGGAACAGAAATAAAAAATAAATGCAAATAGAATAGACTCGAACTTTACAACAAATTTCAATTTTCATTTAGCTTTCATTACATATTTGTAAAATATCCTAGACCATTATAGCTTTTAACTTTTTTTAATTATTATTTTTGGATCCAATGGTTTCATAAGTAGATAATTGGATAGACTTTAACTGTAATCTCATATCCTTGTTAGATGACGAGCATTGCGGAAAGTGTTGCAACAAATCTTGCCCAGAGATTGGTGGATGGAGCAATAAAGGAAGTTAATTATTTATGTTGTTTCAAAACTCAAGTTGAAAACTTTGAGAAGAAAAAGAACATATTGGCTGCAAAACGAAATAGAGTGCAAAAAGATATTCAAGATGCCAAAGATAGAAACGAGAATAAAGTTGAAGATGAAGTTCAACAGTGGGCAGATGAAGCCGATGGTGTCATTCCAGAGGACACTAAAACAAAGGAGAAATGGTTTTATGGGTGGTGTCCTAATTGCATTTGGCAATATCAACAAGCCAAGAAGTTGGCACAGAAGACGCAAGACATTACAAATTTAATAGAAAGATGTAACTTCGATAGAGTGGCGCGTCAAGCTGAACTTCCAGGCATAAAATACTATTCTTCACAAAACTTTATTGATTTTGAGAGCAGGAAGTCAAAATTCAAACAACTTGTGGGAGCACTAGAAGATGGAAATCACTACATGATTGGATTGCAAGGCATGGGGGGCACAGGTAAAACCACACTGGCAACACAAGTGGGCAAAAAAGTTGAAGAATCCAAAGCATTTGAGAAAGTCATCTTTGCTGTTGTGTCTAATCCTCCAGATATCAACAAGATTCGAGATGACATTGCAAGGCAATTAGGTTTGCCTTTAGAGGAAAGAAAGGAAGCAGAACACTCAGCTTTTATGGTCCAGAATTGCTAATAATGAAGGAAAATTACTTATAATACTAGATGACGTATGGGAAGAGCTAAATCTTAGAGACATAGGGATTCCATCTAGTCATGATCACAAGAATTGTTGTGTTTTGGTAACCACCCGCAATTCAAAAGTTTGTAGAGCAATGGGATGCCAACGGACGATTCACCTACAGATATTGACCAATGAGGATGCATTGAATCTTTTCTTGATACATGCTATGAGCGGTGATGATTCTTCTAGTAGTGATTTGAAAGGTGTTGCACTAGATATTGTGAAGGAGTGTGGAGGATTACCGGTTGCAATTGTAGCAATAGCAAGCACATTGAAAAATTGGCCTACAGGAGATTGGAAGGCAGCTCTAACAACCTTACAGAATTCTGAGCCATTGCATGATGTTGATGAAGATTTGACAAAGGTTTATAATTGTTTGAGCTTAAGCTATGAGAATCTAAGGAATGAAAAAGCCAAAAAACTCTTTCTAATATGTTCTTTGTTCCCAGAAGATTATGAAATTCCAATAGACCTTTTAAGCAGAATTGGCATAGGAGTGGGCATTTTTGGGGAAGTTGACAAATACTATGTAGTAAGAAGTCAAGCGTTTGCAGTAAAAAATGAACTCATAGCTTCTTCTTTGTTATTGGAGGGTAAGGAAGAATGCGTAAAGATGCATGATTTGGTTCGTGAAGTGGCCTTATGGATAGCAGATAAAGATATTCAAATGATTATGGATTCAAGAACACCTTTAAAAGCAAACGTGCGATTTTTGTTGTGGAATGCTAATGACCTTTCTGATCAATTTAATGGTACAAAACTTGAGATTCTATTACTTTGGATAAATGGAGTGGTTTCGGTCAAAGTTTTAGATGGATTATTCCTTGTAAAGATGGCAAGGCTCAGAGTTTTGTTTTTACGTACTAATGTTTTGACATTTCTAACTCCATCGTTGTTACAGTCACTCCATGCATTGAAGAATCTCAGATCTCTCATTTTGAAGGGTTGGGTATTAGATGACATATCTATTTTGGGAAACCTACAAAGCCTTGAGACTCTTGAATTTAATTCTTGTTTAATCAATGAATTGTCAAAAGAAATTAGAAAACAAAAGAAGTTGAGATTGTTGGGGTTAAGAGATTGTAAAATTGGAAGGAATAATCCTTTTGAAGTGATTGAAAGATGCAAACAACTGGAAGAGCTATATTTTGTTGGTAATTACAGTGCCAAAGATTGGAAGCCACAGGATGACAGAGAAAATAAAGATGAAATTGCCCAAAATATATCTCCTCCTCTGTTGCAAATGTATTCTATAGCATGTTCAGGTCTCAAGTATTTTGATGATGATGATAATGGTCTATTAAGATGCTTCAATACAGAACAAGTAAAAAATTTAATCTCAGATGCCATGTTTAAGTACCTTCTGAGAAGAGCAGAGGTTTTGGAGTTAGGGGAAATAGGAGAAACAAGATGGAAAAATCTTATCCCTGACATTGTTCCTACTGAAGATGGAGGCATGAATGACTTAATTAAGCTTTGTTTGTATTCTTTAGCTGACATGGAGTGCCTCATTGATACTAGTGGGCATCTTTACTCTGATGTGACTGTCTTCTCCAAGTTGGTTGAGCTACATATACGTAATGTGAATGCAAAAGAGTTATATCGGGGTCCTATGCCTTCTGGCTTTCTCCAGCAACTACAGATTCTAAATTTACGGGGCTGTTCAACACTACACAGCATATTGTTTAATGGCAAGTTCAACCTATGTAATCTTAAGGTCATGAGATTGGAATATTGTCCAATGCTAACATCAATTTTCCAACTATCCACTGCTCAAAGTCTAGCGCAATTGGAAGAATTAACCATTAAAGATTGCGGGGAGCTAAAATACATAATACCATATGAGAGTTCAGAAGAGGAAATAGTGGATGGTGATGATCAAAAGAGTTACGGCTTATTGTTCCCAAAATTAAAAACTCTTCAAATTAAAAGATGTGGCACATTAGAATTGATATCACCCCTCCTTTTTGCTGGAGACATTCCACTTTTGGAAGCTATAATTATAAGAGAATGTAAGGAGCTGAAATACATATTTGGTGAATATCGAGATGAGGGCCAAGTTTTGCATCAAGAGATTATGCTCCCTTCCCTGAAAGCAATGGAACTTTCTGGAGTACCAAGTTTGATCAACATATTTCGAGAATGTAACAAATGCACGTCTTCGCTTATGCAAAGGCCATCTCCAGTTTTGAAAGATGATTCAGAGGAGAAACATCTAAAATCCGCCACACGTGCTTTCTCTTGGGCTCATGGGTGTTGTTTTTTGCCCACAACTAAAGACACTGATGTAGAAGTCTCCAACGCTACACTGCAACACCACACAATCTCACTGGTATGCTACTCTTGTCTCAGTCTTTGTTCAAGGTTTTCTATTATATATAAATAAATAAATAAATAAATAAATAAATAAATATATATATATATATATATATGCGGGGGCAATCAACACTAAAGTGAATTGCTAGAAAAAAGTTGGTTAAAACTTTTGAAGCCATTATTAAACAAATCAATATGATACTTTAGAAATAGTTGCAATAAAAATTTGGGAATGCATCTTGTTGAGGAATTTAATTTTTTTTCCTTAGTAACATCATATACAGGAATAAAAGTATATATGTCAATTCATTGGCAACTTGTTTTACTTTTGAGTTATCCATGAACTTAAGTAATGTGCTAAAAATTCAAAAGAAAAATTGATATTATCTAGCACACACATAGATAGTACTAAAAGGTGGATCGGTAATTAAGGAGATTTCAATTGTAGTTGTTAAATATATGAATGGTCAAATTCCTATATATATATATATATATATATTTTAAGTGCATATTTCTTTTTCTATTATTTTATTACTAAGATGGGAGGATGGTTAACTTCAAGAGGTATTTCTGTTTATTTGATACTTTATTATATTGGATACTTATATTTTAAATGTCAACTATCTTATATATGAAATGTATAACAAATGGTGCTTGACACATTTGTTTTGTATATCATATATGTTTTTCTATAAAATTAAATGTTATAAAAGGAAAATTTTGGACTTTGAGTATTTGACCTGGTGATATTTCAGTATACGTAAATGCCTTTTGTTTTTTGAGATATAGCATTAGATGACACAAATTAATTAATTGACTTGATTATAAGAAGAGTTTCTGTTTATAGGAATTACCTGCATCAACCAAATTGGTTCAAACTTTTCATACAGCTGAGTGTCTTTTAAGACAACCACTGAACCTTCAGAATATAAGAGAGATGGTACTTGTGAATTGTTCAAACTTAATATCATTATTCACTCTATCCATTGCCACAACCATAATGTTGGAGAAGTTGACCATCTGGGGCTGTCATGAACTGAAGCACATAATAATATTCGAGGGAGAAGACCATAATCATATCAACTACAGCTCCATTTTCCCAAAACTAGAGGAGCTCCATATTTGGATATGCAAGAAGCTGGAATTTATATTTCCATCCACTTTTTCTGGAGGTCTTGAAAAATTAAAATCTATGATTATCACAGATGCTCCTAAACTGAGACATGTTTTGGGAAAATACCATCATGAAGATTATTCATCGTATGAGAATGAAAATGGTGAGCTTCACATTGATCTCCCTGCTTTGCAAACACTATCCCTCATAGATGTACCAAAGATCATCAGCATTTGTGCCAAAAATTATTATCTGGTGTGGCCATCTCTACAGAAAATTGCTTTGGAGAATTGTGAGGAGTTGAACGCAAGATCTTTTCCGGATTTGATGGTATGTTTACGGGGAAGACAATTGAATTTAGAAACTGCAAAGGTAAGACTTTTTCATTTATTGTTCTATGACATGTATTGCTCTGTTTATTTAAGCCTGTTACTTGGAACTTTTGATTAAAGAAAATCATTTATGAGTATTCTCTTAAAATTTCAACTTTTATCGAAATGGGTCAACCGAACCCAAACCAAGCTGGGTGGATTAAATTTTCTTAAAAAGGCTTAGTTCAAAACAACGAAAATAACAAAGTTTTTAAGTACTTATAATTGACTTGCATGTTGACATGAATATTGCTTAGTATTCATACATAAAAATTAAGAATATACTTTTCCTTGTAAAATTTGTTATCTATGTCAATATATGCCTTTGATCAAATGCCTATACCAGATATTGAAAGAAGTAATTAACCTTTAAATCTTGAAAACTTCGGTCAAATACTTTAAAAATAAGTTGCAGCATATGTTTATATATCAATAGAAATAATTAAACATTGACCAAATTCATTTTAATTAAGACATTCCACTGGATTCCATGTTAATATAGAGGAATTGATAAATAATTTAGCAATTTAATTACTTAGAGAACTTGCACAGACTAAAATGAGACTAAAAATGTTATGCCTTGAAAATATTAACGAAACAGATATAGCTAACTGAAAAAAATAGACCTGAAATTCTACTCAACTAGTTTTCTTTTTAATTATTCTAGCTAATACCCCACGAGTCAAACTAAAACCTCTCATATTCTATTGTATATTGATATTTTATAGTTTCGGTTTGATATGATTAAGATTAATTTATGTGTTTGTAGGCATTCCATGCATCAATAGGTGGAGTTCCCCCTCTTAATACAGCTCAATATCTTTTGAGACAACCATTGAAACTATATAATATTAGGGAGATGAATTTCATGAAATGTTTGAACTTAGTATCATTGTTCACTCTACCCGTTGCCTACATAATAATAGTGTTGAAAATTTTTGCAATCCGAGAATGTTATAATGTGATATACATAGTAGTTGATGTAGGATTACTATTTAATTAACAGTTTGATAACTATTCCTTGCAGTTTTTAAAACTAATTCTAAACTTTCTCCAAAAAAAAAAATTCTTGGATAATATTTGTTACATGGATTACAAAGAGAAGCTAAATGGAGGGTCTATTGGCCAGCAAACCTCACTGATTTGCAGTCCCTGTCACTTTAAGACTTGGATGAACTATCATTAATTTGATCCTGAAAGGGGTTCAAATTCTCAATTGGGTCCATGGCTTTTTATTAATTTTTACCAATAGAGTTTGAATTTTTTTTTTCACTTTACTTTGATACTTTCACCTGCTTATGGTGAATTCAATAAATAGAAAGTGCATGGAAGGTCTAAATAAAGTAATAAAAAATTTTTAAGGACACAACTATTAAAAGTATCAAGCAGCAAATCAAATTGAGATAACAATTATACTGAAGAGCCATATAGGAGCAAGGAAGGGTAATTTAAATAACTTTTTGGATACATGTATATGGATGCATATTTGTAGATATGTATATTTTGTACATGTCTGAGTATACTTCTTTGTTAATATTGGACTATGGACCAAGTTTGGTTGAGAGGTAACTTGTTGAATTTATACTAAAATTTGGAATTGAATTGTGTTCGGTAGGACTTAAAGAAAATTATCATGCATATGCAAAATTTGGCAAGTCTTCACATAGGGAACTCCGAAATAGAAGAGATTTTTAACCTCGAAGAAGTTGAAATTGAAGGACCAGTGACATTAAGCTTGCAATTCATGAGGTTGCAAAATTTAAGTGAGTTGAGGCATATATGTAGGGGCCCCAAATATATTTTGGGCCTCCACAATCTTCAGTACCTAGAAATCACAGCATGTAAAAAGCTAAGAGCTATATTCACTTCCTCAACATTGAAAAACCTCCCACAGTTGTCCCAGTTATATATATCAAACTGCGAAGAATTAGTTCGCATCATTGAAGAGGATTATGAGGAAAGTGCTGATGATCATTTGCATCAACCATGGTTTCCAGAATTAAAAGATATTGACATTAGGTGTTGTAATAGCTTGAAATGCCTGTTCTCGATCTCAACATCTAGCATGCTTCCTAAAGTACGATGGTTGAGAATAGAAGAAGCCTCTGAGCTGGAGCAAGTATTCACACGCAAACAAGATGATACGCAGAAGATGGTGGTGGAAGATGTGTTTCCAAATCTATATTATTTAACACTCAAAAAACTGCCAAGGCTTGTTACCTTTTGTGAAGGGATTGATTTCCAAACTGTAGGACATGGCAAGGTGGTTGATTGTCCCAAATATCAAGGTATGCAATCAGAAAGAGTCACTCATTCCAATGCCGATCTAGATATAAATTTAGAAAATCTAGATTCAGAAAATCAAGCAGCAACAGAGGAGCTACTTTCTGCACATGCCAATGCTAATCAAGCTGTGTCACATATGGGAGAAGCCAAGAGGAAACAACAAATAGAAACACAAGAATTGACAAGTGTTTCACCAAACTTAGCAGAGGTATATTAGATTAATCATTACAAGAACAAAAAAAACCTCTTTACTTATTGTCACTTGAATCTAAATGTGTTATAATCAGTGAACTTGAGGACCAATTTCAATAAACCAACTAACAAAATTTTATTTACTAATGATTTTAACTTTCTTAGAAACTTGTTTACATCTAACTTGTTAATTTCTTGTGGTGTTGGTCAGAATTCTAAGGAAGCAATGGATAAAATTATCGAAGAAGTTCCCATTTCCGAGATATCAGCAATGGTACAATCATCTTTTAATCCTGTATTCACAAGAGGACTTGCATGTATACTGAGCTTTCATAATAGTAGTAAAGAACAGTAATTTTTAACAGAAGGCATCAAATAGAACAAAGGAATATTCTAGATGACTTAGGATTTTTTTATTAGTCATTATTTTATAGGACAAACATATATTTGCTACTACACAGGGTATAAGAGGAAATGTCAAATCAACAAGCTCCTACATCTGATGAAGCAAAAGTATCAGGCATAAGTGTACAGTGAAAAAAGATAAACTAATGCATGAATAAAAATTATCTTTTGATATTGTATAGTATGGAAGAAACATTAATGGAAACTGTAGTAAAAGATCTTACTCTAACATTAGAGAAACAAGCATTAGAAACTTCATTGGCTACATCAGAAATGAGAAGGCCATTTCTACATGTAAGTTCATATATTATATGACTATTTTGGATTTAATAACAAGTTGCATGTGAAGTGGTCAAATACTAGTGCTTTTGTGCTACTTATTCAATACTTCAAATAGGAGTTGGAGGATGAACAATCTGGGAGTGAACCAACTTTGCTGGACCAACAACGGGAACTTGGAGATACAAAAACAACCATTGAAGTAACTCAGAAAACGAATATACCACTTGGTGATAATGTGTGTTATAACATAGATGAATAATGATTTTGAAGTTGCTTCATTAAAAAATAGGACAACTTATTACTATTTTTGTGCTGCATAGAGCATTGATCTCATGGTAAAAGAAAGAGCTCAAGAAGGTCCTACCTCAGAGGCTGTTATGGTAGCAACTCTGTTAGCTGATTTAGCGCCAAGGAACTCAATAGCATTAATCGCTCCTCTACAAGAAGAGTTTTCACTGGTTATTAATTAGTGTGTTATGTCCTTTTTTATTATAGTACTAGGAATATGCTAAATGGCTAACACTTGTACCCTTTTCTCTATATATTGCTTGTTTTAGGATGTGATGAAGAAAGAGTCAAGAAGTGAAACAATCATGACACCCCAACGGGCACTTGGAGATAAGATATCTGTCGTATACTCGAACGCTTAACAAAATATTGAAGGACCTACACATGTTTTTTTTAGGAAGGATTATAATTAAAGAACGTAATACTTACATATCTTTTGGTACTTGTGCAGGGTATTATTAAAAGTATTCCAGACGACACTACAACTAAGCAAGCTAAAATAGTTACTTCCTCGACTCATTCACAACCAAGGGGCTCACAACTAGGTACATCTACACCAGTAAGTTCACTGCATTCATTTTAAACTTATGGCATTATTTTTCTACAGGTAAGTTTAAATACCAAGCATTCAATACATCTTCTCAGGTCAATACCAACAAATCTATACCATATATCTTGTCTCGACCATATTTTTGTTATTGATATATCTATGTGTTACTAGAAAAGGAATTGAATAATGGGAAGACAAAAGATCTATGAATTAATGAAATTACCTTAGTAAACTACTTAGTTATATCTTTTAGTGTCACTCAGTATAAACAAATAGGGAAGGAAATTGTTAGAGTAATTCCTGCTTCAAAGTTACTGGGAACAACAACTTACCTAATTTTGAGGTGATTAAAATGGCATCCCCAAGCTCTTTATATGTCCCTCCACATGAAAAACCTGCTCATGGGAGTTTATTGTGATCTTTTCAATGAATTTGAAAATGAAAATGGCTATAAGGATATTTAATAATAACCATTTTATGCATATTCATTCTTGGCATAGCTGCTGGTTGATGAACAACCAATGACTGAACCAAATTTGACAGACCATCAGTACGCACTAGGAGAAGCAAAAAATGAAACTGAAATTCCTTGTGAAACTAATGTTTACTTTTTCATTATGTACATAATGATGTAGAACCTAGGAGTATTTATTTCGAAATGCAAAATCAATGAAACGGCAACTTATTTATGTTGTTTAGGTCACTCAGAGTATCAAAGAAACGGTAGAACAAGGTCTTCTAGAGCATTATACGTCAGAGGAAGCTATAATAGCAATTCAATCAAATAATTCAAAGTCAAAGAAGCAATCTAGAGTACCATTAGTTAATCCTTTAGGGAAAGAATTTGCACAAGTAAGTTCATTATCCTTTTTAATAAAGGAATTAAAAATATGCTAGATGGTTTTGGTTTTTGCTTATTTATAATTAGGGAAAAAATAACATTCAAGACTTGAATAAGATTATTAATAACTTTAACATAATTATTGTGTTGTGCTGTAAGTTGAAGAAGTTCCAATTTTAGAGATATTACCAATGGCAACATCGTCGAGTAATTTAGAACTTATAATCAATTGTTTGCTGAGTTTCACAATAGTAGTGATGAACAATTATTTTTAATGGAAGTCACTCACCAAAGAGAATATACTAGATGGCTTAAGCTTTTAAATTATTGATTATCTTATGGGACAGCCATAAATTTGATACTAACTAATCAATACATCTTCACTGGTCAATGCCATACATTTTGTTTTCACTAACTTTTTCTCTACCCGGATACATCTAAATGTTGCTAGAAAAAGAATGGATTAGTGGATAGAGAGAAAAGTTCTATGAATTAATTAAGTTGCCTTATTAAACAATTTTTATCTTTTGGCGTTACTCAGAGCTTTAAAGAAACAGCGAAGGAAGTAGTTGGAACAGTTCTTGCTCCAGAGTTATCAGTGACTGCAACTTCACCTAATTTGGAGGTGATCAAAATGGCATCTCCAAACTCTATCCATTGCTCATATGAAATAAGTTCTCATGTGTGTTTATCAAGATCTTTTTAATGGGTTTGAATAATATATGAAAATGGCTATAATGGTTAAGACTAACTCTTTTGTGCATATTCATACTTGGTATATCTGATGATCAATTAATTACCAACGAGTGAACCAAAATTGACATAAAATTGAAATTAAGACCAACAACAGGTATTTGGAGAAGTAAAGAACGAAATTGAAATTTCTCATGAAATTAATGTATACTTTTTTACTGTCTACATAATGTTGCAAAGGTTAAGGGCACTTTTCTGCAGATGCAATAGTAGCGAAATCGCAACTTATTTCTGTTTTTTATAGGTTACTCAAAGTATCAAAGAAACAATGGAACAAGGTCTTCAAGAGAATTATTCAACAGAGGAAGCCATAATAGCAATTCGATCAACTAATTCTGATTCAAGGAAGCAATCTACAGGATCATTAGTTAATCTCTCAGAAAAAGAATCAGCACAAGTAAGTTCATTGCCCTTTTCTAATTAATATAGGAACTGAAGTATTTTAGATGCTGTGATTTTTGCTTATTGATCATTATGGGATTGATGGGTAAACAATCACTCTCAAGACTTAAATTAGCTGATAAATGCACATATTTAACAACTTGCTTTCATCTTGGTGTTTGTTAGAGTTCTAAGGAAGCAACAAAGGAAATTATTGAAAAAGTTACTACTTCAAAGATATCACCAATAGCAACTCCATCTGATTTAGAATTCGTAAGAGCATTATGTCTACTGAGCTTTAATATAGTAGTAAACAACAATGCAATGTAAAAATGACATCATATAAACTACAGCTAATTTACAATTTTGTTCTATGTAGGCTATTAAAGAAACAAGAGACAGAAGTGTTCAAGAGGGCCCTAAATCAGAGAAGGCTATAGAAACAAACCTGTTAACATACTCTCGAGGCTATTCCCTCCATCATCGTAAGTGTCTTTCTTTCTGACATGATTTCATGTTTTCTTTTTGTTCCTTTGCTAACTCTCCTTGCTGGGTCAGAATCACAAATTGGTGCTGCTAGCCCTTCTACTCCTACATTAGAGATTTGTGAAATTTTCCAACTTGTCGAGTTGAAGGATGGTGAACCAGCTTTGCTTGCCAAAGCGCTCGAGCGATATCCTCAACTGAGGTTGCCGCGCCAACAGCGTACCCACCGAATAATAGCTCTTTCCTACCGAGTCCTAGTTGATATTTTGGTAATGCTAGCTACTAAGACCCCCTATACCATTACAGCATCGGAGAAACTGACCCTGGAGGCTAACTTAGATGAAGCAACTATTCTTGGGTTTGACAAGGACTGGGTTGAGTCAGTTCGGGCTAAAGTTTTTGGCATTGACATGTCTGATATCTTGGAAACAAAAGAGAAAATCCTAATCATGGAAGCGGATCTCGAAACATGTGACATTGCCTTGCATCATGTCCAGAAGCAAAGGTTGGAAGCGAAAGAGTGGCTTGAATCAATTGATTCTCAACTATTCGGTCTCTTGGAAGATCGCAAGAAATTGGTTATCAAGATGACGGAGCTTAAGGAAATAATAAGTGCCAAGGATAGACCCTTTGGCTTTTAGGTGTTCTTACCTTGTGATTGGTTATTTGCTTTATATTTATAAAAAGATTTAAAAAGAGTAACGCATGATGCGTATGATAATTATAGACCAACATTCTCCATATGTTCAACAAAATAGTGGGTATGGAGAGTTTAATCACTCTAGTCAATTAGAAAAATTGACCTTATCTTTTATGGATGATCTGTAAATTTCTTGAAGTCAAACTCCATAGTGAAGTATTTTTGGTTTATTATCCTTTACTATTGTCATAAGCAAGTAAAGAAAGGGGTATGAAATTTAGAAAGCTCAATGGGAACATAGCTAATGCATGGAAAAGAAGAGCCGTGCTTCAAGCAGTTTATAATCCAATAAGAGGCTTCTCTGCATCCTGATTCAAGCTCGTATATTTTCAGATATTGCAGAACCTATTAAGACAGTTTAATTGGCTAGTGAATAAGAGTAAATTATTGGAGCATCACAAGCAATTTGTCATGTTGGGATAGTGCATGTTAATTAGTCCCAACTGTCAGCTGAGGAAGATATTCTATCTTGGTCCCACGTTACTTGAAACACAAATATAGACAAGCTTTATAAATCCAGCACAGATGCTAACGTTGTCTTGTGACTCAAGTGGGGGCACTAGATTGGTGAACAAGGCTACAACACCTAATGAGTCTCGTTCATTAAACCCCCGATCTTTTTCTCTTTTGCTGGTTGTCCTATTCTGAGTTTCTAACACCTTTTTAGCTCTTACCTCCAAGTTTAAATTATATGAAAATATATTCTTAGATAGGCTTTATTTACTTATAATGATAAATAAATTAAATTAATCATTAATAAATATATAATCATGTTAAAAATAAATCTTACTAGAAATATCCATGACATACTAATATGTGTATTATACTAAATTTATTTATTATTTATAAATTGAATCTTCCTACAAATTCATTTCAACATTGTTTGAAATGGACACCGGACTACATTAAGTGGCACCAACTAGTCTCTAAATATGTGGTAACTTTACAAGCAAGCTGGTAGCTAATATTAAACTCATAATCTCGTGATCGTAGCAGAGTACTATGATTATGCATAGTGTCACATCCAGCAACCAAAAATGTGACTAGCACGGAAGATAGCCAAACTTTCTTCCATAAGCTAGCACTAAACAAAATTATACCCATCACTAAAGAATATCCCTAGTATTTAACACCAAAGATCATAACCAAATACAACAATTACAAATCATATAAGCATTATATAAATATAGTTCCAAAAGACTTTTGTAGAAATTTCAACAGAGTCTCTCTATAAATTGGACTTCCTAAAATTTCTACAAATCAGTCAACTAGTTCAAAACTGAAATTTTTACAAATTAGTCAGCTAGTTCAAAATATCAAAAGGAAATTTAGCTATCAATCTAGACCAAAATATATCAATTTCTAAGGGCGGGAGAATCCTATCTGTGACTCAGTAGAGCTACATACCATAATTTACAATACAAAATGAATTCTAATACAATAACATATTGGAGTAGGTGTGTCAAAAATATGTCAAAAGCTTAAGTCACACATTGCCTATAACAAAGAGAAACTTAGTATATATATACTAAGATGTGATATTGGGCAAGTAAATGGGTCAAGAAGAGGAGTAGTCTCGCGTACACAATAACAGGCCAACGCAGTTCAAAATCTCTGATTTTCCCCCTGCACACAAATTAGACGCAGTACTGGGTATTTTTTGTTGCAACTATTTTTATATTTTACAAAAATATTTTATAAATAGGTTTATCGGAAAAACTTTGTTTTCAGCAGTTTTGAAATTGGGACTATGAATTTATTAATTTTCTGAACGTTGAAAATTTAAATTTACCCGCTTTAATTTTTCATTAACCAGCTTTAATCTCAACGTTCAGAAACGGCCGCTACTTTTAATTCCAACGTTCAAAACGAATTTTTCATTAAACAGTGATTAAGTCACCATTAATTATTTTTTAATTGCCCAACATTTCTTGTTTCCGTCTTTGGCCTATAAAAGGCATTGCGTGGTGCAGTTCAAAGCACACTGAGCACTCGGACATCTTCGAAGCTCTCTCCTCTCTTTCCTTTCATTCTCTTAAGTTCTTTAGTTTTTGTTGTTCTGTTTCCCTATTATAGGAAGGGTTCATTTAATATTATATTAAGAAAATGCAACAACTTGGTTTAATTTTCAGAATTAAAAATAATTATTTAAACAAATGTGAAGTATGTGCCGAAGCTAAAATAACTAAAAAATCACACTTTTCTACACAAAGAGAAACTAAATTACTTTCTTTAATACACACTGATTTAGGTGATTTAAAACAAACAATGAATAGAGGTGGTAAAAAATATTATATTACTTTTATTGATAATTTTTCAAGGTATACTAAAGTATATTTATTGAGAAATAAAGATGAAGCGTTTGAAAATTTTCATTTATATAAAGCAGAGGTAGAAAATCAACTAAATAAAAGGATTAAAAGAGTAAGGTCAAATAGAGGAGGAGAATATGTTTTATTAAATGATTTTTGTGAAAAAAAAAAGAATTATTCATGAAGTAACTCCTCCATATTCACTTGAGTCTAATGGTGTAGCAGAAAGGAAGAATAGAACTTTAAAAGAAATTATGAATGTTATGCTTGTAAGTTCTTCTGCAACAGATAATTTATAGGGTAAAGCATTGTTGTCTACCTGTTTTTTGCAAAATAGAATACTCTATAAAAAAACAAATAAGACACCTTATGAACTATGGAAAGGTTATGTACCTAACCTAAAATATTTAAAAGTGTGGGCGTGTCTTGCTAAAGTAATGTTGCCTGATCCTAAGAAAAGAAAAATTGGGTCTAAAACTTCTGATCGCATGTTTATTGGGTACGCTGAACATAGTGCAGCTTATAGATTTCTAGTTTTGAAAAGTGATATTTTGGATCATAACACTATTATAGAAACTAAAGATGCAAAATTTTGTGAACATATCTTTCCTTTAAAAATTGAACATAATCTTAGGAATTTGGAAACGTCTACTTATTCTCCTGAACAAAATACAAACAAAGATTTGATTGAAAATTTAAGAAAAAGTAAGAGGCAAAGGAAAGAATCTTCTTTTGGAGATGACTTTTATACTTATATGGTACAAAATGATCCTTTAAATTTTTATGAAGCTATTTCTTCTTCGGATGTTCATCTTTGGAAAGGAGCCATTAAGGTTGAAATTAATTCTCTTAGTCAAAATAAAACTTGAGTTTTAGTAGACTTGCCTCCAAAAGCTAAACCCATTGGTTGTAAATGGATTTTTAAGAAGAAACTTAATTCTGATGGATCTATTGATAAATATAAAATTAGGTTAGTAGCTAAAGGTTTTACTTAAAAATAAAATATTGATTATTTTGATACACTTTCTTCGGTTACAAAGATTTCTTCTATAAGAATTCTGATTGCTTTAGCTTCAATACATAAGCTTTATATTCATCAAATGGATATTAAAATTGCTTTCTTAAATGGTGTTTTAGAAGAAGAAATTTATATGGTACAACCTGAAAGATATGTCGCTTCTGGACAAGAAAATAAAGTGTGTAAACTTTTTAAATCTTTATATGGATTAAAATAAGCATTTAAACAATGGCATGAAAAATTAGATCAAGTTTTGACAAGTGATGACTTTGCTACTGTTGAAGTAGAAAGATGTGTTTATACAAAACTTATAAATAATGATTGTGTGATTATTTGCCTATATATGGATGACATGCTTATTTTTGGTACTAGCATGAATGTTGAAATTGAAACTAAGAGCTTTCTTGCATCTAAATTTGATATGAAAGATATAGGTGAAGCAAGAGTGATTTAGGTGTTGAAATCATAAGGAGTGAAAATGGCATCTTACTTTCTCAAGAACATTATGTGGAGAAAATTCTTAAAAAGTTTAGCCATTTTGATGATTCTCCTTTAAGCACTCTTTATGATTCTAGCATATAATTATCAAAATATAAACATAATTCAGTGGCTCAATCTAAATATGCACAGATTATTGGAAGTCTATTGCATCTGATGAATTTTACCATGCCTGATATAGCATATGTTGTATGTAGATTGAGTAGATATACCCACTATCCAAACAGTAAGCATTGGATGGCTCTGGTTATATTAATAAGATATTTGAGAGGTACCATGAACTATGGTATATTTTATAGTGGATTTCTTGCTGTACTAGAAGGATATAGTGATGCTAACTGGATCTCAAATTCAGATGAGATTAAATCTACTAGTAGCTATGTATTCACTCTTGGTGGTGGTGCAGTATCCTGGAGATCAACCAAACAAAATATTATTACAAAATTCTCAAGAGATTCAGAGTTTATTACTATGAAACTAGTTGGTACTGAGGTTGAGTGGTTGAAAAACTTCTTAGCAAATATTTCATTAGGAGAAAACCCAACACCATCAATATCTTTGCATTGCAACAGCCAATTGGCAATAGCTACAGCTAAAAATATGACCTTTAATGACAAAAGCAGACACATTTGGTTGAGACATAATATTATAAGACAGCTGCTAAAAGATAGAGTGATCTCAATCGAATTTGTAAGGTCAGAAATAAATCTGTCAGATTTATTGACTAAACCCTTTGGGGAAGAAACAAATTGATAACACATCGAGGGGAATGAGACTTAAGCCAATATGAAATTAACAACGATGGTAACCCAACCTCTGTGATTGAAAATCCCATGAAAGAGGTTCATATGGGTAAGAACAAGTCATATGTTAATTCTGCTAGTACTAAAATTGTTGTCCCTTCCTATGATTTGAGAAAGTGCTAGAATGCATTGGTGGAGAGGCTAAGCAAAGCTCTTAATGATTTCATATTCCTTATGGATGGTGTATTCATTGCAGATACATTTGATGAAATCACCTAGATAAATGTGAAGTGGGGCCGCTTCTATGAGACCGTAGCAAAGTCTATAGAGCATTCATGGAATACCAGGCGTGTGCACGGCCGTTTAAAGCGCAAAATCGTCGTTAACAGCAAAAACTGTAAGGGTATACTCTGACTAATAAAACCTCTAGTATACAACAAAGATTTGTTGGTTCATAGAAATGTACGTTTCGCTAACATTTTTGTGTATTAAGTGTTATTGGTCTAGGTCTGGTTCAAAGTCCAAAAGACACTGGATTCAAAATGGTAATACTCATGCATGTAACTCAGATAATAATGTCCTTTTGACACATGTGGGGGATTGTTGGAGTAGGTGTGTCAAAAGTATGTCAATAACTGAAGTCCCACATTGCCTAGAACAAAGAGAAATTTAGTGTATATATACTAAGATGTGATATTGGGCAAGTAAATGGGCCAAGAAGAGGAGTAGGCTCGTGTGCACAACAACAAGCCAACGCAGGGTTAACACAATTGAAAATCTTCGATTTTCCCCCCTGTACACGAATTAGACGTGGTATTGGGCATTTTTTGTTGCAACTATTTTTGTATTTTACAAAACTATTTTATAAATAAGCTTATCGAAAAAACCTTATTTTCAATAATTTTGAAATTGGGACTATGAATTTATTAAGAAACTATATAAGATAGATAGAAAATAAAAGGAGGGAAATGATGCTAAGTGAGTAAACAAGGCTAACTATACGGTGTAAGAACAATAAGATCTTATTCAAACAGCAATTCACAAGTGAAACTATAAAAGTGATTATATGTGTGTATATATATATATATATATATATATATATATATATATATATATATATATATATATAAAGGAATTTCTAAGTAATTCATGCCTCAGATGCCGTGGGATGCATCTAATTAGTACCAATTTAGCTAGATGCAGAGCACACAGCCCGTGAAGATAACTAACATAGACGCTGAGCAACTTGCTCGCAAAAATGAGAACAAATCTACATATAGGGGCCAACCACACAAGGCTAGCAACACCCTTGCTAGCTAAAGTACTTATCACAATGCATCATAGCTAACTTCTACTGTGGTTAGTTGCAAGGTTCTGAAACAGATAGTTCCCACCATAAATAATCTCAATAATACATGCTCAGAGTAAATCAAATTCTAACTCATATATACTTATAGTCCTAACATCTGACAGAGTACATCAGTAATTATTTCCATAGTCTAAAAATACTTAATAAGCATTCTGATGCGTAAATAATGCAAAAACATATTTAAAGAAGTAAATTCATTAACGTAATTAATCAGAAACATATTCAATAAAGCAAATATAATAATTGAAGAGTATGTAACCATAAACCTTAAAATAAAAGGTATAGCCAACATTATTTACTCACCTCTTAAGATGGTACCAAAAAATCCCTTATTGTGACCTCTGCTAAATCCTTATGCGTAACTAATTTTCTTGGACACCTTATAATATCAATTCACGAATCTTTAATGTTAGAATGGTTTCAAGTGATCTTGTACTAATATTAATTTATTTCTCCTAATATTTTATTTCGTTTATTTATTTAATTTGGTTACGCACCTAAACAATCTAATATTACAAGTACTCAATTAATCGAAGGTTAAATCCAAATAGATAAGTACATAGTCTTGATACTAGTATAAATGATGGTCCTCTAACATCAATGTTTATTGTTAGAACAACTAAGGTCAATCTTCCTTTTAAAATAATTACTAATAAAAAACCCTAATCACCAAACATATATTATAATTCTACTTGATGCCTCCAATTAACACACTTGTTCCTCATTTCATTAACTTCTTAACCAAAGCCTCCAAAAATAAACAAGTTTGATATAACTAGATTTTAGAAAAAGAAGATTAAATTTATTGGTAAGAAAAAGCCTAAAATTGTGTTAGTTTATTCAAATAAGTTCTTAAGCTCACAATTTACTTTCCATGCAAAATGTAATTCAAGTGCAGCTCCTACATCACACTACTTATCCTTGTTAGCCGAAAACCACAATAGAAGAAGGGAAAATAAAAGGCCAGTTCAGGAGCAAAGAAGAAGGTAATAATGCATTAGGAAGAAACAAAATTTAAGGAAAGGAAATTGAAGATACGTTCCAGCAACAGAAACCAAAATTTTCAAACCAGAAAACGTGAATCTTACTTGAAGTTTTCGATCTACATAGCACTCATACCAGCACATTTCTTACAGGAAAAGCACGCAACAGAAACCAAGAACCAGAGGTTGAGGATGCTATCAGAACATAACCAAAAAAAGAAGGGAGCAGCACGCATCATCCAAAAATTTCAGGCCAGAGAGACAGACTTACACGAAATTATGCCATCAAAACGGAGCAACCAAACTTAGTTTGCAACAGGGAAAGAAGCGAGTAGAAAAATTGAAACAAGAAGAGAGCAACTTATGGTGAATAGAGAAGAAGAGATACAGATGCTTCTGGTGTGTTTCTACTGCTTCCTCTGACTGAGAGGATGGAGCTAGGTGAGCTATGTGTTACTGAAATTTGGAGGTATAAAATGACCTAAAACCCAAACTTTAGTCAGATAAATGAGGGGTATACATGGGATAACAAAAAAATGATAGAAAAGAGTAAAAAATGAAATTCGGCATGCCTCAGGACTCAAAAATGGAACATATAAGATAAGATTCCACTTGACTACCATCAGACCTAAGGCACCTCCTCAACTATTGATATTAACTAATAAATATATATGCACATTCAAGTCTTTACACACAGCAAGTTTCAAATACTTCACATCAACGGATGATTACCTAATTAGATATGATGTTCCCTCAAAAGAAAAAGCACATATTTTGATGAGAGACCCTCTAGGAACCTTGTCCTAGGAACCTTCAACAAGATGACACTTTGCCCGAAACCGGCTAGAAAACAAGAATGTTGGTCAAAGGAAAGACCTTAAGAGAACTTGTCTCTTAGAACCCTAGCCTCAAGACGCCACAAAGGAAGACCAATCCTTTGATAAGTCACGTGAACTCTCAGAGAATACAAAGAAGCAAAAGCCTCACAGATAATTGAATAATACTCAAATTCATTCATGTGCAAAATAGAGTACAATAGGAAGCCTTTTATAGGCAAAATTTCTAGAGTCCTAATTAAAGTAAAACTCTAAAATCTGATTAGAAATATTTTAAATGATACATAATATTAAGGAATTAGATTAGGATACTAATTTTAACTTGATCTCCAAGATAAGCTTCTTGACCAAGTTCAAAAAATACTAAAATAATAAAAAAACGAAATTTCAAAAAGAATCTTAGTCAAAACTAATCAACTTCTTTAAGTTATCACATGGGATGCTCATGCTTCATTAAAAATCACATGGTTGTCACATGATTCTTAATCTCTTGCAATTGGACTCCAATTGGGCCTTGACACTCCTCTTGTAGAATGGTTAACATGATCACACCTTTTACATCTTCTTGGGCCTTCTCTTGACTTAAATAAATGGGCTCTACGTTATGAAGCTTATGAATTAAACAATTGAAGGCTTCTTTCATTGCTTTGGCCTTAGCTCTTGTTATTGGGCCTTCAACTGTTGGATATTGATTCTAGTTGCTCCATGGACCTTCTTAGGACATTGGGCTTCCACTCGGTCTTCCACTTTTGCATCTTTAAGGAAATCTCATGTCCAAAGTCCAATTCAGCATGTTTTGAATTGATCAAATATGGATCTTGGGCTCTAAACTTGGGCTGACGTCCAACATAGATATTATCTTGAGCTCTTTGAAATTTTTGGACATAGTGTACAATTTGGGCCACTTGAGCTCTTTGAAGTTCTTGATGGATGAGAGTTTCTCAAACTTATTATACTCCAATGGATATGTCTACTGATATTGTATCATATTTTGAATTAAGCAAAAAGTATACAATTTGATCCTTAAAAAATATTCTCTTTACACATTGGTCCTTTTTATACAAATTAATCTTTCAAAATTTATTACTTACATGTATTTATCAAGTTAATCCCATAAGGTAATGTAAATATACAATTATGTACAATTAATAGATTATGGACCAACGTCTGGTAAGTTACAAACTTTAAAAAAGTAATTCATGTAAAGGAATAAAAAGACTAAAGTGTTAAAAAAAAATCTTTTAAAGACCAAATTATGTATTTCAATCCAACCAAAATTACCAGAAACTTAATATTTGTCCATATTAAAGATTAAACCTTATCTAGCAAAGCTTCTTTAGAAGAAAAAGTTGTTGTTTAAAAAAAATTATTTATTTTGGTTTTTTGAGGTATTTGGCTAAACTTCCAAAAAAATTACTTCTAATTAGTAGCTGAAACAATTATTCTACCATAAAAAAAAAATTAGAATGATGTAACACGCATAGAGAAGATAGTAGGGAGAGATATTAGAACAAAGAAGAAAAGTGAGAGATATTAGAATATAGAAGAAAGGAGGGAGATGTAGAAGAAATAAAGAGATAAGAGGAATAAGAGGGAGAGAGATGTAGATATTCTGAAAATACTTTTTATTATTCAATGCTAAATTCTAAACTAATACAAATACAAAGGCTTATATTTATAGAAACCTAATTATAATCCTAGTAAAAGATAACTTCTAATAACAAAAGATAAATATATAAAATTCTAATCTTATTGAAAGTCAAATGTCTAATCTTAAAATAATTAAAAACTAACAAAAATATAATTATTAAAGCTTAACAAAAAGATAATTAATCTTAATTCTAATCTTAATAAAATATTATTTTTTATAGTTATTTTTAATTCATAATTTATAAATAATTAATAATAATTTTTTTTATTTTTTCATTTTGCATCATTCTCCCCTAGTTGAAAAAACTCGTTCTCAAGTTTTGAAATAAAAAAGTATTAAAATAATCCATCTTAGAATCTCAGGTAGGATGAATGTCACTATTTTAAAATATGATAGACAAGACAACTTTGGATTTACTAATATATCTGAAATGACAAACTTGATCGGGTGGAGTAGTTGAACTGGTTGATTCTGAGCACAACATTCTACAGCTTGTGGTTGAATTTCAAATTACTGGTCAGAATTAATTTTTTCACATTTTAAATTTACTTCTAATTGCTCTTTACACCCTGTGATGAAACTATCCTCATCGATATCTGATGGGTAATTAATGGGATCCACAATGATATCATTACAATCAATTAAGATATCTTCCTTCAATACTTTATGCTCTTGACAATATTTTTCTTTCTCCTTTAGCTTTTCTAAGTTTCTATTAGTCATTTGTATACAAAGTTGATTGATGGAACTCATAACTTTATCAAATTGATAGTCCATATCTTTTTGTATGTCATTGAACTTAGTTTGGATAATTTGGACATTTTGTTCTAAGGATTTCACTAGTGTGTAGCAACGCGGTGTGATCATGAAAGGTAGGGGAAAGTGTGGATGGAGTTGTAATTGGGTTTTGATATCAAATTGATGTAACACGCGTAGGAAAGAAAATATGGAGAGGTATTAGAAGATAGAAGAAAGGAGGCAGATGTAGAAGAAATAAAGGGAGAAGAGGAAGAAAAGAGAAGGAGATGCAGATATTCTAAAAATGTTTCGTATTATTCAATGCTAAATTTTGAATTAGTACAAATGTAAATGCTTATATTTATAGAAGTATAATCCTAATCTTAATAAAAGATAATTTCTAATAATAAAAGATAAATATATAAAATCTTAATCTTATTGAAAGTCAAATATCTAATATTAAAATAATTAAAAATTAACAAAAAGATAATTATTAAAGTCTAACAAAAAGATAATTAATCTTAATTCTAATATTAATAAAATATTATTTCTTATATTTATTTTTAATCCATAATTTATAAATAAATAATAATAATTTTATTATTATTTTCTCATTTTACATCATAAAGTTTTTTATTTAAAGCGAAAAAATAAATAAAAAAATTATTTGTTTAAAGACAATAAAACTCTGACTCGAAATCATTGACTAACACCTAGCCTTTTTCGCCCAACTTCTGCCCTCACTCAAGTATGTACTCATGCCATTTTTAGTAATTGGACCTTAAAGCACTTCTAGTTAACAAGATTTGTCAAAAGTAATAACATCAATAAAAAAAGCTAATTAAATGATTTTGTCAAAAATAAATTATTTTTTATAACAATTTCTTCATAAAATTTTATTTTAAAAAATAATTTAAAAATAAACAAAAATCCCAAATTCTCAAATAAGCTATAAGATGCATTAATTGTCCACTGAAGCTGCAATGGTTTGCACAGAATAGGTATTAAACACTTCCAACAAACTTTCTTTGGTCAAATCCAGTAGGACAATTGGCCCCCGAAAAAAAAAACGACAAAATTACAAGGTAGCAAAATAAAATAAATTAATGCATTATAGAAGTATACAAAAGTGCAATTAATTTGTTCGTTTGCCAAAAAAAAAACCGTGAATGGAAATTGAAAAGTCTACCGGTCCTGTTATCGTGTTGTGTAGAAGCTAAAATTCTTGGCTCTTTAGCTTGGTGCAAAGTTAAAAAATCAAAATTTTTATTTCATAGTATGTATATTTGATCTATTTGCGACATTTTGTTACAGAATTTTTTAGCTTTTGTCTCACAGAGAGAGTTTTGTTGCAAAAAAGTTATTATGTCGCGTAAAAAATATATTGTTATTGCAAAAAGATGTATAAGTAATGAAACGTTTACATCCAAATTCATTATTGTATCAAATAATATATATTTAGCAACAATATAAAAAATTATTGCAAATTTATTGTTGCAAAAATTACTTTTCTACTAGTGTTTCAATCTTTCTCGATCAACTATATCTTCTTCTTTATCATCAACCCTTGGTTTGACAGAAACAACCATGTTTTTAAAGAACATGTACATTTAGAAAATGTTAATATTAAGAAAGCTGCCCTGTTTGAAAAGATTGTTGGGGTTGGACACTAATCTCTACCAATGGGATTCTTTTTTTTTTTTTTCGTGGGATGACCAGACACAAAAACAAACTATCCTGTATACAAATCAAGATCCAAGTCTATCCTTATATGACGCGGAACAACAATAAAATTATAGGAAGAAAAGCCAACAAGAAAATTAAAAATGTCCTGACATAAGGCTTGCATATCAGTTAGAAAAACATGCTGCATCTTCAAATGGTGATAATCCTTGCTTGAAAAGATACCTACATTCATTGGGTATAATTAGGAATTCAAGATTTGTTGCTGCTTTACTAGAAAATGCAGACCATGTCGTATTTGTGAGAAGAAGGGTTACCAACCAACCTTTGTGCCATCTATTATACCATGACCTCTGCCTAAACAAATGTCTACCAAACCATATTAAAATAAAGCCTTTCCCTCTCCTTCCTCCATCACAACGCTGCAGCTGCCAAACAAACAAGTACCATTGATTAAGCAAAAGATTACCCTCCCTTATTGAATGTGGTGTGTTAGATAGGCTTATTATTTTCTCGACTGGTAACTCAAACTGGATGCAAGTACCAAATATACACCAACACATAACCATTGCATATTCAGGAGAACATTGAGGATCCACAATTTTCTTCCTGTTTTGACAGAACTAGATAACATATAAAATTAAGCAAATCTTATTAATCATCTTAAATTGTAGATATAGAATGATATCTGATGTAGATGATCCACCATAATGGCCAATGTTAAACTAAACCAAACTGTTTGCACTAAAGGACACTTAAGAAATAAGTGGTGATATGTTTATTCAATATGGACACAAAATTGGCACCCTTTTTGAATATGGAGATGGTGTAGATGAAGAGTATTTGTTTTGGGTATCGCTTTATGAATTAGCTTCCAAATGAAAAGGATGACTCTAAGGGGAAGTTGTAACATCCATAGTTTATCCCAATCAAACACCACAATCAATATCCATTAGTTGTACCCTTCTATCTGAGCTCATCCAACTAACCCCTAATAGAGAAACTAGTTTGCAAAATTCACTGAGCATGCTCTCTCGAATACAATTGAGACACTAGTTGCTCATTCTAATAGTCCCAAGGATGCAGAATAAAATTTCCTACTAATTGAACATTAGAAGGAGGATTAATCTACGATGGCCACCAATGATGGTTTGTTATAGATATTGATGTACCATCACCAACCTGCCACTGAAGATTATTAAAAATCAACAAACCATACTTTTGAATACCCTTCCACATCCTGACCATTGTTGAGTGCATTGTTAGATTCCCCACTACTTTATCCTTATAATATTTAGGCCTAAGAGACTTGGAAAATAACAATTTTGCCTTCCTTAATACCATTCACCAAACTTGATTGGCCAAAAGTGCTTGATTAAAGCTTCTAGTAAATCTCATCCCAATACCACCTACTGATTTTGATAGACAAAATTTTGACCATTTCAATAGATGCATCATAGGCTTGGCTTCAGAATAACCCTAGAAGAAGTTAGAGACTTTCATATCAATTTGTTGACAATACTGTTGTTGTAGCTCAAAACATAAAAGTGGGTAAACCAATGATGAATTAAGCACATATTTAATTAAGGTGAGTCTCCCTGCTTGAGAGAACAAAATCAACTTTCTTGCTTGTAATTTCCAATCAATCCTAGTGACCAAAGCTTGGTAAATATGAACTTTTGACTGGCTTACATCACACTAAATCCCTAGGTGTTTACCTAATTGAGACTTAAACTTTACCCTTAACATACTCGAAAATTCTTTCTTGTATCTATGAGAGATATTCATTTTGAACACCATCTCATATTTGCTAGAATTAACACATTGTCCAATCAATCTACTATAGTGTTCTAGAATAGAGTTAACCTTACCATACATATAACTAGATGATTGAAAGATGGGAATAGTATCATCGGCATACATTAGATGAGATATTAGAGGACACTTCCTCCCGACCTTAATGCCCTTCCAAGATTTATTCTACTCCTTTTTAAACATCAGGCATGATAGCATATTAGCACATATAACGAACGAGGAAAAAGAGGATCACCTTATCTAAGACCTTATTAAGGCAAAAACTACTCTATTAGGTGACCATTGACAATCACTTGATAAGACATAGTACACACACATTGTATGATGAAGTGAATCCAAGTATCAGGAGCATTCATACGATTCAACACTACTTCCAAAATGTTCCAAGAAACCTTATCATAAGCATTAGCAATATCTAGCTTATAACCAAATTAGTCTTAGTGTGTTGGATCTTATACATAAGCTCAGGCACCAATATAATATTATCTGAAAGTAACCAGTCAAGTAGGAAAGTACTCTGGTTTAGAGCAATTAAGTCTACTAGTACCTACTTTAATTTGTTATAGATGACTTTCAAAATCAAATTGTAAATCACATTACAGAGACTGATGGATATTTGTAATCTTTTAAAGACTGCAAATGATCATATTTTGAAATTAAATTAATAAAAATGTAATTCAAGGCTTTTAGCAAATATCATCTCACGAAATAGATTTCCCCATAGCACATAAATATGACTTTTTTTTATTATGTAAGTAGATTGATTAAAATCCCCATTAGCCAACCACAGACATGAAATAGTAGCAACAATAATCTTAAACCAATTCGACATAATATACCTATTTGATAGTTCAGGATAACCATACACAAAAGTGATGAAAAAAGTTTGACCTTGAACATTTTGAACTTCGAGATGTAGCTAGTGGGGTGAGGAGTCAATTAGCTCACAGATAAACCTATCTTGGCAACCCAGAAACAAACCTCCTCTACGCCTTTCTGCATCCCAACCAAAAACCTGTGCATAACTAAAACATCGAAACCTATGCAGATGTTGAACTGTTGTAGCTTTACTAAGGCCACGATAGTTCCAACTAAAGATAATCATGGCAATTGTGGAGACTTTTGAGGTAAAGCCTCCACGAACCCATCACTTTCCATAGCATCTTCATCCTTTTTTGGAATAATATCAAGATTAAGAATGACCTTCCTACGAACATTCCTAGAAGACGTACCATCCTCCCATTTACTCTTCTTGGATAAATTGTTAGCTTCAACTGATGAGAAACCTGACAGCTCAAGGTCCACGCAATAAGCATTGATAGGGTTCAGATCATAAATTAAAACAAAAAATTTGATCGCTTGTTCCATTGAAAACCTGGCTGAGTTCAAAACAATCTGGGACTATACTACTAATTTATGAAAAACGGATGAAAGGGCCGAAGTGGCATAAAATCACGAGTCAAGAGTTACTGGTAATGAAATCAACGACGTTGAGCTGGCCCAACTGCACTAGACGTTCTGCAATTCACAATGAAACAAATCCCACTCAACATCAAACCCCATTGAAAACCAAGCCCATATTTTGAGTGTACTAAACTTGCTTCCTATTTCTTCACTATCGGTTATGAAGCCAGGTTTAACTCAGCAGCTGGCCAGCCCACCTTCAAAAGCAACCCATTAAAAACCAAATCAGAATACTTTCCATTATCCAGTATGCATTGGGCCCCCAGGTGTATCAAAGTCCAATTAGAAAACGTTCCAGGCCTCTTAGCAATTCGCTCCACCGAAACCCAGTTAAAACTAAGCAACTCATTCACCTCTCTCAACGTTATTGCATGATGCGCCACGTATTGAAACTCCTCATAATATTTTCCAACTAAACCCTCCTGCTGCAACGTCTCATCAGTCATCACCGAGTTGCAGTATAGGCAAGCTTGTCACCGCTATAGCCTCATCATCATCATACATTACTGGTTCTGCATCTAAGGTAGGGTTACACCACAGATCTTCATGTAACGCATCACTTGTTCAACATTTGGGGTAGCCAAGCCACGTTGAGTAACCTGTTGATTCTCAACCTCATCATATCATCCAAATTATCCAGATCTTCCATTGAAGCCCTGAGCTGTTCTAGCACGTCATGCTTCTGATCTTGGCACAAGGGAACATGCTATGAAATGGTTTTCTTATCATCACTTTGTTGACCATTCGAAACAGTGTCACCTCTCTGCTCCGTTTCCATCGACAGCGAGCTATCCTCCTCAGGATCTGATTCCATGGGTGAAGAGGAGTCATTTGACACAGCGGATTCATCAGAGAAAATGATAATACCCAGAGGTGGCTGAAAAGAACTTTCTAGTGCAGAAAATGAAATAGGACTATAATCCTTAACCACATAATCCCCACCATGCCTTGTATCTTACCAGCAAATCCGTGTTGTTTTATGATTATGGACCTTTAAATAAAAAGCAATATTGAATTTAGATACCATAGGATAATGAAAGTCAGTAGCAAACTCAACGCCATATCTTTGGAAAACAATATCTTGATGCACTTGAATTGCTTCTTGAACTGTCGGACAATCCCAATCACAATGCTTGTCCCCATGACCCAACCTTCCACACTGACAGGAAATATGAAATAGCCTCTTAAACCTTAAAGCCATCAACAAAGGTAAAGAAGGATCAACCCATACTTAAAGCCAGACAAACCAAATATTATGAGTCAGGCCATCCTTGCGATCATATGCATGAAAGTCACCTAACATATTTCCCAACACTTCTACAACTGCACTATTAAAAAACTCTAATGGCAAACCCCATACTTGAACCCATACTGGAATTTGATGAACATGTAGCTTAGAAAGCACCATATTAGCACGCCATTTCTCTACAACCGAAAGGGAATTCTCAATTGCCCACGGACCATTGTGATAAACATATCTCTGATCAGCATAGTCTTCAAACTACAGCATATAAATATTTCTATCTCATCCCACAGGAGTGACCTTGCCTTGCAGATTCCAGTTAGAATCAATCACATGTTGCATTGCACCCCTAAAATTTTGACCTATTTACAAGAGAAAGAATAAATCTAGTACTCCACTAGTAGTGGAGTCTTGATTCCTTTTCTTAGAAAATTAAGTGTATCAATTTTAGAATATATATATATATATATATAGATATATATATTATGCATTCCTGTGTGAAACTTACATATTGTATATCATTTTTTTTTTTAAATTGACACTGCCAGTATTTTAAGAAATTGATCAGAAGATTGAAATTCTTAGTAATGAATAGTCAGTATTATTTTCATTCAAAATATGCCATGTGGATTATTTTCCACATCATTTATGCTAAGGTGGCAAATTTAACAAAACAGTAGCAAATCTTGAATGGGCCTACCTTAAAGAGCAAGCGCTTGGAAGAAATGGAAGGGGAAATTTTGTTCTGCTTTAAGGTGGAAAACTCATAACTGAACTTTATCAACTTGATGTTATCTTTTTCAAAACCTTTTCTTTAATGTTTTCACCATAAAAGACCCAAAAATTCTGTTGTTTCAATCAAGATCAGACCCCATTTTATATTAAGGATGTCTAGTTTCGATCACTAAAGAGCAAACGCGTAACTATACCACTGTGATTCATATAATGGACAAAAAAATCTTGTCATGTGATCAAAGATTACTTTGTTAAACAGTTGAATGGTTCTGTGAGAAGTTTAGGAACTTCATCAAAATTCATAGTTGAACTATTGGTAGTAAAAGATGGTCTGAAAATTGAATTACTTCTTGAATCTAATGCTTTGATTATTGTCAGTATGTTGGAAAGCTCATTTAACGGTTTTATCAGTTTTAAGAACCTGAGTTGAATTATGATTCTAATGGCTTAAAAAGCCCAACAATTTAAAAAATTAAAAAGAAAAATGTTATTTATGTCCATCACTAACGGATGTTTGAGAATGCTGCTCCTATAAAAAAAATTGTCCTCTAGGCGGAATAATTTAACATCATACGAGTTACAGTTCTAATAGCCATTACCATATATGAAATTACCTTCACTTCCATTGTAAGCTACCTTTTTTTTTCTTCGTATTATTACTTATCTTTCGGAAATACTACCCCACATTATAGGTAGTAGCTAATCCATCAAAACTCTACATTTTATGCATCATGTTCCTACAAAGTTGACTTTCTGTTATTGGATTATTGTATAAGGATGCTCGGCCTAGACTAATCCCTTTTTTATTATGTATTATTATTGGCTCAGAAACCAAAGAGAGAAAACTCTTTGAGAGAATTGTAGTACTTATTGCTTCATGAACAACTCAAGGTAAGGAGCCCTATTTATACTACTTTGAGAGGGTTTCAGTTTAGACATGACATTAACAAAGATGGAGAGGTTATAGGGTTATGGAAATTTATTATTTTGGGGAAGGGGTTTATGAACATTGCAAGAACAAGGTTATAAATGCTACAATGATGCTTTTGTTTCATCCTCCCCGAGTTGGACAGGACTCACCCTTGAGTCAAACTCTACATCATCTTTAAAGTTGGGTGACAAATCGGCAACATTGAAGGTAGTAGAGACTCTATAAGCGCATGGCAGTTCTACTTTGTAGCCATTATTGTTGATCTTTTTCATAATCATGAATGGACTATCAGCTCTGAGTGACAACTTGGCATTTGGTTGTTTTGGAAATCATTCCTTCCACAGGTGTATCCATACCAAGTCTCCAACTTTGAAAGTTTGTTGTCTTTGGTGATTGTCATGATGAATTTTCTATCACAAATGCTACTACTGGATTCACTCTTAAACTTACTCATACAACTTCTTGATTTCCTTGGCCCTTTGGTCTACATCAGTGCTATAATGTTACTTGTCATTTGAAAGGGTCAAGTCTAACAGGCTAAGTGGACGAAAGCTATAAACCACTTCGAACAAATACTTTCCCATAACTTGATTGACTGAGTTATTGTAAACAAACTTAATTTGAGCAAGGATAAGGTCCCACTACTTTAAATTCTTCCTAACAAAGCTTTGGACAATATCCACGGGGCTCTACAAGGTGTTAGATATTGTCCCTGGTAGGTGACTTCTCCCATTAGCTATAGGGTTTTGTTCTTCCTGAAAGATGGCTTCTTCCATTAGCTCCTAAGAAAATGTATCCACGTGGGGAGAGTACTACTCCCACTTATAAAGCCTTAACTCAGGGCCTTCCTACCCGACGTGAGACATTACAATCCACCCCTTTTAGGGCCAACCTATCCTTGGGTTGCACACGCGACTAGGCCAGCTCTGATACCAAACCCCTTACAAATCCCTATGTATATTGTCCTCGATAGGTGGCTTCTCCCATTAGCTCTGGGGTTTAGTTCTTCTTGAAAGATGGCTTTTCCCATTGGCTCCCAAGAAAAGGCGTCTACATGGGGAGAGTACTACTCCCACTTATAAGGCCCTAACCCAGGGTTTTCCTATTTGATGTGAGACATTACAATGTCCCACCAATAATCTTTAAATGCTCTATGAATCTTTTCAGCTATATAACCTCTTATACTACTACAAAACATGCTATAAACTTTACTTCCATTGTTGATAATGTGATGCATGTTTACTTCTTACTGCTTTAAGATATAGCCCCATTATTTAATAAGAATGTGTATTTGGAAGTAGACTTTTGCTCATCCAAATCTTTGCCCCAATCTATATCGAAGTATCTTAGTAAATGTAAATCACCTCCTTGATAACACAATGTGTAGTTAGTAGCATCCTTCAAGTATCTTAGGATTCTCTTAATAGCTTCCCAATGTTTCTAGCGTAGATTAGACTTGTATCGACTTACAAGGCTAACGACATAACAAATATTCAATCTTGTACACAACATTGCATACATTAGCTTACCAACTATACTAGAATAAGGGACTTTTTCTATAACTTTCTTTTTTTGATTCAATTTAAGGATACATCTCATGACTTAAACTTTTGCATCTTACTATAAGGGTGTTATGGATTTGTAATCTTTCATGTTAAATCACTTAAGAACTTCCTTGATTTAGTTCTCTTGAAAAAGAAAAAATTAATTTTTTTGAGCGATCTTTTTGAATCTTAACTCCAAGAATATATTTTATCTCACTTGTGTCTTTCATTTTAAAATTTTAGGATAACCATTCTTTAATAGCTTAAATTAAGTTTAGACTATTTTTAGCCAACAATATATCATCAATGTAAAAAGATAATATTACCATATTCTTATCAAATCTCTTGATATAAACATAATGATCTTTATCGATCATTTAAAAGTCATATGAGACTACTGCTTAATGAAATTTTAAGTACCCTTGTCTAGATGATTATTTTAGTCCATAAATAGACTTTTGAAATTTACAGACCTTATGTTCCATTCCTTTCTTAATGAAACCTAAAGATTGTTCCATATAAATTACCTCATCCAATTCACCATTTAAGAATGTGGTTTTAACAGTCATTTAATGCAATTCCAAGTCTAAACCTGTAACTATAACTAGAATTAATCCAATCTAATTGAAATGCATAATAAGTGAGAAAGTATCTTAGTAATTTATACATTCTTATTGCGTGTACTTCTTAGCTACTAAGTAAGCTTTGTATTTTTCTACAGATCCATCTGCCTTCCTTTTATTTTAAAAACTCATTTGTTCTTAATTGCCTTTCGATCAGATGATAAGTTTACTAAATCTCAAACTTTATTTGTCCTCATTGAATTCATTTCTTCTCTCATTGCTCTTTTCAATTTTTCTCTAGAAGGGTATGACAAAACCTCTTGCACTATGTTAAGCTTTTCATCATCTTGCAAGGTAACTATAAGTACTACCCCTTATATTGCAAATTAGCATTTGGGCACATTTTCTCAGTTATTCCTACGTAATAGTGTAGCTAGTGCAACATTTTCTTTTTACTATACATTTTCATGTTGTTGCATAAAGCTCCCTCTTGGATCAATAAATTGAGGTATACTCATTTGTTTATTAGCATCTTGCTCAAGTGTTTCATAAAGAGATGTACTTCTATCAATCTCACCCCTATTAGAAAAATCATTTTTCAAAAATGTAGTGTCTTTAAGCTCAATTTCAGTCACACTTCTATATTTATTTTCACCAATGAAGATATATCATTTTGATTGTTCAAGGTACCTTATGAAGGTATATTTCTTACCTCTTAGATCTAATTTTCCATATTTATGAAAAGTATCATAAATACAAATAGTTGACCCCTATGGTCTTAGAATGTTTAACTCTATTTTTCCACTTGTCTATAACTCATAAGGTATGGAAGTGACTAATTTGAAGGGCACTCGGTTAAGTATAAAGGCCATAGTTGATAAAGTATCGCTTCAAAAAGAGATAGGCAAATTTGCAATAGTAGAGGATCCTACTACACATTGTGTAGTAAGGGAATTTTAACCTTTTTTTATTTATTGCTTTTTAGGGTCTAAAGTTTAAGATAGAAAGTAAAAATTACAATTGTGAGGATAAAAAATTTACTTTAAAAATTTTAACTATACAATATAATTAAAATGTTGCGTAGTTAAAATTTTTAAAATATAATTTTTTCTTACAATTAAATTTTTTATCCTCACTATTGCAATTTTTACCTTCTATCTTAAATTTTTTCGTACAATTAAAATTGAGCTACTGCACCCCCTGCAATAGGATCCCTTATTGTAGGGAATCTAAATTTGCAAATTTGTTTGAGCCATCATTAACCTAATCATATCAAGTAACATCCTATTTCTTCCTTCATGGAGTGACAAGAATCATTAATTGTCTAATTTTTTTTTTCTTCACAGAGTTCTTTAAATTGTTCAGATAAATATTCACATCCTCAGTCTATTCTTAATGCCTTAATTTTATTGTTCAATTTATTCTCTAGCATACTCATGTAACATCTAAAGCATACTAATGCTTTTGCCTT
Source organism: Erythrophleum fordii (assembly GCA_032878935.1). NCBI lineage: Eukaryota > Viridiplantae > Streptophyta > Magnoliopsida > Fabales > Fabaceae > Erythrophleum > Erythrophleum fordii. The sequence continues at coordinate 30,264,639 of JAVQMF010000058.1, read as the reverse complement.
ATGGGAGATCAAACAAGTTTCACCATATCACAAATAGTCATTGATTAATGTAATAAAATACCATGTTCCATATCTTGCCCTCATACTCATCAAACCATATACATTGGAATGGATTAATTGTAATAAAAATTTAGCTCTAGTTCTTTTACCAAATAGCCTTCTAGTTGCTTTGTCCACTGTGCAATGCTCACATAAAGACATTTTTAGATTAGAGATTGAGCTTGGCAATCCTTCTTTTGCCAGTCTACTAATTCATGATCTTGACTTATATGACTTAGCTTAACATGTCACACATTCATTTCTAATACTAAATTGGAAGCAGTAGATGTGTTAAAGTAATCATGTGTATTTAAATTACAAACATTATTATAAGTTATGTCTAATACAATAAAATGATTAGATTAAAAACCAAAACCATAAAATATTGTCCTTTTAAAAATTTCTACAAAGCCATCATGAAAATTAATATTAAATTCAAACTTCAAAAGAGAAATAAATTACAAACTCTTGATCTATATGACTTAGCCTAGTATGTCACACATTCATTTCTAGTACTAAATTGGAAGCAATAAATGTGGTAAAGCAGTCATGTGCATTTAAATAATAAACATTATTGTAAATTATGTCTAACACGATAAAATGATTAGATAAAAAATCAAAATCATAAAATATTGTCCTTTTAAAAAATGTCTACTAAATCATCGTAAAAATTAATATTAAATTCAAACTTCAAAAGAAAAATAATATAAACTAAATTTGGTCGGATCTCTGGTGCAAATAAGATATCATGTAGGATCAAGGTTCTTCCATCATGCAAAAACAATTTGCAAATGCCAATGCCTTTAACTTCAATCGTAACATTGTTTCCTATATATAGTCATCTTGTTAAGCAACCAATGGTATTCCATAAAGGATCTATGATAATTGGCTACATGGTTTGTAGGTCTTAAGTCTACAACCCACAAAGGATCATATTCAATCATTACAATAGTACTTGAAAAATTAATAAAATATGAAAAAATATTACATAGTGTTACCTTGCTTTGCTCAGTGCAATCATGAGCAAAATGCTCTATTTTTTTACATGTATACCATTCGACCTTAACCATGTCAAGTTTCTTGCCCTTCTTCTTGAAGTTCTTTTTGGCTTTCTTGAATTGCTAGCCAGGACCTTTCTTCTTCTAAAAAAACTTGCCCTTCTTTTTCAAGGATATAATAAACTTTACAGTGCCATATGTGCCAATTATCACTATTAAGTTTCTCTCCTCTATTGAGCTTAGCTATTATGTTTTTAGTAGTCATATTCATTTAACATAATTATCCATATAGACATAGCACAGAATTATAAACATATACACAATACCATTTTTTTGTAATAAACTTCAATTTGACCAACAATGACGTTACTGGACTTATGATTAAAAGCCAACATTTATCTCACTTCCATCACATGTCTCAGAAAATGTCATCATTTTTCTTATCAAATTTATTTATAGATTATTTCTTGAAAGTTCTTAGATAACCCTAGGTTAATTGGTCTAAGAACTCCCACCTAATCAAACATCTCCCAATTTTAGTAATTATAGTAAATATACAATTCAATAAAGCATATATAATCATAAATTGCATTTAATTAAAAAAACACATAATCTCTATTACATCAACATAAAATTTGTCCCATACAAATATTAATTTAAAATAAAATTAAAAATTAAAGTATAACGATGCTTCATCTTGTTAAAAGGTATCTCGTCAATCCTGTAATTAAAGCTTCTTTTATAATTGTCAATTGTAATATTTGGAAATTGGAATTTTGATTTGGTGTGTTCAATTACTCCCTTAAGACGAATCCCTTTCTAATGTGTACTATATCCAAATTTATATGCACTTCTCACATTTGGGAATTGTGAGAAGAGAATTTATTGATGTACATTTGTAACAAGGCAGCATTCTTCTACGAGTTTTATCTTAGTGGCATATCCATAATAATTTAGTCCTTTCTAGCCCTTTTCTTTATTAGGCTTATATTTTCCTCTCAGTTCTAGTTTCACCAGGGTCTAAAAATCGTCATCCAGGAGTGAATTGATAAATCCTAGGGACCAATTTGATGTTGGAAATTCTTCTATACTTTTGCATAAAATTCCTCTTTGCATCAAATCAACAATCTTTTGTTAAATAAATATGGCATTAGATACTTTTGTTACGGTCCATCTTGTAATTCATGAAGGTCTCTTTGTTCGATTTGTAGTTTATATAGTTTCTTGATCCATTTTAACTTATCAATGGTAAAAGAAAAATAATTGATTAACAATAAGAATTTTTATGAATTTTTTAAAGCTTAGAAAATGCAATTAAAAGTGAAAAAATATATTAAAAAATGATCAACAGAGCTGCAATATATGCTAATTATATGTTAAATTGAAACTCTCGAAATTAGAAAATTTTATAGCAACAAAGTAGCCTTATAGCAGCTTACATAGGCCCCCACACATTGCCGGAAGATTTCTAGTTCAAAAATTAAAAGAAAAAAAAAAGAAAAAGGCCCTATCACATGCTTTTTAGGGGGGAGCATGCAACCACACACCAACTTCTAGGCCTCTTTTAGCCATTGTGATGCCATTATCATCTTCCTTGCATTTTTTTCTTTCTGTTTGTCCAACTTACAAATCCAAAGGAGATTAAAGTGGACCACATACGCCACCCCAAGAGTGGCTAAGCCACTTTATCCCCTACCTCTAAAATTTGTAGCTTTTTGCCATAATTATAGAATTGTTATTTTTGATGGGCTTATTTTAAATCCCTCAATTCATATTCAAATTAGACAAACTTTTTGTCATTATAAAACTTGGAGAAAGGGGCTTCCAATGATATATAGTTTACATAGAGTCACAGTTTATAAAGGAAGAAATATCCCTAAAAAATTACTATTTGTCATTTTTCATAAAAATATATTTTTATATCTAACTCATCTTAAGTTCAATTGGGGCATTCTTGGTGTCGTTGGAGAGCTCTTTGAATAGGCTTTCTAGTCATACCTATTTTAACCCCTATGGTTTAGTTTACAGCAAATGCCAGTGCTTGAAAATTTACTATTTGTCTATGTTAAAATATAAACTTTGAGTTCAATTTAATCTTTAATGGAGTCATAATTTTTTTTCATACTTCTATCATATATCCTCCTATATATGGGCTATATTTTATCTAAAATTAGGACCCTAAATGTATCTCTACATTGATCTACCATTTTTTATGTTAAAAGATCCCCAAAAAAAAAATGTATTTCATGTATACAAGACTTCAAACATACCAAAGACAGAACATGTAATATCCAGTTTGTCGTAACAATACTGAAATGAGTCAGTTTGAAAAGTAAGTCTCCTGAAATAAATGAGTTAAGGCTAACTAAAATTAGAATAAAATTTCAAATAATGAAAAATGAAGTTTTGAACATTGAATTACCTGGAAACTGGAGTTAGATTGGTTCAATAAAATTGCCGAAATTGTAGTGGCATTTTCATAAATATGGGCAATTTCTAGAAAACTCACATGAGGACTTTTTAAATAGAAAATTTGAACTTTTTGGGGTTCTCAAAAGCCCTAAAAATTATAAAAACTCATAGGACAGTTAAAACCCCTCTGGTGTATATTTTTAAATGTTAGTTGACTCAAATTTTAACCTTTTCATTCGAAAAGATTTTAAATCCAAATTGAGTGATTCTAAAGCTATTTTATAAATTAAAGGACTGTTGCTTTCTTTTTGAAAGCGTATATGCAAGTATACGTATCGCAACAATAATAAAGTGATGAATAAAGTATCGTTCCCACGAGAATTTGTTGCTAAGTTAATTGCTAAATACTAAAATTGTGCATCTTAATCTAAATTAAATCAACAATAAAAAGGTGATATGAAATTAAACTAAACTAAAGATATAAAATTAAAAAAAATGAGAGAGACCATTCTAGATAAAATTGGAAAGCAAAATGATTTGAGATTATGACTTCCCCTAGCATTTCATATAAACTAATTACCTCTTCTTATCTTGCTCTTAATGTCTTTAATAGCCTAGGACTCTAATTTACTCATAAGCATCTTCCGAATTACATATAGACATTCTCATAACCAATCCATAATTCCTTATATAATTAATTTAGAGGCTTAGTCAAGAATATGTCATAATATGACTATGTGAGGCCGGTAGGTATATTCCTATCCTACAAGCAAATCAATCAACTCAACATTACAAATTTCATGAACCCACACTACATAATCCATGGTCAAGTCCTAAAATCCCTTTTCCAAGTTTATTTAGGCTACTCAAATTATCTAATAGTTTCCACACACTTAGAAGCATAAAGCATAAGAATTGAGTAATTAAATCATACCATTAATTGCAAATAAAGAGAGTAAATACAACATATTACAAGCTAGAATTCATCACAATCATAAATCAACAAGTTTATCTCATAACTACAGGAAATAGCAACATTAAGAATAGAGCATAAATCAAATGGGCAAAGAAATACAAGGAAAAACAAGAAAAGAAAAGAAAAACTAAATTAATCGGTGAATCTTCCTCAAACCCAAGCTTCCTCCATGGCATTTGAAACTTCAAACCCTTCTTTCCTTTCCCCAAAACCCTCAGAATGGTGGCCGCCCTTGAAAAAGTGTTGAAAACCCTTTGAAACCCTAAAAAACACTGCTAAGAAACGGTGCGTTTTGCATTTTTTACGAACTGTGCCACGACGGCGGTCAAAAACACCACGGCTCAAATGAATTATTTTTTAGCAGTAGTTAAAAGCGCCATGGCGCAAAATTTTATGCTGCGGCTAAATTAGCTTATGTTTCTCCATGCACCGTGACACTTAAATTTGTCGGCGCGGCGCTGCATTTTCTTTAACAACGGTTTTGAGCGCTATCTTTTGTTCTTTTATCTTTTCTTCTTTTTTTCTTCTTTTTCTTTTTCTTTTTCTTTTTGATTTTTTTTCAACAAATCTTCTTAATGTTTGTTGCTTTGTGTGCCAACACTTCTAAACTTGTTTCTTTATAATTGTAACCCTACAAAAACATAAAATTCATCTAATTAATATTTATAAACTAGTAATAGAGTTAAATAATTTAACAACCTAAAAATCTAGATAAAAACATAAAATACTATTTATACTTAACTAATTCAAAAAGTTAACTCAAAATCAAAGAAATAAAACCAAAACTTACTACATATTAACTTGGTTCAAATTTATTAATTTTATATATAAAAAAATATAAAATAAGTTTAATATTCATGTGATAAATCCCTTAAAATATTAAGAAAATCATGATAACTTAGAAACTTATCAAGGACCTAAGTTTTATGATGGAAAAGATTCTCGAAAAAGAGTTAAAATGAGTATAAAATGAATTAGCCAAAAGAAAGGACATAGATGAAATTTTTATGGACAATTTTCTTCCATTTGGCTTACATGAGGAGTCCCACTTCTGCCCTCTCTTAACTAACCCTTTGTTCTATCCAAAATAGAGAGAGAGACTAGGGAGAAAGGCACACAAGAAGAAGCTTCAAAGGAGGAGAGAAACAAGGCAAACGGTATGGAAAATCAAGCTTCTAACTTTAAAGTTGTTCTCCTCCTTCCTACCTCCCTTTCCATGGTTTTGGTTACTTATATGGGTTTATTTTGGGGGTGATTTAGAGAGGAAAGGTTAGACTTTAAAAGAGAAGGCTATAGCAAGGGAGAAAGCTCTTGAAGGAGGCTTGGAATCAAGGTAGTTTTATTCCTTTTCTTACTTTCTTCTTGTTGCTCTCTTTATGTATGGGTTCAGTTAAATTGAAAACACATAGGAGGGGATTTATTCTGACCAAGAACAAGCATGAAAATTAGATTTTAGAATATGGGAAGCTAGGAAATGCAAAGAAACCTAAAGAAAAATTAATGAATTTCAAGATAAAAAAGTTAGGGATTCAAAGATATAGACTAAAATCTGATTTTATCCAAAGGTTTTCTAACTTATGTGAGGATTTAAATGAGTTCTTAAGATCCCTAAGAAGCCTCCCAAGTGTCTCCTCTTTCAAAGGAAAAATTTAAAACTCCATGGGTGCAAGTGAGAGGCATAGGTTCGGCCAAACCAAGAACAAATACCTAGGGAGTGTTTTAAAATCTTCTAAGCTTAGTTTGGGTCTATATATGATAGAAGAAGATGAGAGGAAGTCTTGAAAAAAATTTAGAAGTCATAGATTGAGAGTTAGAATTATAGGTTCCATAATATGACATAATGAACTAAAATGTAGCTAGACTCTTCAAAATGGTTGTATGAAGGCTTCAAGAAATCTAAATAGAGTCAAGAGTCATACATTGAAGGAAATAATAGAGCTAAGATCTTAAATTCTTGTAGTTGTTTCATTAGGTACTTTATGGAACCACACTTGAGCCATTTAAGAAAGTAGGCTTCCTTTGAGTGTGTGTAGTGTTAAAGTTTGTTTCAAGAATACAATTGGGTCTCATTTGATGTGTCTACGCCAAAGGAATCCTACTCCACCCACTTGCAAAGTGTGTAGCCCAAGGAAGGGAAGAGAAATCAAGGAAAAGTGTGTGGTTTCTTGTCTTTGGATGTGTGTATGTATGATTTTACCATAAGAAATGTTTTTAGTAATTTTCTACATGCCATAGTGCCGTTATTTGCATAATATGTGTTTTATGAATGTTGTTTGGCTTGAATGAGTTTGGTGAAGCCAAAAGTCTCTTAACAAAGGTAAGGATGAGCCAAAAATCCTTAGGATTGAATAAGATAAAGCTAAAAGTTTCAAGAAGAGTGATGCTTAATCAAAAGTCTCTTGAAAGTAGGTAAGGCAAGTCCAAAAGTCCTAAGGAAAGAGGATGAGGTTAAACCAATACTCTTGAAGGCCAACATATAATGTGTATGAGTTTCTTGCATTTGAAAATGATTATATGCATAGTTATTAGTAGCAAAATGTTCATATATGCATCCTTTGGCTTGAAAGCATGATTATTATGTATGATTAAAAGGGTTAAGAGTTATTGGAATTTCTAGAATCTCACTCTTTCCTCTCTATTACCTAAAGATATCTAAATGGACCAAGTGAGCAAAGAGATGGAAGCCACTACACTTAAAAATGAGAGATTGACAAAAGAATATGTTAAATGATCCTTTTGTAAATACTTTGTTGTCAAATGATATAAGCCCATATTGTATATGATGTGTAGTCACTTGAACATATATAAATATATGGATGTATAATGTATGTATGGGAATTGGAAGCATATGAATGAGATTGAATGTTTTTAACATTAAGATGCATTGATGTGATTATAAGACCTTGTGTATATAAACAAGTAGACTAGTGATTTTGGGATGTATGGATATTTGGACCTTTTGGACAAGTTTAGTGGATTGTTTGTAAGCTTTCTCACATAGCCAAGTGGCCATGGACAAACTAGAAACAAGAATGGTTCCCATTTGACCTTTTGGATGCTTAAAAATAACTATTATAGAATCTTATGTCACAAACTAACCAAATGAGTAAGTTTTCTCATGAAATTTGGTCAGTAAGTAGATCTCCCCTAGAGTTTCCACAGAGCCAAAGAACATCAAAATTGGAGCTCTAGATAATTTATTATGATTTTTCAAAGTTAGGAAAAATTTTCAGATTGGTTGGGCACACTGTTCATTTGGTTAATTCCTTACTCTATGTCATCTTTAGGGCAAATGGTGTCCAACGGCTGTGAAATTTTACAAACATAAACTAGATATGCTAAGATTTCTGTAGCACTTGAGAGCACCTCATTTGGAGGTTTGTAGAGGAAGAACCAAATTTCTGAAGTTTCATATCAGTATTAGGGGTGTAGTAGGGCTCTTGTTACTTTTCCATCAATTTTTGAGGGTTAAATTCTTTTTTTTGTCTGAAATTATTTTTAACCTCTAGTAGACATCCATATCTTTCTAGAATAGTATGGTTTGATAGGTTTTGATTTTTTTAGAATTAGTTATGAATTTGTGACATTTATAGCAGTAACCTGTAACAGCAAATCTAGGTAGTTAAACCTTTGGTATTTTTCTATTGTCAGTCATGGTCCAATTGATATTTTCATGGCTTGGAATGATTTTTAACCTATAATGGAAATTCATATTTTTTCAGAAAATTATCATTTACTTAATTTTAATTTTTCTAGATTTAATTATCAATTTTTAAAATTGATTATAAAAAGTTGAAAACTGGAACTCGTGGCCAACTTATTTTTTTTCTGGTGTGGGGCTTCAAAACTCAGGAAGAATGGAAAGTTTTGTGATGGTTTTGACTTATATGAATATATTTGGAGTAGAGAATGGTATGAATGAGTTTATATAACCCATGAGGCATAAAATAGACAATTAGAGTCTTACATAACGTAAAAATAATGCATTATTTTATTGTATTTTTCCATGAATCTTATGTATGAGGCTTGTTTGGAAGAAAGAAAGGCTAGATCACTATGATGTTACAAAACACATATTATATGTCAAATCATGGGAAACAATTTATTTAATCCTCCAACTAGGCTTTAATACCAATGTTAAATTGAAAAGGAGTTGGATCTATTTACATACTTTTTTTGTGAAAAATTGCCTAATTAAATGTCTCACACGATGAATTTAATCATTTTATCAGTTTTCTTTTTTTTGTATATGTCATTTTTTTTAAAGAGAGAGAGTGGTGCACATCGTTCACATTAACTTCTGTCAAAATTAATTTGAATTAATTTAATTTTCAAAATTTGAATTTCCCACTAAAAACAAAGGGCATTACCATCATAATTTTTTAATTTTGATTTTCAAATTTCAAATTCAAAAATTAAATTAATATATTAATTAATTAAATTAATGAAATTTCATAATAATTAATTAATTTAAATAATTTTTCTAGGCTTATATTTATTATTGGATTTGGGTCAATGGGCTGGCTAAAAAATCCAACATTAACAAAGCATCCTAGAAGTTTGACAAACTTATGAACTTGCAAGTTCAACTCTTTCAAATACAAAATGAAAAAGAAAGAAACAGATGAAATGGAAAACAACCACTTTTATCAAAATAAATAATTAACATTATGATTTTCAATTTGTCAAGTAATCTTCATAATGTTAACAAATTGACATGTAGATCTTCCAAGAAGCTAAAGATTTTATTTATGGTCTTGCGTTTTGCATTAAAAAGAAATAAATATAATATAAATATGATAATTTGATACCTGACCAGTACGACACCGTCTACGATAAGGATGTTGTTTGCCACCAAGAATAGGTCTTTAGAGACGAATATTAGTGTCGAATAACTTCCACCTCCACCGAGACATTATGATTAGATATTAACAAAAACCATAAGATATTGTAAAGAAAAGAAGATTGAAAAAAAAAAAAAGATTGTGATAAGACGTAATGATGGATTGCTCTATTATAAATCGTATTATCTATTGGAGAGCTTTAAATGTCCCTATAATTTTGGAGAGCTTTATTTTTCTTTATATGTAGAAATTTATTTCAGCTGTTACTAAATTCCATAAAATTATATAGAGTTGTCTTCGAATTATTTTAAGCCTATAAAAATATTAGACTTATAAAACTTTTATATCGCAGGCATTATATACCATCTTTCACCTTAGAGCAACCCCTTCAATTAGAATTTAGATTGTGTATACAAAAATTTATAAATAGTTATGAAAAACTCGATTTTGTTGTTATTTTATTATTATACAAAACTTATCTCTCAATTACTGGCCCAACATTCATTAATGATTTCTCTTTGGTCCGTTGGTGGGCTCAAAGGGACGGTGTAAGGACAAAAAGACTCACATCATAACCACGCGGAAATCGAAGAAGACATATAATAATGCGGTGACACCTGTTGGAATTTGGAAGGCGAAGCTTTTTGAAAAGGCACTTAAACATTTTAATTTTATAAAAATAATATTGATCTTAAAAATTAAAATTTCTCTAAATAATTAAAAATTTAAGTTTTTTTTTAATTATCACCTATTCTTCCTAAAATTATAACATGATTTTTTTAATATTACAAGAATGTCTTCATCTAATATTAGTAATAAATTCAAAATATCCTTATAAGATGGGAATATTAAGATACTCCCTACAATCTTTTTTATAAAAAAATTTAAAGAGATTTTTTTGGTTTTAAAATATAAGAAACATGGTATATTTTTTTAGTTCATTAAATAATAAGTTTTTTTTACCTTTCATTTATTATTACACTCAATATACTTAATAATATATAATGTTTTTCCATACAAAATGAAGATGGATAAAATAGAAAAAAATTATCAAATTTAAACCTAATCAATGAGTTAAACTGATATTAATTGTTTTTCTTAATACTACTAAAATAATTTTTTGTTTCTAATAAAAAGGATCGAAAGTAGTATAATTTTGGAAAGTCATTAATAACTTTGATTTTGGGTCATTAAAAAAAAAATTAGTATTTAAGATTCTTTAATGTTATTTTATGAAATTAGGGTCTTTAAGAGAAATTTTTTCTTTTGAAAATGTGTTATGATGAAGTGGTTGGGGGAACCACATGTAGGCTTCCATCTTACATGCCTAATGGAGGCTTAGTTGGAGCTTATGCGGCAGTTGAGCATGTTAGTTGGATGCCACATATTATGTCTCCTATTTCTTGTAACTGAACTTGGATGGATGTGTCTGTCTAATGCACCTTAATTGAGATATTCAAAGATTTGAAATGTCCAGATTTAATTCAAATAGTCTAAATTTCAAATTTTGTAAATATTTTTTAATATTAATCATTATCTTTTAAATTCATAATAAAAGATTATTTTTATTCTATATTATATTCTTTTTCAAAAAAATGTTAAAATAAATTTAAATTTAAATCATCTAAATTAAATTTAAATAGTTTAAAATTTCAAAGGCCTCAATTGATTTGCAATGAACGAATTGTGGGAATCCAAATTCCCAATATCTTGGATATAGAAGCATGCTGCACAAGAGCCCATCTTCACACACGCGGACAAAAAGCAGCACAAGAAGCTGTGAGTAACGATTCCAATATTGTAGATTAAGAAAAAGGTCACACCCGAAAACGATCGTTTTGTCTGCAACTCATGTGGGGGAAATTGTGTTTCTGGTCACAGTCGAATTCAAGTAGCAAAATTTGATGAGTAATATATACCATGTGAAGGTGCGTACTGGTTTGATGGGTGTATTAATAAAGGTGAGTTTTTACCAACTTACCTTTATTAATATGCAAGGCTATATTTCTCCTTTACATTCATTCTAAGTTTAACGAAATTTTCAAGATATATATTACAAGTCAAGTATCGTCCCGGAAAATCTAGCTCTTATTTTTAATACATTATAGGTGAGGTTGGTGACATAAAAAGGATAAATCTAATTAATGGTATTTCAACTTTTTAGCTCAGTTAAAAAAAAAGTCAGATTAAATTCATAAAAAATATATATATATATATTAATTTTTTTTTTATGAAATTATGCTTTCTTTTAGCATTTTGTTGTTTGATTTCATCATATTAATTCTGCAGCAACAAATTCTGTCATAATAAGTTTCACCTATTGAACATGGAAATCCAACTCTTTCGTCGTTGCCTCCAAAAATTCTTCTCGAATTCTGTTATGGATTTTATTCATGTGAAGTTTCTGGTAGCTTCAAAATTTTTTACAAAACAATTTTAATTTATGAAACTGTCAAAAATAACCTTAGAAAAATAGACAGGGCCAGGGGCCTACTATGGAGATTATAGGAGTTAAATACTTTTTATAAATTTTAAATTAAAATAAAGCATCAAATTTTAATTAAAATTAATTATAAAAATTTATGTAATTATCTTTACACAATTTTTTATACCAACATTTTGTTTTAACCTAATATTAGTTACCAACTAATATTACTGCGTGTACAATTTGCGGCAAGTTTTAAAATTTACTGTAAAGTTTGTCGGAGTGGGGCCCACAGACACAAAATAAAAATAAATAAATAATATAAATAAACAGTTCAAATAAATAATAATTTCTATGAGATTTATATACATAAATTAATAAATTGATTCTACATCTGACAAAGCCTCATTGAATTCAATAGCCAAAGCCTCATGGAAATCAACCGTTAAACCCACCCCCATGCAACTTGCCCGATAGGTTGCCGTTGCATTCATGAGAAGGGCATTCTGTTCATCCTTATCTCTAGCTTTAGTTTTATCGTATGGCAAATATCAAACAAACCACCACTATTCTTTTGAAAAGTGCGTCACTAGTTGCATGGACATTTAAGATGCCTTGTATTTAAATTGAAGATGATGAAAGAGAAAGAAAAAAAATGTACACCACATCCCAAAAGCAATTTCCCAAGTTTTTCCCTCTCATTGAAAATATCTTCCCCCAAGACCCCCCCTACCAGTCTGCCAGCCACACTTTCCTTCTTCTTTTTCCCATGGCCAGACATGCCCGGTAAGTAGGGTGATTCTTAAAGTCTTCCACATCCTCTGATTTCTATAGATGCCTTTAGTCTCTACGATATGCTTCAAGGTAAGTCAGACTTCATTTCTATGCATTTATGCTTCAAGTTCTCTCTTTCAAAGTTGTCCTTGAAAGCACCTTCTTTTCTTGGTATTCCTTATATTTATTCTGATATGGCAGATTGGTTGATTTTCCTTGATTTCTGGATATGCGTTTCTTCGCTTTAAATAGTTGACCATTGGCTTCGGATGTATCTCCATTCTGGAATGTCTTTGCTTCCGAAGGGTTGACTTGCGGTGTAGAGGTAAGCCTTCTTTACATTGATATATTGCATCACAAAGAAAGTGATCATATTTCATCATATCTTCATATCATAGTTAAATTTCGAATATTCATTTTGCTCTTAGGATATTTATGGCTCTTGATATCTTCATATCGTAGTTAAATTTAATATTTCTCTTATTTTAAAAACTTCACTGAATTTCTTTTCAATTAGAAATTAGCAATGGAATTTTTCGTCGCTAAATGCTGATAATTCTGTCCCTAATTGATTAGCAACAAAATTTTTTTGTTTTTAATTTCACAATCGCTAATCCATTTTGACGGAATAAAAAATACCATCGCTAATTAGCGATAAAAAATTCCATTGCAAAAAAAAACTATCACTAATTATAAGGATAAAATATTTTAAGTTAGTGACAGTTTAGCAACGAAAAATTCTATCACTAATCAGTAATAGATTACCGATGGAATTTCTATCACTAATCAATGATAGATTAGTGACAAAATTTCTATCCCTAATTAATAACAGATTAGCGATGGAATTTGTAACAAAAAATTTTGTCACTAATTAGTGACAGATTATCGAAGAAATTTTTGTTGCTAATCAATAACAGATTAGCGACAAAATTTTTGTCACTAATCAATGATGGATTAGCGATGAAAATTCCGTCACTAATTTATTATTATTATTTTTAACTTTAGCCCTAAAATAATGTTACTTTGTTACTTGTCCAGTAAAGTACAATAAAAGAAGGCCAATTGATGAATAATACTATTATTAAATCATAAAATCAAGGTTTAAATGTTTTTTCCTTTTTAGGAAAGTACAATAACACAACAATATTCAATTAAAAAGTAACAAAGAAATTAAAATGATCGTTAATTAAATGATAACAATTCTAAAACACTTCTCAACTAAAAACACAAAATAAAACAAGAGGAATAAAATCATTCTTATAGAGGAGAGTAATCATCAAGGCCTGTCTTCTCAACTACTAAGTCTTTCAGTATAGGATCTAATGGGACAGGAGATAATTGCACTTCAAGTTCTTGTAACCTTTTGAGGGTTTGGTGATGCTGATCTAGTAGAGACAAGATTTGTTGATACTACTTTGTTATATATTGATTTTGCTCTCTAAGTTCTTAGCTCTCATGTCTCAAAAAAGCTATTTTTATGGCAATCCTCCTGCATAAAGGTTTCAATGAAAATATAATTGTACTTTTTCAATAACTTTTACTTTGGATGCCTAACTAAAATTCAACCAAGCATAAACTCCTAAAGTGCTTCCTCAAAATTTTAATAACTTCTAATATTACTTTGTATGCAATATTTTGCACTCACCAAGCAAGTGCAGACGATTGGGAAACACGTGTCAATTGTCATTTGTAAAGATAATCCATTTAAACTTTATATGCAAATAACTTACCTTAACTTTAGATCATGTATAAATAATCTTAACCTCTAATATGCCATGCTCTATTAATAAAATAGCGAAGTAATGGTAGAAAAGTATCTATATAAATTTAAAAATTTAAAGAGTTTATTATCAAAATTTAAAGTTTAAAGAATTGTCTATAAGTAATCTAATATTAAAAAACTTATATTTAATTTAGTCTTATAAATAAATATCAAGCTACAGTAGATGCACTGAGTGCTTATGATTGGAAAAATTATAGATTAAGGGAGCCCATGCTAGTGTCATGATATTGGCCCCATTGCAAAAGACTTGAACCTTTATTGGTGCTACAGGATTTCTTAATAATGCAGCAAGAATCTACTAAAAACCATATACACCCAAAAATACCCTCACCTTATCTTTGCAACCTTTATATAATATTATCACACACACACACACACACACACACACACACACACACACACACACATATATGTATATGAAAAGTTAATATCAGGTGTAAGTCATGATAAATATTTAGATAACTTAAAAAATTCACATCATTGGAATTGAATATCACCCATACATTTCTCTATTAGCATTTAATTAAGAAAAAAAATTAGCATGAATAGAATTTCAAATCAACTTAGAGTCAAGCATCTCTTCTATCTATAAGCTTGCAGCATTTTTTTATTGTGTGTGCTTATGCCCAACCAAATGACATATTCATCTTAAGATTTACAAATAAAGATAAAATGCAAACTAGTAGCAATTAAGTGTTTCCAACCGATGCTGTCAAGCTACCATCTTCCTTTGAGCAAGTCCCTAGGTGCAACTCTAGCATGGTTTCAAGGTGCTCCCCACCATGTCAATAGGCCAAGAAAAAAAAAAGCCATCAATTTCTAGTCAAACATTAATAAGCAAACTAATTTCTTGCTCTTAAATAAACATAATATCCATCCTTAGAATCAATTTATCCAAACCCCATAAATCAATGCCTAGGTAGGATCCATAATATCTATCCATTTCAAGCAACTTTAACTCCATGTGAGAATTAAATAGGCAGACAAAAGAATTAGGAAATGGACTTCAAACCAAAGGTGTGCAAAATTATAATTATAGAGTTTATAAATGGAAATAACTATTTATACAAATTCTAAAACTGAAAGCTGATGAATAATTAAAAAATAAGAAAGTTATAAAAAATTTTTAAAAAAAATTTGTGTATTTTGTATGATACTTATTACTCTTAATTTATAACTTTATTTATTTTATATGTTTTCCATAAAGTGATGCCTTCATTTATAACATTCGTTTTATTTAGTGGTCCATTGTTAGAAATTGTAAAATTCAGAGGTTGTTGTTTTGTTAGATCTATATCTTTATATTTTCCAATATTTTATTATGCAAAGTCTTCAAGTAGTGATGAAGCTCAATTAATAATGAAGCCTCAACTCGCTTATGTCATGGTTATGTTCGTTGCGTCTTATGAACTAATCCTTGTTTCTAGCTGTACCTTTATAATTTTTCTTTTGTGTTAACAATAATTATATGTGTATTTTTACTATTTTATAAGTTTTTGAATTATTTTATGTTTTAATATAATTCCTGAATCTTGACCTAGTCTTTGAATATATATATATATATATATATATATCTAGTTGTTGGACTCCAAACTCAAGGAATTTAGCTTCATAGTAATAGCTGATATCTAAGTGTGGCTGTAAGGGCTGTTTTGCATTATAAAAGTGATGTACCCATGAATATTTTAGTGGCCAATTGGCCTTATGTGGTCACATCTATCACATGTTATAAACAAAAGTGTGACCGACATGGAAGATAGACAATTTCTTTTTTGTAAGCCTAGCCAAACTAAAATCCTACCAAACATTTGGTGAATATCCTTATAATTCATTATCAAATAATAAAACTATATAGAACAATTGGGAATCATATTTGCATTAAACATATTTAGTTCTACGTGACTCTTGTAAAAATTTCAGTAAAGTCTCCCTTATGAATTGGACTTCCTAAAATTTCTATAACTCAATCAGCCAATACAAATACATCAAAAGGAAATTCTACTATCAATCCAGGCCAGTATAAGTCAATTTCTAGGGTAGGGGACCCTATTTGTGGTTTAGTAGAGTTACATGTAACATTCTATAATACAAAATAAATTCCAAATACATCAACAAAGAATAAAGGAAGGTAACCAATTCTAAGCTGCTAAAGAGGGATCAGGATCAGACCCACTATCTGAAATAAATTAAAAATAAAAAGAGTGAGGCAATTGCTCAATAAATAAATAAGGCTAACTATACGATATAAGAACATTTTTACATTGAAGTTTTATTCAAAACAGTAATTTAACAATTTGGAACTTTAAAAGCAGTGATTAATGAATTTTTCTAATAAAATCATTCATCAAATATAGTGGAAAGCATCTAACCAGTACCAACTGAGTTAGACGCAGAGCACACAACTCATGAGGGTAAGTAACATAGATGCTGAGCAATCTGCTTGCGAAAATAAGAATAGATCCACATATGGTGGCCAACCACATGAGGCTAGCAACATCCCTGCTAGCTAGGGTATATATCATAGTACACCATACTACAGTTAGCTTCAGGGTCCCGATATAGTTAGTTCCTAGAAGAAAATCATCTCACACATAGTTGGTCAAAGCGAATTAAATTCTAAATTATGCATATTTGTAATCCGAACATGTAAACAATGTATAATAGTAAATATTCCCATTTGTAGAAAAATCCAAAAGGCGAAATTTAAAATTTCCATAGTCAACAAAGGCCATTTCCGTCATCGATATCCATATTCCCAAATTCCAAAAATCACTTAAATAGACATTCAAATGATTAAATAATTAGAAATATATTTAATAAAGTAAATATATTTAATTAAGGAATGTTTAGCCACAAACCTTGAAATTAAATTGTATGGTATATATAACATATAATTGTTAACAAAAAAAAAAGATATAGTCAGCATTATTTATTCACCTCTCAATATGACACAAAGAAGTTTTTTATTGTATCCACTGCTAATTTATTAGCTGTAACTAATTCTCCTGAACACCCTACAATGGCTATTCACAAATTCTTAATGTTTAGATGACCTTAAAATGTCTCATAAGGACATTTATTTATTTTTAATAAACATATAGTCTTAACAAGTTTCCTTAAATATAACAATCAATTACATCCCTTTCACAACACCAGCCTATTTTATTTATTCAAATTACAATTTTGTTAATGCTCAAATATCCTATCTATTCTTTCTAGCCACTATCATCTTGTACTTTATTCATTTAGGAGCTTTATGTAATACCTTAACTTTTTTAGCTTTCTTATTCTAACTCAAGCCTTAGTTTAAAGAATTACATGGAAAATATCATATTAAATGCTATTTAATTGCATTATGTGAGGCCGAAAATTTTCATTTCATGCTTTGTGGACCGTATGAATCTATCAATATCATTTTCTATCCATATGACATCCATACAAGTCATAAACATCATAATTCATCTTATATATCTCGAGCTAAGAACCATACATTACATAAACTAGATTTTGGCCTCGAATTCACTGTTTCAGTTTATTGATATAAATTTTGGAAATTCATAACTAATTCTAGAAAAATTGAAATCAAGCAAACCATACCATTCTGGAAAGCTATGAATGTCTTCAAATGGTAAAGATAGTTCCAGATCCTGCAGATACCCGTTGGACCAAGAAAACAATGGAATAATACCAAATGTTTGTTTATTCTACTAGTACTATCCTCTAACTTTAAAAATTTATTTCTCCCTCTACAGAGCTCTAAATAGGGTGATCTTGGTAACTATGGAAAGCTTATGGTGTCTAATTTATGTCTTTAAAATTTTGGAGGGGGAAGAGTAAAATTCAAAAAAATTTAATAGCTCTTTACCCTTTCAAACATACATAATGGATGCATTTACAAGTCAAAGAATAAATGCATGGCTTTCAAGCTATTAGTGAATATATACATGGCATTTTTCATGTTCAAGAAACTCATACATAACATACATAGGCTCTCAAAGGCCTTAGTTTTGCCTCACTTATTTCCAAGGAATTTTTTACTAACCTCACTCTTCTTGAGACTTTTGACTTTGTTTCACCCAGTCTTAGAGACTTTTAGCTCATCCTTACCCTTGCTAAGGGACCTTTGGCATTACTATACCCATTCAAGCCAAAACACATTCATAAAATACATTTAAAAAATATGATGGTATCATGTCATGTAGAAAATAGCTAGAAACATTTCTTGTGGCATAAACATACATACACACATCCAAAGACAAGTAAACACTCAAGAATGTATGAGAGAAAGGTTATAGAGCCACCTTGAAGCAAATGTCTCATACTTTTCTCTTAAAAATCTTCTCCCACTTCTTGGCCAAGCCTTGCAATGAGATAGAGCTTGATTCCTTTGACCTAAACATATCAAATAGGACCCAATTACATTCTTGAAACAAGTTACTTTGTTCTATGACTACATTATACTTCCATACAAGATCTTATGAAGCAACTATAAGAATTCATAATCTTGGCCCTCATTTCTCATTCATTATAGGTCTTTTGACTCTCTGTAGACTCTTTGGAGTCATCACACATTCATTTTAAGAAGCCTAACTATAAGTTGCTTCCTAATATCTCATTATGGAGCCTACACCTCCATCTCACGTTCCAAAGCTTCTAAATTTTTTTTAAGTCTTTCTTTGATGTTCTTCCATCATATATGATCTCATTCTAGCTTTAGAACAATTTAAAACACTTCCTAGGTACTTGGTATAGCCTAGGCCAAGACATGCTTACATTATGAAGCCCATGGACTTGCCTTCATTCTCTTGGAAGGAATGGTTCATGTAAAGCTTCCTAAGGGTCTAAGGGACTCATACCATGTCTTATATAAGCTATAATACCTTTAGAAAAAATTAGATTTCATTATTTGTTTTAAAGCCCTAAGTTATGCCAACTTGAGTTTTAAGGCTCCTTTTTTGTTTCTAATTGCCTAGTCTTAATTCCCACACTCTAAATCACTTGTTCTTCCCTTGATATGGTTAGAATTCAACTCCCTTTGGATGGGCTCTAGGTTGCACGAAATTCATATGGAGGAGGAGTAATAAGAAAGTGCAAGATGGGCCATCATACCTCATTTCAAAGCTTTTTCAAGATGCTTTGTCATGCTTCTAGCCTCTTCTTGAAATTCTGGCTTCTCCCCTCTGAAGTAGACCCAAAATAGATCTAAATCACACACCAAGACCATAGAAAAGAAGTGGAAAAGGAGGGGAACATCTTTTGTAATGGAGAAGTCATGAAATCTAACACTTTTTCTTACCTTTTTTAAATTTTTCCCTCATCCCTTGGACACCTCTTGAAGTTAGTCTCCCACCTATTTTTAGGCAAAGCATAAGTCGATCTAAGGGAAAGGAGGATGGGAAGCCACTTAAGAAGACACTTATTTTAAAAAATTTTCATTAAAATTCCATTTATGTCCTGTCTTCTTGTCTTTTTTATTTTAGGCTAATTTTAACTTCTTTTCAAGAACCATCTTTTCCATCATGAAATTTGGGTTCTCTAATTTATAAAATACCTTTGTAATCACTCAATTTGAATATAAAACCTTCCCGAACTAACCGGTTAAAGTTTAGGTCAACTGACATTGTAAAATGTCAAGTGGAGGGGTTTTAACTATTCCGGGGGTTCCTATGATTTTTAGGACCTTTAAGAACCTTAGGAAAGTCATTTTTTTTTATTTAAAAATCCCTCCTATGGATTTTCTAAAAAATGCCTAAAATTACAAAAATGCTACTATATTTTCGCCAATTTTTGTCTAGTTATTCTTGCTTGATTTTCAGGGCACCTTTACCCTTAGACCCTCATTATTCAAGGTTTAGAATCTTGCTCTAATTTTATTTGATCTCAAATCATTCTATTTTGGGGACTTTCTTTTATATCCGATGCATTTTGTACGTTTACGTAGAAATTGGACATTATATTTCTCACATTTACGGAAGAATCAGGTGTTTCACTTTCCTTCCTAATTTCTATATCTCGACCAATTTATATTTATAAAACTTTTATCTTAAGGGAGTTAAGATCTCTTAAAGTTGATGAACCCTTTATAAATTCCCAACTTTAAGTTCTTGAATTCTATTCCTTAATTACCATGAAAAGTTATGAGTAACTCAAAGTCAAAAACATAAACTAAAACAAGCAAAAGCTAAATATTCACTTCATATGGTTTAGGACCACTTACCCCAAAGATTTAAAGATTAGTACCATAACTACTTGACCTACCAAGCTTTAAAATTGTCTCCTTATCCATTCATTTATTTGTTTATTCATTGTTCTTGTTATTGTTGTTGTTGTTGTTATTATTATTGTTATTGCCTTAAATGTCCACTGCATCATGGAACTTTGTCAACAGCAAAAATCAAGAAGGAAAATCCCATTGATAACCCATGCTCATAAGAATAATGGCATAGTAAAAAGCTTACATAGGAAGACCAAGAGAAAGTGGAGCTAGTTAAGCCTTTAAATTATTATTATTATTTTCATAAACCATGACATTTCCCCTCCCTTACTAGTTGAGGCACACATACTCACACTCCTGTTCTGCTTGACCAAGAAACAAGGAAAAAAAAAAAAAAGAACATATAGAGCAGACTTTGAGCTAAATGGCATAGCAACCATGCACCAAAAGTAAGGAGAACTTAAAGAATATTAAGGGCACCTAACCAACAACAAATAAATTGAGATTTCAAACCAAAACCCATGACAAAAGAGAAGGAATATGTAGAAAATTTTCAAGGCAAATGGAAAACAAAAGAATGCACCAGAATAGTAAGAAAAACCAAAAAGATATGAACAAGTTTTAGCAACCAAGAACTAAGTCACAAACTTGAGGAGAAGTGGTTCTGCTCAAAAAGGAAGGTGGCCAAAAAGCAACAATGAAGCACGGTTTCTGCAACAAAATACCATGCAAAAAAATAGAAGCAAGGGAAGAGCACCAGTGACAGCAAAAATAAGGATGATAGCTATTAGTTTTAGTTGTCCTAATGTCTAGCTTTTCTATTTGATAAGATTGGCTGATGCTGAAAATGTGAGGTAACAGATTAGGATAGGAAATGACCAAAAAAATGCAACCCTCCAACACAATAGGTAAGGGTAATCCTAGCATAACAAAACAAAGAAATGGTAAAGGGAAAAGAAAAGACAAGAGTCTAGGGTTTGAAACTTGGTACACTACCTCTGAGTTTGTTTATAAATATATATATATATATATATTCCTTCGAGTATTACAACACCTTTCTTTTCTTCTCCATTTGAAAATTTACAATATTGAAGCATGCATTGTAAGCTCGAGAAAAATAAATAATAACTTCAAAGGATTAGAAACAAAATGCCTTAATCATAAAACCCCTCTCCATAGATATCAAACCAGACATAAGTATATCAGATTTTTAGAATTTTGCTTTAATAATTTAGAGAACAAAAACCATGGCCTTACCAAGATTTCTCTACATAATTTACCAAAAATTTTGATAAATCCATGCTACTACAAAAGCCTCAATGAAATACACTCTTCGACAAATTCATTCATTCACCTAATTAAATGGCATGGTTGACATATAATGATCTTGTCTGAAGTTTTGTTGCATCTGAATAGGAATTTTACATTCAAACTTAAAATAGACCTCCAACAATCTATTAAGCTCCATTATTAAAGATCAGAAGGAAACTCATTTAGCAAAGTAAAGAGAAAAAGAACTTTCTTAAATTTTAAACCAGAAGCAACTAGCAGCAAAATAACATTAGTGTGGTCTTTCAATTAAGGTTGAACCAATATAGGACAAATAGAAAATGGCAAGCATCTTAACCTAGTTTTTAAAATTAGAAAACACCAACATACTACTCTCAGCCTAACGATTTAAGCTACCCATAAACTTTAGTCCTAAATTTTAGCATCAGAATCAGAATTCATTTATGGTTCTACATTTTTGAAAATGAAGGAACAAATGCTAGAAAACATACCTCTCCATAAGCCTTAATACTGTATCCAAATGGAAGGGCCAACTCTAAATTTTCTAACTCTACTCATGTGCTCATTCCCTTTTTTCATAGTTCTACTTTCATAGTCGTCCTTATTATTCCACTTGATTATTTTCACAAAGCCTTCTTCAGAACTACGCACCCCTTTCTAAGTTTCTTTCTCTCACCTTTTCTCTTCTCTTGTCTCTATTCTTAACCCAAATCAATTCAGCCAGCTCCCCTAAGATTCAACCCTATTAAAAAAAATTACAACCACACTGAAAATGGCCCTTCTTATTTTCTTCCTTTCACTCTCATGCTTAGTCTCCTCCTCAATCTCTCTAACCTCCCATTCATCACTCTCTAGTTTCTCCCTTATTTCTCAGTCTCTATCACTCATATAGGTCCTTTGCACTCTTGGTTTCCTCTCTGTTCTCCTTTTCCCAAGACTCTTTCTCGGCCTTGCGTCCTCTTCCCCCAAAACTCCTCTTAGTTTGAAAATTTCCAAAACCCAAGAAAGTTAACTTATTTGATAAAAATTACATTAAAAATGAAGTTTTTGTAATATATATCAAAATGTCAATAAGTCAAGTGTATTTTTTAAAACAAAAGATATATTAAATATAATTTAGCCAAACTTCAGAGGAGGTTAACATAATTTACTCTATTCTTATATTAAAAATTGATTTGAGCATTTAAAATAATTATAAAATTAATCAATTTTTTTCTTTTTAAAAAAGCTGATGAAATTATATTAACTTATATCTTTGGCCAAAACTCCCCCCTCAAGATTGTGAGGAAGGCTTTCAAGCCAAGTGCAGGCACCATACAAAAACTTCCCATCTAGGATTTTAAGGCTATCATACAAAATATTACAAAACCTGATACAACATAAGAAATTGCACATCCATATCTTGTGTCATGTACTAGAAAATAGATAAAGGAGTATGCAAGAACGTAATATTATTTGCATACCTCAAGCCATAGCATCATAATTTCAAGTCTAAAGAAGAGCTTTTTAATTGATAGGCAACTTTAATGTGATGGGAACTTAGAAAGTAGAGTGTTGGAAGAAGTTGCCTTAGTCAAGAACCTCCTCTAAATATAGCTAGTTGGAAATTAAAGTCATTCTTAATAGTATTAATTCCCTTCAAAAGCGAATAACCAAAAAATAAAACCACCTAATTATGATTAGAATCTGCCAATGGCAAACTTGTAATTAAGGGGTAATATGAGGACCATAAAATATCCAATATTTTTCCTTCTGGTCTAATATAGTCACTTCATATAGTAATTTCCTTGAACACAAACAAAAATTACATCATAAGGATCACAGTAGTAAGTCTTTTAATTAATGAGTATTATGTTCATGTGTCATTTGTACCAGATCTTTGAACTTAATGATGGTATATGCTTTATTCATAAACCTCAAATGTTTATTCAAGTTCAAACGCAGTTGTTTATCAATTTCACAATATATACATATAAAATAGAGATAACAAACCAATCATTTGAATTTTATCACTTAAACATACATCAATTAGACTAACGATGACAAATGTTATCTAAGTTTTATATATGAAATAAATTATCTTTAAAGTTCTCTGAATGCATGCTTATAGTTAAATGATCATCTAGCATTTCTTTAATCTTTGTGCATTCTATGATCACTTGCCCTTATATGTTCATAGTACACCTTAATAGGCGTAAAACTAAATTTACAATTTGAAGTCTAGTGATGAAATTCTTCAATGATATTCCCTTTCAACTATCCTCAAAATAGGATATAAATACAACCTTCATATTGGAAATAGCAATCGAAATAGCAATCAAAGACAATGCTTTTCCATGATATGGCTCATTTAACAAGAATGAAAATGTAACTAGATGTTGACCTTTTACAATGACAACACATCTTCCCAACTTTGAATCTATATAAGCAACAATTTCTAGATTATTAGTTTTCTTATAAGTAAGCATGAAACCTCTTGTACCCTAAATATATTTTGTAACCTTTTTTTACAGCTTTCCAATTATCTTAACTTGGATTGCTTAGTATCTACTCAACAAACCTACGATGAAAGTTATGTCTAGTCTTGTGTAGGTCTAGGCATATATTAAGCTTCCAAATTGCTAAGGCATATGAATGTTCTTTGTTTCTTTCCTTTCTAGATCATTATTAGGACATTGGAACAAACTAAATTTGTTGAATTTTACAATGGGAACTACATAAGATGAATAATCTTTAATCTAAAGACATTCAAGAATTTCATTAATAGAGATTTCTTGTGATAATTCCAAGATATCTTAAGACCTATCTCTATGGATCCTCATGCCTAAAATATTAGATGCCTCATCCATATTCTTCATTTCGAAGTTTTTGAATTGAATTTGTTTTACCTCATGTAAAAACCTTAAGTCACTAAATGCAATCAAGATGTCATCAACATACATAATTAAATAAATGATTTTGCTCCCAATGATCTTGTAGTATATACGTTGATCCATGGTATTTTCAATGAAACTGAAATATGTGATCACATTATAAAATTTCAAATACCGTTGTCATGAGGTTTCTTTATGTTTGTAAATAGATTTCTTAAGCTTGAATACTGTATTTTCACCAACACTTAAGATGAACCCCTCAAGTTGTTTCATGTATATGTCTTCCTTAAGATCACCACTTGGTATAACATAAGTCCAGATGGGCAATTATAGCCACAATGATACAAAGGGAATCCTATTTAGACACAAGAGAAAAGTTTCTCTATATCAATTCCCTCCTTTTGTGTGAAACCACTAGTAGCTAATCTAGTCTTGCATTGTTTAATATTGCCCTTCTTCTTGGTTTTAAAAATCTATTTACAACCAATGACTTTAGCTTTACTAGACAATTCTACAAGGTCCCAAACTATTACTAGGACAAGAATAAAGTAATTTATCTATCATAGGACAGGAATTGAACAAAATCAAATAGCACAAAAAATAATTTCACAATATTTTTTGCACCAAAAAACCTGATCTATGCTATAAAATTACAATAAATAGACCAAAAATTGTCCCAAAATGACCAAAGAATAATTGTCCAAAACCTTAGAACAAACTACATAAAAAAAACCTTCCAAAAATGTTCAAAACCAATAAAAATTGCCAACAACTTGGCCCAAGGAAAACAATAACCATTTTTGCCAAAAATTGGAAAAAATTTTGCTTGAAAAACCTATTGGTCCATTTCTATTTTTCTAGATTTTTTTCTAAGTCCTAAAAAGTTAAAAAATAAGCCCAAATTTGAACCCAAAACACATTACAAAAAAAGTCCAAAGCATAGTCTAGCCTATAACACTTCAATGAAACATGTGTTTTGGGCCATTTAACCAAAATGACATGCTATATGAGTAAGGTTCAAAACACAACAAAAACTAAAACAAAATAACATGTCATTTTTGTCAAGTGACAAAATGACTTGGTGTTTAGGTCCCTTGCCTTCAATTGGGTTAATTTGACCTCATTTCAATTTGTTTCAGACCTATCACTCAACTCAACGTTTTCTAGTACTTTAGGGCTCCATTTTTTACATTTCAAAAGTCAAAACCCATTAGAAAGTCACAAAGATATGATTTCCAGTGTCAAAATGGACAAAAATATGTTTAGAAAATTCCTAGCAAATCAAGGTAGAAACAGTATTTTTAGACATATTGCAAACATTTTTCAAGCATATTCAAGCACAATAGGACACTACAAATGCACAATATGCACAATAAATATGTATATATCCATCTAACATGTCAACTCCACCCAACAAAATTTCAATTCAAGAAATGCAACAATATCACAAAAAATGTTCAAGTAGCACAAAAATAAGGGCAAAAATGCGTGTAAATGAATCCTTACTCAGAGGCAAATAGTTTTCTCTAGTACCACTTGTAAGACATTTATATAGAAATGTTACACAATCCATACAACAAGTTGATCAAACACAAGAAATTGCATATCCATATCTTGCATTGTGTACTAGAAAATAGATAAAGCAATATGTAAAAGTGTAAATTTATTTGCGTACCTCCAGCCAACACAGTGTCAAGTGGAAAAGAGAGATTTTTGACTGATAGGTAACTCTAGTGTGATAGGTATTCAAAAAGGAGTTAGAAAAAGATACATCAATAAGGAACTCTCTATAAATATAGCCAACCATGAATTAAAGCCACATTCAGTAGTATTAATTCCCTATAAAAGCCAATCAAGCCAGCGAATAAAACCACTTAATGATGAATAGAAATTGCTTATGGAAGACTTGTAATTAAGTGGAAATCCAAGAACCATAAAATATTCAACAAGGCTAGAATATGAGCAACTTCATTGGACTCTGTAAAGTTCCAAGTTGTAAAGGAAACAAAGTTAGTCTAAGGTGGAACAATTCATCCAATAGGAATCCTCAATAGAACATGTCCACTCCATGTTTAGAGCTTAGGTCAAATAGCCCTTTTGGCATCTCCCTTAATACGTACTCTTTCGAGGTAGACAAATAGACAAGGATAAATGAATACAATATGATAAAGGCATGATCTTGCCAAAGAAACAAACTACTCATCAAAGGTGGCTATGTTTGAGAAAACTCTAGTAGAGTCATCACATTGATGTGAAGATTTATTTTTAAGCAAGTGTTTTAACACCCTTAAAAATTCATCAAAACTTCATATAGAATATTTTAAAATGCACATAAATTTTCTTTGGATGTAATTAGAGCCACATAACATTTCCTTAATATAGGGCAAGAATATTTTAAAAGATGGGCATTAAACAAAAGACAAAAATAGATATAAAGCCATTTGAAGGTTTGGTTAAAACCAATGTTTTAAGAAATTGAAGAAGTGATTTACAGTTCAAAAGTACGATTGTGGTTAAATTAAAATTAAATTATTTTTTAAATATATATAAAAAGTATAAACATATATAACATTTTAAAATTAAGTCGACACATTGTAAAATAATATACAAATAGATATAAATATTTAATTCAATAAAAATTAGTTAAAAGTGTTTTGTATATAATGGAATTTAAATTAAATATATGTGAAATGAGTTTGATAAGGTTTGTTAAATATTATAAACTTTTACTATAAAATATCAAAACTCTAATTTAGGGCAAAAAAATTAGAAAATGCTTTTTAACCAATTTAATGCTAATCCACCCAATTTTTATCTATTTTGTACAGGTTCAATTGATTTTTAACTAATTTTTTCTTAAGTCAATTTTGATGGCTAAATGAACCAAAATCATAGCCAATTTAAATAGCCAAAAAAGTTGGGAATTAAAAAAAAATCAAAATGACTTGAAAAAAAAAATCTGAAACAAAATTCAAATCTATTTAAAAGATTTTATTCATAAAATTTCCATGTTGATTCGGAAGCGATCTAATGTAAACAAATAAATTATTGATTTTTTACACATAAACACAATTGAAGAACTATTAACCGGAAAATGATAAATTCTTGCTCTTATACTAAAAATAAAAACTTCTTATAAATTTATATAAATATGAAAACATATACATCTAGTCATACATTTGATAGAATAATAAAATAAAAAGAGTATTTCGAAGTGCTTTTAATATATAGTTATTAGAGTTTTCATGATGCCTTTAGTTACTGATTACACATATACACACACATATCGGCTAGGTGACACAGTGTAACACGTCAAAAGATAGAAAAATTCACAAGCAAAGCTTGAAGGAAATTGGAAAATTCGATAATGCAAAAGTCTCCCAGCAAAACGTTTAAAGGTTTTTACATGAAGCCCCTGAGAAAGTTTTCAAAAATAAAATAAGACTAAATTAAATTGGAAATACACATAAAATAGGAAAGTATTTAACAAAAAAAAAGGTCCAATAGACAATTAAAACAAATAAATTTGGGCCCAAAACTGGACTTGCCTGGTTGGAGCTCTAAGTAAGCTTTTCAAAATAGTATTATAAGCTCTGAAATTCCACCTAAGTCAAAAGTTATGCCTCTGGGAGGTCACTCATTTAGGCATCTGCTTGAATTTTTGATAGTCTAATTGATCCATATAATTAATTGTCTTCAACGGGCTAGGGGAATCCTTCAACTTTATAATTTCCATGATTTTATTCTATCATAAAATAATTTAATGTTAATACAAATTTCATAATACCTTATAAACTCTATAAAGAAATTTAAACTGATTATTTGAAATAAAAACTATGATTGATAATATGATTATGATTATTAATCACTATAAATTAACTTAAACCATTTATATCTGAATCATTTACATAAGTCTACACCAACCTGCATCATTACCTTTTTATGTTTATTTTCTTAGACTTAGGCCAAATAATGATGGGAATTCTCGGGCAAATTTCTTTTTCCTTAGCCAAACTGGTGAAACTTTTATTGAAATAAATCACAGTTGAGTATTGGAACCACATAAAAGAGTGGTTCGTTTGCCCAAGTACAATTATCAATGAAATATCTAAGATTTTGAACTAGATTCACACCAGTCTCTCTGGATGTCCAATAGTTACAAAAATTAATTGAGAGTATTTCTTCTTGTACTTTTCTAACAGTCACTGCGTTAGTAAAATTATAAAGCAAATCCCTGACAAATTTTTTTTTTGGCAGTAAAAAATGTAATACGATTTGAATTTAGTTAACTTTTATTTTAAGAGATTTTTTCATGTATGCACTATTAATAAATATAGATTGGATAATAGAACAGTAATAGGAAAAAAAAAAGAATACAAATAGGATAGATTGATAACTTTACAAAAAAAATTTTCAATTTTCGTTTAGCTTTCATTATGCATATTTATAAAATATTCTAGATCATTATATGTTTCAACTTTTTTTAATTATTATTTTTGGGTCCAATGTTTCATTAGATAATCGGATAGACTCGTTAGATGACGAGCATTGCGGAAAGTGTTGCAACAGATCTTGCCCAAAAATTGGTGGATGGAGCAATAAAGGAAGTTAATTATTTATGTTGTTTTAAGACTAATGTTGAAAACTTTGAGAAGAAAAAGAAGATATTGGCTGCAAAACGAAACAGAGTGGAAAACGATATTGAAGATGCTAAAAAAAGAAATGATAATCAAGTTGAAGATGAAATTCAGCACTGGATGGAAGAAACTAATGATCTTATTCAAGAGGACAGTAAAACAAAGAAGAAATGGTTTTATGGTTGGTGTCCTAATTGCATTTGGCAATTCCAACAAGGCAAGAGGTTGTCAAAGAAGATGCAAGACATTACAAATCTAATACATAGATGCAACTTCGACAAAGTGGCACGTCCTGCTGAACTTCCAGGCATAAAATACTATTCTTCTCAAAACTTTATTGATTTTGAGAGCAGAAAGTCAAAATTCAAACAACTTGTGGAGGCATTAGAAGGTGGAAATTACTACAAGGTTGGATTGCAGGGCATGGGGGGAACGGGTAAAACCACACTGGCGGCACAAGTGGGCAGAAAAGTTGAAGAATCCAAAGCATTTGAGAAAGTCATATTTGCTGTTGTGTCTAATCCCCCAGATATCAAAAAGATTCGAGGCAACATTGCAAGGCACTTAGGTTTGCCATTAGAGGAAGGAAAGGAAGAAGAACACTCAGAGCTTTTGTGGTTCAGAATTGCTAACAATGAAGGAAAGGTACTTATAATACTAGACGACATATGGGAAGAGCTAGATCTTAGAGACATAGGGATTCCCTCCGGCCACGATCATAGGAATTGCTGTGTTTTGATAACCACACGTGATTCAAAAGTTTGTGAAGCGATGGGATGCCAACGGACAATTAGACTACAGACATTGACTGATAAGGATGCATTAAATCTTTTCCTTGAACATGTTGGTACAAGAAGTGATGATTCCTCGAGAGAATTCAAGGATGTAGCACGAGATATTGTGGAGGAGTGTGGAGGACTACCACTTGCAATTGTAGCAGTAGCAACAACATTAAAAAATTGGCATTTAAGAGATTGGAAGAATGCTTTGGCAATCTTGCAAAATTCTGAGCCACTGCATAATGTTCATGAAGATTTGACAAAGGTTTATAGAAGTTTGAAGTTAAGCTATGATAATTTAGAGAAAAGAGCCAAAGATCTCTTTCTGATATGTTCTCTCTTCCCAGAAGATAGTGAAATTCCTACAGACCTTTTAAGCAAACTTGGTATAGCACTGGGCCTTTTTGGAGAAGTTAATAACTACTCTGAAGTAAGAAGAAGAGTGATTCCAATTAAAAATGACCTCGTAAAATCTTCTTTGTTGTTGGAGGCCGAGAAAGAATGTGTAAAGATGCATGACTTGGTTCGTGAAGTGGCTTTATGGGTAGCAGACAAAGATATTCAAGTGATTATGGATTCAAATACAACTTTAAGAGCGAACATACGATTTTTGTATTGGAATATAAATCACTTTCCCAATCAATTTGACGGTACGAAACTTGAGATTCTTTTACTTTTGATAAAGGGAGATGTTCTAATGGAAGTTTCAGATGCATTCTTTGTAGAGATGGTGAAGCTCAGAGTTTTGGTTTTACTTTGTAAAGATGATCGAAAATATCTCACTCCATCATTGTCACTGTCATTTCATTTGTTAAAGAATATCCGAACTCTCACCTTGTATGGTTGGGAATTAGATGACTTATCTATTTTGAGAAACCTACAAAGCCTTGAGACTCTTGAGTTGGGAAATTGTTTAATCATTGAATTGACAGAAGAAATTAAGAAACTAAAGAAGTTGAGACTGTTAGGGTTAAGAGAATGTAAAATTGAAAGGAATAATCCTTTTGAAATAATTAAAATATGCTCACAGCTAGAAGAGTTGTATTTTGTTGAGAATTATGATGTTGAAGATTGGAAGTCAGAGGATGACAGAGAAAATAACGATAAAGTTGTTCAAAATATATCACCTCCTGTATTGCAAATGTATTCTATAGCATGTTCTGGTCTTAAATATTTTGATGATGATGATGATGATGGTCTATTAAGATGCTTCAACACAGAACATGTAAAAAATTTAATCTCAGAGGCCATGTTTAAGTACCTTGTGGGAAAAGCAGAGGTTCTTGAGTTGGGGAAAATAGGAGAAACAGGATGGAAAAATCTTATCCCTGACATTGTTCTCATGAAAGATGGAGGCATGAATAATTTAATTAAGCTTTGTTTGTACTTTTTGACTGACATAGAGTGCCTCATTGATACTAGTACACATCTTTATTCTGATGTGACTGTCTTCTCCAAGTTGGTTGAGCTGCGTTTGTATCGCGTGGATGTGAAAGAATTATATCGGGGTCCTATGCCTTCTAGTTTTCTCAAGCAGCTACAGATTCTAAAGTTAACAGACTGTAAGAAACTGCACAACATATTATTTGATGGCAAGTTCAAACTACCTAATCTTAAGGTCTTGGAATTGGAACACTGTCCAATGCTGACATCAATTTTTCAACCATCCAGTGCTCGAAGTCTGGCACAATTGGAAGAATTAAGAATTGAAGAATGCTGGGAACTAAAATACATAGTAACATATGAAAGTTCAGGAGAAGACATGGTGGATCATGATGATCAAAGGAGTCATGGCTTATTGTTCCCAAAATTAAAAACTCTTGAAATTGAAAGATGTGACAAATTAGAATTGATATCGCCACTCCTTTTAGCTGGAGACCTTCCACTCTTGGAAGCTATAAGTATAGGAAAATGTAAGGAGTTGAAAATGCTACCTTCACTGAAAGCAATGGAACTTTCTGAAGTACCAAGTTTCACCAACATATTTCGAGAATGTAACAAATGCACGTCTTCATGCATGCAAAGGCCATCTCCCGTTTCGAAAGATGATTCCAAGGAGAAACGTCCAAATTCCACCACACGTGCTTTCTCTTGGGTTCATGAGTGTTGTTTTCTGCCCACAACTAAAGACACCGATGTTGAAGTTTCCAAGGCCACACTGCAACGCCACACAATCTCACCAGTATGCTACTCTTATCTCACTTTCTGTTCAAGATTTTCTATTATATATCTATGCAATGAACGGTAGAGCGAATTACTAGAAAAAAGTTGGTTAAAACTTTGTAAGCCATTATTAGCCAAATCAATATGATACTTTAGAAATAGTTGTAATAAAATTTTGGGTTCCATCTTATTGAGGAATTTAATTTTTTCCTTGGTAACATCATATATATAAGAGTAAAGGTAAAGGTATGTGTTAATTCACTAGCAACTTGTTTTACTTTGGAGTTACCCATGAACTTAAGAAATATGCTACCTACACAAAATTTAATAATAATTTCTCTAAGTTTCCTATTCAAATAAAAGAGAAAAATTGATATTCTCTAGCATATACAAGAATAGTACTAAAAGATGGATCGGTAATTAAGGAAATTTCAATTGTAGTTCTGAAATATATAAATGGTCGAATTCCTATATATATATATATATATATATATATATATATATATATATATATGAATATATATATATATTTTTTTTTTCGAAAGTGGATATTTCTTTTTCTATTATTTTATTACTAAGAGGATGGTAAACTTCAAGAGGCATTTCCGTTGATTTGATACTTTATAAAATTGAATGCTTATATTTTAAATACCAACTATCCTATATATGAAAATGTATAACAAATGGTGCTTGACACATTTATTTTGTATGATATATATGTTTTTCTATAAATTTAATTATTATAACAGGAAATTTTTGAACTTCAAGTATCTGACCTGGTGGTATTTTAGTACACGTTAATGCCTTTTTTTTATTCATCAATGTTGTTTGAGATATAGCATTAGATAACACAAGTTAATTGTTTGGCTTCATTAGAAGAGAAGTTTGTGTTTGTAGGAATTACCTGCATCGACGAAATGGGTTCAAACATTTCATACAGCTCAGTGTCTTTTGAGACAACCATTGAACCTGCAAAATATAAGGGATATGCAACTTGTGAATTGTTCAAACTTAATATCATTGTTCACTCTATCCATTGCCACAACCATAATGTTGGAGAAGTTGACAATCTGGGGCTGTCATGAGGTGAAGCACATAATAACAAACGAGGGAGAGGATCATGATCACATCAACTACAACTCCATTTTCCCAAAACTAGAGGAGCTGCAAATCTGGGATTGCAGTAAGCTGGAATTTATATTTCCATCTACTTTTTCTGGAGGTCTTGAAAAATTAAAATCTATAAACATCCGAAAAGCTTCTGAACTGAAGTATGTTTTTGGGAAATACCGTCATCCAGATTATTTATCAAATGAGAATGAAAATGATGAGCTTCACATTCATCTCCCCGCTTTGGAAAGCCTATGCCTCTATGATGTACCAATGATCATCAGCATTTGTGCCAAAAATTATCATCTGGTGTGGCCATCTCTACAGAAAATTGCTTTGAGGAATTGTCAGGAGTTGAGATCTTTTTCTGATTTGATGGTTTGTTCACACGGAAGAAAACTGAATTTGGAGACTGTTAAGGTAACACTTTTTAACTTATTGTTCTATAACATGTTAATATTGCTCTGTTTTCTGGCCCAAAAAACAATATTGCTTTGTATATTTGACCCTGTTACTTATAACAGTTGACTAAAAAAAAAATTTATGAGTATTCTCTTAAAATTTCAACTTTTAAGCCTTTATAATGATTGATTGTTGACAAAGCATCAAAACTTTATTGAAATGGGGCAAAACAACCCAAGATAAGCGGATTAGTGTTTCTTAGAAAGGCTTAATTCAAAACAACAAAAGCATTCATAGGGGCTTCCTATGTGGACATATATAAATTTCTGTCAAAACGATCAAAGACTTGTATCTATATAGACTTAACTTTTGAAATTATTTAACACAAGTTTTATATATATGTGTATATATATAAATATATATATATACACACACACATACATATGGACTTATTTTGTCAAGCCATTGACATATGTCAACACATGCAATTAGTAAATTTTTCATAGGGAAAAATGAAATATATACTTTTACTCGAAAACATTTTTATCTGTATCATTGTATGCCATTGGTCAAATACCTATACCAGATATTGAAAGAAGTAATTGACCCTTTAAATCTTGAAAATTTTGGTCAAATACTTTAAAAATAACAAGTTGCAGCTCATTTATCAATAAAAGTTATTAAAATTGATCAAATTAATTTTAATTAGGACTTTCCAGAGAATGTCGTGTTCATATATAAAGCCAAAAAAAAAGGTATTGTTGAAGTTTTTTCTAATATTGAGAGAACAGTTGGAAGTGAAAAGAAATATAACAGTTTAATTACTTATAGAACTTGCACTAATTAAAATGAGACTAAAAATGTGTTGCCTTGAAAATAAAAGCAAAACTGAAATTCTACTCTCTACTCAACTGCTTTTCTTTTTAATTATTCTAGTTAAAACACCACAGGAGTTAAACTAAAATCTCTCATTCTATTGCATATAAATATTTTATAAATTTCGGTTTGATATGATTAAGGATAATTTATGTGTTTGTAGGCATTACATGCTTCAATACATGGAATTTTTGAGACAACCATTGAACTTGATATCATTGTTTACTCTGCCAGTTGCCTACAAGATAATAGTGTATGAAATTTTTGCAATCCGAGAAAAAAATAATTTGAGATAGAAAGTAGCTGATGAAGATTTACTATTTGATTACTAGCTCTTTCTCAAAAAAATTGTTGATTTTTACCAATTGAGTCCGAATGAGGCATTCACTTTATTTTGATACTTTCACCTGCCCTAAATGGTGAATTTAATAAATAGGAAGTGCATGGAAGTCCTAAATAAAGTAATAAAAAAATTTTTAAGATCAAGCAGCAAGCCAAATTGAGAAAACAGGTGTGGTGGAGAACCAAATAGATGCAAGGAAGCGTAATTTTAATAATTTTTGGATATTTGTACATGTATGATGCATATTTATATACTTCTTTGTTAAAATTGGACTATCTATGGACCAAGTCTCACTAAGAGGTAACTTGTTTAATTTGTACTGAAATTTGGAATTGAATTACCTCTCGTAGGGCTCACAAGTAAATAACATGCCCATGCAAAATTTGGCAAGTCTTGGGATAGGGAACTCCGAAATAGAAGTTGAAGGAGTTAAAATTGAAAGACCAGTGACATCAAGTGAGAGCCCCAAATATGATCTGAGCCTCCACAATCTTTGGGAACTAGAAATCATTGAATGCATAAAGCTAAGAGCTATCTTCTCTGCCTCTACATTGAGAAGCCTAACGCATTTGTCCCTGTTATATATATCAAACTGCGAAGAATTAGTTCACATCATTGAAGAAGATGATGAGAATCATGATCATAACTACAGCTCCATTTTCCCAAAACTAGAGAAGCTTGAAATCTGGGGTTGCAGCAAGCTGGAATCTATATTTCCGTCCACTTTTTCTGGAGGTCTGGAAAAATTAAAATCTATAGATATCACATACGCTCCTGAACTGAAATATGTTTTTGGGAAATACCATCGTGAAGATTATCTATCAAACGAAAATGAAAATGATGAGCTTGAGCTTCACATTGACCTCCCTGCTTTGGAAAACCTATGCCTATATGATGTACCAAAGATCATCAGCATTTGTGACAAAAAATATTATCTGACATGGCCATGTCTACAAAACATTGCTCTGTGGAATTGTCAGGAGTTGAACATAAGATCTTTTTTTGATTTGATGGTTTGTTCACATGGAAGACAACTGAATTTCGAGATTACTAAGGTATGACTTTTAAACTTATTATTCTATCACATGTATTATTGCTCTGTTTATTTGACCCTTTTACTTATAACTTTTGATTTTTTTTTTTTAAATCATTCATGAGCATTCTCTTAAAATTTTAACTTTTAAGCTTTTATACTGATTACAATGGGGCAACCCAACCCAAGTTGGGTGGATTAGTTTTTGTTAAAAAGGCTTAGTTCAAAACAATGAAAAATAACCTCCTTTTAAATGCCCCTTCTAGTTCTTGGAAAGCATTCATAGGGGTTCCCTATGTGGATACATAAACAAATTTGTGTCAAAATGATCAATCCTCATATCTATATAGACTTAAGTTTTGAAATTATTTGCCAAAAGTTTTATATATGGGCTTATTTTCTCAAACCATTGACTCATGTCAAAACATGCAATTAGTAAATTTTTCATACATAAAAATTAAGAATATAGTTTGCCTTGAAAAATTTGTTATCTATATCAATATATGCCTTTGGTCATATTATACCTATACCAGATATTTAAAGAAGTAATTGACCCTTAAATCTTGAAAATTTTGGTTAGATACTTTAAAGATAACAAGTTGCAGCTCATTTATCAATAAAATTGATTAACATTGATCAAATTAATTTGAATTTGGACTTTCCAGTGAATGCCATGTTAATATATAAAGTTAAAAAAAAACCTATTATTGAAGCTTTTTCTAATACATTAACAATAGAAGCGAAAAGAAATATAGCATTTAATTACCCAGAGAACTTTTACAAATTAAAATGAGACCAGAAGTGTGTGGCCTTTAAAATATTAAAAAACAAAAATGGCTAGCTGAAAATAAAAACAAAACTCAAATTCTACTCTTTACTCAACTAGTTTTCTTTTTAATTATTCTAGATAATAATTTACAGGAGTTAAACTAAAACCTCTCATTCTATTGTATAACAATTTGTGCTTGACACATTTATTTTGCGTTTCATGTATGTCTTTCTAAAATATTAAATATTATAACAAGAAAATTTGAACTTGAGTATTTGACCTCGTAGCATTTTAATACACGTAAATGTCTTTTCTTTTTATTATTCATCAATGTTTTTCGACAGATAACATTAGATAACAAATTAATTATTTGACTTGATTATAAGAAAAATTTGTGTTTGTAGGAATTACCCGCTCAGTGTCTTTTCAGACAACCATTGAACCTACAAAATATAAGGAAGATGGAACTTGAGAATTGCCGAAACTTGATATCATTGTTCACTCTATCCATTGCCACAACCATAATGTTGGAGAAGTTGACAATCGGTAACTGTCATGAACTGAAGCACATAATAACATACGAGGGAGAGGATCATGATCATATCAACTACAGCTCCATTTTCCCAAAACTAGAGAAGCTTGATATCTGGAGTTGCAGCAAACTCGAATTTATATTTCCGTCGGCTTTTTCTGGAGGTCTTAAAAAATTAAAATCTATATTTATCACAGATGCTCCTGAACTAAAATATGTTTTTGGGAAATACCATCCTGAAGATTATTTATCAAATGTGAATGAAAATGGTGAGCTTCACATTGATCTCCCTGCTTTGGAAACACTATCCCTCATAGATGTACCAAAGATCATCTGCATTTGTGCCAAAAAATATTATTTGACGTGGCCATCTCTTCAGAAAATTGCTTTGGTGAAATGTCAGGAGTTGAACATAAGATCTTTTCCTGATTTGATGGTTTGTTCTCGTGAAGGACATCTGAATTTGAAAGCTGCAAAGGTAACATTTTTTAAACATGTATTGCTATGTTTATTTGACCCTATTACTTAGAAATTTTGATAATCATTTATAAACATTCTCTTAAAATTTCAACTTTTAAGCTTTTATAATGATTGAAATGGGGCAACCCAAACCAAGGTGGCTTAGTTTAAAAATGAAAAATAACCAAGTTTTAAATATTGCTTCTAGTTCTTGCAAAGCATTAGTAGGAGTTTCCTATGTGGATGCATATACAAATTTATGTCAAAACGATCAAGCCTTATATCTATATAGACTTAAATTTTGAAATTATTTGTCAAAAGTTTTGTATATGGGCTTATTTTCTCAAGCCATTGACTTGTGGCAACACATGCAATTAGTAAATTTTTCATGCATAAAAATTAAGAATATAGTTTTCCTTGAAATTTTTGTTATCTATATCAACATATGCCTTTGGTTAAATACCTATTCCAGATATTGAAAGAAGTAACTAACCTTTAAATCTTGAAAATTTTGGGCAAATACTTTAAAAATAACAAGTTGCAGTTCATTTATTCAATAAAAATGACTAACGTTGATCATTTAACTAGGACTTTCCAGGGAATGCCATGTTAATATATAAATTTTTAACTATTGTTGAAGCTTTTTCCAATACATTAAGGGAACAATAGGAATTGAAAAGAAATATAGCAAAATTTAATTACTTACAGAACTTTTACAAATTAAAATGAGATTAAAAGTCTGTTGCCTTGAAAATATTAACAAAACAGAAATGGGTAACTGAAAATAAAAACAAAACTGAAATTCTACTCTTTGCTCAACTAGTTTTCTTTTTAATTATTCTAGCTAATACCCTACAAGAGTAAAACTAAAATCTCTCATTCTATTGTATATAAATATTTTATAATTTCGGTTTGATATGATTAAGGATAATTTGTGTGTCTAAGTCATTACATGCATAGATATCTGGAGTTCCTCCTTTTAATGCAGCTTAATGTCTTTTGAGACGACCATTGAAGTTACACAATATTAGGGAGATGAATTTCATGATGAAAAAACTTAACATTGTTGTTCACTCTACCGGTTGCCTACATGATAATAGTGTTGGAAATTTTTGCAACCCGCGAATAAGATAATTTGAAATACTTAGTAGCTGATGAAGAATTGCTATTTAATTAACAATTTGATTATATTTCTTCAAAAAATTGTTGGATAAGATTTGTTTCATGGATTACAAAGAGAAGCTAAGTGGAGGGTCCATATATTGCCCTGCAAACCCTACTGATTTGTACTCCCTTTCAATTATAAGAGTTAGATAAACCATCATTAATGTGATTTTGAAAGGGTTTCATATTCTCAAGTTGGTCCACGGCTTTTTATTAATTCTGACCAATTGAGTCTGAATATTTTTATTCACTTTATTTTGATACTTTCACCTGACCTAAACGGTGAATCAACAAATAGAAAGTGCATGGATGGTCTAAATAAAGTAATAAAAAATTTTTAAGGGCACAACTATTGAAAATTTCAAGCAGCAAATCAAATTGAGAAAATAAGTATACTAGAGAACCAAATAGGAGCAAGAAAGTGTAATCTTGATAATTTTTGGATATATGTGTATATATATGTATATATATATATATATATAGATGCATAATTGTAGATATGTATGAAAATGTATGACAAATGGTGCTTGACAAATTTTATTAGTATTTCATGCATGTATTGCTTTTAAATTTTAGGATATATGTATATGTATATATACTGGGGAACCAAATAGGAGCAGGGGAGGTAATTTTCATAATTTTTGGCTATGTGTATATTTTGTGTGTGTCTAAGTATATGCTTTTTTGTTAATATTGGACCATCCACGGAACAAGTTCCGTCAAGAGGTAACTCGTTGAATTTGTAATGAAATTTGGAATTGAATTGTCTCCCGTTTGACTTACAGGCCATTAACATGCGTATGCAAAATTTAAGTGAGGACCCTAAATTTATTCTAATCCTCCACAATCTTGGGAGACTACAAATCACGGGATGCAAAAAGCTAAGAGCTATTTTCTCTGCCTCTACATTGAGAAGCCTACCACAGCTGTCTGTGTTAATTATATCAAACTGCGAAGAATTAGTTCACGTCATTGAAGAGGATCATGGGGAAAGTGCGGATGATCATTTGCATCAGCTATGCTTCCCAAAGTTAGAAGAAATTCACATAAAGTGTTGTA
Organism: Erythrophleum fordii; assembly: GCA_032878935.1. Taxonomy (NCBI): domain Eukaryota; kingdom Viridiplantae; phylum Streptophyta; class Magnoliopsida; order Fabales; family Fabaceae; genus Erythrophleum; species Erythrophleum fordii. The sequence continues at coordinate 30,224,685 of JAVQMF010000058.1, read as the reverse complement.
ATAGCTTGAAATGCCTATACTCAATCTCAACATTTGGCATGCTTCCAAAACTACAAAGGTTGGAAATAGAAGAAGCCTCTGATCTCGAGCAAGTATTCAAATGCCAACAAGATGATACACAAAAGATGGTGGTGGCAGATGTGTTCCCTAATCTATCATTTTTAACACTCATAAAACTACCGAGGCTTGTTACTTTTTGTGAAGGGATTGATTTCCAAATTGTGCCAAATCGTCATGTGGTTGATTGTCCCAAATATCGAGGTATGAATCCAGAAATAGTCACTCATCATAATTGCTAGTTTTTGTGAATATTAATATAATATTAAAAATCCCACTCCAGAAACTACTCAGCTCCATGAAGTGCCTGAAAATCTAGATTCTGAAAATCAAGTAGCAACAAAGGAGCTGCTTTCTACACATTCCAATACTGATCAAACTATGCCACATATGGGAGAAGCCAAAGGGAAACAAGAAATAGAAACACAAGAATTGGCAAGTGTTTCACCAAACTTAGTAGAGGTACATTAGACTAACGATTACAAGAACAAAAGAAACCTCTTTACTTCTTGTCACTTGAATCTAAATGTTGGAATCAGTGAACTTGAGGACCAATTTCAATAAACCAACTAACACTCATTTGCTAATGAATTTAACCTTTTTATATTGTTGTTTACATCTAACTTGTTTATTTCTTATGGTGTTGGTCAGAATACTAAGGAAGCACTGAAGAAAATTATTGAAGAAGTTCCCATTTCAGAGATATCAACGATGGTAACGTTGTCATCTAATTCGATATTCACAAGAGGACTCGTATGTAAACTGAACTTTCATAATAGTAGCAAAGAACAATGATTTTTAACATAAGGCACCAAATAGAACCAAGAAATATGCTAGATTACATAAGCTTTTGATTAGTCATTATTTTGAGGAACAAACATATATTTGGTGCTACACAGGGTATCGGAGGAAATGTTTAATTAATAAGCTCCTACATCTGATTAAAGGACCTAATATTTGCGTATCTTTTGGTATTTGTGCAGAGTGTTATGGAAAGTATTCCAGAAGACACTACAACTATGAAAGCTAAAATAGTTACTTCCTCAATTCATTCACAACCAGGGGATGCACGACCAGCTCCATCTACACCGGTAAGTTTATTGCTTTCATTTTAAACTTATGGCATATGTTTCTACATGCAAGTTTAAATACCAACCATTTAATACATCTTCTCATGTCAATACCAACAAATCTATATCACATATTTTGTCTCGACCTAATTTTTGTTATTAATACATCTTAATGTTGCTAGAAAAAGAATTGAATAGGGAGCAGATAAAATATCTATGGATTAATGAAATTACCTTAGCAAACTACATAGTTATATTGTTTGGTGTCACTCAGAGGTATAAAGAAACTGAGAATAAAGTTGTCAGAGTAGTTGCTGCTTCAGAGATACCGGCAACAACAACTTCACTTGATTTTGAGGTGATCAAAATGGCATTCCCAAGCTCTTTATATATCCCTCCACATGAAAAACCTGCTCGTGTGAGTTTATTGTAATCTTTCAATGGATTTGAATATGAAAATGGCTATAAGGATAGTTAAGACTAACTCTTTTATGCATATTCATACTTGGTATAGCAACTGGTCAATGAACAATCAATGTTAAACCAAATTTGATGGACCAACAACACACACTTGGAGAAGCTAAAAATAAAATTGAAATTCCTTGTGAAGCTAATGTATTCATTTTCATTATGTACATGATGTTGTAGAACTTAAGAGTATTTATTTGGAAACGCAATATTAGGGAAACAGCAACTTATTTATGTTTTTTTAGGTCACTCATAGTATCAAAGAAACGGTGGAACAAGGCCTTTATGAGCATGATACATCAGAGAAAGCCATAATAGCAATTCAATCAAATAATTCAGAGTCAAGGAAGCAATCTAGAGTACCATTAGTTAATTCTTTAGCAAAAGAATTTGCATAGAGTTCATTATCCTTTTTAATATAGGAATTTAAATTTGCTAGATGGTTCTGATTTTTTTCTTACTTAAAATTATAGGAGTCATGGCAAAACAATCACACTAAAGACTTGAATAAGCTTGTTAATAACTTTAACAGATTTAGCAACTTGCTTATATATTGTGCTGCTTGTTGAAGAAGTTCCAAGTTAAGAGATACCACCAATGGCAACATCATCAACTATTTTAGAATTTATAATCAAATGTTTGCTGAGCTTTCACAATAGTAGTATAGAACAATGCTTTTTAGTGGAAGTCACCAAAAAGAATATACTAGATGGCTTAAGCTTTTAATTATTGTCTTATGGGACAACCATATATTTGGTACTAGCCAATCAATACATCTTCACTAGTCAATACCAACAAATTATACTATACATCTCGTCTCAAACACCCTTTTTTTTTCACCCCAATACATCTAAAAATGTTGCTAGGAAAAGAATTGATTAATGGATAGAGAGAAAAGGTCTATGAATTAATGAAGTTACCTTATTAAGCAAATTTTATCTTTTGGTGTTAATCAGAGCTTTGAAGAAACAGGGAAGCAAGTTGTTGGAATAGTTCTTGCTTCAGAGTTATCGTTGACTACAACTTCACCTAATTTAGAGGTGATCAAAATGGCATCTCCAAGCTCTTTATCCATTCTTCACATAATTTGAGTTCTCATTTGTGTTTATCATGATCTTTTTAATGGATTTGAATAATATATGAAAATGGTTATAAGGGTTAAGACTAACCCTTTTGTGCATATTCATAACTGGTATATCTGATGACCAATGAAAAACCAACGAGTGAACCAAATTTGATAGACCAACAACAGGTACTTGGAGATGTAGAAAACGAAATTGAGATTCCTCATGAAACTTATGTATACTTTTTTTCATGTCTACTCAATGTTGCAGAACTTAAAGGGTACTTTTTGGCAAATGCAACGTCAGTGAAACTGCAACTTATTTTTGACTTTTTAGGTTACTCAAAGTATGAAAGAAACAATGGAACAAGGTCTTCAAGAGAATTATGAAACAGAGGAAGCCATAATTGCAATTCAATCAACTAATTCAGATTCAAGGAAGCAATCTACAGAGCTATCAGTTAATCTCTCAAAAAAAGAATCTGCACGTGTAAGTTCATTACCCTTTTCAAATTACTACAGGAACTGAAGTATTCTAGATGCTTTAATTTTTGCTTATTCATCATTATGCGAGAGATGGGCAGACAATCATTCAAACTTAAATAAGTTTATTAATGACTTCAATAATTTAACAATTTGCATGCTTATATGTTGGTGTTTGTTAGAGTACTAAGGAAGCAGCAAAGGAAATTGTTGAAAAAGTTCCTGCTTCAGAGACATCACCAATGGCAACTCCGTTCGACTCAAAATTCATAAAAGCACCCGTAAGCCTACTGAGCCTTAATATAGTTGTAAACAACACGGCATTTTAAAAGATGGAACCATATAAACTACAACTAATTTTTCATTTTATTCTACGTAGACTATTAAAGAAACAAGAGATGCAAGTGTTCAAGAGGGACCTAAATCAAAGAAGGCCACAAAAGAAGACATGTTAACATACTCTCGGAGCTGCTCGCCCGACCCCACGAGGGACAACTCGGCCCTTGCTGATGTTATTCCTTCTCTCCATCGTCGTAAGTGTTTTTCTTTCTGTGATAATTTCCGGTTCTCTTTCGATCGTCTGCTAACTTTTTTGGCTATGTCAGAATCACAAATTAATGCTGCCGGCCCTTCTTCTCCTAGATTGGGGATTTGTGAAATTTTCCAACTTGTGGAGTTGAAGGATGGTGAAACGGCTTTGCTCGCGCAAGCGCTCGAGCGATATCCCGAACTAAGGCTCCCACGCGAACAGCGCACCCATCGAATAATAGCTTTTTCCTACCGAGTGCTAGTTGATATTTTGATCCTACTGACTACCAAGACTCCCTATACCATTACAGCATTAGAAAAATTGACCTTGGAGGCGAACTTACGTGAAGCAACTTTTCTTGGGTTCGACAAGGACTGGGTTGAGTCAGTTCGGGCCAAAGTTGTTGGCATGGACATGTCCGATGTCTTGGCAGCGGAAGAGGGAATCCTGGTCATGGACGCGGAGCTTGAGACATGTGACGTTGCCTTGAAGCGGGTCCAAAAACAACGGACGGAAGCCAAAGAGCGGCTTGCGGTGGTGAGACGACAATTAGAGATGGCACAAAGCGAGTTTAAAGCAATTGATTCTCAACTGTTTGGTCTCCTGGAAGATCGCAAGAACTTGGTTATCAAGATAACGGAGTTGAAGGAAATAGTAAGTGCCAAGGATAGACCCTTTGGCATTTAGGTGTCTTCACTTTGTGCTTGGCTATTTGTTTTCTGTTTCTAAAATGACTCGAGAGAACCATGATGCCTATGTTCAACTAAATAACGGGAGTAGAGTTTGATCACTCTGATCTATTAGTAAATTTGGCCTTGTATTGATAGATGATCTGTATCTAACATATCTAACATCAGCAATAATTTTCAATGATATATATGTACATCTGGAAATGCTTCTCTTTGATGAAAAGATTTATTAATTTGAATGTGGAGTGGCGAGCCAACCAGCTGCAAACAATGGAAGGCTAACAACAAACAGTTTGTGCAAAGTTTCTTGAGGTCAATTTGGTTAGGTTGGCTGCTTTTCTATTTTGCATGCAAGTCTTTTGTGTCACTAAATAGTGGACAGAGGTCTTAAAAATAAAATTATCATTTCATATTTTGTAGATTATTAATTTTTTGACAAAAATAATTAAAAAATCAAATGAAATTTTATGATATATTAAAAATATTTAAAAAACTGAATGTAATTTTTTAAAATGTATATAATATAAATTTAACTAAAACTTAAAAAGTTTAACATAGTTTGCTTGTTAATATATCGCTTACCCGTCGTACACATGGTTATAGGGTTTAGGCTGCACTTGTTAAAAATGCGTCCGGTTTCTCTACGTGCTCCTGTTTTACAAGAGTATATAGATCGTTTGGAATAAAATTTGGATGATTCAGATTTTATTCTTTTTTAAAAAAATTTTTAAATATTTTTTAAAATTTTTAAAAAATAAAAAATAAAAATAAAAATAATTTTATAACTATAAACTTAAAAAAATTAATATTTAATATTTAAAAAAACTTTTAAAAAAAGAATAAAATTTAGACCATTCAGATTTTATTTTGGACAGTCCAAATGCTCCTGTAAAACAAGAGCACACTCTGCTCCTGTAAAGCAGGAGCAGAAAAATCGAACACATTAAAAATAACTTAAAAATAGTGAGGAAGCTTGACTTGGTATTGTTCGCATTATCATTGTGTGGGTTGAGCCTTACCCAAATTGTCCCAAAAAAAAATTGTAATTGATTTTTTTCTTAATATATATATATATATAATATTCTATGATATTGATTTAAAATATATTTTTTATAAAATATTATAATTTTTTATATTATATAATATATTATTTCTCATCAATTTATTTTCATCTAGATATTAATAATTTTTATCACATAATACTATAATTTATTTTTTGTTTTTACATTAAATATTATTATTTTAATACTTAAAAATTAAAAAATTAAAAATTAAGAAAAAAAATTCAGTGCAGTGAGATATAAATTAAGAAAAAAAAAGACAAGTATTTTATTTAGGTTTTTAAAAAATGGATCTCTTTTTTAATTTTCTTAGATTTATATTAATTTCTTTCTGACGCTTTTCAACTTCCGTATGTTACTACTCTAACAATTTAGTTTTATAATACAAATTGAATTAAAATAGATAATTATATAAAGTTCTACAGTCCTAATATAATTTAGGAAGGAATGTAAAAGGCGAGTATGACCCGACCCTTCTGGAAGAAAACGGGTGAGGCGGGTCAATAATAGCAGGCTGCACACGGGTATTAAAGGAGAGTCCACATCCGACCCGTATCCTCCCTGTCCTCTTCCGCTCCCGATGGATAGCAAAAGGATTTGGACGCAATAATCGCTTGCCGCTGTTTTTTCCTTGGGCCGAAGGTGCCCTTTCAACCTCGTCGAGGTTCGCCGAGAAGCTTGTTGAAGCAAAGTAGGTAGAGAAGAACCAAAGGAGAAGGGATCTTTCAATCAAGTTTAGATTTGAGCATGGCGCATCGGTTGCTGAGGGACCATGAAGCAGACGGTTGGGAACGCTCTGACTTTCCCATCATCTGTGAATCATGCCTCGGTGATAACCCATATGTTCGTATGGTATGTTTTTTCTTCGTCCCTCTTGTGGTTTACACCCTTTTGATGCGTGTAAACGATGTTAGAAGTTCTTTCTGATTCTATTGAATGCTTTCCTTTATCAAGAAACAAGATTTTAGGTTATTTATGGGATTTCAATGTGGGGCTTAAATGAATATCGGGCTTTCCTACCTAATAAGTTAGCTTTTCGAGTATGGCAATCCAAGGTTTATATCAGTAAAAATTCATAGATCGTAAACTGGTGAGTAGATGCTAGTTTCTAGTTTCAAAGAAGAAGCTCTTTTACCCGCTCACTTTTGCGGTTTTTCTGAGAAATAAAGGTTAAAGGAACAGGTGGGTCGGACATTGCTTATTGGTTTATCTAGCACCTACTGTTTTTAATTAGAGACCTAGTTATATTACCAACTGTGAAGAATACATATTCGAATACTTATAGTCTGCAATAGGTGTTTGAATCCAATTTTTGTTCATGAAAACTAAGCTTGTCCTGTGCAGAGTAATTAATCTGGAGGCTACGATTATATTCTTTATTTCTGTTGCATTATAAGGTTTCAAGGGAGTCCATAATAATCACTTTCAAACTTCAGCGTATTTCATCAGAGGAAGTAAAATTTGTTCATCTAATTTTTTTTTAATTGCTTTGTTATGTGTGTCTATGGATGCAGACAAGAGCAGAGTATGATAAGGAGTGCAAGATTTGTACACGGCCATTTACTGTTTTTAGATGGAGACCTGGTCGAGATGCGAGATATAAGAAAAGTGAGATCTGCCAGACATGTAGTAAATTGAAAAACGTTTGTCAAGTTTGCCTTCTGGATCTTGAATATGGACTACCAGTTCAAGTGCGGGACACTGCTCTCAGCATCAGTTCCCATGATGCCATTCCAAAGAGTGATGTTAATAGGGAGTATTTTGCTGAAGAACATGATCGCAAGGTATAATTTCTTTTACTACTATATACTTTTAGTTGATGATAAATGCACATAATTTTAAAGAAAGTGAAGACATTGGTGTTTTGCAGTCGTAACCATTACAAGATAGAAATTGTTTCGTCCTATTGTCATGGTTACAGTTTCATTTGGCATGGAATATCTTGTATTTCAGTTTTTGTTATGAGGGTTTCAAATGAACATACCTTTGCAAAATGCAGGTAGCATGACTCATAATGGATCTACCTTTTTACTACTTTGATTAGTGTCACTGATGGATTGTTTTTGCTTTTCATTGCTTCAATCACTTTTGTTAGAGTTGTCTCATTTATTAAAATTCATCGGAATGATGCATTATCTTTAGTAAAATGGATGCATACAAGTTAGGAACATTCAGAAATGCATGCAGACACTACATATTGTTATATAGCTTAGTTAATTACAACATCTACATACGCGCAAAAAGAAAAGTTAGGAGATGGTTTTAACTTTTGCTGGTCCAAAAATCATTTGGATGAGTTATTAGGAAGTGATGCAGGAGCTGGACAAAAATGCATTAATAAGGCTAGGCATTTTTGTAGCAAGCAACCTAGAATCCAACTGGTGGAAAACTCTGGAATCTGCCAGGGAAAAGGATCTTCAGAATATCATTCATAATTAAGGAAATGAGTTGAATTGCTGTTTTACATGTTGGAGACCTTATATAGGATTAATAAAATTTGATTGACTAGAAAAAAATGCTTCTAGAATGGTCCTAACCCAGTACTAGCTACAAGGACTTTAATTTAATTATATTTACCTATTATAGTTACCCTAAAACTACTTCAAATAACAAAATGAATTCCCTACAAAAGTTACATCAAACTATCAAAAGTCAGTACTTATGTAATTATGGACCACCCTTGTCCGACATCTGGAAGTGTCATTTGTTTTCTTAGAAGTTGTGTTTTGTTTACTTAGAAGTTGTGTTCATGGATCAGGTAAATCAATGGCTTTATTCCAGCTACAGTGCCACCACAAGCCTAGTTGAACCTATGGTTCTGTGTCATTATAATGTTAGTTGTTTCCGCCATAATGATTTCTCAGAAGATTTTAGTCTTTTTTTAATTAGTTTAATCTCAAGAATTGAATTCTGTTGGATTTATTAGCAACCAAATAAAGAAGATGGATCTTATTTAGGGTTATATATTCATTATAGGTTTTCCTTCTCATTATTTTTCAGTTTCATCTGAATTTATATAAGTTGGATTTGATCTTTCCTTCTTTCTCTGCATATTTGCTGAGAACTAATTTTCTTTGTGAATGTTATTTTCAACCTGCTGTTGTTTTCTGCTACCTCCCATCAATTTAATGACCCTCTTCTGATAACTTAGCTTGAACTTAGTCATATTTTGGGTGTGTTGATCAACCTAATGATCAAACCTCTTGGCCACCTGCTATTATTTAATTGACCAATCTAGCATTTATGCTCAATTCTACTCTTGGATGACCTGTTTTAACATGTTTTAATTTCAGTTTCACGAAGTTTCCACCTGAAGTTATTGATTTTGTTATGTTGTGTTTTGTGACTTCTTAGTTGTGCGAGCGAATTTTACATGTTGTGACTTGCACGGTTTTGTAACATTGTTAGGATAATTTTTTGTTACATATAATTGCTTTATTTTGTTTTCTTGCAAGGAGCCTAGAAGTAATTGAAGTCTCTTTAAGTTCCACTTTGATTTCTTACTTCGAGAATTTCTCAACCATCAAATCAATTGTGATTTTGTGTATTATCTTGATTGATTCAGCTTTAATTACGACTAACAATTAAAGTATGGTTTAGACTCGAGCTGGCTTGGATTATGAATCTTCATATGGGAAAGTACGTGCAAATGATACTATTTTGAAGCTTCAAAGGACAACACCATATTACAAAAGAAATCGGGCACATATTTGCAGTTTCTACATAAGGGGTGAGTGTACTAGAGGAGCTGAATGCCCTTATAGGCATGAGATGCCTGTAACTGGGGAGTTGTCACAACAAAATATCAAAGATCGTTATTACGGGTATGTGCAGTTGCAAATGGCTTCCTACTTTGGTCATGTATTTTTATACCTGAGTGTTATATCTCTCTCTCCCCCCTCTCGTAATCTCCTCAGCAGTAACTCAAGCATTTTGTGTTTTTGGGGTGTTTGTGTGTGTGTGTGTGTGTGTGAGAAAGAGAGAGAGAGAGATCATTGTTGCATCTTAGAGATTCCTGTTAGCTGATCTGTGGAAGTTCTGCATGATGACTTGCTGTGGAACCATTATGACAAGTTTGCTGTTTGTTTTCTCCTGCCAAGTCCTGAGATAGTTATGCTTTAAGAGCCATGTATCATTAGAGTAGTCTGCATTGAGTTCTTTTGTCATTTGACCATTACTCGGCATTAGCATTCAACGATCTTAGGTGGAGAAACTTTCTTGATTACTGGAATCTAACCATCATTATTTACTTGCAAGTTGGTTGTGTTCTTTGTTTTCTCCAATATCTGGTTAGTGTTCATATTCTTTATTTGTTCTGGACTTCCTGTTGTATTTGGTTAAATTAAAATTTACCTTGCTGCATCGCTCTTAGCGCTTACATTTTGTCCACTGTAAGAGTGACAGTTTGTTTGCCTTTTGCTACTTTAGTTATATATGTCAATTTTTAGTGAACAATTTTTTTTGGACAAGGTTGAGAAAACAGGTACCATAGTCAACAAATCAGATTAACTTATTTTGTGGATAATTTCTGATGCTTGGTAATTCTTTATGGACGTTGGATACAATAATTACCATTAGTCTCACATTAACTATCATCCTTCTGATTTCTAATTTTCTGGTCAATTTTCTTTTAACTGCATGTATTTGTTATGTTAACCTTTGTAAATTGGTGACACTTTTTGTTTCTTCAAGCTTTTTTTTCCCCCCCTTCTCATAGGAAATTCTGTTTTTTGTGTATTTTAAACTCGTAGGGTGAATGATCCAGTGGCATTGAAGTTACTTGGCAAGGCAGGAGAGATGACCTCTCTGGAGCCTCCTGAGGATGAGAGCATTAGAACTCTCTATGTTGGTGGGCTTGATGCTAGGGTCAGTGAGCAGGATCTGCGTGATCACTTTTATGCCCATGGTGAAATAGAATCCATTAAGATGGTGCTCCAACGGGCTTGTGCTTTTGTAACCTACACAACCAGAGAAGGTGCTGAAAAAGCAGCGGAAGAGCTTTCCAACAAACTGGTTATCAAGGGCCTAAGGTTGAAGCTGATGTGGGGTAGACCTCAGACATCAAAACCTGACTCCGAAAGTTCTGATCAAGTGAGGCAGCAGGCATCTGTGGCTCACAGCGGGTTGTTGCCTCGAGCTGTCATATCACAGCAGCAGAACCAGGATCAAACCCAAGGAGTGCATTACTATAACATCCCACCTCCTCCTCAGCAAGATAGAGGCTACTATCCATCAATGGATCCTCAAAGAATGGGCGCTGTTATTCCGTCCCAAGATGGTGGTCCTCCTGGTGGGGCAACCGGGTCAGGAGAGAACAACAAATCGAATTTGGAGAAGCAGCAAATGCAGCATTATGCCCATCCAATGATGCCTCCACCACCTGGGCAATATCATCATCATCAGTATTATCCCCCTCCTCCGTACGGTTACATGCCACCTGTGCCCCCTTATCAACAGTACCCACCACCATACAACACCGGGATGGCTACGACTCAGCCACCAGCTGTAAATCAGCCCTATCAGCATTCTATTCAGCAGGGGTCATCTGCTCACTCAGGGTCTGCCCCAACAGGGTCCGGACCAGCTGGATCTGCACCCGCAGAATCTGGAACATCAACCACAGACTCACAGCAGCAGTGAAATTTCTCCTATGCTGATGTTTCTCTCTATGCTTTATTCTTGCTTAAAATGGCCATACTGACAGGGAAGATGATTTAGCTTTAGCAATCAGTACTGTATCACAAGTTCCCAACTAGCACAGTACTGATCTGCCTTGTAGGCTTGTGGACTGAACCAGATATTTGTGATTTTATTTTGTGCATTGCTACTCTTGCTTTCCTTTGCAACAGCTTAATATGTTTTGATAAAAGGAATGTACTGAATTAGATAAAAATTGTTAATTATTTGTGTATCATCAAGTAGTTCTGGAAAGAATGTTATTGTAGAATTTTTCGGTTGAGGAAGTTTTTTTTCCCCGAACCTTCAAAGGCTTCAATTGGCTTTTAAAAGAATGCTGCGAAGATTTGTAGCTTTAGTAGTATAGAGCAGTATAGATGTCAAATAAATGATTCACCGATTGCAGGATAGATTGACCTTAATTGGTCGCAGTATAGTTCTACTAGAAGAATGTCATTTATGCCCAAAGAGAGAAAATGTTCTTGCACTTTTTTTTTTTTCCTTAGGTGAAGCACAAATTGTTGATACGAATGCGTCTGAGATTAATAAATGATACAGACCCATTAACTGTTTTGCACAAGTAACAATGCTCCCAAAATACAAATGATTAACATAGTATTTCCTTCCTAGGGTTTATATGTACTTTTTTCTCTTTAATATAGATTAACTTTGTAAAATTTTGTTAAAGTTCTTAAAGTATTTAGTATTATCTTTTATTTTTTTAGTATATTGCCGCACAGACTAAAGACCTTTTGTAAATTATCTAAAATTTCTCATTAGATTAAACTAATCAATATTTGCTATATTGTCTTCCCACATTGGTCTCTGGCTTGCAAAATCTTGCATTTCTCGGGATGTGATTCCCAGAAATATGACAATCTCGGTGCATCATAAATACCCTTGGGCCAAAATTTTTGAAATTCTTCTAAACTTTAGGTTATGCACAAAAAATTCTTTAAATTTTAAAATTCAACAAGGGACTCCCTTTTCTTTCGTTAATGGATCTATTAAATCATTAATAAAAAGATAACACATGGAGTTAAATGGATCATGTGGCATCTGACCTAGCATAAGGGCAAATTAGTCTTTTTCCCCAAACCAAAACACACAGCATCGGAGAATAGGGTGAAAACGTCATTCCTTTGTCTAAAATACTCCACTTCAAAAGGCAAACTTTGTCACCGTCTTCTCACACAGAGCCATCTAGTCCTTTTTGGAGATGAGGACAACATTTTTCTCCCTTCTCAAGACAAGCACTTTGGCTAAGGGAATGATTTTTTTCATCCTTTTATATGGGTGCTGTGTGTTTTGGCCTAAGGAAAAAGGTTAATTTGCCCTTGATGTCAAGTCAAATGCCACGTGATCCATTTAATTTTATGCATCACTTCTTGGTTAGTGATTTAACTGATTTATTAATTGAATAAGATTATTAATACAAAAAAAGAGTTTGGAGGAGTCTTTTGTTAAGTTTTGAATTTTAAGGAGAATTTTTACATATAATCCAAAATTCAAGAGAAAATTTTTTAAAATCCAGGAGATTATGTATATTTTGGCCATATTTTTTAGGATATTTTGCTACATTTTTGGAATTTAAGATTTTGCAATCATCGATAATATTTTAAAATATCCCTATCAATGGTTTACATATTTATGTTTATTTATATGTTTATTTTATTATTATATTTTAATAATTATAATATTTTATTATACGTTTATTTATTGTAATTTTTTATTATTTTATAATTGATATAATTTATTTTTATATATTATATGCCATTTTATTTTATTATTATGTTTTTTTCCCTTTTGAAGGTGTCTTAGGACAAGAAGCGGAAAAAATTAGTTTTTTAACATTTCAAAAACATTCTCACTTCCCTCATGGAAATGAAAATGAAATTTGTGAGAATGTTGAATTTTTGAAAATGCAACATTTCGAAGAGTCATTTTACACACACACACATATGCCATTTTATTTTATTATTATGTTTTTTTCCCTTTTGAAGGTGTCTTAGGACAAGAAGCGAAAAAAATTAGTTTTTTAACATTTCAAAAACATTCTCACTTCCCTCATGGAAATGAAATTGAAATTTGTGAGAATGTTGAATTTTTGAGAATGCAACATTTCGAAGAGTCATTTCACACACACACACACACATATATAACATATCACAATGTTCCTGGGACATAAATAATGTGGCACTATCTTGGGCTTTATGCATTTGCGTTTTTTCAAATTCTTTTTGAATTTCAAATTTAATACGGGGGCGTGGGTCCTAATGTTACTGTGCACCGAGGCCTCACCCTAGTTATTTTAAAAGAGTTAAAAATAAAAAATTTAAACTAAGTACGCATGTAATGTTCTAAGAATCCTAAAATTCATGTCATATGGAGGAAAAGGAAAAGGAATAGGGAAGAAAGAGGAGAGAAATTTCACCTTTTAACGTGTTTGGTTAGAGATTGCATGATTTTTTTACATTGGCTTGGGAAAGCCCATTCCCACATTTGTGGGTATAAACATTACATAATGTTGGTTGAATTGCGGAAATGAAACTAAACTGCCTTTGGTAACAGACTAAATCCTGCGTGGCGTCATTTCCCATCCACCATTGTCCCTGCTTAGCAAAACATTATCGATAATCCATAATTATTTATGCTGCAGCCAATCTTCGTATGCAACAGAAAAAAGGCATTCACTTTTTAAAAAAATAAAAAATAAAATGAAATATCTAAGAACATTTTTATTAAGAGTATTTTTAAATTTCTTTCAATAGAATAAAATAAAAAATAAATATTTCAATATGTTTTTACATTAAGAGCATGATAGTCATTTGTTTATCTTATCTTTTTCGTTTTATATTATTTTCATCTTATTAAATACAAAAATAGAACCAAATGTCCATTCATTTTCATAATCTACTAAACATGATTATTCCATTCCACCAAAATCTATTTTCATTCCCATTTCATTCATATTTCTATTCCCATAAAAATTATTTCATGAATCAAACAACATTTTTGGAAATCGAATGTTTCTTTTAGATATTAATATTTGATATGATAATTAAAAGTTTTCCTAAAAGTGATATAGGTGATATTTTATTAAAAAAATTAATAATACTTAAAAGGGTGACTTAAGATTTCAATAATTTTTTAATAATATGAGATATAATTTAAAATGATATTCTAATATCTTAAATGATCCTCTTCATCTTAAATACAAACATACAAAACAAACTTTTTAAATATAGCTAGACCCAAAAAAAAAAGGGTCAACTACCTAATATTTAATGTAATAAGTCAAATTAAAATAATAATAGTAAAATAATTAGTTAAATTAGAAAAAATTATTTTTAGGATAAATATAATATTCAAATAATTTTAAAGATAATTTTAAAGTTTTAAAATTATCTTAAGTAACTATTTTAACATCTATCTTGTACCTATCAAGATATTTCTATATCCTAAAATTTTAAAATAAGTTGACATGAAAACTCTAAATAATTGTAGGATTCTTATTTTCACTTTTAGATATGTAAGAATAATTTTCCATTAGTCTTAAATAAATTACATTGGAAAAACCTTGAGTGCTTTTTGTAATTTTCCTTTTTTCCTTTTATAATATATTTTTCTTTCCTCATTACTCTTAATCTAATGCAGAACCTTCCCCCCAAAAAAAATTCTTCTTCTTCTCTTTCTTCAACATTCTAAACTCCAGTACATAGCCCTTCTTCCTTGTCTTCTTCCACTTTTTTTCTTCTTTCCGTTGCTTGCTAGTTGCTCCCCACCATAAAACTCTACTGCTGTCATTCTGTAGGTGACCAAAAGCGAACTGACGGCATCCTTGGTTAGCTGATGCATGGGAAGGAAACCATGGATGGTTAGCTTTCATTTTCACTTCATTTTTGTCCTTCCTTTTTTTCTTGTGTTTGGATTGCTTTGCTCCTTGATTTTAACTTCCATTCTTACTCCATTTTTATGCCAATGGTAATCCAAAACCTTAGTTGCTAATTGCTTTTTCATTTTGGCTGTGGGTGAAACTTTAAAATTAGGGCTTTTTAGTTTAAACCACTAAAGTATGAATTGGCACTTCCAAAATGCTCATTTAAGCTCCTTAAGATATATTCTAAGCTCAAATTAAATTTTAGAAGCTTAAATTAAATTATGGAAGTTACTTTGTGAAATCTAAAACCTATGATTAATAATGGCATTAGAAAACTTAAACTATAATTATGAGTTTAGGTTCTAGAAAGTGAAATTAATTATATTAAATGTATTAGAAGCCATTTGAGAAATTAAAGTGATATTTTTATATTCAATGTAATTATAGGTGGTATTGAGGCTACTTATTCAATTTGGGTTCTCATCAAAATTGTAAGAATTTAGGATTTCTACTATTGGCCCCACAAGTGTGTGTAGGTAGCAAAGTGGCAGTTTTTTTTTTTTTTTTACTCTATGTTTTTGTATTGCTAGCTCAACTTCACATTTAGTGATTTACTTTGTTTGTGTTGTCAAGGAAATAAGTCGTGTATTTTAAACTCTTATGTGGGTTGTAAATTGTGTGTGGAAGTATATATATGTGTGGAGGGAGAGTGGAATCATGTTTCAAAGGAAGTGGAAATGAGGAGTATGAAATATGGAAGTGGTAATATTATCTATCTTTACACAAAAGTGGAGAAGTGATAAACTTTTAAATTTAAAATCTGTTATCCTTGTATTTTATTTTCTTATTTTACTTTATTTTCAAATAGTGAATCTTGTATATATATATATATATATATATATATATATATATATATATATATATATATATATATATATATATATATATATATATATATATATATATATATATATATATATATATATATATATATATATATAAGATTCATTGTTTTTATTTTATTTTATTTTATTGATTTATTGTTTTTATATTATTTATCTAACTTACCTCTTTTACTTGACTAAATCCTTACTTTTCAATTATTTAGATTATTTAAATGACTTTATTTCAAAAAATTTCTAGATAGAAATTTGGCTAGAACCCTATAGTTATTATACTTCTATCACAGGTGTGGTTGTCTTGGCCAGGTACCTAGAACTTTAGGATGAAGAAAAAGATGTTAGTTATTAATTCGATGGAGCTAATGTATGGCCATTGGTCGTGTTTGACATTAGTAAGAACTTGAGAAGAAGCAATGATTTTCTACAAAGCAGGATGGAAGAAGATGGAATGAGGTAAAAGAAAGGTGTGTGTTAATTTTATGAGAGACAAGGCACGTAAAGATATTGAGAATATCAATTATAACACACAGGATAATTTAGCTAATGTGAGTAATAGTTTTTTAAGGGATGAGAGGATAAGTATTGGGGAGAATTCACAAGGTTATGGTGTTCTAGTTGAAGAGATGATATGTAATGCTTTTGTTAACAAAGAAAAAAAGAGGCTGATATTGAAATAGGCCCTTCTTTGGGCTAGTCTAATGAGGTAAGGGATATTAATATAGACAAAGGGGCCCAAGACAATTTATCAAAGAGTTCAAAGCTGAATAAGCTATGGCATGAAAGGAAAGAAATTAAAAAGGGAGTTCCTATTAAAGAAGTAGGCTCGAGTTTCTCTTCTAGCTACATTGTTGAAATGCCCTCAGATGACGAGGTGGATGAAAAGGCAATTGCTCCTTATACGAGTTTTAAGGACATGATAGAAGTCATGAGAAGCTTAAAAAGGGTGATTTTAAAGATGGCTACTAAAAAGGTCAAAAGGTAACTGGTCCACAAAAAACTAAAAGATTTAAAGTATATGAAAGAGCCATAAGTCAAAAGGCTAAGGGCTATGAAAGGACTTGATATGAACTAAGGATCTTAAAATACAGAAAACATTGAAAATACTAAAAGAGACAGTAATATCATTAGATGGGTTCCAATGGAATCTATTAGATTATTCTGTTGGTTATTATTTGCAAGTTTCTTATGCATATAGGTTAATGAATTGCTTATTATATAAATTGCTTGAGTAATATTCCTAATTGAAACAGGAGCTCCTTGTGAACCTTTTGATAGTACATTGCTTGTTTATATTGGGTGATGAAATTGTAATTTGCTTTAACGCTTGATTGATATCAACAATGATCTTTGCTAAGATAAGTTCCCTCTAGGAGATAGTCTTTGATTAATATGGACAATGTTCTTTACTAGGATAAATTCCCTATAGGAGATGGTCATTGATTGATTTTAGACAAGGTTCTTTACTGGGACAAAAGGTCTATATAGGGGATGGTC
Organism: Erythrophleum fordii; assembly: GCA_032878935.1. Taxonomy (NCBI): domain Eukaryota; kingdom Viridiplantae; phylum Streptophyta; class Magnoliopsida; order Fabales; family Fabaceae; genus Erythrophleum; species Erythrophleum fordii. The sequence continues at coordinate 30,207,313 of JAVQMF010000058.1, read as the reverse complement.
TAATATATATAGTGTTCTCTGTTAGGATAAATTTCCTATAAGGGATGGTTTGATATAGATAATGTTCTCTATTGGGATAAAATTTCCTATAAGAGATTATCTTTGATTACTTTATATTGTGGATCCACATAGGGGATTCCATGGCATACAATCATTATTCTCATTACTTATGTACTAGTTGATATGTGTATATATGATAGGCTATACGATTTAGATTATCCTTTCTGTTTTAGATGTTGATACTAAATATTTGAGATTTTTACTTAGGTTATATTACATGCACCTCATAAGTGGTAAGATAGCTATTGTGATGGCTTATATATTTGTCCCTGACTATGATATTATATGTTATTACCATCAAATTATTTAATTAATCCTTATTTATATGATACCATATATTATGCTGCATTTTTTCTTGATCATTTTGTCATGAAAACTTTGATGTTGGTTATAGATACTGTTTAGTGAATTATATATTGCTTACATGATGTTATGATTTTCTCAAATAGACAAAGAAATAAATAAAAATATTTTTTGCATATATGGTAATTGAACCATTATTAGCTTTAAATTATTAAATGTCTCACTAAGAATTATGTATGATTCTTAAATATATGGTAATGAGTTCAGATAGCCAGATGCCAGTGACACAGTACATAATAGAATTTGTGTGGATGACTATAAAGACACTAGGTCTGGGACCTGTCCATATCATAGTTAGTATGAAGACCATTTGGTCATTGAGGATAATTAGCCATTACCTCCCCCTTAAGGCCTATTCACTTAACTTAGCCATGTAAATTACATAAAGCTTAGCTTTTGTTATATTTGACTGTATAACTCTATAAAACTAATTAAAAATGTGTTGTAAACTTGATCTATAACTGAACACGCTTAAAGAAGTGGGCTAATAAGTCCCAACTCATGCAAAATATTTTAACACAGGGTAAAACCAATGTATGTGACTACCTTTTCACTATATAATATTAGTAAATTAACAATAGTAAATGGATAAGATCAATAAGTTGATTAAAAGGCATTACACTTTTAACCAAAAGTTCTTAGAGAATAATTTAAAATCCTGATGACATTTGGGTCAAGGTGCTTAAGGGTTTGTATTTCCCTACAACAAATTTTTCTTGCAACTAAAAGAGGACATCATGCTCCTTGGGCTTGGTCTACTTTGTTAGAAGGAAGTAATCTTTTGGTAAGTGAGCTTTGTTGGCAAATTAGGGATGGCTATTCTATTAGAACTTGGGAGGATAAATGGGTGAGTGGCTTAAAAGGGTATAAACTTAATGGAACTCATGCTAGTGAGGTTAAAAAGGATTGCAAAGTTGTTGAATTGCTTGATAATGGAAGATAGCAGATATCATCTATTTACAATCATAACTTCATAGAAGAAAAGGATGCGACAAGGAAAATTCCATTACCTACTTTTAAGAGAAATGACAAATTGAAGTGGACCAAAATTAGAAGAGGAGAATACACAACCAAATCAAGTTATCATTTTACTAAGAAGATATTTAACTTTAAAGCTGCTCTCAAGACCTTGGTTGCTCTTATATGCCTCCTAAGGAATTATGGAAAGACTATTTGGAATATTAAAGACATTCCCATGTTAAAGCATTTTTGTGGAAGTCTACTTTGGGTGCTTTACCATCCAAGGAAGCTTTATACAAAGGGAAATGTACTTTAAATCCCATATGCTTGATCTATCTTTCTGAAACAAAAACTACTGGCCACATGTTTCTTTTTTGTCATTAGGTTAAAAAGGTATGGTTTAGCTATTCTTTAGCTCTTATCATATAAAAGGGAATGGTTTCAAGATTTAAAGATTGGTGTTTTAATATGTTGGTTAATTTGCTTGAGATAAGAGAGTTTGGTAAAAAGGTATTGGCTAGTGTTTAGTGATATATTCGAAAGAAAAGGTGTGTTGTATCTTCAAAGGGTCAAACTGAATCCTAGCTATATGTTATTGTGCTCTTCAAAGTTTATAAACGAATTTTAGGATGCCATGGAGACTATTGATAAGCTATACCAGTTTGAGAAGGGTAGCAACAAAAATTTAACATGGAAGGCCTCTACTATTGGTAGTATTAAAGGGAATATTGATGGTTCTTTCAGTTTGAAAGGTAATAAGGCAAGTATTGGAATTATTTTTCAAAGATGATAAGGGAAAAATTGTGGATGGCATAGCTGGCCATGTGTTTACTTGTTTTGCTTTCATGATAGAAGCCCTTATATTAAGGAAAGGCCTCTTTATGGCTTCTAAGTTTTTCTAATGTAGAAGTTTGCCTTGAGATTAATTGTGAAAAGTAATTTTTTATAGTGAAAACTGGTGTTTGTGATGATTGTGAGTAGACTTCTACTATGATTTTAGAGAATATCATGTGTTCAAAGAATTTATTGTTTAATGTTTCTTTCTCTTCGATGGCTCGCCAAGGTAAACTTACCATCGATTGGTTAGCTATACATGCTGCAAAAGGGATGTGTCCAAGTGAGTGGGTTGTTGAACCACCATCCCCTCTAACTAGTGTTGTGTTTCAAGATTCTTTTTTGACATCTGATGAACTAGATGCTCATATTAGTGCTAGTTGAGTTGCATTGCTGCCTCAGGTTCCTTTATGTGTCTGCTTGCTATGTTTTCTTCTTTTTTTTTTTTTTTGAGTTATATTTTTTTCTCTGATGTTGTTTTGCTATTTAAGTAGTGCATTTTGTCTTTGTTCCTTAGCTTTTTTTTTTTTTCCTTATTTAGTGTGTTTTATTGGTGTTATCATTATTGTTTTTGCTTGTTATTGGAATGAAGTAATCTTTCGACCCAAAAAAAATCTAATTTTTCTATGCAAATTTATAACAAATATACTTTTCATTTCATAGGCCCTTGCCAACTTATACCACTAGCTAAAACAATTATTAATTCAAAAGAACAATAAATTATAGTTGTTTTTAGATGAAGTAATTGAAGAAGTAAAGTAATTTTTTGAAAGCAGCTAAATTATTTTATTAAAACAAATTCTTCATTTAGATTAGAAAGGATTAGATTTTAAAAATTCTAAAGGGATTTATTCAATTTAGGAAGATTTTAAAATTTTACCTATTTCCCTCACTTATGTTTAGAGAGCTAATATATATATATATATATATATATATAAACACACACTTGTGTACTCATGAAAGCTATATATATATATATATATATATATATATATATTAATCCTCCTAATTTAGGCACTTTAATAATTAAATATGAGTTAATAGATGTAATTGAATGGAATTTGATTTTAATTGACCACTTTCTATATTTTGGGAATTAATTTATAAAATTATTGATTTTAATGCTTAAATTCCTTTAAATAATTTTGTAAAATTAATCATACTTAATATTATTTATTATTTTTGCAGAATTTTTTATAGTCAAATAGCATTTGAATAAGAGATTGGTTTGGAGAAGAGGTGTAATTTTTCCAAGTCATGGACACAACACTTAACTTACCAAGTGCACACATTAGTACACGTTCATGCATGGTCCATTCTTTCATTCACACATAGACGTAGGAAATCACATGCAACACATCTCTCATGGGGCAGGTCACTCACACGTAGCAACACGAGATAAAAGCCATATGAACACACGCATCCACTCTCTCTCTCACCCACAGCATCCTTTCACGTAGCATGCATTCACCAACACCCACATGAGAAGCAAAACAAGCTATGGGACAGCTCACGTGTAAAGAGAAGAAGCATGAATAAGAGAGGAAGAGGATACGATTTTGAAGGAATAAAGAAGGCAGAGGAGGGAGGGCTATACAGTAGCACACGAATGAAGAAGCACGTGCAGCATCCACCCCCTCACGTTACACATACATGCACTCGTCCAACACCACCAGGTCTGATGAGTAAAACGTGGAAGCTACATGAAGCAACACATAAAAGAAGTAGGCAACACAATAGTAAAGTAGCTACGGGCTGAAAGAGAAGCTACGTGTTTAGCATGAGAGGAATGAAGGAGCAGTAAATGAAGCAAGAGGTTCGAGTTTAAAGGAAGAAACATGAAGACAACTCGAGCTTGAGAACGTGCAGCAGAACGTGATGCGTATAGCCATGGGTTGAAGGGTCCAGGACGTGAGGAAGACCACTCTTTCATTCACGGACAAGGAAGACTCTCAGGTTGATGGCTTGAACAGAGAAAGTTACGGTTTGAGAAGAAGAAGGAGCTGGAAGAAGCCACAGGCAGAAGTTACATCAGAAACAACGGGTTTGTGAGTAGAAGAAACACAAAACAGAGGAGAAGTAGCCACGGGTTCATCCACATATACAAGCACACTTCAAGGCTTGGGTTTTGGAGAGCTGAACTGAAGCCGATGTGGAAGGAACACACAAAAGATGAGTCTCGAGCTGGGAATGAAGAAAAGCAAGTGAGAAGGCATGAAGGCAGCTGCACGAGCTTCACGATGAACACCCTACAATGCACAGCTGACGTGGAGAAGAGCAGCAAAGACAGAGGGAGTTTGGCACTGGTTTGGAGTTGATATAGAACACGTGGAAGTGCCATAGGTGGAGGGATAATGTAGGCAAATGCATGGTTCTGATTTTGTCACACACGAAGCAGGTGAGAGAAGAGAACCACGTGAGAAAGAGTTAAATGTAGAAGCATGTGGAAGCATTAGCACAAATACACACATGGCAACTCACCTGAATCATTCTCATATCCAACCATGAAAAATGCTACGTTAGAGCTAGCTACGTGACACAAGAAAGAAGCACAAAGGGAGTTGAGCTGGAGAGGCTAAAGCACGTGAATCATTAAAAGAAGACTGGAGGGCCCGTGATTTAATAACAAGGGGCAGAACGTAAAAAAAGGGTCTGGGAGATTAACGCGAGGGGAGAATTGACAAGAAAACGCGTGGGATTGAAGCACCTCCAGAGACGCAAAAAAGGGCGAAATTGATTCATTCAATCAAGCTCCATGGCCTTAGCTTCTCCTTTCCTCCATTTTCTTCCGTCCATGCTCTCTATGATAGCCTAAAATTTTCTTGGTAGCTTGCCGAAGATTGGACCTCCATTGATAAAGATTTGAGCTCCAAGATTGCCTCTTCAAATTGGATAAACTCTTTTCTCTCTATCCTTTATTTTTAGCAATAATTCCTTTGTTAATTTGACCAGGTTTAGCTTGTTAATTAGAAAATTTAGTGGCTGAATATACTAGATTAAATTGATTTGTAATTTGATTATAATCTCATAATTAAATGGTGATTTTGATGCCTGCTTAAGTGTTTGTAAAAATGCCAAACTTAATAGTTGTCTAATTTATATGTCAATTCCTCTTGTTTTTTAGGCCAATTAGTGCAAAGTTATTAAATTAAATAGTTGGATTTTTTTGTGTGATTAATGTACTAGAGGAATTCCTTAAACTAATTGGTTAATTAGTAATTTTAAGTGGATTGTTCAACTACTTTAATAAGCATCTAGATTCTGTTTTGGTGTATTCTCATTCTCAGCTCACATTATGAATTGTTTAAGATTTTTTATGATTGCAAGTTCCTTGAATCATTAATGATTTGAGTCTTGAATGGTAATTCAAGAATCTTTATGAAGAATACACTAAGAGAGAAGAGTTTAAGTCTAATCTTGATACACTAAAAAGGGAGTAAAGATATGAATTTTAGAAAATCTATCTAAAAGCTAGTTAACACATTTTTATAGTTGTTAACTACACTTAGCCTTAAGCTTCTAGTTCTTGTTATTTTTTTTAATTCAATTAAAATTTAGTAATTCAAAACCCCCTAAACACTTTTCATTTACTGTCATTTAGAGAACTTTTTCACAAATAATTAAAAACAAAAACTCCTTAAAAGATAATTTAAGTTGTGCCACTAACTATAAATTTTAATTTAATTTAATTTTGAGGTTATGCGACACGACCGTCATATACAAACATGTGCACATCTAAACCTGCACTCACACATACACATATATAGATTTATACATCATGTATGTATGCATATATACATTTATGTAGTTACATAGAAAATTTTAAAATTATTGTGGTTATTAAAATAAAAATTTAAAATGTTAAAAATTTGAATCATGATAATTTAAATTTCTTGTGTTAAATTTCATGAAATTTAAAACTATATAATCTAGACATAAGTTAAAAGAATTATTGGCAACCTAGCATCAATCTCTCCCCTTTTTGAACTATTAAAGCTCTTACTTTTTTTTTTTGGGTTTTGATTCTTCTTTTGTTGCAAAGCTTTTTCACCATCTATCTTATATTTGTGAAATATTTTCTCTTTGTTTTTGAAAATAAATGTTATTTGAAGAGTTAGTTTTAAGTTTTTTGGCATTCTCCAACATCATGAATTCTTGGAATCTTTGGGTTAGGTTCTCCTGGAGCCTTTTATTTGAATTTTGATTTTGTAAGGTTGAATAGCAAAGGCAAATGAGAATGATTTGGAGGATAATGACGAAGATGTCATAAATTTAAACAAAGAGGAAATCCTAATTTATGAACTATTGAGCAATTCATGATAGGCTAACTTAAGTCTATAACAAAGTCTAGAAAAGGATTAATTGAATTAAATTAATTAATTAGAAGTTAATTAATTAATTAATTAATTTGAATTTTAAAATTAAAAAATGGTTAGGTTTTATTTATGGAAAAACTAAAAATTAATTTGACTATAAGTTTTGTCACACTCAAAATGCAATCGTGTAGTGTCAAAAAAAAATTTAAAGGATTTGATTTTTGAAAACAAAAATTGAATGAAATAGTAAAGTCGCCACCAAAATTTGAGTTTTTAAAAGGCAAAATTTTGAATAAATTTTTTTATAAGAAAAATGATTTACAAACTGATATAAGTTCGAGAGTTAATTGTGAGGGGAGAAAGTGTGAAACACCTCATAACACTTATTTCAAAAAACAATTATCCTAAATTAATTGTGTAAAATTAATATGACCTTAATTTTATTTTTAATTCTTCTAGCAATTACATGCAAAAGTAAAGTAAAGTAAAGTAATGAAATTAAGAAAAGGAAATGAAAGGAAATAAAATATTTATTTATAAGGATAGACTTGACTCAAAACGAAAACTTAGGGTCTACATATTTTATAGAAGAGAATAAAGTCAACGTAATTCGACCGAATAAAAAATATTGTCAGTTGGTTGGTGTTTTTTAATTTGCGTGCAAAGAGAAAGAAAATAAAAATTATTTAAATTTTCACAGATAAAATAATTTTAAAATTGGTTTGTATGTTTTAATATGCAAAAAAAAAAAACTGAATTAATTCCACTTCTTTACTCTTTTCCTCTTTTTATTTTTTTAATTTCTTTATGATTTTTTTATTTTCTTTTTTTTTTATGACTGACTTTATTTTTTAGTTTTTCTTCTTTTTTTTATGATTTTGTATGTTTTATGATTGACCCTTGATTTTTTATTTTTCTTCTTCTTCCTCTTTTTTTTTAATGATTTTGATTTTTGTAATGACATTAAAAAAGGATTTTTTTGGGTTTTATGATACATTTTTTTATTTTTTTATTTTTTTGTCAATAGAAATCTTGAAAAAAAATTCATAAGGAAATTAATTTCTTACTCTTCTTTCTTTCTTTTTTTTTTGGTTTTTGTTCATTTTGTTTTTTTTTTTAATTTTTTGTTTTTGTTTCGTTTTTGTCTTTTTTTCTGTTTATTTTTTTTAAGGGAAAGTTTACCTGATTTTTCAAAAACTATATATTTTTAATTAATTTTTGAACCTTAAAAAAAAAAGAAATGCACTTTACTTTTTAAAAATTATTTATTTTGCTTTAAAACTATTTTTTTTTAAATCCTCTCCTATTTTCTATTTTTTGGATATATTTTGAAATTGAAATCAATTTGACATTGGCCATTGGAATCCAAAATTTATTAAAAAATATTTTATAACTTGACCAGATGATTGAAGAGACTTGTTGTTACATACAATCTTGGATAACTCCTATACCCTGAAGAGATAAAATATCTCACACACCAACTCTAAGAATAAAATAAAATAACAAAATAATAAAACAAAATAAAACAAAATGAAAATATTTACAAGCAAGTAATATTTTTGTGATTGTGTGTGCTTTGTGTTCAAATAACACATTGATTCTAATATTTACAAGTGCAAATAAAATGCAAACCCAATAATAATTGATTTTCCTAGGCCTTTTCTAATCATCAAGCTACCTTCCTCTTTTGAATAAAAACTCTGAAGTGACTCTTAGCATAGCCTTGATGTGTTCCTTGATGTAAGCATTAGCATATTCTTTATATGAATTTCCATGCTCAAGCACTATGAATGTGCAATGGCAAGATCCATCAAGAAAAAGGAAGAAGAAGAAAACAAAAAGGGGGTAAGCCATCTCACGATTAAAATTGAAGAACAAAGAATAGATATTTAAGCTTAGAACAAACTCTTCAGAATTGGCATTCATTCCCAAAATCCATTAACATCTTTATTTGAATATGTTTAACAATGCAAATCCATCCACAAGCACATCATGAATATATCAATGATCAGGGATAAGCATCTCAATCGAAACCAAGAGCTTGCTCCCGAACATGTATATGCAAGTTTAGCAAAGGTTCAATCTATAAAATCATATGTTCATCCCTATAATACTATAATCAAATAAAAACAGAAGCTCAATTTGCATTTGTTGTGAATACAGAGACAACAAAATGACTAGACTCATACACCAACCACATTCAACTAACTCTGTGAACAGGAAATCATTCTAAGTAAATCCAAGACTGAGGTCACCAAATTGGGCATAAATTTGAATGCCTTGTATTCCAATCACACCGACAAGAAGGTGTGGTGGTGAATGAATATGACACAACACTTCCCCTAAAAGACTGCTTCTTCTTGAGTGAGGATGCTTCACAAACCATCATATGTAGTGCACTAAGACTACACACCAATTCAGAAGTAAAGAGCACCTAGATGTAAATGGGATTGCCAATTGAAATATGCCACTCATTTAAAATTCTATCTGGACATAAATGTAAAATCAAAATTAACCACAATTATGAATTAATATGATGAAATATTCTGATCAAGGCAACTTAAGGTAAATCAATTTGATGATCAAAATTAGGCACAAAACCAAATGTAAGTGGCACGGGCTGCATCTTAAAATAAAATTAAGGAAAACTCAAACAACTAAGAGCCTAAGAGGAATTAGATTATGGAAATTAGTTTCAATTCTAAAGCACATCAATAACAAGATAACCGAAAAGCATGTCCAGCAAGCATTAAAGATTCACATACACCTCCATTCAGAATGAATCCAATATCAAAGAATTCAGTAACATAAGTTAAGTCAAGATCCAAAAAGTAAAAAAACATACTCCATTGACATGCATATCCAAGAATGGGAAAAAAAGAGATCCAAGAGAGTTCACCTCTTTTGGTTTTGGCCTTTTTTGAACAAATTCCCCTGAAAGGGAATCCTCACCTAAATCTGATTCGGCCTTTCCTTCGGTTCTGGCTTCTCTTTCTCGATCTCTCTCGACTGTCACCAAGCCCAAAAACCTTCAGCTCCTCCCTCAACTTTTCTTCTCTCCATTTCTTCTTCTTTCATAACCTCTAGCTTTATCTTTTTTTTTTTTTTTTGCCAATTTCAGAAATTCCCTTATTTTGAAACTGAAATCCTCCCCAATTTCTGTTACTCTCTCTCTGGGTTTCTTCCCCCAAAACCAACTCCCAAGCTCCCCTTTCCCTTGGTGTCTCTTTCAATCTCTCTCTACTTCTCTCCGACTCTCGTTGGCTCTTGGTTACCCTCTCACTCTTGGTTTGCTTTCTCTTTTTTATTCTCCTCAAACAGGGCTTCCTTCCTCTCAAGAAAACCGAGCCCCCCTCTACCATTTTTTCTTTTTGCTCTTCTCAGGACTTTTGGCTGCTCCTCCTTTGTCCTTTTGCTTTTGTTCGTGTCAGAATGAGAAGTGCTCCCCGCCTCCTTTTAAATAACTTTTGTTGCAGATCCTAGTCCGTGCTCCTCTTACGCATGCCTGATGCTTTTATGCGTCACTCCTCCTTCTGTGCATGCCTTCAGCACTTTCATTTTTCCATGTTTGTTCTTTTTTGTAGCCAACAATAGCAAATGCTCCATATTTGCTCATCATGCTCTACAAGAAGCTGGTGCTCTTCCGTCCTCCTCTATGGGGTTTACTTCTAGCTGCTAAGGCTCTGTTTGGTTCAACGTAGAAGAGGGGAGGGGAGGGGAGTTTAATGAGTTTTGTTTGGTTAGAAGGGAGGAAATGGGAGATTATTGTTTGGTTCAGAAGGGGAGGGGAGGGAAGGTAATGATATTTGGACAAATTTATCCTTTATATTATTTTAATTTTATTTTTTATAAAAAAATTTATTTATATCAATAATTTTTAAAAAAATTATAAATTTTAATCTTTTTTATTTTTAATTTTTGATAAAAAAAATTATTTTAATTTTAATTAAATATTAATATATTAAAAAATTTAAAAGGGCAAAAAGGTAAATTAAATTTTAAAAAATACCCTCCCTCTTCCCTCTCTTTCCCTCCCCTCCAAAACCCCCCAATTTGGAGGGGAGGCAAATTTAGCCCCCTCCCCTCTCATTTTATTCAACCAAATATCCTATTCTTCCTCCCCTCCCCTCCAAAACCCTTCAACCAAACACACCCTAAGAGTCGTGTGTAGTGGCTACCTTATGTGTGAAAGGGCCACACGTGGGGGCTGCAAGGTATTTGTTTTTTTTTTTTCTTAAGGTTATTACGATTATCTTTAAGTATGCGGGTTGAAGGGAATTGGCCTTGGTGGGTACTATTTATTTAGTCTTTGTTCCTCTATTTTTTGGTTCAGTTAAGCATTGAGGTTAATGGGCCTGAGAAGAGCTGACCCTGGTGGGCTTGGAGGAATTGGGCTGGAGTGAATTGGTTCTAGGTTTTAGTTAGTTTTAGGTTTTAGCTTTTTTTAAATTTTTTGGGTTAAAAGTTTTTTTAAAAAAAATATTGAATTATGTTGGTTTGAGATAATTGGATCAAAAAGATTACATTGGTCATGTGAGCTTGGAAAAATTCCAGTTAACATATTGGGTTACAATAGAGTTTTTCCCTTTTTTTTTAATATTTTGTTTTGTGTTGTTTTATTTTTTTCTTCTCTTTCTTTTTTTTAATTACTTTTGCCCTTTTTAAATTTTTATTTTTTATTTTTAGTATTTTTTGATAATTTGATTTTAATATTATTTTTATTATTTTTTTCTTTCTTTCTTTTTTATATTTTTTGTTAATTTGATTTTAATGTTATTTTTAAAGTATGTCTGAACAAAATACAATGTTCACAAATTTTATGATTATGTGAGAATTATTGTGAAATTACTTGTAGGTGTTGTGTTATGACTGTTTGCGTGTATGTGAGAAACAATTTTGGGCAAGATATAGATTCTACATAAAGAACAATCACAAAGAGAAATTATTCTTTTATTCTAATTTTTTCTAGTACATCTATTATGAATCATTTATTGGAGTCTAAAATTGAGACCAAATCAAAACCTTTAGGGCAATTGAAGAGCAAATAGATTTGTTATGACTAAAGTGCCTAACCCAGTCTCTATTATATGTAACAATGGTGTCAAAACATGATTAGGCTCTTTTAATTGCTTGTCTATGGTTGTCTAGCATGATTAGGAGAGAGACTTTATGAATGTTTATGTTGGATTGTGTAATTTTCAATTTTGGACATAATATGGCCTTTAATGGGAAATATACTTAAAGATTATCATAAAGCATAAAATTAGCACCATAAGCAGTTCATAAGTAAAAGAATATGTGGTAAAAGTTTCATGAAAAACTAAGACTCCATTAGAAAGAAATTGAATTTCAAAATCTCAAATTTCACATGGTCAGATAGCCATATTTTAAGGGCCATCATTCTTCACACACTACATCTCGGGTTGCAAGCCTTACACAAATGGAAAACTTGTTGAAAGAACCTTCCAATAACACCTAATTTACTTGAATCAAGGTTAAAATGAAGGAGATATAAGACCACAAAATTTGCCTTGCAAAAATAGTATATGTAAATCTAAAGAAAAGTTGCAGAAATGGGAGGATGAAGGAGAAGTGACTTGCCAATCTCAAGTGGAAAGTGTGACTCACCCTTAGCTTTGTTCGACCTAAAACTTAGACTAATAGAAAGAGGAAGGAGAGAGGTATCCAATGGTGGCAACCTTGTCACCAGAAAATGCCCCTATGGTAGCGCATGGACCTAGGCAAGTGGCTTTCATTTTTCCTCAATTTTTCAACACATTTAAACTAGATAGGAAGATAAGGCAGATGGTGGTGTATGCCATGTGTATTTGATCTAGTTTATGGCTCTAAAAATTCCTTAGTTCAAGATTTTTATTTTGACATATAATTTGCCTATTTTAGAGGTATTGTTAGTCATTTTCTAGTATTAGTTGAGCTTTAAAATATGAAATATATGTATAAAAAATCATAAAAATTATATTTATGAATTATAAAATTATATATCCTTTACCTTATTAGACATATATGAGCACATCAATAACACATATCTAAAGTATGAATTTTTTTTTTCTTTTAGATTGACCTAAAAATACAATGAATTAATCTTTTTTGCATTTATCATGGGTCTTAACTTTGATTAAGATACTCTCAAATGATGTTTAGTAGAAATCAATCAATAAGTATTTTAAGGAGAAATTTGAAGCACTAAATTTAGAAAGTTTTTGTCCTTTAATCAATGTACGCTAGAAATAAACCTCTATAAAAAAAATTATGTTATCAAAAATATTTGATAAGCTACTATGTTGGAAAATAGGGCACCCTTAAGAAGTTGGCCCATGATTTGACCTAATTTTTTAAGAGTAAATTGATTAATTATTATCTTAAGAATTTTTAATATAAATTTTGATTTTTTTTAAATTCAAAATTCAAATAAATGTAGGTTTAATCTAGTTGAAAAATTAATCATTAATAATGCCTATGAAATAAAATTATTCACTATAAGAAAATGATCAAACTTATTAAGTATATTTTATGATATGTGTTGATATGACCCTTACAATTAGAAATACGCATGTGATAGCCAAAGGCAATTGCAAATAGGTATATAATGGCCAAGGAGAAGATATTTTTAGAAGATTAATATTCTTAAAGTATGGTCCTTTGAAGTGTGGCCTTCGATGTTAACGCACTTTAAAAAGGCATTATAATAAAGAAATTAAATATTTATATAATTGAAAAACCCTATTAAATGAGAGTTCTTGGATTAGTAGATTTGGGTTCATCTGAGAACTAGATTTTATAATTCAATAAGAAAATAAAATATATACTCTATTGAGTATAAGTTCTTAAACAAATAGACTTAAGGTCACCTAAGAATTATAATTAGAAGAATATTGCATGTAAATTCAAAAGAAAAATGATGACATTCTCCAAGAGGCATGTAATGGAAGTAGAACAAATGTTGACTTCCAATAGTGAAATTTATAATATTATTGTTGGTCTAATTGAAGTTCATTGTAAATGCATGGCATTGTGTATATGTGCTTATTTTGTGCTAGGTCTATATAGAAGATAGATGATGATTATGATTGTTAACAAACATCATTATTTAGCTTGGTAAAAAATGAGAAGTTAGATAATATTAATTAAGAAATTTAGCACTATAAGGTTCTTAAATCTTAGAAAAAGAATAGCATGTTAAGAAACCATTGATAAATATCACATAGGAGTCTAACACAAAAGAATTTAACTTAGCAAAGGAAAGATCTAGATGTCTTTGATTAGAAAAGAGAGAACAATAATGCTCGCTTAATTGTGCTGAGCAACATAGCTAGTAAAATTATGTATGAGTGTAAGTCATATGTGACTATTCAAACCATATAGATAACCTTTTAAGGACAGACATATATGACCAAGCTGAAAAGACTAACAGTCAAAGAATTGCAATTAGCTAATCATATCTTTATTAATGAGTAGTAAGTTAAGATTATCATAAGATCTCTTCTTGTCAGCTAGAGACACATGAAAGTGATTTGGTCCTTGGCTAGAACATCATTATTTTAATTATTTTGCTTTTGATATAAAGCTTAGAGATAAGTACTTAAAAGCTGCTAGATCCTTTGAATATTCTTATATAACTGAGATTATTGTGACTTTAAAGTCCGAGCACAAATATGATAACACTTTCACAATAAGAAAAGAATTGACCAACATTTCAAAAAGGCCAAGAAGGGATATAAGAAGAAAGACGAATATGGTAAAAAAGAAGCTTGACATGGTAAATGTCAAATATGATATTTGTTCAAAAGTAAGTGACTTTACTTATGATTAAAATGAGCAAATTAAGTTAAAGGCCACAAATCACGTAATTAAGGATCGAGAATCTTTTGTAAAACACCGTTGGCTTTGTTCAAAAGCAAATAACCTTATGTATAAACTAATATAAGAGTTGAAGCAAAAAGGATCGGAACATGTAAAATTGGTTTTGCATAAAGAATGAATCCTTATTCTAAATATTGTTTTATACACTTCAAAGATTCAATAAAACTAAACTTCTATAATTTCTTTTCTTAATGTAAGTTTTTAGTGTTAATTTTCCATGATAGTTCCATCGACATTAGAAAAAATTATTCTACTTTCCTCTTAAATAGTGTGATTGTGCTATTATTAAGATAATTACTTTATGAAATACTTTGCTTCCTACACCCTAGGTTGAGCTACAAAGACCAAGGGAAAATGGGTAGACCAATAAAAGAGAAAAGCTAGGATCAATCTCTATTTCAATGTGCCTCTCTAAGAGCATTGCCTAGTAGGTAAAACAACTAAAAAATAATTTGAAAAAGGAACTAAAGCTAAAAATTCATTACAATTAATTCATTATAATATATGTGGTCTAAAGAGAAGTGTAAAGGAAGGAATAGAACTCAAATTTCATTATATATATGGTAATTATTTGTAATATGAGCAAGTTCATTTAATTTCTTATAAGTCAAGAACACCTAAGTGTTTTGGACACTATATGGACATGGTTGAAAATCAAAAGGACATGAAGATTAAAATTTTGAGTTACGATCGAGGATACAAATGTTTGTCAAATTAGTTCAAGGAGTTCTATAAAAAGAAAGGAATCATGAGACATTTAAAAAATCTTAATACTCTACAACAAATAGAGATACTGATGAGAGACCCTCTAGGAACCTTGTCCTAGGAACCTTCAACAAGATGACACTTTGCCCGAGACCAGCTAGAATACAAGAATGTTGGTCAAAGGAAAGATCCTAAGAGAACTTGTCTCTTAGAACCCTAGCCTCAAGACGCCACAAAGGAAGACCAATCCTTTGATAAGTCACGTGAACTCTCAGAGAACACAAAGAAGCAAAAGCCTCACAAATAATTGAGTAATACTCAATTTCATTCATGTGTAAAATAGAGTACAATAGGAAGCCTTTTATAGGCAAAATTTTCTAGAGTCCTAATTAAAGTAAAACTCTAAAACCTGATTAGAAATATTTTAAATGATACCTAATTAGATTAGGATACTAATTTTAACTTAATCTCCAAGATAAGCTCTTTGACCAAGTTCAAAAAAATAATAAAATAATAAAAAACGAAATTTCAAAAGAAATCCTAGTCAAAACTAATCAGTTTCTTTAATTTGTCACATGGGATGCTCATGCTTCATTAAAAATCACATGGTTGTCACATGATTCTTAATCTCTTGTAATTGGACTCCAATTAGGCCTTGGCACTCCTCTTGTAGAATGGTTAGCATGATCACACCTTTTACATCTTCTTGGGCCTTCTCTTGACTTAAATGAATGGGCTCTAAGTTATGAAGCTTATGAATTAAACAATTGAAGGCTTCTTTCATTGCTTTGGCCCTAGCTCTTGTTATTGGGCCTCCTATGCCTTGCAATGGGTCTTGAGGCATATTTGACTTGAACTATTGGGCTTTAATTTGCAAATCATATCCTTGGGCTTGAAACTTTGCACCATATCCTTCATCAAGTCCACTTTTATGCTCAATAAGGTCTCTTAGTGCCATTGCATCATTCCCACCCTCTTGAAAAGGATTCATCCTCGAATCTACAATATCAAAGGAAGAGAGATCAACTACATTAAAAGTAGCACTAATATTTCCATAAGAACTAGGTAAGTCAATTTTATAAGCATTATCATTAATCCTTTCAAGAACTTGAAAGGGATCATCTCCTCTAGGTTAGAGTTTTGACTTTCTTTGTTCTAGGAAACGTTCTTTTCGCAAGTGAACCCACACCCAATCGCCAGGTTCAAACACCACACGCCTTCTACCCTTATTAACTTGGCTAGCAATTTGCTCATTCCTTATTTCAATATTGGCTTTCACCTTCTCATGCAAATCCTGCACAAACTTAGTCTTCCTAGCACCATCAAGGTTAGTAAACTCATGTGAAGGTAAAGGAAGCAAATCTAATGGCGTTAAAGGATTAAAGCCATAAACAATTTCAAAAGGAGAGAATTTTGTAATAGTATGAACAGCACGATTATAAGCAAATTCGACATGGGGTAAACACTTCTCCCAATTCTTAAGATTCTTTTGAATGATAGCTCTTAATAAAGTAGAGAGAGTTCTATTAATAACCTCAGTCTGCCCATCAATTTGTGGGTGTGCTATAGTAGAAAACAAAAGCTTAGTGCCAAGTTTATTCCACAATATTTTCCAGAAATAACTCAAGAATTTTACATCTCTATCACTAACAATAGTTTTTGGCACACCATGCAACCTAACAATCTCCTTGAAAAACAATTCTGCCACATACACAGCATCATTAGTTTTGGAACAAGCAATAAAATATGCCATTTTACTAAACCTATCCACAACAACAAAGACACTATCTTTCCCAGTGGAAGATTTAGGTAAACCCAAGACAAAGTCCATAGAAATATCAGTCTATAGGTGAGAAGGAACTGGTAAGGGGGAATATAAGCTATGTGATTGAATTCTAAACTTAGCATGCTTACAAGTAATACATCTAGAACAAATAGCAACCATATCCTTTCTCATACCAGGCCAATAAAAATGCTCATTCAAAAGAGCCAAAGTCTTTTTGACACCAAAACGACCCATCAATCCCCCCATGAGTTTCCTTAACAAAAAGCTCACGAATGGAACACATAGGAACATATAACTTGTTCTTTTTAAAAAGGAAACCATCAAACCTGTAATAGTCATTAGCACCATACATTTCACAAGATTTCCAAATATCAGCAAAATCAGAATTAGACTCATACATGTCTTTTAACATCTCAAATCCTATCAATCTAGCATGCATGGAAGTAATCAAAGTGTAACGCCTAGATAATGCATCCGCTACAACATTTTCCTTTCCCTGCTTATGCTTAATCACATAATGGAAGGTTTCAATAAATTCAAGCCAACTTGCATGCCTTTTGTTCAATTTACCCTGGGACTTAAGAAACTTAAGACTTTCATGATCATAATGGATAATAAACTCTTTAAGCCACAAATAATGTTGCCAAGTTTCTAAAGTTCGTTTTAAGGCATACAACTCTTTATCATATGTAGAATAATTTAAAGCAGGGTCACTTAATTTCTCACTGAAATATGCAATAGGTTTGGAATCTTGCATCAACACACCACCTATGCCTATACCAGAAGCGTCACACTCAATTTCAAAAAACCTTAGTAAAATCAGGCAATACAAGTACAGGGGCTTTAGTTAGTTTATCTTTCACTATGTTAGAAGCATGCTCTTACCACATTCTTTCTTACCAAATCATTTAAAAGGGCAGCAAGAGTAGAGAAGTCCTTAACAAATCTCCTATAAAAGCTCGCCAATCCATGGAAGCTCCTTACTTCACTCGCATTCTTTAGAGTTGGCCACTCTCGGATTGCTTTGACCTTCTCCTCGTCCACTTGTATGCCACAAGCTCCTACAACAAATCCAAGAAAAACCACAGAATCCAAACAAAAAGAGCACTTTTCTAAATTGGTAAAGAGTTTATTCTCTCTAAGCACAACAAACACATCATGCAAATGATTCACATGCTCTTCTAGACTTTTAGATTAAATCAAAATGTCATCAAAGTAAACCACAACAAATCTACCAATGAAAGATCTAAAGACATGGTTCATTAAACTCATAAAAGTGCTAGGTGCGTTAGTCAAGCCAAATGGCATAACTAACCATTCATATAACCCAAACTTGGTCTTAAAAGCAGTTTTCCATTCATCACCTTCTTTCATTCTAATCTGATGATAACCACTTCTAAGATCAATTTTAGAGAAAACACATGCACCATGCAACTCGTCAAGCATATCATCTAACCTAGGGATAGGATAGCGATATTTTATCGTTATTTTGTTGATGGCACGACAATCTACACACATCCGCCACTTGCCATCCTTTTTGGGCACAAGAATCACCGGCACAGCACATGGACTTAGACTTTCACGAATAAAGCCTTTCTTCATGAGGTCTTCCACTTGATGTTGTATTTCCTTAGTCTTATCTGGATTTACTCGATAAGTAGGTCTATTGGGAATAGATGCTCTTGGGATAAAGTCTATGCGATGCTCAATGCCTCTTAAAGGGGGCAATCCATTAGTTATTTCCTCTGGGAATAAGTCATAGAATTTTTGCAATAAAGATGTAACACTAACAGGCAAAGAGTGATCAGGATCGTTGATAGTAAGATAAACATCTTTATAAATCAATAAGAAAGCATTTTCACTAAATAGAGCTCTCTTGATCTCACTTTTACTCGAAAATAAACTCACTTTCTTTTCCTCATATTTTTCTCTAATTTTCTTTCTACTCAACTCACCTTTCTATTGCTTCTTCTCATTCTCAATACTCACACTCACTTTCCCTTTTTTTTCTTGCTCTCTATTCTTACACTCTCTTTCGATTTTTAACTGATCCTCATATGCTTGAACAGGACGCAGAGGGGTCAACACAATGGTCTTACCATTAAAAACAAAGGAGTAATAATTTTTATATCCATCATGTTTTACCTTTCTGTCAAACTGCCACGGCCTACCAAGTAACAAGTGACCAGCATACATAGGTGCTACATCACAAAGAATCTCATCATGATAATTACCAATAGAAAAAGAGATGAGCACCTGTTTTGTTACCTTTACCTCCCCACTATCATTAAGCCATTGTAATTTATAAGGGGTAGGGTGCCTCAAAGTAGGCAAGTTCAGCTTTTCCACAAGTAAAGTACTAGCTACATTTGTGCAGCTACCACCATCAATAATCAAACTACAGACCTTCTTGTGGATGAAGCAACGAGTATGAAAAATATGCTCACGCTGCTCTACCTCGAGATCTTCTTTTGGTTGAATGTTGAGAGCACGTCTAGCCACAAAGGTTTCACCATTTACAGCTTCAGTTAATTCTAAATCTGAGTCATCAGTTAGGGGTGGCATCTCATCCTCCTCAAACTCACTACTAGCACTAGTCATATCACCATTCTCAAGAATAATCATAGTTCGTTTGTTAGGACATTGTGAAGCAATGTGACCAAAACTATTACATTTAAAACATCTAACCTTAGAAGAAGAAGCAGTTGGGTTAGATGATGATAAAGGTTTTGAATCAGTTTTACCCTTAACCTGAAAGGGTTTTACCTTACTTTCCTCCTTAGACTTGAAATCAGTCTTTGGCTTGAAGGAAACTTTGGAATCCCTCCAAGAACTCGAGCTAGATGTCACTTTTAGCTTTTGTCGAGCCCTTAGTTGCTTTTCCACCTTGATAGCTCTATGTAAGAGCTCCTCTATATCCAGGTAATTGTATAAATCAACTTGGGCAGCTATTTCAGAATTTAAGCCCTCAATGAATCGGGCCATGGTTGCTTCACGCTCTTCCTCCACATTTGCCTTAATCATGGCAATCTCCATTTCTTGATAGTAATCTTCCACACTCATAGAACCTTGTTTAAGCTTTTGGAGCCTCTTATGCAATTCCCTATAATAGTAACTAGGGACAAATCGTTTGCGCATGATAGTTTTCATCTCCTGCTAATCACGAATTGGACCTTCACCGGTACGTCTTTTGGTAAGTAAAAGTTGATCCCACCAGATGCTAGCATAATCAGTAAACTTCACTGCAGCAAGTTTTACTTTCTTCACCTCAGTGTAAGAGTGGCACTCGAACACATGCTCCACTCTTCTTTCCCAATCTAAGTATTGGTCCGGGTCATTTTTTCCGGGGAATGAGGGAATCTTCATCTTGATGTTTCCAATACCACTATCCTTATTGGATGATGATTGTCTACCTCTCCAAGTATGGGACTCTTCAAAGTTGGATTTAGCATCATCATCAAGTTCCATATGAGGTTGCCTCCTATCGGTCCTCCTATTGGAAGAAGACTCCACATCATCTAATCTGGCACTAAGTTTCTCAAGAGTACTTTGAACGGCTCTAATCCAGACTTTCATGTCAAAGTCACTGTGCTCAGATCCTCCAGACATCCTGAAATATTAGTTTGTACAAAAACAAGCAAAGAAAGATATAGCACCTTGCAACTCACTAGCTTACGTGTTTACACTCAAAAGATGATAATTTCACTCGTGTTTAACTCTCTTTTTGGCTTTTTCTTTAATGTTAACCCTCTTGCCTTTTACCACTCAATAATTTGCTTCTTACAAGTGTTCTAAGCAAGTCACAAGCAAATCAAATGAAAAGATCAAACTAGTGGCAATCCAAAAACTAGAATCCTAAAATATAAATTCCTAAAGAATCAAACAAAGGAGAAAAATAGGTGTGTAACAAAAAGGAAAAAGAAGGAGGAAGGGAAGGTCTGGAAGGAAAGAAAAAAAATCTGAAAATAAGAAACCTTAAGAATAGAAAGCTACTTAATGCAATTAAATTAGGAAACAAACTCCAATTAGGAAATTGACTCCAATTAGGAAATTGACTCCAATTAAGAAACTTATTCCAATTAGGAAATTGACTCTAATTAGGAAACTAACTCCAACTAGGAAGTTGACTCCAATTAGGAAATTAACTCCAATTAGGAAATTGACTCCAAACTTGCTTTTAATTTTGAATTGGCACGACTTGCAATTTTGAATTCTGCAATCTAAATTTTTTTCTTTTTTTTTTTTCACTCTTCTTTTTTTTTCACTCTTTTTTTTTACCCCTTTTTTTTCGATTTTTTTTTTGAAATTTTTTTTTGATTTTTTTTTTTGGGAGTATCACACTCTCTTTTTTTTTTTTTTTGAGGATGGAGGAACACAACAATGGAAGAAAGAAGATAGAAGAAAAGACGAAGATGGAGAAGGTCATACTAATGGAAGGAGAGAAAGTATGAAGAACAATGAAAGGGAAAACACAGATATACCTTGTACTAGCGACCAAGGCTCTGATACCAAATGATGAGAGACCCTCTAGGAACCTTATCCTAGGAACCTTCAACAAGATGACACTTTGCCCGATACCGCCTAAAATACAAGAATGTTGGTCAAAGGAAAGACCCTAAGAGAACTTGTCTCTTAGAACCCTAGCCTCAAGACGCCATAAAGGAAGACCAATCCTTTGATAAGTCACGTGAACTCTCAAAGAACACAAAGAAGCAAAAGCCTCACAAATAATTGAATAATACTCAATTTCATTCATGTGTAAAATAAAGTACAATAGGAAGCCTTTTATAGGCAAAATTTTCTAGAATCCTAATTAAAGTAAAACTCTAAAACCTGATTAGAAATATTTTAAATGATACCTAATTAGATTAGGATACTAATTTTAACTTGATCTCTAAGATAAGCTCTTTGACCAAGTTCAAAAAAATAATAAAATAATAAAAAACGAAATTTCAAAAGAAATCCTAGTCAAAACTAATCAACTTCTTTAATTTGTCACATGGGATGCTCATGCTTCATTAAAAATCACATGGTTGTCACATGATTCTTAATCTCTTGTAATTGGACTCCAATTGGGCCTTGGCACTCCTCTTGTAGAATGGTTAGCATGATCACACCTTTTACATCTTCTTGGGCTTTCTCTTGACTTAAATGAATGGGCTCTAAATTATGAAGCTTATGAATTAAACAATTGAAGGCTTCTTTCATTGCTTTGGCCCTAGCTCTTGTTATTGGGCCTCCTATGCCTTGTAATGGGTCTTTAGGCACATTTGACTTGAACTATTGGGCTTTAATTTGCAAATCATGTCCTTGGGCTTGAAACTTTACACCATATCCTTCATCAAGTCCACTTTTATGCTCAACAAGGTCTCTTGGTGCCATTGCATCAGATACTAAAAGAAAAAAATTAAAATTTTATTCGAAACGGTTAGGTTAATGATAGCTCAATCAAATTTACACATTTTCTATTAGGATGATAAGTTATAAATTGATGCCTTCAAACTTAATATTGTATCTCTTATTCAGTTACTTCTAAGATTTGTGAATTATGGACAAATAGCAAGCCAAATTTAAGCATCTTAAGACCATAGAGTCAACTACTTATGTCCATAATAACTTTCATAAGCATGAGAATTAGATTTAAAAATAAGGAATTTATCTTTATTAAATACACAAACAACTAAAGGTGTACATTTTTATTAGTAAAAATGAATATGGAAGTACAATTGAACTTGAGTCAAGAAACACTACATTTAGAGAATGAATTTCCTAATATGAGAGAAATTGATAGGTATAAATCTCTTTATGAGACATAAGATCAAGATAATAAGGACAAGTAGATGTTCTTTAATTTGTTAATCTAAGTAGGAGTTTCATAAAAAATAAGAATGTTGCATGGACAATTCACATTATTTTTAGGGTAGCTATAAGAGTATGCCAAGACATTATTACTATTATTTCTTAGGTTGAATAGGCAATAGCTAAGAGGTACTCAACTAGATAATTAGGAGCTAAACACATTTTAAGAGGCTTAGCATCTCTTACTAATGAAGATTAGATAAGAGCAAAAGGATAAAGATAAATAACCATATCTAGGACTTGGTTGACCATCCATCTGACATAAAAGTAATTAAAAACAAATGGTTCTCAAGAAAAATAAAGGACAAATGGATTAATTAAAAGATAAAAAACTCACTTAGTTATTAAATGATATACACAACAGAAAGATATAGATTATGAAAAACACCTTATTATTTGCTATATGATTCAATTCAATTAGACTAATCTTAATTATAGTTACAAATTTAGACTTGAAACCACATCAAATTGATGTGAAAATTACATTCACAAATGGAGAGCTAAATGAAGAAAGTATATAGAATAATCATTAGGTTCCATAAAGAAAGAAATAGAAAATAAAATTTATATGCTACAAAGGTTCATTTGCAAACTAATATGACTATTTAGGCAACGATATTTAAGTTTTTTTTTTCTTTGTCAAGCAGTGACCTTGTATGAATCTCAAATGGTCCATGACCTTGTAAACCCATCAATACCCTTGTAATGAAAGGCAATGATCTAAATTATGAGATATGTCAACATTAATATATATATATATATATATATATATATATATATATATATATATATATATATATATATATATATATATATATGTAAAAGGCCTTTTACTTTAATGATTGTTGGATATTGTACGCAATGATGTATACAAGGTCAGGCATATGTTAAAAATTGACATTGTGAATCAATAATAGTTAAATTACGGTCAATAGCATTGGAATGCTATAAAAAGAATCTTAAGATACTTCCAAGGCATGGGTATGTAATGTATTATTGAGTAAATAATTATTTAAAAAAAATCCTTTAATGTGAATTGCAGAGGAGACCCATATACATGAAAATTAACGTTTAGATACACTTTTTCACTAAATAGTGATATAAAATCTTAGAACAATAAGAAGCAAACATACATCATGTACTGTATTATTGAGTAAATAATTATTTTAAGAAAATCCTCTAATGCGAATTGGAGAGGAGATCGATATACATGAAAATTAATTTCTAGATATACTTTCTTACAAAGTAGTGATATCAAATCTTAGAACAATAAGAAGCAAACATGCATCATGTTATTCATTATGAAATTAAAGTTTATAGCATGTTTTGCAATAGTGCAAAAGGCTATGTGATTGAAAAGGATTTTGAAATCACTTAGGGATTATTGGTAAGACGTTGAGTTTAATATTGACCACCTGAGATAGATGAGAAACCGTAGTCTAGACTAAAGACTCTAAGTGTCATAATAAAAGTAAAACATAGATATAAAAGTAAAAGTAATCAATAGCAAAAAAGAGTGTTACTCTACATTACATATATGTGTCAGATATCAATTGATTCACTTGGAAAACTCATACCTAAAGATGTGCATGAGGATGATGTAAAGTTTATTGATAAGTGTAGAATATGAAATAACACATCTTATATGTAACTTAGTTGTTGACTAAATAGATATGTTATACCATAATCCTGGATAACATATACATGATTATAGTATGTCATATAAGTTGATAAGGTTAGTTCTTTCACACAAGTAAACCGCCTTTGATGCTCATGAGAAGCAAGTGAAATGAGATTTTTGTGTTCACCACGCGAGATAGCGAAAAAGCTAATATGGGAAAAAGGAAGAACACAAAATATAAATTCATTGCCTTAATAAAAGAGAAAAGGAAGGTTGAGATGAAATCCAAACATATATATGTATCTATAGATCAATTTATGGATTCACTCCATTCCTAATACTTATAGTCAAATGCAAATTCTTTTTTGGAATGCCATAAGAGGCAAGTAAAGTGATAGAATTTGAGTTAGACATTATATGCATCTAAATTAAGATCTTTGTGGTATTAATAAATAAATCAAGTCAATATAACTCTTACAAGATAAAGATATACCAAAACATGCAATTCATACTACATGTATTTAATAATCATAGTTGGGAGGCAAGTGAATTAATCTTTGCTTTATTGCTATGTGAGTCCTAGAAAAGAATAAATCCTTTCATAGATGCCCTTATAATTTTGACAATATCATAAGAAGATGAGTCAATACTTGTTACTTTAGTATATATCCTATGGTTATGACAAATTTGACTTAAAACATTAATGTTAGGAAAGCAACTAATTCTAGTATGAATGATATGTAGATGAAATGAAGATTATCTAAAATATACATGACTATACATGTTCATTATGAGGTTAATTTAGTAACATCATAAGCATAAATATTATGTATATGAAAAGACAATATAAGTAACATTGAAACTCAAGAAGGATTAGATTTGGCATGAGTAAATATGTATATTGGTAAATTTAGGGCATTTGAGGCATATGAATAAATGTGTAATATACATCTAAGGTTAGTAATCTCTTATGCTAGTCTTATAATAAGATTTCTAGTATAAGAGCTCTCAAGCGTTATGTCTAAGTGATTATGGCGGAACATATAGTATGAAAGACTAAGCAGGGTAAAAAGATCTATGTTGTTCATTCTATCATATGTGAGTAGGAGATGCTGGACTATTAAGCTATCTATGATAGGCTAAACCAAGTTCATAGCAAAGCCTATAAATGAATTATTTGTATTAAATTAAATAACTAATTGATTTATTTAATTTGAATTTTTGAATTCAAAAGTGGCTAGTTTCTATTTGTGGAAAATTAAAAATTAATCTGACATTAGTTTTATGATTATGTAAAAGTTATTGTGAATTTGCTTGTGGGTATGTGCAATGAGTGTGTACTTGTATGTGAGAGACAATTTTAGGCAAGACACACTCTACATAAAGAACAATCACAAAGAGAAATTATTTTTTCAAATTCCAATTTTTTTCTAGTATATTTATTGTGAATCACCACCAATTGGAGTTTGGAATTGTGACTTAATCGAACTATCGGGATGATTGAAGAGTATATAAATCTATTATAGGTAAGTTCCCAATCCAATCTCAATTATATATGACACTAGTAATGGTGCATGAATGACTATATTTTTAACAAAGTTTTTTAGTCAGTAAAACAAACTCTTGTAAAAGCAACAATCAAGTAGCTCACACATCAAGTAAAACAATCTTAATTTTGTTGTTTCTTTTGCATGTCAACTTTCTTAGCTAATGTTTGGTAGAGTAAAATTTTTTTTAATAGAATAGCAAGGAGAAAAGTAACAAAAATAAAATAGAATCAAGTGATTCAAAATTATGTTTGGTATAACATGAAAAGAAATAAAAATATATTTTGATTTATATGTTTGGTAGAGTGAAAGTAATATATGAATGGAAATAAAAGTTAAAACAAATGACCAAAATATCTCTAATACCAAAAAATATTAAAATGTTAAAATAGTAATTTTTCTTATTGAGGGGAAAATGGTTTTTCTACATTCTTTCTATTCTTTCTCATCTAAACAATATCTTTCCATAAGGAATTTGATAGAAACCTTTTTTCAGCTTATGAATGGAAAGACTATCCTAAGTAGAAGCCCTTTCTGCCAAATAGGTTTTTAATTCCCCCTCCCCCCCAACACGCATCCTTTTCTTCTCCTGCTCCACCCTTAAACAGCTGCCAAATAACACCTTAGTTTCCATGATTTTATATTGAAATGATAACTACGCACTTGGGTTCTTTTGAAACCCCTTTCTTCATTTTATAAGAGGTTTGTCATCCCTTTATTTTGGACTAAAATTATTTACCTTTGCTTAAACAGAAAAACTTATGCCACTGGATAATAAATCATCATTAGTAAGGTATTCAAAAATATATTTTGCTAATTAGTGCTATTAAAGTCAATTAATATATTTTTTGTGTAGCTAATAATTTACTTATTTTCATTAAAAATTACATTATATATGTGTATGTGTGTAATGTAACAATAGGTTTAGATTGAACTTTGGATTGAATTATGCATATTAGGTTTTTAGAAAATTACTTTTTAATGTTTCATAAGATGCTCTTTTTGTTTTAGTAAATTGCATTTTTTTGATAGATTATAAAAGTTTTTAGTTTAGTCTTCTAAAATGTAAACTCTCAATTTTATTCCTCAATACTTTTTACCAATCAGTTTAGTTTTCCTATTAGTTAAACTGATATCAATTTAATTAAGTTGCTAACCTAGTTTAATATAATGTTTATATGAACATAACATAATGAAATGGTCATGCTTAATCTTCAAAAAATTACAGAAAAAGGACATAGTGCTTTACTTTTTAATTTCTGTTTTTTGGACAACTACTTCATCATTTTTAATGATTCATAAGTATTTATTAAACTATGCTAGTAACTTGGTTAAATTTATATAAATTAAACAAATAGAGGAATTCAAATGATTAGGAAAAGATTATTAGGAGACAAAACCGAAAACTTAATATCTTGGAGGACCAACCTTTTTTATTTTATACTCTTTCAAAGATGAAAAGTGTAAAATTTATTCCTATTTTTAATGCCTAATTTAAAAAAAAAACTTATCATTATTAATATTATAAATGAATTACATAACTCTTCTATAAATTTTGTTAAAATTATATAATTTGTCTTATTTTTAAAATATACACAAACTTTTTTTGAAATAAAAATTATTATATATTTTTATCTAATTTTAAAATTTTGACTAAAATACTTGTTGTTAACTTAAATACATATTTTTTTTAGACTTAAAACATTTAAAATTAGATTAAAATATAAAATAATTTTATATTTTGGAAATATTTGTATGTATTTTAAAAATTAAAAAAATGTATAACAACTTATTTTATTATTTTTATTATTAAAATAAATTATATAAAACTCCTTTTAAAATTACACTAAACTCCTCTCTTACACTTCGTTTAGTTTTATGTAAATATAGATTTTTTTTAGCATAGTTGTCCAATATTTATTATATGTTTTATAATTATTATTTTATCCATCAAAATATTATTTTTATTATTAAATTATTTAAATAAAAATATAAAAATAATTCTTTAGTCATCATCCACGAGCACCCTGCTAGGGAGTTATACCAGCGAACCCTATTCTCCACCCAGCTGATCTGTTTAAATATATGACCCAACCTCTGATTTAACTATTTTGGGCTCTGTAGAATACAGGCGACCGTTAGCCTCTGCAATTTGTTTTCATAAGAGAACCCCCCATCATAGTTGCCGCCAAGAAGACGTAATGTCACGGGGACATTATCCTCTCCCCAAAAATCAGGCTAACGAAATATGCAACGCTCCCGCTTATATGTCCAAAATTAACCCCAAGTCTATCCGATGCTCGTGACATACTCACCTACCCAATTCGTGACGCCCTCGTCACGAATGGCCCACTATTCCATCCACGGTGGAGTCAAACGCCATCCATCCTGACAGTGACTATGGGGCCGGCTCTGATACCACTTGTCACGGGGTCATTACCTTTTCCCAAAAGCCAGGCTAATGAGGTGTCTTATATGTCTAGAATCAACCCCAAGTCTATTTAATGTGAGCTCATGACATAATTTAGAAATTGTACAATACAAGTTCTTCCTTCAAAAGCTCTTGGGCTCTTCTTGTTACTCATCTTGCCTACTTGTTACTTATCTTGCCTACTTTGAAGGTTCGGCTGATTTAGCCAAGATCAAGGGAGTGATCAAGCTAAGGCCGGCACGGTTGAGGATTGGAAAAAAAGTTCCAAGACCGTGATAGTAAGCTCTCTCTCTCTTTAGCACGCCTTTGCACGTTTGGCACATACAGGCACATGGAGTGCTATTAACTTGTTTTTAGAGTAGCTTTACCATTTCGTTTCTGCTTCAGAATTTTCCTTCGCTTTTTTTCATTTTTTTCATGTATTTTTTATTTGATCCAAACTGGAGGTAAATGGTTTCTTTGATTTAATTTTTTACAGAAGAAGACCCATGAGAGTATCAACAACAGGCTTGCTCTTGTGATGAAGAGTGGGAAATATACCTTGGGTTATAAAACGGTTCTGAAATCCCTTAGTAACTCTAAAGGTATTGCTTTATGATCTGATTGCCCTTTTCTCTACTTCATGAGTTCCATTAAAATTCATGGGTTTCGTTGGGGAAATATTTTGAATATTAGATGTTACTGGAAATCTGTAGCATTAGATTTCTTAATGTTGTACTACGTTGTTATCTTTTTGGGTTGGGGGGGTTGTGGGATCTCAATTTACTTGAACAGGTTAAAGCCAAATACATGTTGCATTTGTCAAATTTCTAATTGTTGTCGTTGGTGGTGTAGACTGTAGAAATGTTATAGAAGACTTCTTTTTTGTGCATTTTGAAGTGGATAAATCTCTGAATTATAACTGGTCACTCTGATATTGTGATCTTGTGTATGTTAATATAGTATTAGAAATTGTGGTAAATATTCTTCGCTTCTTTGCAGGGAAACTGGTTATAATTGCCAACAATTGCCCCCCTCTAAGGAAATCAGAGATAGAGTATTATGCAATGCTTGCCAAAGTGGGTGTGCATCACTATAACGGAAGTGAGTTCTTAATCAAATAACTTTTTTGTATCATTTCTGTAGATGTGTCATTGACGTCTGATAGTTGGGGAATGTTTCATGGTTATTTGATATGTGCTCTTCTTTTCCTTTTTATACTGGATGCTTTGAGCCTGCAGAATAATATATCTGTATATGGTAGTATTTGAACAGACGTAGAATATATTATTTTAGACTTTAGATACATGATCATGTCAAGGTCCTTCTTTCTATACTTACTTGCTTTTGGAAGCACATATCTCTTCCTAAGATTATGGAAACCTCTTTTTAGATTAAGCAAATGAATCTATCGAAAAATTTGGTTGCAGTTTTTTATTACGTGTTTGCTATTAAGTTTTTTTAATAAAGATATAAAATATGGATATTTCTTTGCACCATATCATTGTCTTCTTTAGATAAGCGTTCGTCCACATGTCATTATTCTATTGAAGACCCTGATAGCAAATATTTAAGAACCTGCACCTAAGTTCTACCCATTAAATAATTCTTCTATATTCCTGTTATTGATCAATTGACCATTTAGTAGTGTGATACTTACCAATTCTATGTGGCACTAGTAGTTAGACCAAAAAGAAAAAATGTGGTACTGGTAGAATGTTAGATGCATATTTTGTTTCTTTTTTATTCAATCAGCAAGTCTGTTGTAATTTATTTGCTTTAATCAATCGCACAATATCACATAGGATTTGTCGATGGTCATAAACATGAAGATCTTTTGTGATTCCTGAGAATTTCTCTTGTATTAAACATCTTTAACAAAGGGTGTCTTGTTTACCAGACAATGTGGATTTGGGCACAGCTTGTGGAAAATATTTCCGGGTTTGCTGCCTTAGCATTATTGATCCTGGTATCTATTGCATCCTCGAGGAAACATTTTGAGATTAGTGAGCCAATTTTTGGTTTCTGTTTCCCTAGTTGTTTGACGTTTTGATGTTTTCAGGTGATTCTGATATTATCAAGACAATGCCTGGTGAACACTAGAGTAGCATTAAGTCCCCTTTTTTGGTTGTTGTCTTGAGCATTTAAGCCTTTGAGTTGCTTGTTGATCAAACAGCTCTGAGGTGGTCTGAAGACATCAAGACACTGACTTCTTAATTTAGTGGCTCATGTTGCGGATTGTTCTGGTTGACTGAACCTTATAAATTTTGGAGGAAACAAAAAAGTTTGGTGGGATGAAAGCAATGGAATATTTTGATTTTGCCCAATATTCATGACTATTTTCTGTGTGCACTCAATGTTAGTGTCTTAGTTTTATAATTTTTATTAACACTTAATCCTGTAGATTGTAGAAATGGGAAAGTGTGATTATTTGAAGAGAATGTTTTTACAATATATATATATATAATGTTAGTGAAATCAAGTGTAATATTTGAAATAAGAGATATACCAGATATAATTTAATTAAAATTTAAAAGAGATTAATATAATTTACTCATACTTACTTGGATAGTACTTGTTACCTCTCTATCACACTTAGATACTAAATAACCCAGAAATCTCCACCTCCAAACAATTAAAATTACAGTAATCCAAAAGCTCCTATCTGTTCTCAACATCTAAATGGATATTTTTGCCGCACTTCACCCTGTGGAATTAGAGAGAGAAAAACAAGTTGTGGTTCTCACAAAACAGGATCTTCTAAAACTTATTTCTGCAAATTTTTTATAAATTTGGAAAGACATCTAGAGGAAAAGAGAGAGAAGAGAGAGTATGAATAAAAATGGGCCTCCTTATCAAGCAATCTTGTCAATCTCTTAATTGGCGGATATGAACTATTCAAATATAGGTTTATTTTTTATTTTTTAGTTTTGAAAGAAATAAATACAGAATAAAAGTTTGTTAACTTAAAAAAAATTATAATTTAGATTAAAAAATTTAAAATTTGAATTATACATATTAAATCTAGACAATTTAAATTACTCAGTTGAGCAATTGAGAGAGATCTTCAATTGAGAGAATCTGGGTTGGTGTCTGAGTGGGTTTTTGGAATGGTGTATGGAGTGGGTTTCATCCACTCTCTCTCTCTCTCTCTCCCCTTCTCTTTGTCTTCAAAATTATAAGAAATTTATGAGAAGGAATGTTAAAGAATCTTGTCTTTAACCCTCATCTTGTAATGAGTTTGGATGCTCTCCATTTTAATCTTCATTTTTTTTATCAATTTTAAAAAGAGATAAATATAAAATATGTAAGTTTTAGTTAAGTGATGAGTCTCATTTAAATATATGAGACTCACTTGAATGATAAACCCTATATATTCTATATCAATATCTCTTTAAAATTGATAAAAAATAGAGAAAATTCAAAGTTACTTATAATATGAATGGCTCCACTTGATGCATGGAGCGGTTTTGCCAATTACCGCCTTAGCCTTTGCCTCCAAAGTAAAAGTGAATTTGCTGTGGAATTAGTTAGCTGAGAAGGTGAAAATTAGTATAAAAGGGTATTTAATGATAGGAGGAGTATTTTAGTAATATAATATAGCGAAAATTTTTAATTTAAATAATAGGGAGTTGGTTGCAATTAAAACCGATCATGGGTCGAAAAATTTGCACTGATAAAAAAAAATGGATATGAACAAAAAAAAATTCTATAAAAATAAGTTTATTTTAAAAAAATTTAAATATAAAATAAGCGGGGCTTAGATTTTTTTTAAACCCGAGTCCAAGTCCACAAGTATTATAATTATTTTTTATATATTATTAATAAATAATAATATTAAAAAATTATTTATAATTATAGATATAAGTACAAAAAAAAATATAACATATATGGTTATTATGTTTTTTTACTCTCACTTATTGCATAATATATTATTAAGAATAAATTATAATTCAAATAAAATAAATTATTAATTATTAATATTATTAGAAAAATTATTATTTTGAGAGATTTTACTATTATATATATATATAAAGTTATTTAAATTTCTTGCAATATTTTTTTTGAGTTATTTAGTATTTAAAATAAAAAAAGTAAGTATAACAAGTAATAAAATAAATACATCTAATATTTAAAATTAAAAAAATAAAAATTTTTTAAAAAATTATTTTTTTAAAGATGGGCATGGTTGGGTTTAGCTCGTTTTTAACCGAGTTTGAGTCCGGCTTTATACTACTTAAATAATATTAGGTTAGGCTCAAAAAAATTTACAAATTTTTTTTATAAGTTTGATTCGTTTTTAAACAAGTCCGCCTCATAATTAGGTCTAATTACAATGAGTTAAAATTTTGTAGATCATAGAGTTTATTGTTATTTTTTTAATTAAAGAATATTGTAATTAAGATAAAGATAAGGGTGAATATTAAGAAAAGGTAAAATCCAAATATAATTATTTATGTATTTATTATTAGATTTTTAATAAAATTTTTTATATTATAAATCTTATCTAAATTGTATTGTAGATAAGTCATCTACTGTGCGACTCTACCTCAAGCTTTGTGCCATTTTCTCTTGTACTTGTTGTTTTTTAATTTTTTTTGCTAATGAATCCATGCATAGCACTGGAATTTCACTAGTTATGTAAATATTTAATTTAAGTCCATCTTTTTATATATACATTTTTTAAAATTTTTTACATATTATAATATAATTAAGATATCTAATAATAAACTTAAACACCCAATATAATTTTTAAAAAATGAAACTTACATATGACATTTTTGAACTATAATTTAATTATAATTTTAATATATAAACTTTAAAACATAATGTTATACTTTCTTACACTGTCATAAAAAATAAAAGTATTATATATAAATTAAAATTAATGTTTAAAAATTAAGTAATTTTGAGATGATGCAATTAAAAAATTTTAAAAAGTAATGAAAACATTAGATATCACATGATTTTTATATTATTTTTATTTTTTATGATAGTTAGAAGAGGTGAAATATATAATTTAAAGTTTATATAAAAATATAATTAAATTATGGTTAAGTAGTTTTCCTTTTTCAAAATCATGCCGGAATTTAAAAAAAAAAATATTTGGTGCAATATTAGAAAACCATCCTATTATTTATCCTTTCTTCAAACGCATCATCAGCGGACAAGACCGACGTCTGGGAACCGAGTGCCAAGCAGGACGCACCTCACTTTCAAGATATTACTTTCTCAATTCAAAGCAAACCTTACTACTCTCTCGGCGTCAAGAGAGCCTCTCAAAGCTTGTTCCAACCTTCCTAGAATCTTAGTTCCATTGTTCGTCTTGGACCCACTATCTCAAGGTGTAGGGCCTCTGAAAGTGCGGCCTCGCTGCTTCCTAGGACTCAATAGTGTGTTTGTGAGCATTCGGTACGCTTCTTCCTTAAAATCTTCTAAATTTGGGATATGGGTTGCTGCTAATCGGTGTCTATTTTCATGGCTGAGCTACTCAACAATTTGGGTCTTCGATGCTTGTCTTTGGCCTGTTGAAAATACTTAGAATAAATATACAGTTCCCTGAAAAAATATACCTCCTTCCACTGTAGTCCTTAGATTTATTACTTTATACACATTAATCTCTCAAAGTATGTAACTCTGGTTGGTAGAGTAAATGTACAATTTGGTGGCGTGGGACTAATAAGTAGGGTTACAAACTTTGAGGAGTTAACTTGTGTAGAAGAATAAATCCAAGGACTAAATCGATAGGAGGTATATTTTTCACAAACCAAATTGTGTATTTGCTCAAAATACTTCCCTTTGAATTATATATGGCTGCGTGATTTTTAAATGTTCACACATTATTATTTGTGTACGTTTGCACTAGGAGGAATCTTATGCTCAAAGCGGTGTCTTTGTCAAATTTTGTCTTGCTTTTCTATTCTGAATTACTTGTAGACATTTTATAAGGGTTCCTGGAAGTGGTGTCTCTTTCCATCATAAAATTTTATAGACAGTGGTTATTCCCATTTCAGTGATGAACATACTAGTCTTCCACTTCCTCAATGAAGTTAAAATTTTAGATCCTGAGATAAATTTTTTGTAGACAGAGGCTGGGTTGGATTCTTTTAGAGGATTCAAGCGGAATATTTCTTGAGGATTCAAGCGGAATATTTCTTGACCATAACACATGGTAGGATTCAAAATCCAGTGTGGCAGGTGGTTTTAGTATATATTATCATTTTGGTTGATCATTACTCTGTACAGGTTACCCACTATAGCGGCTTGAAGATGAGATTTACATTGCGAGTGACATAAAACATAATATGGCTGGTTCTAACGGAAATAATTTGGGGCCATTTTCCCAGACGCTACAAAGAAAGTCATCTGCCTCATTGAACAGTGTTTTGTGTCAAAATTAATGGGGAGGATAGGACAAGCTCTTGTTACTGCAAAGCCAAGATGTCTGTTTTCCCTTACTTACGGACCTTGCAAACTGCATTCAGTCCCAAGAGATTCCAAATTCATGCAGGTAAATCCTTCCTTTCATTCTCTGGTCTCCTGGAGAAAAGAGACCAAATTGCGATTGCAACTGCACTTTCACTTTCTGAGGATTTGAAATCATATCCTCTTGGTACTCAAATCCATTCTCATGTCATCAAGTTGGGATTTTCTGATAACATTTTCTCACAGAATAATCTGATTAAGATGTATTTCAAAGTTAGAGTTTTGTGCGATGGGTGTAAAGTGTTTGAGGAAATGCCTGAGAAGAATCTTGTGACATGGACTATAATGATTTCAGGCGCAATTCAAAATGGTGATTTTAAATTAGGTTTAGAAATTTATTTGGAAATGTTACGAACTGGGTTGAGGCCAAATGAATTTTCTCTTGGCAGTGTGATGAAGGCATGTGCTGGTCTGGGAGTGCACACGCCTGGTTTATCCATTCACTGTTTTGCTTTGAAAATTGGGATGGAGCAAAACCCATTTTTAGCTACATCAATTCTTAACATGTATGCTGAGTCAAGGGATATCGAATCTGCTGAATTGGTTTTTGATCACATGAAAAACCTAGATGTTGGTTGTTGGAATGCTATGATTGGAGGATATATTAAATGTAAATGTGACTTTAAAGCCTTGCAGTTGCTATCTTTGATGTCATATGTAGGTGTGAAAATGGACCAATTTACCTTCATAAATGCTCTCAAGGGATGTTCAACTATGGGAGCTTTGCAATGTGTAAAACAAATTCATGGATTTATTATTCAAAGTGCAGTGGAATGTGTTACTTCAATAATGAATGCCCTTATGGATGTGTACTTTAAAAATGATGACAAGGACTTTGCTATGAGAGTTTTCAATCGGATTCAAGAGAAAGATGTTATCTCATGGAACACTGTATTTTCGGGCTTTTCTCAGAATGGAAATGCCAGAGACCTTGTTACTTTATATCGTAATTTAATGATAATAGGTGGGAAGCCCAATGATGTCACCTTTTCAGTATTGCTTAGAAAATGTGGGGAGTTACATAATCTCTACCTTGGGCTTCAGTTTTATTGCCTTGCCTTACGTTTTGGATTATTTGATGAAGTCAACATCATAAATTCAGTTATCAGTATGTTCTCTAGATGTGGCAAAATGGACATGGCATGCATTGCATTTGACTGTGTACCTTTTAGAAACATAAATACTTGGAATGAGTTGATTAATGGGTATAATATAAATGGTTTTTATGAAGAAGGAATTAAAAACTTTAATAATCTACGAGAAATCAGTGTTGAAGCAGATGAATGCACCTACTCAACCACTCTGGTGGCTTGTTGTAGATCTGGAAACCAAGAGATCGGTAAACAGCTTCATTGTGACATCCTCAAATCTGGATTTCATTCTCATGACTATGTTTGTAGTTCATTAATTAAATGTTATAGTACCATTGGGCTACTAGATGATTGCTATGAGTTTTTCAATGAACCTGAGAAATTAGATTTGGTTTCTTGGGGAGCCATGATTTCTTCACTGGTTCACCAAGGCCTTAATTATGAAGCCATCAAATTCTTACAACTGCTCATGAAAGCTGGTGAAAGGCCTGATGATTTTATTTTGGCAAGCATTTTAAATAGTTGTGCTAGTATTGCAACTTATTGGCGGGTGAAATCTGTTCATACTTTAATAATAAAATTGGGATGTTGTGTGTATTCATTTGTTGCAAGTGCTCTTATAGATGCCTATGCAAAATGCTCAGACATAGAGGGTGCAAGAGTGGCCTTTGACCAGTCTCTTAAATTGCATGACGTTGTTATTTATAATACTATGATCATGGCTTATGCACACCAAGGTTTTGTCGTTGAAGCTATGGATATCTTTGAGAAGATGAAATCAGCTAATCTACATCCCAGCCAAGTCACATTTATCTCAGTGATATCAGCTTGCAGTCATAATGGTCTTGTCAATCTAGGCTGTACCCTCTTTGAATCAATGGCTTTGGATTATGGCTTGAAACCATCTCCAGAAATTTATGGTTGTTTAGTTGATATGCTTTCAAGAAATGGTTATCTTGAAGATGCTAAACGTGTAATCGAAGCAATGCCATTTACTCCTTGGCCAACTATTTGGAGATCCGTACTCAGCGGTTGTAGGATATATGAAAACAGAGCATTAGGAGAATGGGCTGCTGGGAAGTTACTTCAGTTATTTCCGGAGAGTGATGCAACTTATGTACTGTTAGGAAAGGTTTACTCTGAAGGGGGTAGTTGGGAGGATGCTGCAAACTTGAGGAGGAAAATGATAGAAAGAGGTGTTGCAAAAGGTGTAGGGTATAGTTGGATTGAGACATAAATTTAGTCCACATATTATGGAGAAGCTTTTTCCCCTTCAGCCTCTGCTAAAGCTGTATTGGCCCATGTCATTCTATACTTGTAAGAAGGTTGTATAATCCTTCCTATATTTTGAAGAAGGAATTTTATTAATAGTAATGTGAGCAATTGTAGAAGTCATAGTATATGCCGTTATAATCATATAGGAAGAGAGGATGGCAAATAAGAATAAAGGGATAATTATAACTCAGGAATTCCTAGTAAAAGTATTTATAGTTTAGGAACAATTAACTAGACAAGTGGTTAAGTCAATATATGGTTAACCCAAGTGTTAACCACTATTTGTATATTGTTATATGCTTCTTTGGTTATTGTTCCTAAACTGGAAATAGTTTTGACAGGAATTCCCAAATTGTAATTGTTCCAATAATTAAACTTTAAAATATTAGTTCCCTTCAATCTCTTAGAATGTCTGTCAAAGAAAGTTCATCAACACAATTTTAAGTAAGACTGCATAACATTACCTAGAATCTTTCATTCTGTTCAAACCGAGTATTATATACCACTGAGAAGTCACATCTCCTCAAAACCTACCCTCCTTTCTACTTGAAGGCCCCCATGCAATTTAGTAATTAAGAAATAAATGATTCATCTCCCCCCTCTCTTATGGTTGTAAAGATCTTTATATCCTGAGTTCTTACGATCTCATATAACCCCAGCAATCCTGATCTTTTGAAAATTTTAAATCTTGAATCTTGATAGGATCTTTAGATCACCAGTCCTTTGACATTTTGGATTTTGGGGTCCCCCCCCCCCCTTTCTCTAATTCTTGAGTTTGAAACATCTTGGATGATGTGGGTTGGAAATTAAACCAGAAATCTGGCCCAAACCATAAAAAAGAAAGTTGCATATTGTGAAACTCAGAAACTCAACCAGGAGGGAAATTGGTATATTTCTGATTAATACATGTTCTATCCATAGAAGTAAAGATTTGTGTTTCTATTATTTGTTTAGCTTTTAGATATCTAAGTTTCTCAAAATTTATGTCACTGTTCTGTCCTTGCTTGGGTGTTTATTCCTTTCCTAAGTATCCAGGTCGATCAGCGATTTTGAAAATTACATCGGATTGAATGTAGTAGAGTGAGAGTTACATCATAGTCACATTGAATCTACTGTTTAGGATTAAAGTGGTTGCTTTGTGTAGCACAAATAATCATAACTAATGTGCTGATATGCTTATGTAAATGCTAGGGAACAAAGCAGCAATGGCTTCCTTTTACTGTAATTCTTTTCATAGTAGCTCTCATTTCATTTCAACAGACCTTAGGCAGTTCAAAACTCCAAAGCCTCTCTACAGGGTAAATCTCTGCTACTGATATTCATTGTTTTGTTTATTTAATGCCCTTTCATGTTATTAGACTTTCTTTAGCTTAAAGCTATGGATAATCATTGCACTAAAGATAAATTGCCAGTATCTAGTTCTTAGGTTTCATATTTGTCTGTTGACTACTGTTGATAGACGGAGAGTTGCTTATTTTTTTAAAGGAATACATACTAATTTAGCCATTTTAATTTCTGTTTAAGATATATATTGTTGAGTAATTTTTATGTTTTGCATGGCAATGCATATAAAATTATTTCATTTCATAAAAATTGAAACTGTCAGGTAATGTTAAGAAATTAGGATTTAAAAGTGAAAAGTTTCCTTTTCTTGGTCAGGTTTTTAGTTATGGAATTCTGCACTTATATGTTGAAGTCCAAAAATGTTGATTTTTTATCCTTGAAGGAGATTAAGTTATTAGTAAGCATTATGTTGGGGACAGCGGCTAATGTTTGTTGCTAGTTGGCTAGTGCACATGGTCATCATTTCCCTATATATGCTCGCACAATTGGTCCATAACAACAAGGAATGCTTATTGGGATAGCATATTGATCTTTCCTTAACATAAAAAATTGAGTAGTTCTTGAGGATTTACTGCCATGGTAGTTGAGTGAGCAAATTGGTTTTCTGCATTTGCTATGGACTACTTCTACATCATTGAAATTTATTTTATGTCATTTGTTATAAGGGATTTCATCTTTATGGCGACTTCCTATCGAGTTTTGGCTTATTCATTCCCTCTTTACTTAATGGAAGCAGGAAAAAAGAAGGTTTGATGAACCTCCAAGATCTTCAAAAGTTACTGCATTTTATGGCTTGAAGACCCCTCCTTATAAACTTGTAAGTAAATCGCTTAATTATCCAAATCAGGTTTGTGCATGTGTATGTGTGTATGGAGATAAGTATATTGTGTTGGTTTTTACATCAGCTACCACTGCAATGAGCATATCAAAGAAATAATTGCAGTACATCCATTCATTTTACATGTGATTTGCGTCTTTTAGATAGCTAGCTGGCTGAGGTATTAAAGATTTAGGAAAATCTTGTAGGTTAAGAAAGGAGTTACTTGTAGTTTACCCAAAGTAAAAGTGTCTTTTTATGGTTATAATATTAGAATAAATTGAGGTTGAGAGTCAGTGTTATATATACTGTAATTGTGTGTTTCAATAATATATTTTGATTGGTACCTTCCTTTTCTCCTTAACTTCTGCTCTCTCTATTTTCTCAACATAACCAAAAGATAGCATATTTAATTTTGTTTAAGCTGATCACGATAATTGTTGGCAGCCATTAGAATCTGATGGACCTCTCCAACTCTGTCTGACCTTATTTATA
This sequence comes from Erythrophleum fordii, assembly GCA_032878935.1. NCBI lineage: Eukaryota > Viridiplantae > Streptophyta > Magnoliopsida > Fabales > Fabaceae > Erythrophleum > Erythrophleum fordii. Next base: position 30,167,463 of record JAVQMF010000058.1, on the reverse strand, counting down.
AATGGAATTACAGCCTCTTCCTTGTAATAGAGGAGAGAGTGAGCAGCAGTCATACTAACAGAGCAAGAATTAAAGCTAGGAAACAGCTGTAGAACAGAAATATAGTCTCCTCCCTTAAGCTAAAGGTAGGAAAAAGATGGTACAACTAGAGAAAACACTCCTCTGGTATTCGAGAGACTAGAATACTCTCCTCACTCATTGCTGTCACACCCCTAATGTGACTGTATGGCATAAAAAATATTTGAAAAATTTCAATTTTCGAAAATGAAAACCAAATGATATAGAGTTGCTACCAAAATTTTATCTTTAAATTGGTAAAACTTTGGAGAAACTTTTTTGAAGGAAAATGGTTTGCAAATCAAAAATGGATTTAGGAGTCGATTGTGAGTAGATAAGTTATTAGATACTCCATAACACCCATTTTTAAAAATTGTTACTCTAAATTAATTGTGTAAAATTAATATGGCCTTAATCTTATTTTAATTATCTTTATCAGTCACATGTGAAACTAAAGAAAAGAAAAGCAGTTAAGAAAAGAAAATGTTTATTTATAAGGGCAGATTTAACATATGATGAAAGTCTAGGGTTTATATACCTTATGGAAAGGATCGAAGTTCATGGAGTTTGATTGGATAGAAAATAGTGTTAGTTGGTTAGCTTTTTTTCTTTTTTAAATTTTGTGAAAATAGAAAGAAAGTAAAAATTACTTTTGTCTTTCACAAACAAAATAGCTTTGAAATTGATTGATGTCTTTTAATTTGCAAAAACTGAGTGAATTTTGTTTTCTTATATATATTTTTTAATTTTTGGAAATGAAATTTTTTATTTAAGCAAAGAGTTTTTTTTAAAATTTTCATAAAGCATATTTTTAATTTCTAATTTTGTCAAAAGAAAATTTAAAGAACATTTTTAAGTTTATGAACAAGAAATTTAATTTTATTTTTGGAATGAAACTCTTAAAAATTTAAAACATCAACCTTTGAATTTGAAAAATTATTTAATCTTTTTATTTCAAGATATTAACTTTGAACTTTAAAGCATCAATTTTTTTTTAATTTTTCTTCATTTTTAAAAGGAAGATTTTTATTAAAATCTATTTACTAAAACTTATTTGATTTTTTTTAATTAAAACCTAACCTTTGAACATCTTTTGAATATTTTTCTACTTTTCACTTAATTTTGAAAGAAATTCATTTGATTTTCTAAAAACTATTTTTTAACTCCATTTTTTATTTTAAAATAAATGCATTTTATTTTCTAAAAATTATATATATTTTTGAATCGTTTTTTAGAATATTTCTCTTTTTTTGGGAATATTTTTTAAAACAAAATAAATTGGATATGGACCATTAGAACCTAAAATTTATTAAGATGTGATTCTGTGACCTAATAAGTATTCTTGGAGACTTATTATCACACACGGTCTTTCGGTTGACACCTATATGCATGAGGAGACAAAGTTTCCCACGGCTACTTTAAAAATAAAATAAAATAAAATAAAATAATTTACAAGCATATAGTAACTTGTAATTGTGTGTGCTGTGTCCAATCAATGATCATATCATTTCAAATAATATTTACAAAGAGTGATCGAATAAAAATATGAAAGAATCAGGTTGGAATCTCTTGAAGACCTTTGCACTTCTCTGCTTCTTGGTGCTTTTCTAGGCCTATTAGTGCTGCTTCATGTCCTATTTCAAAGTCTTTGTGCCTGCCATGCCATATTCTCTCATTCTCATTCTGTCCCAATGAAGCTTTCTCTTTAATCTTCTCTTAAGTCTTTGCTCTTCTGACAAGCCTCCTCAATTCTTTCACTTTTCAAACTAGTGCCCCAAACTGCTAGGATTGTGGCTGTTGCATAGATACGAACAGGATCAAGCATCATTGTCATCTACCTCTTGGGACCGATGAGGAATGCTATGCAAAATTTTTGCCAAGAAAAGAGCCAAGAGGAACGAATTCGCTGGCCTGAATATCCTGTGCACTCCAATCCTTCATTAGAACAAGTCCAAAGATATGATCTGTGGCCTTATTAATATCTACAGGTTTTCCCAATTTATTTCTAGGTCCAATGAGAGAAGTCATTTCCAACTCAAAGTCCAACTTTAATGAAGGACCAAAATAAGGGGTGGAGTTGCCAGTTGGATGACCCTGACCTCTTGGTCGAACAATAGCAGTTCCAGAAATAACAATGGAAGAAGCTCATACATGATAGGCAACAGGCAGGCAAAACCAATTTTCCAGAACGGGATTGTGTGGCCCATGAAATATGATCCCACAATTTTAGTATGATGAAGTGATGAAAAGAAGTCAGTATAGTCTCCAATGGTGCTACTGCAGTTTGTGACACGGCCTCAGCAATTGCCCCACTAATGAACCTCCTTTACGATGGATTCCCAATCTTGAATCTCAACTTTAGACCATTCCTGTTTGTCGTCTTCTTCTTCTTCATCACTACCAGGCCCTCATCTTCAATTTCAAAGGCATCATCATCACCTCCTTGCGACAATTGTGAAAACAACCTGGTTCTAAATCCAGCTTTAGGCATTGATATGAATTTCATGGATGAATTAGCCAGCGTAAACGTTTTGCCACTCTCTCTAGCAGTTGGAGGGTTTGGTGAAATTCCAAATCCAAATCCCGCCTGACCAATGCTTACAAATAAGCTAGTGGAATGAGGATTACCCTCATGAGCATTCCAGACAAACTTGATTCCAGAAGAACATATCACTACCTCTTTGTTACCAGATTCAATGCCTTGAAGCCTCCCTCTACCCATCGACCTTAGAGCTATTTTCTGTAAGTTACCAATCTGCAGAACCACTTCTCAACAGAAATTGAAAATTTGGAAGTTTAAAGCAAATGGGGACTCAAGAATATGCTAAATTGGGAGGTGGAGATAACCGGAACTGGGTAGTAACAAATGTTTCTAGAGAAGCATTTGATTACTAAGAACACATAGGCACTTTCTCATAACTCCCCCTCTGCCCAAAACCTGTCCTCCTCTTTGCCCAAAAACCCCTTGCTTGCTGCTTCTGATTTACACCCATTTTATAACAAATTTCAGTGTGAACTTCACTCCCCTTCTCAAATGCATCACTTATGCCGAGCCATTAGCAAGAATCACGTGACGTTGAGCTCTTACACCCCTCACATAGCCGCTCTCCTCTCTGGCTTCCTTTCTTCCTCTGCTGAAACTCCTCCCAATCTCTTTTGTTCCTCCTCTTTCTCTGATCTGACAAAGGCACAAGTTACAAAGGATTTTTGATCTGATCCTCTTCCAAAAAGCATGCGTGAGGAGAGCTCTAATCTCAGCTTCTTCCCTTTCCTATCCTTCCAATCACTTCTGATTAGAACCCTCTTTTTATCATCAATCTCCGAGTGATTTGCACATGCTTCCCTCACCCTTCAACCTTGCCAAACCATTGGAACCGATCCATCCCTCACCCCATTGCTCTCTCTCTCTCCCCTATAGGTTTTTTCCTTTTTTCATTTTATGAACTGAGCAAATTGGCCTCGGTTTCATTCTTGTGGGTTTTCTTCTTTTTTCTGTTTTTGTTTAAAGTTTTTTTATATTTTTATTTATTTATTATTTTTTATTATTCTGATTCTTATTATATTGGGCCATTGGGTTTACTTTGGGATTTTGTTATTTTTGCTTTTTCTTTTAAATTTTTCTTCTTTTTTCATTTCTATTTTGTTTTATTTTATTATTATTTTCTCTACTTTTTTCTTTTTCCTATTTTTATTATTTTATTATCTTTTCCTTCTTCTTTATCCTGTTTTCTCTTGTTCTTCTTATTCTCTTCTTTTTCTTTTTCTTTTCTCCTTTCTTTATCTTATTTTTATTAATTTTCTTTTTATAATCTTTTTTTTTAATTTTTATTTTTCAGTATTTATTATTTATTTATTATATTTTTTTTAATTAGAGTTTAAAAATTAATATGACTCAAAGTTGATTAATGACTCTTTTTTTTTTTATATTTTCTTTAATTAACTTCAAATAATACCAAAATTGCCTTAATTTTACTTCAATTTTTGTTATTATCTTTTCAGTTTATATTATTTAGTTCAGACAAAATACTTTGTTCATAACCACAAACTTAATTGCCCTCTGTGCTTAGACTCTCCCAAGCTTGACAACCCACAGCGCACCTTTCTCCCTCAGAGCCCGCTGCACACATGAGAAGCTAGTCATGAGATGCCATCTAGGTGTGTTCATTGGCTTGTTAAGTCCTAACGGCCCACCCTAATCCAGCCTAATCGGGTAAGGTCGGGTTGGGCCGAGCCAAAAATATACATGGGCAAAACTTCAAACAAAACTATATCAGGTCGAGTCGGGTTACAAACGAAAACATGTTCTGTTCAATCTGCCTTAATAGTTTTTTTTTTTTAGTTATCAATATCTTGTCACCTTATATATATATTTTTTATTTTTATTTCATTTGATTCTCTCTACATGCTGCAACTTTTATTACCTACCTAAACCTTTCTTACTTTTTAATTGTTTTCATTTTTATGTATGCTTACTAACATTTGTTTTTGTTAGATAATGAAAATACACATGTTTACTTAAGGCTAATGTTGTTAGTATAGCTTATATTTTATTTGATAATACTAAGCTATTTTTTGTTATTGATAAAAATATAAGGGTTCTAAAAGCTCCTTTTTTTTGAAGTATATGTCTATGAGTATGAAAAAAGATATTTTTATATTATAAGTATCAGGTCATAAAGGAAAAAAAAAAAAAGACTTGGGCGGCCCTAACCTGCTCTAATTCAACATAAAACCGGGCTTGTTTGGGCTAGGCAGGGTCACGGGTATAAAAACAAGCCTGATGTCTTAATTGGGCTGGATATGGGGCATATTAGATGTTTGGTCCGTCCTTGCCCATGAACAGCCCTAATGCCATCTCAATTATTTTGCCCAACCTTTCCTTATTCCTCCTTATGTAAACCTTTCCATATTTGGGCCTATCACTCGAGGGTCCATCAGAATCTATGTATACTACCAATAAAGTGAGCCCTGGGTGGTTTTCCATATTCAATTTTTGTCCTGATAAATTCCAAAAAGGTTGATATTTGTTTGCAAGTTTGTTAAATTAATTAATATACAGTACTGGGTTATATATGTAATTAGAAAAATATTATTTTGGATAACTATTCTTAACTTTCTCTTTCCACTTTCCATAATTTTTTCCGACTCCTCTATGCATTTTCTCTCTTTATTTTCCTGTGTATTTTTTCTCATTCTGAACTTCAGTTCTTTCTTAACTACCATATTATTTATTTTTTTTAACCACCATAATATTAATTTGCAAATTGATTTGTTTGGGTAGGGAGGATTAATTTTTCATCATATTTTTTATTTCAATTATCTTGTTAATTGTGTTTTTTTTTTTTTATGGGAGGGGGGGGGGGGGGGGGAGGTACTCCTTCAGTGTGTTCATTATTCTTGCTCTCCTTTTTTGTTTACCAATTATGTTTTTTAGTTATCTGTTACAAATTCATATGGAAAGAACAACGTAATATAAAGAATAAGGTTTCACTGTATATGGAAATCATTTATTAAGATATTTAAAGAGAGGAAGGCAACTACTGATAATAGTTTTCATTAATGAGGTGAGAATTTAGTGAAGTAAGAAGACTACCATTCATTGTGTAACCTTGGAACAATTTATATTTTTTTAGATTTAAGATCCAATATGATAATTGGAAATCCTAAAACCCCTTTGAGTCTCTTTTATGAACCATAAGCACAACATTACCCACAACAACTAGTACTATGCCTCGGTTGAGGTGCAAGTCCTAATTTTGATTCTCTGCAATTTACAAACATCAAATAGTAGTACTATGTTCCAGGAAAAGGTGGTTCTAAGAAGCAATATTACGAAAACTGAACTGGTCAGTGTAACTTGAAAATCAATCAACTGGCCTGTGGTCTGGTATATGTTTTTTGTCTTATTTAATTACAAAACCTCACATGGTGGGATCCGAACCTGTGCTAGGTTGGAAGTGTTGTGTTATGTGAGATTAGGAGGTTAATAGTTAGTTAGAAGTTGTTAGGGAATAATAGCGAACTTGTTAGTTGGTTAGTATTGTTAGAAAGTCACAATAGTACCTATATAAATAGAGGAGAGTCCAAAACTTAATTGGTGTGAATGATTTGGACACTGATGTGTGTTTACTTTTACCATGTATCAATTGGTATTAGAGTGGTTTTGTTCTCATGGAATGGAAGAGTAGTTGTGGGTTAGCAAATGCAAGCAAAGGTGGTGGCCAATTTTGTATTCTAGCAACATCTATTTCTACCTCCTTCGTCTTGTGCTCACACTTGCTAACCCACAACTGTGGCCAATTTTGTATTCCAACCACATCTATTTTCACCACCTTTATCTTGTGCTTGCATTTGCTAACCCACAACTGTTTTTCCATTCTGTAGGAACTAAACTGCTCTAATATCAATTGATACATGGTGAAAGTAAACACAAACTAGTATTCAAATCATTCATGCTAATTACATCTGGACTATCATCTATTTATATACGTAATATTGTGACTTCGTAACAATACTAACCAACTAATAGACTCATTGTTATTCCCTAACAACTTCTAACTAACTACTAACCTCCTAGTCTCATGTAACATGTTGTCCTTGCCCGACCAAGATGCCATGATTGCTTTCCTATACTAGTGCAAACTATTATATATAAAAACATATGAATTGAAATAATACTTCTGTATAATATATTTTTATACTATTTAATTATTTATAAATATATTCTTAACATTTATTAATTTAATTTTTATGAAGAATTATGTGTACTATATGTAAAAAAATATATTTTAAATAAATTGATTCAATTGGGTCAACCACGATCTGATTGCCATGTGACTATTAAATCGTGAACCAATTCCTTTCTTGGTTCAACGACCAGTCTTATTTTTAAAATATTACTAATTAGTTTGGAGGTACAACACTAGTTAGGAATCCCAATCTATTAGATGGTGTGGAAACAGTGAAGAACTTCAAGCAATTGAAGTGAACAAGACAAGTAAATGCCAGACTTATTGCAAATTAACCCTAAAGAACTGAAAACTACAGCTATGAACTCAATGAGGTAGGGAAGATTCCTTATTGTCTATGTAAACAACTCTTAGAGGCTCCAGTGATGGATGTTAGAGACTTATGAGTGGGGGGCAACTGTGAGCAAAGTGATAGAAGTTTGAGTATATAATTGGGTATCCCTCTAATGGATTTACAAGATTTTCAATATTTAACAATCTTCCTTCATATCTGACATTTATTTGCTACTTCAATATTCTTAGGATGCATTAGAGCCATATATGAGCAAGAGGACAATTGAGATGCACTGGGGAGAACATCATCGGAATTTTGTCGAAGGCTTGAACAAACAGCTGGCGAAGGATGACATGCTATATGGCTACACCATGGATGAACTAGTCAAAGAAACATACAACAATGGGAATCCCTTACCTGAATTCAACAATGCAGCTGAGGTACTTATTACATTAGTAGCTTGGCTTCGATTACTTCAGTTATTTGATACTTTGAAGCTGCTTGCTTATGTGTATATAACTAATGCAAGCACACTTTGTGCTTCTGACTTTACAATAAGAAGGATAATTCACACCACATAATTTTCGTTTGTTGCTTTATTATGTTGGAGTTGGAGGTTGGCTTTATGCTTTTATCAAATAAATTTTCTCTATAGAAAATGTTGTCACTGGGGACCAAATTAATATTTCAGAGAATTTTTTTTGAAATGAAGCTAATTGCCATGTCATATAACAGGTAGATGTTAGAAAAATCTTATTCTTATCTGTAACTATGTTCTGAATAAAGGTTATATGTGTCTTTGACTGTATATACATACCTATTGAAATATGGAGCTTTTGTTCTTTCAATTGTAGGATTATATTTCCACTGTATCTTTTTTCCTTTTTTTTTTTTGGGCGGGGGGTGCATGATGGAGTAGAGGTTTGAATCAAAGCCCTCTTGTTAACTATTCCCACCCCTCACCACTAGATCACACATAGTGGCTTCCTTTCCACTGCATCTTTATGGTCATATAGCTCCTCATTATAACTAGGATATGAATGACTAGCATATACCAGAACATTTAGGTGGATGTAAATTAAGACAGAACAATATAGAAAAAAAAAAAATGAAGATGACTATAACTGATTAGGAATGAAATGGCTTCACTTCTGCAAAGGATGAGGGAGAGTATCCTGTTGTCTCAATATGTACGACTTAGATTTGCAAATGCTGCAGCATGGAAGTGAGGGAATTCAAGTAGGATGAAAAAAGATTGAAAATGACATTGGTTAATTACTCAAGTAGTACGAGAAAATATGGCTGTAAACATCCGTATTCTTTGCTAATTTACTTGGATCTATGGTATAGATATTATGTATACATGGATGCAGCCTGGGGATGAGTGCAGGGCCTTGCCTGTTAGTTCCTTAGAGAATCTCTATCCTCTATAAGAGTTGTCACCCAAAAAATCTGCATCATAGCTATATGTCAATGTTGTCAGGCTGTGAAGGTGTTTAGTTTACAAGTGCAATAAGTTGATTTTGCTTAAATCTTCCAGAACAAAATGGCTGCACATGAGACATCCTCCCATTCCACAAAATACCCTCTCACCCCTACACTACCTCTCAAAAAAAGAAAAAAAAAAAAATCCTGTCCTGAGCTTATTGAAATTTTATTCAATGTATATTAGCCAAATTTTATCAGAATTGCCGTAGAACTGTTTAAGTTTATATCTCTAGAGTAGTTATCTCCCTTTTGGTCTTGTCTTAAGATTCACTTCAATTATGATGCTATTAAGTACTTGTAATAGAGAATTGTTTCCCCCTTACACCCACAAAATGAATTTGTTTTAGCTCCATTTTCTGATACATCTGTTAGCATATCCTGTCTGTTCATCTCATTGACAATAAGGAAAGGAAACCAATTTGACTTTCCTCAATATATGGCAATAAAGTTACAACTAAGACTGTTATTGTACCTTAACAATTTTTAATCTAGGATTAGTGTCATTAAACTTACTTATGGCCCTTCCTGTGCAGGTTTGGAATCATGACTTCTTTTGGGAATCTATGCAACCAGGAGGGGGTGAGATGCCCAAACTAGGTCTCCTTCAGCAGATTGAAAAGGATTTCGGTTCATTTACAAATTTTAGAGAGAAGTTTATTGAAGCGGCTCTCACATTGTTTGGCTCTGGCTGGGTTTGGCTAGTTTGTAAGTCCATTCCTAATTGATTGTGTCTCCTAACAAAGTTTATGTGAATTTTATTCTAAATTCACAAATCTTTCTTAATATGTCACTAAATTCTTACATATACACACACACACCCACATATATATATATATATATATATATATATGGACATTGCTAACCTCACAACTAGTGTAGAGTTAACATTTATAGTAAGACATGTTCGGGAGGACTATGTTTAGAAAATAGGAAGAAAAGGAAGGGGCCAATCACGATATATATATATATATATGATTGAAAGATTCAACGATGATGTGTATAATATTGACTCTGAACCTTTATTTATTATAATACTATAACCACAGAGATACTTTTACTTTGGATGTACTACAGGTAACTATTTCTTTAGCTTATAAGACTTTACTAATTTCTTAATATCTCTTTACAGGGTAACTATTTTCTTAACCTACATTTTCCTCAAGGTCCTATTTGGCATACAAGAGCTTTAATTTCTCAAGTGCCTGAAAGCCTATTTACAAGATGTTTGGATATAATAATTATGAGAAGTTTAAATTTTATGTGTTGTATATGTCCTAAACAATATAGGGATGATTACTTTTCCGTATATGTCAAGCTCTATGAAACACGGAAAACTTGAAGAAAAGGAGTTGTGTCCAGGTTTGACACATCTAGAACACTTATATCGAAGACACGTGATACTTTAAATTATATGTGGACATTTTAGATTCTGTCGTGTCCCGTGACAATATCATGTCCTATATTCATGTCAGTTTCCATGTTTCCTCAAGCTTAAATGTCTTATAATAGATTTCCAAAGTCCTGGAAAATTAAGATATATGTACCAAATGCCACCTTAGTTATTAGCATCTCTTAAATCTCATAACCAAGAAGCAAATTGAGCCAAAAATTATAGCATCCTAAATGCACCCCTATTGTCGAGTATTTTGCTTTTAATGATGCTAGTGAATTTGCTTATCTTCATGATTGTTTTAGTGAAGAGAGAAGAGAGACGACTGGCAATACTAAAAACATCAAATGCCATTTGCCCAGTTGTGTGGGATGACATAGTAAGTCAATTTCCACTTCCCTCCATTTATTTGTTTGAGTAAAATGATATTAGCAATAGAGTTGATAATCTTTTCTCGTGCAGCCCATAATCAATTTGGATTTGTGGGAGGTATGCTCATCTCTCTCTCTCTCTCTCTCTCTCTCTCTCTCTTATTTTGGAATTCATAGCTCTCACTAGCTGACTTTGCTTCCTTTTCTGCAGCATGCATATTATCTAGATTACAAGGTACATAACTATCATTCATACCTTGTATGGGAGCTGTTCGTGGGCTAGGCCAGTCCATGGGTATACTTGGCCCAGCATAATAGGTCTAGAATTCCAGTCCATCAAATTAGGCCTACACATTTATGGTCAAGTTTAACAAAATCCATGATTTTTTTTTTTACCTCTTTAAACTTTGCATTATATTCATTATTTATTTTCATTCTCTATATTCTCTTTTGTCATGTGTCATTTTTCAATTATCACTTTATAAATTCTATCTTTTTCAAATAGATCAAACATGATGAAAATAAGTATTTGGACAAAAATTCACTTAATTATAAAAGTGTAACTAAATTGACCATAAATTCATATTTGTCATTTTTTAGATGAAAGATGTTATTTACTTGTAATGTATGTTAAATTCACTTAAGCTTTTTTAATCACATTTGAGCAAATTTTTATTTTATATATAAATAAATGTGGCCAAGCTTAGGCTTTACTCATAGGCTTGGGCCTTTAATGATGGGTCTAAATTGGGCTTTGGCCTCAGCCCCACATGACTCACGAATAAGTATACTTGTGCCTTGCTTTCCTTGAAGATATTTTCTTACCAATCCTTGTGTGATTTGTTGTGCAGAATGACAGAGCAAAGTATGTAAATGTATTTATGGACCACCTTGTCTCTTGGGACGCAGCAATGGGGCGCATGGCGCGAGCAGAGGCTTTTGTAAACTTGGGAGAACCTAAAATTCCCATTGCATGAAATACTTTAAGTGGCAGTTAATTTGAGCTTGTGAGGAAGAGTTTGTTAGAAATGATTGGCTTCTTAGGGGTTGAATAGGTTTTGGTCATTATTTCAATAGAAACATACTTGTAGAGTTCTAGTACCCTGTATGCTTCTTGTCGGTTGTCCAGTTTTGCTATATTAGTGTAGTATTGCAGACAACTCAGCGTTTGGGGAGATTCTTTGAGCACAGAGGCAGGATGCAAGCAGTTCAAACCCTAACAGGTGACAAGAGACTTGGAGAGGAAGGATTTTGTAATTGCAATACATTGGATAGTATTTTACCTCTAAATTTACAATTTGGATTCTCTGCGGTTATTTGATAACTGTATAGCATGTAGTTAGAGAGATTTTTTTTTTGGGGGGGGGGGGGGGGGTGTTTGTGTTTCATATACGCTCTCATTCTTTTGTATTACTTTCTCTGGCTGCATAACTTTACAATTACTGAGGATTCAATTTGCTAAATTTATGCCTCTGTTCAGTTTGTTGTTTTTTCAAACTATCATCTGACTAGGGTGTATTTCTATTGGCCAAAAGATATAGAGAGAATGAAAATAGACTAGGTTGTTCTTCTTATCAAAAGCATAGTTAATACTTGTTAATGTAGAAATAGATTTACTGCCTTTTTAAAGTATTTATATGAGCCTTTTTTTTTTTTTTTGGTGGGGGGGGGGGAATTCTCTCCTATAGAAACATGAAAGGGGGAAAAAGTAGAAAATATGAGATCAATATATTTTTGCATGTCTTCCTTAAATTCTACCAAAAAAAAAAGAGAATGTATTATAGTGTGATCTAAAATCAATTTTTTCTTTTGTCATTTAAAATGTGGCATTCAATATTTTTGTACTTTGTGTAGTTTTTATTTCACAACCTTAGTATTTTACATTTAAATTTTAATAAAAATAAAAAATAATTATATGAATGTCCAAACATTGAATAATTGCTTTTTAAGAAATATTTTCAAAATGTTATGAATCTATTATTGGGATTAAGTAAATAATTTTACTTTTGAAATATTAGCTTAATCTTAATATTAATTTTAGAAGACAGAAATTGTTTGAGGCATTAGTAAAATATTATTTAAATAATTAATGTGTTTATTATTTTAATATATAAGTGATTATTTTTATAAAAATAAAAATTAAAAATATTATAAGATTATTAAGTGAAAACGATGCAAATTGAATAACGTATTTTAAATCATAGTAACAAACTCATTTTGTACAAAGTCATGAGGTAATCTGTAATTCAAATAAAAAAAAAAAGAAGCAATTTATGGTGAACAAAGACTCTCCTTTTTAGTGAGTTTTGCTAAAATTATATAATTTTTTTTATTTAAAAAATATATATACATTTTTTATGAAATAAAAGTTATTTTACACTTTAATTTAATTTTAAATTTTTAGATCAAATTTTTAAAATTTTTAATTAAAATACTTTCTATTAAAAAAAAATAAATTGTGGGTATTTTGATAACTTTTATTTTAAAAGAGATATTTATATATTTTTTAAATAAAAAAAATATAATTTTAACAATTATTTTTAAAAAAATTCTATAATTTATTTTAATATAAATGCAGGAATCTTAATATATTTGAGTTTAAATTCTATTCGGCCCCTTTATGACTTTTCGGACCAATTGCTAAGAAGCACTCCATCATTAGACATGTAAGTGATGCCATATAAATTTACTATATTCATTTAGATAAATTTTTAAAAGTAGTTGATATTTGAATTTTCTGTTTTTTTTTATGTGAAACATTTAAGTAATTTGAAATTATTATTTTACAACTTAATTGCACTTTTATCTGTTGCGTTTATAAAAATTTTAAGGAAAATATACTTTTTGATTCATGGATACTTCAATTATTTAATGCTTAAATTTAAAAATATTTGATTTAATCTTTAAAAAAATAGGAATTTAGACCCTCTCCTACTCAATGTGAGCAACATGCTATGTTGCAAGAGAATTATGGAGGGAACAAAGTGAGTAGGTCAAAAGAAAAGAAGTGAATTTTATATACAATTTCACTCATTTATATTACTCTCTTTTTATCTCTTTTCAACAAAATAACATATTGAGTAAGAAGCCATTCAAATTAAAAAGAGAAAAATAAAAAATAAAAAAAGAAGGTAAACAAAGTTAATTTAATTGCAGTTCATCATTTCAAATTAATTTATGGGCACTTTATCTTTTTTTCTTTATAAGAAAAAATTATAACAATAATAACTTATGGAAAATGATGTATTTCTTAATTCTTATCTTGCTCTTAATATATTATAACACTTGAATTTTCAGCTGTAAAACCAATAGGAGAATTCAAGAGAGTCAATTTTAGAAGATTATAATAAAACTTAAATGCGACTGTAGTATAAAAGGTGTGATATTTTTATTCTCATCATTATGGCGTGCTTGAATATGCTTTTGAAAGAAAATAGTCAGGGTGAAAACAATTTTTTTTTTTAATTTACTTCACATTTTCGAATAATATAATTTAAAATATAGAATTTTGAAAACAGAAAAAAAAAATGATTTGAAAGTTAAATCTTGTTTTAAAAAAAATTCAAATTTAAAATCAAAACAATTTAAAAGGTTATTCATTTTTATCTGAATTTAATGCAAGTTTTCCAAATAATTAAAATTTATCGAGCATAAATTTTAAAATAATAAAATTTAAATATAGTTTCAAGATAGGAAAAAAGTTTGATAGCATATATTATCTAATTAATTTTATATTTACCCTTGTAAAAAAAACTCGATTATAAAAAATGTGAATCAAATTAATTTTATGTTTTCTGATCTAAGACTTGTTTCCAAAGAAGTTTTTTCTTTTTTAGTTTCAACCATGTTTTCAAAACAAAATTTTTTGAGTAGGCGTTGTTATTTTTATTTTCAAGAATTTTTTTAAAAATAAGAGAAATTTTTTTAAAACAAAATTTTAAGCATCTTTTGCCAAACTCTTTTTTCGGTTTTGAAAACAAATTTTTTAAGTAGTTTTTTTAAAATTTTTGTCTTCAAAAATTATTTTTGAAAATAATTTTACAAAATTGTGTTTACGAACATAAAAGCAAGATTACAATTGACCATGCCTTTGTCTCTTAATCTTAAACATAACTAATTTAATCATTGAAATTTTTATATTATTAATTTTCAAACATGTAGTGATCAAGCAAGAGTGATGAATATTAAGTCAAAAATTGAATAATATATTTGTAAAATTTAGAGACGACATAATTAAAACCTATCAGGTAAAAGATCTCTTTCTAGGACAAGCTACATTTTCTCACAGTTTTATTTTTATCCTTCTATTATCAACTATTACATTATTTTTATTTTAGAAAAATTATAATTCAAAATTTTAAATTAAACATATATATATTTTAAAATTTTAAAATTTGAAATTATTTGAAATTTTTTTAATATTAAAAATTTAAATTTTATAAAACATGATAGTTTAGATTCTCATATTAAAATTTTTAATTCTAAAATTATTTAAAATAAATTTAAAATTTAAAATTCTTTAATATATTATTTTCAACTTGAGTAGTCAATTGTAATTTTTTTTATGTGATTCTTTACAAAAACCATATAATATTATTTTATGTTGTTCTTTGGTTATAGTATATTTATGTTGTTCTTTGCAGAAACTATACAATATTACTCTTTCCAACTTTACGGTAATGGATGGGTTTGAAGCTGCGTAGTTTCCTTCTTAGGTCTGAGAAGAGAAGGAATTTCCCCTTTCGTCTCTCATTTTCTGCGAAAATTTGCCGGGTCACTAATGGATGGTTTCAAGGCCGAAGATCTATCAACTATCGGTGGAATCGCCACTGTTTCGATTCTGCATTCCTTCATTCCCACCCACTGGCTTCCTTTCTCCATTGTGGGTCGCGCCCAGAAATGGACTCTCTCTCGAACTCTACTCGTCAGTACGTCTCTCACTTCCTGATCTCACACATGCTTAAATTTAATTTTTAGATCTCAGTTTCATGAGAAGTTATAGTCCCAGCTTTCTGGGTGCCCAGAAAATCGTGGGAAATTGGGCTCATAATAGGAAGTTGCATCGCATACATTTGAACTTCCGTGAGGTTACTTCGAATTATTTGAGTTATGTTTCTGATGCTGTCCATGTGAATCAGCTTATTCTCATTCTTTACAAGTTTTGTAATGCTGATGTATATGCTAATAGTCATGAGGATTTCGGAAATACGATTTTCTTCGACTTTTTCAAGCATTGTTCAGTAAATTGATACGGGATTGACCAAAAGCAACATCGATGAGCAAACGTCCTTATTAAGTGACTTGACTTCTGTAATCATATTTCAAATCTGGCGATGGGATTCTGATAAACTTCCATATCTTTTTTTTTTCTTTTTTAAATTTTGGTCTGTGACATAATTGAGTGCCCTTTGGTTGTTATAATTCGACAAATATTTTACCTCTAATGTTCCATGGCTGATGGCCAACGATTGTAGAACCTAACAAACTGAATCTAATTTGTGTCTACCAATTTGGACGACCTAGCCAGGGAAAATAACTATACTACCATACAAGTGTTTCTGTTCAAATGGATTTGCACAAGGTTGTTGTGTTTGTTAAGTCCTTATATCCAAAATTGGGGAAGTGTGTGTTATAAGCCAGAATTTATTTCTAAGTTGCTTTGTTTAGACTTTCAGTGCCATATTCCATGCTCTGTATAGGTGGGATATGGATAATGAAGGTCCTGATGTATGATTGTATTAGGATATTGGTCAAAGAGGCCATGGTAGAGATATAATTATGTGGTTCAAATTTACTGGGGTTCTGCTATTAAATGTATTTTACTCTTGTAAGTTTGTTCTGTAGTTTCTTCTTTATCTTATATGGTTGCTAAACTGCTGTATTTTTATCACTTTGTCATGTTTCTTATTATCTAAAAATGAAACAGTCCTGTACTGGCAGTATAATTGTCACTATAGTCAGGGGCATCAGTGGCAAAATGTAGAAGACTGATGTTTGATGCAAATATTTTTGCAGTTAAACCATCTAGGGATATAAATTGCAAAGGCAATTAGTCACATCTATAGTTTTATAATATAATATATCCACCATAGCACAATATAATATTTTATTTTTTCTGTTGACTGTGGGTTGTGTTTGACTTTGGACAATTTCTGTTAAATGATTTAAAAAGTTAACCTTATCCTTGGCATAGAGTTAATCTGAATGTTAGACAGGAAAATGGTCTTTCAAGCTCCAAACTCATCTGATATTTGAAGATAACATGATATTGTGTGAATTTGTAGCTTCTCTTGTAGAAAGGAAAAACTTTATATTTAAGCTTCTATTTTTTTTTCTTGTTAAAGCCAATATTATGGAGAAAAATGCCCATACTGAAATGCCTTAAAAATAGATTGCATCAACTGAGTGTTGTCAAGGGAGACTTGAGAGAACAAAGCCTTAAACCCTTTAGTTTAAGGATATTCTTGTTTCTTGCTCTATCAACTCAATAAAGGAAATTAGGTTTTTAAAATGTCATCTGACAAATACAAACACTATTTTTAAAGATTATTCAAGGATTGCCTTTTGAGATCCTTACTTTGTCATTTTATTCTGCAGCTGCACTTGGAGCAATTTTGCATGTAATATCCACTTCACTTCTTGGAATAACAGCAATCACCATGGCAAACACTATTGCTGGTGAAGAAACAGTGCATAAACTAGCTTCGCTTTTGCTCATATTTCTTGGTGGTAGTTATGTTCTGTTGTTTTTGTCTGGAAAGGGCGGCCATAGTCATTCTCACAACCAACCCATGGAGAAAATGGCTGTTGCTGGACTTATTCTTGTTCCTGCATTATCTCCTTGTGCAACAACACTTCCAGTATTTCTAGCTGTTGGAAATTCATCTTCCATGATGGTGCTTGCGATCATAGTGCTGCTATTCAGGTATTAATCAATTGCATTAAACATGTAGAGGTTTCCTTATTTTATGCCTCATTTAGATTTTGCTTCTGCTTTTTATGTGTGTATGAAGGACCTGTGTGTGTGCTGTCAATATGTGTGATTATTTAATGTTTTAATTTGAACATGTGTCTGTGATTAAGTGATAATTTATGATATTGGCCCTAACATTGAATTAAGCAAACGCTATTAAGCTGCTTTCCATTTCATTAAAATGTGTGTTTTGACGTCCAAGAAAGGAATATAAGATGAAACTAATCAAATATCCTTTATTGCTTTAACATTTGCCTATCATATTAAGGAAAGCTTCAAATTTTCATTTATAGTAGCTGTAAAATTTAAGAAGCAAGTCTGGCTGGAGTAGTGGACAGAGATGACTAACTTTCTGACTAGATACCTTAGTTGACATTGAAAGTACAGGTTAATTTATGTATTATTAAACTTAAGAATCATGTTTCGAGTCTTGTTTTTTTCAATGCTGTTCTGTAGACTGGAAACGCATAATCTTTGAAGTCCATAGAACAGCTTGTGCTAAATTGTAAAAATGTCTATTAAGGGTGTGAAAGTTTTCATGTCTGGACATATTTTACTGCTATCAAGCTTCACCCGTGGTAATATTGCTTTTACAGCACTATATCTGTGATGACATCGCTTGTAGCATTATCATTCTACGGGGCCAGTCAGCTGAAGTTTCACTGGGTGGAGCGGTATGACAAACTTCTTGTTGGTTCAGTGCTGTGTCTGGTAGGAGTTCTGACCCTAATTTTCCACGATCATGATCATGATGGAGAAGTAAGCTCTGTCGGGGGGCACTCGCATAGGAAAATCATTTCCTTATGAGAATCATGTATGTCCTGTAATTGTGAAGCTTCTGGGCATTGTCACAGTATTGTTGCTACTCGCCATACAGAGAATTGATCGACTTGGCCTAGTTAAGACTGGGTCTACACTTGAGTTTACAACTCTAAAGGTGTAATTGATGAATGAATTGCTTTTCTTTTTTGGGGTATATTACAGTTTACCCACATGTGGTTTTGTCTGAAATTAATTTTCCCCATTTGATTTAAAGTTTGTCATTCAACCCAGTTGTGGATTGTTTATTTTCCACTTGGCCGCCCTGTGTTGAAAGTATGTTTCACTAATATTTTAAACAATTTCATGGTCTTTTGAAGTCATTGTTGAGATTAAGGTGATATTTAAAAGCTAAATTTGTCACCTTAATCCCATTAATGGACTCAAATTACTATGAAGCTATACAAGATATTAATGAGATGTACTTTTAATAATGAAATTGTTCATCATTTTAATGCTCACATGATTAGTTTTGTTAAAATCTGGATGGAAAATACTACAGGGTAGTTGAGTGATTACATAACTAACCACAAGCAGGTGGAGTGACGCACCTTAAACCAGGGCAAACTAATTTCAAACTCAATCACATCTGTAATTTACCCCTTTTTTTCTTGTTTAAATAGTAGTAGTTCATATGGTTGCTGACCTCACTGTAAATTGACAGATCTCTATTATATGCTATTTTTCCCCCCCTTTATATTAGCAAGGAAGGAAAACTCAAATTTGTATCCCTACTGTCAACTAGCATTCAAATGCAAGAAGTGTGTCCTTTTTTGAATATCAATATGACTTGCATTATTTGCATTTTCTCATGGATGAGATGACACTTGAGAGCAACGGAGGCCATCATACTTTATAGGCTTCAAACAAAAAATCCTCCCTCTCTGATAGCCAATAACTAGGACTCCATCCCAAAAGTTGAGGGAAAAACTTAAAAAGTTGTATAAATGTTTGAAGGAGCCAAGCATACGGTGTTGAAATATAAAAAATTTTCATGTGTTATGATTTTATTAAAAAACTTAATAGTAAACATCTAAATAATGTACCTAAAATTTTGTATAAGACTCGTTAAGATTCCATTATGAGGGGTTACTATGTTGAAATAAGAGATGACAGGAGGATCATGGGAAGCAAAAAGAGAAATTCTCACGCTTTCACTGAACAGTGACCGACGGGAAATCACAATTCAAGTAGTATATGCATGGCTTTGCAACAATCATATGCAATCTTTTCAAATGGAGGCAACATTTAGCGTCGAAGATGTGATCTACTCAATGCAACTATACAATTTACAAAAGTGGAAAGCCTCACTGTAGTGAGGTGGAAAGAGTCTGATGGCATTGAACTATTTACGATTACAGGTGCCAAAACGAGTTGATTCATATGGCAGCAGTCACTTATGCTATGCAGGTTTCAATTTCTTTAATGTCAAGAGCTTGTGGTCGTGCTATGGAGTATCTATATATTGCTACAATCTCCAGTTGATAAACTATTTTTATGTTGATGACTTCCTCTATTGCTGGTCCATGAACAGGGTTCTCGTCTTTGTTCTTCTTACATTTTTGGGTGGTATGTGATGGGATTTATTTGTAGGAAAATGTCTTGATTTATGGGAACCACAAATTTGTGCAAAGAAGATTGGAGGATTTGTTTTTATTTTTGAGTGGTATTTTTTTTTTCAATTTTTTTCGTACGTACATTTTTGGAGAAGAGGAGATGACGTTTTTTTTTTGCCAACAAGCTGAAGTGGCATAGGTGGGGTCATTTTAGGTGATATGGATACCACATGGGTGTTTTTTTAATTGCCATGTCGGTATTTTTTATTATTTTTTTAAGAGAAATGTTTGCGCATATTATGTGTATGTATATTCAATAATCAAAACTTATTTAATAAATTTGGATCACCTAAAATATTTTAAGTGAAATAAAATTAAATAAAATAGAACCCACCTGACACACAACCTTTTCCTCTCTCTCTCTCTCTCTTCTCACCTTATCCCTGGAATGTTCCAAACCCCTTACTCAGGGGTTCCAAATCCCTTACTCAATACATGTTTACCTATTACTTTGTACATGTAGGAAGCAGATTTTACCCATTAGGTCTATGTGCACTTGGTGTATTTAAAATTTTTTCTTAATTTAGACGGAGTTAAACACCATAAAGATATTGAAAATTGGGTGTGAGCGCAGCCCGATGATCCGAATGAACCTGAACAAAATAATGTGATTCGCGTAGATGCGTATGGAGAAATTTTGGGGAAAATGGATCTGCTCTGGTACACCACCAAGAAGCCGCCTGATTTTTCTTTTATACTTTCTTTCCTCAATACAGGCATTCAAGGTCTCAAGAATAGCATTCTGTATATTGAGGGTGGTTGATTTTCAACATTGTTCTTCGATAATAAGGAAAACTACAGAGAAACCCATTGTCCCAGAAATTAAAAACAAAAAAAGGAAGAAAGAAGCGTTGAAAGTATAGGGAGCATAGATATACACAATAAGTGAATCGATTAAGAGGTTTTCTCCTCAAGAAGGAGCCACTTGCGGATGTTGCTGCTAGAGGATTGTGAATTTGTAACGCAGACAAAGCAAGCACCTTTTTAAATCTTTTGAGAACAAGAAACAGAGGAAAAGACAAGCGAGAGCATGTGTGTGTGTGTGTGTGTGTGTGTGTGTGTGTGTGTGAGGAGAGAGAGAAAGAGAGAGAGAGAGAGAGAGAGTGAGAGCAAATAAGGCAAACAAATTGCCAAATTCTTGCCTTCTCCATAGCTCTTTTTCGCCTTCAACCCAATCGGTGTGTTTAGATTCTTTATTATTATAAATTGATTGCATATAAAGTAGTTGGAAGAAAAGAAAAAAAGAGAAGAAGTAGATTTTATGTATAGTTTAATTGTATAACTACAGAAAATCTAATTTGTCTTTTTTATGGATCTAATTGCGATCCATTTGAACCTAACTTTTTTGGATTAACAAATTATATAGTCAATTTTGAATAATGATTTTCTCACTTGAACTTTAGTTGAACAAGTTAATGATCCAATTTTATTCCACCGAACTTGCTCACTGCTCATCCCTGTTGAAAATTTTTGTAAATCATGTAGGATAAAATTGACCCAAAAGAAAAGATAAAATTAAAATTTATTCCAAAATTAAGAGATTAAAAAAAACACTTTTACCTTTTTTTTTTTTTTGATCCATTATGGTTTTTGCTAGATTTTAGCCTTTGCATATGTTGAATTAGGATCCTTTACAAATGGTACAAACTATTGCAAGGGGGTGCTGTAACACATTTTCTCCATTTTTTTAAGAACTAAAAAATGTAATTAGAAAGATAAAAATTATAATTATGAGGACAAAAATTTATCATAAGAAAAAAATATTTTAAAAATTTTAATTGTAAATTTTAGCTGAACAGTACAATTAAAAAAAATTAGTCCATTAAAAAAAACACTTCCATAATATTATAACACCCTTGCAATTGCGCTACTGTAGAGGATCATAAAGCACATATGTTATTTAGTAGTAACCCAACCCTTGCCCCTTGTTGTAAGAGTTTTATTATTATTATTACAGTGCAACTTTATCTCATTCACTGTTTTGGTTATAAGAAAAAATAAATTATATAATTTTTTTTTGAATTTTGTTAAAATTACACAAACTATTCTTTTATTTTTAAAATATATGTATACCTATTTTGAAATAAAAAGTTATTTAAAACTTTAGTCCACTTTTAAATTTTTTGACTAAAATACCTTTTTAAAAAAAATTTTGGGTTTAAAAAATATGTATTTAGGTTTAATAGAAGATATGTTGGTCAAAAAATTTAATATTAAACTAAAGTATAAGGAAACTTTTTGTTTTAAGGGATATCTGCATATATTTTGAAAATAGAGAATAAATTTGTGTAATTTTGACAAAACTTAAGAGAAATTTGTATAATTTATCCTATAAAAAATAGAGGAGAAGGGATAGGAAGTGAAATTGTTATCTTGACATTTATTTGATTTGGATTTAAATAAACAATTTTTTCTTCATTTCTTAATTATTCTTCTAATTTTAAACATATTTAAAAAAAATATTAAATTTAAATCTAAATTTAAAAAAAAGGTCAAAATAAAACCATTCTCTTTTTTCCATCCAAACATGCCCAAATTGAATTGAGGTGCATAGATGTTAACATGTTTGCCTATAAAGAAGCGGTTTAAGTAATAAATCACACTCGAGTCTAGCAATTAAGGGACCTCTAAAATGTCAAGAATACGAACCTACTGAAAAGCGCTTGTGAGAAGAGGCAACTATAAATCCTAAATGAAATTAGTTCCCACCCAAAAAAATGTAAGAATACTCATGCAAAATAAAAGCTAAAATTCATAAAACTCCTTAAAATTTAAATCATATACAGATAATCTCGTTGAACTTTAAAATTTGACAATAAGCTATTTAAAATTTTAAATTTATACAAATAACTTAACTGTTAGCAAATCCATTAATCTATTAACAAAAAAAATAATATATTAGATTATATGAGTATATTTAAACTTTATTTTTTATGTATATAATTCTTTTGTACAATGGGCCTGATCGGTGGGTGGGCTTAAATCCCTCTATGGACCATACCCAGGATTGTTTCTAGAGGGACTTAACAAGAGGTGTTGTCCAAAGAATAAAAATAGAGAATAGGTATAAGAAAATTTACGGAGGAGGTATTAAATTAAAAATACTTATATTAAATAATTTAAGAATCTAAATATTAAAAATTTAAATTTTTTTAAAAATTATAATTTAATGTTTCAAATTAAAATTTTTAGTTTTTAAATTTTTTAAAATTTAAAAAATTTTCGAAGTAAATATTTTTAAGTTCTTCATCGACAATTTTTCCAACGGGGTACTCTTGAGGAAACGCCCTCCCGCCACTATAAGATTGCCCGATATTTATTCTTCATTTTCCCGCCATCAAAAGCTGAGAAGCCTTCTTATTTGTCGAAAACCTATATTATGCTTTTCAATTTCATCTTTGTTTGATTATCCCTTTCTGAAATTTCCAAGATTTCCAGCAAACTCAAGCCCTAAACTCTTTATTTCGATTATTCCGTACTAGGGACTCTGAAGCAAATTGACCAACAATTATGCCTCTAAAACCCTGACCTCATTACGAGTTTTCTTATATCCTTTGAAAAACATGACGGAGTTAAGCTGGAGGCACCAAGCGATAATTCAAGCTTTATTGTCACGCGGGCCGCTTAAGGAGAAGGACTTTCACTCTATGTTCAACGGCCTTACCGGGAAAAACCCAGGTTCTGTAAATATGATTTCCTTTTCCTCTGTAACTCTCAGAACCTTGATTATCTGTGTCCAAATGTTTATTTTCTGGACCTGGTATGTGGCATAAGTAAGTTAATTCTACTTATGTTGTCCATTCTCGAAAGGGGAGTCTAGAATTTCAAAATTCCTCGTCAAGAGTTACTTCATTTTTCTTAAAATTAAGGTTTTGACATCCAAGAGAGCCAATTTTTGTTTTGATTGATATTTTGGTTTAAAGAAGAGCATATTGTAGAGATCAAATGTTTGTTAACCTTAATTATCATCTAGAGTGAGTACCTTTGATAAGTTATGGCTATATTTGCAACTTCCCCCTTCGGGCTTGATTGGGGTTGAGGTGGACTGGTGTGGAGTGGGGTGGGACAGACAACCTTCTCCATTGATTGGAAGTTGAATAAAAAAATGGCTGGTTTCCTCACACCCCACTCCCCGCTGATTGGATGTTACATTGCCATTAACAGGATGGGATGAGTTTGAAGGGTAAAATTTTTAACATTATCCTTGTGATGCTAACCCTTTTTAAAAAATAGACAAGTGGAGAGGGTTAAAAAAAGAAATGTTAATTTATGTAAAACCCAAACCATACCAAACTACCCAATTTGGAGTGGTTTGAAAATTGGGGTGTGGGTTGGGTTAGGATGGTTTCCTAACCCTCCTAACCAATCCACCCCATTAGCTTTTAAACAACCAATAAATGGTTAAAATGTTCAAGCCATTTTACCCAACTGCACACCACTTCCAAACCATCCTTCCAATCAAGCGCTTAGGAATGTTCGTTGCCAATTTTCTTTTATTTTCAAGAAAGCTTTGTATGATAAGTTCTGAACAGCCAATCTGATATTGCATGATATGCATTAATGATTGAAGTGATGTAACTGGAAATGGGCTAGGGAATTTATGTTGGCTAAGAAGTTTTCTTTTGTAACTGAGAAACGTTTGTTTCATGTACTCCTTGGCAGCTTTTAGTCAAGTTGTTGATTGCAGTTTGTCATAATTGATAATACAGGCACTGGTCAACATCTATTCCAAGAGTATCTTCTGAAGATAAACAAGGCACTTTCTTACGTTCATTTAGAGCTGCGTTGCTGCATGAATCAATATGATGGTCAACTTTATTACGGTGTGGTCAATACTGTTTCAGATGAACAATCCAAGCTGGGGACAAAGTATACAGTTCCGCAAATTGCTTTTTATAAGGCCATTGTAAGTATTGCTGAATTTGATTCTGTTTTTCTTTGTGTGCGCTGCATGTGGAAAAAAAGTATTCATCTTTACAAATTGCTTTGTTAAGGCCATTGTTTTAGGTGAACAATCCAAGCTGGGGACAATATATGAAAAGACTGAAATTTGATGAGGAAGAAAATAAATGGTTTGGCGAATGAGAAGGGGTATTAATTTATAAATGGGTAGAGTGATGTTTTATGGAAAATCTTTTAGTAGTTTGATTTTTATTTGGTAATAGGATAGAGGTATAAAGTTCTGAGCTGCTTACTGTATTGTGGGGAAAAGTTGATGTTGGGTTGTGAAGTGTAGCGAAAATAGCATCCTCATATACAGTATCTAGGTTCTCAGGCATTCAACACTCCAAATCTCGTTACTGCATTCTCATTTCTTATTTCTTCCGAATCTTATTATTCAGAAGATTTGTAGAGATATACCTAAAAGGAAGAATAATAATCATAAACTAGATAGGACTTCTAGAATATGCAGATTTAGGAATGAAATATAATCTTCAACCAGCACTCCTAAATCCCATTGTTCCTTATGCAAACTAACTACAATATCTGCATGGAATGTGTGCTTACTTGCATGTATGTGCTTCAACAATAGAAGGTCCTTAACCCCTTTTAGTTTCTTATTTATTTTTGGAAAAAAAAATCTCGAACTTAGCGTATGTTCTGGATTGAAGTGCCTGATTTTGCTTTGAATTCAGCAAAATAATTCACAAGTAAGATTGGTTCACAGCTACTCATCTCATATCATGTTTTTGCCCCTTCCTTTCTCCCTTTTCCTCTATCTGTGGTTGTGCACGTGTTTTTGCATGTCATCTGACAAAGAGAAGGGGTAATTATGCATCTAAGTTATATTTGCTGAATACCATAATTTTGTGCAGATTAATAACTGGACCTCTCATATTATGACATTTGACACAAATTATCTTCTTGTGTTATTTTAATGTCAACAACAGATTGAAGCAATAGTACAAGATGCCACAGCTCAAGGCGTTGTCTCCAACATTGATGCTCTGAATTTTAAGTTGGATAGTCAGGTTATACATTTTTACTTGCATTTCTCTGTCCACTAGTAATTGAATCTTGTTAAGTATGATCAAGCGTGGAAAAAGTTTTTCTAAGATGTATGGTTCACTTTAGAGAATGAATTGCATAGTGGATCGATATTGGATAATTATTGATGACAAAATCAAGGGGATAAAGCTTTTGAAAAAGTACAAGCAACTGGATAAAACTATCATGTTTGTGAGAAGCCACTCCCTTGGTTTTCTCATCAATGTTTACCCACTTGCACTTTCATTTGTAAAGTAAACCATCCTCTTTTGAGGAGCTGAATCTATCAAATTATGTCAGTGTGAAATATTTATATTTTGCCCTTTCAACTTGATTGCCGTTATCTTTCTGTTGTAAAGTAAGAATGTAATTGATTATGGATGCAATCAACAGTCCTCCACATTAAAGTTTTGATTTCAGCGAATATCTGAAGTAATGAGTTCCTATTTTTGAGTTGAAGTTGTTCATTTATAAGTGAGGTTACTGGTGTAATATTTTATCATTATTATTTTTGTTTGCTGCCAACCACATACATATGTCATTGGGGAACAAGATAATCTAACCTGCTGTCAAAAAAAGGTTCACTGATGAACTTGTGCAAACTTAGATTTATTGATTGGAAAAATTGATAGAAAGATGATTGAGCTTTTAAGCCTTTTATACTCGAGTAGGGGATGTCTTAGGACATCTTATGAAACATAGACAATAGTGTTCTTCTTTTGAAACGGTCTTTATACTTTTAAGGTACTGCAAATGTTGACTAGTCTATTGCGCTTGACAAATTTTATGGTCTGAGTATGTTCAGGTTACAGTTGTGTCATATCCACAATCTCAAGGAGGTCAGCATCATGTCCCATCTGCATTGAAGTATTTTTCAATTTCTCAGAAGGAAAAAACTCTTGATGAACTTGTGCGGGACCAATGGCTCAATTTGACGGCAGATGGTAATATTACACTTGGTGTGAAGTCATTCCTCGATCTTCGGAGTTGGTTTCGAAATAATGATGTTCCATCATGTCATGTTTGCAATGAAGCTGGAGTGAGGGTTGTTCCTATCGCATTGCTTCAGTGTCTTTTTTCTTAATGTTTTGATTATTCTGAATCATTAGTGGATTTTCTGTTTTCCCTTTCCCTTACTCATGGGTTTTTAATTTTTTATGATAGAATAATTATGACTAACCATCTGTCTTGGGTATGCATTGAGAACAAGAGACGAAAATCATTAGATAGTGATTGTGTCTGAAGTAGTAGGAATGGAAAAAATTTATATCCGTAGATGGCTATACCTGTGACACATGTTGCTGGTATTTCTGAGTCTGGACTTTCGTTTGTCTATGTTTTACAGGCAGAGTTATGCCAAAATGAAGCTTGTACAGTTCGAATTCATCACTACTGCCTAAAGCAGCTTTTCGCACAAAGACAGGTTCAAGTCTTGTTGCATATGTATCTTCTTGCATTTAGAAAGTGGAGTGTTTCTCTGATTATTAGTAGTAACTGGTTTCTAGGGGGGAAAAGTTTGCCCAAGCTGTGGCACTGAATGGCAATATACAGTACCCAAGGCAGAAGCTATACAGAATGAAGACGACAACGAACCTAGAGCTAGCCAACCAGCTACCGGTTCTACAGGAATGAGGCGTAGAAACGTTAAGACTCTTGAGGAAGATGTAGTTGGATCCAGCAATAGGGATGAGCTGAATGAAGGAACAGGAAGCCAGCATGGCGCAGGGTTTGCACGAAAGAGGCGTAAAACCAACAGAACCGATGATGCAAATATAGTAGGACCTGGTGTGTCTCAAGCTTCATCAGCTACTTCTGACTTCAGAAGAGTAACTCGAAGTTCTGCTCGTTTAACGTAAATACTGGCACCCTTTTGAACCGAATAATACCAGGTGAAGTACTGTATATTTTGCTGCTGACAACTGCTAATTCTGATTTTCAACTTTGCCAACTGTCATGGATATGTGAACGGATTTTGTATTGGTACCCTTATCTAGTTTGCAGTGAATATTCCAAAATCCACAATATGCTCATTATGTTAGATTGACCAGTCGCCTGAAAATTCGTACCTTCTAGCAATCAAGTACTCGTACTGTTCAAAATCTGATCATTTTGTATCAAAGATCAAGGAAAAATCTTGATGTGCATCATGTGCATGTACTCTTCACAGTCAATCTTTGTTTTATAGGCTTCACATGTATGAAACTGGTCTTGATTGAGCGGTGTACATTCACTTGATAAATGAAAATATTTTCTGAGAAGACCTCCTTCCACGTGTCAATCTTCTGTTCACTCTGAATCTTCCTAAGATTCAAAGTTGTTTCTGCTGTTCACTCTGAATCTGCTGTTCACTCCGAAGAATTGACCAATTCCATCATCTTGTTCCCCGTAGTTGTTTCTGTTAACCACTACGGATATAAATAGAGATTGATCCAATTCCACCGCGAACATGTCTACATATACTACATCACCCATTAAATAAATAGTTAATGCGCACAAAAAATGTGAATCGAAGAAAGGCAATAGAACCATTTCTAACCACTTTGATCACATCGCAATGATTCTCCTTCCGATCAATTGTTTTCAGGTGTCTTAAAAAACCATACAACCAATCTACATCACATGATATAATTAGTTAGGACCACTTTTAATTCAAAAAGATTAGTGTTTGCTTGTGATATTAAATTTTGTTTAATTAGTTATGTCTCATCTTGACATTTTAAATATACGCTATTCAAATTAAATTATTCAAGTTAAAGAGTCAAATTAGTATCTTCTTTTCTCTTTTAATTGGATTTCTCATTCAACGAACTTGGCAACGGATTAGCTTACCAAGATTTCAGTTAAAGAAATGTGTTCATTAAATTGAGATTCTCATCTCCCATTCCGTCTTGCTTTTATTCTAAATTTTGATACTAAAGCATGTAGGTGGGTGTTTAATTTGAACATTGAATAAAATTATAAAGACTAAAAGAACAATTCAACTAAAAAATATCACCCTTATACTATATTAATTAAAATATATACATCATATTTTTAAAATTTTCATATTTATTTTATCTAAATATTTTATACATTTTTTACACATTTTAAAAAATAAATTTTTTATGTACTTTTAAATAAATTTGGTTCCTCTATGAGGAGGATGCACTTTAAAAGAATAATTAAATAAATAGGGTTTAATGAAATTTATATATGTAGGTTTTACTTCTACTCAGTCATTCTCTTCCTATGGGGTTCCTTTCTATACAGAAGAGGAGTCCAAATCCTCTAAATTTTCTCTTCATAAATTTCTTGTAAATTTCAAAAACAGAAAAGAAGAAAACAAAAAGAAAAGACGTAAATTTTATACATATTTTCACTCTTTTATATTATTCTCCCTCCAAAATTTATAAAAAAATTACAGAGAAAAACTTTAAAAAAACCTTTACAAATAGAACAGAATCCAAGCTAAATTTTAAAAATTTGAATCCTCTCTAATACGATGCGTACCATAAGGGTTCTCTATAACTTCTCTGAATTGGATCTCAATGTGATGCCCAGGCTTCAAGTCGTCAAAATCAGAGACATGAAGAGCATACGGATGAGTTTCAACTGGGATCAATCTCACCATATTCCACCCCACGTTTTCCCCTATAAGCTTCCATTCACCGTGCTGTGGTCTGCAGCCAAAGATCAAACCATAGGAGAAATTTTTACCTATATCGTATTAATCAATACATTATTTAATAAAATAAAGGTTATCATGTAATATTTTAGTTATGTAATAATATTGTCATATATCTTACATTTAATTATTCATTAAAGCACAATTACATATATAGAGTGCTGTATAGGGTTTTAATTTTATTATCTATTACATTACTATTATATATATATATATATATATATATATATATATATATAATACTATATAAGGTTTAATTATGTAATTTGACTTTATTTTATTAAATAATCTATAAATAATATAGTACCTAAAATATAGGTAAAAAATTTTCCAAATTATAAAGTTAAAAATTTATTTAGGATACTAACTTCATGCTCGAAGTTGCAAAATCCATTAAAACAGAAAAAAATTATAATTGAAATTTCAGCTCACAAAGATTGATATAATTTAGCAGAGGGAGCAACTCTTCCCATGCCTCGCTTGAAATGCATCCGTTTTCGAGTCATATCTAAATAGGGCATACCGACAGAATACCAATATCCCATACCTCTGCAACACAATATATATAAAGTAAATTTTCCGTGAAATTATTTGAATTTTTTTAAATATATACTAATTTCCCTTTTTAATGAAAAAAATTGTGTTTGCTCTCTCAATTTTTTCTTAAAAAATTACTGATCTAAATTTTATTTCAAATTTTCAAATAAACTTTTTTGTTGAAATTAAGAAAATTATTTTTACTTTTACTTTATCAAATTGCTATAAACTTATCATTATTATTACTTAGCATGAGCCAACATTATTAGTGAGCCCACTACGAGATATATTTGGGCTCAGATTAAAAAAAATTATGAAACAATTTTCTAACAGAAACTTTAAAAATTTTTAACAAATAGAACCTTAAAACTTTATTACGACCTTGCCAGAATTAACGAGGCCTACCTTGTAGAGTTGAGCAGGGAGCCAGAAGCCACCATTCTCAAGAGACAAATACAAAGCCTTATTAATGGAACAATTTGATAATGAAACTCTGAGCTGTTTAGTATCTTTCAAATATGATCCAAGACATAGATGTGGCCAACCACCACTACAAGATCCCACAGAAACATTCTGGTTGATTCAATTAGGGTTTTCTTCTTTTTATCTTGTCATATACATATATATATATATATATATATATGTATGCCATTCATACTCCTTATAAGCAACATCCCCTTTCACTCTACCCGATTTTCCTTTCATGCGTTCTTCCCATAAATCATTGCTTCTGCATCTGTTCCTTAGAAAAGTACACACTTCTGACATTATACACAGTTCCAATGGCGAAAGGTGCCTCAGAATGCAATCGAAGGTGGATTCTGATAGGTCTAAAAGGTGGATTTTATTTCGCTTCTCCTTCATCATCTGAATCTGATCTGAGGGTTCAATTCCTCCTATTTGCGTTTCTGTGTATAGAAGAAGCACAACTCTACAAGTTGCTTTGTTCCCAAGCATTTAATAAAGGATAATGTTTTGATCCGGATAGGAGGGTAATCAAAGAAAAAAGGGAAAATTTTATTTTAATAATTTTTTATTGACCAAAATATGTAAAGAATTCTCTCCAAATTTTAGGTCATATATAAATAATATATTTGAATTTTTAAAACTTGACAAATGGAGGTTTAATAACCTTTGTCAAATCCCTTAATTTACTAGAAGAAAGGTAATATATTGATTAAATGAATCTCTCAAACTCTATTATTTGTGCAGATAACTTTTTGAATTTGAATTATGTGTAAATAATCTTTTAAATTTTAAATAATACACAAATAACTCTACTAATGCGTTATACTTTAATAAGTAAAATAATGAACTTACTAACAATAAAGACTATTTGCACATAATTTTAAATTTAAAGAAATTATTTATACTTTATCTAAAGTTCCAAGGATTTCTATTCATTTTAGTTTTTTTTAATTTAGTGCCAAAAAATTAAATAATTTTTTTTCCAATTTTTATTTGTTTTGGTCCAAACATTTTTTAAAGAATTAATTTAAATTTAATTCGAAAATATCAAAACAAAAAGCTCACTCCAAACATAAGGTGAAGCTTGTCTTCCCGTTCCACCAAAATGAATAAATTAGATTATTTGTAATTATACTATCACATAGCAAAAGAGCAATACAAAAATTGGCCCAATTTTTTCTCCTTACACTCATTCTTTCTCTTTTCTTTATCTCTTTCCAACATCTGTGAAATATTTGGACTCCCAAGAGAACCATCAAAATGACAAGAAAAATCACGCCTTCAATGAAATCAACTTCCTTTTTTGTTTCTGCTGATCTTAAGACCTCCGCAAACTAGAAGATCTGGCATTGTTATGTCAACCAATTTAAACTTAAAAAAGAATAAAAAGCCATCACACCAGGGCAATTTCCTGTGAGTTAAAATTATCCTTCGTTCTCTATAATTTTGATGCATGGAGTTAATAATGACATTTGATCCTTTACTGTGTTGTATTTAATTAAATTTTGACATCTTAAAATTGTCCTAATATAATCAGTTACTTCCCCTGATACCGTAGAAAATTTACTCGTTTTATTGTTTATATATATACAACTAAGAAAATTGACTAATAGTGGTTACGAAAGAATAACACAAATACTATATATGTCATTTCAATTCGTTTATGCTAATAAAAATCTTGCTGTGAACCATAGTATTGTATTTGCATTTAAATATGTTAATGCTAATTTCTTGAGAGATACCAATTCTTAGTTTTAGTTAGATTTTTTATGTTATTTGAAATGGATTTTGGTTGATTCATTTTAGACATATTTTGTATTTATTTGATTGATAATATTTATTTAAATAACATTCTTTTTATTTTATCATTTCAAATGGTAAATTATGATCTTCAATTTGTTACAAAAGAATGCTTTGTGATCAAGTTCAAGAGTTGAAGAAATGATTATATTTATTGTCTTGTATTATAACTCTATTTGATGACACTAGTTAATTACTAGACTTATAGTGTATTTTATTTGTGTTTTGTTATTAATATTTATAAAATTAATGACCAATAGGCATTCTTTTGGTTGTGTATTTAGTGAAATGTTTTTTTAAGGAATAAATTATAATATGCTTTAATAAAATTATTAAAATGTAAGTATTAAATTATTTTTGAAGACAAATACAAATAATCAAGTATAAAATTAGTTTTAGTAATTATAACAATTGTCAGCGTATAATTGTTATTATAATTTCATTTTTATCAACAATAAAAAAAGTTATTAAATGTTGATATTAATTAATTATAGAATTAATTTTAGTGGCTATAACAAATGCCAATACATAATTATCGCTATAAACCCCTATTTTTATCGACAATAAAAAAAGTCATTAAAGATTGACATTAGTCAATTATAAAATATTTTTTAGTAACCATAAAAATCTTTTGTTTTTAGCGACAATTAAATGGCTCTTTATTAGTCGTTACTGTAATGCCTATTAAAACTTTTAACAACCCTAAATATGCTAGTAAAAATTATTGCCACTAATGTACGAGATAATGGCCACTAAAAGTATATTTCGTTGTAGTGATCAGAAGCACAATTTTCTCACCCTTATTACCGGTGATCTTCACTTTTACGTCCAAAAATCTCCTCCAATTGAGCAACTTCGGTCATATAGAGAGTTTAGCTGTGGAAGCATAGCAGCCACAGTAGTGGAGAAGAGTCTTTTAAGATTATTGCACCTTTTAACATCTAACTCTCAAAGTTCTAGGTAGCAAACTTGAGCATTAAATATGTTCTAAGGTTTCTTATTGTCTACAATTATTTCCTCCAATTCCTTACAATCGGATAAGGTTAGAAAAGTCAATTTGGGAAGGCTGTTATGAACAATGGTGCTCATTAAAACTAAAATTTTCAACTTTTCACATCGAATCACTTCTAAGGAATGAAGATATTGGAACCTCAGAATGTGTGAGGGAATGAGATTTTTAATATTTGATGTTAGCACTTTAACATTTCGGAGTCTTTAGCTGCTTTTTGGTCATCATCACCAATGATTTGAAACAAGTATTGAACTCTAGAACTTTAAAACTTTGAATATCAAGTTCTCTAGAATTTAGAACAGAAAGTGGTAGAGTGAGAGCTTCATTATTGCTTAATTGGTTGCATTTCAACACATACTTCCTTGCAAGTCTCTGTATAACAGAGAAGTGAAAGGAGAAGAAAAAAATGGTCTGAGTTCCTTGGAAAGTTTAGGAAAAAAAAAAAAAGAGATCAAATCATCAAATAGAACCAAAATTTTCACATATTGGATAAGACTTGACGTTGTTTTCATATGACATTTATTCCATGCTCGTTTAGTTTTTTATGTGTTGATTAATGATCCAAAGCGTAGGGGAATAACATCTTTTATTTGGCATTTATTGATGAAATACAAGTTAACACACGTAGTTCATTAATTTGGTTGCTTAAATTTGTATGCTGGAGTATAAGATTTCTTAGTAACTTGTAAGTCTATATTTACTGATGGAGGTGAGCTAGGAGACTTGAAAGAGTTTGAACAAAATCAAGAACTTAAAAATAAAAGGGCTGGACGTGACTCTAAAAGATGGCCAACTAAAGACCCATTGCAAGGTATAGGAGGCCCATGTATAAGATCAAAAGCCAAAGCTATGAAGGAGGCCTTGAATAGAGTGATCCAAAAACTAATAGATTTAGAGCCCATAGTCTTAGTTGAATATGAAGTTCAAAAGGAGCAAAATAGTATGAAGATTATTTTATATCTACAAGATGCTAGCCCAAGCCCAAAAGGAGCCTAATTGAAGGAGGTCAGCCATTTTCCATAAAGTTCTCTTAGTTTTATTTTGTTTTAATTTGATTGTTTCTGTTTTAGATTTTTAGTTTTATTAGGCACCATTCTTAGTGAATTTGTCCAAACTTAAATTTCTTTTATTTTTTCGCCATGTAAAAGACGTCACCTAGGAGTTATTCTGTGTTTAGTGTTTTATTTTTCAAATGCCTATATAAGGCCCACTTTTACTCCAAGAATTAGTATATTGAATGAATTATCTTTTCAGAATCATTTTTGACTAATGAGGTTCTCTTGTGGCCTTTGTATGCTAGAGAAAATCTTTAACTTATAAAAGGAGTGGTTTCCTTTGTGACATCCCGAATTAGGGTTCTAAGAGACGGGTTTTCTTAGGGTTCAATTCTATTGACTAACATCTCTTCTTCTTCTTCTTCATTCCTTTCTTTGTTCTTTATTGCTTGTTCCAGATTTATCTATTTGCTTGATCTTGTGTTGCATGCCAAATTTTGATCACTGATCTGTGTCATTTGGGGTTCTTAAAACGGGTTTCTATGGAGTCTCACATCATCTGGTATCAGAGCATTGGTTAAGGTTGGTTTCATCCACTTTTTCCTTATTCTTTTCCCTTATTTTGTCTGATTAGTTTCTGTTCGTCCTCATTTTTCGTGCAGCTATTTCTGGTGTTTTCCTTCGTGTTTTTAGATGTTTAATAGGTCTTTCTTATGTCTTAAGATCTCTTCTTTCTGCTCGTTTTGGGATCACGTCAATTTGATTTTTCTAGAGCAAGTTATAGCTATTTCTTTTATGCATGTCATTTTGATCTTTCAGAAATCTTGTGTTTTATTTGCAAATTTCAGCACCTTTGAGATTCGAAAAAAATGTTAAAAAAAAAGTATATTACAGTGAAAAAAAAGGGGAAAAGAAAATAAAAGAAGGAAAAGTTACAAAAAAAAAAAAGAAGAAGTCAGAATCTGTAAAAAAGAAAGTTGTGCTGGAAATTGTAAATTTTGAATTGTTGACTTGAATTGCAATTGCTGAAGATCATCCATTCTTGGAATTACCATTTCTAATTTCTTGAGTTGATCTGGTCATTAAATGTCATATTGTGCATAATTCATAAAAGGAAATTTTCATTCATTCATCTTATTCTAAATTTCAAATTTCTGATTGCTTTATTCCTGATTTCAGATTCCAATTTTCTTTCCATCATTTCCTCTTGATAATTAATCATTTAACCATTTGATCTCCCATAATCTGCCACACACCATTTGCTCCATAAATTCATTGTCTTCATTTCCTTTCCTAGTCACTTGTTGTATTGTTTATTGGCTGCACCTACGATTTTTCTTTAAAATGTTGGACTTTTGTTGTCTCTTTCAGAACTTTGCATCTTGGATTCTAATTTAAGATTGCCACTTCAGTTGCCGCTTCTTTTAATTTGTTGGATTTAATTCAGTACACTATAAGAAGCAAGTTGAGAGGAAAAAGGTAAGAGTGTTTTCATCATTGTAAAAGCCATTACAAGTGTGAAACACGAGTAAATTTGCATTATTTAGAGTGAAACATGTGAGGGAGTAGTCAGGTCTTTTTTCTTGCTATTCATTAAAATTTCAGGTGCCAATCATGTCTAAAAGTGAAGATAAACAAGTTGACCTTAAATTGTTCATCAAATATGCTCAAGAACAATTCAAGAGGCTAAATACTAGGTTGGATCAAATGGATTCTTCTTCTTCCAATAGCAAGGCAAGGCGTGGTAAAAATATTGTTCTAGGAGGAGATGAATCTGATTTTGAGGAGGAAAGCCAACATGAAAGAGTTAGGAGAGCTCCCCTCGAAAGAAAGATGCCTTTAGTAACATCAAGATGAAAATCCTTTCCTTTCAAGGGAAAGCTAATCCTGATGTATATCTTGAATGGGAAAGAAAAGTTGAGTTTTTATTTAACTGCTAATCTTTTTCAGAGGAAAGTAAAGTAAAATTAGGTGCTTTGGAGTTCACAGATTATGCAAGCCTATGGTGAGATCAATTAACCACTAGTAGGAGGTGTTCTAGAGAGGGTCCAATTCGATCTTAGCCAGAAATGAAGGCTCTCATGAGGAAGAGATTTGTCCCTACCCATTACTATAGGGATTTGCACAAGAGGCTCCACAAAATCAAATAAGGATCTATAAGTGTGGAATAATATTTTCAGCAAATGCAAATTGCCATGATCAAAGCTGACATTGAGGAAGATTCAGAAGTTACAATGGAGGTGCAGAAGTTGAATTGCAAAACTATCTTGATATGGAGGAGTTGTTGCATAAATCCATTAAGGTAGAGAAGCATTTTAAGGCAAAACAGAAATTGAAATCATATGCTAGTTTCAACAAAGACTTTAAGTCCTCTTTCAAGTTTAAGGGAGAGACTAAGCCTAAAGAGGAGAATAAGTTGAAGATGTAAATACCTACTTCTAAAGGTAAATCTGAACCTAAATCTTCTTCTAGTTCTTCTAAAATTAAATGCTTTAAATGTCAAGGTTTTGCTCACATTGCTTCACAATGTCCAAATAAAAGGACTATGATTTTGCTTGAGAATGGTATTGTTACTAATGAAAGCAGCGGTGATGAAGATGTGGAAGTTGAGTTAAGCTCCAATGGAGGTGATGAATTTGATGTGGAGGTAGCTGAAGCTATGATTGGTGAGGCTCTAGTGTCAAGGCCTGCTCTTAGCATTCAACCTAAAGAGGAGCTTGAAAAAGAACAACGAGAGCATATCTTTCACACTAGGTGTTTTGTTAACAACAAGGCATATGAAGATCAAAAGCGAATTACTCAAGAATGTAAGCTAAGAGAGAAAGAAAAGAAAGTGCATGAGAAAGAAAGAAAAGAAAGTGAGATGGAGAGAAAAGGAAAGAGAGCTACTGAAAAGAAAAGTCAAGAGAGTGAAGAAAAGAAAGTAACACTATTTTCCAGTAGAAGAGAGATTAAGAGGACTTTATGTAGTAAGACATCTTTTTACTCTTGTATAAGGATATTTATCTAACCCTTAGTGACCTTAATGAATCTCTTCCTTTTAGTGTTTTGAGTTTGTTGTAGGAATATAAAGACTTATTTCTGAAAGAGGTACCAGATGGATTGCCTCCCATAAGAGGCATTGAACACAAGATTGACTTTATTCCTAGAGCATCTCTTCCTAATTGACCTGCTTATAGGGCAAATCCAGAAGAGACTAAGAAAATTCAGAGGCAAGTGGAGGAACTCATGAAAAAGGGGTTTGTAAGAGAAAGCCTTAGTCCATGTGCTGTTCCAATAATACTTGTACCCAAGAAGGATGGCAAATGGAGGATGTGTGTGGACTGCCGAGTCATCAACAAAATCACAATTAAGTATAGATATCTCATTCCTAAACTTGATGAAATGCTTGATGAGTTGCATGGTGCTTGCTTGTTTTCAAAAATAGATCTTAGGAGTGGTTATCATCAAATTAGGAAGAGGGTAATGAGTGGAAGACTGCATTTAAGACTAAGTTTGGTTTGTATGAATGGCTTGTTATGCCCTTTGGCTTAACTAATGCTCCTAGTACATTCATGAGCTTAATGAATCATATGTTTTGCCCTTACATAAGAAAGTTTGTTGTTGTGTATTTTGATGACATCCTTGTGTTTTCTAAGAATCTAGAAGAGCATGTTAAGCATTTTCATTCTGTGTTTGTTATTTTAAGAGAAAATAAACTCTTTGCAAATTTAGAGAAATGCTCTTTCTACTTAGATTTTGTTGTTTTTCTTGGTTTTGTTGTAGGTACTAATGGCCTCCGAGTGGATGAAGAGAAGGTGAAGGCAATTCGAGAGTGGCCAACACCTAAGAATGCTAGTGAGGTGAGGAGTTTCTACGGATTTGCAAGTTTCTACTGATATTTTTTAAAGGACTTCTCAACCCTTGCTGCACTTTTAAATGAGCTGGTAAAGAAAAATGTTATCTTTAAATGGGGTGAGGCACAAGAGGCGGCTTTAACACTTTGAAAGATAAATTGACCGATACCCTTTTACTTATTCTTCCTGATTTCTCTAAAGCTTTTAAAGTTGAATGTGATGCCTTTGGAATTGGTATTGGTGCTGTTTT
This sequence comes from Erythrophleum fordii, assembly GCA_032878935.1. Classification (NCBI taxonomy): domain Eukaryota; kingdom Viridiplantae; phylum Streptophyta; class Magnoliopsida; order Fabales; family Fabaceae; genus Erythrophleum; species Erythrophleum fordii. The sequence continues at coordinate 30,129,176 of JAVQMF010000058.1, read as the reverse complement.
GATGTAAGAGTCTAGGCCTATCGTTTACTTTAATGAGAAGCTAAGTGGTACTTGTTTGAATTATTCAACTTATGACAAGGAATTGTATGCTTTAAAAAGAACTCTAGAACATTGGTAACATTATTTACAGTCTAAGGAATTTGTTTTGCATTCTGATCATAAGAGTCTTCAATACTTAAAAACCCAAGATAAGTTGAATAAGAGGCACGCTGTGTGGCTTGAATTCATTGAGTCATTTCTTTATGTGCTTAAACATAAAAAAGGGAAAAAAATGTTGTGGTAGATGCTTTGTCAAGGAGGTATAGTCTCATTACATCTATGCAAGCTAGGTTGATTGGTTTTGAATCTTTCAAAAGTATGTATGAATGTGACACTGACTTTGCTAAAACTTAGAAGTTGTGTGAAAAACATGGTGCTCATGATTTCTTTAGATTTGATGGTTTCTTGTTTAAAGGAAATAAATTGTGTGTGTCTGTTTGTTCTATGCGTGAGCTTTTGGTTAAAGAATCTCATGGGGGTAGTTTGATGAGACACTTTAGGATAGAAAAGACTTTATCTATGTCGAAAGAACATTTTAATTGGCCTCATATGCATAGGGATGTGATTACTGTGTGTAAAAGGTGCATTGTATTCAAGCACGCTAAATCTAAAATGCAACCACATGGTTTATATACTCCCTTACTTGTTCCTTCTCATACTTGGGTAGATATTTCAATGGATTTTGTACTTGGATTGCCTAGAATATCTAGTGGAAAGGATAGCATATTTGCTGTTGTTGATTGATTTAGTAAAATGGCTCATTTCATTGCTTGCTCAAAAACAAATAATGCTGTCTATATTTCTGATTTGTTTTTCAAGGAGATTGTTAGATTACATGGTTTGCCTGATCTATTATGAGTGACTGTGATGTTAAATTTGTTAGTTACTTTTGGAAAACTTTGTGGGCTAAGCTAGGTACAAAACTTGTGTTTTCTACGGTTGCACATCCTCAAACGGATGGACAAACTGAAGTGGTGAATCGAACACTTTCTTCCTTATTGCATGTTGTAATTCAAAAAAATTTAAAGAATTGGGAAAAATGTTTGCCTCACATTGAGTTTGTATATAATCATGCCTTGCATTCTACAACTGAGTTTTCTCCTTTTGAGATTGTATATGGTTTTAATCCTTTGACTCCCTTGGATTTACTTCCTTTACCTTGTAATGAGTTTGCTAACCTTGATGGTGCAAAAAAAGCTAAGTTTGTGCAGGATTTTCATGCTAAGGTTAAGGCAAACATTGAGCGCAAGAATGAGCAATATGCTCAACATGCTAATAAAGGCTGAAGGAAGGTTATCTTTGAACTAAGAGATTGGGTGTAGGTTCATTTGAGGAAAGAAAGGTTTCCTAGACAAAGAAAGTCCAAATTACACCCAAAAGGAGATGGTCCTTTCCAAGTGTTAGAAAGAATAAATGATAATGCATATAAAATTGATTTACTTAGTTCTTATGGGAATGTAAGCACAACTTTCAATGTGGCAGACTTTCTCTTTTTTATATTGCAGATTCGAGGACGAATCCTTTTCAGGAAAGAGGGAATGATGGAGGTGAGTTAGGAGACTTGAAAGAGCTCGAACAAAATCAAGAACTTAGAAACAAAAGGGCTGGACGTGACTCTAAAAGATGGCCAACTAAAGACCCATTGCAATGTATGGGAGGCCTATGCACAAGATTAAGAGCTAAAGCTATGAAGGAGGCCTTGAATGGAGTGATCCAAAAACTAATGGACTTAGAGCCCATAGTCTTAGCTGAATATGAAGCCCAAAAGGAACAAAATGGCATGAAAATTATTTCATATCTATAAGATACTAACCAAAGCCCAAAAGGAGCCTAATTGAAGAAGCCCAACCATTTTCCACAAAATTCTCTTAGTTTTATTTTGTTTTAATTTGATTGTTTCTGTTTTAGATTTTTAGCTTTATTACGCGCCATTCTTGGTGAATTTGTCCAAACTTAAATTTTTTTTATTTTCCCGTCATGTAAAAGGCGTCACCTAGGAGTTATTCTGTGTTTAGTGTTTTATTTTTCAAATGCCTATATAAGGCCTACTTGTACTCTAAGAATTGGCAGATTGAATAAATTATCTTTTCAGAATCATTTCTGACTTGTGAGGTTTCTCTTGTGGCCTTTGTGTGTTGGAGAAAATCTTTGACTTATCAAAGGAGTAGTTTCCTTTGTGGCGTTCCGAATTTAGGTTCTAAGAGACGAGTTCTTTTAGGGTTCAATTCTATTGACCAACATCTCTTCTTCTTCTTCTTTTTCATTCCTTTCTTTGTTCTTTGTTGCTTGTTGTCCAGATTTCTCTATTTGCTTGATCTTGTGTTGCATGCCAAATTTTGATCATTGATCCGTGTCATTTGGGGTTTTTAGAACGGGTTTGTACGGAGTCTCACATCATTTACTATGGTAGAATCATGCTAAAACATGGAAATATAGGATGCATTAGAAAAAATGAAGTCTTTGTATTCTTGAGCTTTTATTGTTAGAATTATTATTAATTGTCATGTAAAATAGCATAAGAATGATTCAAATGGTAGCACCATGATGGTCATTGGTTGATAAACTAAACCCCTTAGTTTTTTTTTTGGTTCTATATATAAGAATATATAAATTATATTACAAAAAGAAAATAACAAATATGTGAAAATATATATATATATATATATATAGTCAAAGGAAAATTATATTGAATGTAAATGCAAGACTTTTTGACGTTAATATGGCAACAAAAAAAAAAAGAAATGACCAAAAAGCTCTGTTGCCAAAACCTTTTTTCTATATGCTTAAAATTTTATTTTTTTTATTAATGGGATGCCGCGACCCATTTTTTTTTTCTTATTTGGGTTGCGGCATCTGAGATATCGTGACTTAATATATAATTTTTTATTTATATTTAATTTATTTATATTTCTTAATTTATTTAAAAAATAAATTTAAATTTAAATTATTTATTATTAAATTCGAAATTATCTATAAAAGTGTAAATTAAAATTTTTATTTTTTTAGTTTTAATTATAATTGAAATTATTTTAATTAATTTTAAAATATATAATTTATTATTATGATTATTTCTTCAACATTTTTTATTTTTTCATTTCAAATAAATTATGAGATTTATTATTTTTTAAAAAAATTGAATTGAATTGAATTAATTTTATTTTTATTTTTATTTATCATATAATTTTTAAATTTAAATTTTCTATATTTATTTCATCCAATTTTTTTAATTTCTTCATTTAAATTAATTACAGGATTTAAAACTTTTTTACAAAATTTTGAATTTAAAATTTCAATTCTTTGTAATTATTATATATATTAATTCGTTAACTTCTTCAAAATCTTTAATTTCTAATTCTTGAATGTCTATAACGTCACCAATATACACATATTGTCGATTCCTAGTTCTTATGATTTGAATACACATTAATTCGTTGGCCTCACTGTTATCGGCTATATTCAAATGGGTTTGAGGTTGAATCATATCATTTTTTTTCTTCTGTTCTTTCAATGCAAAGGGCGAAGTAAAAAAAAATATATTGTGTATCAAAAAATAAAAAAAAGAAACCTACAATTGCAATTATTTTTTTTTTAATCCCAAAAACATAAACATTCAAGCACTGGAAATTAAAAACTTTGAAGAAGTTAACAAATTAATATATATATATATATATATATAATAACTACAAAGAATTAAAATTTTAAATTCAAAATTTTGTAAAAAAATTTTAAATTCTATAATTGATTTAAATGAAGAAATTAAAAAATTTGGATGAAATAAATATAGAAAATTTAAATTTAAAAATTAGATGATAAATAAAAATCAATTCAAATTTTTTTTAAAAAATAATATGTCTAATAATTTATTTGAAATAAAAAAATTCAAAATGTTGAAAAAATAATCATAATAATAGATTATATATTTTAAAATTAGTTAAAATAATTTCAATTATAATTAAAACAAAAAAAAATTAATTTACACTTTTGTAGATAATTTTGAATTTAATAATAAATATATTTATTTTTATTTTTATTTTTTAAATAAATTAAAAAATATATAATAAATTAAATATAAATAAAAAATTACATATTGAATCGCAGCATCTAACACATTAATAAAAAAAATAAAAATAAAATTTTAAACATATAGAAAAAAAGTTTTTGTGGTAAAACTTTTTGGTCTTTTTTTTTTTCGTGTTATATTAACGTCAAAAAGTCGTAAATGTAAGATCTTTATTTGTTTTTTATTTTCATTTGACCAAAGTTAATTAGCTTAAATGAGCAAATGATATTAAAATAAATAAATTAAAAAAAGAAAAAGAAATGCTAAAAATGCGAAGCATTAAATTTGCACCCAGCATCAAGTAAATATTACCAAACAGAAGATGAAAAGGATTTACAGTATGGAGGGAAGCACAACCGCAAGTGAAGAATATTACTTGCCCCTAGACTCCAATAGGTACTACCTGCACCCAGAATTGGCACAAAATTTGGGCATTCATGCACCAGCAGCACTCTGCAAAACTCCATTATGTGCAACTTAAACCCTTGGCAGACGTTAACAAGTCTTGGCAAACTTCTCAAGTGTTATCTCTTTCAAGTTTGGGAACGTAATGTCCTCGTCACTGTCAATGTCATGATCTTCGATATTTGTGCATCTGGAAATTTCTTCCAGTTGAGCAGCATTTGATATGCGTAGAGTGCTTAGTTGTGGAAGCTAGCATTGAAGTAGCCACAGCGATCATCATTGAGAAAATGATTCTCAACTTGTTGCACTGCTTGATGATCAAACTCTATAGTTTACACAAACAAGCTTGGGCTATAGATAGATTCTTTTGAGTTTCTTCATTCTCTACAAAAATTTCCTCCAACTCCTCACAGTTGGATGTAGTTACAAAAGTTAACTCTGGTAGGTTTTGAATACCAGCAGAGAAAATGATGCTCAACTTGTTGCGTTGCATCATACTAAAACTCCGCAGTTTTGGTAGATAAACTTGGGCTTTGGGTAGATTCTTCTGAGTTTCTTCATTCTCTTAAGTTATTGAGAGTAGTAATTGCAGTTCCCAAAAACATAAATAAATAAATGAATAAATAAAAGAGCAATAAAAAAGAGTTATTCATGAGTTATATAGTGTACATGAGTTTGATTTTTATCTTTTTTTTGCATTTGTACTCCTTGCCATTAAGATGTTGTGCTTTTTTTATAACTGAAAAGAAAACTTGGTCCTTCTCTTTATTCTTCTTATTTTACGATCTAACATAAGAAAGAAAACTTCAATTTATCTTACTTGAAAAGACAGCATTTTAAATGTTTATAAGTTGGTTACTTTTCTTTCAAGGTCCTGGTATGGGGAGTTCGAGTTTTTCTAACCATTGGATCGCGTCTAGCGATTTATTCATAATAATACAATATTATTTATTATAAATCTTGAAATCATCCAAGAGTTCAAGCTCTGTGTAGCATTACCTTTTCTTTTAACAAAAATATTATATAGGTTGTCAAGTTAACCACTAATAGCCTGTTTGGTAGCCTTTCACAAGTAGAAAAGGAGATAGAATGCATCAAAAATCTCATTTGATAGCTAGGTACTGTTGCAAGTCATGAAACAGCTTGGCGGTGCCTTTTTTTTTTATTAATAATAAGCACGCTAATGGAAAAAAAAGCATGAAGTTTAATTTATATAAAATTTATTATACCCTTATTATCATTATTCAAGATTTTTTATCTCTTTTAATTATTTTTTTCAAGTAAGTGTATTTTTATTATGTTCTTATCATTTTTTTTATTTTAACACTATTTTTATCCAATTAAATATATAAATAAAATAATTTTTTTATTTTTTTATATTATATTAGATGTAATTATTTTATTTTATTAAATTTTCATCTTCATTCTTTTTTTTAATTTCATTAAAAATAATTTTATATACTAAATGAGTTGTAATTGAATTGCGCCTAAAGATTCAAACATGATGATGAATTATTATTATTATTATTATTAATCTCGGGATCATGTAACATTGTCCTTTGTTTTAGCGAAAATATCAAATAAGTCAACTGTAACATTCCAATTGGCTAGATTCTAGGTCACGTAGGCAATTTTATTAAAATTTTGTTACAATTGAATTGACCCATTTAATGTTCTTTTTAAAAGCATTAAGATTAATATATATCGATGATAATTAATTTTTAAATATAAATTAATAACAATTATAAAAGAACAATAAAGTAGTTTACTCCAACCAAAATAATTAAACTCTAAACAAGCCCTTTCATCTTCACTTTAATTTACATTTTTGTATGCCTTTTATCTAACATTAAAAGTACTTATTCACTTTGAAATTATCAACACAGATAATCACAAAACATGATCATGTTTTAGTTCTTAGGTGGTTTAATTAATCATAGAGGGAAGAATAATCCTTATTCAATCTTTGTTTAATGAAAATTATTTTTTCATAAACATAAATAAATAAGTAACCATGATAAATGGACATTGCAAGTGACGCCTCATCTTATGAACCTTTTTGAAAGCATCTTATATATATATACACACATATATAGGAAAATATAATTATAATAATTCCAAGAGGTTGACTTAGTGATTAAAGAAAAGTATTCTTATTTTGACGACTAGAATTTAAACCTTAGGACTAAGCTCTAAATAGACCAAATTAATGTGAAAATGTATTCATAAAGTCTTTCAGAAATAAACCGAAGTGTGGATGCTTTTACCATCTATACAACAAGATTACTCCAATCTCGCAATTACAAATAAAGCACATCAACTTTTTTTTTTAATTCTGTCTTCTATAAGCTGCGCCTCTTCCTTTTGATATACACATACAATATAGAACATTTTGTAAAGTTAATGCAAAGATATGTTTTATTAGAAAACGAAATATATGTAAAAAGCTTCCCTTTCTATATTAGCTGAAGAAAAAAAAAAACTGAGAGAGAGATCAAAAGCTTTCCTTTATCGGCATAATGTATTTGTTTGTGAATATCATGTAAAAAGAGATTATAATTGGTAAAAATTATAATTAAAAACTCTAAATTAAAGAAATTTATACTAAAAGATTTTGAATTTTAAAATTATTCTAAAAAATTTAAAAGTGAAAAAATTTAAATTACGTAAAAAAATACAGTTTAAAATTTTAAATTAAAATTTTTTATTTTTAAATTTTTAAAAATAATTTTAAAATTTAAAACTCTTTAATATAAATATTTTTAACTTCTGATATTTCAACGATAATCTTTGCCTACGATTAGCCTTAGCTTTTGAGCTTTGACCATAGATTTACTTTCACTGCAAAAAATTCTGGTGATGTGCAACACACGCATGACACTTTTCAAAATTTTCTCTTTTTCTTTCAGAATTTACACTTCCTTCACTTCTTTACAGTAAATAAGGAAATAGAATATTCTTCCCCTCTCATACTTCCTATTAAGATTTAATATTGTGGCCGCTAGTGTGACTGTAGTGGACACCTTTACAAAATGAGTCATCACACTTGGAGAATGATGAACAACTTTTTTTTTTTATGAGCAACACTTTATTCTCTCTGAACTGGTAAGATTTCTACATTATATATTTTTACATTAAATTATATTATATTTTTCAAGTTTAATTAAAGTGTATTTGATATTTTTATTTAAAAATTATGCTCAGCTTCTCATTAATTTATTTTTTTATTAGTGAAATTAATTTTTTTGTAATATGTATTTTTTAAAAAAATGCTTTACTATTTTTATTGTTATATTAAAAATAAATAATATCAATTTAGTTATTTTTAGAATAATATTAAGGTCTTATATTGTATAAAAAGTTAACTTCTTTAATAAAAAAATAAATTAAAAATAATTGCAAAAAAAAATCAAAATATCAAAAGATTTAAATATGATTTTTTCAAAATATATCAAACATAGTTTAATCCAACCTAAAAAAAAAAAGGATCATTTTCTCTCCATTCTACGTAGAAAAAGTAGATAAAGTATGAATGATACTATTTATATCAATTTCGTACTGAATACTTACACGTTATAAGCTGAGATAGTTAAAAGTATAAAATTCATTTTAGTATTATTTCCCAGTGAAATTCAGATATGATTATAAATTTTGATTATAAAAATAACCAGATATACTCCGGTGGTAAGAGATTACAGTAATTTCTAAAAATTCTCAAATTTAAAGTTTTTTTATTGTCTTTTGTACTTTAAAAAATAGTAAATTGCATAAACTTTTTTTTTGAGTTTAATTGAAATTATATAAACTTTTCTTTTATTATCAAAATATATACGGATTTCTCTTGAAAGAAAAAATTAGCTTATACTTTAATTTAATTTTAAATTTTTTGATTAAAATATTCTCTATTAAACAAAATATATAGTTTTTTAAATTACAAAGATTAAATGGAAGGTATTTTTGTCCAAAAATTTTAAATTAAACTAAAGTGTAAAATAATTTTTAATTTTAAGAGATGTTTATATATTTTTTTAAAATAGAAGAAAGATCTGTATAATTTCAGTAAAATTCAAGTGAGGTCTATGTGTATTTTATGTCTGGTACTCCAATGAAAAAAGAAATAAAAAAGTTGTATAATATCTATTATTTTTTTGTAATCATTACTTGATAATATTTATTTATTTTTATTGTTTTTTAAAATAAAAATACAAGAATTATTTTATATTTATAAAATCATTTTTTTTTTATTTCAATTTCAATTACTGACTTTCTATATACCAAACTGACATTGCGGGAACCATGCCTCAATTGGTCATTGAACCGAGCACGGTTTGCATTGAATCGGACTAGACGCTGGGTTGGCTCAACTTCACTGGCTTGGCTCGATCAAATTTTCTGAACACATTATTTTACTATTGCACCTAGTCACCTGCTTAATCTAGGATACAAAACTTCATATATAATGTATTTATCATGATCGCAGTAAAATGAGTATTACAAGTTGTAATCTTTCAACTCTTCACATTCGAATATGAATATATAAGTCAACTCCGGTAGGCTTTGACATATAACAGCAGAGAAAGTGACTCTCAGCTTGTTGCCCTGCATGATCCAAACTCAGCAATGTTGGCAAACAAGCTTGAGCTTTGGATAGATTCTTCTAAGTTTCTTCATCCTCTACAAAAATCTCCTTCAACCCCTCACAGTTGGATATGTATACAGAAGTTAACACTGGTAGGTTTTGACAAATATGAGCAGAGAAGTCAAATTTCAAATTTGCACATCTATCCACTATTAAATATTTAAGATATTTGAACCTTGGAATTTGTACGGTGAGATCGAGACCATTGGATATTGTAGGGTTTTGTACTTCAACCTCTGTCTAATAGTGGAATATGTATGCTACCCCACAATTCCAAAGGTTAATGCTTTCCATATTTGAAACAATTGTTAATGGCTCCTCAGTTGATGGCCATTAAGTGTATGCAGTTCCAATGTGAAAGAGAAAGGAAGGGATGAAAAGAACAACAAGACTCTGCATCATATTTCGTTGAAGCATAAAAGCCCAAAAAACACGTTCCTAAAGTATGATAAAGTGGAGTTCACTGAAAAAAATTAGTTGGTACGTGTGCCACTCGTGTAGACTTAGTCTATCTTTTTTTTTTTTGTAAATTAAGCTAATAAAAAAAAGCCACATGCATACATAAGAAAGTGGGGTTCATTTGAAAAACTAATACGTACATGTGTGATTTTTTGTTAGTTTAATTTAGAAAAAGAGAAATTGATATGTTAAGGAATTATAAAAATTGCTCTGTATATATAGTGCTATGTGGTTGGTGCTAATGCAAAATGCATGTGTGTTTGCATAGTATGTGTAGCATTACTAAACCAAAAGTAGAATGAGATTCAAACATAGTCAAATGAAATGATGCAAGGCAGCAAATATTCCTATGTTAGGGGAACAGCAATTTTTAAAAGAATGCAAATTTTTACGTCATTTTCTAAATTGCTTTCTCATTGAGAGGTATTTATGAATACAATAGGTGATCTCTTGACATGTAGTTACATGAACACTAGAGCATGGATCCCTGCAGTAGGGAATTTGTGTAATAACTGTGCACTAACAATTTTTTTAACTTTCATTTTTTATTTTTTATAATTAAAATTTTTAAAATATAATTTCTTTTTATAATTAAAACTTTTATGTCAAAAGTTATAATTTTTACCTTTCATATTCATATGAAAGTTTTTTTTTTTTAAAAAAAAGAGAGACAAAAACTGTCACAGTTACTGCACGGATCCACTAGGAAATCTGTGCTCTGAACACTACTTGATGTTTCACACATAAACTAAAATAAATTTTAATTACATGAACTTAAATACCTAGGAAACTTCAAATTATGTATTTTTTTTTAACACTCTTCGCAAATCAAATGAAAGCATCAGAGAGCAGATGCATACCATATTTGGATGTGGCTGCCTTAGTTCTGAACCAATAATGAGAGAATCACGCTAAGTATTCAATTTTGGATAGGTTCTCCAATACACTCTATTCACAGATGGCCACCTTGGATGATAGCTTTCTAAGCAAATTTCGAGAAGATTTAGGAGGTCTTCCGGTGTGAGATCTTTCAAAAGGGGAAGCACTAATTGAGTCATTTTGATCATATATTGATCGTTCTTCACTAACACGTTCACCAAATACAAATTTCAACCCAGAAGCATATTTTACGGATAGATATTGCAAATGTACAAACCCTTGCACACAAAAGATTGGGCATATAGATTCTAATTGGTAACAATCACTAACAGTCAGAATTTCCCATTCTGGGAATTTCAAATCCTCCCATGCATCAGCGCCACCCTCTCCCTCTATTACATGCTTTAATTCACAGCATTTTTCTGTTATGCGTTCCCTTGGTGATAGCAGAGTGCAAGCAACAGAGATAGGGAAGAGTGATGTCAACATCAGACAATTCAGAACTGTGAAGAACTTACGGTTGCCTAAGTTGCAATCAGCAGGAAACATGTTGTGCAACCGATGGCAATTTATCATTTTTAGCCTTCCTAGATTCTGGAATAAGCTAAGAAGAGGAGGGCCATGACATAGTTGTTTTAGATTATACACAGAGTCTAGCTCCAACTCAACCATACTGGTACAATGGCATCTTCGTGAGGAATAGTTTTATTGGTGAGGCATTCTATCTCTGAACATCAATGAAGGAAGAGTCAACTAATTCATGCCCCGGACAGCCTGAACCAAATCGGGAATGAAACTTTTGCAGCCTCCCTGAAGCTTATCAAATGTAATTGCAATTGCTCCGTGCAAGATCCTTGATTATTGCACTTGAGATGGAGATATTTAACTCTCCCAGTTATAAAACTCTTGTGCATTCATTCCAACCTTTATATGAGCCATACTGCCCCATTTCTAGTGTACACCTTCTTAATTTTGGAAGAGCAGCGATACCCACACTGCATTCATAACAATTTATGTTTCCCAAGTGCAGAAAATTTCTAGAAACATACAATTCTTCTAGCTGTGAACACATTCCTATTACTTTACAACAACATTCATTTGCTTTACATCTTAACAAATCTAGTAACTTCAGCTTGTTCAGTTTTTCAATACCATTTGGAAGTTTTTTGAATTTACTTCCTTGCAAGTCAAGAATTTCAAGTCCTGTTAGACTTACCACAAAAGAGATGCCGTCTAAATCCCTTCCTTGCAACCGTAAAGTTCAAAGATTGGACAGCCACTGGATTGATTGAGGCATGGTTCCATCATAGAGTTCAATCCACCTTCCCTAATCATATCCACAACCTTAAGTCCTTTTATACCTTCAAATGATGCATGTGATAAATACAAGGGTTATTCTGAATTTAACAGTAGAATCCCAAGTTTCGGAGCATCCAATTGAACAAGGAAACTGTTGTAATTCCTTCCTGTTATACCGTGAAGATACAGCATAGCAATCTTTTATTGCTTCATCCTCATTTTATTTAGTTCTTCTGCATGGTTTACCATAATGGTACAATCCTCTTTAGATACTATCCATAAAGTTACATCACGAATCATATCAAGCATTGTCAAGCATTCTCGAGTATGGATGATCCGAGAATACATCAGCAAATAAAAGTCAATGAGAATATTTATAGCTGCTGTAACTTGGCTTCCTGCAATTTCAAATGAGTCCACATCTCAGCATAGGTCCAACCCTACTCCGTATCTCAAAATATCTTCAATGTTGATTTCATGATCTTCAGGAAACTTAACACACATCAATAACAACACCTTGGCTTCTGGGGGTCTTAGATAATCATAGCTTAATTCGAAATAAGCAAAAGCATCCCTTACACCTTTATCCACATCAATTGGTTTTGAATGCCTCAACCTATGTAATGCTACATTCATCTTATCAAGTCCTTTTCCTTTCAAGCACGTTTCCACATCCTCAATTGCAATGGGTAGTCCTTTACATTCCTTAGTAACTTCTCGTACCACAACTTTTCTAGCACCATCATCTACATCAGCCTGAGTTTGAAGCAAAATCCAAGCTTCATCTTCTGTTAATAGATGCAGTGGAATCTTCTTTTGGCAATCCATCAAGGTAAATCCTTCTTGACGGTGTGTGGCTAGGAAAACTTTGCAAAACGATTTCCCTTGAAGGGATTCCCTATATCCTCAAGATTCAGCTTAGCCCATACATCATTCAGTATCATCAAAATTTGTTCCCCACTTTGTAATATAAGTGTAATTTTTGTTGCCCGTCCATTTTCAGATCGTTCATCTAATTTGAGTTTCAACAACTCGATCAAAAGCTTTGATTTTTTTGCGTCTTTTCCCTTCTTCGACTAGGTCGTTTTGCGTAAACCTCCCATACCAAACAACCCAATTATAAAGCTTCCATCATCTTGCAATGCCTCCCACAGTTGATCAGAAGCCATTTTTGTAGAGTTTGAGTACACAAATTTTTAGAAGAGTGATACTCTATATCTGGAATTAACAGGATATGAAAATAGGTTAAACTGATCTCTCTCTGTATTTAGCTTTATCATCCTTTGAGTTCTCTTTACCAATTTTTGCACAGACAATGTCTCCTCCAAGCAGGACACCACCTTCGAAAGCAGCCATTATTGGCCCTCAGTTCTTGCTCTGGGTTCTCCACCTCATTCTTCCACTTCTTAACCTCATCATCAATTCTCTCTATCTTGTTAATGGCTTCTTCAACACGTTCTTGCACCCTCCCTTGTCTGAATATCAGCTCCTCCTTTCTGGTCACAACATATCTAGTGATTTTGCCAACACAAAATAAATATTGCACTTTGTGTAAAGTTGGATCCACCAAATATTCAGCAAGTTTGGCTACTAATAATACCACCTCTGCCATTCAAATATATAATAGCAATCTGATAGAAGAATCATTCATCATCATCAAATTATTAATTCAAAATTCATTATGTAGAATAGAAGCATCTTTCATACTTATTCATTATGTAGAATATAACATCTAATTTTTTCCATCTAGGTTTACCATTAGAGCAACTAAGTTTACTGTTCCATCATTCCGTTTTTCTAGCAAATTTCATACAAAGGTGAAAGAGAGAAGAAAAACTATAGTCTGTAAGTGGCAGCTCCAATTCCTAGAAACTGACAAGCTACTCAAGGAAGTTGATGTTAAGCTGCCAAAGAAAAGAAAAAAGTGACTTTCATTTTTTGAGAATTGAGAGTGATTACAGATAGATCCTTAAGTTTATAGGTATAACAAATAGAACAATGACAGAAAAAGAACAAAAGGGGAAAATGGGCATTTCATTCGGGAGAGTTATATTGCTTCATACCTAATTATCTTCCAACTCACTCAGTGATTCTTGGCTTTCAGATTTTCAAGAGTGATATGAGCAGATTTCCACTTAAATGACAATATTTTTCTTGAGATTGAATCGTCAGCTCAGTTGGAAGTGATAGAGCTCCTTTTTTATTGCACTTTGCAAACCATTTTACTTTACTAATTTATATTGGAGAAAACTATCATTTCAGTCCTTAATAGATACATGTCTCATAAATTTAGTCTTTAAAAAATAATTATCATTATTTACATCCTAAAATTACTAAAACCCCACCAATGTGATAATATGATAAACTAAATTCATTAACGGATGACAAAGCCTCCTATTTGATGACACTGATATTAAAAAAAAATTTTGAACTTAAATAGTAATTATTTTGCAAAAACTAAATTGTTAGAACATGCATCTTTCAAATATTAAACGATAATTTACTTTAAATATTATTATATCTTGCCATTTACTAAAATCTTCTCGATTAACGTATTAATTTGATAGTTTGGGTTAACATACCACTTGAAATTTTTTTTTTAATAGAATCATTTTTTATTCGACTTATTTGATCAGTTAATTAAACGAGTTAGTTTGTGTAATTTGCAGGTTGCCTGTTTAATATATAATTTTTTTAAAATCCAGTCTAAAATAATAAAATTAAAGTCTGAAGTTCGGGGACTTCACGTGATCCTGAGCGTGAGATCCTGATCCATGACTTTTGAGAGAGAATTGAAAGATCAGAACCATAATGTCACGATGCATTCTGAAGAAGCAAAACAAAGGAGGTTTTTAGAGCATCTAGAATTTTTCAGAGCTTTCCAGAATGTTCCGGAGAACACTAGATCACTCTTGAAACCTCAAGAAACATTAGAAAATTAGAATTCTAAAAATGTCTATGTAAATATCTTTTGTAAATATCTCTTACAATATTCTAGATAATCAATATAGGCCGTTGGATAGGATTAATCTCCACTGTCCATTAAGGAGGTGGGAAAGTTCTAGAACTTGGGGGAGGCCTATAAATACCTCCACCCTCTTTATTTGTACACACCCAGAAATTGTGTAATACAAGCTCTTCCTTCAAAAGCTCTCTAGCTTTCCTTATTACTCAACTTGTCTACTTGAAGGTTCGGCTGACTTAGCTAAGATCAAAAGGAGTTAATCAAGCTAAGGCCGGCACGGTTGAGAATTGGGAGAAAAGTTCTAAGGCCGTGACAACGTGGTATCAAAGCTTGGTTCGAGGGAACCTAGTTCTACCGTTGGTTCGAGGGAGCCAAGATCGTAGGCAAGGATATCTGGTACGACCGAGGAAGTTGCTATTTGCGTGGAAGAAAGGGGAAAGGAGTCCCAACTACCACACGAAGGAGGCAAGAAAGGGCGAGGCTCTAGCAAGGTACATGCTGAGGACTTTGCTACCTTGTCTGTGAAAGTCTCTGCACTAGCGAATGCCATGCTGGAGATGGCTTCTAGGGTGGAGAAAGTTGAAGGTGACATGAGTACTCTTGAGGTGCATTCTCTCGTAGAACTTGAGAATCTAAAGACAAGTGTGGACACCTTGCACAATGTTGAGGAGCAACGTGCTGATTCCATACGATCATTGGAGGGAGTGGTGATGGATGCCATCACTACTATGCAAAATCAATTAAACTTCCTTAAGGTTTCATTGGAAAGTCAAGGGAGGAATCCATTGGTGGCTAGCACTAGTGGACCAAGGGAAGTAAGGTTGGATCTTCCCAAACCAAAGGAGTTCAAGGGAGTACGCGACACCAAGGAAGTAGAGAACTTCTTGTGGTAGATGGAGCGCTACGCTAAAGGCTTAGGGTTGAACAATGACCAAGCCAAGGTACGCACTGCTTCTTTATTCCTCACTGATAATGATATGTTATGGTGGCGAAGGAAGCATGCTGACATAGAAAAAGGCCTTTGCACCATTAATACATGGGAAGAGTTCAAAAAGGAATTGAAGAGGCAATTTTACTCGGAGAATATGGTGTATGAGGCACGCAAGAAGCTGAGGGAGCTTAAACACAAGACCACTATCTCCAAGTATGTTCGTGAGTTCACAATGCTCATGCTACAAATTCCTAACTTGAGTAAGGAAGATTTACTCTTTTACTTCATCGATGGCCTTCAAAATTGGGCCAAGCATAAGTTACAACGCCGAGGGGTGAAAGACGTGGATGAGGCTATTGCCATAGCTGAGAGTCTTACTGAGTATCACAAGGAGAAAGGTGACACCTCCAAGCCCAAGTCTTCCAAACCTAACCAAGGAAAAGGTGGGGGAGACAAGGGTAAGGTGGTGTACAAAAGTGGCAATAACAAACCGCCTCAGAAGAAGCAGTTTGATAATCAACAAAAGAAGAACTTTAGTAGTTCAACTGGGTGCTTCGTGTGCAAAGGTCCCTATAGAATGAAGGATCGTCCTAAGTTGGGGACGCTGGCAGCCATGGCTGAGGAACGAGAAGCTCAAGAAGAAGAAGAGGAGAAGGCCAGAATAAGGTCACTCCGACTCCTTAATGCCTTAAAGGCCAAGCTTGCTCCTAAAGTCCCTAAGGGTGAAGGGCTACTCTATGTGGAAGCAAAGTTGAATGGGAAGCCAGTCAACATAATGCTTGACACTGGGGCAACTCATAACTTCATCACGCCTAAAGAGGCCAAGAGAGTCTCAATGTGGTACAAAGAGGAGGATAGTTGAAGGCTGTCAACTCTTCTCCAACCCAACTTCATGGCATTATGCATGGAGTAGAGCTACACCTTGGGAATTGATGTGGCAAGGTGGATTTCTCAGTCGTCCCCATGGATGACTTTAAAGTGGTGCTTGGCATGAAGTTCTTGAGGAAGGTAAATGTCTGCCCCATGCCTTACTATGACTCAGTCTATGTTCTTGAAAAGGGGGTTACTTGCATGGTTCCTGCTTCAAGGGGTAGTAGTGGGCCTCACTTGTTTGCCATGCAAGTAAAGAAAGGTTTCAAAAGGGGAGAAATGACCCACTTGGCTGCTCTAAGGGAGGTGAATCTTAAGGACGAGCCAAGTAAAGATATCCCTCCAATCATTAAGCATGTCCTGGAGGAGAATCAAGATATGATGCCGCCGGAGTTACCTAAGAAGCTCCCACCTCGCCGAGAGGTGGATCACAAGATAAAGTTAGAGCCTGGGACAAGGCCACTCGCCTTGGCCCCATATAGGATGGCATCGCCAAAATTGAAGGAGTTGAGAAAGCAATTGAAAGAGTTTATTAATGCTAGGCATATTTGACCCTCCAAAGCACCTTATGGAGCGCCGGTCCTGTTCCAGAAAAAGCAAGATGGATCGTTACGACTATGCATCGATTACCAGGCTCTCAATAAGGTAACTATCAAGAACAAGTACCATATCCCTTTGATAGCTGATTTGTTTGATCGGTTGGGTAAAGCAAGATATTTCTCAAAGCTAGACTTGAAGTCTGGGTATCATCAAGTTTGGATTACCGAAGGAGATGAACCTAAAACTACATGTGTCACACGTTATGGGTCCTTCGAGTGGTTAGTGATGCCCTTTGATCTAACCAATGCACCGGCCACATTCTGCACGTTGATGAATGAAATCTTCTATCCATACTTAGATCAGTTTATAGTGGTATACTTGGATGACATTGTCATCTATAGTAACACATTAGAGGAGCATGCTGATCACTTACGAGTTGTGTTCAACACCTTGCGAGAGAATGAATTATACATAAAGAAGGAGAAATGCTCTTTCACAAGGGAGGAGGGGCACTTCTTGGGACATGTCATCTCTCAAGGGACCCTACGCATGGACGAGAAGAAGGTGTAAGCTATCAAGGAATGGGAGCCACCGTCCTGAGTGCCAGGGTTGAGATCCTTTCTTGAGTTGGTGAATTATTATCGGCGGTTCATCAAGGGCTACTTTGCAAGGGCAGGCCCACTTACTGAGTTACTAAAGAAGAATAGATCGTGGGCCTGGACAATTGAGTGTCAAAGGGCCTTTGAAAATCTAAAGGCAGCAGTGATGGAGGAATCGATGTTAGCTCTCCTGGATTTCTCCAAAACCATTTGAGGTACACACGGATGCGTCAGATTTTGCCATAGAAGGGGTCCTTATGCAAGAAAGGCATCCAATCGCCTTTGAAAGTCACAAGCTTAATGATACTGAGAAAAGGTACACCGTGCAAGAAAAGGAGATGACTGCAGTGATCCATTGCTTACGCACTTGGAGGCATTACTTGCTCAGGGCAAAGTTCATGATCAAGACTGATAATGTGGCGATGAGATATTTCTAAACACAAAAGAAGCTGACCCCCAAGCAAGCTAGATGGCAAGACTTCTTGGCTGAGTTTGACTATGTGTTGGAGTACAAGCCAAGAGCATCTAATGTGGTGGCTGATGCACTCAGTAGAAAGGCTGAGTTCGCTGCCCTAAGTCAAGTGGAGGGAGACTTAAATGGCCAAAATAAAGAAGGGAATGGCTCAAGACCCCTTAGCCCAACAGTTGGTGGAGTTGGCTAAGGGAGGGAAGACCAAGAGGTTCTGGGTTGACGAGGGTCTTCTTTATACTATGGGACGACGGATCTTTGTCCCCAAGTGGGCTAACCTGAGGAAAGAGTTAATCAAGGAGTGTTACAACTCTAAGTGAGTTGGCCACCTTAGGCAAAGGCGAACTTTGACACTACTAGATGCTACCTATTATTAGCCTCACATGAGAGAAGATGTGGAGCTCTATATGAAGACTTGTCTTGTTTGCTAATAAGACAAGGTTGATAACCAATTACTTAGCAAGTTGTTGGAGCCTCTACCCACACCAAGCCAACCTTGGGAGAGCATCTCCATGGACTTCATTTCTACTTTACCAAAGTCCAAAGGGTTTGGATCCATCATGGTAGTGGTGGATTGATTCTCTAAGTACGCTACATTCATATCGGCTCCAACGGATTGTATCGCGGAGGAGGCAGCCCAACTGTTCTTCAAGAATGTGGTGAAGAATTGGGGGCTTCCAAAAACCATCATAAGTGATAGAAATCCTCGGTTCATTGGAAAGCTGTGGACCGAGTTATTCAACATGTTAGAGGCAGAGTTACACTTTTTAACAAGCTTTCACCCATAAATGGATGGGCAAACTGAGAGGGTGAATGCCTTGTTAGAGTATTATTTGAGACACTTCATGAGTGCCAACCAAAGAGACTGGGCAAAGTTGCTGGATGTGGCCCAGTTCTCTTACAACTTGCAAAGGAACGAGTCCACGGGGAGGAGTCCGTTCGAGATAGTAATGGGGCAACAACCACTCACTCCCCATGCTCTTGCCACAACCTATAAGGGCAAGAGTCTTGGAGCATTTCACATGGCTAAGTCTTGGCAAGAACAAAGTGGACGTGACAAGATCCTTCCTTGTCAAGGCAGCTAAGAAAATGAAGAAATTTGCTGACAAAAAAATGCGTGATGTGGCATTTCAAGTAGGAAATCAAGTGATGGTGAAACTTCTCCCACAACAATTCAAAGCCTTTCGGAAGGTTCACAAGGGCCTTATTTGAAAATATGAGGGACCCTATAAGGTGGTCAAAAAGGTTGGGAAAGTTTCTTATAAGTTGGACCTTTCGCCTCATTTGAAGATTTATCCTGTCTTCCATATAAGCATGCTCAAACCCTTCCATGAAGACAAGGATGATCCTGATCGAGGAGTGTCCACACGAGCACTACCAGTGACGATCAAGTCCTATGATCGCCAAGTTGAGGACATCCTCGCCCATCGAGTTGTACGTAGGAGAGGGGTACCACCAAGTACCCAATATCTGATCAAGTGGAAGGGACTGCCAAAGAGCGAAGCCTCATAGGAAGTACAAGAAGACCTTTGGCAGTTTGAAGACCACCTATGCCGGTATAGAGATAAATCCGTGACGAGAGCGTCACCGGAATAGGTGAGGGAGAATGTTACGATGCATTCTGAAGAGGCAAAACAGAGGAGGTTTTTAAAGCATCTAGAATTTTTTGAAGTTTTCCAGAATGTTCTGGATAGCACTAGATCACTCTTGAAACCTCAAGAAACATTAGAAAATTAGAATTCTAGAAATGTCTATGTAAATATCTCTTAAAATATTCTAGAGAATCAATATAGGCCTTTGGATAAGATTAATCTCCACCATCCATTAAGGAGGTGGGAAAGTTCTAAAACTTGAGGGAGGCCTATAAATACCTCCACCCTCCTCATTTGTACACACCTAAAAATTGTGCAACACAAGCTCTTCCTTCAAAAGCTCTCTAGCTTTCCTTATTACTCAACTTGTCTACTTGAGGGTTCGGCTGACTTAGCCAAGATCAAAGGGAGTTGATCAAGCTAAGGCCGGCACAGTTGAGGATTGGGAGAAAAGTTCCAAGGCCGTGAGAACAAGCTCCTTTCAGCGTGCGTGCAGTGTACATGCAGCGTGCTTTCCTCCTTTTGACCATTGAAGCTCTTATGAAGCTGCGAGAGTAGCAAATCCAGATCCAGACGCTAAGAAGTGTCTCCTACTTTCGTCTGTCCAGATCTAGATCCAGTGCAACGCATTTATGCAAACCAGATCCAACCTTCTTCCGTCTGCCTCCTCTATTTTTCAGGCAAGCTTTTATGAATAGCTTTCTAGAGAAAAAAAATTATTTTCTCTGGCACCTTTAGCTTCTGTAATTGATTTCCCGTATGTTTTGGATTTGTGATAAGTCCTTTGTGTTTGCACTGAAGAGAAAAGATGGAGGGCAACTTTATAACTAGATCTAGTGTTGTAGTTTCTGCTACCGGGAAGAGATCACACAATTTTATCTTCCTTCCCTTCAATCTGCTCTTGGATGATTTTTGTTTGTTTGTTAAGTCTTGATGGAAAAAACATCTGATTTTTGCTTCGTTCCAATTACCTATTTCCTGGTTAATGAAATATCCAATGGACGAAGCAATGGATCCTTAATGACCAAAAGGGATGATGATGGTATCCTTGGTATTTCAGATGTGCTCAAAGTACAGAATTTCTTGACCTCTTGAACAAGTAAGGGTGAAAAGAAAAAAGACTGTGTAACTTAAGAATGAAAAATATGACTAGTTAATTAAATTTTTTTTACTAGTTAATTAGTTAATTTATTTTTTGGGTTTCATTTAACTCAGATGGTGAGTTATCTTTAGACTTCCAACTCACTCAACTAAAGAAATTTAAATGGATCAATCTATTTAATAGTTCATAATGAATTGAAAATAATATTTTCTAATCTTGATATAGTTCTTACTTCATGATGAGAAGAGATTTGATCCTTAAGTTTGTATATACTAGAGAGGCTATTTGACTTATATATATATATATATATATATATATAAACAAAAGAAATATATATATAGAATTTTTTGAAATATATAACTGAATTGCCTTTTTTAAAAATATTATGGGGCGTCCCTTTTTTATTCTTTTAATTTTCTTTTAAATTTTAAGTGGCTCCATGTCCCTTTTTTATTTTTTTTAAATTTTAAATAATTATTTTTAAAATGTTCAGATAAGAATTTTTTAAAAATTTATAAAATTATTTATTTATTTATTTATTGTTTAAATTTTTATAAAATATTTTCAATTATAAAGAAAATTTTTTTATTTGTATTTTGAAAAATATAATACCTTAATTTGTGTGTATAATTTTTTTAATCTTGTAGTTGTGAAATATTTATGTTTTGAGAAATATTAATTAATTTTTTTAATTTTTTAGATATTAAATTTTAAATATTTGTTTTAAAAAAAGTTCAAATAAGAATTTTAAAAAATTCTAAAATTATTTTTTAAATCATTTTTCAACTTATATATTATTTAAATTTATATAAAAATTTTTCAACTATAATAAAATCTTTTTTATTTGTATTTTGAAGAATATAATGTTTTAATTTGTATATATAATTTTTTTCAATCTTGTAGTTATAAAATATTTATATTTTGAGAAATATTAATTAAATTTTTTAAAATTTGTAGATATATTTTTTATTGTTAATGTATAAAATAAAATTTTTATAAATGAAATATAACACTGTTTAAAATTAAAGTTATATAAAAAAATTAACATTATTATTTTATAAAGTAATTAAATTAATTAATTTAATATTATTGTTTAGAAATATTTTTTATGCAAATATAATTTCTTAAATTGATTGTTAAATTTGTAAAAAATATTACAAATTAAAATTAAATAATAATAATGTTATAATATATATATATATATATAATGTGTATGTATATATTTTAATAAATAATTGTATTAATTAATTTTTTGATAAATTGATGTTGGTTAAGAAAAAAATAAAGTACTATAAAAAATAAATTTAAATGTATAATTCAATAATAAAAATGAATATTGAATTTGAAATGTATGAAAGAAAAAATAATAATATTAGTCATCAGCTTGCTTGTCCAACACTAAGACCTTTTCTTTATTCATTGAGGCCGACATTGTTGTAGTTATTCTTACTCTTGCTCATACTTTTCTCCTTCTTGGCGTCATTTTTATATTCTTCCTTATTTTTTTTTCGGACGATTCACTTTCCACCTATTATAAATTTGTTGAGAATTGAAATTCCATTGAAGGGACTAGATAAGCAGAATTGATTGATTTGGGGGGAGGGAGAAGCCTTATTGAGGTTAGTAGGATGCTCATTGTGTGAAAAAAAATGCTATATTTAACACTAAATGCAGCTAGATCTATAAACAATTATATAAATGATACCTCACTAGATTGCATCGGCTGCAATGGCAGTGTAGAAAAGGATGACTCCGTATAGATGGACGATGGTAATGATGGTATATAATAAAGTGTAAAAGAAGATGGACCTACAACTCCAATATCTATGAATAGTGAAAAGGAAGAAGAACTAACATTTTCACTAACTGTTTATGGCAAAACAGAAAAAAGACCAGCACAATCGTAATCTTTTTGTATAAGAGCTATTGTATAAGATGAAGATGGCATATTTGTATGAACTCCATCAATGTCACCACCGAACATCGGTTCTCTGGATGAGAGGAACCCATGACCTTTTTTTCTTGGTCTTATTTGTACTTTTGAAGGTCTAAGTAGATCAGGTGTCTGTAGAATTGGTTAGGAGACAAGTATATCTTGATGTTCCCCTAAAGCATGCAACATGGTTTAGATATCATCGCTTGCACTCCACCTGAAGTCTCCATAACTAAGTGTCGACGGATTAGTGATAACAAGTTTGTATAAGTCCTCCAATACATCAGCTTATGAAAGAAAAAATAAATTGATAAAAACAATATATATATATATATATATATATATATATATATATATATATATATATATATATATATATATATATATATATATATATATATATATATATCTATAAGGAAAGAAAATCTAAAGATGAGAATTATGTAAAATTCATATCCCAAAACCCTAAAAACTATTAGCATGATGGATCCACTATCACACATAGCACCAATACCAATACATATAGTTTGACGTGTGATTTAGTGATTTGTCAGTAAGGTCATTTTGTACCATTACTTAAAGCCATGAATTCCAAGCTACAATGAAAACTGTGCACTATTCCCACCAGTCTTTATAAATTTTTTCTCTTAATTGAAGAGTGTGCAATGATCCTATGTTGAATGATTTTTTCAAGATATACTGCACCCTTTCGAACTGACAGAGAATGCAGTCAGTGTGATGCTACTCAACTATCTAAAAGTAAAATATAGGGACAAATGCATATTATACATTAGGTATCACTAAGTAATACTCAGCAATCAATTAGAGGATGTCCAATAAATCATATGGAAGCCAAATTTTCTACATAAAAAAATAGTTATTTCATGCTATAATCATAAAATAGAAAACAAATAAATATAAAAATACAAACCTCATCATCCTTCATTTAATCTAATAGTATCCTACACTGTCGCAAAGCATCTATAAGCAACCACTTATGTTAACCTCATCGAAATAGTTGGCATTATACATTTCTCTATATAAATAGGCCAATATTATTAAACCTTAACTATACTAACTAGCTTTTTCAAAATCAGCAAGTAATGGAATGTACATTAACATTACTATATATCAAATCTCATCTGGCATCCGATACCCCTCAATTAATTGTAGGATATATGTTCATATGAATTGGCAAACAATATCATCATCATTGTCATTTGGCAAATTTCGAATGTTTGTGCTAGGTAAGTAACATTCAACCTCTACCTATTCAATATCCCTTGAAGCGGTGTTACACCAAACAACTTATTGCAAATAATTGGTCAATTATAATCTTTCTATCTAGATACTACATCCCTCATGCAAAGTAGATCTAACTGGATAGCGACATCCTAAAGTATAATCATACACTCATCCGTAATGAGGTGGAAGATATATGTCTCTGGTCACCACTGTTCAATAA
Organism: Erythrophleum fordii; assembly: GCA_032878935.1. NCBI lineage: Eukaryota > Viridiplantae > Streptophyta > Magnoliopsida > Fabales > Fabaceae > Erythrophleum > Erythrophleum fordii. The sequence continues at coordinate 30,104,930 of JAVQMF010000058.1, read as the reverse complement.
GGGCCAATACGAGTGTGATATTGAAGTTAAAATTGTCGAATTGTGAGACACCATAAAAACTAGATTGTACAAGATATGAAACAATAGTTAGAGGGAAATCAAATATATGATCTTCCTGTACTATTTGTTGTATACGTAAAATTCTATCTTCCTGTGTCATTGTATTAAAAAAATTGTCATAAATTTAGTTAAACCAATGGGCAACAAAGCAAACTTCTAATTTATTCTTCTTTGCCAAATAGCTTAGGACACCTGATGCTAGATAGGATTGAACATAAAATTATGTTAATATACCATTCGTTACTCATTGATTTTGAAAAGACTGATCAATATAGTTGGGATTCAGCAGCATTGGCTCATTTATATAGAGAAATGTGTAATGTCATCCATTACGACAAAATTAACATAGGCGGTTACCTACAGATGCCTTGTGGCAATATCTCTAGGTAACTGCAAATGCTTTGCGATATTGTAGGATGCTGTTAGATCAAATAAAGGACGATGAGATTTGTGTTTTTATATTTACTTATTTTCTATATTATAATTATAACACAAAATAATCATTTTTTTATGTAGCTAATTTAACTTCCATTTGGCTCACTGGACATCCTCCAATTGATTCCTAAATACTGTTTAGTACTATCTGATATATGGCGTACATTTGTCCCTATACTAGGTTTTTGGATAATTGAGTGATATCACATTGATCGCATTCTCTGCCAATTTAGGAGAGTATAGCATATCCCAAAAAAATCATTCAATACAAGATTGTTGCACACTCTTCAATTAAGAGGAAATATTTATAAAGATCAGTGGGAACAGCATGTAGTTTTCATTACAACTTGAAATTTATAACCCTAAGTAGTGGCACAAAATGACTTTACCGATAGACCACTAAATCACACATCGAACTACATGTGTTGAGATTGGTGACATACACGACAATGGATCCATTCTACTAGTAGTTTTTAAAATTTTATAATATGACTTTTACATAGTTCTCATCTTTATATTTTCTCTCTTTATATATATATATATATATATATTAATAATTTATTTTTTTCTTTCACAGGTTAATATATATATATATATATTGTTAGAGGATTTATACAGACTTGCTATCACTAACTCGCCGACGCTTAGTTATGGAAACTTTAGGCATAAGGCAAGCAATAATATTCAAATCATGTTGCACACTCTAGGGGAACATTGAGATATATTTATCTCCTAACCAATTCCATTAGCACCTGATCTACCCAAATCTCCAGAGGTATAGGCGAGACCAAGAAAAAGAGGCTATGGGTTCTTTTCATTTAGGGAACCGATATCTAGTGGCGACGTTGGTAGAGTTCATACAAATATGCTATCACCATCTTATACAACAGCCCTTATGATTTTTCTATTCTACCATAGACAGTTAATAAAGATGTTTATTCTTCTTTTTTTCCACTATTCACAGACGTTAAAATTACAAGTACATCTTCCTTTACACTTTACTATACACTACCATTGTTTTCATTCATTTATATGGAGTTATCCTTCTCTATATTGCCACTCCAACTCATGTAATTTAGTGGAGTATTATTTACATCATTATTTTATAAATTCAATTGCATTTAATGTTTAGTATAGCGATACATCTTTCACACAATGGATATTCTACCAACTTCAATAAAGTTTCTTCACCCCAAATGAACCGATTCCACATATCTAGTCCCTCAATAGAATTTCAATTTTCAACAAATTCGTAATCAAGTGGAGAATGAATCGTCCAAAGAAAATGACGAAGAATATGAAAATGATGTCACGGAGGATGAAGAGCAAGAATATGAACAACCACAACAACGTTGATCCTAACGAATAAGGAGAAGGCTTAATGTGGGATAGGCAGTTATTACAGATTATGACTAATATTTTTTTTTCCATACATTTCAAATTCAATACTCATTTGTATTATTGAATTATATATTTAAATTTATTTTTTACAATACTTCATTTCCTTCTTAACCAACATCAATTTACTGAAAAATTAATTAATACAATTATTTATTAAATTATACATATACATATAATATATATATATATATATATATATATATATATATATATATATATATATATATATATATATATATTTTTAATTTTAATTTGTAATATTTTTAACAAGTTTAACTAACAATTTTAGAAATTATATTTGCATAAACAACATTTCTGAACAATAATATTAAATTAATTAATTTAGTTACTTTATAAATAAATAATATAAATTCTTTTCTATAACTTTAATTTTAAACATATTGTTATATTTTATTTACAAAAATTTTATTTTACACATTAATAAAAAAATTATATCTACAAATTTTTTAAAAAATTAATTAATATTTCTTAAAATATAAATAGTTCACAAGTATAAGATTAAAAAAATTATATACACAAATTAAGACATTATATTCTTCAAAATGCAAATAAAAAAAGCTCCTTTATAGTTGAAAAAATTTTATGTAAATTTAAACAATAAATAAATAGTTTTAAAAATAATTTTACAATTTTTTTAAAAATTCTTATCTGATTTTTTCTTAAAATAATTATTTAAAATTAAAAAAAAGGGATTTAGAGCCACTGTGTCCCATAAAATTTTTAAAAAATTAAAAAGGGACACGAAGCATATTTTAAAAAAATAATTTATTTATATATTTTAGGAAATTCTTTCTACTGTTATATATATATATATATATATCCTTTTATATATGTATAAGTTAATGCTTTCTTTTTTCGCTTCATAGAAAAAAAGTAGGTCTACCTCACTTTTGTCTTCCCAAAAAATGAAGACGCAGGCCTTCATAGGATTTTGTAGATCAAGTGAAGCTAAAAAAAATATTTATATATTTTTCATTTTTTTCATCCTTTTTCTTTCCTAGTGCAATATTTGTTTAGTTTAGTTATCAAAGTCTTAATTTAAGATAAGAGTAAAAAATTCTCGTGTTGTATTTTTTACAACTATGATACATTAAAAATATATGCTTCATTCTTTTTATGATATCTTCTTCTCAGTTCATTTTCTTTAATTATTTAGATGGATAAAAAAACTATGAAGCATATTTGTATTCCAAAGTTTTTGAAAGAGTTAATTTTCAAAAACAAATAATCTAACCACTCGTTGAAACAGAGTAAGTGTTCTTAATTATTGATGTTAATTAAATATAATTATTATTAATATAGATTTATTATGTTTACTAATTAGGTTCATCTCAAGTAGTGATGAGGTTGTTAAATACATTGTTGCTATCATAAAACATGATTATAATGGTCCTTATAATTGTTAGACAAAATTTCCTAAACTAGTCAAACAATTATAGGTTCAAGAATTTTAGGTATATTTTAATCTTTATGTACTATCAAATTATAATTTTATGTTTGAACTTATTAATAATTAGAAATGCTTTGTAATTTGATGAACAGAAATATTATGCTTGGATATTTGAAGATCATATTCAAATTTATATGAACTTCAAAGATCAAGTGGGGAATCAATTAAATGATTTAATATGTTATGCATGAGATAAAGGAAAAAGGCTATCATGGATTAAAGAATATATTTGAAATAAATTATGTGCTGTTTAGGATAGTCCATAATTTCGACAAAGAAATAAATAGGCAAAAAAACAAAAACAAAAAGAAACTTCTAGCTTTGGTTATGGCAAATCTTTTCACATTGGTTGTTACAACTTATTATGCATCATGCATTTAGTAATATTTAATTGCCACAAATCAAAAAACATTCACAAAAAATATTTTTAGCGGCAGTATTTTTGTCACAATTCTTCAAATGGACCTCTAATTGCCAAAAGTGGAAATCTTTTTCATTTAAATTCATAGCTTCTATACACATATTTGCTTTGATCCATATGACCATGATACAAGTCCCATTTATGTAAATGAATCATATAGCCTATTTTGGCCATAGACACTTAATATGGTATTAAATTTCAAAAATTCATAACTTTAGTTACATAACTCTAATTTACGCAAATTAAATGTCTATAGAAAGCTCATGAGCTAAACTCAATGTTGTAAAAATTTTAAATTAAAATGAAGCTATTTGACTCCTAAAGAACAAAAAAACTTAGGCTACATCAGTATCAACAATAATTGCACTATAACAATTTTTGGGGGCAAATTTTAAAAATTTGCCAAATATTCTATAGAGTTAAAAAAAATACAAACTTTAGCTTTTTAGAAAGCTCTATATGTCTTTTAATTTCTCACCAAATTTTAGCCTTAAACTCAATCATTTAGGCTGTCAAAGGTATTGATACATTTTATTGGTCTTTTAGACCAAATATTGGTTCTAAAAGTGTCCAATTGAGCTCTAATAAGTAATCTTTTGGCATGAGCAACTTTCATTCCTTAAATACATCATTTGTAATTAATTCAACATATGAAATTTGTCTAACATCTAAAAATCACCATCTCACTTGTAAGAAAGTCTATGAAAACCATGGCACATCATATATTAAGACATGTTCCATTTACATTAAGTTGGCATACATTTGTGTCTATCACTCATACATGGATTGCCAATACATTTCATCATTATATACATCAAAAGTATACATACAATACATATCAAACATCATCCATATCTTATAAAACCTATCTATACTTTCTTTAATTCAATATCTCTTTCCTTTCTCCTTGCTAAGCTCACTTGACATAGTGAAAGAAAAAAGGGTGAGATTTTTGAAAGAATCTCAGTAACCATACTTAATCCAATCCAATGCACATAATAGATGATTCAAAGATGAAATGCAAACATGTAAGGTCATATGCATATAAAATCACTTAAATATGGAATTGGCATGAAATTGTTGTACTTATCTAGCTATGGTATGAAAATATACTAGCTAAGCTCATCTCTATGTTAGAAAAAAAAATATTTGCTCAATTCTTTGCCACTCTTGGTTGGAGCCAAGCAAAACTCATACATGCACACAACTCATACAAAAAGCCAATTCAAATATAAAGTCAAGCAATCATAAAACAATCCATACATACAATGCATTTCAACTCATATGCAACCAAAAACATGCAAGGAAGGAAGAGTAAATTACCTTTTGAAACTAAAGATCTTGGCTTCTTTCTATCCTACTTGGTCTTTCTTTTCTTGTTTTGCTTCCCTTAGCCCCACACTCACAAAGGGGTGTGATTACTTTAACTTGGTTTAAACACATCAATTGAAATACAAAGTAACCCATTAGGATTTAATCAATTTCCAGACCTCACCATCTCATCTTATGTGAGTTATATGACTCCATTTTGAATAATCATGAATAGTCATATGTATTTCTCATAAATCAATTTGAATTTTGAATTTAAATTTTTCTTCATATTATTTTTTAAATATTTAGATTATTTATAAACATTTCCACAATTAGTATTCAATTAAATGTCATGAATTTTGTCCTAATAATCATTTCCATTGTATATTTTTCAAATTTTTTTATGTTTTATTTTCAATTAGTTGATTGATACCTTTAACTAGTGGATTAGTCTCTCCAAGGTAGATGTCCTGGGTAGTTGTATATATGCAACACTCTATCCTCATAATAACATATTTTATGATAAACAAGAAAAGAACCTGCATGTAGGAGAAAGATTTGCTACACATAAAATCATGTTTCTCATAATATCCTATCTTCTATCTTTTCCTCTTATTTCTCTCAATACACCTTATTTGGAAAAAAGCAAGGGGGAGTTTCTCCATCAAACCTCTTAAGCTTCTTCTCTCTCTTCACTAAAAATTACACCATATCAATCATTTAATGAAAGAGAACCTATGAGCACGATAATGTCTCAATTTCCTTCTTAAATGCGCCATCTCGGATGAAAGTTCAATTTTAATTATAGTTTGCAAGCCATTTTATTTTACTAATTGATATTAGAGAAAACTATTATTTAAGTTGTTAGTAGATAAATGTTTCATTCATTTAGTCCTTTAAAGACAATGATCATTGCTTAAATCTTAAAATTATTAAAACCCTATCAATTTGATCATATTGTAAACTAAATTAATTGTTGACAAAGCTCCTCACATGATTATATCAATGAATTTAAAAAAAAAATTTGCTAAATGATAATTGTTTTGCAAAGATTAAAGTATTAGAACATGTATTTTTTTCAAGATGAGATGATAGTTTACTCTATATATTATTATATCTTAACTTTTACATAGTGATATGGGGAACTTGCTTTTATTTTCTTTCCTTTTTTCCATTGTAGTGCCTAGTGTAAGAAAATTGAAGAACAAACATTGACTTACTCAATGCATATAAATAATTTTTTATTATTTAATTAATTTGGTTATTAGTTGGATTTGAGCCTTTAATACATAAAATTTATACAACTTTGATGCATAATGACTCCCACTGATTAAAGATATCAAAAGAATCTGGAGTACCTATAATCACTACAATATGTTGATAACAAATTATTGGTTTACAACCAATGGTTTGAATCTACAATCATTGGTTTAAAAAAAAGTATGAATCTTTATGAAAAGGTCAATTTGATAATAAAAATTCATATTAATCTATCAAATAATCTCATACCAAAATATCACATCTAAGATTGTTAAACCAAAATATATAGTTGCATTCAAATGACATGAATAATATTTTTCATATACAACAATCTTTCCTTAAATTGAATAGTTAGTTTTGGCTAAAATATTATTTCAAAAATTTTCTTAATAATATTATCCAAAATCATATATATACTTTTAGAAGTCCAAATGATATGTCAATAAATTAAATTCGTTATGAATTTATGATAAATGTGTCCCATTTAATTAGAAATTTTCTTTTGCTATATGGACAATTAGGCAATAAGAGTATAACATGTGATTATGAACAAGCAACACTTAAGTTATTGCATTGAATATGTACATATATACCTTTGATATGTAACTGCCTCCACTTACCTTTGAATCCCAACAATTCTTTATCAAGTGTGAGTTTGTCACACAAAACTACTCCCCTCAACTAATGAGCTTAAGAAACTTAAAAGCATTAGGACATCTTCCTATATTAGGCTTTGTAAAGGAACCAAAATAATAGTTATAGCATCACAACTTGACCCAAAAACTTAAAAGAGGTATTATACTAAATTTATAGCCACTTAATAGAGATTTACATGAAATTAGATTACGATAAAGGAATGTGTTTATTTCCTTATATCAAATAGTACACAATAATCCAAAAGCATGCATTTGGTCAAATAATGTTATTAGTCACTAAAATGTCCAAAATTATATGAATAACTTGGTAATGTAAAAAAATTTATAATTATTTATCAACCTAAAAAAAATTTTGAAAGAGGTATCGACCTCAATTTGGTAAACATATCATGAGATTTTTCTTTAGTTAACAAAATAAAGTCATAAAAAATATCAATAAATTTGATAAAATATAGTTATAACCAAAATAATAGTTATAACATCACAAGTTGACCCAAAAACTTAAAAGAGGTATTATACTAAATTTATAGCCACCTAATAGAGATTTACATGAAATCAGATTACAATAAAGGAATGTGTTTATTTCCTTATATCAAATAGTAAACAACAATCCAAAAACATGCATTTGGTCAAATAATGTTATAAGTCACTAAAATGTCCAAAGTTATATTAATAACTTGGTAATGTAAAAAAACTTATAATTATTTATCAACCTAAAAAAATTTTTTTGAAAGAGGTATCGACCTCAATTTGATAAACATATCATGAGATTTTTCTTTAGTTCACAAAATAAAGTCATAAAAAATATCAATAAATTTGATAAAATATCTTTTATCACATAATATAGAAGAATAGACCAATATCTATATATATTATTTCTAAAAAGTTTTATTTATTTGTTTGTTTATTTTATTTTGAGTTACATTTTTTTTTGGGTTAACTTATCTTGGAAAATTAATATATGTTCCTATATTCCAAAATCAAGGAATGGATATAATTAACTGTTTTGCTTAAACATGAGTTAAACATTTTATAACAGTGAAAATTCTCTTTAGTTTGAAATCTTGAAGCCACATAATTATCAATATTAAAAGAATTGTTTATGATAAAAATTAAGTACAATTTATATAATCTATCAAATAAGATATAAATATACATACATATATATATATATATACTTTCACTAAAGATAGTCAATATATCTTTTACAAAATTTTGCAATTTCTTTGTGAACTAAAGCATTATGAGACATTTATCACAATTTATGTGGAAATTTATATAATTCTCACTTACAAATATATACATAAAATATTCCACAAAATGAATACAAGTGTTTTAACCAATTAAGCCACAGTATTTTTTTGCATATCTCAAAAGTCCATAACATAGAAAATATGACCTAGATGCCTTATTGCAAAATTCAAAATTCTATAAGCAAATTTTTATTTCATTGCACCCATTACCAATAATACTTTCACATATATAAATAATTTTACATTTTTATTGTATTAAAACTAGAACATCAATTATTTCTAATCAGGGATAAAATAATATTTATACAAAATTAATTATGTTTATCTCTTATCATGTTTTACCAAGAAATAAGTCATAGAAATAATTTCCTCATATATATACAAAATATGAGTGTATGAATAGTAAACTTTATGTCTCACTTCCATTTCAAATAATTGGAACCTATTAAGACCTTTATTGTAGCATTATTGTTATTCATAACAAAAGAGACTAATTTATAAAATTGCAACATGATTAATAAAAATAAGAAATTTTAAAATAGCTTGGACACTAAATAAGCTATCTTAAATAACAATAGGTACATTATTATAAACTCCCCTTTAAGCAGATATTACAATATGCTATTAATCCCCTTTCATATGAAACTTAACCAAAACAAAAAGGCTACACAGTATTAAAGGAATTTATCCTTTTTAAACAAAAAAAATCATCTCACCTGCCATAGCAAATGACTTATTTATAGCTTCAAATGATTGTTACTTCCTTCTATTGCCAAAATCATTGTCATTCATCTAATCCAATGGTTAGAAGAAGGATATGTCACCTAAAGGTCAAAATGCATAGCTCAAAAATGGATTTTTTGAGTGATTTTTTCTTCCCTCTCAGCACCAATCTCCACTGTTCACTATAAGCGATTTTTTGAATCAATAATCATATCCTCGCATTTTTATTGAGCAACTTAATAAGCCTTCATTCATAGCATAGTATAACTCAAACAACATTTTTAGTTACATAAGGTATGTATTGTTGGTCTAATAGTCTCTCTACCCTCTTTTATGTTTGATGATTCCAAAAGCCCAATGTTTAAATAAAAGTCCAAGTTAATTGGTTTATTCTTAATCACTTTTTGTTTGGCCTTTTTTTTAGTGTGTAAAAAAGACAAGACTTCATTTATTTAACTATTAATTTTATTTTCTATCTCTTTGTCTTTTTGTTGAAAGCAAAAAGCTTTATACTTTTTTGCTACTTCATCATCTTTGTTAACTAACATTAAATAAAGGTAAAAGTAGAAAAGCCAACTTTGCTTCTTATTATCTCTTAAGTTATGAATGCATTAATGAGCATTAATAAGAATGGGACAATTAGAGAAACTATTGTATGGTGCCTTTTCTGGTAGACATGCTTCAACTATATAGAACTATGAAATAAAATAAAGTTGGTATAATGGTTTAAGGATCTTCAAAATTTTGGCAAAAAAGAAAGGCCACCTTACTTCTCTATGGTTACTCAAGAATTATAACAGCCTACAACGGGCCAATCTGGAGCTATCTCACAATAGCTAGAAATATGAAGGTCCATATAAGGAGAAGAAGTGCAGAACAACAATAACAACAAGTGCATATAAAGCTTTCTCATTCTAGAATTTGTTGCAATCCTCTTTGTTCTAGAAGGTCAATTTAAAAGCATATTTGTAATCCATTAATTGATAAAGGTTCCTATAACCTTACATCTTTTCTATGTAAATATTTCTTTAGAGAGGAGACTTAGTTTATGTCTAAATTGTGAAACCACCTATGAAAGTTCTAGGTAAGATTAAAAACCTAGATGCTTATTACTATGTAACTTTAATTGACTATTGAAAATCCCTTAGTGTTTGCAAGTAGTGTAACACCATAATGTATTGACCTTAATTAATCTCCCTTTAGCCTTGATTCTATATGATTTCCAAAAAAAAAGGACTAAAATCGTAGTATTTTTTCACTTTAAGTCAGGGGTTTAATCAGTCATATTTTGCCTCGTGGGTCCCATAAACCCATGAATCACATTCTCTACTCAAACTCCCTTCATACAACTCATACATAGCCTCAAATAACCCATAAGAGACGGATATGAAGCCAAAAACTAAAAAAATATAATTTCTCAAAACGGGCCCAAAAGTCATATTTTTGGCTCTAACTTTGGAAAATTATAACTAATTCTAGAAAAATAGAAATCAAGCAAACTATAGCTTTCTGGAAAGCTCTAGGTGTTAACTTTATATAAAAATAATTTTCAACTACAATCTCAACATTTGGACCATGTTTGACATAAAAAAAAAAAAAAAGACAGAGGTCTGGCTGTCCTTCGTACTAATGTAGCTTGCTGTCATGAACTTCAAAAATTCATAACTAATTCCAAAAAAGTCTAATCTAGGAAAAATATACCAATTTGGAAAGATACAGATGTTACTAGAGGAGAAAAATAAGTTTAAATCATTTTAGTAGCATTTGGGCCTCAAAAACTGATGGAACAATAACAAAGGTCGGATGGCTTCCCTGGTGCAGACACAGAACTTCAGAAAGTTATTTCTCCCTCTACAGACTTCCAATTGAGGTGCTTCCAATTATTATAGGTCACTGTAGATTCTAGTTTATGCCATAAAATTGCATAACAATTGGACACCATTTGCCCCATGAATGACATAGGTTTATTTTCAGACCCCTGGTAACAGTGCAATGACCAAAACTATCAAAATTTCCAAATTTCAACAATTTGCCAACTATTCCCTAGACCTCTAAATATTATCCACTTTAACTTTCCAAGAAGCTCTTAACAAGCTCTAGAGGCATGCCAAATTGCTCATTTAGTCATACTTTAATAGAGCTCACAAATTTGGCAGTTTTGACACAATAAATGATTCAAAATGGGGATAAATGGTCTCCTACATGCTCTAGCGCCTCTTGGGCAAGTTTTAAAGTATAAATACAACATATATGAATTGTTCAAGTGATCCAAACCAACACATATTTCAAATTCACCATGTTACAGGCAAAAGAACACCACTACATATAAGCCACCAAAGGGTCAAATCTCATCTTTTCAATACTTTGGTTCCATACATGGATCATACATACTTTTACACTTGCTTAAGTATTTACATCTTAAAAAATATGTATACATAAGCACTTTGACTTTCCTATATATCAAACTATGTAAAAGTGGGCAAAAAGGGTCAAAAAGGGCCATCTATGCCTCATGGCCTCCACTCTTAGGCTCTTGAGCTCTACTTAGACCATATGAGATAGGAGAGGGAAGGGGGTGAGATTCATGGAATCTTAATAGCTCATATACTCATTCAATGAAGCAATCAAGGCATATAAACAAGTCAAAGCATGCAAGTAGGCATCTAACTATTCATAATCATTCATTACATGATTTACATACCATGAATATCATATCAATGCCAAGAATAAGCTCTAGGGACTTTTGGTCTAGCCTCACCCTATTTTAGGAACTTTTGGATGGCTCACCCTTAGTTTAGGAACTTTTAACTTGGCTTCACTCATTCATGAGACTTTTAGCCTTGTCTCACCCATCCTTAGGGACTTTTGGCTCTACCTCACCCATTATAAGGGACTTTTGGCACCATTTTACCTGAGTAATTTTCACAACCCAAAATATAAGCATATTGGTACCAATGCATCAAGGCAACATCAAATGGCATGTCTCATAATACAAGCACATACACCATCATACAATGATTATTATACATCTAAGAATGTAATAAAAAAGAGTGGAGAGCTACCTTATAAGCTAACATAAGCCTTCCCTTTTGATTTCTCTTTGTATTTCTCGGTCTCAACATCACAACTAGATGAAGTCAATTCTCTTGAGCCTAGACACAATAAATAGTATGCAATTACTCTCTTATCACTCAAATAAACACTCACAAGGCCAGGGAATTTTTTATCAAAGTAAACCCTACAAAGTGTGTAAGAAACTAGAGGTTCTTCCTCTAGAATTTTACTAACTCTTCTTCTACTTTCTTTACATTTCTTAACTTATCATACTTTAATTCAAAGGTTTCTTGCTCATTCTCGATCAGAATAGAGCTATCTTACTTAATCACCCATGGAAAGGAAACTTAAAAGGAGAAGAATAAAAGTAAAAAGAAGAAGCATGAAGATCTTTAAAGGTTCTTATCTTTCTTCCTTAGTTTTCTTCCTTCTCTCTTAGCTTCTCTTGGTTTCTCTCTCTCTCAAGCCTTTTTTTCTGCTTTGGACGAAGCTTAGGTTGGTTAGAAGAAAAGGAGAGGATTTGGACGCTTTAAGAAGCAAAATTCTCTTTTTTTACGTTTTAAGAAGCCAAAAATGAAAATCGCCATTCACAAATTCACTCATCTAATAGCACTCCTCCCTTTAACTCAGACCCAAGTCACACTAAGTCCTCCCTAGATGTAGTCATTGTCAAAGAACACTCACAGCCTGTCTTTATCTATACCTATCAAAGATAAATAAGAAAAGCTATTTAGACAAAAGCATAAAAAATAGGGTCCTTTAAACAAGACCCTCTCAAGTCATGTGTGTTGGACCCATAAAAGGAAAATCCTTAACATTCCTCTTTTACAAATTCACATATTGAAGTTGACCCCAAAATTGATCCTTCTCTTACGGAATCCAAGAAGACACCTATCATGGATAAAGGAAAAAGGCCTTTGGAACCTCTCTTTACTCCTTTGAAGAAGAAATAGAAAATGAACATGGATGAAGGAGACTCAAATAGATCATCAGATCTAAAAGATGGTGTCGACGACTCAAAAGCCTATACTAGAACTATTTTCAAAATGGTTTTAGAAGATTATCAAAAGATGGCTAAGATGACTTAGAAGATTTTCTGTCAAAATGAGAGAAAGAAAAGTATGAATCCATTTTCAAAGGAAGGTTTATTGTCTCTACTAAAACCATCTCTTTGCAAAAATGGAAAGCTATTCACTGTGATATTGAAGCTTTTTTTATTGAGATAGGCTAGAATGTTATCTTAGAATCAAAAGTTTTTTAAGAAGACTTAGTTAGATAGATTTATGCAAATTTTATTTGTTATCGAGGATGGAATATCCATAGTATCTTTCTTAAAGGGAAGGAAAATTACTCTGACTAAGAAGAAGTTGAACAAGATTTTAAGAATGAAATTTATAGGTAAATCTTACTTTTTCCAAAAGATTTGGAGGAAAGATTTTCTTGTCTTTTATAAAGCTACTTGAAATTTCCTTATAGAGAGACTAGATTTGCTCAAATCTAGTAGAGTAAATGGTTTGACACTATGTTTTGAAAGAAGAATCATAGGCCATACCCTTGGCACCTACTTCTTACCATAGTTTAGATCCCTAGAATCTTTGGACAAAAGGGATGTCTATCTATTATATTGTCTGGTCAACAGGACCTCTATTGATCTTGGCACATAGATATTGAGATCTATGGCTGGAAGCACCAAGATTACCAATCCACTTGCTAGTCTGCATTATGGAATTGTTACTCACCAAGATCTTCAAGGCTTATCATATTCAATTGCAAAAATATCCATCTCAAGTAATGGATACTATATATGATAAAGGCATTTAAGGTTGATGAAATTCACTCTCTCTAGTAATCAATAGATTAGGATGATAAATGCTACCCTTCCAATTTCTAATATGGTCTTGGACTCTACCACTGATCCATAAGCAGTTGACCAGCATGAAAATCTTAAAGAAGCTCCTATAATTGAAGATCATGGTAATGCCCCTGCTCATGAAGATACTCTATCTCCTTCTTCTACCACTTAAGCTCATCCACCACATGACCTCTCCCTTAGAGTTCTTAAGAAAATGCTTAAGGCACAGGTATCCTTGAACCATATGTTTATTGATGGCATAAAACAGATAAATGAACAACTAAGAGAATTAACATCTAGCATTAAGACTATGAAGGGTTTATTGGAAGCAAATAGGTTACTGCATTAGTAATTAGTTTCTATTAAGCAAGAATAAAAGATGTAAAAATTGGAATCAACCTTAAAGCTATTGAATCAATCTTTGGCTTCAAGACATTGAAACTGCTATTATAGATTCAACAAGGTGTTAAAAGCAATTAGTAAAAGACAATGAAGCCTTTGGTCCTTATAAGTTATGGCTGGCTAGTGATGTTTTCTTATTGCTTTATTTAGTTTGTTAGTTCTTTCTTGATTTACTAGTTATTACTAGTTATACACTGAACATTTGCCATAAATTACTACTATATTTCTGTTGGATAGTACTCACATATATTTTAAATCTCGATTTATATAATACTAGTTTGAATTCATGGTGCTATACAATTTAATCTTCTTTAGTTGTTGACAAAAAATGGAGATAATTATTTTAACTTTATAATCCCTTTTTAATTACAGGATGCTTTTGACAAGGTTTTTACCATGTTGACAGGATATGTATGTTCTGTATAGGTTATGACAAATACCTGATTAGATGATATAATTTTATTTCGCTTATGTTTTTGCCTTTATGCTTTGGTGTACACAAAGCTTATCTAATTTAAAGGAAGCAAACAATTAGGGGGAGCCCATATCCTGTCTCTCTCTTAATTAACTTTAGGACTTTTATCTCCTTAGTTTTGTCATCATCACAAAGGATGGTCTTTCAACCTTCTTTATGTTCCATGATTCCAAAAGCCCAATGTTTAGATAAAAACCCAAGTTAATTGATTTATTCTTAATCATTTTTTGTTTGGTCATGCAGAAAAGACAAGATCTCATTTGTTTAACTATTCTTTCTCTTTTCTGCCTTTTTATCTTTTTGCTAAAAGGAAAAAGTTTTATATCTTTTTGCTACTCTATCATCTTTGTTTATTAACATTAGATAAAGGTAAAAGTCAACATTGCTCCTCTTTATCTCTTAAGTTATTTGAATGCATTAATGAGTATTAATGCAAATAAGACAACTAGAGAAACTACTGCATAGTGCTTCTCTGTTAGATTTGCTTCAACTGTACAAGACCATGAAAGAAAACAGAAATGGTCTAATGGTCTTAGGATCTTCCAAAATTTGTCGAAAAGGAAGAGCCACCTTACTCTTACATGATTACTCATAATCATGATGGCTTACCTACAAGACAAAGCTAAAGCTATCTCACAATGACTAGAAATATGAAGGTCCATATAAAGGGAAGAAGTGTAGAACAACAATAACCACAAGTGAATACAAAGCTATTTTATTCTAGAATTTGTTGTAGTCTTCCTTATTCTTATTATTCTAAGTTTTATTTTTTCTAAGTGTCTAGTTTATTTGATTGTTTAAGAATCAATCTAAGAGCATACTTGTAATCCTTTAATTGATAATGGTTCCTACAACCTTACATCCTTTATGTGTAAATCTTTTCTTGAAGAAGAGAGTCAATTTGTGTATAAATTGTAAAACTATCTATAAAAGTTCTATGTAAGTTTAAAAACCTAGGTGTTTACTGCTGTATAACTATGATTGATAGTGAAAATCCTTTGGTATTTGCAAGGGGATTAGACATAGGTCAAGAGGACCAAATCAAGATACATAAGGTATACCTCTTCAATCTTTTTACTTTAATTTCCTATCATTGCATTCTACTTAAAAACCTTGTCAATAAGGTCTTATTTTGTCTTCTTGATCCTTAACGATTGAATTATATTTATAACATCTTATGGACAAAATCTTCTTATTTATGCAAGATCTTTGATTCTGCATATTTATTTATGAATTTTAATTATTATCATATTTTATACAAACACCTATTTACTTCCCTTTAGGTGTATTTTTTCATATATCGCATTATATTGAAAAGCTTGAATGAAGCAAAAAGCTTCCATTTCAAAGCCCTTTAGATATGCTAGTGTTAATGTCTTTTAAGTCCCACATAAATATTGCTGCAAGGTGAAGAGCATGAACTTAGACTTTGGTTTGAAATTAATATAAAATAAATCAAGATGTGCAAGTGGGTATACTTTTGACTTTGATAGAAATAAAATTTTATGCACAAAGAGCTGAAAATAAAACTCACAATAAGTAAATCATATAATTTGATTCAAACCAGCTCAACAACTATAAGGATTTGATTCAATTCCCATATTTATAATTGAAGTAAGAATTATTAAATTTTTTGTCAATAACATCCAAATCCAAATGAGTCCAATCCAAAATCAATTTTTTTTAGTCATCTAATGAGATAGCAAGGCCCCAAAAAATTGATAAAAATCTATCCCCATATTTATAATTGGACTAAGCCCCATTAAGCAAATTGAAAGTTTTCTTTTATGAAGTTGAACTATGCAAGACAAAAATTCAAGTGACGGAGCACCAAACACCAGATATGGATTAGATGAATCAAATCAGGTCTCCACTTACTAAATTAGCTCTAGGTTTTAAGAATCACTAGTTTGGAGTGGGTAGCACAAAATCAGATGAAGAAAACTCTCTGGGAGTTCACAGAGGTTGGCTTTTGAAGGCTTTTACCTCTGCGTTTTGGGCCATCAACAAAGGAGAGCATCAAGATAAAGAGATAAGTGGATGAAGAAGAAGGCATCTTTGATTGGATGATATAAAAAAAGAAAAAAAATTTGAGTAAATAGGATAACAAGTTATTTTTATATTTTTATTTTTAAAAAATAATTTAACAATTAAAATAATAATTTGTTAAATAAAAAATAATAATAAATATAATAAATATTACATAAATTATATCTACCACGCTTGTGACCAAGCAGATGGCCACATGGTAAGTTTAGAATAAAAGATCACGCAAATGGTTACGAGCAACAATTTCTGGAAAAGGAAAAGGCCACAGAGCACCATTTCACTTGCCCAAAACGACGCATTTCGACCTTTAGGTGACATGTCCTTTTGACCATTAGACGAGCCGTTAGCGATTTTTTGGCAGCAACGGAAAGAATGAGGAGAGTTCCTTCTTAAGTCATCCTGATAGCTTAGATATTATTGTATTTAATTTAATTTTTTATTTGAAAGGGTGCAATTAAAAATAATTTTTCAATTATAAACTTAAAGCACCTTTTTAAATAAAAAATTTAATTTAATTTAAAAAATAATAATAAATCTAAATTATCGAAATTTCTTCTGAACTCTGGAGCAGAGTAATCTGCTCATCCCTAGGGACGTGCTCTCCAAACCATTCGCGGATGGACTCCAGCAGGCAAGGATGAACATTTGGAAATTCCCAAAGGTTTCGGGACTTGTGAGTGTGGTCGCAGTCAGAGTTCTATCTTTGTTAGGGTTGTGGTAATGGATCCTCTCGGTACTGTCTTCGACAAATTGAAATGTTTTACTAAATCAAGCCACGACTTCTTCGCCGGCCTCATTCATGGCCGTCGAAACTCTGCTTCTCGCAATCCGGTATGTTTCTCGCTTTAACTATCATGTCTTATTCAACATGAATTCATCAAGAATGAATGTTGTTGTAGGCGGCGCTATTCGTTGCATTTTGAATAATAAGCCATTCTCATTTATTTATTTTTTGCAATAAAAGGATTTTCTGTTGATTTTATTAAGGAATAAACTTGTGGTCCAATTCAGTGCATTTGAAAATTTAGGCTGCGTTGCAATATTAGATGGTAGTAAAAATAGGGGTAACATTATGCAGCATCAGAAAACAAAGATTATGCCAAGCTTAAAACGGATGCTGCATAATGTTACGCCTATTTTATTGATTTCCATTTTCATGTTGTCGGTTGATATCTTTTCTTTATCTGCTGATGTTCTGTTTGTTTTCCTGAATTCCTTCATTCACTTTGTATTGCTTGAGGTTTCAATGAAGGAATCTTTAGTATTTCTTTACAATTTCAGAAGATGTACATTTTTTTACACTCATTACAAGAAGATTTCAAACTCATAACCTGAAAAAGTTTTGGAGCTTCATGTTGCTTTGTTGTGTCTTTAACTTCTTTGTCGATAAAGGCTTATGTTTGATCCCTTGCTGTTATGTATTTCATAGACAAACTATGTGTTCCTTAGGTAATGTTTTCTTTATGGTGTGTTTGACAACTTTGTACACGATAATAATTTCAGATTGAAATCCTAAAACGTTTACAGAGAGAAGCTTTTTCTGATCTTATGAAACTCAGGGACAGACAAGACAAGGTTGAGAGAATGCTTTCCTTCTATAAATCCTCCATACGAGGTCCATTCCAAGAAGCTACCACACATGTAAGGGGACAGTTGGACCTCCTGGGAGCTTTGTTGATGATGAATAATATTAATCAGCAGAATTTAGACTTAATAAGTAGAGCTGGAATTAGGACAGGAGTTGATTCAAGGTTAATTTTTGAAACAAATATCAGGCATAAGGATACTCTTGTTGCAGAGTTTGTGGCCAGTCAGAAAGGCAAGGAACATCACGCAGGTGACGTGGGAAGCCCACTTTCTCTGGCAAAACTCTGTTATACGGCAAAAGTTAGTGATTGGTTATCTGTGATGGCTATCCCTATGGGAGCTCAATGCAAAGATGTTGCAGTTGCTTCGAATTCTTTCCCCCAGGTACTACATAATCTTGTTGTTTCTCTGATAACCTAATAATGCTTATATTGAGACGTTGTTACTACTGGAACAAAAATTCTTTAAGAGTGCCAAATCCCAGCTCTTAATAGTCAGTTCTTGTCTGTAGTAATTAGGTAAAATATTAGTTATTACAAGTGCTGGAAAACATCGTAACAGCATATAAGGGTCTCAAAAAATGAAGTTACTTTTTAGCCCTTGCCCTAGAAAATGTTGGAATTTGCAACAAGTAGGTTCTTTGGTTCTTGTATTTGGCTGTCTCCAGACAATAGGTTTCATTATCCTAAGGTTTAGTCACGTGTATCTTGATGAATAAATGGTTTACCTGGTCTTCTGCTCAAATTTAATCTGGATTCATCAATGTCTGATCTGTAAATATATTGCCCTTTACAATGGATATAACTTTAAAATCAACTGGATACATTTTTCTCCTGATTTGTCTTCTTTGCATCCATATATATTTGGAAATTGCAAGTACCATTTTATTTTGGATGTCAGAGTGAACATTTTGCTTAGAGTGGAAATATATTCATGCAAAAAATGACTCATCCGTAATTCCTTCCTTTTTCTTTTTTAATTTGGTTTTTGCTACCATTTGTTAATGCAACCCTTGATTGTGTCATATGTTGGTGTGCATCAAGCAGGGAAAGGGCCTTACAGATGTTTCCTCTGTCGGACCACCCCTACTGAATTTGCACAATGGTAGTGCCATTGGCATGATGGTGAGAAGATCAAATATTGTTGCTTCATTGGCTCAATTTGTATCTGGACTGGGAATGCAATTAGGTTCTAATACAAGGGAGAATTGGTCCAGTACTTTTGCGGAACTTTCGTGTCAATTTCCTAGAGGAACGAAGCTGTCTTTTCTGGGTCTCTACCAAGTTCCTCTTTCATCAAGTGAACTTACAAAACTTGGAGCTCTTACGATCCCAATACTCTCATCCAAACGACAAGAAGTCTCTGAAACTGTATATGAAGCATTTCCATGGTTGGAAACAAATAGACATTTCTCAACTGGATCTATTGCCCTGATGTTGGAGTCAGAACTTGATGACATCACAAAAATTGGAGGTTGGGTTGAGATAAACAAATTACATCCCAAATCTGTACAATGGGGGGCGAGTATGTATGATGCCTCTGAAGATTCATTTGGCTGGGGAATGAGCCTCAATGGGATGATTGGAGATTCAGCCAGTGGTGATCTCTTTCAGGCTGAATCCTATCTAAAATTTAACGTGGGTGATAAATTCTGCGTGAAGCCAGGTCTTGCATATGTAACTGATGGGAATTCCAAAGTAGCTGGTTTAATGCTACGCTCAAGTTGGTCCTTCTGATCATTTATCTTCAACTAAGTTACATTGTTATGTACTTTTTGGTTTGTTCAGGTGCCCATTATTTTTCATCCAGGTATATAACCCAAATCATTTTTTGTTATTGGATCATTTCATACTTATAAACGCAAAATTTCTTTTAAAAATATGTTTTTTAAACTATATTGTCCTAATTTGCAGTCTGTATTATGATCTCCTTCCCTTCTCCTTCAAGACCTAGCTGCCAATGCCGTCTCTTTTCGTTCATCATCTCCTTGAACCTCAGTTTTATTTTAAGGCAATTCTGATTAGTTACGTATCTCTCGTTCTCATCAATAATTTCTCTTTTCATCTGAAAAAGCTTCATATCTCATATTTCTTTATCTTCAAATACGACTCTAAACTTTAGATTTCTAATTCATTGTTTCACTGGTATGTGAAGCGTTTGGCCTGTATGGTTGCACTTGGTCACACTATAATCAAATATATCTCTCTTATCATTGTATATTGCCTTTCATCCATCAAAGGTAGTATATGTTAGTATGTGAAGGATAATCTGGAGCATCCAATTTTTTTGTTCATATTTTCGGTCTTATAATTATTTTAATTTAATGATACTGAATATTCTACAGAAGGTACAACCACAAATAGTGACTTTCTCCTTCCATTCAACACTGGTGGTTTTTTGGCAAATGCACCAGTACTTCCTGTAATTCTAAAACACCCTTCCCGAAGATTTAGTCCTGCCTGGGGTTCCATATTTAGGGTGAGTGGTTATAAAATCTTAAAGTTTCATTGTACTTTATGAATTCCCATAATGAGAGCTAATTTAGCACTCAGCATATAACCTGCTCTGTTTTGTTACGTGTGTCACATTTTGAGCCTATAGTTGTACCTTGGCTGGGAAGTATACCAAGTTTGCTTCTGTTATATTTTAAGCATTGTTCTAAATTCAAGTTTGATGTAAGGCTTGGGTTTTCAACAATTTTTAGAAACCCAGTGGTTGGCTAGACATTTTGAAACTTGGCTTCATGTGGAGGTGGAAATTGTCAGTAGTACTGATGAAGAGTTAGATTAAAAGGTCATTTTCTATTTATCTACTTGCTTGAAAAGTGTTTGGTTCATTCACTCTAATGAAGACTAGCTCTTATGCTCCAAAGCATGCAGCATTAACACTAACCTTCTACGAGGAGCAAATTATGCTTGCTTACAATCAAGTTTTAATAAAATTTGAATTTCTTGAGTCTTTTTTCTTATGGAATCTATGGAGATTATAAATTTTTGTTTTCAAATTTTCTTTTTATTTAGTTCAAATTTGCCACATGTTTGTAGGTGCACTGCATAATTTTTCTTGTGTCAGTTTGTAAATTATATGGAGATGACACAGTTTGTAAATTTAACCTGCTTGAAAAACTTTGCTTTAGATCCTTTTCTGTCATTGATTGATCCAAATTAATTTGTTATAGATGGTTTCTCTTGCAGTTGTTCACTGGAAACATTAAGTACATTGAAGTTTTCTTTGTCGTTGACTAATTCAATTTCTTAGTAAGAAGTAATTTCGTTTATTTCTCGTAAGTTTAAGTGGAACTTGGCTATAGAAGTGATACTAGTAGGGTAAACCTTCTACAGCATTCTCACCTTCGTTGCAGAGCAATATTAATTTATTTGTTGAAATATGTGCCCTGGCTAAGGGGGTGCTTTGAGTTGACCTTTTAATTAAGCTCCAAACTCCTAATGGAATGCAAAGTGTCGGTTTCCAATTAACAAGTGCATCTCAGGAGCTCTTCTTAATGTAATGTTGCATTCTGTAAATACGAATGCGCTGGACCTTACTGTTCGTTATGCATAGGCTCCTTTTGTGGAAATGTTGGATGATGAAGCTCCCTCAGTTTAGAAATATGTATATTACACGCATACACACACAGGAGCTTCTGAGAAACCTAATCATGAGTATTATGAGGTTGCATGATCTTTGTTCTACCTGGCAGTCATGGATTTACTGAAATTCCTTCCCCCGACTTTGTACACTAAAACACAGGTAAAGCCACGTTATCAAGCTTTTCTTAAAAGTGAAGCTTGTCTAGTATTCTGGCTAGTGCATCAGGGAGATGGTAGACAGCAAGATGTTGGAACTTCATAGCTTTTGGTATACCATTGACTTTACTCAAATAATATAAGGGCACGCATCGGTTGTTTCAACTTTGAAGATGTGTCCACAACCAAGTGTTTGCTTCTTCTGGGAATTTAGATTAAGTGTGAGATAGAAAATGAACAAATTTGGTAACTAAAGGGAAATAGAATAGTTGGACTTTTCTTTTTTTTCAATAAAAAATTTTGTTCAATGGAGTTTAATGAAAATCTCTGAACTTGATAATTATACGAATTTATTTTTTCACTATCAAATTTTATTATAAATATGCCAAATATAGTCTGAACTGCTTATTTCTTAATTTTCCATTTACCTAGATATCAATATCAATACGTTTCTGGAGTTGTTTAGTTCTACAGTCTATAAATATAGATTGTGGCATAAGAGAGATTAAAAATGAAGAATTGGTAGCAAATGAAGGGGAAAAAAAAATTTCATGTTGCAATTACACAAAATCAACAATGTGATTATAAACATGACAAGCAACTAAAATTGATAATAAGTGAACAAATCTTCGTTCTTGTGAGCCAGTGTGAGCATAGTGTTTGTTTTTTACAACCTGAAAATTCAGAAACTCAGGAAAAAGAAAATGTCTTTAGTTTACATTATAATTTGGAAGCAAGAATTTACACATACAAGGTGTCCATGATGCATTTACCAAAAAGTGCTTGAGCAAGACCATGGTTCTCCATGCATTCATATCTAAGCAGCAACTGGTTTCCTTCGATGCAACAGCCATAAAGCTTCATAAGATTCGGATGCTGCTAAGCAGATATCATTCCTATTTCGTTAACAAATTCACAGTTCCCTTGCTTCGACTTGGAAGAGAGCTGCATAACAGCAATGACAGCACCATCTTACCGTGCACCCTATCATACAGCAATATAAACTACACTTGAAAGTTGTTTTCTGGAAGATAATCACAGGAAGTAATATAAAGATTAATAATATTAAATGCAACGTTAGAGTATTATTAACCAATAATCTGGAAGATGCCTTGTGCAGAACAAACATCAAGCTTAAGGATATTCAAACAAAAATCTGCACTAAGTCCAAAAAAAGACAAAGTTAACGGTTCTACAACAATAAAAACAAAAAGATAATTGTGGCCCAAAGCTACCAGTATTTTGGACTGAGGTGTTTCTCTTCCTCATCGTATATCCACAACAATACAAACGGGCAAGTTGGACAAGAATGTTTAACAATGTTTATTGATCAAAAGCTCAAATTATTCATGTCTAAAGTTGATTAGGATGTTTTCTCTTAAGAATAAATATCAAAATGACAATAAAATCAACTACACATACCATGAAAATATGACCAATTGGAAAATTAACCTAACGCTATGTTTGGATGGGAGAGGAAAAAAATGGAGGGAAGAGAAAAGTGAGGAGAAAATGGGGGAGGTAAAAAGTGGGGAGAAAAGTGTTTCTCCCTCCGTGTTTGGATGCGACAAGAGAGAATATGGAGGGAGAGAGATTTCTTAGTTTCCCTTAGACAATTTTGCCCTTACTGTAGAATGCTAGGCAGTGCAAGTGACATAATCCAAGTAATAAACAAATTGTTACATTATACCCAAAAAATAATTATTTTAACTTAATATATCGGATATATATATAATACATTTTGTATATATTTATTAGTTTAGAAGCAATTAAATTATAGGTACAATTTATATGAATTTAAACTATAACAAAAAAGTATTTTTGAGTAATTAAAAATATATGTTTGTTAATTTTAGATCAATTAACTTGAATAACTAATTTTATTTTAATTTAAATAATTTTATATTAATTTCACCTACAACCAAACTAAAATAAATTAGTGCATACCACTAATTATTATAATTAAGGTTCTTTAAAATTACAAATAATTATATTTTTATATTTTTAAATAATTTTAGTTAATTAACATTGATTTCAAATGATAATTCATTCCTTATATGAAGACAATATACATATGCACGTGAATGATTGTCCATCTATAGTTGTGCAATACGACAAAATATCTTTACTTCAGGTGGAAAGCTTATCCTTTTATTTTACCTTGTCTTTTCCTCTTGGCTTGTCCCCGAGTGCATCCAACTTATTTCGTCCTTATCTTGGCATGCAGTGAAGCTTCACGTGAAGGACTTGGATGATTTACATAGAGCCATAAACACTTCGTCCTTATCTATCTATGGAGTGACTTAGTATACAATGCTTTATAATTGATAAGATGCTTGAACATATGTCTCAAGATATATAGGGATGCAGGAGGAGAGTACTTAGGCCATGCAGTAGTTGTAGTGAAGGGATTGTAGCCTGGCAAGTTACGTGAAGTTCAAGATAAATAATATAATGCATTCCATTTAGATAATGCATCCTGTATAAGTGCGATTTCCTTATGAGGCTCGCTGTTATTATCGCAAAGATAGGAGATAATATATTTGTATGAGCGTTGAACGTGAAGAATGTATGTTGGCATGATTCTTTGATCTTCATCCATTGTTATTTATCGTGTAGATGGATAAAAGAACCCATGGAGATGTTTTGTATTCCAAAATTCGAGCAGGAGTTAATATTGGAAAAGAACTTATTTTTCAAATCGGTGAAACAGGGTATGGAATTTTTTCGTTCCATTTAACCATTTTTTGTTTAATCATAATTTTGGTATATGCATTTCTTAGATTTGGCCCCGATGGAAATGATACTATTGAATATATAGTATCTGTGATGAAACATAATTATTTAGGGGCTTATAACTCATGGAAAAAAGTTCCTGAATCAGTTCGCCAATTACGGTTTGCAGAATTTCAGGTAAATTTAAATTGCGATGCCAATACCAAATTTATTATACCCACTGTGTTAAAATACATGGACTACTGATATTTTTGGTCCTAATAGATAGAAATACTATGTATGGACACGTGAGGATCATCTTCAAATTTATAAAAACTTTAAAGATCGAGCAAGAAATCGCTTAAAAAATTTGATTTGTTATGTTTGAGATAAAGGAAAGCATCCTAATTAGATTAATGAAGACATATGGAATGATTTATGCGTTAGTTGGAACAAGGTAGAATTTAAACAGAGAAGTGAATATGTGAAGAAGAGTAGAGCTTCAAACTCTGTCTACGAGCCATCTCTCCGTACTGGTGGAAATATTCCATTCATAGATCACATTGCAACTTTAGCTAAGGAATTAGGTATGCCTGTAACTCCGGTAGAGCTTCACGTTCAGACTCATCAGAAACCATTATCTGGTGAATGGGTTGATAAAAAATCTGAAATTACTTTTGTATGTATCCTCTTTTTTCAAACTTCTTTTAAATGTTCTTACATAGAAATCACAACCATGTAACATCCTCCATTATTTGTTTTGTCTCAGGATGAATACGCCAAACTTAAAACTAGTATAGCAACTGCGGCGGGTAATGCACAATTTTTTTTCATTGCCAAATGAAGTTGCTCTATGGACAATAACTACTGGAGGGAAAAAAAAAATGGAGGCTCCATATATGGCTTGGGAAGTGTTGCACATGAAGTAGAACAGGATCCAATATATGGCTATAACTATGGTAAAAAATATAACCTTTTCTCATATCCAAGTGCGACAGAGGCCATATATCCAGGAGGTCGCCTGCATCCTGATATTGATTAGAAGTCAAAGGATTTTCGGATGCAAATGGACGCTAACGAGAAATCAATATTTGAGATGCAACGTGAACTTTTTGAATATCATCAGAACAATAGAGCTTCGTGTTCGAACAATTCCAATAAAAGGAATTAATGGAGAAGTTGATAAAGAATGAATGTAACTATTTTAGATTAATTTGTGTAACGATGTAAACTTATTTGATATAAGTTTAAGAATTTATATTATAATGCAGGTAACGTAAAATACACCACTCATGTTTCATTTTTACCTTATTTATTTCTCTTTCACAGGGTCCTTATGACCTATGCATGATTCATCATAGTCAAATAGTCATGACATGATGCGAGAGCTACATATCCATAGATGATAAGTTTTATTATTATATATTAGAAAATATTACATAATAAGTTTTGTCTCATGTCAGAGAATCTTTTCTTACCTATTTTGCCTTCTTTCCCAAACAACAAAATCTAAGAATATTTATAGTTTGTCTTAATATTTCTTATTCTTATCTAACTTGGATTCACATGTCACTCTCCTCCATGAACAATCACGCACACGTACATAGGCACCCCCCCCACACACACATATATATATATATATATGAATATATATACCCATATATATATATATATTTCTATCTAGTTAAACTTTGCTGACTACACCTCTCTTTTCCTTATAATATTATCTTCAGCTCTGCATCCACAAAGGTGCCAAGGTAAGAAGAGAAGATTATCATTTTATAATTATGAGCATGTAATATATTATTACGCTATTATTTACCTTTTTCATCAACATAAGTCACATTTAATTGTATTGCAGGATGTCTTTTAGAAGAGGAAGAAAGACACGAAGAAATTTTTCTTAGCCAAAATCATCTACTGCTCAAGAAGACACAACCAATCCCGCCAACCCCGCATAACGTTCAACCGGAATCAGATGATGTGCAATGGGAAACACGTGATATGCATGATAAGCACTCTAATGACCAAAATGAACCTCTTCCCACACTGATCACGCCTGATGGGATAGGATTTCTAACTTTGTTTCTTCTACGTACTGATACTATTATATCTTTGTTTAAAATGGGTCGTAATTTTTCCCCTTCGACTTCTATTCCTATTGGTTCAAACCAAATAATAAAGATGTTTGCGCTTCCATTGTTATAATCTTCAAAGATAAATACGATGGCGCATGGAATTGTTGGAGTGAGGTTCCACACGAATATCAACAATTATGGTTCCATGAGTTTGAGGTTTAACTGTCTCCTCTGGTTATTATGCCTAAAATGTTGATTAATTGATTTTAACTTGAACATCTCCTGTTTTGTTTGTATTCGTGTTGTGGTTCGCAATGCAAGAAATATTATTATTGGGACCCAGTGCATCATCATGAGATTTGGCATAACTGGAAAAATCGAGTAAAAAGCCGATTAAAGGATATCATTGGACATGTCCGTGACATACAGAAAAGAACCCCATGGATAAAACATTCAATTTGGGAAGAATTATGTGACCATTGGGATACTAACGAATTTTGTGCCAATAGTGAGCAAAAAAAAGAAAAATCGTGCCGCTGCTTCTTTACACACAGGAGGCTCTACATCTATAGAGGAACGTGCGCGAAGATTGGTATCAATTTATACATTTATTTCACACTTTTGATGTATTATTTCATCTAATCCTGCCTTATTTCATTATATAAGCTCGAGAGTTAGGAAGAGATCCTTCATTTTTTTAGGTTTACCAAAAAATGGACCAACAAAAATTAACTAACTCTTAGGTAGATGAAAAATCAAAGGCCATTTGGGTACATGCATATATAAATATACATTTATTTTGCTATATACCTACAAACATACACATTTATATTCATATTAAACACTTGCATTTATATTACTAGGATGAATATTTGAGGTAAAGAGAGAGCATAGAAAGTTCAAGCTCAAGCGAGAACGCCTCGTATATAAATTTATTTATTGAAGCTGTCGGTGGCAAAAAAAAAAGTGTCGTCTATGGACTTGGTAACATGTCTTATAAAATTTTAGGGGATGCTAAGACTGTATATATGTACAATCAAGAAGCATCCTCGAGTTAGTTGCCACCGTACCCCCATGCAAACTATATTCAAAATATGATACGAAATGAATTCATTAATATTTCAACAAAGTTGTATCAAAGTCACTTTTAGGACCAACAACGACAGATTGAAGAGCTACGAACCTAACTACAAGAGATCATATGTAGCAATAATGCATGATCACAAGGGAGACGCAACCTATCTCAACCAACCTCAGGTGTCTCGCATGAAGAAGATCCTGATGGCATGGGAGAGGATAGTGAAGAGGACGAATAAGCTGAATTATATTTTCTAAGTTCGTTATAGGAAATAGAGTTAAGTCCCCTATAATGTCCATATGTTTATGCTATTGTCTGCTATTTGTATGTGTATTTATATATATATGTATGTATATATAATGGTCCATCCATTCAACCGGTATGCGACTACATGTTTATGTACGTAAAAAATATATATATTTTGTAAGTTGGCATAAACTGCTACATACAACATCGTCTACTTACATCTTTTAACATGAACCATTGAAATATAACTTTGTAGGGAAGAAATGTGTCGAAAAAATAGAGAGAAATAAATTTCACACCCAGAAATATGGAAACTGTGTAGACAACAAAAAACAAGTGAAGAAAATTTTAAACAAAAATATACAACTTTGTAGGTGAGAAATGTGTAGAAAACAAAAAAAAAAATCTCACACCAAGAAACATGGAAAAATGCGAAGAAAAAAAATTGTGTAAACAAAGAAATGCATATAAACAAAAAAGTAGACTGAAACAAAAAAAAGAAGTCACAGATAACTAAAATTAGAATGGCATAATTTTATAATTTTATGTAACGTCAACGTAATTTTGGGAAGGAAGAAAAATAAGTATTAAGAAGTAAATATTTAGAGGAACAAAACTAGAGCTGCGTCTTTTAAAAACAAAAAAACTGAAGGGGGAAAAATTAACTAAGATTTTGACTTGTTTAGAGATTAATCAAAAGTTGTAATATTATTGTAGAAATAAAGAAAATTAAGAAAAAAATAAAAAGAAATACTAACTAAACTTTTAACTTGTTTAAAATTTAGGAAGAAGTTATAATATTATTGCACACACTAAAAAAAAGAGATATATGTATATATATATATATAATTTTTGTAACCTTATAATGTGAAAGAAATGTGTATAAAACAAAAAAAAAATTGGTCTATAAAAAAAAAGTGACACCTAATTAAAATTTTAACTTGCTTACAATTTAGCAAGAAGTTATAAATTTATTATGCAAAGAAAAGAAAAAAAGGATATATTTATAAAATTTTTGGAATGTAAAAGAAATGTGTTGAAAACAAAAAAAAATGTCACAAAAGAGAAAAAATGTGTTCAGAAAGAAATATGTAAAAAACAAAAAAAAATTGAAAAAAGAGTCCAGAAAACAAAAAAAAAGTAGGCAAAAAAAAAAAAAAAGTGAAGGCGTTGGTCCGATTGCAAAGGGTCTGACCACTCTTTGGTCAGACCTGTTGGTCTGACTACTCGGTCCCCTGTTTGGTAGGACCGTTGGTCAGATTACTTTTCAGTCAGACCAACCCCTTCCCTTTTTTTTTTTGTCTACCTAGTCTTTTTTTGTTCCCTAGAGTCTTTTGAAAGTTTTTTTTTTGGTTTTTTTACATATTTTTGTTTGAACATATTTTTTCCTTTTTTGTGACATTTATTTATTTATTTTTCAACATATTTCTTTTACATTCCAAAAATTTTATAAATATATCTTTTTTTTCCTTTCTTTGTGCAATAATTTTATAACTTCTTGCTAAATTGTAAGCAAGTTAAAATTTTAGTTAGGTGTCACTTTTTTTTTATAGACCAATTTTTTTTGTTTTATAACCATTTTTTTTACATTATAAGGTTACAAAAATTATATATATATATATATATGTCTCTTTTTTTCGGTTTGTGCAATAATATTATAACTTCTTTCAAAATTTTAAACAAGTTAAAAGTTCGGTTAGTGTTTCTTTTTTATTTTTTTCTTAATTTTCTTTATTTGCCCAATAATATTACAACTTCAGATTAATCTCTAAACAAGTCAAAATCTTAGTTAATTTTTTTCCCCTTCAATTTTGTTGTTTTTAAAGGACACAGTTGTGGTTTTGTTCTTCTGAATATTTACTTCTTAATACTTTTTTTTTCTTCCCCAAATTATGTTGACGTTACATAAAATTATGCCATTCAAATATTAACGTTACATATATGTACTTTTTTTCCTTAATGCTCTTACATTTTTTCTTAGAATTTAGACAAGTTTTCATGCTTTTACCATATGTATCTCCAATGTATAGCCATTATGCATGGAGGTGAATTCTAACAAACAGGCGCCATGACATTGATCAATTATACCAATTGAAGGAAAATTTTAAGTAGTCCACATTTAAATCTAAATAGTATTTTAACATGATCCAATCTGTTACAAGCGTCTTATAAAAACAAAACAAATAAGGCCACCTCTACTTAAGCATAATCTCATGTCCAACATCAACATAACTGCACCACAATGATCATTCATAACTTAAGAATATCAAAAGAGCTTATCATCATCAGCTCTGGGAACTTCTGGCATCACTCATCATTTGTATCAATGTTTGTAGTCGCAGATGTCGTGGAACTACAAAAACTTTCACTTACTTTTCTCCTCGTTACATAAGAAAAAATAACATTTTAACTTGGTGTCATTAATTAATCCAATTTGCTCCAACTCTGCCCATACTTCTTCTTTGCTATAATACCGAGGTTTGCTTTTTTCCAAGATTGCAAGGCCTTTTTTAGCAATCTCATCTTGTTTTTCAGCTACTGCAACCAGCCGTTCAGATAGTGATATAGATTTATTTTGTAAGGAATTTCCATCTCGCATCACCTTAGTTAACTCTTTAATTCCCAGTGTAATTTTTTCATATCTATCTTCAATATTATCAAGCATCGCTTTCTTGCGCTTTCGACCTTTGGAAGATGCAATGCCAGTCGAGTGATTTGAGTTGCCATATGTGAGATTAAATGAATCTATATTAACTCTAGAGCCTGTGGCCTCGTAATCCCAGTTAAAATCACCCTTACTTGTTATTTCATTCATTGTCCCTTCATCACAATAGTCATTTAGATCAATGTACTCTTTTTGCCACCGTTTCACTTTGCCCTTGGCACTCTCAACATATTTCCCTGTTGCTCTGTCTACACCAAATAATTCATATAACTTATCATAATGTAAAACGAGTACAATCATCCATTTTTTTACTTGAGGTTTTTTTTTGTAACGTGCAAATTTCTATATCATTCCAATGTAAATGAAAAATATCCCAAACTAAACTATGAAAAGAGAAATTAACAAAAACGTCAAACTAAGTAACCATTTACGTAATATAATTATTGGGATAAAATTACCTTAATTAACTCATACCAGATTTGAATTTTAGCTTCAAACATTTTTGTAATTGGACTTCAGGAAAAGTCACTTAATCTATTGAATAAATCATAGAGTTCTCCAAATCGTTGTGATAAAGTTTTTTTTTTTTCGATTTTTCAAATGTTGTTTAGTAATATATGGCCTAAAAGAATTCCGCAGAACTTGCAGCATATTATCATATGCAAATGTTGTGAAGGTATCATTTGGCCAATTTCCTTTCATCATCTCATCTAATAATGCATCAAGAAAGGCTTCATCCATCCTAGGTGACCATTGCAGATTGTCTTTCACCGAATCCTTTTGCTTTGGAGCCATTGTTGGATTTCTGCATGAAACAGAATAACATGAAATCTCAAACAACAGAAAAAATTCTATCTCATAATCTAAGTCATCTATATTAATAGATACGTAAATGTTTAAAAATACACCAAATAATTTTATTAATAATATACTTCAGTACTTCAAATAATATTAATATACATCGTAGCATAATACTATATTGATCACATGAAATGGTTATATAATAAATTATAGTCTATTTTGATAATTATTACACATTTGGCCGGCTATACTATCCTTTAACATTGATCTTTGTCTATATTCCTCCTCTTGACCATAACTAGAGTAAGTCTCAGTATTATCAAGGTGTTTTATTGTAATTCATGATTAACTTCAGTAATCAAATTCTCATCAGGATCAACCCCCATCAAAAAATTGTGTAATATGCAACAAGTTATAACAATATCAGTCATAATTTGGATGGAATAATGTGGTTCAGTGTCGCTAGCTATGATTGGAAATCATTTTTTCAAAACTCCAAATGTTCTTTTGATGACATTCCGCAATGAGGCATGTCGATGATTAGAATTTTCTTTTTCATTCTGTGGTGACCGTGTCGAGTATTCCTTCAAATGATAACGCACTCCTCTGTAAGGTGTCAATAGACCATGCATGAGTGGAAACCCAACATCCCCAAGATAAAATTTTTCTACATGTATGTAACATTGGTTAACAACTATAGAATTAAAAAATTCTACACCTAACACTATAAACTATTAAAGGATTATATAAAGACCTTAGGGAATTATAAGGTTATCTTCCCATGACAAAGCATTTTTAAAAATTCTAGAATCTGAAGCTGTGCCTTCCCAACCAGCCAAAACATAGGTGAATTTCATGTCAAATGAACATACGACAAAAATATTTTGTGTAAGATACTCTTTTCATCCTCCAAATCGAGCAGCCTCTTCTCTAAGTACTTTTGCTTGAACGTGAGTTCCATCTATAGCTCCCAAACAATCCTACCATTTACAATTGGTTAACAGCAATATATTGTGGAATAATTATTTTATTCATGAACTAGATAGATATGAAAATAATGTTATACCTTGAAATATGGGTAGAATCTACTATTGTTGAAAATTTGGACAGCAACTTCTGCTCCAGAAGGCTATGAAAGAAACTCAGCCTCAAGTAAAACTACCGCGTGTAAGACATTATGAAAGTGGCGACTAATAGTCTCCCTTGATTAATGAAAGTAAAAGCATAGTGTTCTATTTTTTACATTATGTGCTAATATGTGGAGAAATTTGGCAACTTGTTCTTCAACTGCAACCCACCGTAAATCTTTTACTCTTCCAGTAGCTCGAAGTTTCTAACATAACTCCCTAAAAGCTTGTAGGCCCATGCGCAAAATATCATGATAATTTTTTTCATCTTGTAGCTATATCATCAACTGTTTTCTCATGTTATATGAATCAATATTGCTAACGCTAATAGATTTACTACTTAGAGTTGACATTTCTTTCAATAAATGAATTATATGCAGAAGCAAACATATAAATCAAACCACACACGTATGCCTACCCTTATACAACTCTTCTATTAAATGGTTCAGATTTGAACCTTCATTTGTTACTCCAAAATTAATCAATTCCTTGACTTCAAAGTTAACATCATACATATCTTCTTCCACATCCTTTGTGAATTCCATGTTATTGTAGTTGTAGCTCTATTAGACAATTATACAAAGTATGTAAAGGCATACTGTATACCAACAAAAGTAAGAACTTATAAACAAATATATATAACGTTATCAGAAAGGGTTAATGCTATGATGAAGCATATTAATTATAGGTTATATGATAGATTAGGATATAAAAAGAAGTATACTTCTTTGACAACTCTTCAACTACTTAAAAGGAACTCCCCAAATTCCAGATACTAGATGGTTAATCACTAACAATTCACTCACTCAGATCAGTGCTCTTTCTCATTTTGCCAAATTTCTTAATACATTTTGCAGGAAGCCTAAGAATATTGCCACCTCTAGTCGCAACTCGCCTTACAATACTGGCCATTCTACTTGTCTTAAAGATACAATTGCATATATATCACAAAAAAGTTACTTCTTTCATGGACTTGCCGGCACAGGTGTGGAAAGAAAAACTCAAAATTAATAAATTTAGTTTTCAAATCTAACACTACAAATTGAACCATCTTTGCCTGCAGGTCCAATTTATGCTTTAAAAAAAGTCTATCATGAAAAGGACTTTGAAATCATCACCTACGAAATGTAAAAACTATAGTAAGAATGATAATAAAATTTGTTCTATTGGTAATAGGCATTAGTGAAATATAAAATGAAAAAGTGGAAATACCAGACGACAGCATTGCGAAGCTTGGAGGAGGAAACCAAGTGGTCGAGCAACAATGTGAAATTTTTGGGAAATATGGAATGAAAAAGATGGAAATACCCGATGCCGCTGTGAGTTGTAAAGGAGGAAATGAGGAGGTCGAGCTTATGTGGAATTTCTAGGCAAGAAAAAATTAAGGTTGTTTGGCCCATTTATCGAGGAGGAAGTCACAGGAAAACAAAATTATGTTTTAGGGTAATTTGGGAAAAACAAAGGACACATTACGCTGTGCCTATTTTCTCCTCAAAATCTCTCCACATGCAAAAGAAAAAAATCATGTGGGACCCACTCTCATTTTCTCTCCAGTTTTTCTCTCCTTCTCCATTTTCCTCCCCATCCAAACGGGGGAAAGTGTTGCCCTTCGCCCCTGATTTTCTCTCCACTCTCATTTTCTCCCCATCCAAACATAGTGTTAGAGTAGTCCACACAACTATAGATGTTTCCACCAAGCATGTCAATGGTTCTATTATCTCCTTTCTAAATGAGTTCAAGCAACTCATCAAAACTAAAATTCATTCCAATAAACATTCCAAAAATAGTTCAAACATAGCAGTAAATGAATGATAAATAAGGAGTCATCAGAAGTTTACCTCTTGCACTTAGTTAACAGTGTTCCTAAGCCCTAGTAGGTACCACCACCAACATTTCTCCCACTAAACCTCTCAAATTTTCCATCCCCATCAACCTATGTCAAGTCAAATTAGAAGCATGGATCACAACTCATTAGTCTCTACAACATTTAGATCAAAGATATCAGAAGTTAATGAAATGTGGAAAGAAGAGATAGGTAACTTGATAATACTAACTTAACCAGAAGATAAGGAAACAAATCATGTAGGTCAATTTGTACATACTCTTTCTGGTCCTTTGTGTGCGTGAAAGCTTCATGATGAATTTCCTACTAAGAAGTGGTAGAATTTCCAATAAACAACTATTGAGGGACAAAAATAAATACTGCAAATAATACAACAAAAATGAATTACATAGTATAAACTATATTACCTCACATGTTGAAAACTTTCAAGCAAACTCCATAATAAATTACAAGAGAAACATATCATTTTGAATAACCAGTGCACCTTAAGCGAAAAATCTGCTCTTGCTAAAAGACAATCTATTTCATCTTCTTTGTCTATATTAACCCCAAGTCTTTCCTTAAAAAGGTCAGCAAACTTGTAGGATCCACCACCAGTTACCTTAGTTACAAAATCAATGCATCAATGAAGTGAATAAATTAATAGCATTTTTTCATATATATATATATATATATAAAAGAAATTTTATGAGGGAAGAAAAGAGATGAATTAGAGAAGAATAAGACATCTCCAATAGGAACCTTGAAAAAAAAAATGCTAATAGCATAAACACAGAAAACAGGCAGATTTTCCATTTTCCCACTAAAGAACCTGAGTAACAAAGAACGTTTCAGCATAGAGTAATCATTTTCATAGAATTTGCCAGATATGAAGACAAATATTTTATAAACAATAAACTAACATTAATAATAATTAAAAAAGAAAAAGAAAGAAAAGAAAAGAAAAGAGAACAAACTACAATAAATAAAAAGTTAAGCCAAATTCCTTACTCAAACAAAGATCTTATGGGGAGTAAAACAAAACAAGATAAAGAAATTTCTATAATGAATTATTACAAAATTTCTTATAATCACAGCTATTCAATAAACTTTGTTGTAAATAGTACTACACACATAAACACAAAACTGACAAAAGGGAAAGCAACTCAATTATTTATCATTTTTGCAATGATTACCCCCAAAAGTGATAAGTAGCACGTAGATTAGAGCTATCATGAATATGAGATAAATTAGATTTGATAATTTGATGACATAAAGTTACCTTAATTATGGAATTTCAGCCACAAGATCAGAGTTATGTGATTCCAACCCTATAAGTCATAAAACGTCCATAATTATAATTTATGCAGCTATCATAGTGTTAATAGTTTTAATAAACCTTAAAAGTAGTTGAAGAACACCTAAAGTTTCACAAAATTAACGATGAAAGTCAATAGCAATCAAATGTGGTAGAAATGAGACTTGTATAAGTAGTATATATAAGTTTGTTTAATTAGGTATATTTATAGAATTATATGATTCAATAATTATAAGCGGAAGTAATAATATAATACCTTCAGCTATATTATTTAACTCTTGTATAAAAGCTCTTTTAGTTGATTGGGCTCTAGGGATCCACAAGTAAAAATAACACAAAACAATAGGAAAAAGGCTATTAATTAGAAGCAATTTTTTGACAAATATAATGTTTAGAGTGATGGTTTCTCAATATAAAAGAAACACTCTCTATTAAGAACCATCTCAAATTTGAGATAGTTTAAATTACCTTTCTTCCATTAAAATTCCAACTAAGTGATTAAGTTTATCTAACAAAACTAATATTTAAAATATAGATCATTAATCCTGATATAATTTAAATTTTAAATTACTATAGGATATGGAATATCTTAATTAGACCTTATTTAAAATATACCAATGTCTATAAGATTTAGAATATTTTAGTTTAACTTAATTTAGGATATTTCAAATAATTATTTAATTATTTTGAAATAATATTCTTAAATTCTCCTACTTAGTCCCAATATCATTTGCTAGAAATTAAATTCATTCTATAAGAATTATAGTAGTAAGTCCTTTTAAATAAATAAGTATTATCTTCTATGTATTACTTGTAATATGCATTTAGTTCGATGAGATATTAACTTTTATGGATAAATTTTAAATGTTATTCGGGTTCTAACTTACATATTTGTTAATTTTACAAAATGTATATACCCAAAAAATAGATAACAAACCTTAATTTGAATTTCATCACTTTACATGCCTTAATTAAACCAAACATGGTCTAAAACTCATATAAGGCATATGGTCTTTAAACTCCTTTGAATGTATTCTATCAATTAAAAGATCTCTATTCCTTATGTGTTCTATAAGCACTTGTCTTTATGTATTCATAGTATCCTTTAATGGGCTCAAAATGAATTTACAATTTGAAGCCTAGTGATAAAACTCTTTAATTAAATTAACCTATAACCTTACCTAAAAATAAGGTATAAATTCAACCTTTTTTAGTGGAAGTAGCAATTAATGACTACTTAGCGTTCTTGCACTTCTCTATAATATAGCTTATTTAGCAAGCATGAAGATATGTTATAATGTTGACCCTTTTAGAGCCAACACTTTATTAAGTTTGAATTTATATAACCAACATCTTTTAAATTATTGGTTCTTTTATATATAAACACAAAAGTTAATGTACCTTAAATGGATTTCATGACAAGCTTTGCAACCTTTTTTAATGATCCAAGGATGGCCTTGATATCTATCCAACATTCCTTCAGTAAAAACTGGGTCCAACCTCATGCAAAATTAAACAAACATTAAGCTTTCAGCTACTAAAATAGAAGAAACATTCTCTATTTTATTTCAAGATCATATCTAGGATGCAGGAGCAAACTAAATTTGTTTATTTTTATAATGGACATTGCATTTGATGAACAATCTTTCATCAAGAAATGTTCAAGTACTTAATTAATATAGGCTTCTTAATATACTCACAAGATACCTTGAGATTTATCTTTTTATGGATCTTCATATTTATAACATGAGATACGCCACCCATATCTTTCATTTTATAGTTATTGAACAATAGTTGTTTTACCTTATGTAACGGTCCCAAGTCCCTAGATATAAACAATATGTCATCCAAATAGATGACTTCACTTTCACAAAATTTGTGATATAAATACTAATTTATGATATTCTCAACAAAATTGAGAAATGTAATCGCATTATAAGATTTTAAGTACTACTGCCTTGAGGCTTGCTTAAGTTCTAGTGCGCTTGTTGATCTTTCATACTAAATTCTCCTTGACATTTGATGAACGCCTAAATTTATTTTATATATATCTCTTCCTTATGATCACAATTGAGGAATGTCATGATCACATTCATCTATTGTTATTCTAAGTCAAAATAGGCAATTAAAATCATGAAGATATGGAAGGAATCACTCTTCAATACGAGAGCAAATATCTCTATTTAGTCGATTTTCCTTCTTCTAAGTGAAACCATTAGTAACCAATCTTATTTTTTAGCACTTAATGTTGCCTAATGAATCTCTTTTAGTTTTAAAGACCTATTTATAACCAATTTCCTTGGCCCTACTAGGTAAATGTACAAGTTCCCAAATATTGTTATTTGTCATGGATTCCATCTCATCTATTATGCCACAATTTGGAATTTCCACCATTAATTATATGTTAAAATGTTACGGGATCATCCTCAATTTTATGTCCTACTTAAATCTAGTAAAGTACACAATATAATCACTAAGTATTGTCAACTACTTAGTCTTAGTTGATCTTATTAATTCAATCTATTATAAAAGTTGATGTTACTTAATAGGAATATCCTCTACCAGATGGGGAGATCTTTCTTCTACATTATGACATGTCTCATCATTATATTATACATTCTCTTCAACAAGATGGGTGTATTGTAATGTTCTACTATAACTAGTGAAGGTAGTTTGCTTTATGTAATCATCTTTAATGGCTTAATTATGTGGTTGATCACTCTCAGTAATTATGTCATTTTCATGAAATACAGTATTCCTAGATTCAACAAATCATGTTGAATGTGAAGAATAATAAAACTTATATCTTTAAGCTTTTTTGCATAACTCACAAATTATACAATGATAGTCATTAGGTCAACTTCCTTTCATGTGAGTTATTCACTCTGATATCCTGTAAGATAGCTCTATACATGTGTGTGATTCAAACTTAGTTTTCAACCTTTTCCAATTTCAAAAAGTGTCTTAATTATAACCTTTGTTGGAACTCTATTTAGAATATACACTACTATTTTAAATGTATCTCTCCATAGAGAAACAAGAAGTTTAGAATTACTTCATGCTCCTCATCATGCCTAATAGCATCATGTCACTTCTTTTAATCACACCATTAATTTGTATCAAGTGAGTCAGGCATGGGGTATCATGCAACTATATCATGCTCCTAAAAGAACTCAATAAATCAACCTAGTACCTTTCCATCACTAGTGTACCTATCAAAATAATCACTTCATTTATCTAACTTTACTATGTTAATTTGTTTACTAGAATATTTCTTTATTTTTTCCTTATACATACACCTTAAAGGCATCAAGTACTTTATTTTAATTATAAAGCAAGTAGATGTTCAAAAATAAAGGAAATGGATTATTTCTAACTATTAGAATATTAAATAAAACAATATATATTAGTGTGTATAATATCTAATAATTTAAAAATTCTGCTAACACATTCAAATGCCATGTTTGTCTACTTGTCTTTTAATACAATCCATACTTGAATCAAAGTTAATAAAGTTTAGAGATTCAAAAACCCTATCCTTTACCAAGCCCTTGATTTTCTCAATGGATATACATCCCAATCTCATATGCCATAAATTAGAAGAATTCTTACTCATAACAAATTTGAACTACATGAAATTTAAAACACACTAAAGATAAGAATATATCTTTTCTTCTCTAATCAGGCCTTTTTTTTTTAGGATATTGTTCCCTTATACGCCTCTTCTTTTATAGTCTTCTCTTCTTGGATCTTATAACTAAATAAACCTCATATAAGACTACATTACCTTTTAAAATGAGCCTGTTGACTTTCTTATACACACATGTCCAATAGGGCATTTATTATTCACATTTCCTTATGTGTATTTATAAGAAATCTATAATGACCCATGTTAATGAGGAACTAATTGAAGATCATTAGCACTAATAATAAAAATAAATCTCTATCTTAAGAGACTTAAGCTATGGAGCTATGTCTCACATCTACATTAAGTTCTTTTGCATACCTTTAATGCTTGTTTACTTAATGGAAAACTATTTTACCATTAGTATGCTAATTAGTGACTTATATGATGACTTCTAATTTCATCTTTAGCCTATAAATAGTTATCAACCATCTCACATTTGGGTATAAATCCAAGATGACTAGCACTTAAATGAGATTTAATAAAACTGATACTAAGGTGATTTAATCACTCCCAGTGCTTACACAATACAATCTTAACTCTTATGCCATTATTAATGGGTACAGGAGGCTCTTCTTCTTATTATATAGAGTATAGTCAAGGTCACCTTAAATGATTCCAAGTTGTATAATTGTTTCTAATAGAAAATTGATCTTTTAACAAATTTACAATTAAAGAGATGGTGATGTTGCAAATATAAGATTTAACTCTAATTATATTTACACAAACACCATATGAGGCAATCAATCATCACACTTTAAATACATACTTACTAATGCAAGACATACTCAACACAAATTGTGTATCACTAAAATCTCCCTATAGACAAAGGTTTCAGTGTAGCATAAATTTATGCATCATTTATGGTGAGACTACAAAGCATCCACACTTTTTAATACCTACGAGCCACTTAGAAAACCAGAAGAAATTTCTATCTCATCCTAATTATGTGCATAGTTATTATTATTTCCCTATAGGCAAAGATATGTTATAACTACATACTTAATTAGAATTGATATCTTTAAATCCTTATGTAACATTTATGTTCCTTAAGCACATATGTACACAGCTATGTAAGGATGTTGTGGCTACTCTTTAAATATACAAGCTAATCATAAGACATTTAGGTTCTTTCTTTATGTGCATTAAAGCATATATTTATGTACTCACATACTAATGACTTTATAAGAATTATAAAATTAATTAATTAACAAAACTATATATGATTAATTACTTAAATTTTTTTTTAAAGTTCATTATCAATATGCCTGATAGTCCAAAATAATTTTCTAAAATTTTAATGGCATTCAAATTAATTTTATCCTGATAAGAATATGTATAATTAATTAATAAACTAAACTATATGTTATTAATTAATTAAAAATTCTACCTTTATAATTATTCAAAAATGTGAAAAATTTTGCCTGAAATAATTTCTTATAGTTTGGACAAATAAAATGGCGCTCAAAGTAATTTTATGAAGCCCCAAATATGGCAAAGTTGGCTAAATAATTTTTTCATAATTTTATAGATAAATTAAATAAAAATAATAATGTTTACAAAATTTCATGTGTTAAAATTGCCTAAAATAATTGTTTTATAATATAGACAAATTAGATAATACTAAATAACAATTTTTTTTGTAAATTATTTTGTCCAAAAATTAATTATGGGTCAAAAAAATTAAATTAACCCATGGGATCCAAAAATAAATTTTAAACAAAGCAAAATTAGATTAAGCATTTAAAATTGGCCAAAAATTCAAAATAATGGGCTTAAATAGCTAAAATAAGCTTTTTTAGCCAAAAGTGCATTTATTTGCCCTATAAATGACCTAAGTTCATTATTGTCATGGCCTAGCACTTTATTTATTTATTTATTTGAAATAGGTTCAAAAATAAAAACAAACAAAGCCTACTAAAAAAATGGCATAAAACATAGCCAAAAAACAAACAAACAAAAAAGACCTACCCTAAGACGCTCCAATGAAATGCAATGTTTAATTCCTTCTAAGCTAAATGACACATTGTTTATCATACATCTAAAGGATAGCAAAAGCATATCCTAAATGGTGTGCTATTCATGTTTACAGCCCAAACAACAAGTCATTTGGGTCATCATTTACCTTGTGTCGAGTCGTTATGAGCCGACCTAACCCGATCCATAATAGACCTACATGAAACCCTATGATTTTTGACAAATTTCATCCTTGTTTTAGCTCTTCCTAATGGCAATTATGATAAAAAAACTTGAGCTCATCAAATTCAAGCATTGAAAACAAAAATGATGCTTAAAACTTTAAATCTAAATATGCACATAGTATCAGTTCTTACAGTTTTTTGACTTTTCATCCCAAAAAAAAAATCCAAAGCTTTAATGACTTTTAATCAACAAAAACATTCCAACAAAATTAATCAACAAATGGATAATCCTAATAGAAAGCTTAGATATGAGAAAAGGCCATAAACCATAAGGATAATCTCAAGATATACAATATTGAGTTTCAATCTAGAAAAGAAAAATAACTTGAACTCTTTTCCACAAGTGTGATTTTGATGGAATAAATTTGAATATCTACATATATTAAAAAAATGCACCTAAAAAAATTGAATGATTTAATTTCAAAATTCTAAATTATGAGAGATTCTCTAAATTCTTTAATTTTCTTCTTTTTCCCCCCATATATAGCAGGCAAAGGCTATCAGAGTTAAGCTCTGATACCACATGCAAGTCTAATTAACTGGGCATATTTACAGAATTACATTATTCAAGAATAATAAGCGAAAGCAATAATACAATGTCTCCAGCCATCCTATTTAGCTTTTATGTAGAAGTTTTTTCAATTGATTGGGGTTAGCAGATCAATAAACAAAAATTCCAGAAAACAACAAGAAAAGGTTATTAAGTAGAACCAATTTTCTGGCAGATATAGCATTTAGAGTGATGGTCTCTTTATATAAAAGAAACACTCTCTGCTAGAAACCCTCTTAGATTTCAATTGGATCAAGTTGCCTCTCTCCCATCAAAAGAAGTCTATTTGTAGAATAATTAAATATCCTTAACTAATTAGTTAAGTTTATTTGGCAAAACCAACTTTTAAAATAAGGACTACTAATTTGGAAATATCTTAAATTTTAAATTACAATAGGATATGGAATATCCTAATTAGACTTTACCTAAAATATACTAATATCTATAAGATATGGAATATTTTTAGTTTAACTTGATTTAGGATATTCCAAATAAATAATTGAATTTAAAACAATATCCTAACAATATAGTAAACATGACATCAATATTACCACAATGAAGCTGCATTAAATAAATGAAATCCAAGTACTATTAATCTTGCTTGTCTCAAACTTCACAAAATTAAACCTGCAACCCAGAATAAGACAAATTCTTATGTTACGTAGAATGGGATAAGAAAATGGACTTAAACAAACAAACTTGTTCAAATCTATCAAGAATGAGAAACTTAATACTCTTATATAGCATTGCTAAGGAAATTCTACAGTCATAATAATAAATAAGCACTAACACTAAGGATCTAGTACATTGTTTTATAGATGAGTGCCTTGGATTATATGGTTCATAGTTCATGCACAAATTCAAGAATATTCTTAAATTAACTTCCAACAATTAAAACATATAGATAGAATGAAATCAAAGTCAAGAATAAACCTCTAATAACTCTTGCTTATTATTAGAGTGCAAATAACCAGCAACCCTATCTATCTCCCATTTCAAGTACTTCTCAGCCCATAATAGTAAATAAAAGATCAAACAAAAATTATATAGTAATGCAAACAAAGTGACCAAGTCATAGCAAACACAACTAAGAAACCACACCTTGAGAATATAGTTAGAGGAAGAATCTTCTAGGATCTAATTTGAAGCCTTTTAAGAATAATAAACGGAAGTATCTTGAAGCATCACAACTTGAAAATTGATCAACAAACTTCAAGGGATTGAGGTGTTGGAATGAGGGTGAAGGAAAATGAAGGGGTCAAGGTGCTTGAATAAGGAGAATAAACTCATACCACAATAGCAAAGCTTGTGTTTCAAGGGCTTCAATTTAGGGCTCCAAATGAGTAAGAAGGAGAATGAAGGGGAAAGGTGCTCAAATAAGAAGAAGAACTCATATTACAAGGAACTTCACTCTTTCAAGGGCTTTAAGTGGACAACTATTGTGGGTGGAGAATGGAAAATTAAGAAGTTCGAACAAGCTTATATCACAACAAAACGATGGGCTTCGATGAAGAACAACGAAGACAAAATGTAAGCATGTTGGGTTTTTAAGGTAAATATGAAAAATATAATTACCTTTATATAAAATGTAAAATCAAGTGACTACGCAATAATTGGATAAATTTAATGGTGCTACGATTCAATTTATAATTTTTTTAATGGGCCTCCTTGCTATTTGTAAGAAATATTGC
This sequence comes from Erythrophleum fordii, assembly GCA_032878935.1. Lineage (NCBI taxonomy): Eukaryota > Viridiplantae > Streptophyta > Magnoliopsida > Fabales > Fabaceae > Erythrophleum > Erythrophleum fordii. Next base: position 30,060,797 of record JAVQMF010000058.1, on the reverse strand, counting down.
CATATTAGCGCACTTGAGATATGGTGCTAAGATGTCAAACTCTAATTGAACCATGTGGAATGTCATCTATGCCTTTAAATTTAAGGATCAAGGAAAAAAAATGACCATAAATTATTGTATTTATATTTTTTTTAAAGGAATTATGATTATTTTATCTAGATTTACTATTTTTATAAAAAATAGAAAAAAGATATAGGCAAGTTAAATTTGAATTTGTTTGATTCTAGATTGACATGGACTAGAAGTATAAAATAAGGAAAGATATTAGCAATCCATATGATTTGGATCATCTTAAGCGAGTAAATAGTAAAGTGCTTCTGTAGTGAAGAGAGATTTTAAAAAAAAAAAAAAAAGTAGGCAAAAAGAGATAAGTAGATCCCATACATTTTCTCATTCCTTATGTCTCTCTCCTTTCATTTAAGAGATAATTTACTATTTACTTAATAGAGAGGATCCAAATTTTAGTGTAATTGAGGGAGTTTAGATCCTCTAAAGTGTGAAGTCTATAAAATGCCTCTAAAATGAGTAAGAGACAGAGAGAAAAGAAAAGGTAAGTGGAAAGAGAGGAAATGGGCTTTCTACACTTTCCCACTCCTCGTGTCACTCTCTCTTACTTTAAAATCACTTTATAGATTTCACACTTTAGAGGATTTAAACTCATACATAGAGTATAGGTTAACTAAATTGTTTGTGAACTATTTAAATTTGGCTTATTTAGAGCTTGAATTTAACATGAATTAGTTATTAAATGAATAAATTTAAATAACATAATAAACCTATAGCTTTTTAAGATATTGCATTACAAGACCCCAAAAAAAAAAAAAAGTACTCCATTATATGTCAAAGAGGGAAAGGATTTATTGAAAAACCAAAAAAAAGGTGTTGCATAAACAAATCACATGAATACTCAACTCTCTCTATCCCATGAGAGCTCTTTGACTATCTCCATAGTGAGAGTAATATGACTATCTTCTTCGTGAGATTTGTGTTTGTTTTCCTTCTTTCCTGGTAGGGTAAAATCAATATGATCATGCACACATTGAAATGAAAATGGAAGATGAGGGTGGAGAATCTGATTTCATTTTAGAACCATTAAAGTGGGATGAAAGTGGAAACAGGGGCCTTAAGGAGAAGATGTTGGTTGACAAATTCATAATAGAAAAGATGTTGAACAGGTTATAGCAAGCTCACTGATTAGAAAGGGATTGAATCTACAAGAAGGTTTGAATGTCTTAGAAGTTGAAAAGAACATGTTTATTTTTAAATTTGAAAAGGAAAAGGAATGTAGTAAAATTCTTAAGGGCTGTCAATGGTCTTTTCTAGGTCATCTGCTTAATGTCTAAGAATGGACTAAATACAAGGTTATTAGTGAATTTAATTTTAATTATTACCCTTTTTGGATACAATTACATAATATTCCTTCGAAGGCAATGAATAGAAATAGCACAATCAACATGGGTTCTTAAGTAAGTGAGGTAATGATAGTTGAAGATCTAAGTATAAACAGATAAATACTCCGATGTTTTATCAGAGTCAGAATGGTGGTTTATTTATAAAGGCCTTTCATCTTAAGTTTTTAAATTCCTTGTTTGAATGGGAGTAATGTATGGATTACAACTAAATATGAAAAACTCTAAAATTTTTGTAACTCCAAAATTTTTGTATAAGCACAGATGTATTGGCCATGAACTAAGAGGATGTATGTCAAAAAGAAAAATGTCAAAGTTTAATGAGGAATAACCTATGTATAGTGCCTAGGCTTATATTGGACCAATTAGAAAGGATAAGGCCATGTTTATTTACAACCAGCAATGGCAAGAATAGAGAATGGGACAAAGGAAGAAGATGCATGGTGGTCAATCTTCTGAAACACATAAGAGGAAAGGAAATTATAATTGACAATGGAAAAAAGGTTACTAATGGATTACATAATAGTTTAAGGGAATTTTAGGTTGTCAAGGATTATAAAAAGGCTAAAATCATAAATGACAAAGAAGAGGTGGTGTTCAATGCTTATGATAGAGGGAAGTCATTTGATGGGGTCACCATAGAAGATTCTTCCATAGATAAGATGGATTTTTATTTCTAAAAGTCTCAATTATTTAAGAAGCTAAGCCAAGAAAAGGAATGGGCCAAAAGTCAAAAGGACAATGAAAAAGGGTCTGACATCTCGAGGATTTATCTGAGGATGGGTTGGGTAAGGCGATTACTTGGAGTTAGGATGGAAAACTAGATATAGGCCGAGGGTAGAGGAGGTTGTATAAGCTCTTCCTTTGTCTCATCTTTCAGGTATATTGTATAAGCTCCTTTTGATGATGAAAAAAAGGCAAGTGCTTTGGTTTCTTTTGCAAAGGAAGGTGTGGTAAGAGAAGTTATTCATAGATTTGAGAAGGTGAACCTAAAGCGGGAGGCCTAAGGAGTTTATAACCTAAGAAAAGAGAAAAGAAGCAAACTAATGGAAGATGTAGTTAGTCTTAAGAACACTGTTATTAAGCATCCTAAAAGCAATTCAAAAGGAAGTATAATTAGAAAAAAAGGTAGTAAGAAGGAATACAAATGAAAGCAGGAGATATATGAGGTCTTTAAAAAATGAATCTAGTTTAGAAAAGGTTCCAATTAATTTAGTTAACTTTGTTAATAGTGGAAATTTAGTCTTTAAAGTAAGAGCTGGAAAGGTGATGGTGGCTGGCCTTTAATAGCCACCCAGCTGCGATGAAGGCCTTATCTTGGAATTATCAAGGCCTTGGGGTAGCCTTGACAATAAAAAAAACTTGAAGGAAACATGTAGACAAAATAATCCCTCAATGATCTTCTTAATGGAAACAAAAATGGTGGAAAGAAAAATCTAAGAAATTAGAAAAAAGTGTAGCTTAGTGAATGAATTTTACATTGATCTCAGTGGTTTGTCAAGGTGCTTAACTGTATGGTGTTAGGAGGATGTAATTGTTGATCTCATCTTTGTGTCAAAAAATATTATTTATGCTAAGCTTAACTAATAAAAGATTATTGTTCCTACCTGTATTACTTTCATATATGGCCTACCAAAAAAGGCTAAACGATGAGTAGTATGGAATAAATTGAAGAGTTTAGCAATTAGTGTTATAAGTTCATGGGTGTGTAGGGGAGACTTTAATGATATAATGGCTTAATCAAAGAAAATGGATGGAAAACCAAGAGCAATAAGGAAGATATTGAATTTCTAATCTCTATTATCGAATTGCAACCTTTTGGATTTGGAATTTAAAGAAGCATAGTTCACTTGGAATAATAAATAAGTGGGTGAGGCTCACATCAAGGAAAGAATTGATAGAGTCCTCGGCAATGTAGAGTTTAGAGAAGAGTTTCATAATGCAATTGTTTTCCATATTAAACCTATAGGTTCTAATCACCATTTCCTATTGATTGACTATTGCTATAAAGTGTTAAATATGCCTAGGAGTTTTAAGTTTAAAGTTATTTAGGTGGAGCATCTAGATTTTTTTAGCTACTATTAAGTATGGCTTGAACAATTTAGAGGGAAGAAAGTAGTAGGATGAAGGAGTTATTAGCTAGATTGGTTTCTTATAGGGAAGCTCTAATTAAATGGAGCAAAGTAGTTTTCTTGAATAACAAGAAATTGTTGAACAAATTGGAAGTATAATTAATTGATGAAAAAGCCTATACAGTTGAAAAAATTATGAAGGAAATAGAGAAAAGCTAGGATAGGAAGAAGTATATTAGTGGCAAAGGTTGAGAATCAATTAGCTAAAGGCAAGGATAGAAACATAAAGTTCTTCCATTCAACCACTATACAAGTAAAGTAAGGAATAGAATTTTGCATTTGAAAACAATTGATAGTTCTTAGTTGGATGGTGAAGAAGAAATCAATGAAACTTTTGTGAGATTTTACTCAGACTTGTTTTCTTCCTCCTAGCAAAGACTTATGTTTATGGCTATGAATTATGTGCAAAAGGTAGTCTCTGATGGTGATAATTTGTTACTTACAAGTTTAATTACTCTTACTAAAATTAAAAAGGCAAATTTTCAAATGGAACAACCAAGGCCCTGTGACCAAATGGCTTCTTTAGGTTGTTTTTCCAGTCAGCTTGGAATAAGGTGGAAAAGGCTATATATGGAATGGTGAGAGAATATTTTGATAGTAGTACCAAGTTTGAAAACCTGAATTTGATCAACATTACACTTATTCCTAAAGTTAATAAACTCAAGAAAGTGGGACATTTCAAGCTAATAAATTTATGTAACTATACTTATAAGATCATTATGAAGATTTTGGCTCATAGGATGAAGGGGTTATTGGTAAAGTTTATTTCTCAAAACCAATAAGCTTTCATTTAGGATAACATACTTATAGCTTATGAAGCTTTCCATTTTCTTAAGAGGAAGAAGTATAGAGTGAAGCATGAATTTGCTTTAAAAATTGACATGAATAAAGTTTATGATAGAATTGAGTGAAATTTTTTAAATGAGGTGTTGCTCAAAGTGTTAGGGTAGAAAGTCACTGAATTAACACTGGAGAGAGGGATTAAACAAAGAGATCCCTTGTCCCTTTATCTATTCATCATAGTTATAAATGTACATTTAGCCATGATTCAATGTTATGTTGATAATAGAAAGCTTCGTGGTATCAAATTAGCTAGATATTTTCCAATACCTTCTTTTTTTTTTTTTTGGTCGATGATGCTTTGTTGTCCATGAATGCTGAAAGGAAAATTGCCTCAAGTTGAAGTAAGTTCTCAAGTTTTACTATGATGCCTCGAGTTAGTTCATTAACTTAGATAAATCTTGCATCTATTTGTTCGATGATGTACCCCAAAAGGTCAAGGATGAGGTAGTCAAGATCCTGAAGATTAAAGATTCTCCTTAACCAAGTAGGTACTTCGGGCTTTCTATAGTATAGGCAAGGCCAAAGGTAGAAAGGTTGGCTTTTATGAAGGATAGAATTGGCCATAAAATTCAAGGGAAGAAGCAAAAGCCCCTTTCTTTTGCAAGAAGGGAGGTGTTAATTAAATCAATAACTAACGTAATTCCCACTTTTTTAAGGACATGTTTCAAATCTCCTAAGAAATCTTGCATGGATTTTAATAGGCTTATTTTGAATTTTAGGTGGGGATAGAATGATCAAGAAGGTCATATCCATTGGAAGGCCTGGGATTCTTTGACTTGGTCTAAGAAAGAAGGGGGTTTAGGTTTAGGGACTTTACTGACTTCAATTTAGATATTCTTGTTAAGACAGCTTGGAGGCTACTACAACATCCTAATAATATATGGTGCAAGATGCTAAAAGGCATTTATTTTCCTGACTCAAGCTTTCTAGATACTAGGAAAGGCTATAAAGCCTCTTAGGCTTGGTCTAGCATCTTGGAGGGTAAGGATCTATTAAGGAAGAAGCTATGCTGGAATATTTTATCAGGTGTATTAATTAATGTATAAGGTGATAAATTGATTCTAAATCTTAGGGGATATTGTTTATAATCTAACATGCTAGAAAATAGCACAAGAAACCTTAAAGTGGCCAATTTGATTACACAAGGAAGTCAGGTCACTATGTAGCTAAAAATGCAATAGCCAATAAGTTATCCCTTAGTCCAAGGATTTTATATAAAGTACCTTAGAGCCTTTGGGGGTATTTGGAAGTTGGTGATGCCCCCAAAATTAAAACACTTTCACTAGAGAGTGATTTCAAATCCAATAGGCACTAAGGAAGCTTTATTCAAAAGAAAACATTCTGCTGACTTTTTGTGCCCAATATGGAGAGAAGAAGTTAAGACAATAGAGCACCATTTTCTTTAGGAAAATTATATTTAAGGACCCAGATATTGTAAAATTTACAATAAAGGATCTTAAAAATCAAAATTATTTTTAAGGACCATAATTATCGTTAAATTTTAAGAATTTTAATACTGAATTTAGGGGATTTACTATTGGGTGTTAGAAATTTACCACTTTTCTAAACCCAATAGTAAATCCCTTAAAACCTAGCAATAATTATAGTCCTTAAGGTTAATTTTGATTTTCAAGATCTTTTATTATAAATTTTATAAGATTTAGGTCCTTTGATATAATTTTCTTTTTTTCTTTTGTGTCTATGTGTTAGGAACTATTGGTTTGGTTGCTCCTTATTGCTACTAATTCAAAAGGACCATATGTCAAGGTTTGATAAGTGGAGTGTATGTAACCCCCGATACATTGTAAAAACACCGAAATAAACTAGTTTAAAAAGTAAGTCCCCTGAGATAAGTGATTGGCCAAACAAAATTTGGATAAAATTTTAAATAATAAAAAATGAGGATTTGAGCCTTGAGTTGTCTAGAAACTGAGGTCAGAGTAATTCAAAAAATTGCCGAAAGGCCAGTGGCATTTTCATAAATAAGTGTAATTTTGGAAAAATACCTAAGAGGGCTTTTTAAATGAAAATTTTGAGTTGTCTAGGGTTCTCAGAGGCCCCAAAAATCATGGGAAGCCCCGAGACTAATAAAGCCCCTCCGGTATACTCTTTCCGACGTTAGTTGACCCAAACTTTGATCGGTTTGTTCAAGAAGTTTTAACTTCGATTTGAGTGATTCCAAAGATATTTTATTAAATTAGGAATCTAAATTTTATGATGGAAAAGACAATTCTCAAATAGGAGCTAAAACGAAGCTAAACTGGAAATGTCATTATAGAAGGGAAAAAATGGAAACAAATTGTACAAAGAAACTTCTAAATGTTCCTTTTAAATCCACGTTTAGCCTCCCCCTCTCTAAATTAACTTTCTTCTACCTAAATCTAAGAAAAGGAGCTGCTATCTTAGGTGCACAAAGAGAGAGAATTTTAGAGAAAGAAAAACCAAGGAAAGGTGAGAAAGTGTAAGATTTTCATGCTTCTTCCTCTTGAAATTTCATCCTCCCCTTCTTGCTTCATCTTTCCATGGTTTTAATGTAGTTTTTAGTGCTGATTTGGGTCCATATCAGAGGAAAGCAATTCAAAATTTAAGGAGGAGGAAGAGGGAAGAAGAAGGGCTCTTGAAACTTGATTTCAACGTAATTTTTCTTCCCTTGTTGCTTCTTTTTCTCCTTCTTCTTTTCCATGGTGGGATGCCTCAAACAGAACCATGAAGAGGGAAGAGTTTCTATTTTATAATCCAAAAAAATCCATCAAACTAAGCCATGGGAAGATGGATTACATCAAAGGAATACATGAAAAGCTAGTAAAACTCAAGTTGAAAAAGTGTAGAGTGCTTGAACATAATTTAAAATATGGGTTAATTCAAGACTTCTCCATCATATATGAGTGTTTGTTTGAGTTTTTAAGACTCCTAGGGAGCCTCCCAAGTGCCCCATCCATTAAAATATGGGTTAATTCAAGACTTCTCCATCATATATGAGTGTTTGTTTGAGTTTTTAAGACTCCTAGAGAGCCTCCCAAGTGCCCCATCCATTAAGAAAAAATCCCAAACTCCATGAGTCTTTAATGGAAGTATAAATTGGTCCAAACCCCTAGAGATAGCTAGAGGATGTTTTAAATAGTTTCAAACTTGAGTTGGGACTTTATATGACAAAAGAAGATAGGAGAAACCCTTGGGAGAAAACTTAGAAGCCTTAGGTTGGGAGATAAGGTAATGGCTTCCAAAATGTAACCTTATGAAGCAACATGAACCTAAATTTGTGAAAGTGAGTGTGTGATGGCTTCAAGGACCTTAAATGAGGTCAAGAGGTTTAAATATGGCAAGAGAATAAAACCAAGAATTTTACTTGTGGTAGTTGCTTCATTAGGTCTGTAATGGAACTATATTGTGACATATAGAACAAAGTGTAGTCTTAAGAGTAAGTTAGATGTTATGACTTATTCCAAGAGTATAAGTAAGTGTTGTTTATTATAAATAGACCAAAGAAATCCAACCCCACCTCCTTGTGTTTATGGAACTGAAAACGAGAAAGAACAAGCAAAGTAAAGCTTGAATTTGCACCAAGGTAGCTCTCCACCTTTTCTTGTTGCATTTTCTTGTTGCATATATGTCATTGTGTGCTTGTGTGTCTATATATATGTTTGAGACATGCCACTTGATGCTATAATGCTATTTTAGTACCAATATACTTTCTTGAATGTCTTTGAATTGTGGAAATGGCTCACAAGGGTGAGGTAGTGCCAAAAGTCCCTTAATGTGGATGAGGAGATGTCAAAAGTCTCATGGCATGGGTGAGACAAAGCCAAGTGTCCCTGGGATGGGTGAGGCTAAGTCAAAAGTCCTAAGAACCAAGAGTGAGGCAATCCAAAAGTCTTAGAAATGGGATGAGGTCAAATCAAAAGTCCCTAGAACTCATTCTTATGCTTGACATAAGTTTGTGACACAAAAATGTGAAAGATGAATGCTTCATAGATTGATTGATTGCATACTTGTACCTTTGACATATTGTATGCCTTGAAAATGTGCTTGAATAGGTGTATGAGCTATTGAGATTTAATGAATCTCACCCCCCCTTTCTCTCATCTCATATGATCTAGGTGGAGTTCAAGATCCAAAGGATGGAAGCCAAGGAGCTTAAATCTCCATTTCTTAGCAAATCTTTTCATTTTTGATGTACTGCGATGTCTAGAATGTTAAAGTGTATATGTAAATGTTATTTTTGAGCCATGGTACCTTGAACAAGTGTAAAATTATGTAAAGTTAGTGTATAAATCAAGAATAGAGTTAAATAAATAGAAATGTGCATTTTGACCACTTGAGAGCCTACTTGTGCATGTATGTTTATGGAAGTGGCATGATGAATTTGAGTTGTATGAGGGTTCAGACCTTATGAGAGACTTACTTATACTATATTTATGCTTTCCAAGTTGCTCAAAAGGATGTGGAACAATGGATGGCTCATTTGGACTAAATTTGCTCCTTTATTGGAACCAAAAGTGCCATAATTTTGACTAAATGACCTCTTCTTGACTTAAAATTTTGCATGCAATTAGATCTTGCCTAGAACTTTTTGGGAAGCCAAATATCAGGTCATTTAGAGGCCTGTGAAATTTTCTATAATTTTTCAAAGTTGGTATCAGAATTTTAAATTTGCACCAGTACTGTTCATTTAGTCAGTTGTGAAATTATATCATCCAAGGGGCAAACATGGTCCAATGGCTACAAAATTTTATAGGCAAAAACTAGGCATCCACAATGACTTGTAGCAACTGGAAGCACCTCATTTGGAGGTCTGAGAAAAGCCCTGAATGAATCGTTGGTAATATCCTGCCAAACCAAGAAAACTCCTAACCTTGGTGATGGTCCTAGGTTTATCCCATTGTAACACAGCCTCGACTTTATGGGGATCTACTTCAACCCCGTCTCGTGGGATCACATGACCTAAGAATTTTACCTTAGTTAGCCAAAACTCACATTTATTCAGTTTGGCATATGACCAACCTACCCTAGTCACTGGAGATACTACGATGAATACGTAGTCTCTAATTTCAAACTCTAACGGCCTTCTTCTATGAGTGTTAACTTTATGGTAAAAATATGCTCAGACTAAAGCAAGCACGTTTAGCCACCAAAATTCAATGGAACAGTGACTTAAGTCATGCTACGCTACTGTTGCTATTTCATAAATTCAAAAATACATATTTCTTAGCTCAGACCGCCAAATGAGGTGCTTCCAGTTGCTACAAGTCACTGTGGATGCCTAGTTTCTGCCTATAAAATTTCATAGCCATTAGACCACGTTTGCCCCTCGGATGACACAATTTCACAACTGACCAAATGAACAGTACTGGTGCAAATCTAAAATTTTAATGCCAACTTTGAAAAATCATAGAAAATTCCATAGACCTTTTGACCTGATCTTTGGATTCCCAAAAAGCTCTAGGCAAGATCTAATTGCATGTAAAATTTCAAGTCAAGAAGAGGTCATTTGGTCAGACTTTGTCATAATTCAAGATTATGGCACTTTTGGTTCCAATAAAGGGGAAAATTTGGTCCAAATGAGCCATCTATTATTCCACTTCCTAGTACATCAAAAATGGAAAGATTTGCTAAGAGATGGAGATATTAGAAATCTAAACCTGTAGCCTAGAAAAAAGCGACCTCAGTGGCTTTTCGGATGTCAAATGTTCTCCCCTTAATGATTCATAAGATGAAACTATTTTTACCATGAGGTAGACATCCAGAGCTTTTTGGAATGATAAAGTTTGTTGGGTTTTGATTTTTGTAGATTTACTTATGAATTTCCAAAGTTGTGACAGAAAAATTGAAATTATGGCTGAAAATAATAGTGTGAGTTTGATGCTCCCCTTTGAATTCCACGAGTTATGAGCCAACTTTGGTGATACAAATGAGTTGTATGTATGTAATTAAATATGAGAATGTGATGTATGAGCTCATATGGTCTGCGTGATGTAACAACTGGGAAAAAGAAAAGAAAAGGAAAAGAAAGAAAGAAGGAAGCTGAAAATTTTCGGAATCCAGAAACTGTGCTAAGTCTCCTCGCAATAGCGAGAATGCCTGTTCGCAATAGCGAGAGTGATTCTAGCTATAGCGAGTGCGGGCAGCAGTCTATACAGAAACCAGGGAGTTGCTCGCTGTAGCGTGCGCCATAGCAAAAGTGAGGTCTGGAACTAACGCGAGTTCGCCATAGCGAAGGTCGAAACTCGCTATAGCGAATGGAACTGATACGATCTCGCCATAGCGAAGGTTACACCTCGCCATAGCGAAGCCAGATAACACGAGCTCGCTATAGCGAAGGTTAATTTTTGCCGTAGCGAGGGTCAGTCCAGAAGAGAGTAAAGAGCGAGAAAATGACTTCATTAAACGCTCAAACTCATTCATTCTCTCATTTTTGCCCTAGACTTCGACCCAAGGAGAGAAAAGAGGCGTGGAGAGTGAGAGAGACCAAGAGAAGGAGGAAGAGCAAGAGAAAGGTAAGCAAGTTTCTCCCATTTCTCCTTAGAATCTGGATCTCCTCTCTTTGCCCTCTCTTCCTACGGTTTTGTTTGTGAAAATGGTTGGATTTTGGACATGGGTCAGAAGACGGAAAGTGGAAAACACCTTTGACTCTTTGTGTTTTCTTTGAAAATTTTATTTTCCACTATCATGGGAGCTTGAGAGAGAAGAAGAGTTGATGGCATTCTAGAGAGAGAGAGAGAACCTCTAGGTTCTGGTATGTTAGGAGAGTTTGATCTGAAGGTTACATTCAAAGAGTGTAATTGCATGCTTCTGTGTGTCTATGCTCAAGAGAAACACCTTCATCAAGGTGTGATTGTGAACCTAAGAAGGGAGAGGAGAAATTGAAAGGAAAAGCTAATGTTGGCTTTGGCTCATAAGGTAGCTCTCTCTTCCCACTCTTTCTTGTTGCATTCTTAGATGTAATAGTCATTGTATGTTTATGTATATGCTTATTGTGTGGAATATGCCATATGCTATTGCTTTAATGCATTGATGCCAATATGCTTGTGTGATGAATTATGAGATTTGCTAGGGTGAGGTAGTGCCGAAAGTCCCTTGAGATGGGTGAGGTGAAGCCGAAACTCCCTTGAGAATGGATGAGACAAGGCCAAAAGTCTCAACCGAGTGAGGCCAAGTCAAAAGTCCCTAAACTCGGGTGAGGCCATCCAAAAGTCCCTTAAACTCGGGTGAGGCTAAACCAAAAGTCCCTGGAGCCCATGTTTGGCATTGTTGCGATTTCCATAGCATGTACAATGTGTGTTGGATGTTTGAGAATGGCTAAATGCTTATTCACATGCCTTGACTTGTTATATGCCTTGATTGCTTACTTGATTGAGTGCATGAGCTACTGAGATTCCCTGAATCTCACCCCTTCCCCTCCCAACTTAACATGTTAGATGGAGCTCAAGGAGAACCAAGTGCACACCAAGGAGCCTAGGAGCATGTATAGGAGAATGTTAGTTTTATTTTAATCTTTTTGATGTAAAGTGGTGCCAAATGAAGATGCGCCCACTATTTTTGAGTTGTAAATGTTGTAACAAGTGTAAATGCATGAAATGGTGATGTACAAACTATGTAAAGAGCCAAATGAATGGAAATGAGGGTTTTGCCCCTTTTGTTGAATGAATGCAACAGTGTATTTTTGGCCGTAGCATAGTGAGATTGGAATGTATGATGATTTGAACCATATGGACTTATTATATATGCTAGTTTTATGCTTTCAAACTTGTCCATGAGTGGTTAGAATGTGTGAGAGGCCATTTGGACCCATTTTGGACCTCTTGGGTGCCAAAATCGGTATTTTTGTGAGCTCCGTCAAAGTATGACCGGATAAGCTCCTCTTGCCATGAAATTTGGCATGCCTCTAGATTTTGTAGAGAGCTTCTTGAGAAGCTAAAGTTGGTAATATTCAGAGGTCTAGAGAATATTTAGCGAATTGTTGAATTTTGGAAAATTTAATGGATTGGTCATGTACTGTTCATATAAACTAGAAATGAAATCTGTGGCATTTATAGACCAAATGGATTCCAAATGTCGTGAAATTTTATACGTATAAACTAAACAACCACAGTGACTTATAGGAATTGGAATCACCTAAATCGGAGGTCTGTAGAGAGAGATTGAATCTTCTGAAATTCTGTATTAGCATCAGAGAGCTCACCCAACCTCCGTTACTGTTCCATCAGTTTGCGGGATGTAGGAGCTACTGAACTGATCTAAACTTATTTTTCTCCTCTATTAGACATCTGTAGCTTTCCAAATTGGTATAGTTTGTCTAGATTGGATTTTTATGGATTTAGTTATGAATTTTCAAAAGTCATGACAGTGAGCTGCACCAGAAACAGTGACAGCCGGACCTCCTTCCCATTTTCGATGTTAAACATAGTCCAAACCCAGAGATTACGATTGGGAATTATTTTTAGCGTAAAGGTAACACTTAGAACTTTTCAGAAAGCTAAATTTTACTAGATTCCCATTTTTCTCTAATTAATTATGATTTTCCAAAGTTAGAGCCAAAATATGACTTTGGGGCACAAGTGAGAAAATGCATTTTTCTGGTTTTTGGCTCTATTCCCGTGGCTTATGGTTTGTTTTATGCTATGTATGAGTTGTATAAGTGGTGTTTGAGTTGAAAATAGGTATGATGGGTTCACAGGACCCACGGGACAGAAGATAAGTGTATGAAACCCCGTTTCATAGAATGAGAATGCCACGGATTGATGTTGTTTCTTTGGAAATCATATGGAACCGAGCCCAGTGAGAGGCTAGATAGCAGGAGTAGATTAAGGTGTTATATTTTTGGTATCAGAGCAATGGTTCAGGCACTTTTGCTCAATGTTAGGCTCTTGAATGATGAGATTTGTTTGTGTTTGGTGTGAATGGTCATGAAAGTTGTAGCATCCTTATGCATATGTGTTGTGATATTATTATGAACTGAGGATTGCTACTTCTTTCAGACATGGTTGAGACTAGACGGGGCAGGGGTAGAGGTAGAGGCAGACCGCCCAACGCTCAGAAAGTTGAGCTAGAGGTTCCTATTGAGACTGAGGATCCTCTGCAGGCCATCATGGAGAGACTTGATCGATATGAGGCCATGATGGGCCAGCATCAAGAGATGCTGGAACAACAGAGATACATTGCCTAGCAGCAGCATGATATGATCATGCATTTGTAAGACACCCTGGCTAGGCAAGAAGAAGCCAGAAGAGATGCCCCTATACCTCAGCCATCTACATCTAGCATTCCACCTGTACCTTCCCAGGAGCCTACTGCTCCACAGACCCAGACGCCTATCCAGAAAGTGTTAAAACAGTTTAGGCAGAACAATCCACCCTCATTTGACGGGGAGTTGGATGCGGACAAGGCGGAGGCTTGGGTGATGCAGCTTAAGAAGATATTCTCGGTGATGGATTGTACTACCAAGCAGAAAGCCCAGTTAGCCACTTTTATGCTAGAAAAGGAAGCGGATAGATGGTGGTGTAGCACGAAACCCCTTATAGAGACCAAGAATATACAGATAACTTAGGAGACTTTCTTGGTTGAGTTTTATGAGAAGTATGTCCCAAGTTCGGTGAGGAAAAAGAAAGAGATGGAGTTCATGGGCTTGAGACAGACGAATAAGATGACTGTGGATCAGTATGTGGCCAAGTTTATTGAGTTGTCTCGGTATTCCTCTTACCTCTAGAGGTATGATGATGAACCCTGGAGATGTGAGTAGTTTGAGACTGTTTGAGGCCCCTGATTAGCGATATAGTCACTCCACAGCAGATCAGAAAGTTTAATACTCTTGTGGAGGTCAGCAGGGTGATTGAGACGAATTTGCAAGTTATCATGCCTGCTGCGACTACGGCTAGTCAGAAGAGGGTTTCGAATTTGAAAAGGCCAAAACCAGAAGAGGGTTCTAGTTTGACCCCTAGTACTAAGAGGAGAAGCAAGGGGCCATGGAATAGAAGGCCGCAGCGAGGTGTGCCACCTCCTCGGGGCCAGTCATCCTTCCAGCAGTCTCCGGTGACATGTTTTAAGTATGGGAAGCCGGGGCACATTGCTAGACACTGTTCTCAAATGGAGACAGCGCCTCCTCCTAGACCACAGACCCAGGGCCGAGTGTTCGCCCTTACTCAGCAGGAAGCCAGCGCATCTCCCAGTTTGATCCAAGGTACGCTGATAGTGAATGGCTTTCCTGTAGTTGCTATGTTTGATTCGGGTGCTAGTCACTTGTTTATATCTTATGATTGTGTGAGGAAATTGGGTCTGGTCATTAGTGTCTTGCCATTTGACTTATCTGTCATTACACCCACTGGAATGCTTTCTCTCAACATCAGAGAGCTCACCCGACCTCCGTTACTGTTCCATTAGTTTTCGAGGTGTAGGAGCTATTGAACTGATCTGGACTTATTTTTCTCCTCTAGTAGACATCCGTAGCTTTCCAAATTGGTATAGTGTGCCTAGATTAGATTTTTTTGGATTTAGTTATGAATTTTTGAAAGTCATGACAGTGAGCTACACCAAAAACAGTGACAGCCGGACCTCCTTCCCATTTTTGATGTCAAACATGGTCCAAACCCAGAGATTATGATTGGGAATTATTTTTAGTGTAAAGGTAACACTTAGAGCTTTCCAGAAAGCTAAAGTTTACTAGATTCTCATTTTTCTCTAATTAATTATGATTTTCCAAAGTTAGAGCCAAAATATGACTTTGGGGCACAAGTGAGAAAATGCATTTTTGTGGTTTTTGGCTCCATTCCCGTGGCTTATGGTTTGTTTTATGCTATGTATGAGTTGTATAAGTGGAGTTTGAGTTGAGAATAGGTATGATGGGTTCACAGGACCCATGGGGCAGAAGATGAGTGTATAAAACCCCGTTTCATAGCATGAGAATGCCACGGATTGATGTTGTTTCTTTGGAAATCATATGGAACCGAGTCCAGTGAGAAGCTAGATAGCGGGAGTAGATTAAGGTGTTACACGTGACACCGAATAGAATTTTCATATGCGACGCAATGTGAAATAAGGCATTATTTTAATGTTATTTATCCATTCCCTTTGTGCAATTCATAATGTGAGACTTAGAAATGATAGGAAACAAGCTAGAAATATATGGTGTTACAGTGTAGACATGTTATTGGATAAGGAAAGGTTAGATGACTACAACAGAGCCTTAGTAGTCTTTACTTGCTAAGGTATTTAGAAAGGGAGGTGTGATTATGTTTTTAATGGTGTGGTTGTTTCTACTAGTAAAGTTATACAAAATGCCCCTTTAATGATGACGGAATTTTAGAATTCATGTGAGAAATTGAAAAAATCTTCTATCCCTACTAAAGTATGATGCAGGAACAATATCTAGTGCTTTCCTGGCAAAGGAGAGTTAAAGATAAATGTTAATGACTCTTTTAATGTTAGGCATACAAGGGCTGGTATTGATATTGTTTGTCGAGATTAGAACCTGGTGAAATGTTTTAGTGGCAGTATTCATGCTTCTTTAGCCTTTATAGTAGAATCCTTAAGTTTAAAGGGAGCTTTTCTTACTTTTGTTAATGTTAAGGATAGACTAGTTTATTTAAAGAGGGATTGTGAAGAGCTATTTAATCTAGTCTCTTCTAATTTGGCTGCTAGTTGTAATTGATAATATTCTTCCATTTTGTAGGACATTCTAGCTTTTAAAGGCTTTTTTACTTTTTACCCCTTCTTCTTGGTTTCTCACTATGAAACATAGCTACTAATTAGCTTATAGTATGTGCCATAAAAAGGATATGCCCTTAATGGTGGTTCTCTAAACCTCCATCCCTTCTAGCTATGTTATTGGTGAAAGACCCTTTGAAAGTTAATTCTATTGTAGCTATAAGGGAAGGTATCGATTAATTGCTTTTGATATGTGTCTATTCAGGGAAGGTTTCGAATGGTTTATATTGGTCTCTTATATTCTTTTCTTTGCTTTTATTAGTTTTGCTTTGGTACTTTATTTTTTTTTTTAGTTCTTTGTTTGTTTCTGCCATAGTTTGTTGTTTTAAGACTTTGTTGGATTTGTCTTGTGAAATGAATCTTCAATTCAAAGGGATAAAAAATCATGTGAAAAAAGCTAACTATGAATAAAAAATAATTGATATTACATCATATTTAGTTCCCTACTAACAAGTACTTCCATATTAAGGATTTGAGGAAGAGATAAGATTATATATTATGAAATGTCTTGTCATTTTCCTTGAAGGGATAACAATTTATTCTTTCTTGTTTGAGAAGTCAAGCACAAGCCTTTTTATATTAAACCTTTTTTTAAATTTTTATTAAAATTACATAAATTTTTTATATTTTTAAAATATACACAAAAAATTTTATATTTTTTAAATATACACAAATTTTTTTTAAACAAAAAAAATTATGTTACACTTTATCTAATTTTAATTTTTTTTTTGGAATAAAATACTATTAATTAACCTTTTTTCCTTACAAATAAAATACTTTCATTACCACACAAAGAAAATACAAATACTAGTAATAGCACCTAACCAACATACAGGCTTTAGACGGCAAATAAACTTCAAAAACAGAACTAAACTGCAAACACCAAAAAACATACAAACACCAAAAACCTAAAAAAAAAAAAAACTAAAATACAAACACCATGACATAAAAGCAAGAAAAGAAAAAAGTCCTATTAATCAAATTAACCCACTCCTACTTAAAAGAAAGAAGTCCTAATTTTGGTTATTATAGGGTAATATATAACATCTAAGTTTAATCTAAATTCAAAGAAAAAAAAAAAGAAAATTTGTTGTAATTATTTCTTTTATTTTTAATTAATCAAAATGGAAGCAATACAAGTCAACATTTATGGTAAGGTGTTCACGGTTTGGCCTAACTTGGCCTAACATATTAGGCTAAGTCAACCTGAGGTTTGTTCACCTTTAGTTTATCATGAAAAATTCATATTACAAAATTCATATATAGATAGTATGAAAAAAATGACAAATCATCATACATAATAATAAGAACATTAAATCAAAAATTAATCAATATTACATGACTTTTCCATGAATGTATGCTCAGATCTGGTACACAATTAGTTATATCTTCCTTTCATTGAGATAGACATGTAGATCAAGGTTAGATAGGAAACTTAACCTTATCTTAAGTAGTGTCTTACTAAGCCCTCTCATTACGAGTTTCAATAAAACCTAATAATCCACAAATTTTAACTGTTAACCAGGCTTAAATTAAAATGTGTGTTGAGTCCAATAACCATATGATTACTTAATAAAATCTTGGCCTACAATATTTAAATGAATCATTAGTCAACTTATGTTTTAGAAAACAAAATTAATACAATTAATGTAAGTTGATAATTAAAAAAAAAATTCTAACATTCTCCTATTTTGGCCACATTAATTGTCTTTTAAAGAAATTCATTTTATTTTATAAAATGCTTCTTGGGTTAACAAGACAACATAAACCTATGTTTGCAATTTATAAAAATGGACCTAAGATAACATAACAAATACAATCCAGTCTAACATGACAATCAATATAGGATAATGGTAATCATATGCCCTTTATTGACATTCTTTCAATCCATAATCACACATATCAATAATCATTCTGACATGAATCAAAAGTTTGGAAACATGGGTAGAAATAGCTCCCAAAAGTAAACAACAATATACTATTTTTTGTTAGTTCTCTGTACCATTTCTCAATATCTTTTAACTCAAATAAGTCTGTATGTCTTAAAATAAGTTTAAAATAAGTATATATGTCTCAAATAACTTTATCTCAAGAATAATATATAATGTCAATAAAGACATATCACAATAAATATAATAGTCCCACTTAAGTTAGATACTATGTTTTAAGATACATATTATATTCAATCTTTGCACAACAAAATATCAACATAATGATGATTATCAATAAATGCATCAAATAGATACAACAACAAATTAAATCAATTAAATGCAATAAAGGTGAGTGATATCTATAAAATCATTCTATAAACACAAATATATGTATCTAACCTCTACTACTTTAAAAGATAAAAAAACCCTAAAATATCCATGTATTTAACATGTCTTAAACTATATAGGTCTTAAACCTTTAGTTAGGGAATCAACTTTTAATTGGTAAAGTCACAAAATTATTCCAAAACTTTCACTAACTCAATATATCATAAGGCATGTCCATTCCCATAAATGAGCTAAAAATGCTCCTATAATAGATACACTCAGGTAATGGGGTTACAAGCATGTATTCTACAAAAACAATCCAATATAATTTTAGAACTAGACAACTTTATCTCTTTATTACAAATGTTTATGATAGAAACATATATACAATAGCAAAGAAATATTAATACAATGATATTGAATTTTTAAATTTTAGCCATAGATAAGCTAAAATCATAGCTCTAACAAATATTATATTTTATATGAAAACCAATTATGAGTGCTAGTTTGACAACTCTAACTATTATAGACAAACTTCAATAAACAAATTATTTTATAGCCAAAATAAACCAAATCTTTGGTGAATTTAATATTCTTAGTAATTTACAAGCATCATAAAAAGGTTTCCTCTATAAATTTTAATAACTCACTTTAGGATTACTCAAGTACCCAAACTTGCTAACAGTGTGAATAAAATGCCAACTTGTATATACCTGCTAAATCATAAAATAAAGTTGCTTTTAACAATGAAAACAATGTAACCAATTTTACACATAATTGACAACCCTAAACATGTTAGGTCTTTATTACCTTACACATATGAGACAAGTCAAAATATATCAAGCTTAGTTGCAACAAATTTTTATATCATTGTCCATATATATATATATATATATATATATATGTTACCTTACATATACGAGACAAGTCAAAATAAACTACACTATTACTCATCTTAAGTAACAAATATTCAATAATATTTAGTAAATCATATGAATATATATATATATTAAGGCATTGAGAAAATTTTGTTTTATCATACTAAAAGACCTTAATAATCTTTAAATAAAGTTTACTAGTATACAAAATTTATATAATACCTTTTTCTCTTAGCCCCTTAAGCCTTTAACATGTTTTAATAAATTTTCTCTAAAAAGTCATCAAATAGGAAATTTATTCAAAAATTCATCTTATATAATTTTTACTATTAGGCATAAGATATTGATAGCAAAAATAAGAAAATTAAAGAACTAGCATTGATTTACTTAATGCATATAACTAATTTCCTCATCATTCAATTAATTTGGCTATTAATTGGTTTTGAGCCATTAATTCATAAAACTTTTATGCATAATAACTCCTATTAACTAAAAATATCAAATGAATTTGAAATGCCTATAATCATCATAACAACTTATAACAAGTTATAAGCTTAAAACAAATGGTAAAATATATACAATCACTGGTTCATAGAAAATTTTATCAATCTTTATGAAAATGTCACTTTGATAATATTTGGTAATAAAAATTCATATTAATCCATTAAGTACTCTCATACCAAAGTATTACATTGCTTAAATATTATTCATATTGTTAAACCAAAACAAATTGTTGCTTCTACATAAATATCATTTTTCATATACAATAAACTTTTCTTAAATGAAATAGTCAATTTTAGCCACATATTATTTTAAAATTTTCTTAATAATATTATCCAAAAATTAATTATATAAGTTTAGAAGTTTATATGACTTGTCAATAAATTAAATTCATTGTAAATTTATGACAAAAGTGTCTCACTTGATTAATAATTTTCTTTCACTGTATATAAAATTAAGTATTAGGATTATAACATGTGATCATGAATAAGTAACACTGAAGTTATCACATTCAATGTATGCATATCTACTCTCAATATGGGACTCCCTCCACCCACACTTGAATCCAAATAATCCTCCCCTCAAGTGTGAATCCATCACACAAACGTGCTCCCTTTAATTGATGAGTCTAAGAAGTCTAAAAGTATTAGGAGATCTTTCTTCATTAGGCTTTATATAGGAATCAAACTGATGGTCATGTTATGACACATGTTATGGCATGTCACCATAACATGACCCAAAAACTTAAGGTATTATGGTGAATTTATTCATACTTAAAAGAGGTTTATATGAGATCTAATTATCACAAAAGAATGTACTTATTTCCTATATCAAATAGCACATAATAATCAAAAGTGTACATCTAGCTAAAAGACATTATCGATCTCAAATGTATCCTAAACAACTCAGTAATGCAAGAAATTTTTTAATTATTTCTCAATTTTAATTTCATAAATATATTGTAAGATTTTTTTTGTTAGTTAATAAAATAAAGCCATAAAAAATTAATAAAACATCTTTTGCCACACAATATAGAGGAATAAGATTTACTAATATTTGTGTTATTTCTAAGATGTTTTATTTATCTATTTACTTATTTTACTTCGAGTTATGCTTTTATTTTTGGTTTCTGTTAACTTTCCCTTGAAAAATTAGTACATAATCCTATGTCCTAAAATTAAGAATGTTTATGATTGAGAATTAAACACAATTATAATCCATTAATTAAAATATAATCCATAAAAAATATTGTATTGAGAATTAAAATATAATCCATAAAAAAAATTGTACACTAAGATAGCTTATATGTCTCCCACAAAATTTTACAATTTCTTTGTGAACTAAAATATTATGAAACATTTATCACAATTTATGTGGAAATTTATGTCATTGTCATTTACAAATATATCCATAAAATTTTCCATAAAATGCATATAAGCACTTTAACCAATTAAGTTACAATATTTTTTCACATATCTTAAAAGTCTATAACATAGGAAATATGACCTAAGTGCCTTATTGCAAAATTCAAAATTCTACAAATAATTCTATTTTTATTTTCATTACACCTATTATCAATAATAATTTCACATTTATATATAATTTGACATTCTTGTTGCATTAAAACTAAAACATCAATTATTCTTAAATAGGGATAAAAGAATATTTTTACAAAACTAATTCCATTTATCCCTTATCATGTATATTTCACCAAGAAACAAGTCATGAAAATAATTTCCTCATTTATACACAAAATATAAGTGTATAAATAATAAACTTTATGTCTTGCTTTCATTTTCAATAAATGGAGATTACCAAGACCTTTATTGTTGTTTATAGCAAAAGAGACTTATTTATAAAATTGCAATATGATTAGTGAAATAGGTGATTTCAGAAAAATTTAGAAATTAAATAAACTATCTTAAGGAGTACCAAGTACATAATTATAAGCTCCCCTTTGGGTAAAGATTATAACATACTATTGGTCCCTTTTTGCATGAAACTAACTAAAATAAAAAAGGATATACAATATTAAAGGAATTTATCCCATTTGAACAAATATGCTCTTTAAACCATATATCTTAACTGATAAAAAGGCACATATAATCTTGAAAATATCCATCCTTTTTGGGCAAATAAATCATTCAAAGTATATACCTCAATTCAACAAGAAAATATATAATCTAAAAAAATCTATCCCCTTTGAGTAGATAGATCCTCTCAACCATATACCTCTACCTTCAACTTCCATATATCACCATAATCAATACACTAGGTAGGTAATTATATACATTAATTTAAATGATTATACTAATAAAAGAACTAGCCAATTTTGTGAATTTTGATTGGTGAACCACTTTGGTAATAAACACTTACAACAATTTTCAAAACAATATTCTCAAGCAAGAATGAATAAAATTGTTTTACCTTCCATCAACAAGAGAACTAAATGATTTTGTTAAATTTTAATAAATAAATCACTTTGGTAATAAATATTTGTAACAGTTTACAAAATAAAATTCTTAGATTAGGAGAAAATGAGATCATGCTTTATTTCCTATCAACAAGAAAATTAACAATATTTGTAAAATTTTGATAAATGAATCATTGTGGTAATAAACATCCATAACAATTTCACAAAACAAAATTCCAAGATTAAGAAAATTTGTATATGATCAAATAAATAAGATACTTTACTAGATGCATCTCAGAAGATCATTTATAATTATTGTTTCAAATAGGACATGAACAACAATTTATTGCTATAAATCAAAATTCAGGTAGCATAATCTTAGTCCTTTAAATTTAGGATTCATATTATATAAACTACTTACCTAATTTGGGCTTAAGATCAAATATGCAAATTTCAAGTGTACACAAATTTAAAGATTCCCAAAAGCCTGAACTCATTTAAAATAAGGCAAATTCTAAATCATTTTATGATGTACAACATGAAAGAGATGGTTAGATATAGTAGGCAAGATACATCAATCTAGAAAATAGTGAAATAACAGCTTAATTATAAAAAATAACATAATTTTCAATCAAATTATTTTAAAAACTCTATCAAATTGCCTCAGTGCAAGTTAAATACTCCTAAAATGTATTGAATATGGCTACACCTAGGTCTTGCTTCAATTGGCTAAAAGTTGTCTTCAACCTTTAACTTGGTTGGCCTATGGGTCTAAAACCCATTTTTGGACTTGTAGCAACTCCAAACATATTTTAGCATTTTTTTTAATGCCACACAAGCCAAATCTTGAAAGGTTTAAGGGTTTCTAGTATCAATCAATCAAAAGTAAAGCTAGAAAGATAGGATTTTCATATCTAAAAGGTAGGTTTTTGAGTTTTCAAACCTATAAATATTTTTCAATTTTTTTGACTTGCCAAAGTATTCTAATGCAATCAAGTATGTCATATATCCTTATAATTATGTAAGGAAGCTTTTGCATATAAGGAATCAAATTAAAATGTCACATTGAGCAAGATAGAAAAAATTTCAACCATGAAGAACTTGAAAAGGTTAAAAATCCCCCTCATTCAAATTGATACAAGAAGCAAAACATCTATCAATTGAAAGCCTAATATTAGAGGTTTGCAAAAGCACAAAAATGAAAGACAAAATTGTGCTATTAAACATGGATTTTAAATTCTAATATCATGTAGTTAAACTCTAATACCATATGAAGAATTCATACTATAAAAATCAAATATAGAT
The DNA here is from genome assembly GCA_032878935.1 of Erythrophleum fordii. Classification (NCBI taxonomy): domain Eukaryota; kingdom Viridiplantae; phylum Streptophyta; class Magnoliopsida; order Fabales; family Fabaceae; genus Erythrophleum; species Erythrophleum fordii. The sequence continues at coordinate 30,037,361 of JAVQMF010000058.1, read as the reverse complement.
AGTATGAAAAATAACATATTGTCATACCTGATATTTAGAGCACTAAATAAAAAATGAATAAATATTACTTGACTTTTTCATGGCTGTATACTCAGATCTAGTATATGATTTGCTAGATCTTTCTCTTTATAATCCCTTGTTGAATAACAACTTTTAATGGAGCAAATACGCAAATTAGGATTAGAAAGGAGACTTAATTTTACCTTAAGTGATATCTTATTAGACCCTCATATCATAGGTTTCAATTAAATCTAATAGCCCACATCTCATAATCACTAATCAAACTCAAATAAAAATATGAGTTGAGTATAAGAACCATATAATCACTTAATAAAATTTAGGCATATAATATATGAATAAATCATTAGTTAACTCATATTTTAGAAACAAAATTAACATAATTAATGTAAGCCCACAAATAAAATTTTTTAACATATCGATAGTCACGATTCTTTTCATACAATATATCGATAGTCACTTTGACCTTTTGTTTACAGTAAATGTACCATAATCTGAAGAATGATCTAAATTTACTTTGAGAGAATTCTCTTCTCTCTTGCTTTGTGTTTTAAGTCTTCTTTACTATATTTTATACTCTTTTCTCTTTGAAGGTGTTTTTCTATGTACATTTTTAATTTGCATACCCTATTTTATTTTGTAACCCACAAAAAGCTAACTTTTCAATTTTAAATTCAAATAAAACTTATTTAAATAATATTAATTAACAAGTTCATTAATTAATTAATGAAATTGAGTTACTAAATTATGAGTCAACTTATAATGAATAGCCTAAATTCCAACACCATACAAATAGAACTTCATTCTTTTTGCATCACCATCCACATAGGTAGTCTAAACATTACAGGCCCTATGTAAATAAGTACCAATAGAAAAGTAAGAATTGGTAGTTAATGTGTCCATAGAACTATAAGGAGATAGAAAATAGATTTTAATTTTATTAGATAGAGTCAGATTTTTTGTTTTGGAAAATTAATTGTTCCTTTGGTTAATGATTTTTTTATATTAACCAATGTTTTAAAAATTAAACTGGTGATTAAATCAAAAGTGAATAGTTTATAATTTGATGATTCAATTGTTGCTTAATCATGATTCAATTAAAAATTATAAAATAATATTTTAAATAAATATTAATTGTAACACCATAAATTCTAGCTCATTTCATGCCTTTAAATGCCTTAATATCATGAAGAATGCAAGTTTCTCGTAAAAGATTAGGAAAATAATGAATATTTTTGTGTTGCGTCGTATCCAAAAATTCATTTTGGTATCACGTGGACTGTGTGAGTTTATGCTATGCATCCTTATATTTAATTACATAATTACAACTCATTTACCTGTCAAAAACATGCATACAACCCATGGAAACCAAAATGAAGCATGGAAAATGAGAGTTTATTTTCGGCCAGAATTGGCCTCTTTCCTGGGCAAATTTTGAAAAATCATAACTAAATCTAGAAAAATAGAAATCATGCAATCTTGGTCATTCTAGAAATCTTAGGATGTCTACTTCACATAAAAATATGCCCAGACCATAAAATTCATCATGGAAGACGTTTGACATCCGAAAAGCTACTGAGGTCGCTGATTGTCTGGGCTGCTATTCAGATTACTGATACAAACTTTTAAAATTCGTAACTAATTCTAAAAATTGAAATCACACACATTCGGTCATTCTAGAAAGCTAAAAATGTTAACTTGATACTAAAAATCATCCAGAATGAAAAAGATACGTTTAGCCATTGGAATCCTATGGAATAGTAACTAGACTCCTGGGGCGCCACTACTACTAACAGCCAACTTCAAAAATATATAACTCTTTGCTCAAACCTCCAAATGAGGTGATCTCAGTAGTCACAAAAATCTTATGACCTCTAGTTTATGACTATAACATTTCATAAGCATTGGACAGTATTTGACTATCGGGTGACACAAAACCCAAATATGCCAATGTGAACAGTGCACATACTAAAAACAATAAAAAATTCTAACTTTGAAAATTCATCAAATATTTTTTAGATCTCCAAAAATTATGTTCTTTAGCTTTCCAAAAAGCTCTTAATGAGACCTAATTGCATGCCAAATTTCAAAGTAAGACTAACTCATTTGGCCAAAAAGTGATATAGGGTTCCATTATGGTCAATTTTGGCTCTATATTGGGTACTAAAGTTGACAAATGGATTTCCCTTGGTCTTGGAACCTTTTGGGCAAGTTTAAAAGCATATTTAAGACTTGTGTAAACTGCCAAATAGTCCCAAATCTCATGCATCTCATTTTTTTCATTCAACCCACACTTATACATATTTCCATCAAACTTCCACATTGCACACTTTGGTATTATATACTCAAAATAAATGATAGAGGTCATATATCATATTCATATATCTAAACATCATATAATAGTATATTTACACATGTCTCAAGGTTCATAGTACATTTACAACATCATGAACCATCATTATGATTCCAAAATGGACAAAACAAAGCATAAGCTTGTCAATCTCTCTTCCTTATTGTTGTTGGCTCCCTTCACCATAGCTACTTGGTCCACCTAACATGTTAGAGCATTGGAGAGGAGGGGATGAGATTCAAAGAATCCCAATAGTTCATCTCCCATTTAATTATACATAATATGTGCAAAGCAAGCTTTTCAAATGCATGCATGGTGAAAATGTAAGACATGCATATTTTAAAAACCATCTTGGCATATGATCAATCATATAAGACATCCAAGAGCTCATCAAGTACTTCGATTGGCCTCACACTTCTCCTCATAAATTTTGGACTTGCCTCACCCATTCTTTAAGAGCTTTGGACTCAACCATACTCTTGGGTGCTTACTTTGCTTTTGGGAGACTCTTTACTTTGTCTCAACCAAGCTCAAGGGTTCTTGGCTCATCCTTACCCAAGAGAAGAGTTCTTGGCCTCTCCACACTCAAGCAAACTCATACAAATATCATGTAATCATTTGAAAACATAACATGGCATCAAGAATCATGACATATAAAGGCATGCTAGCATACTTTTCAAAGCTTGAAAATATACATATACACATTCTAAAACAAGCTAAACACATATCCATGCATGAGAGAAGGTGGAGAGAGCTACCTTGCACACAATCACATACTTTTTCCTTGGATTTCAAGTCTCCTCTTTCGGCCACACACCTACAAATTGGTGGAGATGGTTTCTCTTGGCTTAGATACAATTTATGGGAGCCAATTAGGTTCATGAAACATATTCTAAAGCCATACAATTTGCTTAAGTACTAGATTACTCTATCATCCCCATTATGGTCTATAAATGCACCTAGTGAAATAACACCCCTCAAATAATTTCTAGGCCTCATTCTTTCCTTTCAAATATGATTCTTGACTTCTTTTAAGCCTCTTGGAGTCATCACACCATTAAAACAAAGGGCCTAGCATCATGTTACTTCTTTAGGTCATAATATAGAACCTAAGATACCAAATCACTTTTCATGAGTTATAAATTTTTTTCAAGGCCTTTCCTCATTTTCATTCATCAAATATGACTCAAGAATGACCTTAGAAAAATTTTAAACTCCCCCTAACTATGAGAACTTGCTTAGGTCGAGACTATACATGATTTAAGATTCCTTGGAGTGTGCTTTGTTTTCTTGAAGGAAGAAGCTTGTGGGGAGCATCTTAGAGATCCTAGGAGCTCATTTAAACTCTTAATTAGGCCTAGTAATTATCATATGAAATTAGATTTTAAAAAGTGCACACAAAACTCTAGAATTTACATCTTAAAATTTAATGATTTTTTTATAATTCCTTTTGCATATTATTAATCTCCACACCCATTTTCCTTAGATTCATGCTTGGTTCTACCTAAAAATCATCTCCTCCAAGGTTTTTCTCAAGTGGGGCGAAATGGTGGAGAAGGGAACCAAAGATTATAACTATAAGAAAAGAAATTTCTTTATTTTCATGCTTTTTCTTACTTGAATCTTGTGTCCTTTGAGCTCCTCTCTTCAAATCCAAATTTTTCCCTCAATTCCTCCCTTAAAATAGATTTATAAACTTCATTATAATCATAAGAAACAAAGGAGAATAGAGGAGAAGAGGTTTGGAAGAAAAAGAGCATGAAAAACTATGAAAATCCATACCTTTCTACCTTGAATTTCTCCTCCTTTTCTTCCTCCTCTTGTGTGCCTCATCCCCTAGGATTTTTCTCTAGTTTTAGGCAGAACTTGGTCATGCATAATGAGGGGAGAAGAAGGGTGCATCATATATATAGGTGGGAGTAAGTTGTATTTTTCAAAAATTTCTATTTTATCCTTCGTTCTTGGTATTTTTGTTTCTCCTTCGTTTTAACTCATTTTTTAGAACTGTCTTTTCTATTATAAAACTTAGGTTTCCAATTAAGAAAAATGTCTTTGGAATCACTCAAATCGGAGCTAAAACCTTCCCGAATGGATTCGTCAAAGTTCAGGCACACCGACTTTAAAAAACGTCCACTGGAGAAGATTTAATTGTCCCGGGGCTTCCCATGATTTTTAGGGCTTCTAAGAACCCCGGAAAACTCTTGGTTTAAAAAGCCCTCTTGTGTGAATTCCAAAAATTGCTCAAAATTACGAAAATGTCATTACGTTTCGTAGGCTTTTGGTAAGAAATTATTTCTTCATTTTAGCTCTATTTTTCCTTCCGTTTGAGGCTAGAATTCTCATTTTTAAGAGTCTACAATGCTTCTCAAATTTTTCGGGACCTTAACTACATCATCTTGGGGAACTTCCTTTTGTATCGGTGAATTTCATTTGTTGACGGAGAAACTGTACGTTACGTTTCTCACGTTTTCTCTAGTTTTCGAAGAATCGGATATTACATTAATAACATGAATCTAAATACTTTAATGTATATTGATAGGTATAATAGAATAATTTACAAATTTATATTTAAGATTACCTTTTATTAATTATATAATGTGTAGTTCTCATTTTAAAGCTATCATGATAAATACATTATATATAAAGTTTTTTTTTAAATTATTATGAACAATTTGCCTATATTAACCAATGTTTTAAAAATTAAATCAATGATTGAATTAAAATTAAATAGTTTATAATTTAATAGTTCAACTGCTGTCAAATTATGATTCAATAAAAAATTATAAAAAATATTTTTAATAAATATTAATAACATGACCTTAAATACTTTAATGTAAATTGATAGGTATAAAATTATTATAGAATAATTTACAAATTTATATTCAAGATTACCTTTTATGAATTATATAATCTGTAGTTCTCATTTTAAAGCTATCATGATAAATACATTATATATGAAGTTTTGTATACCGGATTGAGCAGGTGACTAGGTGCAATATTAAATAATATGTTTAGAAAATTCGATCAAGCCAAGCCAGTGAAGTTGAGCCAACCCAGCGTCGAGTCCGATTCAATGCAAACCGTGCTCGATTCAGCCTTGATTCTTTTGACTTGGCGGTTATGTGAGAGAACTGGTTCGGATATTTTGACAACAATATTAGAGCCTAAATTTAAGTGTAATTCATTTTTTTAATCAAAATTTTTAATTAAAATATGACAAATATATAATTATTTAATAATATTATAATAAGTATATAATTTAATTGAGAAACTATACAATTATTTATAAAAATTATACATTTTTATCATATTATTGAAGAACTATGTATTTGCTATGTTTCAATTAAAAAAAAAACTTGATAATAAAGATACAAAGAGTTATATATAAAAGTTTTTTCTAATATTAATCCAATTATTAGAACCACAATTTTTTAAGGTAAAAAAAAAAAAGTTTAAATTTGGAAATGTTTAGAAATTACTGTAATCTCTTAACATGAGAATATATCTAGTAATTTTTATAATCAAAATTATTAAAGCAAATTGCACAAACTTTGAATTTTATTGAAATTATACAAACTTTCTTTCTATCTTTAAAATATGCATAAACTTCTTTTCAAACAAAAAATTACTTTACATTTTAATCCAATTTTAAAATTTTTAATAAAATATCTTTCATTTTTAAATACATAATTTTTTTAATTAAAAAAATTAACTCAAGGATATTTTGGTAAAAAAATTTAAATTAAACCAAAATATATAATAAAGTTTTGTTTCATGAAAAATTTATATATATTTTTAAAATAAATGAGATGTTTATATAATTTTAATAAAATTTAAGAAAAATCTATGTAATCTACTCAAATTTGTAATCATATAATTTCACTGGGAAATAATACTATAGTGAATACTATACAAATATGCTTATAATGTGTAAATTTAAGTATGGAATTGGTATAAATAATATTATTCAAGACAATGTATATTCTAATTCATTTTCTTTCATACTTTATCTATTGTCTCCCCATAGAATGGAGAGTAAAATAATTTCAATTTTTTTGAGGTTTAATTAAATTATATTTAATATATATATTTAAAAAAACTTATATTTGAATCCTTTGACATTTTGATTTGTTTTGCAAAATCTTTTCTTTTTTTTTTGGTCAAATAAGTTAACTTGTTACACATATAAGACTTTAATATTATTTTTAATATAACAGTAAAGATAATTAAGTTAATTATATACTCTAGAATGAAAATATAATTTATTTTTAGTATAACAATAAAAATAGTGAAATAATTTTTTTTAAAAATACATATTATATAAAAAGTCTACTTTATTAATAAAAAATAAATTAAAAAATTGAGTATACTTTTTCATTAAAATATCAAATATGTTTTAATCAAACTTAAAAAAGACAATATAATTTAATCTATAATATATAACGTTGAAATCTTATCATTTCAGAGAGAATAAAGTTATTCATCATTTGGTGGCCCAAAACGAAAAAAATAAAAAAGTTGTTCATCATTTTCCCTAGTGCGATGGACCATGTGGTTGTATCCACCACTGCGATACTAGCTGCCAGAATATCAAATCTAAAAGGAAGTATGAGAAGAGAAGAATATTCCATTTTTCTATTTTATTGTACAGAAGTGAAGGAAGGTATAAATTCTGTCCAAAAAAAATTATAATAAAAAAATTTAAGTTAAAGATATTGATATTAAAATACTTTAAATTTTAAAATTATTTTATAAATTTAATGACCAAAATTTAAAATGCTAAAAAAATTATATTTTAAAATTTCAAATTAAATTTTTTAATTTTTAAAATGATTTAAAATTTTTTTAATATAAATACCTTTAATTTAAGATTTTTATAATAATTTTAAAAAAAATTGAAAAGTGTCATTTATGAACTCCACGTCCGCAAAGATTCTTTGTGGTGAAAGGCAAATCTGTGGTCTCAGAAAGCTCAAAAGGTGATGAGGCCAATTCAAATCTCTTGACAGAGATTTATAAATAAATACATTATGCCTGTAAAGGAAAGCTTTTGATCTCTCTCCTTCAGTATTTTTTTTTTTTAAATATAAAGAGAAGCTTTACACACACATTTGGTTTTCTAGTAAAACATATCTTTGTATTATATTTACAAGATGTTCTATATTGTATATGTATATCAAAAGGAAGAGGCACAGCTTATAGAACATATAATCCAAAAAAAAAAAGTTTCTGTGCTAATTTATTTGTAATTGTGAGATTGGAGTAATTTTGTTGTATATATGGTAAAAGTATCCAACTTTAGGTTTATTTTTGAAAGACTTTAAGAATACAATTTCGCATTAGATATAGTGCCAAGGTTTAAACTTGGTAGTCAAAATAAAAATATTTCTCCTTTAACCATTGAGTCAACGCCTTGAGATTAGTATAATTACATTTTCACATGAAAAAAAGATGCTTTCAAAAAGGATCATAAGATGAGGTGTCACTTGCAATTTCCATTTATCATGGTTACTTTTTCTTTTATTTATTGATTTGTAAAAAAATTAATAATTTTCATTAAACAAAGATCGAATAAAGATTATTCTTCCTCTGTGATTAATTAAACCACTTAAGCACGAAAGCATGATCATGTTTTGTGATTATCAGTGTTGATATTTTAAAGGTGAAGAAGTATTATTAATGTTTGATAAAAGGCACACAAAAATGTAAATTAAAGTGTAGATGACTGGGCTTGTTTAGAGTTTAATTCTTTTGGTTGGAGTAAACTACTTTACTGTTCTTTTATTATTGTTATTAATTTATATTAAAAATTAATTATCATTGATATATTAATCTTAATGCTTTTAAATAGTACATTAATTAAATGGGTCAATTCTATGATAATAAAATTTTACTAAAATTGCCTACATGACCTAATATCTAGCCAATCGGATTGTTACTGTTGGTTTATTTGATATTTTTGCCTAAGTAAAGGATAATGTTATATGATCTTGAGATTGATAATAATGATATTTTTATCAGCATGAATGAATCTTTAGACGCAATTCAATTAGTGGCTAACTTAACAAGTTACTTAATATTTTTGTTAAAATAAAGGGGAGTACTACAAAGAGTTTGAGCCCTCGGCAATTAGATTATTTCGAGATTTATAATAAATAATATTTTATTATTATAAATAAATCTCTAAACATGATCGAATGGTTAAAAATCTCAAATTCTTCCTACCTTAAAAGAAAAGAAACCAACTTATAAACATCGAAATGCGGTCTTTTCAAGTAAGATAAATCTAGGTTTTTTTTTTTTTCCTTATGTTAGATCGTATAATAAGAAGAATAGAGAGAATGGCTAAAAGTTCTTTTTTTTTTTTAATTATAAAAAAAGACACAAATCTTAATTAGAGCACGAAATAAAAAAGTGAAAAAATAAAGATTGTACTCAACCACATTATAACTATTTTATTTGAACTACCCTCAATAACTCCACATATTCACCTAATTTCCCTTGAGAATCAAGTTGCCATGCTGTTCCCATATTTATAAAAGCCATGAATAATCCAAAACAGTAGTTAATATTAAATGAGCTTCAAATTTACACCCTTTTACTAATTTTATTATAGAACACCAGGTGCCCACAAAAAGGAAGATTCCCAAATATTAATTAAATAATGCTTCAGTTAAATTACTTTAAGAAGAAAGTTACTGTAATCTATCCTTGGATCCTATTCACGTGCACGCCAGTAAAAATATTCAGCAACCTCATGTGGATCCATTATTTTGTACATTTACACTGCACTGGTTAGGATTTCGGTTTAGTTTATGCACACTTTAATTTGACTTAATAACCTTTTTTATCAATATTGAAGAGATGCTAATATTTTTATATCTTATCACTCTTACTATATATCTGGGTTACGGTTTAATAACTATCTATTTTGTCTCTAAGTTTTGTAAAAAAAAATTTTTGTAAACAGATTTTAATCTAAGTTAATTATTTAGTTAAAAGAGTAATTAATTGAAGGATTTTGAGCAAAGTCCAAAGGCATCTAATGTATCATATATATTTGTCGCCTTTAACTTTTGTTCACATGGATTGCTCTTTGATTAATCAACATATCTTGCAATGATTTCAGCAAAAACTTGGCTTGTATAGACAGCAACTACTGTAAATTTATTGTCTAATTTCAATGAAAACTCATGAATAAAGTAAACAATCAGCTGCTAAGTATATTTATTATAAAATATTGGCAGTGAAAAAAATAAATTATTTACACCAAAAAGTACTAATTATAAAATAAAAATAATCACAATCTTCATATCTTTCGGATCATCTATTATATCCCACCTAATTAATTTTTTGCAGGCATGCTTTGCATGCAGCTATATATGTAAAGTATTGGTTTCTGACAAAAAATATTGTGGAAGTAACTTTTTTTTTTTTAAACAGTTCACACGTACGTACAAAATTATGGAGATAATTTAAAGTCTAAAATACTGTATAATTAATAGTAAGACGATTTTTAAAAATTATCATTTTTTTAGCATATTACAAAATAAGGATATACATTTTTTCAAATTCATTATATATAAAATATGTTGCTGATTTTTTAAAAAAATTATTACATAATTATATATTGTTACGCTTGATGATGTTTTAAAATGTTAACCTCATATCATATATTAACATACTATTAAAATTAACTCGTTTGTCATATATATTGGTTGTAAATAACATATTATTCAAGTCAACTAACAATTAATCACAATTAAATTGGTGTCCTGTGAATAGTTTTCTGTGAATATTCATATATGTGTTTTTTAAAAGCATTGAATGTGAAGGACTTAATATAAGATAGCCACATGCATCCTTTAAAGAAAAGTAACGCATAGAATAATCTATAGAGAGAGCGAGAGGTGTCTCCACACCACATTATGTACATATCACATATATCAATTAAGAAAAGGATAAAGAAAAAGGATAGGTTGAAAAAGTATGCCATTTTCCATGAAACTCCCGGAAGAGTCTCTATCATGGTATGACAAAAAAAAGTTTGATGCCAACGTGAGATCGTTGAACCTATTCAAGGGATGTATTTTGACTATTACATTATTACGTAAGGGCTATACCTATTAAGCTTCGACTCTCATCAAAGGACAACTATTCATACTTCTTTATATGAATATCAATAATAAAATCTAAGAGTATCTTTTACAGATTTTTTAAACCTCTAACTCTTAAATAATCGTTTTTAACTTACACTTTTATGTGAAATTGTGTTAATATCTATCTCACAATCTCATCCTGCTGAATGTGATTGAACTGTTATAGGGATTACTTTTGTAATCTCATTTTTCTTCTTTACAGTAGGATATTTTGGATTCGTGGGTTCGTTATAACAAAATAGTTATTCCTTCTTTAGTGTAGGGTTTGCTAAAAGAGAAAGGATGAAAGGCTATGTACTAGTTCTCGCCAAGAAATAAACAACATATGCACAAAGTTTTTATTTAAGTGTGGCTGAAGGGAATGCTTTGCAAACGATGGTGTGGGGCAGATAAATTGCATCAATCTAAGACACAATTTTTTTTTTTGGGAAGCAGCTTGGCACTTTATTTAATTCATTTTGCTCGAGAATGCGATGATTGCAAGAGATTTAGTCACCGCATGTTAAGCTAATAACTTAACATGTGTTTATCTCGTACTTTTTATAAAGATAAAAAAAATTAATTTTGAGGATCAAACTTTTAATTGTGAAAACAAAAATTAATTATAAAAACAAAAATTTTAATTAAGACAAAAAATTTGATTATAAAAAAAAATTGTATTTTAAAATTTTAATTAAAAATAAAAATTTTAGATCTATTAAGCCCTTAGAATAATTTTAAAATTTAACAATAAATATTTTCAACTTATAATCTTAAAGTGTGATTTTTTTCTCAAAAAATTTAACTGTAATTTTTTGAATAATAATAAATAGAAAGAAGAAGAAAAACTAAACACACAGTGAAAAAAATTATAGATGTTACAATATAAAACGTATTTTTTTTTAAATTAACATTTTTATTCTTATAATTAAAATTTTTATTTCTTTCAAAAAAAAACACATAACACATATGATGAACACTTGTCAAGCTACCAGCTTGACATGTGGTGACTACGTAGGATCTATATGGCAGAATGTTAAAATGACTCCATCTTTTGCGTTTTTAGTTTCCTTGACTTTTCACTACAAGCAGATCACATCAAGTTTGCGAGTTATCGCGTCTTTTCAAATATTTTGAAAGGATCTTTGCTCTCTGTGTGACAAATTCAGTTTTGATAATATTATGTTGATAGCAATAGCTCAACAGAAGACATCCAGAGACACTGTTATTCAGATATAGAATTTGCTTTACCTGAGGATCTTATAATGTTAATTTTTATTTTAGCTTTATTAAGCTTAATATGTGTGTGTGTGTGTGTGTGTATATATATATATATATAAGCAACCTCACAATTGGATCAAATATATATATTTATGTATATAACTCACTTTAATTATCTATTTACCTATATCAGCAACATTATCATCTTGCATCTTGAAAGTACTTGAAAGTATTTTGAGCTAAGATGCTCTTTGTCTCTCTCTTTTCAAGAAATCTCTTTGATGGTATTGGTCCTTTAGTATGGAGCTTTACAATAATATTGCATAGTACAATCTTAGCATTTAATTAAATGTTTTACTTCAAAAGTAAGGTAATGTTAGGTAAATGTCTTTTAATTAAATGGAAAGAAGAGTTAAGCATCAACCAAAAAAAATAAAAAAGGCGCATTGACTCAAAAGGTGGTCAAGCCAAAAGCCAACCACATCAAAAGAAAGATTCCATTGCCATCCACAACCCTACATTCCCCACCTTTCTTTTATCCTTTCCACGTACTTTTTTCAGGGGTCGGTTCTATTATGAAATTTTCTTATCTAAAAGTTTAAAATTAGTAATCTTAGTTAATTATGAAAATATACAAAGGTCTCAAAAGTGAATCTTGTTAATATATATATATATATATATATATATATGTAATTTTTTTAAGTTATAAGAAGAAGATTTTTGGGTGTATTAGTCCTTATCACGTTATCTTAGATACAATCACAAATAATTTTGCCACTCATAATTTAGAGAATTCTAGGACATTAATTAAAGTTGTATTTTTTATTTCAAAGTCTCACTTTTTTGTGAGTTTTGATCATTTATGACCTAGTTTGCACTACCTATTCAACCAAAAAAAAAGTATGTACAATTTTTATTTTTAAATTCTCTAATAAAAATATAATTAATATATGATTGTTACAAACAATGACTAGGATTCCCGGATGCTCTAAGGAGAGCAAATTTAAATTATGGACATCTAATTTGGATAGGTCTAAATTTCTTTTTTTTTTTTTTAATTTTGAAGGAAGTTTGTCTCATAGAAGTTAGAAGAACTTTTTTATTTTGTATTTTACTTCATTTAAAATAAAAAAAATATCAAAATAAAAATAGATGATGAAAAATAAAAAATCTAAATCTAAATCATACCATATATAGTCTAAATCTAGTCTCTTTGGAATAGCAAAGAATCAAATTTGTACAGATAAATGTATATTTTATATTTCATTATATCACATGATTGGATTTTCCTAAAGACAATTTACACGTTATATTTTTATTAAATTTAATAAGAAAAATATAACGAAATATATTAAATCTAATAAAAAAATTCCTTAGACATAATTTAGTACTGGGAAGTGAGATGAAAGAATGATTAACAAGTTTAATCTACCCATTTTGTATACAATGAGAAAAAATAGGATTTGATTTGTATACAATGAGAAAAAATAGGATTTGATTTGTACAGATGAGGCACGTCATATGGATCAAATTTTGCATTCTTTCATATCAATATAATGTATTTAAAATTTTATTTTAAAAGTAATTTTTAAAAGAATCAAACTTATATTATCAAAGAAAAATACTATCTTTTTTAACCAAGTATGTTATAAGATATATATATATATATATATATATATATATATATATATATATATATATATATATATATATATATATATATATATAGAGACAAGCACACATAATTGCAAACATGAAGTTTCATTAATACTCTTCAAAATTTTATGTGGTATATGTATCTTTATTAATATATATATAAAAGGAAAACTAAAATTCAATGAATCATTTTGCATACTTTTTTATATTTTCTTCTCCGCCTTTTAATAATGAGATTAATACGAATCTAATTCTTCGTTTGACGATCTGGTCTCTGTAGTTATATCTATGCTTTTACGGTAAGGCGCAACAAAATTTTTCATAACCTTCCAGCGCGTGACCTCACGCTTCTCTTGCGGCAAGCGGCACGCAGAGTGGGACCCGCGAAAGTGGGCTCAACTGTTCACACTCCTTTGATGTCCATGTTTCTATGCGCCTTTTGCATGGAAGCAGCCATGGACCGAGCAGATTCGTCCCCCTCTATCGTTCCTTATCAATCCTTCGTTCCTCTCTCTCTTTCTCGTTCTCTCTGTAAATTCTTTTTCTCCCTGAAATCCATTTTTGTCAATGATTCTCTTACATGCGTCTTCGCTGAAATCCAGGCTCTTGGCGTGCAACTCTGATTCACTGCAGCCTCGGTACGCCCAATTTGCCCGACTTTATCGAATTCCTTTCTCTATTCTTTTTTTGGTTCGCTCTAATTCTTGCTTTTTTGGGAATTCGGCCTGTTCCTGCTATCTGAACTGTATTTGGATTTGATTGAACTTGTTGGAATTTCTCGAAATTTTCCAACTTTCTGCTACCGATTTGTGGTTGAGTTTTCTGTCCTTTACTCGAAATTCATATAATTCTTCTTCTATGCGTTGTTTCTGTTATATTTCATCGCTTACTGCATCTGCAAATACTGTAAGTCCCATTGGGACTGTATTGTATTTTCATTTGTCTGTGTAATCTCTCTGTACCAAGACCCTGGAGGGCTTACTTCAATAATTTTTACAAGCAGGTTGAGGGTTTTTGGATCATGAGGAAGATCCCGTTTAGTAGAAGTACGGTGATGATTCAATCTGATAGCTTTTGTAGGTTCGATTCTTCTTTCATGCCTAAGGAAAAACGGAGTGGGTTAGAGTTCGTTTGTTGAGATTTTGTAGGATTCCCTTGCCTTTTTACCCCCCTACCTTGGATTTTTTTTTCTTGGTTGCTCCCCCCACCCCCGGGGGGGGGGGGGGGGGGCGGGTTTAATAGGGCTTGATTTTGATGTTAAGCACTAAACGATTATCCCTCTATGTCCAAGTGGTCTCTGTATCTTGGTAGCATGAAATGCAGGATAATTGGAGCATGCTATCTAATTTCATGCGTTGTCCTCGCTCGTTGTATTTCTTGTTTACAACTTTTTCAAGTATTCTTTTTTCCTTTTTTTCTGCTTTCCCTTCATTCCCTACCCCCACCCCTCCCCCCAACCAAAAAAAAAAAAAAATCTTCTTTTCTGGATGGTATAGGGCCAACAAAATTGGTTGGGAATTGGTTGGATTCCCCTTTTCTTATTGATTTTATTGAAGATTGAGCCGGTTTTCCCTAAGCAATTGTTGGTGCCGTTTGTCACAGTGATGATTTTATTAACATGGTTTTTCTTCAGTTGTCAGTCAGATGCATTTGGATTGCTTGTGTCCGGATTAAGATTGATGGAGACATTTCTTGGTTGTAACCATAACATATTGATCAAATTTTCAATTTATTGCAAGTGATTCTTTATTATGTTTTAGAATCTGCTTTATGTGGTTATAAGGACACTTTTTAGTTGTATTTTTTTTTGGCAATTCTTACGAGGTTTACTGTCTTTTCTACTTACATATAATTAATGCTTTATTGTTTCTCTAGTATATTTGATTCTGAATTACTTTTCAGATAGAAGCCTATCTTCCTAAAATTGTATACAAGGAAAAAGTCAAAGCTAGGTCTGTAATAATGGGGGCCTCAGGCTCTAAAATGGAGGATGATAAGGCACTACAGCTCTGCCGTGAAAGGAAGAAGTTTGTTAGGCAAGCACTTGATGGTCGGTGCTCACTAGCAGCTGCTTATGTTTCATATGTCCAGTCACTGAAAAGTACTGGAACAGCTTTGAGAAAATTCACCGAACCTGAAGCACCAATTGAGTCTTCACTAAACACTTCCACTAATGCAACACCAGAGCCACTTGCATTATTTGAGAAGACCTTATCCCAGCTCTCATTCTCTTCACCATCTGCATCACCACATATAGATGCAGCTGAAACCTTCTCTCCATTGCCCTCTCCTCCTAACTCTAGTAAATTCCAGGCAAATCATATGAAATTTAGCAACAGTTCTTCTAGAAAGGTTGAAGAAAAACCATCTGTACCGGTCATAGGAATAGTAACATCATCAGGGACTCCACAAAGTGCCACGCCTCATTCTACTGGAAGGACTGAAGTATCCGCATTTGAAGATTCTTCTGTTCCAGCTGGGACTCCACCATGGGATTTCTTTGGTCTTTTCCATCCTATTGACCATCAATTTTCTTTTCAAGAAGGGAAAGGCATGCACCAAGATATGGGGAATGCTGATGATATGACACGACTAAGGGAGGAGGAAGGAATTCCTGAGTTGGAAGATGATGAAGAAAAGATTTCTTCTCATGGAAGGGAAGACTCTCAGGATTCTGGAGATGAGTTTGATGAAGAGCCTGCCACAGATTCCTTAGTTCGAAGATTTGAAAATCTTAATAGAGTTGGTGACCACGTTGTAGCTGATGCTGTACCTACCACAGTCAAGCCTCTGGCAGGGGATCCACCTTCTGAAGTAGAACTCATGAATGGAGAGAAGAGCAACTCTGATAATTTATCACCATTAAAAGCAACTTCAACAGAAGCTTTGCTTCCTAATGCAATACATAAATCAATGGAGAAAGAAAATCATATTGAAGATAAAGTTTCACCTAAGGATTTCTTTTCAAGCATGAAAGATATTGAAATTCTCTTTATAAAGGCTTCTGAATCTGGTAAAGAAGTTCCAAGAATGCTTGAAGCAAATAAGTTGCATTTTCGTCCAATGTTCCCAGCAAGAGAAAGTAATCTTTCTATCTCTTTTTGCTATCCTTTTCATGCGTGTGCATGCATGTGCGCGCGCTTTCCCATGCATCTGTAGACTTTTTAAGATAGGCTTTTGTCAATAAGGAATCATTGATGCATTGACTTTTGCATTGATTATATAAATCAGCAATAATTTTGTAATATGAAAACATGTATATATTTGTATCAACTTGCACATAAATATTTAAATTGTGTTTACTTTCCCTTTAAATTTATGCTTTTTGCTGAAAAGAATGTGTTTAATATTTCTTAGCCAGGAGCCTGTTGACATGACCGCTTTAGATATATCCTACAGATAGTTGGCCAAAAAAAAAAATAAATGAAAGAATTTATGGCATTGACAGTTCCTGTATAATATGCTTTATCAGATCAAGGTACATTTATATCACTAAATATCTTGTTATACTTCTTAGGATTCAAGAACCAGTTTTAGTTTCAGGCCTACATGGCTAATAAGTTTTGAGATGTACTTTCCATTACTATGTGAATTGTTTTTAGATTAAATTGTCAGAAGTTTAACAAGAGAATCCTTGGTTTTAGCAGAAGGTTCTGTGACATCATCATTTTTGAAGGCATGTTTCTCATGTGGGGAAGACCCAGGTCAAATTCCAGAAGGTATTTATCTCAGTCTTTTTGCTTTCAATTTTTCATGAATGGCTGCTTGATAACTCAGAGAGTATTCCTTAGGACTTTGTAGTACTTATCTACCCCCATAGAAATGATTTATATCCTATTTTGAAACCTAGGTATTGTGGAATTGTTTAAACAATTATGGGATATTCAGGAATCTGCGCTACGGGTGTACTATTATATATGTGAGTAACTTGTGAGAAAATATGAATGGTGTTCTTTCTTTTGGACTTCTGAGTTAGTTAACAGTATAAGAAGCTTTTTTTGCTTTCTCTTCCATTTGAATATTGTAAGATAGTATTTTGATCTCATGCTCCAGACTGTTAGTAAAAGTAGAATTCATTTTAGAAGACATGGTATTGTTAATATTGATCCATATAGAACATGTTGTACAAGGAATTTGCCTTGTGGCCTTGCCTTATAAAAATGTCCTTTTTTGAAGATTTATAATAAAAGGATAGCAAAGTAAAAGTATACATTGTGCTTTTCTTAAAGCTATGCAGGGACTTAATTTTGGTTATTTGGTGATCTTCTGTTTTATTTTTGAGTTATTCTAAGTTGATGAACATGGCCATGCACAAGTTAGCATTAGTTCCATAAAATTAAGTTCATGCAACAAATAAGTTTGAAATAGTAAATTAAGGCGGTAAAAGGACATGCAGAGGCATACTATGTGTGCATGATTGAATATTTCAATCTTGCATGATTAATTAGTTGCAAATCGCAATCAAAAAATAAGTAAAGGAGAAAAAAGGGGAAAATGGAAAATATTAAATCTATTGGATCTTTTTAACTGTTTTACAATTACTGTCATGGATTTGGTATTGAAGAGATTACAGAGGGCTAAGAAACACATGATATTTCTAATTTTTGAAAGTTATTTCTGGATTTCAATATTTAATTCTTTCGTTTTCTCTTCGCAGAACCTGCTCAAAACTCAGTTAAGTACTTAACTTGGCATAGGACGGCATCATCTAGATCCTCTTCATCCAGGAATCCCTTAGGAGCAAACTCAAAAGATGATATAGAGGACCTCACTAGTAATCTCTTTGACAATTTCTGTATGATCTCTGGAAGTCATGCATCAACCTTGGATAGACTATATGCATGGGAAAGGAAGCTCTATGATGAAGTCAAGGTACTTGTGTGTATTTTAACAACAATTACCATGACCCTTTTTTATTTTCTGTATATTACATTTTGATGATGGATTGTTGCAAAGTCTTGTTCTGGATCTTAAACTAATGTCTGAAGTTCTTTCTTAAACAACTTTAATTGGCTTAGCAGGCGCTGACCAGCAAATAGCTCATAGGATTTCATTGAAAATTTTTTTAAGCAAAATGTTACATGCTTTGGAAGAACAGACATCATCTGTTTCTTAGTGGAATACGTAGGTTTTCAATAGACCTCCTTATATTTCTAATTTAAAAAAAAAAAATTGTTAAAAGAAGGCCCTAAGCTAGTGAGTACAAAGTATAGTCAATGCAATTATTTGCCATGATTTTGGCATCTTATTATCAATATTTCTCCTCTGCCTTGTCTCTCCCTGTTCTCCTATTCCTGAGAATTAATTTCTATTTCCACGTAGCAAGTGTAGGGTTATGTAAACTATTCTTGGGCCCATGCTTAAAAGCATAAGGTGTTGAGTGGTTACTTGACATGGTGATAAAGTATAATTGACCAAATTTTTTTTCCAGTTTGTTTTACCAACTAGATTGCATTGTAGACTACAATTTTTCAGTTTAAAGTAGGGTGTGAGTTCCAAACCTCACTTACCAGAGTGCATTGTAGACTACAATTTTGTTCTGAAGATTTGTATCTGTTGGTGAATCAACAATCTGAAATGGCACAACTTTCACTTCTCCATAGAATTCTACCATCCTTGGTCATGCCTAAACCTCCTAAATGCATTGTGTAAACTCCTCCAAATATTATGGGCTAACTCACTTTTTAACAAAGTGGCAAAAGTATCACTTTAAAGATTCAGTTCAGTTGAAAAATGCAAAATAAAATTTTATTTGTTGAAGCCTCATGACGTACACCTTGTGAGATGAAGCTTTAAGTGAAACAGATGATTAGTAAGTATTCTATTAAGTATTATTGACCTAAAGGATTGGCAAAGGTGAAATGACTCCATTTTTTAAATTGAACAAGAAATGTCAAGAAGGTCCATCTGTTTAAAGCTTATAGGCACATTGACCTTTTCTTGATATCTCAAATTTTCAATAAAACTAATGCAACTGAAAGATAAGGTTTTCCGATGTTTTGCTGTTGAAAACTTTTCAAAATGTATGAGAACTCCATCTTGCCAATCTTTGACTTGAGAAATCCGCATGATATTCCCCTCATCTTATTCTATTGAAAATTACCCTCTTCTGGGGGCCCCTTTTTTTTTTTTTTCTCCTCTCATGTGCCCCAACATTTTTGTCAGACTCATTTTTATAGACGTGATTGGTACTGACATTTATGTTATGATATGGATTCTGTACGTTAATATCATCAATCAATTATGGAAATACATCTTGCTACACTGAATGGGTGAACACATGGACGGCTTTCTTCTATTTAAAACATGTAAAAACAGGGGATGAAGTGATTTTGTCGCGTTCACTGACTTATGTGCCACCCTTTCCCCCCTCCCCCCCTCTTGGGGGGAAACCTCTGAAAGCCCTGTTTTAAAGTAATAAAATTAGACAATGGCTATTATAATGTGGTCTATTGCCAGTTCTCCAGAAAGATTTATGGGACCTGAACAATGTAAACGATGCTAGTTTCATTTGACCATTATGAAATTTTTAGAGATGTTTTTAGGACTTACCTTATTTTGAAGAGCAAAACAAGTTATTTCTTCTCATTGCAACATCAGCATGTTCGGTGTGCTGATGTTGCCTCTTAAAACTTTGACTTGTTTGTTTGAGAGAACACTGGAATACGCTGTTTAAATGTTGTATCTTTCAAGCTTTCTCTGGGTACTTGGCACCCCTATAGAATCTTGTTTGCTTTGAGCATTAACTGATATAGACAATTATTGAAAAACTAAAATTCAGTTCATTTTGGTTAATCTTTCATGGTAATGGGACTAATGAGCTGATCAGCATATTTTGTCTTGAACATATTCTGGCATATAGGTTTGGCTTGTACAATATAGATAATAAACTAATCAAATTAAGTAAATGAAGCAAATGCTTGTACTTTATGGCAGATTAGATGTCATGCATCGGTACACATAAGCTTTAAAATGTCAATAGTAGTTAAAAAATTTAAGGGTAGCCATTAGTCAGCTACTGCAAGCTTGAAGCTTTCTGCTCTTTGGGATATTAATCTTTTGTCCTTTTAAGCATTACTGAGTAAGATGCAGGATTAAAATTTTATTTAGGCTAGACAAATGTCACAAATAACCTGCAAAATATATTCTCGTAATCAGTAAATGAGCCATTTACATTTGTTTATGTTCAAGGTCCTCAAAACTAGTAAAATAAATGTAAACCTTAAAAAAGCAAGATTCTGTGGCACACTATGGTCCAAGGAAAATCACATTAAGTGGAGGGGAAAACAGCCTCTTAGAAATCAGTTGGCAGCACTTGTGGCAGATTAAGTTTATGTTCTTTTCTTCATCTAATAGAGAATGGGAAGAGAATAAGAAAGATATTATTAATTATTTGTAAGTTAAGGATTAAAAATAAATATAAGAAATAATATTTTATTAGAATTAGGAACTAATTTTAATTTCTTTGTTTTATTAGTTTTTCTTTGTTAGGTCTTAATAATTATCTTTTACTAGGATTAGAATTTAATATTATTTTTTTTACTTTTAAAGCTATCACAAGTTATCTTATGAGTTCAATATAAAGCTTTTAGCAATTATATTAGGATGAACCTAGCCTTAAATGATAGTAAAAGTATTTTTAGATATACCCCTCTATTTCTTCTGACATCTCTCTCCCTTTTCTTTTGCATCTCCCTCCCTCTTCTTCTCTCCCCCTTGTCTTCCGTTCGTCTACATCAAGTGGTATTAGACAAAGCTACAATCCCAACCACTCCCTTTGTTGCCTTTCAGCCATCCAGAAGTTGTTGGAAAACATGCTGAAAATTTAAACCCACTGCTGTCCACGCTAGATCTCACACCTCCAACCACCAAATCAACCAACTGACCTCACCATTGGAAGTGCACGGCAAGAACTTGCCTATCCTTGAAACCTTGTCACCAGAGCTACTGCCACAAGCCATCGTAAGAGAAGCTCAATGTGCATGGGCCTCACGCACCTCATGCATCAATTGCTCCAAACTTTGTTTTTCAATCATTTTTCGTTCTGTCTTTAGCCCTTTCAACCTCAGATTGTAAAAGTCATTGTTTAGGAGTATTATGGGAGAAATACTACTAATTTTGACTTTCTGAATTACTGTGCTGAGTGCTAGCCTGAACAATATTGAAGAACAGTTTATGACTATTAGAGAAAATTTGGAAACGACATCTTGAGTGCCATTATTCTACTAGATAGAAAGTCACTAGCAAAAGCTTAAAAGAACAACAGGTAGAAGAAGAATGTCTTTACTCTTTAAGAGTCCAAAGCATCGGAGGAGGCTATCCTGACCAAGCCCAATATTATCATTGTAGAACCTCTTGATTGCTCATCAGGCATTGATGAACATCATAGATTTTAAAGAGTGGTTGGAAGCAAATTTAGGATATGAAGATACCAATTTTGACCAACAGTTTGAAGTTAAACCTCAAGTTTAGAATGTTGTGTTTAGATTCAACTAGTTCAACTATTTCACCCAGTCAAATTTGTTTTCCTAGATATGTTGGTGAATCCAAAGCTATCTTGGCTACTATTTCTTAAAATAATGGCGTTCATCTTACTAGAGGCTTTAAAATGGATTATTTTAATGCTTCCCCATTTCAAAACTTGAAGTTGAGTTTTCTCTAATAAGGGGAAAATAATGGAGAATGGTAAGAGAATAGGAAAGATTTCATTAATTATTTGTTAAGTTAGGGATTAAAAATAAATATAAGAAATAATATTTTATTAGGCTTAAGAACTAATATTTAAATTACTTTATTTTATTAGTTACCCTTAGTTATCTTTTTATTAGACTTTAATAAATATTTCTTACTAAGATTAGGATTTAATATTATTTTTTACTTTTAAGGCTATTAGGAGTTATTTTATGGGTTCTATATAAAGCCTTTAGTAATTATATTAAGAAGAACCTAGCCTTAAATAGTAATAAAAGTATTTTCAGATATCTCCCTCTATTTCATCTACATCTCCCTCCTTCTTCTCTCTCCTTTTTCTCCATTGTTCTACATTATCATGTCAAGGCACTATCTAGAGACCCAAAGAGGGTTTCCGCCTTCCTATAATCCGGTTATTCCTGTCAGGCTATTTGATAATTGTGGCCCTAATTATATGTCCATTTGTCTGATTAATAATTGCATTGTCGACCTTATTTAAGTGGCTTTCTCTCTTCACATAGAAGATCGTGATTATAGCTTAAAATCTAGACTTTTTTTTCTCCTTTCTTTTTTTGGGTCACGATTAGGTTTGATGGATAGCAAATGATCTAAATTCACCAATTATATGGAGTTCTATGATATTTTAGTTCTGTCTATTTAGGTTTGATCTAAAATTTAATTAACTAAATGATAAGTGCTGCTACATAATTGATAATTGAAGAATTTCAATCTGAAATTTTTTATTTTATTTCAAAATAAAAGTCACAATATATTGAGGAAGCAAGCCATAGAAAATATACTAATCAATCTTCAACATAAAAGAAAATATAGGCCATAAAAAATCAGCCAATATAAAATAAAATAAAGATCACAAAATATCAGTCTCTTTAAAAGGAAATGAAGGCCTTAGAATATCAGCCTATATAAAAGGAAATAAAAGTCACAGAATATTAGTCAATCAACTTTAACATAAAAAGAAATAAACATGAAACTTAAAACCTTATAAAATAAAAAAGGAAAGAAAACATTTGTCTTTAGCCCACAATAAATTACCATAATTCTGCCAAAAAATTATGGGATTCCAATACTCCCCCTCAAGCTGGGCACATCTTGGAATTCAACGTTGCCAATTTTCTTCACAAATCCCAAGTTCAGCCTAAGCAAAAGAAGTAGAACCAACAACTTTTTTTGAATTATCTTGGTCCGTTTGATCCTTATTAGTGAGCAATTCTTGTAGCAAATCCCATTGCTTTTTGGTAAAGGGATTTGTTTCAAATTGAGTTTTGTCCTCATTGATCATCATTGGTTTACTAGTCTCATCTTTTTCCCTTGATTTCCAGTTTGTTGGTTTGCCATGAATTATCCAGGATATTTCCTTAGTGTGACCAGCCTTGTTGCAATAGTCACACCATACTTTTCCACCCTTCTTTTGTTTGAAATTAGGGGCAGCATTGCTTCTAAAGACCAAGGCAGAAGCTTCAGTCATGGGTTGAGTATTTGAACCTATGCCAATCAGCTATGACCTGCTTTCCTCCCATTTGACCTCATAAGGGATGGGTCTAGTAGACATAACACTTCCTCAAACAGCTTTAAAGATGGGATTCAGACCCAAAAGGAAAGAGAAAATTCTCTCTATCTCCTCCAACTTTCAATGGTAGGCAGTGTCTGCACTACAAGTCCATTCATAGATCTCATACAGGTCTAGCTGTTGCCAAAGCATCACAAGACTGTTGTAATATTGAGTAACATCCAAAGTACCCTTTTTTCTTTTCAACTCACAAAGAGTCCTCTTAATGTGAAATAAAGTTGTTGTGTTCTCCACCAAAGAGTCATTCACGGCATTCCAAATTTCTTTGGCAGTCTTGAAGAGGACAAAGGTTTCGCCTAT
This sequence comes from Erythrophleum fordii, assembly GCA_032878935.1. NCBI lineage: Eukaryota > Viridiplantae > Streptophyta > Magnoliopsida > Fabales > Fabaceae > Erythrophleum > Erythrophleum fordii. The sequence continues at coordinate 30,013,399 of JAVQMF010000058.1, read as the reverse complement.
CTCAATGGTCATGGAATTCACTAGCCATGACATAATCATATTATTTTCAGCAAACCATACCTTATATTTAGGATCTGTGACAGCAGGTGGAGGAGCTTCTCTAATGACGTAGTCTTCCTTTCCACTACCATGGATGAATATCAGGGCACTCTGTGACCATGGTAGATAATTTTGACCATTAAACCATTGGCAGTAATCATCAAAAGGGAATTTTCGGTGCCCATTGAAGGAGATGATGTGTTTTTGATGGTGTTTGACTAAGAGATGGTGGAAGACTCTGATGTTCAGTCTAAGATATTGGCGGCGAAGGCTCGCATGGAGCTGAAGTAATCATCAAAATTGTTTCAGGTCCTCAAGGGTTCTGATACCATGAAGAATTTCACTTGGAAATTTCTTATTTTATTTCAAAATAAAAGCTACAATATATAGAGGAAGTAAGCCACAGAAAATCAACCAATCAATGCTTAACATAAGAGGAAATAAAGGCTTCAGAAAATCAGCCAATATAAAAGGAAATAAAGGCCATAGGATAGCAGCCAATCAACTTTAATATAAAAGGAAATAAACATGCAACTTAAAACTTCATAAAATAGGAATAAAAAAGGAAACAAAATATTTGACTTCAGCCCATAATAGACTACCATAATTCTATCCAAAAATTATGGGATTCCAACAGTAATCTTAATCATGCATTTCTATGGACAGGAGTGAGTCAGATCTTGAGAAGTTATTTGATGTTGTGATTTTTTATACATTTTAACGAGTCTGAGCTGGAGGTCAAACATTAATGTGTCCAAATATATATACTTTTGAACTCCTTTGATTCATTGCTTTAAGCTACTGAATTTTCAGGCAGTATACACCTTATATCTTATCAATATATTAATATAGACATTTCCTCGTAAGTTTGCTTATTTAATGTTAATTTCAGGCTAGTGGGTTGGTCAGAAAGGAATATGACATGAAGTGCAAAATCTTAAGACACCTAGAATCAAAAGGAGAAAAGACCTCCACAATTGATAAAACTCGTGCTATAGTCAAGGATCTGCATTCAAGAATTAGAGTTGCAATTCACAGGATAGACTCTATATCAAAGAGGATCGAGGAATTACGAGACAGAGAGCTTCAGCCACAACTAGAGGAGTTGATTGAAGGGTACGAATCTTTTGGTTTCTCTTTCTTCCTAAGGTTCTATTTCATGCTATCGTGCATTGGCTTTGTGATACATTGTATATTTAGACTGGTATGAGGTGTGGGTGCATGGTTAAATTCACTAATATCTTTATATAAACTCAGCTTGATAAATTTTTTATTAGAAAATATTTCCCTGAGGGCTATAATTTTATCAAATGCAAACTTAATCAATGGCTCAAAAAGTTCATCTACTGAAATTGTATATTTTTAATTTGTGGCAATCATTCTTTATCTAGATCATGCAACTGAAAACCTGAAATACACTGTTGTTTTAAGCCCATTATCTATTTTCATTGCAAAATAGAATTTACAAAGGTCAAAGCTTTTGGCATAAATCTGGTGTAAGAGACTACTTTCCACCTTTCCTTCTCTGCTTGCTGCTGCCACAAATTTTTGTCACTCTTTGCTTGTCTAGAGCAGAAGCAAAAACTGTGTTGGGTCCAAGTTCTAGCTTAGGTAGAAGACCCATATGTTAACAGTCAACAATTGGACTGATGGCCCTGAAGAGTGAAGAGTCTAAACTTTTCCTGTCCAAATAATGTGTACTGTAATCTTCTAGCTCAAATGCAATTGACAATCTACCAGGTTCTGGTGTTAAGAAAGAGATTATCTTTAGTAATTGATTATATTAGATTGCTGGCTTTCTCTTGTAACTTACTGATGCAGTATATATGACCTTTATATATTAGTTGAATGACTAGGATTAAAATAAGCTACTTACATCACTAGATATACTGTTTACATATGTCGTGTCTCTAAATATAAACTTTTGCTTTTATGTTTTATCTTTTGTTTCACTTTGATGGCAGGTTAAGTCGGATGTGGGAAGTGATGTTTGAATGCCACAAGCAGCAGTTTCAGATAGTATCAGCAGCCTATAACAATAGCCATGCTAGACCCACCATGCAATCTGAGTTACGTCAGCAGATAACTTCCTATCTTGAAAATGAACTCCACTCTCTATCATCGAGTTTTTCCAAGTGGATTGAAGCTCAGAAGTGCTATCTTGAGTCTATAAATGGATGGCTTAACAAATGCGTTTCGGTTCAACAAAAATCATCCAAGAGAAAAAGGAGGTCTGAACCTCCACCCTTGAGGGACTATGGCCCTCCTATATTTGCCACTTGTGGTGTCTGGTTAGAGAAGCTTGAGAAATTACCTACTAAGGATGTTACAGATTCTATAAAGAGTTTAGCGGGTGAAACTGCCTGGTTTTTAACACATCAGGAGAAGAACCAGAGAAAAGGTGCAAATCATCCTCATATAACATCCTGGAAGGCTGATAATGGTAGTGAGTCTCAAGACAATTTACTGGGAGATGATGCTTCAGAGGACTGGGTTTCAGGTTTTGATCGGTTTCGAGCTAGCTTGATCAGATTTTTCAGTCAGTTAAATAATTTTTCTGGGTCTTCTGTTAGAATGCATGCAGAACTTAAACAAGCCATCCAGAACGCCAAAAATAGCCACCATCGACGGAATTCTTAGTCTCAAGATGCCCATTTGAATTCTCAGCCTCAAGATGATCAATCAAAGTCACAATCTCATGCTGTCTAGTCAGAAGACAAAAATCTGAACGATATGAGAAAACGTGCATAGAACTTTGTGGAGTTAGAGGATTATAGCTTTCTGTTGAACACATGAATGAACTTGACTTTCAGATACAAGTCCATTGGAGGTGGCATTTGTACATGGAAGGAAGGAAATAAAGTTGTTATTGGTTGGCTATACTTGCTTTCATCCTTTAAGAATAAAAAGGAGCTGATAGATATTGCTTTGCGGAGTTCACGAGGGGTGGTTCCAGGACAGGTGAAAGCTGTAATTACTAGGTTCAGATGGTGAAGAGGCACTTATGCAAAGACACAGAACTTGTATAGTGCCAATTTTGTAAAAAGTAAACTATCATTTGGGTATCTAGAAGATGCATGTTTCATCAATTTGGTCTCTAGAAGATAATTATCATTTAATTTCTTGTTTTTCTTTTAAACGAACTCATCAATATAATCATGCTGTGGACTAAATTGATGGTTGACAGAACTCATAGCAAGATCATATTGATGGGTATTTTAAAATTTCTGGAATCATATGACGGTGCCTATTTTTTAAAATTAAATTGATGAAACAGGTTCTTTGAGGACCTCAATGGTAGTTTATTCATTTTGTAAACAAAGGATCTTTGGCAGGACTTCCCACTTCCCTTCTATATTTTTCTTCACTAATTTCATTGTTTTTTCGTTTATGTATATGATTACAGGATATGATTTATTTCAGATTTAAAAAGAGAGAACACTCACTGATGAGAGCACTCATAGTTACTATAACTAGTAAACACTGGGAACTAGAATTCTTTAAATTAGCTCAGATCCTATACATTACATTTCTCTAATTTCTGGCTTCAGTTTAACTTTATTGATTTTTAGCATTTCATTTTGGATAACTTCCAAAGCATTTTCACTCTTGAGAACTTGTTTCAGTTAGAGGTGTTTTTCTGACCCGATGCCCCGATTGGTTTGGTGTTGCCCAAGCAAGTTAGGCTGATGAAAAGAAAAATAGGTTGGGTTGGGTTGGGTTGAGTTGCTTATCTAAGACAACTAGCCTGCTTTGGCCAGGCCTGAGGATATTTAATATTAACAAAAAGGAATAAAAAGAAGTCTCTTTTAGAGGTCATTTGGTTATTTCAATAAAAAAAATTTGAAATATATTTTATAAATTATAAACAGTAAGAGAATAAAAAATTTTGTTATGTTTTTTTTTTAATATGATTGTCATATTTAAATTAAAAAAATGAGATGAAAAACATATTTTTTTCAGTTAAAAGTCAAAAACTAAAAATTGAAATGTTAAATGTGTATTTTGGAGAAAATAAATAAGCCAAATCACCTTTAGCTATTCGCATAATATTTATCTCAAAAAATTATTTAAAAAATCACTCAAATAAAAATATTAAGTTTTGAGTTATTATTTTTTAAAATTTTATTCTTTATCCTTATATTTTCATTTTGTTCCATATTTTGGACTTAGAGATTTTTATTTTAATTACAAAGATCTCACGGAAGCATATCAAAATAAGTGTATATATACTCAAAATAGTTAAGTGATTACAAAAATATAAATATTCAAAATTTCAAAATTTTTTTTTTTTAAAAAAAGCAAAACTTAGTTTAGACCTAACCAATTCAACCTAATCAAACGAAGTTGTGCACCTATTTTTCAATGCCTAATTTAAATTGAGTAGGACATTGGCATAATGTAAAATCTAATCTAACCCACCTCATATGCACCTTTAGTCTCAGTTGGCTAAACATCACAACATAGTTGAATTTTTAAGAAACATAATTTGAACGTGAGCATTTTACTAGCTAGTAGTAAATCAATAATTCTTATGAAGTAAACAATTGTCTACCCTAAGCATCCCATGAATTTGACACTTGAACCATTGTGTAATCAGTCATCTGATTATGTTTGATATAAAGATTAACTTTTGGGTAGCCAATAATTTACACGGCACCAATCTGAATTTTAATATTGAAATGAATTTAATGTTCTAAGTTTGATCTTTACACTATTTTTCTTTACTCTCTTCCCTAAATCATGAACCTCCTATATGACAACTTTTTTTTAAAAAAGGTTGGTACTTCATACTAATTTTTAATATTAGAATTGGCCTAAGCTAGAGTTTCAATTATATCACATAAACTCACTAGTTATTGACTTTACCAAAAGTCATTTGATTCTTTATTAACACTTTTAATTGCTCTAATATCTAATCCAGATTGACTTTTCTTAAAAAAGAAAAAAAAAAATCTACTCTAGAGGAACAAATTTATGTTAGGAAAAAATATCATGGAAGTAATTCATTAAAACATGTTAAATAGATTTTATATAGTCCGAAAACCTGTCGTTTAAATACTATCAGCTCCTATTAGTTGCTTTCAACAGTTTTTAAGGATGACAAGTAAACTCTTGTTATTAGGTATAATGATGGGTCAAATGACCCCTAAAAAGATAATTTTGATAATGAGAAAACATTATATAATATGTTCATAGGTTAAGCATATTTACAGAGTGATAGGCTAGTGAACCCTAAAAAGAAAAAGCAATAAGAAGATAAATCTTAAAAAGACAATTTTAAAAACAAGAAAAAACTATGTGATACATTCATGTTTTTTTTTTTGGGTCGAAAGGTCCTGAGTGGTAAAGTGTACCGGAAGTCCTTCTGAGGTCCATTCTTAAAGATTAAAACTGGTTTGTATTATAGGCCTATCCACTGGGTTGGGTCAGCCCATGACGTGTATTATTAGATATTATCAATAAAATAATTTTCATACTTTATGTTCAAATTTGAGTTCTAAATCTGAGACGCGACATGATAAATGTACCATTAGAAGTTAGGTCAGACTTATGACCAGTTTTTTATTACAATTTTTTTAATAAAATTATAATATGTATAAAAAAAATTTTAAAAAAATCTAATCATTAGAAATATTATTAATAATTAACTAAATAATCAATTTTAAATCACAAATCAATAATCAAAATTAATACAAAAATCACTGCATGTGTATGGAAATATTATTAATAATTGACCAAATAATTAATTTTAAATTGTAAATCAATAATCAAAATTAATACAAAATCATCATGTGTGAAATGCACGCGCTCCTTCAATCCACTAAGTCATATATGTAAAAGCTGGACAGCCTAATCTTTACCATATAAACAAATCCACATTTCAATTCTTAAAATGCAAAAGACAACCAAGTGGAATTGATTTGTTCATGCCCTACAAACGTGCAAAAGCGATAATCCTCAAGAAGAAATGGTCCTCCTCTTCATTGAGATCAACGGCACATGTAAAAATAAGAAAGTCACTGTAATAAAATATGCAAGACAGTCATTTTGGTTGGTCGCTTTCTCGAGAGTATATAATTTGGTTGATGGCTTCAAAGGAAGAAAACTATGTGCTAATTAATGCATAAAATATTCTTATGTTTCAATTGAGATGGTTTATGCGCATAGTCTTGTGTTTAGGTAAAAGAGCCTTTTCCATCGTCATTAATTTTGACTCATCCAACCATACAATATATGGCCAGTTTTTCTACACTGCTTGTGCAACACAAAGCTTGATTGTGGCCACAAGTTTCCAAAACAATATGGTTGCTTTATATGCCATAAACAAAATTAACTTTTGAACTTATACCTCCACTCCAATTTTGGAAGATAAATATATTTCTTTTTCATTCCAAGGGGGAAATTTTAATTTATGCATGCCCACTTATAAAATTATTTGGTAAAAGTTAGTTTGTTTTTGCGGTTTGGAGAAGTTTTTGCAAGGAAAGCTATTTATTTTTCAAAAAAGTATTTAAGAATGGTATGATTTTCTTTCCATTTGTTTTTGTAATATTTATTATATCTTTATAATCATTATTTAACAATTTTATCTATTTTTATTATCTTTTTAAAATATAGGCACGATTTTTATTTTTCAATCATTCAATTTATTTTTTCTTTTTATTTTTATTTCTATACTTAATATTGTAGTGCCAAACAGCCCCTTGGTTAAAAACTGTGTTTGGTTCAATTTCTAAAGAAAAAAGAGTTGTTTCAAGTAGTAAGAGAGGCAATTTTTTTGTTGTGAAAAGTGATTAAAAAAATTGAAATTTCTTTTTTGAAGAAAAAAATATAAATAAAAAGTTATATTTTAAAGACAATTGTACTTTTTATCTTCATACTTAAATTTTATAAATCCCTAACCCAAAAAAAAAAAATTAAAAGGCCAATTTTTGGCCTTAATGCACCTTTACAGTTGCTTAAGCGACAGTAAAAGATCTAACTTGGTTAAATAACACTTTATGAGGGCAAATTAATTATACACTAAATTATAAGAAAAGAAATTGTAATTTATTTTACATTATTTAAAATTTTTATGGTTGGATTATACCTAATGGCTTTAAAGCATAATATACAAGCATTTTGGAAGAGAAAAAAAAAATCTATAAATGCCTTATAAATACTATACATTTCACTACTGTCTTAAAGGCATTATTATAAAATATTAAAAAGAAAATTTTTTGGGACACCCATAAATAATTTTATCAAGTTGTTACTTGAGAAAAGTAAACAGCTAATTTGAAATGTATTCTTAAGAGTGTTTGGTTAGGTACAAGAGATTCCTTCCAAGTTAACTCAACCTTTTTGTCTATTGTGCATGCACATCTAATTCCCACTATACATGACTCACCAAATTGTGGACCTTTTCCTCATTTTGTTGAATTTAAATCAGTAATATACAGCTGCCAAACGCTACTCTGACAACTGGAATCGGGGTTTTGAGCATAAAGTGGGACTATTCCTTTGGCTTGTAAGAACTATTTCATCGAACACATTCTCCTTTGGATCCGAAAATAGCGACATGGATTAAATGTCTTGTCCAACTCAAGTAACGGATTCCAAATAGTCCTAACAAATGGTGATTGAGATAGGATTCAGCATTTTTAATCCATGAAATGCTCGGTTTTCATTTCCATTGTAGGTGTAATTATTATGAATGAAAAATGACTCTTATATTTTTATTTTAAAAAATTTTAAAAAAACAACGAATAATAATAATAAGAAGAAGAATAATAATAATAAAAGTATAATAGATATTGTAAAAAATAAGATAAAAAGGAAATCTCTTTCCATCCTGATACCAAATCTCTTTTGGTTTCTCTTTCTTCCTGAGGGTCTGTTTCATGTTATCATGCATGGGCTTTATGATACATTGTATATTTCGACTGGTATGAGGTGTGGGTGCATGGTTAAATTCGCTAATGTCTTCATACAAACTGTGCTTGATAAATTTTTTATTAGAAAATATTCCACGGAGGGCTATGATTTTATCAAATGCAAACTTAATCAATGGCTCAAAAAGATCATTTACTGAAATTATATATTCTTAATTTGTGGCAATCATTCTTTATCTAGATCATGCAACTGGAAACCTGAAATAGACTGTTGTTTTAAGCCCATTATCTATTTTCATTGTGAAATAGAATTTACAAGGGTCAAAGCTTTTGGCATAACACTGGTGTAAGAGACTACTTTACGCCTTTCCCTTCTCTGCTTGCTGCTGCCCCAAATTTTTGTCACTCTTTGCTCTTCTAGAGCGGAGGTAAAAATTCTGTGTTGGGTCCAAGTTTTAGCTTAGGTAGAAGACCCATATGTTAACTGTCAACAATTGGGCTGATGGCCCTGAAGAGTGAAGAGTCTAAATTTTTCTTGTTTAAATAATCTGTACCGTAATCTTCTAGCTCAAATGCAATTGACAATCTACAAAGTTCCGGTGTTAAGAAAGAGATTATCTTTAGTAATTGATTATATTAGATTGCTGGTTCTCTCTTGTTACTTACTGATGCAGTACATATGACCTTTATATATCAGTGGAATGACTAGGATTAAAATAAGCTACTTACATCACGAGATATACTGTTTACATATGTTGTGTCTCTAAATATAAACTTTTGCTTTTATGTTTTACGTGTTGTTTCACTTTGATGGCAGGTTAAGTCGGATGTGGGAAGTGATGTTCGAATGCCACAAGCATCAGTTTCAGGTGGTATCAGCAGCCTATAACAATAGCCACGCTAGACCCACCATGCAATCTGAGTTACGTGGGCAGATAACTTCCTATCTTCAAAATGAACTTCACTCTCTATCATCGAGTTTTTCCAAGTGGATCGAAGCTCAAAAGTCCTATCTTGAGTCTATAAATGGATGGCTTTACAAATGTGTTTCGGTTAATCAAAAATCATCCAACAGAAGGAGGAGGTTTCCACAACCTCCACCCTTGAGGACTATGGCCCTCCTATATATGTCACTTGCGGTGTCTGGTTGGAGAAGCCTGAGACATTACCTACTAAGGATGTTACAGATTCTATAAAGAGTTTAGCAGGCGAAACTGCCTGGTTTTTACCACATCAGGAGAAGAACCAGAGAAAAGGTGCAAATCATCCTCATATAACATCCTGGAAGGCTGATAATGGTAGTGAGTCTCAAGACAATCTATTAGGAGATGATGCTTCAGCGGACTGGGTTTGAAATTTTGATCGGTTTCGAGCTAGCTTGATCAGATTTCTCAGTCAGTTAAATAATTTTTCTCTGTCTTCCGTTAAAATGCATGCAGAACTTAAACAAGACATCCAGAATGACAAAAATACCCACCATCGGTGGAATTCTTCATCTCAAGATGGCCATTTGAATTCTCAGCCTCAAGATGATCAATCAAAGTCACAATCTCATTTCTAGTCAGAAGACAAAAATCTGAACGATATGCGAAAACGTGCATAAAACTTTGTGGAGTTAGAGGATTATAGCTTTCTGTTGAACACATGAATGAACTTGACTTTCAGATACAAGTCCATTGGAGGTGGAATTTGTACATGGAAGGAAGGAATTAAAGTTGTTATTGGTTGGCTATACTTGCTTTCATCCTTTAAGAATAAAAAGGAGCTGATAGATATTGCTTTGGGGAGTTCATGAGGGGTAGTTCCAGGACAGGTGAAAGCTGTAATTACTAGGTTCAGATGGTGAAGAGGCATTTATGCAAAGACACAGAACTTGAATAGTGCCAATTTTGTAAAAAGTAAACTATCATTTGGGTATCTAGAAGATGCATGTTTTGATCAATTTGGTCTCCAGAAGATAATTATCATTTAATTTCAATTTTTTTTTTGAAAAAAGAACTCATCAATATAATCGTGCTGTGGACTAAATTGATGGTTGACAGAACTCATAGCAAGATTATATTGATGGGTATTTTAAAATTTTTGGAATCATATGACGGTGCCTATTTTTTAAAATTAAATTGATGAAACATGTTCTTTGAGGACCTCAGTGGTAGTTTATTCATTTTGTAAACAAAGGATCTCTGCAGGATTCCCACTTCCTTTTATATTTTTCTTCACTAATTTCATTGTTTTCTCGTTTATGTATATGATTACAGCATATGATTTATTTCAAATTTAGAAAGAGAGGACACTCCCTGATGGGAGCACTCATAGTTACTATAATTAGTAAACACGGGGAACTAGAATTCTTTAAATTAGCTTAGATCTTATACAATACATTTTTCTAATTTCTGGCTTCAGTTTAACTTTATTGATTTTTAGCATTTTCATTTTGAATAACTTCCAATTATGTGTTTATTTTAGGATAGGATGGTACTCTTGAGAATTAGTTTCAGTTAGAGGTGTTTATCTAACCCGATGGCTCAATTGGTTTGGCGTTGCCCAAGCAAGTTAGGCGGATAAAAAGAAAAATGGATTGGGTTGGATCAGTTGCTTAGCTATGTCAGCTAACTTGATTTGGCCCGACTCGAGGATATTTAATATTAATAGAGGATATTTAATATTAACAAAAAGGAATGAAAAGAAGTCTTTTTAGAGGTTATTTTTTTATTTTAGTTAAAATTTTTTAAATATATTTTATAAATTATAAATAATCAAAAAATCAAAAGTCTCGTTAAGTTTCTCTTAAGGATAATTGTCACATTTAGATTAAAAAAATGAGATAAAAAACATATTTTTGAATTAAAAACTAAAAACTAAAAATTGAAATAGCAAACATGCATTTTGAAAAAAATAAATAAGTAAAATCACCTTTGACTATTTGCATCATATCTATCTCAAAAAATATTTAAAAAAAAAACTCAAAGATTATTAAGTTTTAAGTTATTGTCTTTTGAAGTTTCATACTTACATTTTTTCTTGTTTCATATTTTGGATCCATAGTTTTTTATTTTTATTGTATAGATTTTGCAAAGACATATCAAAACAAGTAATCATATACTCAAAATAGTTAAGTGATTAGAAAAATATAAATATTCAAAGTTTAAGGATCAACTAATCCAACCTAATCAAGCAGAACGGTGGACCTATTTTTTAGTGCCTGATTTAAATCAAAGGCATTGGGATAATGTAAAAATTTGATCTAACCCAACTCATATGACCCCTAGTCTCAGTTGGCTAAACATCACAACATAGTTAAATTTTCAAAAAACACAGTTTGGATATAAGCATTTTACTAACTGGTAGTAAATCAGTAATTCTTATGAAGTTAACAGTTGTCTATGAAAATCCTAAGCATCCCATGAATTTGACACTTGAACCATTGTGTAATTTGTCATTTGATTATATTTGATATAAAGATTAACTTTTGGGTAGCCAATAATTTTCATGGCACCAATCTGATTATTTAAAATTGAATTGAGTTTAATGTCCTAAGTTTGATATTTACACTTTTTTTCCTTACTCTCTTCCCTAAATCACGGACCTCCTATGTGACAAATTTTTTTTTAAAGTTAGTACTTCATACTAATTTTTAATATAAGAATTGTCCTAAGCTAGAGTTTCAATTATATTAAATAAACTCACTAGTTATTGACTTTACCAAAAGCCATTTGGTTCTTTATCAACACTTTTAAATGCTCTAATATCTAACCAGACTGACCTTTTTTTAAAAAAGAAAAAATCTATCCTAAGAACAAATTTATGTTAGGAAAGAATAGCATGGAAGGAATTTATTAAAACATGTTAAATAGGTTTTATATAGTCCTAAAACCTGTTGTTTAAATACTATCAGCTCCTATTAGTTGCTTTCAATAGTTTTTTAGAATGACAAGTAAATTCTTGTGATTAGGTATAATGATAGGTCAAATGACCCCTAAAAAGATAATTTTGATAATGAGAAAACATTATATAATATATTCATAGGTTAAGCATATTTATAGAGTGATAGGTTAGTGAACCCTAAAAATATAATTTGAGAATTAAAAAATATATATATTATATGATACATTCATGGAACAAGTATATTTATAAAGCAATAAGTAAATAAATCTTAAAAAGACAATTTTAAAAACAATAAAATATTATATGATACATTCATGGGTTTTTTGGGTTGAAAGGCCCTGAGTGGTAAAGTGTACCGTTAGTCCTTCTGAGGTCCATTCTTGAAGACTGAAACTAGTTTGTGTTGTAGGCCTATCCACTGGGCTGAGTCAGCCCATGATGTGTATTATTAGATATTATCAATCAAGAAATTATCATACTTTATGTTCAATTTTGAGTCTTAAATCTGAGACGCGACATGGTTTTGAAATGTACCATTAGAAGTAAGATCAGAGTTATGAACAGTTTTTTGTTACCAGTTTTTTAATAAAATATAATATGTGTAAAAATATTTTAAAAAATCTAATCATCAGAAATATTATTAATAATTGACTAAATAATCAATTTTAAATCACAAATCAATAATCAAAATTAATACAAAAATCATCGCGTGTGTATGAAAATATTATTAATAATTGACCAAATAATTAATTTTAAATTGTAAATCAACAATCAAAATTAATACAAAATCATCATGTGTGAAATGCACGCGCTCCTTCAATCCACAATTCAATTCTTAAAATGCCAAGGACAACCAAGTGGAATTGATTTGTTCATGCTCTACAAATGTGCAAAAGCGATAATCCTCAGGAAGAAATGGTCCTCCCCTTCATTGAGATCAATGGCACATTTAAAAATAAGAAAATGACTGTAATAAAATATGCAAGACACAGTCACTTTGGTTGGTCGTTTTCTCGAGAGTTTTAATTTGGTTGATGGCTTCAAAGGAGGAAAACTATGTGCTAATGCATAAGATATTCTTATGTTTCAATTGAGATGGTTTATGAGCATGGTCTTGTGTTTAGGTATAAGAGCCTTTTCCATTGTCATTAATTTTGACTCATCCAACCATACAATATATTTTTAATTTTCCCACACTGCTCTTGCAACACAAAGCTTGATTGTGGCCACAAGTTTCCAACTTCTGATCATGACAATATGGTTGCAGTATATGCCATAAACAAAATTAACTTTTGAATTTATACCTCTACTTCAATTTTTGAAGATAAATATTTTTTTTTATTTCAAGGCAGAAATTTTAATCTATGCATGCCCACTAATAAAATTATTGGGCAAACTCTTGTTGTTTGCCTCAAAATTAGTTTGTTTTTGTGGTTTGGACAAGTTTTGATAAGAAAAACAATATAATTTTCAAAAAAGTATTTTAGGAGGCTTTTTCATGGTGATACACGAAAGAAAAAAAAATTAACATAAATCTTAAGCTACCAAAACATTTTCTTCAAATGTTTAATTATATATTTTTTTAAATGGGTCACGGCATCTACTTTACCGCGACTCATTTTTTATTTTTTTTAATAATACAGCATAATTAATTTTTCTTTACTAAAAATATAAATATTACAAAAAATTATATTTTAAAATTATATATTACTCATAATTTCTTTTAGTCTTTTTTGAATACGCTGTATTATTCTCATTTTCTTTTAATTCCTTGTCTTCTTACTTTAATAAATCTGATACAAAACTCTAACTTCTTTTCTTGTATTAGGAATTTTTTTTAATTTTTAGGGATTGGTCATGCCCTTTAATAAATCACCTTTACATAAAAATAAAAATAATAGTGTTTGGAAAAATAAAATTAACTAGATGATTTTGGAATAATTTTTTTTTGTTGAATTATCTTAATGTACAATTTTTTTAAATATTTAGATAAGATTAAATTTAATGATCATTTTTTTTACTATTAATTTTTCTTACTTAAAATATAATAAGTATATAATTTTTCAATAATATTATAACAATATTTAATTTAACTACAAAATTATATAATTATTTATAAAATACATATATTTATCATAATATTATTAAAAAATTAGACACTTATTATATTATTAAAATTTTTAATTATATTAAAAAAAAAATTTTTTTATAAAATTTAAATTAATTATCATTCTAAATAATTTAAATAATAAAATATATCAAATATAAATTATATAACAAATTATATACGATATATATATATTTATATATATATATATATATATGGGTCGCGGCATTTGCAATGCTGCAATCCATTAAAATATTATAAAATAATTAAAAGAGTTATAGCATAGCATGTGTTGTTATTCTTTTGTTTTTTTTTAAAAAAAATAATAAGCATTTGAAGAAAACATTTCTGTTGCGGAGTATTTAGGTTTTTTTTTTTTAACATATTGTAGTCAAAATCTCTATTTTAGGACCCACTTGGTATGATTTTTTAATTTTATTTTTGTAATATTTATTATATTATTATAATTATTATTTAATAATTTTTATTCATTTTATTAATTTTTTAAAATATGAACACAATGATTATTTTTTATTTATTCTATTCACTTTTTTTTTATACTTAATATTTTATGTAGCAAACGATCAGTTATTTTGCTTAAAGAATGTGTTTGGTTCAACTTCTAATGAAAAAAAAAAAAGTTACTTCAAGTAATAATAGAAGCTTTTATTTTTTTGCTGTGAAAAGTAATTAAAAAAATTTGAAATTTCTTCTTTGAAGGAAAAATAGAAGTAAAAGATTATATTTTTAAGACAATTACACCCTCAAAATCATTAATTATCATAATTGCCTCTATTTTTTTTACCAACATTCTGAAATAATGCCCTTTTCAGTAATTTGAGAGTAAGAAAAAACTTTTTTAAAAAAATTTAATTAACATAATAAAATTAATAAAAATACTTATCAAATAATTTTGTCAAATACAAATTGGGTACTTTCTCACAGTACTTTCTCGTAAAACTATTTGAAAAAAAAAAGTTATTTCAAAATAAACAAATACGACAGTTCCAAATGGGCCTACAAGTATCTTATTCGACTCAATTGTGATTTGTTCCAATACTACTTAGCCACTCTATGTATTTTCAAATTTAATTTTAACAAAAAAAATTATGTAAAAGCTAAAATTATAAACAATTTAATTATTAAAAGAAAGTTTCACTTATACATTGAACAATTTCATAATCTTTTAAATCAATTATTGGGATTAAGCTAATATTTTGAAATTAAAATTGTTCATTTAATTTCAAGAATAATCACAAAACACTCTAAAAATATTTAAAGCGTAAGGAAAATAAACATTTAACAATGAAACTATCCACTATTTTAATATTCACATTATTATTTTTTAAAAAATTTATATATAAAATACCATAAGGTGATAAAGCGATAATTAAAGAAATCACAAAGATGTAAAATAACTAGCATGGATCCGCGACTGTAGAGGTGCAGTAAGGCTAAAAATTCACTTTTTTTATATGATCAAAATTTTTAAAATTAATTTTTTTTACAATTATAATTTTTAACTTCTAATTGTGCTTTTTATATTCATATTTAAATTTTATAAATTCCTAAACCAAAAAAAAAAAGAAAAAAGGCCAATCTTTGGCCTTACTGCACAGTAACTATAGAGGATCTGGTTTGGTTAAATAACACACTTTAAATTATGAAGGCAAATTAATTATGTGCTAAACTACAAGAAAAGAAATTGTAATTTATCTTAAATTACTTAAAATTTTCATGGTTAGATTGTAACTAATGGCTTTTAAGCATAATATAGAACCTTTAATTTTAGAAAGAAAAAATCATATTATCTATGAATGCCTTATAAATACTATACATTCCAATACTATCCTCAAGGAATATTATTTTAAAAAAACAATTTTTTCGAGACACCATAAATAATTTTGTCAAGTTTTTACTTAGAGAAAAGTAAACAGCTAATTTAAAATGTATTCTTATAAGTATGTTTGGTTGGTTAAATTGTTTGGTATGAAAAATAAATGAATAAGATAAACTTGACAAATAATGATTGAGACAGGATTTAACATTTTTAAACAACGAAATGCTCAATTTTTATTTCAATTGTCGGTGTAACCAGCCCGCTTATGTCTTATTTAATATATAGAAGGGGAAAAAATATTGTGTGAATGAAAATAATTCCTATACTTCTAATTAAAAAAGATAAATATTATTAAATAGTAATATAATAAATATTACAAAAAATATGATAGAAAAGAAATTCCTTTCATCCTCCTACCAAATAATCTCTTAATTAGAACATGCTTAATACAAAGAAGAAAGGAATAAAAAAATTATTGCGCAATGACTACCGTATTTTTATTACTGTTACTCAATAATAATTTTTTTATTATTTTAAATAAAAATAAATATATCATTTTTCATCTATTTTATTTACTTTATTATTTTCTTTTCACTTCATTTCTTTCAATTGCTCAAAGAAAGAGTTCTAGTATATAGATCTCTATGGTATTATTTTTCTTTTTCTTTTTTTCAGTTGATCATAAATGAAATAGTGGTTTAATTTCCATGATCAATAAAATATAAATTAACTAATGCAAGAGAAAACAGCCTGTCTCTGTATTATTTTTATCTTATGTGAGGAGGCAGCGAGATTATTAAATCATCTTTATTTGTTTACGTTTGCTTTGTCATTACTTAGGCTCCGTTTGGTTCAACGGAGGGGAGAGAAGGGGAGGTTAATGAAGAGGAGGGGAGGGGAGGGAAGAGAATTTAATAAATTTTGTTTGGTTGGAAGGGAGGAGAGAAGAGGGAAGGGGATATTATTGTTTGGTTCAGAAGGGGAGGAGAGAGGAGAGGAGGGGAGATAATTATATTTAGACAAATTTATCCTTTATATTATTTTAATTTTATTTTTTATAAAAAAATTTATTTATATCAATAATTTTTTAAAAAAATTATAAATTCTAATCTTTTTTTATTTTTAATTTCTGATAAAAAATTATTTTAATTTTAATTAAATATTAATATATTAAAAAATTTTAAAGGGCAAAAAGGTAAATTAAAACTTAAAAAATACCCTCCCTCTCTCCTCCCCTCCAAAACCCCCTAATTTGGAAGGGAGGCAAATTTGGCCCCTTCCCCTCTCATTTTATTCAACCAAACACTCTATTCTTCCTCCCCTCCCCTCCCCTCCAAAACCCTCCAACCAAATACATCCTTAAACAAATCTCGTTAACCCCTACCCCTAAGGTATTAGTTAAAAAGTAATAAATTAGTCTTATTTTACGTAAATGATATTATTTTATTTAAAGTAATTATTAACAAAAACAAAAACAAAAAAAAAACTAGTTGACTCATAATTTTAAAAGCCTAAATTGCTCTTTAAATGACCATTTTATCCGAAATATTCAAGATGTAAGCAAAATAAATATTTAATAATGAAACTATTCACTATTTTAATATTCACATTATTATTTTTGTTAAAATTTATACATAAAATATCAGAGTGATGAAGTGGAAATTGAAGAAACCACAAAGATGTTAAATAACACTTTAAATCATAAGGGCAAATTAACTATACGCTAAACTACAAGGAAAGAAATTGTACTTTATTTTAAATTATTTAAAATTTTCATGGTTAGATTATGCCTCATGGCTTTAAAGCATAATATAGAAGTATTTTTGAAGGAAAAAAAAAAAAAGTCTATGAATGCCTTATAAATACTATACATTTCACTACTGTCTTAAAGGCATTATTTTAAAACATTAAAAAAAAAACTTTTTTGAGACATCCATAAATAATTTTATCAAGTTGTTACCTGAGAAAAGTAAACAGCTAATTTGAAATGTATTCTTAAGAGTGTTTGGTTAGGTACAAGAGATTCCTTCCAAGTTAACTCAACCTTTTGTCTATTGTGCATGCACATCTAATTCCCACTATACATGACTCACCAAATTGTGGACCTTTTCCTCATTTTGTTGAATTTAAATCGGTAAAATACAGCTGCCAAACGCTGCTCTGACAACTGGAATCGGGGTTTTGGGCATAAGTTGGGACGATTCCTTTGGCTTGTAACACCTAAAAGAACTATTTCATCGAACATATTCTCCTTTGGATCCGAAAATAGCGATATGGATTAAATGTCTTGTCCTAGTGTCAAGTAACTAATTCCAAATTGTCCTAACGAGTGGCGATTGAGATATGATTCAGCATTTGTAATCCATGAAACGCTCGGTTTTCGTTTCAGTTGTAGGTGTAATTATCCCATGGTCTCATTTGATACATAAAATAAAAAGAAATGAAAAAAAATAAAAAAAATAATTTTATGGATGAATAATGACTCTTATACCTCTATTAAAAATAATTTTAAAAGGACAACTAATAATAATAATAATAGATATTGTAAAAAAAAAAAGATAAAAAAAATCTCTCTCCATCCTTATACCAAAGGATCCTTAAAGATATAGCAAAAAAAAAAAAAAAAGAATTTTATAGTCTATTTGATTGATACACCGAAAATGTTTCAATGAAAATAGAAAATAAATATTGAATAGAAAGAGCTAAAATTCAGTTGGGATGACATAAAAAGGAAATTGAATGTATTTTCATTTGTATGTTTGGTTAAAAAAAAAATGGTAGGAATGGAAAATAAAATATATCAAAAGACTACAATACCTTGGCTAAAAACTAAAAAAACCAAAACCATTCATTTATGATAATTTTCTTTTCCACTTTCTTATGCATTATAGAGACGAAACCATCTAGTTTCATTGCTCAAGCTTTGTGAAATAGTTCGTTTGGAGGACATATTGTCCACTGTTTTAGTTGAACTCTTGAACTTCCTTTTTTTTTTTAATATATAATTGCCACGAACTTCTTTTATATAAAGTAAACAAATGTCAAAACACAATGTGAGATGAATTACGTAACTATGCTTTATGTGAGAGTAAAATCAGTCAAATAACAAATCGCTCAGAGACAAGAGCAGCGTATGAAGAGGGAGGGACAAAATTGACTTTTCATGATTTCGGCTCCAAAGACTTCTTCCTTTCACACGTTATTTGTCAAAAATCACCTTCCATCCAAGCTTTCCTTTCCTCCTTAATTTCTTCATACCAAACAAGAGAGAACAATGAAGTCCCTTTGTCATCATTTAAACCAAGTCTTGTGTGAGGAGGCAGTGAGATTATTCAATCATTTTTTAGTCCTTGTCTGCTTTGTCATCATTTAAACAAGTCTCGTTAACCACTACCCGTAAGGTATTAGTTAAAAAGTAATAAATTAGTCTTATGTTATGTAAATGATGTTATATTATTTAAAGTAATTGTGTTGATTAATTAATAAAAACAAAAAATCAGTTGACTTATAATTTTAAAAGACAAAATTGCTCTTTAAATTTTCATTTTATTCAATGTAGTAGTGCTCATTATTATTTTAATTTTTAAATTTTTCATAAAAATATTTTCAATGATTTTTTTCTTTACTTTTTTCATTTTTTTTAAAGAATTAGGATTTAGGCTTCTAAAATTTTAAACCTAGAACTTTAAACCCAGAAAACTTAAGTCCTAAATCATAAACTCAATCTTTCCAAAAAAAAAAATTAAATAAAATAATCATTAAAATATTTTTGAATGAAAATAAATTAAACATTTTTTGAAAAATAAACATACTTTCAAAAGTTAAAATTAAAAATATATTTTAAAGGGTTAATTTTGTCTTATAAAATTATAAGTTAACTAATCTCATTATTATTATTATTTTTTGGGGATAAACAAAGGGGGCTGAACGCCGAAAAACAAAAAACAAAAGTTAGGAAAACATAACTCTGAAGCTAGAAAACACCCATAATATTTTTATTTTTAATAACTAAATAATTATTATTAAATAATATTATTATTATTAACAAAATTAAGATTTTTTAAAAAATTTCCTTTTTTTTTTTTCCTGTTTCCCTCACCCTCCCCTACGTACTGAATGGGCTGTTAAATCTAATAGCTAAGGCTTACACAACTTTAGTTCCAACTAGTCAAAGACAATTACCCCGGTAGCAAAGAATGGCAAAAATAGAGGCGGATCCGGTTGGGTCGAATCATCTCTCAAAATTGACTTGTTTCATTGGGTGATGTTAAAATATATATATATATATATATATATAAATCAATAACAA
The DNA here is from genome assembly GCA_032878935.1 of Erythrophleum fordii. Lineage (NCBI taxonomy): Eukaryota > Viridiplantae > Streptophyta > Magnoliopsida > Fabales > Fabaceae > Erythrophleum > Erythrophleum fordii. The sequence goes on along the minus strand of JAVQMF010000058.1, from coordinate 29,993,342 downwards.
TAAAAAAATATAATAAAAAAATAATTTTTATATTTTATTTTTAAAATAATTAAAATGATAATTAAAAAATATAATAAAATATTTTATAAACTATTAAAAATATATATTCACGTCATGACAAATCACAGGAGGACTTATCAAAGGTGCAACCATTACGCCATTTCCAAAGTAATTACACTTCAAAGTCTCAACTTGATTATTTTCATTAATCAACACAACTGCTGTGAATAAAATATTATTTATTTACATTAAACAAAGCTACTAAACTAGTTATCAATAGGCACTAATTGAACTTATAAATATTTTAAAAAAGGCAAAACTACCTCTTATCTTATTTATTATCCAAACTTCATATAATATTTTCTTAAATAAAATTTTTAATTCGTACAGAACTTTTTCTCTTCCCAAATACTTGTATTGGATATCTTCTTTAATATTATAGACTTCATATCTCCTCTGCGCCATGATCACTGCTTGATTTCCGTATGTTTTCTTTACCACCAACGTAGATGCTCTGAAATATGCTTTTGCTGCGTGTCACAATCTTTGTTGACCAATCACCAGAGGGTATTTAAACGTAGAAGGAATTGTTTTAAACGTAGAAGGAATTGTTCACATCGAACAATTCCCTAGGTTTTCTTCCACTGTCATCGCAGCCAACTTCGACTAAACTATGATATTTTTCAAGTGCTGACATCTTCTTCTCAGTTTGCTTAAACACGATTTGTATTCTCTTAAATGAAGTTACTATGCATTACTTTTATTACTACATTAAAGAAAAAAACCTATTATCTCAAAAGAAAACAAAGAAAATGTAACGATAAAAATTAATCCCAAAATATCATATTTACTCTAATACTAAAACTGAAGGTGATACTATATATGTAACCTAGACTTCTCAAGTGTGATCCAACTCTATAAGGTATAGACTATAAAAAGTAAAAACTGCAATTTTTTTTTACCTTAATAGGCCTAAAAAAAAAACTGCTATCTCGCGCATGGTTTGGGTTAAGGTCTCTAGAACTATAATATATAAACCAGCAAAGAATAAAGAACTATTTCATTATATATATAGCACAGAAATGCCGTTTTTATTTTATATAAAAAAATTAAATTTTTACCTTGGTTATCAAAGAATCAACCAATTTTTGTTGAAACCAATTGCTGGGTCTGGTGCCAATTCAAATGATTTACTATACTCAACCAATTGTTATAGAAATCATCAATATAAACACAATCTATGAATGAAAATTTAAAACCGAGTATGTAGATACCAACATGAACAAAATATAGTGTGAAGAACAATATATCATGAAATGTATTACTCTATACCAAATTTATTTGTAAAATCTATGTGCAAATAACTACCTATAATTAAACAACAGATATAATGCCAAACAAGTATAGCCCCAAAATGGCTTCATCCTAACTCTATATCCAAACATCTCCCACCACGGATTCATCACCATAGATCAACACCATAATCACAACTCTTTGAAACAACCTTAGCCTGCGCCGTTAGATGATCCACCGTTATATCACAGTTCACCTTAACGGTAATCTTCCACGTCTTCACGGAACCCACCTTGATCTTCACCGGCGCCCTCAGTTTCAACGCTAACGGCACACTCCGTTTGTTCTGCGCATCCAGCAACGCCTTTTCATCCGTACTCGTGAGCTCAATATTTGACCCCTTCAACGCCGTTTGGAACACCGTCACGTTATTTGACGGCTGGTAAAACGCCGGCAACGCGCCGTTACACAGCCTCACGTCCTTGTAGTACACTTCCACGGAGCTATCCTTCTCGTAGTAGATCCCGATCTTGCCGTTCGGGTTATTGGCGCGAACGGCGACGTCAAACTCCGGCGAGATCGCCGAAGACGCCGCCGCCGCGGCCACCGCAGAGGTGAGGTTTATTCCTTTAACGGAAATGCCATCGATTGTGTAGTCCGGCGCCTTCGGACGAAAGACGAGGTAGAGGACGCCGGCGGCGATGCCGAGGAGGACAACGACGATGAAGATGAGACCGATCAGCCAGCAGAGGCAGCAGCAGCAAGGACTCCGGTGGTTCTTCCGGCGAGCGTACTGCTTCTGGCGATGAGCATTCTCCGGCGGAGGAACGCGGTAGACTTGGTCCTTGGGGATCTGGATGACGTAGGTTCCAGCCTGCGGCGGAGGGACAGGCTTCCCAGGGGGAGGTGGACTGGGCTTTCTGGGGACGCCGTGCTCCTGAGACGACGTGGGTTGGGATTCTCCGGAAACGGGAGGTGAGTCGTGTGGGTGAACTCGGTCGGCCATTGAGTGAGTCAGCGAGATAACTGAAACGGCAAAGCAAGGGAGATAGTGAGTATGAGAAGTGATCAAGTGGGAGCGTTAAGTAAAGAACAGGAAAGAAACCGCGTGCCGTAACATGTAATATCTTACACGTCATAGGGGCAAATGTGGAATTTGAAAATACGAAATATTTTTTTTATTAAAAAAAAGGGAAAAAAGAGAGTGTGTTTTTTCAACGTTGGTTGATGCAGAGAACAAATTTTGTTCGTTTCATTGTCGTGTTGTGAAGGGCACGTTTTGAGCATATTCCTATGATCTTATTAACCCAAAAAAATTAAAAAAAATTATAAGAAAATGTTCTATTTTCAATGTTTTGTATAATCATCAGTAAAGGATAATTCTCAACATTTATTTTTTCTTTATTTTGACATTCTAATTTGTTATATTTTTGCTTCCTAAGATTATGATATGAAAGATAAAAAGATAACTCGATCTATCATTTTTTTCTTTATTTAAGATAATAACATGATCACTTATTTGTTTAGCAGTGTATTAGTTACTTTTTCTTCGAGATATTTCCATTATTGTCATTCCCACACTAAAGCAATTAGGTCCAAATGATAATTCTCTCATAAGTGTTAAAAGGCATATACTGAAATATCAAATGAGCACCGAAGAAGAATATATAGAACACATGAAAAAAATTACATCAAGAAAACTAATATATACAGAAAAATCTAACTAAAGAACAGAAAAAGAAAAGAAAAATAAAACTTACATGGGTGAGGAATTAGAAGATAGGCGTGGCGGCAACTCTGAAGAGGAAGGTTTGAGAGAGAGAAGTGAGGAGAAGGGAGGGAGAATTTGTGTATTTGTAGTGGGTGGGGGAGACGAGACAACGGAGCGAAGCCAAATGGAACGTGCAATTAACAAAAGAACCAAAATACAAAAGCAGCAATCTGAAACCAATTATTAAAAGAAAAAAAAGTTTAAAGTAGCACCTTGATTCTTTATGTTTATCTATTATTTTGATTTGATATTTTAAATTGAATTAATATTAGCTATAGTACCTTTTTTTATTATCAAAAATTTTAATTAAAATATAATAAATATATCATTTAATTAAAGAATATTACAGTTGTTTATAAAAATAATACATTTTTTATGTTTCAATTAAATAACTATATACTTGTCATATTTTGATTAAAAAACTAAACAATAAAGGTATTATAAATTGTATATAATTTTTTTTCTCTTTTAAATTTCCTTAGTCTGGAAATGGTATTTTTTAAACTTTTATATAAACCATTATTTTGGTTATTGAAATATACTGTTTTTATTAATTTAGTCTTTCAAAAATTTTTATCATTAATTTAATTTTCATATTTAAAAAAATTATTTTAATCCCGATATAAAATTCAATTGACACCATTGTTATCTTTTATAAACTAAATTAGTGAAACTACATTTTTTTTGTAGGACTAAATTGATGATATTAAGTTATTAAACTTATAAAAAATAAAATTTTAAGGACTAAATTAATGATTAGCTAAATTATCATTTATTTATTATATTAGCAAAGATATAAGATGTTAGATCATCCCCAATTAGAATTATTAGGTTTGATTCTATTTTTGTTGTTTGTTTAAGTTATATATGTTAGTTTTTGTATTTTTAATTGAATAATCTTATTCTTTTAATTTATTTATTAGAATAACTAATGTTTAATTCTTTTTTTTCTTATCATATAAATAAAAAATAATTAAAGATAATTTACTCATTTTACTTAACACATTTTATTTGTTATTTTTTTATTTTTAATATATAAGTGAGAAGGCTATGTGTATGAAAAAAAAAAGGACCAAATTGTGGGAAATAATGTTACTTGAGTTAAATTAATCCTTACCACAAAGCATTACATAAATTAAAGTAAAACTTTTTTTTTAACTATTTGATTGAATCTAAATGCAAGAATTTTTTTTAGCACATGACCAAAGCTAAGAGTTTAAAACTAAAACCTTTTATTAAGAATTGAGACCACCCACCAGTAAACTAAATCAAATAACTTTAAATGCAAGAATTTTGAGTAGTTAGTAAAAAAGAAAAAAAATTGTTTTAAATATCTCTATTATCCATTCTATACTTATTCTTATATAATTAATTTAAGGATAAAATAAATTTTAGTACCGTAAGCCTAATTTCATTTTGGTATCTTATGATTTAAAAATTTACAATCAAATAGTCTAAAGTCACCCTATGATATCATTCTTTTTTTTTTTTAATGGAATCTATTAAAATTTACCCTAAATTTTTTATTTTCTTACAAAATTTCTAATTTTCTATGTATTGAAGATTGAAATTCCTTTCTTAGCTAATTGGATTTGGCACGAATGTGTCTACTAAATTTTACCTATAAAACATAATCCCCAATTATATCCCTAAATTTCTAATTTCTTTAATGAAATTCCTAATTTTCTAAGCAATGAAAACTAAAATTCCAAATGTGACGCACACAACACAATATCTTTCCTAAATTTTTAAATTTTGTCCCTAAACAAAATTTATAATTTTACCCCTAATTTTATCCAAATATCTAATCTTCCTTTGAAATATTTAATTTAGTTCAAAGAATAATTTTTTTTGCCTATCAAATTCGGCCATATTGAGACATTTTGATGATAAAATTTCGATAAATTAAGAACATTTCTAGGTCACAGTACACATATTATCTTCCATAAAAAAGTTAAGAAAATGATATTATAAAGTACTAAAATATTAATAGTTTAAATCTTACATCACTTGATTACAAGCTTTGAAACCATATAATATTAAAGTGGAATGTGATAAAGTACCATTCCATATTTTATCTTTAATTTAATATAAAATAATAAAAATTTTATAATATAATATAATATAATACATGACATTTGTTATAAAAAACATGAGATACAAAAGTAGTGTGAATTCAGTAATATGAAATAAGGGAAGATATATTTTACTTTTTGAGCTATGATGTACACCTTAAGCACCTAAATTTTAAAACATAACAAATTACTTTGCATTCTTTTACAAATACAAAATACTTTCACTTTAAATGAGATTGCGAGTTAATGTTTTCGATATTTCCAAAAAATATAAATATTATGCTGCATTTTTTAAACATTACTTTAGGAAAACAAAATATATTTTCTCCACAAAAGTAAAACACAACTCAGAAAATATAAAAAATAAGCTATTAGAATTATTATTCAGAAAAAAAAGTTTAATGAATAAAATAGAAGAGGCAAAATATGTAATAAATACTTTTAGAGAAGAGAGGCAAAGGAAGGAAGAGTCAATATATGTGGGTGCGAGGAAGAAGATTAGCTCGAGGAACGAAGCAAAACCAAACGAAGCCGCGTTTGGGTGTCGCTTTTTCACTTTTCCCTTTCTTATTAAGATCTGATAATTTTTCAACGTACACACACAGGAACGTGACGCGATGATAATTCCGTTGTCTGCGCGTTAGTTGGCGCTAGGCATACGCGGTTTTGTTGGGAAACGGCTAGCGGCTTATGAAATGACATTAATGACCTCACCGTCTTACCCCATTCCCCTCACTGTTATGCTACATTTGGAGGGAAATTATTTTTTTAAGGAATAAGAATTGAAATAAAAATAAGTTTTGATGGGATAAAACTTAAAATTTATAATTATGTTTAGTATATTATAAAAAAGAGTAGGTATTTTATTTTAAAGTTATATTTAATTAGATAAAATAACATATGAATAAAAAATTGATTAAATGATTATAATACTATTAGTGCAAACAAATATTAAAATATTTATTTTTATTTTAATTTGTTGAATTTTTTGGAAATACTTTTAATTGAAAATTTTTAAATATTCTTTTTCATATTCTTAATTTATATAAAATATTTTTAATTACTCTTGTTAAATATTAGAATATTTGGCATAAAATGAGCAATAATATTTGGCAAAAAGAGGGCAATAATGTCATTTTCCAAGTCATTTCAGGAAAGCTCACTCATTCCATAATATTTTTGATAAAATACCAATCATCTATTTTGAAGGAATTAGATAAATTCAAGAATAAAAATAGAATGATTAATCAGCCAATCACACATAATAGTGTGGAAATCTCATTCCCAACCCAACAATAGAAAATGCAAGCAACCAAAAGGGACATTAGTTTTGGAAGCAAGAAAGCGAAAGCAATAGAATAAAGATAAGAGAAGATGATGCAACAAAAACGTGTACATCCCTTTTCTTTTACTAACACTATTTTTATTTTTATTTTTTTTCTTTCTTTTGATCCTTTTTACATTCAAGTATCCTATAAATTAAAATATAATATTTTCCTTCTTTGAGTGGAGCGTCTTCATTCCAAATTCCTACACCGACACTACAAGGGTTTGAACAATTAAATTTCACTAAATTATGCAAATTTTGTTTTTAAGTTTTGTTAAAGTTATATCCATTATTTAATTTTAAAGTATATATTTTAGTATAATTTTAAATTTTTTTAACTAAAATGCCCTTCATACAAATTATGTAAAAGGATCTTTTTAATGAAAAAAATATATTTAAGTTAATAAGAACATATTTTATTTCAAAAAATATAAATTTAAACTAAAAATTGACGTAATTTTTTTTTCAAAAGAATTCAGATAAATCTAAAATTAAATTATTAGAGAGACAAAAATTAAAAAGCATTAACACAGTCCCAACACAACCAAACTACATATCAATCCCAAAGCTTTACATATTGTCTTGCCAAACATCCTTCTGATCCAGAAGCAACAGACATAAATACCTTTTTTTTTTTTCCTTTTTTGGGTTTGCAACTTGAAAGAACCTAACAGAAGCGGACATTCCATTGAATCCTGTGAGATATAGCAACAAAAAGGAAAAAGCGCCACCAACTTTAGATTGCTTCACGACAATAAACCTTGATGCATAAGTAAAATTTGCGACGGTTGGGACCAGCATCGCGCCGGGCCCCTTTCTATTTATCACTGTTTATATATATTTTTTTAATAAAAAGTAGTGTAATTTTAATAAAAATTAAGAGAAAATTATGTAATTTATTTTTAAACTTAAATATTAAATTTAAGTATAATTTTTTATATCTTTATTAATAAATTTTCTAATAAAATTATAATATATATTTTTTAAAAAAATTAATAATATAATATTGAGTTATAAAAACCATATCTTTATATAGAAAAGTTATATAAATATTATTAAAAAGTTATACACTATTCATCAAAGAATATGATTAAAATATATAAAAAATTGTATTTTCAAAAATTTAATTACACATTTGAAAAAGTGTCATAAATTGGAAAAAAGTTCTATTGCCTACTTTCTTGCGTGTAAATGAGGAGAACAAACATGCAATTTTTTTTATGTGTATTATTAAGTTTTTAATTAAAGTATGATATGTAGAGTAATTTAAAAAAATAAAAATACATTGCTGAATTATAAAATTATATTCAAATGTTTATTAAATAATTTGATATTGCATTTAAATTTTGTTTTCAAATTAAACCTTAAGAGCATAAGTTACACAATGTTAGGTGTAGCCCGAGGCTGGTTTTTCCTCATACTAACCAGCCCACATGGTTGATAAATTATTTTAAGAATAAATTACATAAATCTATGAATTTTATTAAAATTATATAGATTTTTTTATATGTTAAAAATATATACAAATTCTTTTTGAAACAAAAAATTATTAAATTCAAATTTTTTTTACTAAAATACCTTTCATTAAAACTAAGTACACATAATTTTTAATTAAAAAAATAAATCGAAGATATTTTGGTCACAAAGATTTAAAATTGGATTAAGGTGTATAGTAATTTTTTGTTTTAAAGAAAGTCTGCATATATTTTAAAAATTAAAAAATATATCTATACAATTTCAACCAAACTTATGAGAGTTTTTTGTGATTTAAACTAAATTATTTTAAAGGAGGGCTAGCTCTCCTTTGTTATCTTCATCTTTACTCTTTAGGACAGCGTAAAAAATTGACTAATTCGTCTACCAAGCAATGCAATTAGGCTTTTCTATGGAAAATTTATTGTTCTCTTTTAAGGTAAGTCATTCAATATGTGAAATCAAGGAAATAGTCTTCTCACAACTAAGTTGAAACTTGCAGTACTAAAATTCTTACTTCAACCTAATGCTACAATGGAAGGAAATGTTTTAGATTGGATTTGTTAATTTTGTGGGAAAATTAAAAAAAAAAATCAAATATTTTCTTGAGAAATAATTTCATAACAAATTTCTATTATTTGTTTCATTGGAAAGCTATTTTTTGAAAAAAAATTTCTTTTGTTTGGATTATTATAAAAAAAAATTAATAAGACTTGGGTACAATTTTGTAACTATTCATCAAGTTATTTAATCAAAACATAATATGTAAAAGAATTTTTTTAAATAACCTAATTATTTAATGTTGAGTTTTAAAAAATTTTCACTTTCAACTTATTATTAAGAACTTGATAATAGAAACTTATAAACTATACTTAATTTCTTTTTTTTTTTTTAAATATGTGACAAATGATAGATAAGTGATGGTATCAAATACAACTCCCCTTCAAAATTTCTTTTTTGGGTTTGACCTTACACCAAATAAAGAAGTCCCAATTCGAGTTCAAATCCAAGCACAATTCATTTCAAATTTCCTAATTTGATCCAAGTTTAGCTTGAGTAAAATTTAAATATGAGTTTAACTTTGATCATTTTCAAATTTTAAAATTTAGACTCAAGTTCACTCGGTTCAAATTAAAATTTTTTGGCTTAAATATACATAACCCCCTTAATCTTTGAGTTATGTGCAGAAGACCTCCCTAACTTCTAAAATGTGGCACTGGACTTCCTTGAATTGTCAATATTATATCCAAAACTCCCTCACGTTAAATCACCGTCAAAAGAATGTTGTATCAGACCCAATTTGAAGCACATGCCAAATGACATGGATTGCCATGTTATATTTATAGCAATTCCCCAATTCCAAAATGGAGAGTACGTCTTCCATTCTTCCATCTCCTTCTTTCACGACTTCCCTGCTTCTTTCATCTTGTCCATTTTGAATAGAGAGCACGACTTCCCTTTTTCTTCTTTCTCCCACTTTCACAACTTCCCTTGCAAATGCCAACAATGTCGTAGTCCGATCTCGCAGTCGGTCAAGGGATAAAGCCGAACTTGGTTCGTAGAAAGGGGAAAATCCGATCTCATAGTTTGTGGAAAGCCAAGGTCAAAGCATTACACAATTTGCTCTCCCTGAAAAGCCATAACACAAAACTTGGAGGAGGAAAAAGAAAACGATGGAGGAAAGCTTCATAGTGGCCCTTTGCATACCCTCTTCCATCTTAAAATGCATAGATATATATTGGCACCAGAATTCTTCAAATGCATAGATATATAGAAAAGGGAAAGACAAATAATCTCTCACATAGGAGGAGAATTTTCTAACATATACCACTCATCACCAACCATTAAAACTAAAAGTGGGTACCTCTTTAAATTGCTCCAACAAAATTGCATCAAAATAAAAGTTGGTATCTCAGCAAATTGTTTATAGTTCTTTTTGTTGGCAATGGAGATGAAGGAAGGTGATGGAGATGACGAAAGAGCATGAACTTTGTTAGGTTTTGTCAATGGATCAGTCGTTGGAGAAGATAAATGATGAAAAGTGGGATCGTGCATGATACGGGAAGAGGTTGATGACATTTTGGTTGGCTGGCTTAAATCCATGTCATCTATATAATGTGACAATTTTAAGTTAGACATGTAATTTCTGTTAATGACTTAACGGAACTGTTAATAGAAGGGAGTTCTGTGCATAATTTTGAAACTTCAAGGAGGTCCAATGCTGCATTTTAAAACTCAAGGGTGTTCTTCGCTTATAACCAAAAGTTTAAGGAAGGTATATGTATTTAAGCCAAATTTTTTTGGGGCGTATTCTTCAGACCAAGTTCACCTTATTGTTAAAACTTTTGAACTGGAATAAAAAAATTATTGTTGAGCCCAAGCCTATCTTGTTTCTAATATTATTTGGGCCACATTAGAAATATTTTAAGTACAAGCCCATATCAGGCTTCGATCCAATCCCCTGATATAGAAATATTTAAGTACAAGCCCATATCATGACGGAAGAGCATGAAAGCCTTAAGTATGATCTGGAATAAGCTTTTGATGGCAACGTTAGCCCAATATAGTAATAGTGACAATAGTGATCTGATAATAATGAATCAAAACAAAAATAAAAATATTTTTCATACATTTTTCAAGAAGGATTTTCCTTGAAAAGGATAAAATTTAGATCATTGATAATTTGTTCCACTTTTTTTTTCCTTACTAAACAAAGAAGCCAATAAAAAAAAGACAAAATAAAACCACCCCAAGGATTTAGGGAATAAAGAGCAATTGCCCGACCAATTAGAGGTGTTGAAAATCAATCCAACTATATTATAAATCAACAAGAAATTAATCAAAATTAATTTACTTTGGTGTAGCTCAATTTTCTTTAAGTGAAAACTAAATAGTGATTTTCGATTGAAGAGTGAACCAAAATAAGCCAACCGATTATTACACATTTTTTTCATAATTTGAGCCTAAATCAAGAAAAAAATAATTAAGGCCAAAACTGAGTAAACCAATTTTTTAATGATTTAGTCACTTCAAACAGACAAAAAAGGCCTAATGTTTTTAAAAATTAATTGGTTTGTTGCATCTCATGTAGATGCAAAAACGCACTCATTAAATCGAAGAATAAATTAATAGGTTTTTATTCTAAATTTTGGTGAAAAAATACAAAATTTTTTTATTTTTAAAATATATAGAAATCTCTTTTAAAACAAATAGTCATCTTACACTTTAGTCTAATTTCAAATTTTTTTATTAAAATACTTGTCATTAGCCTAAATATATATTTTTTAATATATATATATATATAGAGGGCATTTTAGTTAAAAAAAACTTAAAATTAAACTATTGTGTAAAGTAACATTACATTTCAAAATAAGTTTGTATATATCTTAAAATTAAAAAAAAAATTATATAATTTTAACAAAATTCAACAGATATTATGTAATATACACCAATGCATTGACACTCTACATGACTAATTTTAGTCTTTAAAACTTGAGACAACTTGATGTATTTAACTCCAATCTTTGCCCTCTCCCAACTCCTTACTACCCTTGGCCTATCTCCCAGTGTAACCAAAAACACAAAAAAGGAACAAAAGGAGATGTTTATAAGGTGTTGGTGACCAAAGTTATCAAGAGTACCATTTGTATATGGTGAAATTTTGAATTCAAATTTCAAGCATGTGATATTTTGTGCCCTAAAATTACAGGTGTTTTTCCTTGAAGGGTTTGTGGAACCAAATAACACAGGAAGAATAACAGCTTATATATTTCATAAACTCTTTCCAGAAATAAAAATATAAATATTATGACACCTGCAATAGAAATGTTTAGTCTGCATATAATACTTCAGCTATTTTGCAGATAATGCAATCATCAATAGGATAGCTAGGGGGAAAAAATATAAAACACATATTTCAAAACATGAACAAAGATAACTAGATTCATTACAGAAATCAATCTATGATCATCTTTCTATTTGTTACAAGAAAAAAATAAATAAATAAAGAGGAAGGGAAGGCACATTGCAATTGACGGATTCCTACCACCAAGAGATCCTTTTTAAGAATTAAACGAAAGACCCTTTGGTCAACGTAAATCCATTTCACCAATTTAGCCGTGCCTTGTTGGCAAATTGATGGATGCCTATGAATTGATCATGTGATGTATAAATTGTAAAGTGAATTATACAGACTTCTTTTTTATTTTCAAAATATATATAGATTTTCATATATAATGGGCTGGTGAGTATTGTGTTGCCTAACTCCTTCCCATTTTGGAACCAATAAGTAGAGAGAGAAAAAGAAGCTGGTAAATAAATCTCTAGCATTATTATTCACTAGATGAAATAACACTAAATTCAAAACAATATACAATCTGCCCCTCCAAGGGTTGAAAAGAATGAATTTACCTCTAAAGGACTTTATTTTCCTAGGCTGACCGGCTACAATGCCTAGGGAGAGTTGTCACAAAGAGACCAAAACTTAAAAAGAAAACAAACATAAACAAACAAAACTACGAGGGGTAATGATGTTAGTGATCAAAAGGCTATATGATCAGAAACTCTACCTTATTGTTGAAAGATCTTCCAAAACAGTTTTCATGTCAGGCCTCTCGGATGCGGGAAGGATGCATCTGAGAGCCACCTTCAGCATTTCATCAAGAACTCCAGGCACTCTGTGCCTGTCCAAGAGCAGCCTCTCAAAGCATTCACTGGTGCGATTTTCCTCTGCTAAAAACCTCACCCAGTCTGCAAGGTCAACGACCCTGGGGATCCTTGAAACAATGTCCCAAGAATTTCTTCCTGTAAGGAGCTCTAACAAGATCACCCCAAATGCATATACATCACTCTTCAAGGATGGGCATGGTTTGCTTGAGCTAGCAAACTCTGGAGGCCGATAACCAAGAGCACCTGCATTTTGAACTTGCTCAGCAGTACCGGCAGTGGTTAGTATCCGATGCAGGCTGTAGTCAGTGAGCAGCACATTTTGGTTAGGAATTTCGAGTAGGATGTTTGTGGATTTGAGATTGCCATGCGGTATGGCTTTCTCATTGTGTAAGTAATGCAGACTATGTGCCACAGCTACAGCCACCCAGAGCCTTTCATCAAGAGACATTGGATGAACGCTTCTTCTGTCTGCCTCAGGAAAATTGGAAAAAAAAAAATTAGGAACAATGCCATGCATTTGAAAGTTCCAATGTAGACGTTAAGTGAATAAGGATTGCATGACAAAATTGATTCTTACTTGTTAAGAGACTTATAAAATATTAGTGTCTTCAAAGTATAGTTTAGTGACTCCAGCTGGTTAATTAACTTAGTGAACACTATAGATATATGACCCAAAAAAATTTGGGTAAACCATATATATGAATTGCTTTCAACGGTATATTTCAATTGAAAAGTTTAAAATGTCAAGTGAATGCCCAAAAATATCTTTCAATCTCTAATGTGTCCCTTTGCGCAAAATCTATTTTGAGATTGAAACATGGAATAAGTGTAGGTCTATAATTAACTCGTTGAAATTTAATTTGATTATGAGAATGGAGGTAGCAATGATCACACTCTAGAACACTTGGTCAAAAAGGCTCTAATTAGTACCATATTAACAAATCAATCACCCTATAAAGTAAAACTATTAAACAAAAATAACTATTACTTACATCTCTAACAATCATATATAGAGACATACTTTACTAAGCTGTGATAGACAAATAATTTTCACACAAACATAATTGAAAAATTAAAATAGTAAGGCATCTAATTTACCTTGTGCAAAATTAAAAAACATTATACATGTTGTAAAAGTATACAAAGAAAAGAACTTTATTTGTCATGATTTCCAGATTGTACCTTTTTCTATAATACACGTGCATGACTGTTTTGAGAAAAGTGTTGTTTTCGGTTTTACTTTCATCTTACCAAAACGTATTACCTCTAACATGAATTGCAAATTATTATCCAACTGCAGTTGCAGTCATTCATTACAACTCAGACTCAAAAAATTACCATAAAATAAATATATCAATTGCAACTCGATCTGAATGGTCAACAATATTCTAGTTCAGCAACAGACAACCCATTTCAAATAACATTTTGACTCTTGTGTTACAAAGACTTGATAAAGTAGTAAATAAAATATTTCCCTTTTTTTTTTCATGTTCAGGTGATTCTTCAACACAAGTGTAGCAGAATCATTAAGTAATACACAAAACACAAACATATAAAGATAAGATAAAACCAGAATCTTACCATGAAGATAAAAGTCCAAAGATTGTGCACTGACATAATTGGATATAATGAATTTGTCACTCTCCTTTGGACCCAAGTAGTAACCCTGAAGAGAAACCAAACTTGGATGCTTGATAGTCCCAAGTTTTTTAACTTCCCTTGCGAACTCCTTCTTATTTTTGGCTATTCCTTCCCTCAACGATTTGACAGCCAATACATGACCAGAGTTAAGTGTGGCCTTATACAGTGTTCCATGACAGCTCCTACCAATAACTTCTGCTGTAGCATTAGAAAATTCTTCTGCAGTGAGCTCCAAGGACCCATCAAACAGATTCAAATCCCCAACCAATTTATCCGGGGAGCATATTTTGAGGGCACTGGGATTCTCAAATGGATGGCTTCTAGAAGATGAAGGATTTGAAGCTGACAAAAAAGACATTGGAGAAGATATTCCTTCCTCATTCTTAATTAATTCAGAAAAGTCAAAATCTTTTGGCTTCTCTGCAACAGCATGAATATTTCTGACATCTTCAGACCCCTTTTGGGTTGAAGATATTGCTTCTACATTTCTATTAGGCACTTTTCTACTAGATGGGGAAGAACTCTCATGGGCAATATCTTTTGCTCTATTTTCTTTAGAAGTCATTTGTTTTTGCCAATGAACCCTATAACAAATTATTATACTCACAACAGCCATCACAAAAGCACCAGAAACCAAACTTGCAATCAAGGCAATCTTGGTTGCAGATTTTATACGTGGCCCCTGTTCCCTCAAACCTAGGTCGCCAACATCTTTTGGTGACACAGGCGACTGTGGAAAGATCAGCAAAGAATTTCCTGGGTGAAATGCTGATTCAGGAAACTTCATTAATTTATCTGGCACAACACCAGAAAAATTATTGAAGGACACATTGAGTTCTTTCAGTTGATCCGGAAGATCATCAGGAATAGTACCTTCAAATTTGTTGTTACACAGATTGAGACTTGCCAAATTGTGAAGCTTACTTATTTCTGCAGGTAGATGCCCGCTCAAGTTGTTGTATGAAAGATCAACAGATGCTAGACTATAATTTTTAGCATAAACTAGAGGGTTATTTGGAATTTGTTGAACATATAATGATCCAGAAATGTTGTTGTGTGAGAGGTTAAGTTTGGTCAATTTGGTTGAGGTGAAGAAGCTTGGAAGGAGGATCCCAGAAAGTAGGTTGACGCTAAGATCAATCTCTTTTAGTTCCGGGTATGTTCCTAAGACCGGTGGGAGAGTACCCTCTAATGAGTTATTGGATATCTTGAGTGCAGTCAACCTTAAAAATTGAGAAGTTTGGTTTGGCAGCATTCCTGTCAATGAGTTTGAACTAAGCTGAATCACCTCAACATAATTACCCCAATACTGGATCCTCGACAAGTTACCTGACAGCATGTTGTTACTTAAATCTATTATGGCACAGTGGCCTACCAGGAGAGGTAAGGGGCCTGACAGTTTGTTTGAAGATATATTAAGCTTCTTCAGAGTCACAGAGGTAATGCTTCCAATTGGACCTGCAGCGAAGAAAAAGTATGTTTTTAATTGTAAAGGAAGAGAAGCAAGGAAAAAGGGAATCTACTAAAATATCTCAAATATTTTAAGGATAAAACTTAGATAGATTTATGCTTTGCTATCTTAGACTCTCTAAACAACGCATAACAGATGAAGGAATATTTTAGAAAATAATCAAACATATAGTGTTGAGCTATAAAAATATCACACGTTATGTTTTTATTAGAGAACTTGATAGCAAATATCGAAAAAACTACAGCAAAGTTTTGTTTATATGTTAAACCTATATAATGTGTAATGCTAATAACTAATGACTAGAATTGATGAATAAGTCAAATGTCGAATAATTGGGTACAAAGTAAGGTGACAACATTAGCAAGATTTTTATCCGCAAAATTGATTGTTTGTAGTATACTTTGGACTGGTACTTCACGTAATACTTCTGTACAAGCAAGTGAGAAGCCTCTATGAAGGACACAGACATTAAATATTCTGAACTCCAAATGCACTGCATAGATAAGTTCCCTCACAGGCATTCTTTGGAAAGATCTAAAGGTCTGCTGATAATTATTTATCTGGTTGCATACTTTCCATAAGAGCCAGTAAGAGAGTTTTACATCAAGTTCTTTTTTTTTTTTTTTTTTTGGGGGGGGGGGGGGGGGGGGGAGATTTAAAACGTCAACTTTAGTTTCTCTGTTATGTTGAATTTCAAATTGACTTCATAAAGTAATATATTTTCCTGATGTCTGTGACACGCCACTAAAAACCTGATATAAGTTAATCTATCACATCTTATATGCTCAGGGGAGTTTTAGACATAATTCAGTTGGCTCAAAGAGATATGTTTAAAGTTGTATGACTCTATCAAAATGGTGCATCATAGTACCATAACCTCACAAATATTCCACTGGATTTTATACTAATAATGAGTTTAATAATTTTTTCCATTCTTGAACTCCAGCTGTTCTGACCAAGAACAGCCTCCATTTCAGTTTGATGACAACAAACAGCATCTCTTTTAACAAACTATCTTTCTAGACAGATAAAGCGTGTGATATTATCATTCTCCTTCATGAAAGAAAAATTACAAAGAATTCATCTAGACAAAAGGGGCTGAAACAACATAACACAGTAGCAAAAACTAATTGGGAGTTTCAATAATAAAAAAATTGTTTTATGCTGATTACCAGCCTCAGTTATGCATTATGATCAAGTCAGCAGACTCAATAGCAACAAAAAAATAATCAGCAGACTCAAATACATCATAGTATAGGCAATATGGCCATATGACAAACAGAAACATTTTTTACTTTGAAGAAAGAATATAACTTGTGTTGATGTAGGAAACTTAGAATCAAACTACCTTCAAGCTTGTTTTGACTAAGATCCAGTTCAGACAACATCATTGAACTCTCCTTCAACAGACCTTCTGGCAGAGAACCGGATAACTGGTTGCATCCAAGCTGAAGAATTCGTAGAGATACCACAAATGTGAAGGAAGGTATATCACCCACTAATTGATTATTACTAGCATCAAAGACCTCTAAATTGTCAAGGTATGGCATCCCATCATGGGCAAACAGCTCACCGATCAAGGAATTGTGGCTAATATTTAAATACTGAATTGAGGAGAGAAAGGAGTTGTTCCCAAGCCCCAAATCCAGTGAACCAGAAAGCCTGTTGCTGCTTAGGTCAACATGAACCACACTTCCCATACGAGAAAAGATATGCATAATATCCCCGGAAAAGTTATTAGCGTGCAAATCAAAATACTTCAACTGCTTGAGTTTGTCAAAGCCAACAGGAACTGTGCCTTCAAATTGATTTAACGAAAGATTTAAATACACTAAATTATGTAATTCAAGCAAGTCAGAGGGTACCAACCCATGAAACTTGTTGACCGAAAGATCAAGAGATTCAAGTGACTCCATTGGACCCAAATGTAAGATACTTCCTGTGAACTGGTTGTTTGAAACTGACAAGTTTCGAAGCATTTTAAGGCCATTAATGGCCTGGAAATTAAAGTCTCCAACCAAACCAGCATTATCCAGAGTTATTGATATAACATTGCCTTCAGTACACAATATCCCATACCAATTCTGAGGACATCCATCAGAAGCTAAAGACCTGGAATCCCAAGAATTAAGGACTAGTCCAGAAGGGTCATTCTGAATGCTCTTCTTGAGCTCAAGTAGTGCATCAATATCTGAATTTCCTAACGTGATCACCCCATACAAGAATAATATCAAACAGATTGCCTGCATGCCTTCACCAGTAGCACCTACACGAAGCATCAACATTGATATAAGGAAGGCACCACATTGCAACTACAATAAAGTCGAATGCATAAGCACAACATTAATTCAGGATTATGAAAATATCAGGAGGCATTTGGTACACCGTCATCATGACCCTATTATCCTGGATTTCAAGAGGCATCCAAAATACCCGATGCCATCCAATATAACATTTTGGGTAGTATCTCATACAACTCAAACTACAGGAATCTCACATCCCTACACTTTTAGCTTTGAACTTTTACGAAATTTCAATTATATACTTTCAATTCTCATGCCTACCATGAAAATCTTAAATACCATGATACCTGAGAAAGCAAGGAAAGTGAGATAATAATGTACCGAACTGCTAATTAAAGACAATGCAAGTACCGGTGAAGGCCAAACAGTAAAAAAGGCCGTCAGAATATCACTTTCTGTTCCATTAGTTATGAATCTGAACTAAAAATTTTACAAAATTGAAGTGTCTACTGGGTCAACTAACCATAGACTAGTTCACCACTGAGCTACGAATCATAATAACTACAAAACAAAGGAGAAATTTATTAAAAAAAATCAACTTGCCGCAAATTACAACGAGGCAAAAAAAAAAAAGAAAGAAAATTGAAGATAACCATGCAATCCTACCTCGTAGTTGAAACTCAGTGAAATTGAATGACGAAGCATGTACGTGTAAAGAACAAGCCCAGGACAATCACAGAACCCCAGTAGAGTTCTTGTCGTTTTTTGAGAGAAAAAATGAGGAGGAAGCTACAAATCATGAGGAGCAAAAGGTATAGTACAATGCAGAAGCGTGGGAAACTGTGGGTGGAGAATGATGAGTGAGGAAGAATCTCGAAAGAAACCCATGGGAATGCAGTGAGACAGAAAGAGTAAGAAAGACAAAAAATCTGAGTAGTTGGTGGGTTGGTGTTTTATCATGATTGGCAAAAACAAAACGGAAAATTAAAAAGAAGAAAAGGGGCTCAGAGAGAGCCTTTTCAAGACAGCTCCGCTTTAGGGAAACTGCTTGGTTCCCAGATACAGATGGAGCAGGTACATCATTATTGTTTTACCTCGGAGAGTTTTCCTCTGACTTGGGTAATCTTTCAACTACCATATCCTGGTAGTAAAGTTTGGAAGAGTTGTAATTTTATACATACGTCTCAATTATTTACTCGTCAATCTTATCTGTACATTGGCCTATATTTGCTTTATTTTTGGTTCATCAAGAACTATGAGGAAGAATGGATAAAAAATGTCTAAAAAGATAATCAAATATTTAAAGTACATATTTTCAAAAACCAAAAATTGCATAGAGAATAGAGGTATACTCCCCACTCTCTTTATTTTGGAGTAAATTTTTGATATTGCTCTTGGGGAACCTATAAGGAGAACTTACATATATTTTTTAATTATAATTTTTATATTTAAACTTTAAAACATGATTGTTACTCCTAAATTATTAAAAGAATTTTAAACATTATACTTTACCTAAAATTAGCTCCCAAAAATTAGATAATTTGTAATATGATACCTTGTGTCTCAATCATTTTCTTTAAAAAATTTTTGCATAATATATAACCTATTTTTCTCTCAAAATCATATGATTTTTTGCCTTAATTTTAACTCAAATATAATATTTTTATTTTTTGTAAAAGTTTAGAGAACAAAAAACTACATTTCGAAATTTGAAAATTAAAATTGTAAAATTATAATTCAGAGATGTTATATGTAGTTTTCCCAATACATAATGAGAAACATTTTAGCTTAGCAAGTATGGTTTTAATTTTTAAATTTTTTGATAAAAAACATGAAGTTTAAAAATTCATTTTTCACACAGATATAGTCCTATGACACTTGCAATAATCACAAAATTTTTAAATCTAATAATAAAAGATGAACAACTCTAATTGCTTTGTTGAACTAAATTACAAACATAAAAAATAAAAATTAAAGTTCTCCATTTTATTAGATTAAATTCATCACTATTTTCAATGCTACAATTACATCTGTTCATTTTATATATAAGCTGATTGAAAGAAAGAAAATTACTTTTTTTTTAGATTTTAAAGGAAATATTTTACCCAAAATCTAACTTGATTTTGCATATTATTATATCTTTCTATTCTATGCTTAAATTGACCTTCTACCACTATAAATATGTTCCATTACGTCATGCTTGATACAAGAGAAAGTTTTAGATAGTAGAGTGAAATAGAAAAGAATAAAAAAATTAAAATCCTATTTGATATACTTGAGACTAATTTTATTACTCTATGCGCCAACTTGCCTTGTTTTCCATTACATTTCCCTATTCCATTAATATGAAATGAAAATCTCAAATATTATCAAATTTCTCCCAATTTCATTTCAAAAATTATTTATTTATTTATTTATTTTAAATCTTAACTCCTCTATTTCTATCCAAGCATTACACTCCTTATTTCTTTTTGCATTCTCAAATCTTATGTGATTCCTTAATTTTCCAAATTTTCTCATAATTTGATATAAAAAAAAAATCCAACCTCTCTCTCTTTCTAACTAAGCTTTATACTCAAATTTTTCCAATCATCCCCAAATTCTTACCTAATTATTCAATGTGACATCTCCAATTTCTCTTAATTCCTTTCAATTTCATCTTAAAGTTTCTAACCACTCTCTTTCTGGCTAACTCTCACACTTCTCAAAATTCTTGTCCAACCCTTAAATTCATGCCTTATCATTCAATCTAAAATCCCTAGATTCATATTTCATATTATTTTTTGAGATAAATTTTGATAAAGTCAGTCAAAATTTAAGAATTTTCATTTGATATTTTAATTAAAGCAAAAGCTAATGTTCTACTAACAGAACAAACCTTAGGCAATAAAAATGTTTTATCCTTTCCATTGTTGTCTCATGTTTATTTGTACCCTGTAAATCTAACTCTTAATGCAAACCACAAATACAAACATGTGTTAGCGCGTGTTTTCAAAAATATTTTAAAAAAATAGAAAAATAAAAATAAAATTTTGGAATGTTGCTTTTAAAGGGTCAGTTTTGAAAACAATTTTCTAAATTGGCGTTTGCAAAACAAAAAAATGGAAAACATTATAACTGGTGCTTGAAAAACACTATTTTGAGAATACTTGTTTGAAGGTAGCAAATTTTGAATTACATAGTTTCATTAATGAAATTTTGTTAAATAAAAAAAGCCATCATTCTATTTTATATTATTTATATAATTTGGACATGTCGTATTTTTTAAATATTTGTATCAACATCCTTTTAAAATAACCCATAATTTGTGTTTGCTATTGGGTTATTACCGAAACTCAAAACTGTGATATGGACAGATTAACGCATCAAGCTTAAGAGACACACACACACGTATAAAATATATATATATATATATATGTGTGTGTGTGTGTGTGTGTATATAACCGTATAGACACACACACACACACACAACATGAAACAAAGATACATGACACGACATTACACAAAAGCGCACAAGCACATATGACATGTCAACATGTCAAACTTGAAAAAATATATAGAAAAAAAATAATATTTTAGGATCTTAATTTTGTGAAATTAATATTAAAATATTTTAAAATTAATTTTTTTAAAAAAATTAAAATATTTTTTTAAGTATGAAAATACTCTTAATATAATTTTAAAAAATATGAATAATAATAATAATAAGTGATAATTAAATGATAATAATTTTTATATTTCCTTTTAATGAATGTAACAAACTATAAACATCCTCATTACTTCAAAAACACAAGTGAGAGTGATATTTTTAAAATATATAAATGATAAATAAGTTATAATAATAATTTTTTTATTCAGTTGTTGTAATAAACCAAAAACACTTTTGTAATTTAAAAAAAAATTTATGTGTTTTAACTTGAGAAAAAAATATAAATAATAACTTTAGACAACAAGAATGATAACTTTGAAAAGGGTTGAAAGTATTTTCATTATTGCAAAGTAAATTTTAAATTCTTCATGCTTTCAAGAAATTTCTAATTTCTAAAACCTTTTAGTATTAATTTTACAAAATTAAACTCTTTAAATGTCTTTTTCCCAAATATATAAAACACAGACACATACTTAATATGATATTACACGCACGCATATACAAACACACAGGATCCATCACTAGTACATGAGACACAACGATGTAAACGTACAAGCGCGTGCGTACACAACACGGTGTGTTTATGGGTCTGCTTTGTAAGAGATAAGAAATTTAAAGGTGGGCCAGACTGCATTAATGGCGAAGCAGGCTTTGACAGTAACCTTTCATGGAGCCATCCTCCATTAAAGCCCCTCCCGTATACGGCTCAAACAGATGGACCAGGTTTGGGCTTTCACATCGAATGACATTTTCTCGCCTCAAAATTTACACTTACCCTCTTTTGTGTACTCATTTACAATTTATATGTCTTTTATAGATAAAACATATAGGAAAAACTACCATTTATCTCTTTGAGTTAAAGTTGAATTATAAAATTTACATAAAAATTTTGAAATATGAGAAAATACTACTCTCTGAACTTTGAATTAAAATAAAAACGTTAAATGTTACTTAAAGTTAATTGCAAGAAGTTGCTTTCTCATTCCAATAATCTTCATAAACCAACTTTAAATTAGAATGAAAATATAAATATAAGAAGTCATATTACCTCTTGTAATTGATTTTAACTAGAATTTGTTGATTTTTACTTTAGTCTAAAGTTTAGCATTTTTTTTTCTGGGGTTGTATTTTGAAGTTTATGTTACTGATATTGTAATTGAGTTGTAATTTGAGAGATAAAATGTAACTTCACCTAAACATTAAACCCTATTTAAATTAAGAATACTTCACTACCAAATAATAATTAGAAGAGGAAGTGTACTTCTTAATCTTTCAAAAAAATATATTTTAAGTATTTAATCTCTAAATTTTAGAAGTATATGACTCAATCATTAAAAGATATATGTTTTAACTATTTAGTCTTTGAATTTTAAAAATACAAAAATCAATCCATGAAAGTTTAAAACTTGCTTCTCATTAGTCCAAGAACATATACGGATAGAAATTAATGAATAACGAGTCAAATTTCCAAAAATTCAGTTATGTATTTTTAAAATATAAAAATTAAATAATTAAAAACATATATCTTTCAAGACCCAAAAAAAAAAATTACATTTCCTCTAATCAAAAAGAGGAGCAAGAAGCAGCATTAGAGTTTTAAAGAGAAATTAGAAAAAAGAGGTGTTAAAGTTAGGAGTTTGAGAATAATAAACATTAAAATTAAAAAAATTACAGTTAAAATATTAAATTAAAGATATTTATATTAAAAAAATTTAAAGTTTAAAATTATTTAAAAAAATTTCAAGAAAAAAATTTTTAATTTAGATTCTAAACTATAATTTTTTTATGCAAATTAAATTTTTGATATTAACATTTGTTAAATAATTTTAAAATTTAAAACAACTTAAAATTGTAGGCAATTTTCCCAACTCATAATTCAGGGGCCAACATGGAATTGCATATTATTAACTCAGAAGTAACCGCGTTGGGATCGGGACAGGAGAACCTTAACAAGACGGCGCTGTCTCTGCTGCAAAACTTGGTTCACTGTCGGCAGTTGGCTTTTCTTCCCAAACACTTACTTGTAACATCAACTACCTATTACCACATTAACCTCTCTCAAACGAACTGGAATCTTCAGGCCCAAAAAAAATTTAAAAATAAACTAGAATCTTAGCTTCATTCACTGTACTTAAAAGATCATGATCCAATATTTCAATTGGTTTGACTTTATGTATTGTAGCTAGCTTTTTTGAGTTTAACACTTAAAAAAAATAGTTTTCAAATTCTATCAACTAAATTTTGTTATATCTAGATATTATAAATTTATTGTGCAAAAACAAACTCGCCGTCAATCATGACAAGTTTGCCTTTGCTCAGTAAATTTATAAAATCCGAATGTAATAAAGTTTAGCTGATAGAGTTTGAAATTTTTTTTTTTTAGAATTAGAATTAAGAACTTAAAATTAAAAATATTTGTTCTGAACAACTTGTTATCATTAAGTTTAAGAGAGTTTATATAAAATCAATGATAATCTATGTTAAAATAATAATAATAAATATTTTTTTAAAATAAATATTTTTAATTTTGAATCTTTAATTCTAATTTTTTTTTTATTTTTTTTCTTTTCACAGTGTTAAACTCTGAAACCTATTATAGCTTCATTCATCTTAATAAGCAATAGGGTTTATCCCCTTATTTATTGCCCTCTAGCCCTTTCAATTATCATGTAATTTTGTGCCTTTCTTAATTTGCTGCCATAGAGTTTAAAGTTGACATTGACATTATATTACTATGGAGAATATTATTATGTATTTTAATTCTATTAAATTTTAAATATAATTTCTCAATAAATTAATTAATTAATTTTTTTAAATTTCTTTTAGTTTTATCTCAAAATTGTTAAATCTTTTTTTTTAATTCCTGATTCATATCTAAAATCTTACCATACCATTTAATCTTTCATCATTGAAGTTTTTAGAATTCTTTCAATTTTATCTTGAAATCTCTAATGCTTTTCTTCTCAATGGAGCCTTGCACGTTTCAATCTCATGTCCAAAACCTAAATTCTTTTTTCATCATTCATTATAACATTCTTAAATTTTGAGTCCAATTTTCCAATTCTTAATTCAAAGTAGTTTTGAGATAAAATTGATAGAATATTTTTTGTTGGGATCTTATAAAGTGTTGGACATTTTTATTTGAAATTTTAACAAAAATTGAAGTACAATATATAATATTGTGTGAAAAGAACAAACTTCAAAATTGAAAAATATCAACAATTGAATTATATTGTAATTTTTTTTTAAAAAAAGTCCAAATTACAACATATCATATTTTTACCATTAAAAAAAATTCAAACTCCTCTACTATTCTCCTATTTTTCATTTGATGAAATTGTGATCTTTTTCCTTTTCTTTTTCTTTCTCTTATCATCAGAAATTGGTATCAGAAATTTAGAATTAATGACCTAAACCTATCAATATATGCTATAGATCTATTCTACGATACCCTTTGAAAAATGTCATTTATTGTTATTGTAGAACTCTTGCAACTTGTAAGCATGGCTTTTCTCACTTTTATCTAGGTGATAAAATGCTAATCTAAGAATCAAGGGTATTTATATGTGTATGGGGTATGACATTATATAATATGTGAGATATAATAATTTGTAAAATGTTAAAAAGAGAGAGAGTATGTGTGAGATATATATACATACATACATACGTGTATATATATATATATATATATATAACAAATTGACACATTTTGCTAAGAGAATGGTCATTTTTGTGTAAAAGTTATTCGAGTCCAAACCCAACCCTAATTTTCTTAGATGGTCTAGCCCAAAACACAATATGAGTTGCATTTTATCATATTGATGCCCTTACCAAATCACCTTGATAGTGTCATTGTTGCAAGTCACTGCAAGAAGGACGTCACTGTTGCAAGTTGTCTTGAACTTAAAGGATGGATATTAAAGAGTGAAACTGTGGAGACAAAGAGCTAAGTGGCTAGAACAAAAGAAATATTTGACTAAAAGAGAAAGAGGCATATAGATTTAGGGTTAGTAACTTAGTGTGTGTGTGTGTGTGTGTGTGTATTATAATTTTTTTCATTACGAATTGCATAACTACCTTTTCCTTTAATGTTCTTTGAAATGGCAACCAAATTAAGTACTTTGTGCCTTCAAGAGATATTTGATAAGGGAACCCCATGTTGGATTTAATGGTCTTGAATGGTCCTAAATGCCAATAGTAACTTCCATGGTAGTTTTTCTATTGAATGGGTGGTTTCATATGCTAGCATTATGGATTGTTATGAGAAATTAAAACCATTGATGGAGGTTTAATTACTCAACTGGCTATATATATGAGGGGTTCCTGGCTCAGAGCATGAGCACTACTTGAGATATCCATCATATTCTTTTGCTAATTAGTCAAAAAATCCCCTTATTGAAAATAGGCTCTATTCGGTAGATCCAATTGCTATGGCTGGAGGTAATTGTTTTCCTTTCACTTAATCTTTGTAAGATGCATACAAGTAGTTTTATATGGCAGACTTACATGTGGTATCATAGCACTATCTTGCTTCTGCCTATATAAATCTTCTTGAAAAATCACTTTTTTTTTTCAATTATGTAATTGGATTTTGCCTATTTTGACCCAAAGATGGATTTCTCGTGTTTTTCTAATGAAAATGGACACTTAAATCACCCAAAACAAAGTTCCAAAGATGAAGTTATGACCATTTGAAAATTTGAATTATAAATAAGTCTGTACTTGGTCAAAATCAGGTCCTTGAAGGAGGTTGAAGCTTAGCCACTCATGCCATTTGTCATTGTTGTCAGTTACCTATGTTATATTACTAATAAATGTTTTTTGCATTCCTTTTGTAATAAACAAGCCTTAGGCTAAAAAGTTTAAGCTTTTAGCATGTGATTTTTTTTTTGTAGAAAATATATTTGGACCTAATATACATGAATTTTGGGCCATTTTTATAATATTTTAAACCAAAAAAATCACGTAAGCATTTTATTTATTTTCTTGGCCCATTTTATATATTTAGCTACAAAATTAAATTTGTGCAAAATTATTTAGTGCCATTTAAATTTTTTCCCATTTTGTGGAAAAATTATTTTTGATAATTTGGCACATTTTAAAGACTAATTAAATAGGATAAATTTATTAATTAGTCAAATATGATTTTATTTGATTAATTAATCAAATAATTCTCATAAAGAGGATTTATATTCAGTACCATTTATTCACCTTTTGAGAAATTATTTTCGATAATTTTATGGCACATTCAGCATAATTTTAAGAGGGAGAATTTTTTTAATTAGTCATATATAGTTTTAGTTGATTAATTAATTATTTAATTCTCATAAAAGATTATTTAAGTGCATATATTTGTTTTGGCACATATTATGAAATTATATGTTTCTTGTGACTAGCATATTTGATTAAGGAGTATCCACAACGTCCTTACTTACATGTTGATGTGCGTATTTAGTGGAAGTCACATAAGGAATTTGAGACATAAATTCTAATTAAGTGTGTAATATAATATGTCTTTACCCATAGGAAGATAGTTATATCTACACATTTAATTAGGGTGAAATTGAAAAGCTTTGTGTTTTCTAAGTAGCCTATAGGTATTAGAAAACATAAATACCTTTTAAGTTTCATCATAAAAGACACATAAATTTATAGTATGTTAAAATCTTAACTTATAGGTAAATTTTAGTGATATGTAATTTATATTTTAGTATGGCTTGCATTGGTGAGCATACACTTAATCATTGTGATAGATAATTGCCTTAAATAATGTTAT
Source organism: Erythrophleum fordii (assembly GCA_032878935.1). Taxonomy (NCBI): domain Eukaryota; kingdom Viridiplantae; phylum Streptophyta; class Magnoliopsida; order Fabales; family Fabaceae; genus Erythrophleum; species Erythrophleum fordii. The sequence goes on along the minus strand of JAVQMF010000058.1, from coordinate 29,965,955 downwards.
GTAAGTATGTTTTGATAATATATCTCTTACGTTGACTGGCACTTCTGACAAAATCATTGTAAGTGGGAATAATTATAAGGCTTGGAAGGAGTCTATTCTCTTTCATTTGCGATGCCTTGACCTGGACTATCCTTTCCATAAGGATGAGCCACCAGCATCTATAAGTTCAAGTACCCTTGCTGAAGTAGCATCATATGAGTGTTGGGAGCAATCTAACCGCATTAGCTTGATGTTGATTAAATCTAGTATATTGGGTAGTATTCATAGGTCCATTCCTGACTGTGCCAAGGCTAAGGACTACATGAAGGCTGTTGATGAGCAATTTACATAATCAGATAAGTCACTAGCAAGTACTTTGATGGCACAAATATCATCCATGAAACTCACTAGCATTAGAGGGGTGCACAAGCACATTATGCAGATGAGAGACATAGCTAGATAGCTCAAGTTTCTTGAAATAAAGATCTTTGATTCTTTTTTGGTAACTCTGGTTCTCAACTTACTGCCTTTGCAGTATGAGCCATTTAAGATATCAAACAACACACATAAAGAAAAATGATCGATAAATGAATTATTGTCTGTGTATGTACAATAAGAAAATAGGCTCATTTTAGAAGGTGGTGGAGTTTCAAATGAGGTTTATGTGGCAACAAGTTCTAAGAAAAAAGGGTCGTAAAGTGAAAGGCAAGAATAATGGACTTGCTCCTATTTGCAAAATGAATAAGGAGGTAGTAGGGACATGTAGACTTATTTTAAGTGTTGTCTATGTATTGGATATTAAGTAAACATTTTATGTTTCAAGTTTATCTAGGATTTAATTTCTATTTCTAAACTTGTTTCCTTGGGATTTTAATTAAATATTTGTAAATCAATGTTTAATTTAATGAAAAATTTAGTACCTGTTGGGAAAACTACTTTGGAAAGTGGTTTGTATAAGCTTCATACTAGTATTAATGTCCATAATACCTTAATGTTTGTGTATGGTAGTACAAGTGTTAAGCGTAGTATCGTGAACGAGAAGTTTTCTACTTTGCGGTATAAGAGATTAAGACATATCTCCAAAGAAAGAATCAAGTGGTTAGTAAAGGATATAATTCTTGGATTTTTGGACTTTACTAACTTTGATTCATGTGTAAACTGCATTAAAAGAAAACAGACTAACTGTCACATAAAGCAGCTAAAAGAAGTTCCAAATTATTAGAGATCATACATAATGACATCTGCAGTCCTAATTTCGGTTCTAATGGTCAAAAATATTTTATCACCTTTATTAATGACTTTTCACGTTATATGTATATATACTTGCTTTATAATAAGAGTGAGGCACTTGATACTTTTAAAGTTTATAAAGAAAAAGTAGAAAATTAATATGGCAAACAGATTAAGATTGTGAGATCTGATAGAGCAGGTGAATATTTTGGTAGATACATTGATAATGACTTGGGGCTGTTATATAAGGTGAAGCAATTTTTTGTTTAAGAACTTTGAAATGAAAGATATGGGTAAGGCATCCTATGTCTTAGGCATAAGGGTCCATGGAGACAGGTTTTAAGATATCTTAGGACTATCACTAAAAACCTATATTAATAAAGTTCTTGAATATTTACGGATAAAAGATTGCTCACTGAGTGTAGTGCCTATAATGAAAGGGGACAAATTCAGTTTATTCCAATGTCTCAAAAATGATGTAAAAAAGAAAGAGATGGAGAAAATTTCATATGCCTCAGTAGCCGGGAGCTTGATGTATGCCCAAGTTTGCACAAGGTCGGACATATCTTTTGCTATAGGTATGTTGAGGACATACAAAAGTAATCCAGGCTTAGATTATTAGAAGGCTGTGAAGAAAGTCGTAAGGTGCCTACAAGGTACAAAAAACTACATGCTTACATATAGGAGAACCGATAGCTTAGAAATTGTTGATTATTTAGATTCAGATATGACAGGATATGTTGACACTTGACATTTGGATACATTTACATGGTTGAAAGTAGCCATTTCAAGGAGGAGTGCCAAATAGCTTTTGACTGCTACATCTACTATAGAGACTGAATTTATCTCCTGTATTGAGGCTAGTTCATAGGGAATATGATTGAAAAATTTCATCACTAGACTTCAAATTGTGGATTCAATCTTGCAACCAATCAAAGTGTTTTGTGACAATACAACTGCAGTCTTCATGGCTAAGAATAACAAGAGCGGTAATCGAAGTAAACACATTGATATTAAATACTTAGTCTTAAAAGAATGTGTCAAAGTTGGTCAAGTGATCAAAGAATACATACAGATGAAAGAAATGCTTGCTGATCTACTAACTAAAGAGATAATCTAAAGGAGTTTAAGGATTATGTGTCTCGTATAGAACTTAGACCACATTTATTGTTTTAGCCTACTTAATCTAAGTGATGAAATTCAAATCATTTGTTTGTTATCTCTATTTTATTTATGTACAAATATTTGAGTTTGAACCCAAATAGACATTTGAGATTTATTCATAAAGCATATACCACCTTTAAGTTTGAAGGTACGGTATAAGTGATACATGGAAGGTAATATTCATTATTTGAAGGACTTACTGTTATGATCTTTGTAATGTACTCTTTGGTTATGTTGTATGAAGAGATTGTATTTGGACCAAGTGGGAGGATGTTGAATTTAATGGTCCTAAACGGTCTTAAATGCCAATAATAACTTCCATGACAGTTTCTCTATTGAATGGGTGGTTTCATATGCTAGCATTATGGATTGTTATAAGAAATTAAAAACATTGATGAAGGTTTAATTTCTCAACTGGCTATATATATAGGGGATTCCTAGCTGAGAGCATAAGCATTACTTAAGATATCTATCATATTCTTCTACACATTAGTCAAAAAATTCCCTTGTCAAAAATAAGCTCTATTCAATAAATCTAACTGCTATGGCTAGAGGTAAAACCATTAATAGAGGTTTAATTTTTTTAATTGGCTATATATATGGAGGGCTCCTGGCTGAGAGTATGATCATCACTTGAGATATCCATCATATTCCTCTGCTCATTAGTCAAAAAAATCCCCTATTGAAAATAGGTTATGTTTGGTAGATCCAATTGTTATGGCTGGAGGTAATTGTTTTGCTTTCACTTAATCTTTACAAGATGCATACAAGTAGTTTTATATGGTAGACTTACACCCTACTCTTTTTAATTTTTGTCCTCTGTATGGGGTTTCACATATCATTTGAAAAGTTGTTATATAGAATAATTGGATCCCTATTAGAGCAAGAAGGCATGGCCTAAATATGTTTTATCTCTTGTTTGCTGATGATTTGCTCCTTTTTTAATAATAACTTTGAAAATAAAATTATGTGGCTTATGGACTACTTCAATAAATTTTGTATGACTTTTAGATTTTTTTTTTTAAGAACATGCCTAAGGATGATTTCTTATATAAATTTTATTGAGTCATTGTATCTTGGTACTTATTTGGGCATGCCTCTTTGTAGAAACAAAACCCTCACCACAACTTATAACTATATTGTGGATATGAAGTGATCCAAATTAATGAGTTAGAAAGTTAACTGCCTTTCTCTTGTTGTGGAGCAACTTTAACTAAGTCAGTGATTATTGTTTTTCCTATTTATACAATGCAAGTTGTTACAACTCCATGTAATGTGAAGAAATTAATAGGCTGCAATAAAACTTTTTATAGGGTCATGATCTTAATTCTTATCAAATGCATCTTGTTGAGTGAAATGCAGTTTGTAGTCCTAAATGGAATGGTGTTCTTAGTTTTGAAAATCTTTTGATTATGGACAATGCTTGCTCGTCTTAGGTTTCAATAAAACTTTTTATAGAGTCATGATCTTAATTCTTATCAAATGCATCTTGTTGAGTGGAAGGCAGTTTGTAGTCCTAAATGGAATGGTGTTCTTAGTTTTGAAAATCTTTCGATTATGGACAATGCTTGCTCATCTAAGCTAGCATGGAAACTCATTTTAAACATGACTAATCTTTGGGTGAGATGATTAAAGGTAAATATATTTATGGAGTACATAATTTTTAGAGATTTCATGCTAATGTGAATGACTCCTTCCTTTTGAAGCATTTATGTTCATTACATCCCTTTGTAGAGGATGTCAAAGTTTGAAGTGTTTGCAGGAGTAAGAAAATTAATTTCCCTTAAGATGTTTAACTTTACATGAAGATTTATGACTCATCATATATGCTAGTGATAATTGTAAAACTTATCTAGCTCAAGCCATCGTTCAGAATTTGTGACAACGATGAGTTAGGATATGAGTAAAATTTCTATTCTATTCTTTTAATATTTGTAACTTGTTTCTAACTATTCTAAAATTTCTATTTTGTTCTCTTTTGATATTTGTAACTTGTTTCTTGCTATTCTTGCTACTAATATAGATCTTGGTGATGATGTTGTTAGCTAGAAAAGAGGGAAAGATTGAGTGTTTTTTGTTAGAAGTGCTTATAGGTTATTAAGCAATGAAAAAGCTAGACATGGATCGCCATTTGGGATCTAATTTAGCAATGGATGGGACTTGAGTGAATCTAGCATTTTTTTTATGGCTTGCCTTACATAATTGGCTTTTTATGAATGACCTTTGTGGGAGGTAGTTAGGTGCTAATCTAATGTGCATGTGGTGTCCTCAAATTAGAGAAGATACTTTACATATTCTTTGGGACTACCAGCATATGACACTTTTGTGCAAGGAATTGGCTTATTTTGATAAGCGGATGGAGTTTTTTAGTGCAAACTTGACTTTGTGGGTCCATATTAACTTGCATTGGTGCTTAGGCAACTTTTATAGTTTTTCTTAGGCTTTTACGTGGGCTTATGTTATTTGGCCCCTTTGGAATTGGTGTAACAAAATCATTTTTCAAGAAGATTTTAAGTGGCTAATTCATCCTTTCTTTGTCATTTGTAGAATTATGGAAGCTTATAATGCTTCTAATTATAATACAGGCAAGTTGTAGCTTGTTAAACATCAATTGTTTATTAATGTATATTAGACAACCCTTAATGCAAATTGGTTTAAATTAAGTTGTGATAGAGGCCTCTAAAAGTAATCTTGGTCATGTTAGTTGTGACAATCTTATCCTTGATAGTAGATGAGAGGTGGATTGCGAGTTTTAGTTAACATTTGGCCTTTTGCTATTCTTTCATTGCATAATCATAGGATGTTTTAGATGGCCTTAATCTAGCTTGGAGTTGAAGTTTTAGAAAAGTTGAGGTTGAAATTGACTTTTTTAACTTAGTGCAACTTCTCAATAATTCCTTGTAGTTTTCTTCTTATTCGAACTAATTGATCCCTACTATTGTGATTTTGTTAAGTGGATAGTGGAAAGTGCATTTCAGTCACACTTACAGAAAAGGAAATACTTGTGCTAATTATTTTACTAATTTGGGTATCGTTTTAGATAGACATACATTGCATTTGGATCTCCTCCTTAATAGTTTGATGTCTTTACTTTATTTTAATGTATTTGAAGGATCTGTGCCTCACAAGTTTTTTATCTAGTTATTTTTGTTTGTTTGGATTTTAAGGCAATGTTTCTTCCAAAAAAAAAAAAAGTATAAGTTACAAGATAACATAATTTTACCTTTAAAAAAATTCAAGTTCCCCTACTATTTTCCCTTTTTTTGTTTCATCAAACCATGATCCTTTTTTCCTTTTCTTTTTCTTTCTATTATCACCACAAATGGATATTAGAGGTTCAAAATTAATGATTTGGATTTGTTAATATATGCTATAGATGTATTCCGTAACACCCATTGAAAAATATCATTTATTGTTGTGGTAGAACTTTTGTTGGTAAGCTTGGCTTTTCTTACTCTTTCTTGGTGACAAAATGCTCATTCTTGTTTAATTGCAATGAAGAAATCATCTTCATCTCTTTGCTCCTTTCTTCTTCTTCTCCTCTTCTTTGCAGGCACCCTAACTTCACCACAAGTGAGTATACTTAGATCCTTATTAAACATGACATATATATATATATATATATATATATATGCATCTCTTGCTTCATTTTCTTTAATTTGATATTTTGGATAATCCTATAAAGGGTTAGACCTTTGGAGAGGTGTAGAAGTTGAATTCTCCCACCATTAATTTTTTTTTTAAATTTGTCAAAATAATTTTTATTACCAAACACATGGATTTCAAAATAATCTAATAGTGGAGAATACAACATTACTACATTCATTTTTGTCTTATTAAAATATTATTTTTTAAGTAGTCTTATTTTTAAAATAATAGATAAATCAAGTTAATCATAAAAAAATATAATCATCATAAATAAATTTTTCATAAAATTCTCATTCGATGACTTACATATTTATTTATAATTGATTTAATTTATCTAATTTTTTATAAAATTTAATGTGATATATTTCATTTTTAAACTGTGAAAAATTGAAAGAATGTTTTAAAAAATGAAATTATAATTTATTTTTTAGTAAAAGAAAATTTTAAATTTATCAAATCAGGTTTAACTTTTCTAAAAAAGTTTAATGCAAATTTAAGTATATCAAAATATCCCTCTAAAATCATTTAAAAAATTAATTAGAAAAAACTTTTAAAAATCATTGAAATTAATTTAAAAAATATTATATTAAAAGCTAAAAACAAAAACATTAATGAGATTTGATCATGAGCCAAATTTTTTTTAAATTGGGACAGGCCTTTGCATTAGAATGCTCCTTCGGCCCAGGTCAAGGTTAAGAAAAAAGAAATGGGAGACGAAAAATGGAAGCTTTGACTGTGTATAATAGGAAGTGGGGAAAAACGGAGTTTGAAAAGTAAAAACTTGCACAATTATGTCAAACATTAAAAACTGCGGCCAATGGATTGGAGTTAGAAAGCTATCAATTCTGGAGTACAGTGAAAAGTTGCCGCCTCTCCTACAGTAACTCGACGTCGTCGTTGACGCAAGTCGCCCCTGGTAAGGACATCATCACTGTTCCAAGTTCTAGAGCTGTAGAGACAAAAGAGCTAGGCGACCTGATCAAAAGATAATATTCGACTAAACAAGTGAACAAGAAAGAGGCATCTAGATCTAGGGTTATTAGTTTGGAGCCGTTTAATGGGCAAAATATTAGATATATATAAAAAAAATAAATGATATAAAAAATAACAATCATATTATTATTTTTAAAAAAATTAATAAAAAATAAGGTTAAATAATAAATATAATAAATATCACAAAAAAATTATATCACAAATTACATCATAAACCCATCAACTGAACAGGCTGTAAGTACTATATATATATAATTATATTTTTTATTTTTATAATTTAAAAATTTATAGTTAAGTCCTTATAATTTAAATAATCTTTAATATAATTCTTATCTTTATATTTTTTATCAATATTTTACCACATAAACAAATTAATCTTACTTTGTTATATATATATTTATATATTTTGTTAGTATAAATCATACATATTTAGAATATTAAAATATTACATAATTAGTTATATTAATAAAATTTAATAAAATATTAATAGAATTTTATCATTGCATATTAAATTAAAAAATTTATAAATTGTAAGGATTTAATTATAAATTTTTAAATTATAAGAACTAAATTAAAAATTTATAAAAACTAAAAATATAATTTTCTCGTATATATATATATATATATGTAAGTACCCAGGTTGAAATGGGTTGGGCCTGAAAAATAGTTTAAGCCCGACCCATTTTACAAGACGAAGCTTGAGAAAAATCCGTTCTGAAATGGGTCTTATTTTCCAAGGTTCATATTTGCAATGTTTTTTTTTGTTTTTTTGCTTTTGAACAAGGAATATTGAATAAGGTGAAGTTTGGTCCCATGGGAATATGCCATCCGTGATGCCGAAGGTAACTGACATTTTAATTTTATAATGACAGAGACGGGAGCTGGTGTGAGGGTGGACTTTTCTATACTTCCCGAAATTATACGTAAATATTTTACAAGACCAAGAAAAATAAAATGCTTAAGTTGCGTATACATGTATATACATATAAATAATATACTCTATAATATATTCATTTATTTATTTATTGACCAGATTCTTTGGCGTCTAAATTTTAATATTGCAGCATCACAAGAATAAGCATAAGCATTCTGTGTTTTCGGCTGCTGGTATGATTCTGTTCTACTCTTTCTCTCAGTTATTCTCTTTCTAGTTCATTGACTTGTTTTTTTTTCTTCGGCCAATTTCATTTTTGATATACCAAACTATATCTTTTCTACTTTTTTTTAGTTTTTCTTTCAATTTACCAATTTCTTTATCACTTTCCCAGAGAGTAGATACCCTTTCGGTTTCAATAGATTAATTGAAAAACTATACCACCTTTTTTATGTCGGGGAAGATGAGAGATGGAGCTATAAAACACTGCTCTTTTTTATATTTTATTTAATTACCCCAACCTCTTAATTTAAAAGGGTTTTGGTGAGGTTTAGTTTAAAAAATTATTTTTTTTAAAAATTGTTTTCCCATTATATATTACTGGGTTCATATTTTGAGGTGTTTGCATCCCAATACTAAACTTACTTGAACATATATAATAATATTAATTAGTTGGCACTAGATTCCTAATATTCAAAATTAAATTAAAAAAAAGATACTCCTTATTAGTTGGCCCCATGTTATAATAATGTCTTCTTTACAATTCATAAGGTTCATATATTTTATGTATACACGAAATATGATATAGAAACATTTTTTTAAAAATAAAGTTAGTTTATAAAATATAGGTAGATCAAGATTATTATGAAAAGTTATATATGTATTTTTTTAAAAAATTTATGTATTATGTTTTACACTTTTTTAATAAATTTTTTGATATAAAATTTGTTGCGGAGTTAGTTAACATATACAAGAGTAAAATCAAACAACAAGAAATAACAAATTATTTTGGTTGTTATCAAATAAGAGAATGATATTATTATTTTTGGTTGAAATGTGATAAATCAGGGTATTATCTCATATGCTATGTTACCATCGTATATCAACATATCAAACATATATGAGATAACAAAATTAATATCATAATATATTGAGATTTCTCAAGAATTTGAGATAACAATATACTAAATATTTTTATTATAAACTAAATTTGCTTAAAAATCTCTTTAAGACAGAGAAAGAAAATAAAAAGTGGAAACAAAAAAGAGAATACTGAAAGATTCTGATTCTTAAAAAGTGATATATGTTTAAATCATGTCCTTATTAAAAGAACATGAAAAACACATGCAACCTATAACCTTATCAGCTTGTGTTACCTTGCACTTTGGCATTGGCCAATCCAGAGACTAATCTAGAAGCATTCTCCATCCACGAAGTGACCACTTTAATTATAGTAAAAGGACATATTTGATGCCTTTTGAATCACTATCGAATATCTTGATAATACTTTGTTGAAATTTATGATTTAAAGAGAAGAAGATACGAGAAAAAGAAAAAGGATATGATCAGATGTTTCGTGTTTTTGATAAACATATAATATGTAAAAGAATAATTAAATATTCAATTATATAATAGTAAATTATATAAATATTTGCTTATATTGTTTAAAGAAAAAGCACTTTCTCTTCTTGTGTAACTTTAAAAAGTTAAAAGCAAAATCTGCACTTTATTTAGTATCAAATTTCATTTGGTAAATCTGAACCCTAAAAGCTATTTTCCGGGAATACGGGTGGGCTCCAATATCGGGGCTGATTCTCAGTGGTGAATGTGAAAGTTGAGTTGTGCTCCTCAAGTCACACAATTGTAGGAATTACTCTGTTGAGCTTTAGTGGTCTCATTTCAACTTTTTCAGTTGAATTTGTAGGAAAACATATTTGAAACTGTGCATGATCATAACTAGGGTTTTCAATTTTGTCAAACCGAGAAGAATAATGTTTAAATATGGTCATATTTATTCTTTTCAAATAGATCGAAAGGAGATAGCATCTTTCATTATTGTAAGGGTTTGATTCTTTTAAATAACACTTTAAAAGAAAAATTTTTAATATGTTAAATCGATGGGTAGTGTATTTTTGAAATCACCCATAAAAGAGATTAAATTTGAGCAAAGTTTGATGATATTTTTAATCATGATACCCAAAAAAAAAAGCATGAACTTGAATTAAATAAAAAATTGTGATTAAAATCAACTCGTTTATTAAACCACTCGAGCTAAATTTAAACATTTTATGAGCAAAGTTCAAAGAACTCACAAACGGGTTAATTCAATTACAACCTTCATTATGACCATGACTATTCTGTAAGATGCATTATTGGTGTGAAAGCTTTGCTTTTTCTTTTTTTTTTTTTTTTTTTCCTATTTACTCTTATTTTAAAAAGTTGAAGGTATATCGATCATTCTCACACATAATCAAAGAGTTGATACATGGAACTATCAAATAATTAGTGGGAAGAAACTCTGGTGCTTTCTGCTCCTTTCAAGAAGATAAGATATCTACATATATACAATTCTGCTTGCTTGCTTCTTTTCTGTGTTTCTGGTGTTGTAGGATAATGCAGGTACACCAGAAGAAAAGAAAGTCATATATATGGCCAGCTATGTTGTTGTATTCCTTTACATTTAAGGAAAGCAAGAACAAGCAAAAGCAGTGGCTGGAGATCCTAAGAGTTTTCTTGTTTACTGTATCATATCCTGAAGTCTTAGCCACAATTTAATTTAATGTTTGGAGTAATCCGTAAGGCCTTAAGGAGTTTCATAAGGAAGGATACGTACGTACGCAATCTAGGAAGTACAAACACTTTAAAATATGTGTGTGTGTGTGTGTGTGTGTTTAGGGGTTGATTTAATTATAGGGAAGAACATGTAACGTGTAATCTGATATATTGTTATAGGTTGGAATTTTAGTTATATCAAATTTTCAAAGTTAGATTATAATGAAATCTTTTACGAATCATTTTGTTTAGTTGTAGATGGTCTGTTTTCACTATATTGAAGAGGTAAAATTAGTCGAGGTACACAAAAGTTAGAACAAACATAAACTGATTGCAATATATTAAAAAAGAAAAAAAGAAACTTTCATGTTTAATTAATAGACATAAGACACTTCAAATTTTGTCATGTAGTAAATTCATTTTTGTGAAATCTCTCACCTATGTTTAAATGGCTTGTCTTGATAAAATTAAAAAAATAATTTAATTGAAGTGTGTACATAAACTGACTCAAATATCACCAAATCACAATTAAAAAAAAATACTTTTCTTTAATACTTCAAATTTTTGTCATGTTGTGGCATCTCCATTCATATTATGTTCGTTCTTAAATGCTATCTATATATTCATATTGACAGTTATGCTTGTTAACATGCCACAAAGTCAACCACTGATCAAAATTATTGGAAGCAAACGATTCAGTGAATCATTGCCACTATCTTAAATTAACTTTTGGCTATTCGGTGTGATAATAAGCAATATTCTATAAAGAATAAGTGAAGACATATCTCTCTGCCCGTGAACTAAGTTGTCTACAGCTAAAATCATAAGCCATATTCAATTTATTTAACATATCTATACATATATATGTGTAGTAAACTAGTGGGTGGTGTGTGTTTGTTTATTGATAAAATAAATAAATAAATAAATATTTTGCAGAGTGTCCAGGTGCTTCCACTTAAAAGAGCTTACAAGAAGCTTTGCATGTTCTTCTGTCAGAAATACTGCGTCAACGTACTGTGGGCTATGGGTGTGTGACTTAGGGCCACAAAAAAGTTTGTTCTTGCTGCAGTAAGTGGAAGACCAAATGGGTGGCCCTAAATGCATTTACGTGAACATTTTAATTTATCGAATATTTAAAATTTTAATTACAAAAAGATTGAGTATGACATGAAATGATCAATGTTTAAAAATTTAATTATGTTTATATTAATGTGTTAATAATTAGTCATTGTTTTGGTCTGACAATAAATAATAAACAATTTTTGGTGGCTTGATATGACATGAGAGCTTAAAAAATTAATAATTGATATTTATTAAAAAGATAATGAATAGTGATATGTGGTAAGTGAATTTTTAAAAAAGGTGTGAATAATTACTATTTATTAAGTATATATATTATCTTAGCGTTTACATAAAAATAAAAAATTTGTCAAGAAATTAAAACAATAAATTGACATGCTCGTGTTTGTTAAGTCACCAACTTTTTGATACTCAAATATCTTACAATTAAGCTTTTAATTAATGAGGCTAAAATCTCAAGGCCTAGATTAGATTCCTTTTAAGGTTAATGACAATTGCAACATATTGTCTCAGGTGTACATCTGCCAGTATCAACATCAAGTTTATGTTTCTCTATAGATTGTATTGGATTTTGTTTTAATAAAAAAAATTCAAGTTTAAGATATTCTTCAATTTTCGATTTAAGTAAACTGTTATTTTCTTAGACTTGAGTTCAATAATTAAGTAAAGGAAATGACACAAAAAGACACCCATATCCAACGACTCTCTCTCTCTCTCTCTCTCCCCCACACACGCACACACACACAGTAAACAAACAGCGAGAACTGCAAAGATTATGTTCACCAAGTCCCTTAGCGTACTAAATGAATCTGCCTCTAAGATCACACCAGGTGCGTACCATTGTAATTTTTCTCATTTAAACAAGGATAAATTACTTAATTTTTTTAAATTTTATTAAATTATAAATTTTTTTTCTATTTTTTAGATTTATATAGATCTATTTTAAAATAAAAAATTATTTTATACTTTAATTCAATTTAAAATTTTTTGACAAAAATATCCTCTATTAAATCTAAATACATATTTAACTTAAAAAATATAAGGTATTTTCATCAAAAAAATTTAAAATTGAATTAAAGTATAAAGTAAATTTTTATTTCAATGGATATTTATGTATTTTTTTTTAGTTAAAAAAATATGGATTTAGATTTGATGGAGAGTATCTTAGTAAAAAAATTTTAAATTAGACTAAAATGTAAAATAATTTTTTGTTTTAATGGGTATTTGTGTATATTTTAAAAATAAAAAAATTGTATAATTTCAACAAAATTTATAAAAAGATCTGTGTAATTTACTCTTTAAATAATCTGTTCTAAAATTTATTGAAGAAACAATAAAAGAAGCACAAATAAGAATTTAAATATCTCAATTTTTTTTTAAAATTGGTATTGTCAATTTAAAAAGAGATCAACACATTTGAATGGAAAATCTCACCAAGTGTATGGATTTCACATTTATATATATATATATATATATATATATATATATATATATATATATATATATATATATAAAAATTAATATTATTAGTTTTTATAAAATTAAAAAGAATCGAATCTGTACAAATGATCTCTTTTGTCAAGATAATGTTGGCAAAAGACACCAACCTGTCCCAGCGACCTTGGCCACAGTGTACTTGAAACGGGATAATTGTGAGCAGTTTGAGTTAGGGGTAGAAAAAATTTCAAATTTTGTTCAACTTGATTATTAAATCAACATAATTTTATTTATTTAAATGAGTTAAACCTAAAAATTTAATATTGGACTTTTTGTCATTGATTTACTGAATATATGTTAACACGTTAATGTTCGACTCAGCTTGATTTCGTCTCTACAAGAAATCATTTCAACCTAATCGAATTTTGTTTTAATATCTTAAAAGTATGTCTGATTAGAAGAACATATAGCAAAGAGAGTCGTTCCAACCTAACTTCTTTTTTTAAATATGTTTTAATTGAAAAGAGTAAATGAAAAAAGTTATTTAGATTTGAATCATAATTTTATTTTCCTTGTTTTTCCTCAATCCAATAATTAAAGGTACACCTAAATCATAATTAGACTGATAACCACAAGGCCGAAAGCATAAAACCTAGTTTGAATAATTGAGACTCCACACTAGACCAAAAGAAAATTTGAAATTCAAACAAAAAAGTTTTGAGTAAATTATATAGATTTTTTTAAAATTTTTGTTGAAATTGCACAATTTTTTATCTTTAAAATATATATTTTAATCTAATTTACATATTTTTATTAAAAATATTCTATAAAAAAATATGCAGAAATAGTTAATAGAAAATATTTTAATAAAAAATAAAAATTAAACTAAAATGTAACGTAATTTTGTTTATATTAGAAAATTTTTTTATATATTTTAAAAATAAAAAAGATATATATAATTTTAATAAAATTAAATAAAAAAATATGTAATTTACTCAAAAGTTTTTGGCAGTGGTGCTTTTCTCAGTTGGACATTTTTTTAAGAAAGTGATGCTATACTCTACTTCCTTTTCAAAGCCTTTTGTTCACTTTGCTAAATTTGATGACACTTGTGCCAAATCACTTTGAATAGATTACAAATACAAATCAAATTCACCAATATTTTAGAAAAATACACATGCATATTATAAAACTTGGCTTGAATCCGATGTATTTTACATGTACAAATTTGGACATGCCAAATTCAAATTCGCTTGATTACGGTCATAGTTTCAAGGAATGGTGCCATATTACCTTCTTTTCAAACCATTTTATTACTTTGCTGAATTTGACGGCACTTGTGCCCATAACGTACACATACATGTATCCAATATCTTATATAAAAAATTTCAGCTATATATATCTATATATATATACATAAACATAAGATTTAATATTTTTCATATTTGTTATACATGAGGAGGCGTTCAGTATATTATGATCTTAATCTTCTCATCTCAAATGACATAGTATTTTGAATGTTAGGATTAAATGGCACTGTTTGATTCTGTGATAATACATCCCGAGCAAAATAGTATTATTTGAACCAATATATTTTGCCATTTCAAGGTAGAGTATAATATATATATATTTATTTATTGCCAATTTTAACCTTATCTTTTTATAATAATTGACTTTACAAGAAAATTTATTTATAAAGAATTATAAAAATATAAAATACAAAAATTTTGGAAAACATACATGTTATATTTATTTTATATGAATGAAGAGGCGATAAATCATACATGAGGTTTTCAATCTTTTTAAATTATATTTTTATTGAGAAATAGTAAAAATAATATAAATTTATGATATATAACTTATTTAAACTTAAAATAATATATTTAAAACGTTTAAGCAATAAGTAATTAATTAGTAAGTGCAACCAAATATTTGTATTGCTAAAATATATAATACTATCAACTATCATACCAAATATAGATATTATAAATATTATCATCTAAGTAGTTCATACCATAATATAAAAGATACTATAATATTTAATATTACATCATGTCAAATACCTTCTAAAGTTGTTTGAGAAATTAATTTTATATACCATATAGCAAATATAATTATTTAAATATTTATTATTAAATTATTAAATATAATGATGACACTATGTGTTTTATAACTCTTCAAACATAATTATTTATTGAAAAAATTATATGCATTTCTCTTTTATTTTCAAAATATACACTTAAAACAAAAAGTTATCCGTCATTTTAGTTCAATCTTAAATTTTTTTGGCCAAAATTTTCTTAATTTATAATTTTCCAGTTTATATATATATATATATATATATAAGTTAATAAAAAATATTTTAATTAAAAAATTTTAAAATTAAATTAAAGTGTAAAATAATTTTTTTATTTGAAAAAATTTAGAAATATTTAAAAATAAAAAACTTTATATAATTTCAATAAAGCTTTAAGTGAAATTTGTATAACTTTTTTTTTAATTCTTTTAAAAATTTGCTTAACCCATTTTTATTCGGAGAGTGTGAAATCAAATGTTAAAATAACATGAACACCAACACGTGGGGTGGGGAAAACTAAGCACTCAAAGGAAGGGAGAAGGTGCAGCCGCCCAGGACAATTAAGGGAAGGGCCATTTTCCTTTGTCTCATGAATAGGCCACTTTCATTTCAGCAAAGTGGAAAGAAAGACATTAAAAAGCTTGCTGGTTCATTGACCAAGGACTTCTAAAAGACAAAGACGAAGACCCCACCACCACGCTGGTTTTCAACTTCATCACGTAATTGAATAGCATTCAACTTGGCATCTCCCATTCTACCAACTGTTTCTGGGGTCCATTTCACATGGTTCAAGATAAGCACAAGAGGAAAAGAAGCATAAAAGGACAATCCTTTCATCAATCTATCCTAACCAATTTCCCCACCAATTTTTCTCCTGCATGCTTAACCTATTACATTATTTTTAACTTCTACTCACAAATAAATCAGTTAACACTATATAGTAGAGTTCACTGAATCATGTGTGACATATACTGTTCATAATCTTCACTAGCAAATGAGTCAACAATATAGTAGAGTCCACTAAATCATGCGTGGCAAGTACCAACAGATTAGCGAGTCATTTATAAGCTTCAAATAATTAAAAATATCTTAAACATAATGGAGCCCACTAAGCCATGCGTGGCAAGGACTGATAGTTAGCTGTCATAACCTCAAATGATTTGGCTTATATAGGTTGAACTTACACAAGAATGCCTTGGTAGCACATTACCGGCCATAATTATGGTGGAACTGAAATCTAAAGAGAGAACTATAAATCTTATTTATATCACAGTCTTACATAAAATATTAAGACAACAGGGCTACACTGAAAACAAACACACAATACAGGGCTACATTATGGGAGCATTCATTGTTTATTAACCCCATATAACAGACCTGCCAAGCACAGAATAATATCTACACCTAGAAGGATTACATGTGAACAAAAA
Organism: Erythrophleum fordii; assembly: GCA_032878935.1. Lineage (NCBI taxonomy): Eukaryota > Viridiplantae > Streptophyta > Magnoliopsida > Fabales > Fabaceae > Erythrophleum > Erythrophleum fordii. Next base: position 29,949,271 of record JAVQMF010000058.1, on the reverse strand, counting down.
TGCATTAAACTACCTTTTTCTTAGCCAAGGGAACTTCACATGATTTAAAGGAAAAAAAAAGTCCCATGATACATGAATTTTCCACCAGTCATTTTCACTGGTGATACCATATTGATGGTATATCTGGCTGTTTCTGCAGTGATTCAATTCCTCCTACTCCTGCTTGTAGATCATCCTTAAAATCAAAGGATGCCAAATCACATGGGGATCCAAACATTAAATGGAAATTGTTGTTGTTGTTATGTTGGTTGGTCTCGAATTGAGAGTTTAAAGCCGTGAACCGTTCAAAATGACCTTCCTCTCGGGCGAACATCTGCTGATTATTGGACATGTTGGAGTCTTCAAAGAAGTTCCCCTCCATCACAACTCCTTGACTAGGGAAGAAATTGTTCTGTTGTTGCTGAATGTTGGATTGGGAAAGGGTTTGATTTTCTACAGCTACACGGTTACTGGAACTTATGTTCTTGCTTCCTTGAACATTCGTATCATAGACCGACATGAGGTCGCTTATCATTTTCTGCCCATCTTCTGGGACTCCAAGCCCCGATAGATTTAATGAAGGTGGGACCAAATTAACAGACTGAGCGGTGGGTTTGTGTTGGACAAAGGATTGAGGGAAGATAACTGGCTTGACCTCATTAACATGAAAATTTGATCCACCAAAATCTGAGGAACTGCCTCTGTATGGGCAATTCAATTGATGATTGTCCCTGGAAGTCCTGTCAGGAAAACCAAGGCGAACTTCGCTGTAAGGGCATTGAAGGTGCTCACATGTGTAGATTTTCTGATCCATCATCATGTTAAAGTCATTGGAAATCTTCCTCTTCCGAATGAAATCCAAGTTTGTGACAATCTCTCCCTTGATGGGAAAAGAAGATTGCTGACTTGGCAGCCTTCCCCTCATTCTATCCATCCCAAGACGGGATGGATTCAGATTCTCAGGTTTCCGTTCCTCCACATCAAAATTTGGCTCATCCTCAGCCCCATCAACATCATACTCACTGCAATCATTGATGACCAAAGACCCACTACCTCCAGTTGAGGATAATGGGGGGCAATAATCAGGGTAAAGTTCTCGTGCCAAAGACTCCTCCTGACTGATGATGGCAAGCCAGGTTGCACTTTCCTTGGCCGTCATTTTATCTTGAAGACATTTCGACTGCCTCACTAGCTTACGAATCTTGGCTATATCAGGAGACATGTGCTTTATAACAGCAGTCAAAACACCTACCTTCCATGCCTTCTTCAGGTCATGTGGTTTCTTGTATGGTGGAGGGCCTTGATCTTTAGGTAAACCGATTTGGGGCCACCAGTCTTCATTCCCACTAGGCCACCATGGAGGAGGAACTCCCTTCTCTAATGGAAATCGTCTCTGTGGTGGATCACAGTGCTGCATAAGTGCTGACAGAAGAGAACCCAAGGTTGTGTCCTGAAGCTCTTGTAGGGTGTGCGGAGTTGGACCAAGAGAATTGCATCCATCGTTCTTGCCTGGGATTGCATTATCTGCTTGATATTTGGCTATGGCAGCTGGACCATTACGATCGAATCTGACTTTATCCTTCCACCATTCACGAAGATTGTCAGATGCCCCGGTAACAGGTTTTCCCTTCTCCGGAATTATCCCATAAACAAAGCCTTGGGCCTTGCAAACCTCCATCATCTTTAGCATGTACTTCAAGATTCCGTCTTGGGCCCTCGACATCTTCTTTCTCCTTGCCTGTTCTTGGGACTGCCTTTGCTTCACAGCATCTATTCCTTCCCTTGATTTGCTTTGTTCTTTCCTCCGCTTTAGACGCATCTTGTCCCTCCACAGCCTCCTCTCAAGCTCATCCTCATCAGTTTCTCCATCACTGTAATCATCCTCAACTGCCACCTCTGGTTCAGTCTGCCGGGGAACAACGTCCCCTTCCCCGAGGGGAGCAGACAACATATCCAAATCACCACAAAATCCCATCTCTTCAAACATCATCATCTTTCCCCGCAAAGGAAAATACCCTCGAAAGATAGCCTGATTGTTCAGAACAAAATGGATTCTACCAATAAAAGCTTGAGGACCAGTCCTACAAACTTTTGCCCTTCTTTATGCACCGATTAAACTCAACAATTTCTCTACTTTGAAGACCTTTACACCTGTCAAAAGCAATGAAAGAGAGAACAATTAAACCCAGTAAAACAAAACATATCAAATGCGTTCCATGTAAACAGGGTTTTTCAGCCACCGAATTTTCATTGGTAGACTCTTCCTTCATTTTCTAACGCAGAAATCTCAGATATAGGCTAAAATGTGCATTAAAAAAAAATCTAAAATTGCCTAATCACCAAGAAAAATATCAACCGGCCTACATCTTAAAAATTTAGTCGATCAGCATATTAATTAAGCGATCAGGGCTTAATTGATTGCACAGATCTCGACCACCCGCATGTAAACCATGAAAATAAAAACATCCACAGTCACTGATATAGTGATTTATGGAGACGAAACTTAAATTCCAGATCAATTTTCAAGATTATCTCATCAACCCATCATCAAAAGGATGGCGGCCGAGAGTGAGAGGCAAGTTTCTCGAAAAATTTAAAAAGAATATCAGGAAAACTTTTCAAGCAAGGCAATCAATACAGGATCTAAGACCAACTCAATCACTCAGCCAATCAATAGTAAGTTCAAAAGGTAAAAACAGATAAGAAATCCAACAACAGATAAGAGAACCGATTATTAAGACTCATCCAGATCCACCGGGCAATAGAATAAGCACCAATTCAGACAACACCAAAAACAAAAACCCCAGAAGAAGCCCACAGATCGGATTGAGCAATCACAAGCTACCACGAAAGAAACGACAGAACAGAATAGCAAAAATGGAAAGCAAGCAAGCAAAAGCACGTGCAGGAATCTCACCAGAAGATCCAAAAAACTGGGACTTCCTCTTCTTCTGCAGTCGGCAAAAGTCAATTGGAGTAAAAGAAGAAGGTGGGTTTTTGAGAGTTCATCAGAAGGAGAAGAAGAAAGAAGACGGAAAGAAAGAGAGAGAGAAAAAGGAGAGGGAAGTGAAGATGATGCTGGTTTTATTGCCTTTTAAGTGGGGGCGGTCTCTTCCTCTCCTCGGTGAATGTAAGAGAAAGTGGTGGGTGTGGGCATTGGTGGGGTAAACCCAAATTTGAGGAATGTGGAAATGGAGGGATATTTATATATCTATCAATCCATCCATTCATGTAAGGTCAGGTTAATATCCCATCCCCATCTCCAACCTTGGGATGATCCTTTTTACTTCTGCATTTATTGCCATGAAACCGAAGTTTGGGAAATTACATTTTGTTTCTTGGATTTTAATAAAGTACTTTTTAAACTCTCCTATAAAATCAAAATTTTAAATAATTTTTGTAATTAAAAAATAATTGTTTTAATTAGAAAAATGACCTTACAAAGTCAACGTTGAGATAAATCAAATACTTTTATCGCTGACAAAATTACGAGGCCTTTTACAATAAAATTTAATATATTTTATGTTTTTTATTTTAGTTTAAAAACTTTAGCAAATGTATTATTACATCATAAAATTTATGTACCAATCTTATAATTAAGTACTAGTTCAAGAGAGTAAAGAATAAATTATAAACGAAATTACATTTTACTCCTCCAGACAAAGCTTTAATTTAAATATTTGGTACAATAATTTAAAATTGTAATAGCACACTTTCATGCCCTTTGGGTTAAAATACAAGTCTCTGATTTCAGTTATTTTTTTAAATTATAAATAATTTTTTTACAAATATAATATTGAGCTACCTCAAGTATTACCACATGACATCCTGCATTATCTTGAATTAAGATTTATTTATTTATTTTGGTTTAGTTTAAAGTTCAAAAGAGTTTTCTTCTTACATTTTATAAAGAATTAGACTAGATTAAAGTATAATATCTTATATTTTTTTAATATCGATTTTTTTATTTAAGATATAATAAGTGTATTTTTTTCAATAGTAACATAAAATTAAAAAATCATACACTTGTTTGTAAAAATTATATATTTATTATGTTGATATTAAAAAATTATATATTTTTTACAGTTGAATTAAAAAATTTAATAGTAAAAATTATATATAAATGTTTTCATTTTATAAATTAATCTATTAATTTATAATTCAACGTTAATTCAAAGTGTAAAATATATTATTCCCAAATATTGCTCTCTTTTCTCTCTCATTTTCAAAAATAGATTCTCTTTAATTTTCTTTAAAATCAATACAATTAATTTCAAAAAAAATAAATACAAAATACATAATCCTATTATTCAAACAAATTTTACACATTTAATAATAAATCTCACGTAGTTTATCTTTATCTTTTTTTTTTTCTCCTAAAATTAACAAGAATCCAATCAGAACACTACTACTATATGTGTACGTGTGTGGCGGGGACCGCATCTCTCCTGTTTTGGGTTGCTGTGGTGACAGGGCCACTTGACCAATAATGAAGTTCACACACACACATATGCACTGTGGGTTAGTGGAATAGTAATTTAGAGAGAGAAACATAAACACAAATTGAATTGAACTTTCCATATTTGCTCTCTTCCATGAACTCTTTCTCTAAACTCCTCCTGGCAAGTTTTAGATACATGTCAATACTCAATTACTCTTTTCCCACTTGAAATATCTTTCTTTCCCTCATTTCACTCTTAACTCTAATAGAAATTTGCAAATCTTACAATTATTCTCATTAATTTGTACACATCTATATACATTAAATTTGTGTATTCAAGTGGTTTTCTCCTCATATTTTATTCCATCTTTTGCATTTTTATAATTGAATAAGTTTTATAATTCTCATAATGTGTTGATACCTTACTAAGTTTATATATAAATTATCTATTAAATGGGGATTGTGGTTAATAAGATATCAACATGTTTTTAACATCGAAAAGTTGTTCTTCAATTTATTATATAAAAATACTAATTTTTTTAATCATATTTTGTTTTACAAATGGAGGGAGGATAATTATTTTATAATTTTTTATTCATAAAATAAAATGTGCTCTAGGAATCAATCTTTTTATATAAATTATGCATACTTTCATTAAATTTTGCTGAAATTACATAAATTAGACTTTTCTTCTATTTTTTAAATATAAATAAACTCCTTTAAAATAAAAAAGTTGTATTATACTTTATTTCAGTTTAAAATTTTTTGATTCAAATACTTTTTATTAACCTAAATATATATTTTCTTTTTGTTAAATTTAATGGGAAGAAAATCTATACTTTTTATTTTTGTTTGTGTATATTTAAAAATAAAATATAATCTTTTTTATTTTCATGTATGCATATTTGATAAAATACATATTTATATATTTAAATTAGTGGAACAAATTTTATCCAAACAATTTTAAATTGAATTAAAATATATTTTAAAAATAAAAAAATGTCTAAATAATTTTAAAAAAATTCCATAAAAATTTATGTAATTTATTCTAATTTTTTGGGGTAAAGTGTATACACACACACAGCTACTATCTAAGATTTATTCTAATGTAATAGACTAAATTTAATATTTTTTTGGAACTAGATTTGATTTTAAATTTTTATCTATCTATTGTTTTATGTAATAAAATCATAATAAATGCACAGGATTTAGAGTCAGATCATACATTATTTAAGGTATTAAAGTAGTTTGACTGTTTGTAATTTGGATACGAAAAATCAAAATTTTGTTCCAGTACGTACGTATTGCGAAACGGTGCAATCCTTTAAAAAAGATAAAACCATTATTTATTACAATTATTACAAAAGTGATACTAACCAAGATTTCCATCAAAATTATTGCCCTCAAATGATATGACAATCAATAAAGGATATTATAATTATAATTTAAAAAATTGCAATAAAAGGCTTCTTTTTTATAGTACTAATTATAATTACAAATTCTTTCTCTTACATTAAAAAACCAAAAAAAGAAAAAGAAGAAGTTATCAAGTATAGTTTGACAATGATATGTGTCCTCATGGCCTATGATGTTAAGGTTAAAGTTAGGTGAAGTATTTTTATATATTTATTATAATGTTCTTTAATTAAAATATAATAAATATATAGTTCTTTAATTATAAATGTATGATTTAATTAAAAGATTATATAATTAGTTATAAAAATTATACATTATTTTAATTAAAGAATTATATAATTAGTTATAAAAATTATACATTATTTTAATTAAAGAATTATATATTTAGTATGTTTTGATGGAATAATTTAACAATAAGAATATATAAAGCATTGTATATACTTTTTTTAAATGATATTATATAATAAAGTAATCTTTGCAAATATATGTAAAAGCAACATCAACAAGCAATACAAAAATTTAAGATGCAAATTAATTGTTTTAATTTTAAAGTAATTAACAAGTATTTACTCATAGAAAATTATTAAAATCAAATTCAAGACATTTTGCGTCAATCACCGCGGACAAGCTTCTTGTAATTTTCTAATTCCATTGACGACATGATACAATTATCTTAATCTACAGTTAGTACAAGGTAATGCTAGATATAAAAAGAAAAAAGAGAATTAAAAAAATAAAAATATAAACTAGATGCATAATAATCTTTATATTCTTATTTAAAAAATTAATAAAAAATAAATACTATTAAATAATAAAAAAATATAATAAATATTACACAACACTCTTCCTCCCTTTTTTTGTATTCCCTCTGCATAATAAACGTGGTCACATCATTTGGATTTGTTTTTATTAACAATTTGAAATATTTAGCATTGATCTTGTCAGAAGGCAGCTTTTCGTTCTTATATTTCTATTTAATCCAACAATATATATATATATATATATATATATATATATATATATATATATATATATATATATATATATATATATATATATATATATATATATATATTTAGCATTGATCTTGTCAGAAGGCAGCTTTTCGTTCTTATATTTTCTATTTAATCCAACAATATATATATATATATATATATGTATATACGTATAAAGAAAGTTTATTAGAGGTTATCCAATTAAGGATAGAAAATCCATTCATCATACTATCAATTGAATTTAAATTTGAGACCTCCATGATGGATTGCTCAACTGGTGTCCTTCTGTGTCTACTTTTTTTCTCCCGCCCTTTTTATTATATTTTCTTTTCATTTTATGATTATCTTAAATATAGAACAAAAAGGATAATTTCATATTTTATTTCAAATGATTTTCTTTTTTATTATATTCATGATGTATTTATAAACTATTTCTTATTATACCTTTATGCTTTCAAGTATTTATATTTACGTTTGATTTTAGTTTCTTTTTAACTTATTTTCTCATGACGTTATTAGTAGACACATTTAGAAGAGAATGAATAGGTGTATAGTACAAAAATAAGTTTTATGCAATTACAAAAGTAGAGAATCGACTATCTTCTAAAATTAATAGTTCAAAGAATGAAATAAAAAGACAATGATAAATACAAGACCAATAATTATAAGAGATAAATACATTAATGATTTTTACTAAGATTAAAGGTAGTGAATGATAAAATGGAATAACAAATATAAACATGATGCAAAAGTCAATATTTACAAAGCTATGCAACAAACCACAGTCTTCTAAAAATGGAGGAGGCAAGGTTAGCAATTCTAAGAACATAAAGACAAAGAAAAGGCATGTTGAAATTTATCCTAATTTATCTTTTTTAGTATATGTCCAATTCCCTTAATAATTTTGAGGGATTTTTTTCATTAAAGAATAACACATTTACAAAGATGATAGTTTTTTTTTTTTCGTACTTACCACCAATACTATCTTTCATACTTTGTTACAAACTTTTCACTAGGTTTTTTATAAAGTTAACTTTATCAATATTTTTACATATTTACTAAGACAACTTTATCTCTTTTGAGACTCTTTTTAGCTTAGAAAATTGTGCTTCTACAAGCTAATAAATCGAAGACTAAGCAAATATATGTTACAACAATTTTTGAAAGAGCTATACTTTATTTTTCTACCAAAAAAAAAAAGAATGTTCTTTGCTAATGTATTCAAATTAGCTTTGTATTTATAGTCATTTTGCAATTTCTAGTAGTTAGAGACAAATTTGAAGCTTAACATTTTTTTTTTTGGGTTGAAACATGCTCGTGATGATTTTAACATTTAAATGCTTTTAGTATTGCAGTCTTATATTGTTCATAATGCTTTTCCCATGCAGCTCACTGGTCAACTCATCATTAATGTTGTTACGAAACTCAAAACATGAGTTAGAGTAACAAAACCATGTTATGTAATAATCGAAAGTAATCACAAGAAAAACTTTTTTGTTTCATCCTATATTTATGAAAAGTCTATAACTCATTTATTTTTTATGCATTAATTTTTTTTATCGTTTAGCTTATTATTTTATTTGGACTTGGCTACAGAAAGCTACCAATATATTGTGGGTTGAAATACTTTGAGTAAATAAGATTCATACAAAAGGCCAAAGATTTCAAATAAGTTTTTATAAAAATATTGATTAGGTTTTGTTGTCATCAAAATCTTAATCCTGCAACTTTGGGCCAATAGCTACATGAAAAGATATATAATTCAAATTTACATATATATTATTTGAAAACATAATGGCAGGAAAATTAATTTACAGATATCTAAGGGAAAAATAATAACAAAAGAAATCTTTGGTGTATAGATATATGTACAAGTCTGAAGTCTTCTTTGTTTTGATGAATTACTCGGGATTTGCTGATAGTGTAATGGTTTTGTATGAGAATTCTCTAACTTTCTAAACCTAGTGTTTGTAAGTATATAGAGATTTTTTTAAAAAAATTATATAAATATGTACAATTGTAAAAGATACATTAAAGTTTGAATGGGAAAAGAATAATGTTAGTATATATATATATACAAGTTTTTAATATTTCATAATATTGAGATACTTGTAACTTTTAAAAAAATACCAAAAATACATTTGAACCTGAAAATTTGAGATTATTTTTACTATAAAAAAATTAGATAAATTATTTCAAGTCCAAACATAGCACAAACTTGAGGTTTTTATTGACACAAAAAGTAAAAATTACTACATTTCAGAACCAAAAATAAAAAACATTAGCGATAACTATGGACTAACAATATATATATATATATATTACATAAGTAAAAGTGTTACCAACTAGATTTATCACTCAGCTAATTTGTTTCTTTATTTTATTTTACTTAAAATTTGAGTCGAAGTCATTTTGGAGAAGATGTTGGGTACGTAGGGGTATGGCTAAAAGTTAAAATAAGGGAGAATTATAATAAATGACCCAAAAATAAAAAAAAATTATTTTTAAAAATTTGTTACCACTTGTTTTAGGATGATTACCACTGAGTTTAGCAACAAATCATTGAACCTAGTAGTAAAGGTCCTTAAAAATAATTTTTTTCATCTTTTGGTCCTTAAACATAATTTTCCCTTAAAATAATACTATGAGGGTGATTGTTTTTCAAATTATTAAATGGGTCTCGTAATTGTTAGTATGCGTGTGTGTGTGTGTGTGTGTGTGTGTGTGTTTTTTTTTTTTTAGAATTGGTTGAAGAATTGATGTGATCTTGCCTTGAAATTGGATTTAAAGATCAATTTTTTGGTCTTTATTTTCAAAGAAATAGAAGAGATAGGACACATTAAAAAAAGAGTCTCCGAAAATCATAAATGTAGCTAAACCTTGAATTGAATTAGTAAGTATATGTGAGTATAAAAGTAAAAAGAACTTGTAAAATAAAAGAAATACTGAATTATATTAGAATAGAACATATAGGGTTTGGAATTGATAATAAAAAATTTTTAAAAAATAAATATAATTTCAATTAGAATTGAATTGAAAGTAATAAATAAAATTGATAAATAATTAAAATTTTTTAAAAAAATGTGGAACAAAATTTTCTTAAAAAGTTTTTATTTGTATTTTATGGTGATCTTTATTTCCAATTTATAATATCTCCTTTATTGATATGTTTTCCACTAATCCATATCTTTAACCATATTAGATGTGTTTGTTTGTTGGTGAGAGTTGTGGTATTTGAGTATTTTTAAAAGTTTTTGATATCCCAAATTTATATTTTCTCTTTTATTGCTCATTTTGTTTAGGATATAGGTTAATAATATTAACTACCTTACATTTTTCTCCCTTACATCATTCACTTGAATTAGAAATTATTTTAGAGATATAACTATATAAGATTTATGATTCGAAAATATTATCTTTTTGTAGCCATTTTTGCAATTCTATATTTACTTAGGCATTCTTTGTTTACTTATCCATTCCAATAAGTCATATATTTGAAGGAAAAAACCAAATTAGTTTCTCCTTCTACTTATGTTTTACTTCTCTAATTTATAAAGTACTTATAAATTTTTCTGTACTCACAAATTTAGAATTTAAAAAAATAAAAACAAAAAAAATTACAAATCATCAAATCTTATTGATAAAAGTTACGGATCAATCTCCCTCAAAATCCTTTATAACAAAAAGAAAGGAAAACTCTTTTGTTAGCTTTAGTATTGTGGTTAATAGTGTTTTTCAACTTTGTCCACACTATTTATTTATTTTGGTGAACAAACTTAATGATACATTCTTTTATATCGATTTTAAGCATTTATAAATTTTACTCTTGGAGTGCTTCATAAAAAAGATCAAACTCAAACTATTAAAGAAAGAGATTATGCTCTTACTATTTAAATTAACCCCTTTGAGTCAAGATGCTTCATTTGTAAGTGAAGGTGAATTTTTTTGGATTTTTTATGAACTTTTTGCTCACGATTTTCTTATGGTCATCAAAGCACCTCCTCAAATGCTAGAAAAGTCAGCGTTATGCACCTTAGTGGCCTATCAATTAAGCCCACTTGTATTGTAGCCCTTCACAAATTTGTGTTCATTTGAAGATGATTTAGGCCCAAGGTCGATGGGTGTAGTATTAGCCCATTGTACTATGCCACATGGGCCATTGCAACAACAAATTGCGCTATTCTTGGTAGTTAACATTGTCCAATGGATTGGCCCATGATCAATTCCTCCTTAAGCTGAGTAATTTATATAAATATTTTTTAACTTTTGCCAAAATTACACAGATCTCCCTTATATTTTTGAAATATATACAAAGCTCCTTAAAACAAAATATTATCCTACACTTTAGTTTAATTTTAAATTTTTTTGGCCAAAATACCTTTAATTTAAAATTTTTTAGTTTGAAAAATATGTATTTAAGTTAATAAAAAAATATTTTAGTTAAAAAATTTAAAATTAAATTAAAATTTGTAGTAATTTTTTTAAGAGATATTTGCATATATTTTGAGAATAAAAAAGAAATTTGTATAAATAATCAATATATATATATATACACACACAAAAGGTTTTGAGTTATTGTTCTTAAATCATAGCGCATTTGATTATTATTATTATTTTCATGTGTTGCTTTTTTTCAAACAGTATGGCCAACCAAATTTTAGTAGGACCCACCCCTAATTTTAATAAAATTAAAAAAAAAGCTTATATAATTTACTATTTATTTTTTAAACAGACAAAAATATATAAACTCATTTGGTTTAGCTTATGATTAAACGGATCAGTTTATGAGGACTTTAGTAATTGGACCCAAAAGGATTATCCTACGATTTGACCCACGTTGCAATTTTATTTTATTGTTGTTTTTTTTTGTAAAAATGATAATTTTGACTAAAAAATAAAAAATCTTGCCCAAAAAAAAAAATAGTCTATACATATATTTAACCAAACAATTTAATAAAAGTTATAAATAATTTGTATATTTTTTTGGTGTCACAGGGACATAATAAATGGGCCAGCCCCACAGGTAGCTTGTTTATGACTTTTTTTGGGTCGTTTAAGCCCACAAATTTAATTGATATTGTCTGATCAAACCCCTTAAATACAAGTTATACTAGTTGATGATATTGGATCTAAAAAAAAGAAAATTTTGATAGATGATACTTCTAAACCAAGCAACATATTAGGTTTCAAATTTATTTAACTTGTGTTCAAAATTTATTTAAAAATAGCAAAAATTAAGCTTTGCAACTCAACTCATAATCATATATAGATACATTCAAAGTTATAACAAACAGAATATAAGCATTCAAGCAAAAACCAAGCTTCAACATAATCTTGTCTGAAAAATCTCATTCAAGATCATAACCCTTATTCAACTTTCAAGGCCATTTCATAGTTTGCTCCTTTCTTTTTGGATTTAAGATAATGAAAACGCTCATGAGCCACTCCAATAGTTTCTATATATTTAACAAAACAATGTAAATAAAAATTATAAATAACTTACATTTTAATGTGCCAAGGCCAGCCCACGGGCGGGCTTGTTTGTGATTTTTTTTTGGGGGGATAATTTTTTAAGATTTGCACTTTATTGTGCGGTCAAACCCTTTCATTATGAGTAATATCGGCTGACTTGTGAGTTTAAATCAATGTGATACAACCATCTAAACTTGATATTTGAAGAAAAAAAAAAAGAAAAAAGTTTGACAGATGATACATTTAACAATAACCGATAAGAAGTGGGTGAAAAGAAAAATGTTTGAATCTCATATATATATATATATATATATATTCATTTTTTGTATCAATCTTAATATTATCGTAAAGCATCACAATTCTAAAATATAAAAAACCACTATAACTTCCAAGGCCATTGCTTCGTTGAAACCTCTCCGTGTTCTTTCGGCCGAACTCCAGATGAAATGCATTGCTTGAGGAGATCCATCAAACATTGGTACATGGCTACTGTTTTTAGCACCATTTTTGTCTCCTCTTCCTTAAATAATTCAGTAATAAGTTCTGCGTTCCACACTTGCCTATTTGGGTTGAAAAGATCACACACCTGAATACAGAGCAACCATCAGGTCTTTGAGAAGCGCCTAAGCGTCCTTCCATGTCCAACTAGATTTGCCATAATAACCAATGCATTATATTAAACCTCCTCCACCCAATAGGCTTCTCCAAGTGAGTGAAGGAGCACGACCTATCTCCGTGAAGAAAGTCAATGGTAGAGAAATATCTAGTTTTATGAACCAATCTCCAACATTGCTCAGCAAAAAGGGTCTTCTTAAAAGTTTCATTGTGTTAGTGGTAGGAACCCCCGCAAGGCGGATTAGGGTTAGTTTTTTGTCTTGTTTTCTTATAACTTGTCTTAAATCTTTATAGATTATTTTTTTAAAATTTTTTGCCAATGTCCAAACTTCACGGGAATCAGATTGGGCTAAGACAAAACACTTATTTATAATAAATCTTATAGAATAACATAATATACTTGCAGTACGTAACATTAAAGTAGACAAATAAAATAAAGAAATGGACAGTTTTATTTTTGAATGAATGACTACACAGTATTATATTAGAATTTAAATGAAATTTAATTGATCTAATAAATTGTCAAATAAACGAGATATAATTGATCTAATAAAAAGTGAGATAGATATATCTCACTTTTTATCAAAGGTTTAGTGTGTGTATATATGTATATGGGGTGAGTAGACTGAACGGATCGAGGCATGCCGTTGATCTCGCCTCGAATCCAGACATTTTTATTTGGGTGTTTTCCAAATTTATCTTAATATCCAGTCAACTATTACAAATCCACTCGAACAAGCTGTGACAAGTTGGGTTGGAGTAAGTCAGATCAAAGTTGCCATCCCCGTAAGGGGGAATGGAATAGGCCACTGCTTTTATAAGAATTTCTTTTCCTACTTTTGTGAGCAACTTCTCTTTCCATCTTTGCAATTAGTAAATAAGATTTGTTAATTTTACAACACTATATAAAAGAAATTGCATAGACTGATAGCACAATGATTTATGAACATAGCCATGTTTATCAATTTTGGGAATCAACACCATATATGTTTGTCATGGTATAAAGTCCTTAACTAAATTCATGAGTTTTAAATGTTGTTAATTAAGAATATTTTAAGCATTTGTTTTGACGATCAAATTTAATCTTTTTATTAATTTTTAGATTTTTAACAAGACAATTATACTAAGAATTTTTTAAAATTTTATATATAAAAATAATATTTTAAAAAATAATTAAATAATAATATGGTTTTAGAATATAAAAAAAATTGTGTATACTTTCTAAATAAAATAAGTTTTTAATTGATGCTGAAAGATAAAATATTTTAATGAAGAAAATAAAAATTAAAAATTGACTGAAAAAAAAACTAATTCTGCTTCTACTTTTCACTATTTTTGTTTTACTTTATCATTAGTTTATCGTTATATAATCATCGGAAATGTGCAGTTTCTCATGGAGCACTAGGCACATAGTCACAAAGGAAGGAAAGAAAGCAAAAAAGCAAGTGGGCAACAGCACTGTGTAAAAGGCAAGATCAAATAATATCAACAGTAAACTATCCTTTAATTTGATGCTTGAAAGGTGCATATTTTATTAATATAATTCTTGAAATATAATTGTTATTTGGCTTAAACCTTTTTAACGAGCTATCAATATGATCTTATCGTGAGCTTTGTCAACCATTAATTTAGTTTACAGGTATATCATATCATATTGATGGGATTCTAATGATGATAACTATTTTTTAAAGACTAAACTAATATATACATATGTTAGGAACTGAGATAGTTATATCTATTTACAAAATCACATTTCCTGCTATACTTAAATAACGCCGCATGTATTTATATACCAATTTCTACAGACATCCAACACTTCGATAGCAATCGAATGGTAAAGTTGTATTTATTCATACATATATAGCTAGACAATTTTCAGAACTTAAAATTACAAATCCTAAATTTATCACAACTTCTAATTATATCGTAAATTAATAACAAAAAACATTGTTTCATGACCAAAAGTAAGTAAATAAAATAAAATAAACGTTTTCTTTAATAACATGAAAAATAAAAATAAAAAATTCAAATCTTGAAAATAGATCCTTAATGAATAATAACTAAAATATGAAAATTAAAAAAAATGTTTAATAATACAAAATAAATTATTTTAAGGCAGAAGATAAGGCTTAGATAATTTTTAGGAAATTATGGAGTCTAGAAATTATCTTAAAGAGCTATTTTTATATTTATTTTATATTATTTGGGATGCTTTTGTTTCTCAAAGTCTCAATATAAGTTGACCTTGAGAATCTAAAATTTTGTGGGACTTTAAATTCATTTTTGTAAAAATAATTTTGTTATTATCTTATTTTGATCCCAGTGGAAAATATCAAATACTTTCCATTACTCTTCTTATATTTCCTTTTCCTTTTTCTTTTTTCTTGGGAGAATTACATATAAAGACCCACATTTTTCAAAATTTACAATCAATGACCTTAAAAACTAAAATTATTTTTAAGGAACAAAGGACAATGCCCTAACCTAAAACTTGCAAGTAATTTTTAAAAAAGTTACAACTAGGTTTCAAGAAATTATAAGTTACTATCAAGTTTGAAGAAGGTTACACGTTATATAACAAGATTTTAGGACACTAAGTTACAATTGGTATACTAAGTTATAAGAAACTTATAATGAGCTTATAATGAGCTTTTAAAAAAGTTATAAGAGACTTTTAAAAAAATTATAACTAATTTTCAAAAAATTTATAACCTTTGAAAGTTATCACTTAATCTTCTCGAAGTTATAAAGGATTTTTAAAAAAGTTATTATTAGGTTTTAGGAAACTCACAACTCTACTTCTTAACTTTGATTTACACCAATGTTAAGTCATAACATTCAAGAGTTACAACCTAGACTTCTTAAAATTATAAAGGATTTTTAAGAAACTTACAACTTTAGCACCAACTTGACCCCTAAAACCTGGTTATAATATTTTTAAAATTTGATAATAATTTATAGTTTCCTAAAATCTAGTTATAACTTTCCTAAAGTCCCTTGTAACTTTTAAGGGAGGGCATTTTCATCCAACTAGATCAACATTAGGCCTTTTGGTTCATGGAAATAATTTTACATTTTAAGATTCTTTATTGTAAATTTTGAAAAGTCTAGATCCTTATATGTAATTTTTCCTTTTTTTTTCCCCCTTTTATCTTTCTTCTCTCCTCTTTTTATCCATTCATATAGCTTCATTCTTCCATTTCTAAATGTGCTATATAATTCTTTTGTTCAAAATGTAGCAACCATGTGTTTTGTCTAGCCCTGTGTCACCATCCTTCACCCCCTTCACTATCTAGCTTCATCATTAGTGAGCTGTGTCACTGGACATCCTCCACGTCTATTGCATCATCTTTTCACATTTCCTTCTTCTTCTTCCTTGTGTTTTGGACATGGTTTTAAGAGCTTTAGTGAAGGTGGGATACTCTCATTTTTTCTCCACCTCATTCCTTTTGCTTTTCCTTCTTCTATCATCTTTGTTGAAGCTTGATCATTATGCAACTCTTCGTTCTCTAGTGTTGGTAGTGAGTAGCTTTCAAATTGGGGTTTCTTGATTGCCTATAGAGTGTGAATTAACACTTCAATCTTCATCCATTAAGCTCTATAAGGTAATATTTAAGTTCAATTTAAATTATAAAAGCTTAAATTGAAAATTCTAGATCTAGGGTTGGTGATGAAGATAAGGAAGTAAAGCTAAAATTTAGGGTTTAGATGAGTGTATTTGGTCAAATTGATAATTATGTATGATAAATAATTAGCTAAGTCACAAATTTTATGTTAATTGTAATTTTAGGTAGCATTAAGGATAGTCTTTCAATTGGGGTTCTGTCTTGAGTTAGTAAGAAAAGGGACTTTTACTATCAATTCCTATTAGTAAATGTATAAAAACTAAAGTGGCACTTTTGTTTCACTTTTTGCTCGTACTATTTCTAGCCTACTTTCATTTTTAAGATTTTCATGCTCTATGTTCTCAAGGGAAACAAATCCTTGATTTTAAAATCCTTCAACTGTGTTTTATGACATAAATGAATTTGTGGAGGAGATGATAGTATTGTAACAAATAGATGCCATAAATTTGTGCAAAATCGTGAATAAAAGCTGAGATATTGAGCCACGTGAGGTGAATGTTGATGAGATGAAAAGTGGTGGTATTTTAGTGTATGCTAAGTGAAAGTGATAATGTTTCTACTTATATGCATATATATGTGAGCAAAGTAATGAAAATGGTGGAACATTTATTTATTTTTTATATTACTATTGAATTATCTTTATTTTCTTAAGATTTCTCTTTTATTTTTCTTGATGATTTATTAGTTCTATTTTACTTTTCATTAACTTTTTCACTTGATTGTTTTTATAAATCTAATTTATAATTGACTTGAAATTGATTTGTAAATAACTTGAAGTTGTGTTTTGCTAATATTCCTTTTTAACTTCCCTTATATATTTAATCTTCAATTTAATGTTTACATATATTTCCTAATTTATATTTATTTTCATAGTGAACTCTAGTTATTTATTTAACTATTTATTCAAGATTTCGCCTTTATTAATCTTGTCAAATTATTGTTTTTATTTTAGTTGTCAAACCATTTCTTTTACTTGAGATTCTTGATTTATTTATATTCATTTTTTGTTGCATTTTTGAATTAATTCTTTAGTTTTATGGCAAGCTATTTAATTATTATATGTTAAAAGTGATGGATGAGAATCCGATTTGTAATAACCCAAGTTAGAGACGATATATTATGGGGAATTGGGTTGTTAGTTTAAATATGTAAGACAAATCTAAGATTTAGAGAATTCAGCTTTGGAAATAAAATTTTTAAAGTAAATAAAATTTTAGAGACAATAATAATAATAATAATAATAATCATCATCATCATCATCATCATCATTATCATCATCATCATCGTCATCATTATCATCATCATCGTCGCCGTCATCGTCGTCGTCATCGTCATCATTATTATCATCTATGATCTAGGAATATCTTAGGTTTTTTTGTTCTCTTAAACTTACAAAAAAGGATTAGACTTAAGGATATGGAAGAGCCGATGTTCAAATTTAATTTTTTTTCCAATCAGCCCATATTATTTCTTTTTATTTTTTTGGCATGTCCTAATATATTCTAACCATTTTATTTTATGCTGTACAATACATATGACATTTCCCACTTGATCTACTTGTAAATATTCTATATATTTGTTCCATTCCTTTAAGTACAACGTGTGGGACCCTTCCTTCTCTTAGTCTCCTTTTTGTATGCAATATACCCATTATATTGCTTAATGCATTTTAGGGCCATGTGTTTCCTTTCTCACCTTTAATCACTTTCTTTCTTTCTTCATCATCTTTCTACTTCTCGAAGCTTCTTTTCTCTAGTACCTTTCTCTTCTTGCTTCAATCTTTTCTTGGGAAAATCACAGTTTTTCCTTTGCCTTAAGGCATCTCCTAGGTGGAATTTCAATGTGCAGCAACTCCATCATGAAACCTCCATTGTTATTTGACCATCGAAGTGGATTGATGTAATTGCTTTCCTCTTTTTGTGTCCACCAACAACGTCCTAAGTGAGGTGATTTTCTTCTATGTTTTTCCTTTGCTTTCCCCTCTAGTAGTTGCTTCATTTAATTCTAGGAAGGACAACAATTTGGTGTATATTTTGTTTTTCCTAATTTAAACTTTTTATTCTCAGCTTTTCTTGTTTGCTTCCTTCCATTTTCCTTTGCTCGATTGTTTTCTTTTTGGTCTGGAAATTTTCAGTAGCTGAAGTGTGTTTTTCCTCAACTTGAAGCTTGCAATTTTTAGCCATGTTTCTCTTTTCCCTTGAGTTCTAGGTGGATTATTTATGGGTTGTGAAATCTAAAATTTTGATGAGCAAATAGACACGTTTACTATTGGTTAAGATAATTCTTCTCTTGTTTGGCTTCTCACAAAGAGGTTCAAGTTAGTAGAGGCATTCATGTGTAGATAAAATCTTTGGACTCCTTTAGTTTTCATGCCTCCTCTATTCTTGAAATTGGAGTTTGCTTAATTAGACTATAAGAATTCAAACACATTGTAACATTTCAATGGGTATATGTTAAATTGTGACATTTTACTATTTTATTTTGGTCAAATATTTAGATGATGGTTAATAGACAATTTTAGCCTTGTTTCTTTGATTGCCTTAAGTTGATCAAACTTGAGAACTATTTATGACTTTTCGCTTTTTATTTGGTAATTACTCAAGTTATATAAACTAAAGTTAGAAACATAAATGATGAGGATTGTGGATTCAGTTATAGGAAGTTTCTGGATCATCCCTTTGTTGGGATTTTGATTGGAAAGGTGATGAAGAGTACCTCTGCTGTGCCAAAAGCACTGCGAGTAGATAATGTTGACTATGATTAATTTTCTATTATGCATTGTTTTTGTTATTTTAAACATTTTCTTTTACTATGGCTTTTGTGCTTTGGGAACAAGCTTCTTGTCCATATTGTTTTGATAAATGTAAATTCTAGTTTGGAACATTCTAAATCTTCGAATGGTTATAATTTGCACCAATTTTTAAAACTATTTAAATGCTTTATAATTCCTTAAATGATAAATTGTGATAAAAGACCGCTTTCAATCTGATGATTATGAATTATAATAGTATTCTAATTTTGAACTTTTTGAATGTTTTAAATATGAATACATGAATTTGGTTTTTCCTTGGGAAGCTATCTAGTGCAGAACCTTATAGCTAACAGCAGTATTTGTTAATGTTGGTGCACCTCGATTTGAACCCTAGATAGCAAGGGTGTTGCTATTCTCGTGTGTCGACCACCATATATGGATTTGTTTTGATTATTGCGAGTTGTATGCTTTGCGTTTATAGTTACTTACCCTCACGAGTTATGTGCTCCGTGTCTATTCTGTTTTGGTTTTAACTAGATGCTTCCTATTTTAGTTTGCTAAATGACCTTATAATAAGACTTTTATTTGAAGTATTCATTTTAACTATGACACAAATGTTAAATTATTTGCACATTGGCATTGCTATTTTATATGAGTTGTGAATTATTTTATTATTATTATTATTATTTAAAAATAAAGTGAATTTGTGATGGTTTATTGACTCTCAATGTGAACAATGTTTTTGGAAAACTCTGGTGTCCCGGTTTGACCCTTCATGCCATAGCTAGTGTTATCTGCTCACTGAGTGTTACAACTCACCCTACTTAACATGTAGCTGTCATGCCTCACATTTTTTTTCCCACGAGCAAAGCTCTTTCATATTATTAACAATTGTACTTTAGTGTAGCTCCACAATTCTGCAGGCAGGATTCTTGGCCTTAATTTAGTTAGTTACATAAAGAGTTGAGCTTTCCCACTTGGACCATTGAGTTTTTGTATGTAGTGGAATTTGTAGTTTGTCTATTTATTGAGGAAACTTTGCCAATAAAATAAAATAAATAAATAAATTTCTATAAGGAATAGAACTTGATTAGGCATTGATGATCTTGGATTATATTATGGAATTTTATTAATTGATTATGTTTGCCAAGTTATAGCCTTAAACTTTGGTATTATGAGTTTAAGAATTGTTCTTTTAAAAGGTTAGGCTAGGCTTATGGATGCATGATAAACCTCGTATTTTGTACTAGTCACATCTTCGTATTTGGGGTGTGACATGATTAGAACCTTAGGTGCACTTAGAAATTGGATTATGATAGTATGATTGGAGTTACCCGTTAGGTGTAGATGCTTATGAAAGAGAAATGAGTTGCTAATAAGGCTTAGCCACCCCCAATGGAATAGAATGATATGGTTGAGTATAAAGGGAGTTATGCATTCGGTGTAGCCACTTACGAGAGGGCAAAGAGTTGCCAATGAAGTGTAGTTATCCCCTAATGAGAATGATTTGATTATATGGTTCTTTTTTGTGATATTTTTTCTTTCTCTTTATATATATATATATATATATATTTCAAATTGAGGAATTCTTCTCCAAGTAAGTTCATGTATTTTTTTAATAAATTGAAATATGATTTAATTAATTAATTATTTGAATACTTATTAGTGAAAAACTTTAATATGTATTTGTTTCTCCTCTTGTGCAGTTTGTTATTTATGCATTTATTGAGTCAGTGGTAAACTCACCCTACTCCTTATGTTTATTTTCTAGATTAGCAAGTAGTAGATTGAAGAACTTTGAGACTTACATACTTCCTAGACGTATTAGATATGTCCATTTAGTCAGTTGGTGAATGTGTCACACTCCAAGATGTTGCAACTACTAATTATCTGGGTGTTTGGGTTATGTGACTATTGGGATGTGCTATAAGCTTTGGAATGGCCCTTGAGATGTTGTGTTGAGAAATTGTGCTGTTCATTGGTTTCGAATGAATGTATAGATTTAGCATGTCCACTTTTTAAGGGAGGTGCTGTTAAATTTCAGGCACTTTCCAAATGTTATGAATATAATTTATTAAACTTTAAAGTGTCATTTATAAATGTTGGTAGCTATATATGATCATTTTACTTATCATATTTATCTTGTGTTTATGAGTGGGATTTTGTAGGCTTGCCATAGACTAGCTTAGTTTATGCACTAGTCCTAATCAAGGTTTTGAGTCATGACATTATCTTGTTCATCTCAAATAGCATTAGCCCCATAACTTTGCAATCAAACAAGCTCACAAATGCAAATCTATTCACAAGGTCCATTTCATGTAGAATATATAAGACTTTATGTATGACTTTTTGGGATCTTAGCCAATAGTTCTACAAATAATAAACCAAGCATGATAGCATTGCTCGTAATTAGTCATGAACCAAGTATCATTTATTTAAATATAGAAAAGATTCTGATAAAAATTCTATTAGTATTTGTTATCAGATTTTTAAGAAAAATGGGTAACAAAAGTTCTAGCCTCCAACTTCAGTCCCCCAAAAACATAATCCATAAATTTATAAATTAAATAAAATAAAAACAACAAGCCACGTATCCTCCTCAATCAAACAAACCAAAAATAGACTCTCTCTTCAAAGTTTTTTCATCAATCAAGAAAGAGAGGGAAGGGAAGAACTATCCTCTTCATGTAGCTTCAAGATCACTATTAAACAATTCAATTTAGTAACGAAAATTTAGTGACAAACCAAAATATGTCACTAAATTTATCAAGTATTCATTGATTAGCAACGACCACTTTAAAATGGTCTTTTTTTTTAAATTTACAAATTAAGTGGTATCCATTACAAAAATTCTTAGTTAGCGACAAATTAGTTATGATTTTTTAAACACATTTGCAAATTTTGTAACTGATGCCGTTTGTCACTAATATTTCGTCACTAAATATATTAGTTTAGTTAGCGGATGTCAAAATTATTAATTTTTCAGATAAAAATAAATAAAATTGGCAAAAAATGTACAAACAATGCAAAACGCAGTGTGTTTTCAGTTCCATTCGTGCCCTATTCCTATCTGTCTCATTCACCAAGTCTCATTAACGCAGAAAAGGAGAAGAGCTGAGACGAAATCCCTAACGCACAGTTCCCTGTTCGACTATGGGCTGAGAAAGGTGAGCTTCTCAACTCTTTCCTTCCTCTGTTATGCCTTTTCTTCATTGTAAGACATTTTGTAATGAATTTGTCGGAAGGTTCGAAGAATTTGTGTGATTTAGCAAAACAGTAGTGACACCCTTGCTTTTTTTTTTTTTTCTCAATCGGTCTCTCAGCCTTCTCTGCATCATTTGAAAGATCCTCAAAACTTGCAAGAAACGCAAAAAACAATACTCCTCAAGCTTTAACATATCAAAAGGTTGTACCGAATCACCCTATTGCTTGTCGTTTTCACACTGCCCATTTTGGTTCAAATATAGAAATGTTTCTGCTTGTACTTTACAATTTTAAACTCCCTCACATGGATGAGGGACCGCATATTGGAAATGAAGACAAAAGGAAGTGTATTTCTATTTCCCTTTTTTTCCCCCTTTGTTTATGGGCTTCATATACAAGGAACGATATGGTGGTTTAGTGTATTTTTATATGGCATGAGTAGTTATTGGATAACTTGTTATATATATATATATATATATATATATATATATATTACCTTTGATGAATTGAATCAAAGGGAAGTGTAGTTTTATTTCCCTTTTGTTCCTTCATTTACCCTTTGGCTAGTTCTAGGTCTGTTTAGTAATGCTTCAATACTTTAGTATAATGTATTCTATATTTTTCGTGTCGCTATATTGCGAATTGAATGTTGCGAGTTTGCAACCATATTATGGGCCTACTTTTGTTGATATTGGCGGTGTACGTCGTATTACTCTTATTTTATTAATTAGTTTCATTAAGAATTTCCTTTATTGAAGTTATTTCCTTAGTCTTATTCTATTCTACTTATAACCCTTGTTTTATTGCTGCATACAGTCCAATTATGGCTTACAATGGCCTCATGTATAGTACTGTCTTTTGTTTTTATTTGTACGGCTTTGTGGTCTCTCTCTCTCTCTCTCTCTCTCTCTCTCTCTCTCGCGTTCTTACATTAATTAGTCTTTAAGTCTGTGCGATACATAGAATGCTCTAATAAAATGTCTAATATTTTTATAAATTTTATTTGTCAAAGAATATAATTAATAATTTTATCTGCACAATTTATGAATATAATTAGTATATAAGACCAATGAAGATAATATGATACTGAGTATAAAAATAGTACATGCCAAAATATATTACAAATATGTTATTTAAATATATATCTAATTACATATATTATTGAAAACAACTGTACAACTGGATGAAAATTTTAAATACAACCTTCAAAAGTTATTGTTGACTATTTGCTTTCTTAACTTTAATTTTAATTTTATCATTGAAGAAAATTTGTAACTGTATATAGAAATAATTAATATGATTTTGTCTCAATCTTTAACTCAATATTATTTTTTTATTAATGATAGATTAAAATCTACCCAAATATCTAATAGAGTTTCCTTCCTATTCCTCCTGCTTCTTTATCTTTTTCTCGCCTCTAAACTCACAAGTGTTTATATATTGCGACGTTCCTATCCTTATTCAATTCAATGCATTAAAAACAACCCTAAAACTAGTACCCAAAAAAAAAAAAAAAACCCTAAAACTCAAGTAAATGATGAGTATAAAATTTTTATGATCCATATTAATTATACCTTTTAGATATTATCATTCTAAGACTTTTAACTATCAATATTTCCATCACTAATCTCTAATTACGTTTGCAATGACGAGATATATTTTTCCTCCATATCCCTTCCTCGTCTATCACATAAGTTTTCTATCCTTGCCCCATCCTTGAAATTGCAAAAAATTCATTACCACCTCTGCCCCATCCCATTTAACACACTAAATAAATCTTAATACTTGAATTAAGTTAATCATACGGATAGAATTTTTATGATATAAATTTTAATTTTTAATGTTTAACTTCTTTTTTTTCAAACTTACCTTAATATATCTGATAGAGTTTCCCCTTCCCGTTCATATATCGTATTTCCGGTGCGAGTTCTTTATCCTTGCCTCGTCCCCAAACTCATGCCTCTTGATTCTGGTTCGATGACATGCAGTCATCTAGATTTGTTGCAGGTATTATCTTGCTTTGCAACCGTGTCTCCACTTGATTTTAACTTCTTTTTCAATTTGACTTTTTCTGTTGCTGGAGTATTGCTTCTTAATTTGACTCTAGAATTAAATGACTTGATTTGGCAACCAACACCTCCATTAAAGTTGATTCCTTATTTGCATTTGACCTTCCATTAAGTATTCAAAATTGAATTCCTCCCTTTACTTCTTTCCTTCTCTGCTCCAAGCAATCGTCACCTAAAAGAGAAAGATTGCAAGGTATTATGCGCACTTAAATGAGCATTGAACTTGGTTTTAATTACCAAGTCTGTTGGAATATTTGATTGTAGATTATCATTCATTTTTGTATTTGGCAATAACTAAATGGATTTTATCATGTATTATAGATAGCTTATAATAGATTAAGCCGTAAGTCCATTAAAATAGGGAGCCCAATTTATAACTTATTTTTGAGTCAATTATTTTATTTATATTGATAGACAATTTTGTTAACAGCTTATGAAGAAAGCCAGGAGGTGATTTTGTGTGTGTGTGTGTGTGTGTGAGAGAGAGAGAGAGAGAGAGAGAGAGAGAGAGAGAGAGAGAGAACCTAGCCAATTTGAGATGATAATAATTATGTGTCATGTAAGTCGTAGTTCTCTTTCTTTAAACTTTTTCTCTCATCAGTTTAGCCAATTGATTCAGGTGCAATTCTAGGTAAAAAAATTTAGAATCATATCTTTTAATCTCCCAAGTAATTGTTAGCAATTGGTATTAGAGCTATCATGTAATATGTATCATTGCAATTCTAGGTAAAAAATTTTCTTGCTTGTTTTGTGTGAAAAATTAGGGATTTTATTCCTCTTGTTACAACTTTAATTTGGTGTATTACTTGCTTTGTGAATCGATCTATACATGAAGGAATCCTTTAATGAAGTTTTGAATTTCATTGTTCTTTTTTTTAAATTTGTTATAGCCTTGTGATATTTTTTATTTCAGATTTTTTTTTTTTGGGATGTGAATTGTTTTTCATAAGTTTGTGATGCTATTAGACTTGATTAATTGTAAAGAACTTGTTGGATTTATGCAAAATCAAAAGAAGAAAAATATATATGAAAGAACTTGTTCATCGTGCTCTTTATTAAGAAATCCAATTGGAGTGTTTTTAATTTGATTCTTTGTATGAGAATCATTGTTCTTGAGCCTGTAATGTTTTTAGGTTGGCTAAAACTTATTGAATCCATGGTGAATTAAAATTTTTTTTTCTAGATATGTTTTTTGGGTTATTTTGTTTTCTGCACCAAATCAAGTTTTTTGAACTCTAGTTGCTTGATTTATGTTTATGGATGCTTCTAATGTGATTTGATGGTGCTAAAACATGTTAAACACACATTTTCAAAGCTTGGATGATGCAAACATGGTAGATTTTTGCCATGGCTGAAGCTTCAAGTTCCAAGCTTGAAGATAACATCCCTGATGTACGCCCACTCTCGCATCTAGCATGTGGGGGTGCGTGAGCCCAACAAGAAAGGCCTTTTAGCCCAACATTGGCCCAGTCATATCCATTTTTCATTTTCTATTTCATGGTTTCAAATTTTTTGGATACTTGAAATATGATTTTTTGTATTTCCATAATATTACACACTTTTAGACATGTGCTCTCTAAATTTTGGGTTAAAATTTTTTTTGTATAATCTTCATGCATTTTTGTACATTATATTTTTCATACTCTCAATAATGATATATTTTTCTATGTCAAATAATTTTTTTAGCAATTTATGCGCTTTTATATGCCTTATTATACTAATATTGAATTATAAGTGTGATGACCCTAATTTCTAATCATTGTAATTAAGGTTAAATATGTGATTAATAATCATAGATTGAGTTTACAAGGCATTAGACTAATTACATTATGAAGATATGGGGAAATTTTAACATTAATTTTATTAGAGTCATTAACCATACACTCATAAGCACTTATGTATCTAAGAGAAATAAACATTTATTTATAAGCCTTTGATTCTATTTCCCATCAATTATAACTCATCCCAATATCTCTAAATCATCTTTTGAGATTATCATATGAAAAACCAAGGTTTCCTAATTAATATAAGGGTTTCAGAACGTTTACCGCGGCCAAATTACCCTTAGCCGCGACCAATTCCTCTCGATTTCGCACCTTACGTTACCTTCGCCGCGGCTAACTTACTTGGCGCCGCAGCGAGGAAGCCTCCTAGAACTTACCTCGCTCGCCTCTTGTTATTGGCCGCAACCAATTCCCTTGTTAGTCGTGGCTAATTCCTCTCTGGAATGCCTGGCTACTTTTTGTAAAAGTTCGCCGCAGCCAATTCCTCCTTTCGCTACGGCGAATTTCCCTCTGGACGACTCCCAATTTAGCCTCTCACATTTTGCCGCGGCCAATTGCACATTTCGCCGTAGCGAATTGCTCTCTGGTACTCTCCCTAGGCAACTTCGCCACTATTGGCCACGGCTAACTCCATTTTAGCCGCGGTGAAGTGCCTTTTGGTCCTACAACCCCTAAATTCTTGTTTCATACTCTCCACTCTCCCTCCAATATTACTCTAGGGCAATTCTACCTTAATTTATGCAACTCTAGTAGTAATTATGTACCTTAATTACCCAACTAATATATCATTACTCATTCAAAACTCAAATGTAGATCCTTAACCCTCTAACTACCATAAACCAGTGAGTTCATAGATCAATGACAGCAGTTGTATTCTGGTCACAAGGTGTATAGGGTCAATACTTGATGTTCATATAAAATCAAATCACTTATTGTTAGCCAATTACAATCATAATGTTCAATCCCATGATAATTAAATTACATATACAGTCCCTATACTTGGCAACTCATGATGCAATGCAGTAATGATACAAAACTAGCAATCTAGTTACAATACAATTTGACAAGGCTCCCAAATCTATATGCTACCAAACTATTTAATAAGTTTCTATTAATTTTCTCTTTGCCACTAAAAGGTCCAGTCCCTGAAAATATTAGCCCACAATCGGGGTGAGATATACAATCTCAGTAACAAGAGACAAATTCCATATATATGTACAGATTAATCAATACAATGCAATTTCATATTATCAATACCAGAATCATCAATTCAATTTGTAAATGAACTAGTTGAGCTACCAATGACTACTGTCCTATACCAGCAATCATACATAATATGTTAATGGCCAATAACACCGGGAGAGGTTTGTCCACGGCACTTACTCCATAATGAGCACAACCAGGGCTCAGTGCATTTGGGGTCTAATCACAACCCCGTGCTCGATCGAAGCACATGCATAGGTGGCAGTCGCACCACAGCTCTACCATGGACTCACAAGGTCCAATTACAATAACAATCAAGTAGTCAACTAGTCATTTGGCATTTCAAAATCAAGCATATGTAACAAATAGCAGATTAACATGAGCATATACATGGAATTAGGAAAATAACCTCAGTTGCCTCAATGAAGCCAATTACTCATCCTCTAGCTACCATCATGATTCAAAGCACACCAGGCCTAACATAAGCATAATTATCATTATTCAACTACTATTAGTAAGAAATTTTTCTATCTACAGGTTAATCTTAACAAGAGTACATTAAGAACTTCTTACCTAAGCTTTTTAAGGGTCTACGGCACTAACTTAAGGTTACAATAATAAGAACTCACAATAGGTTACTCCTAACATCTCAATTTTCACACATGTAAAAGCTATACACCAAAAGTCAGTCCAAATGATAGAAATT
Source organism: Erythrophleum fordii (assembly GCA_032878935.1). Classification (NCBI taxonomy): domain Eukaryota; kingdom Viridiplantae; phylum Streptophyta; class Magnoliopsida; order Fabales; family Fabaceae; genus Erythrophleum; species Erythrophleum fordii. Next base: position 29,921,009 of record JAVQMF010000058.1, on the reverse strand, counting down.
CAGTATATATACCACATAAGAGAAAAGGGAACACTTACCCATATACCTAAGGGGTTAAATGGACTGAGTTGAGCCTCAATTATCAAGAACACACCATGGGAAATTCCAAATTTTGGATTTCAGTCATCGAGCCCAGAAAATTCAGTTTTTCACCATTATCTCCTTGTAATTTCGCATAATAGCAGAACCCATTATGATAATCAATCCTTAAGGGCATTTTTCAGCAAAGTAATACAAAAAATGGAAGGGAAATGCTTACCTAATCATCCCTCTAACCTCCAACTCCGAAAATCTTGCAACAATCATCTAAGAATCATATTCCATCCTAAGAAGAGATGAAAGATTCTCAAAATGACAAACTAATCAGACCAAAATGAAGAGGAGAATGAGAGATACATGTTTTATATAGATTACTTTGGCCAAATCTTCCTCTAGAAGTGAGAAATGGTAGAGGAATGCAGAAAAACCCTAGCCTCCCTCTCAACCTCTGAAGTTTGCTTTGCCTTTTGTGTTTTTTCTACAGAATGAGGAGGAGGCTAAGGGTATTTAGGGTTTAGTTGTATTTAAGTTGGGTCACAAATGGGTTGTAGGTTGATCCGAAGGCCCAAATCCTCATGGGTTCTGATTTTTATACTTGTTGGGCCTTATTTCATGAGTTGGGCTGCAGAAATTTGATTGGAATAGGCCAAGTTCCAAAAGTCAATCCAACTTGGGTCTGCATAATGTGTGTTGGGCTAACTATAAGAGCTTATATAAATTGGGTCTTGGGCCTCTATTTCACTAAATCAGATTGGACTATTGCTAGGTGATCTCTCTTAGCCCAAGTCCCATGATAAGGAGTTGGGCTTGCATCTAGAATCATTGGGTTTCCACAAATCCTTATCCATAGCTTACTAAAATAAATTTTGGGCCCAAATTAAGCCTTAACCCAATTGAAAACTTAAACCTATATTAATAGCTTTATTTCTCTGTAAATTTTCATTTATATAGTTTACCTAATTATTCCATAATAATTATTTTTAATTAGTCTAAATACATTATTAACACCTTAGTTAATTTTGGGGTGTTACAATAAGCCCAATTTTTTGTGTGAATCTTGAAAATTTGATTATGGTAATTATATATAATGAACATTTGACACTATGTGATTGTGTACTCACCAATCATAAGAGTGTTGATTGACTTTAATGGGAATATACAAATTTTTAGCAAATTTTAATATACTTTAAGATGTTTGATGACCAATTGGGGCGCCCTAACTACATTAAGCATAACTTTTTGCATAGGAAGAATTTTGGACCACATTATGTCTATGGAAAGCTCTCTCAAAGAGCTCGACCTATAGGCCAAATAGTTAGGTCCAGTTTCAATCCCAAATTTAGCCATTTCCATGGGTTTTGGAACCATTTATTTTTCATGAACATGGTTGATTTGCAATCTTCATATTTATATGTGGATCATCAAACATCATGACATTAGATTTGCATGCTTACACCCTTGCTAGATCATTATAATGAATAACTACTAGTATTAGTTATTATTGACCATGGCTAAGTCATTTTGCTTACCATAACAATCACTTTGGCTATTGACACCTTGTGGTTGTGCACCAATCACAAGAGTGTTTTGCTTAATTTAATTGAGGAATTTATTTTAGTTGATATGTATGTGTGTGTGTGTGTGTGAGTGAGAGAGAGAGAGTGGTGATGCCTTTATTAATTTATATTACATGATTATTGTTGTCAACTTTGCATTAGTGGTGCATATGCCCTATCAGGGTATCATTATCAATGTAATCCATTGTCATTGAGATATATATTTAAATTAATGTCTTAATCTTTCTTGTACCTTATTAATATAGAAATGTTAGAGAGATTCATTTTATAAGCCTTTCAATGTGCAACTGAGTTTTTTTTTTTTTGGTTTCTTGTGATTCGGGACCCTTAGGTGAGATTGTGATAAACAATAAATTTGTGTTTAATTTTATTAATTAGATCTTAAGGAAAACTTTGTTTTTTAATATGTTATGCATATGATTGGTTTATATTCATGTTATTTCTATTTTGGCTTCCATGTTTATATAATTACCATATGAGAAAACTCAATTTAAAACTAGCTGAGAGAACTAGAAATAGTCCTTAAATTTATACTTTGGCAATTGCACTATTGGCTTTGAAAGTGGATGCAGTTATTGCATATAACAACTATTCCACTATTGTCGATAAAGCCTTTTGTGAATAATGACATATCTCTAATAAAGTGTACTTAGACAATAAATTTTTGAAAAGGAAATCATAATGGAATTCTTAATGGCTATTAAAGAGAAGGTTTAGATTTCTCAACAAGGCTTAAAAGAGTCATTACTTTTCCCTATTGGAAAACATTCACAATGATAAAATGTTTGGTGTTCAATGAACACATCTTGAAGCTTTTGCTAAATTGTAATGAGCCCAAGTTTTTTAAGTGTTGCTTTGGAAGGTGGTTATCATGTCTAATACTTTAGTATGCCTCCTATCTCTATTTTAAGTGCTAAAGGTTTCTTGTTTTAACAAGTTGAACCAACTGTGTTAAAAAGATTGAGATTGTTCTCTGATAAGAGGAAATCAAGGAAAATGGTAATACCTTAGCTCTTGCTGTGAATTATTTGATTCTTGAATCCAATAGTAAGTCTCATGTGTTTAACTAAGTGTTAAATGCCTAAATCCCAATTTGTGATAAGAAAATTCTTAGCTAGTTATGTGATAATTGTGTTTGGCCATCTAAGGTCTCTTAAAGTGAAGTGTGATATTATAACTTTTAGATCATAAGATAATGGACCATTCGTTTGTCCTTCTAGCTCTTACTTGTTTGAATTCAATGGTTTTAGGATTCATCTTATTCTTGATAGTTGGATCATGATGGTGTTGTTCATATAGAAATTAATTTATCTTCAATGAAGTATTTCATTTCCACTTCTATTTAGACCAATGTGTAGAAATTATCATTGACTTTGATCATGATTAATGGTCTTACTGTGCAAAGTAATGATCTACATGTGTTGGATTTAAATTTCTCACTTGTTGAATTTAGTAATTTTGTTACTAATAGATCTATTGAATTACGCTTTAATATTATAGCACAAATATTTGGGAAACATTTCTTAAAAGAAGTTGTCAAGACAGGTTAAACAAGACGCATGTTCTACATAGCTTGTTCTCATTGGTTTAAGGTTCTCATATATACTATATTAAAGGAAAATTCCTTGCCAAAGTTAGGTATAAAGGGACAAGTAGGAGTTTGGTCATTTTAGATTTGATTCACATGATAATTATGGATTTATGACCCCTGATATCATGGAAGAATTTATGAATTTTACCAGCATTTTTTATTGTCCATACCTGATATAGGTGGATTGTCTTCTATACAAGAGGTCAAAATTTTTAGATGTCTTTTAAATGTGTTGAAAAATGCATTAAATGTGTTTGAATTGATAATAATGGTGAATCTTATGGCTAATATATAGATATAGTAAGATGTGTAGTCATTTTCTTCATCAGAATGATACCCTAAAAGTTTCTACAGACGTACTCAATAAAGTCTCTTGCAAAATTATTCCTGAAACTCCATTTTCTTGATATTTGGTAAAAGGCATAGGTAAGGCACTTTCAAGTGTGGAGTTGAAGATGTAAGTGAGATCATATAATCCTTAGCTTATGGAATTGAATACTAAATCTATCAGTGGTTCAATCATTAGTTATTGTACAAGTTTTAAGATCGATTTTGTTGTCCCACTCTTTCTTCCATGATTATTGAATCTTTTGGATTTGTTTGTTTTAAGGATAACTTGGATAGTGGGAGTCAGGTACTTTGTGTTTTGCCTTTTAAAAGGAAAGTACCTGTTATGCATGTACCTATATAGACTTTTTCACTAGAGTTTAGTCCTCATATGAAAGATGTTGATGTTTAAGAATACTACAGATAATTATGAAAAACCACTTGTTAATGGTGCTCAGGAGCCTATTATATTATTGATATTATTCTTTTAAAATGGTTTCAGTAAATCCATAGACCTATAAATTTTGAGTAATTATATGGTTCAATTGCAAGATATAAATTTGTTGTGACTGATATTTTAGATTTGCTTCATATCAGAAGTTATATCAATATATCAATGCTTAATTCATTCAAATATTTAAAGGTCGTAAAGGATGTAAGTGGTTTATATTTTTTTTAAAAATCTATCATAAGGTTATAAATGAAAATTAAAATATTTAAGACCATAATGATTGCAAAGAAATAGAATCAAGGAGAAGGAATTAATTGATTACCATATCATTAATATCTACTAGACATTTTCAAAGTGATGATAGCATTAGTTGTTACCTTTGCTTTTGGAACCTTACCGAATGGATATTAAAACTACCCTTTTGTATTGAAGCTTGTCTAAGGAGATTCTACATGTTTTAGCTCAATAGTTTTGGGGTATCATAAAGAAAGCACCTGGTGTAAAAATCAAATGATCTATTTATAGGTTGGAATAAGCTTCTGGGTAGTGTTATTTAAAATTGAATGAGGTTGTCACCTTCTTTTAATTTTATTGAAGATACTTCAAATCAATGTATTCTTCAAGTAGATTGAAATTACTTTATTCCTTTGTTATATGACATACTTGTAGTAAGATAATCTCTCAAATGAGACAATATATATGCTTTCTTATTACTTGTGACATGAAGGATTGTGGTGAGACTTACAATGTTCTTAGGATTTAGATCCAATGTGATAGGTGTCATGGTATTTTGACTTTGTCTCAAAGAACTTTTGTTGATTTAGAACTTAGAAAATTTAATACGCATTCTTGTTCCTCTTATATGCACTTATTATAAAGGGTAAGTAGTTATTTAGATCCTAGTGTCCTTAGTATAATATAGAAAGCGGATTGAAATTGAAAAATTCCATATGCTTTTGCTATTGGCAACTATGTTGTATACTTAAGTACACAACCATTCAACATAGGTTTTGTTATAGTGTGCTTAGCAAATATTTGAGTAATCCTATGTTGGATCAATTATAAAGTACTTATAGGGTGCCAAAATTGTATGTTGTTTTATGGTAAATTTGATTCATTTGTAATCACTTAACTATTTGGATTCAGATTATGTGATTTGTGTAAATGATTTGAAATATGTTTTGTTCATATCACATGATATTTTGAAGAATTGTTTGTGGTGAAGTATCAAATAGACACTTATAGTTGCCTTAAATTGTGGATGCACATTTGTGATGTCTAAAGAAGTTGTTTTGTTAAAAGGTACCAAATAACTAGTTACAGCTATGTCATTTATAGATGTAAAATATGTCACTTTTGTAAGGCCATTCTTTATGCTATATATTCAAAGAAATTAATTTCTATCATGCAACTTGTTGAATGCATATCTCAGATTTTGACCATCTTGTTCCAACAATGATTCTACTATACGCTTCTTTCAAATTTACAGGAATGATTAAAATTCTTATTCGTAAGACAAAATATTCTTGAATCTTAGACTCATTTAAAAATATCTTACAAATAGGCTCACCTATTCGAGTTTTCCAAATATATGTAACTGTTAGGTGTTGTAAAATTTTTTGATACTGGGTCTTAGTAGGAGTTTAGGTTGTATTCTTAAGGGAGACTTTGATATACTGATATTTGGTTAAGTCAAGTATTTTGGATATATATTTTATTTGCTATTCCATTTTAATTTAGGTTTGGAACTTTGTTGGCATTCATAACATTGTTTTGTGTGTGTTTTTGGATTCAATGTTCTTGGTTTTCTATTTCATCTTTAAATTTTTTGGTCAAATTGGTTATTAATTATTTGATATTCTTGATATATATGAATTGATCTATCTTTGTTTTGTCGAATAATTGATTATTGTTATTTAAGTGAGAGATTATTAAATATTTAGTTATGAATTAATATTAATCAATTATTAGACTGATTAATAGATTGTGTTTGATGTCAAAGAATTAATTTTAGTATTTAGCACTAGTTAAATGGATTAGGTCTTATGGATAACCCGTAATAGTTTACGCTATTCGTAAGCCTATTAAAATAGGAACCCTAACTTATAACTCATTTTTAAACTAGTTATCTTATTTATACTAACAAATAATTATGTTATTATATATATATATATATTAAAAATCCTTGGCTTACAAAGTAAGCCAATCAAAGTGGCTTGTGAAGCAAGCCAGTTGAAGTGGTTATGAAGAAAGTCAAGTGGTGATGATGTGTGTATGTGAACCTCTAGCTTATTTTATATGAGAACAATTGTGAGTTACGTGAGTCACACTTCTTTTTCTCTAAACTTTTTCTCGAGTACGTTGATTGATTGAGCCAATGGATTCATGAGCAACTCTAGGCAAAAATTTTAGAATCATATCTTTTATTCTCCCATGCAATCATTGGCATAGTCGAATAGTGCTTTTAATCATGCAATTCTAAGAATTTTGTTATGATGAAAACCTTTTAAACATGTTTGGATCCTTGAGGCCAACACATTCATAAGCAAAGTCTAGTAAAAAAGTCACGATATTTAGAGAGTGATGAGTTCCTTTTTAACCTAATTCACATATAATTATGTTGTATATAACTTCCATTCTACCACGTTTGGCAAAGACAATTGAACCTTTTGGTTTATCTTAAAACAAAACTTTTGATATGCTATAACAGGTAATGCATCATCCTTCTTATAAATTCTACTCATTTAAGTCCATTTGTGAATAATATTTATGTTCTGGATTTCTAAGTCTAAAGAATTGTTTAATATATTGTTTTCTTATATATTTTGAAATATAATTTAAATACTGTATTATTATAGTAATTTAATAGCTTTTTTATGCATTAGTAGTTTTATATATACTTTGGTATTATGATTAAAAATTATATAAAAATATAATTACTATTTCACAAAAATAAATGCAATATAAAATTTTGAAATTTCAAATACTTATTATTTTTTAATAATACTTATTTCATATGTCACTCAAAATAATAACATCTTATACTTTTAATTAATGTATTAAACTACTATTGTACTTATATCAAATACTCCCAAGATGTCTCCTCCAATATTTAAAATTCACATATCTTAAGCTCTACTTAGGGCTTCATCTTTGGAAATCCATTCTTCCTCTTCTCAGTTTGATATCTTTTAATTGTTAACATTATCATAAGTTCATTTTTCCATAGCTCTGTGTAGTTCTTAGATTTTTTTTTTTTTGACTTTATGTCCCTTCTCTTAACCAAAACAAAAAACAAAAAAAATTTACATTTGTTTTAAAGGTTTCCCTCAATATTAAAATATGAGCATAAAATTAAAAAAAATCATTTAATCTTTATAATTTACACTAATTATTAATTCAATTCCTATAATTTATTTTTTTTAAAATTGTCTCTATACTTTCTAAACATTTTAGTATTAGTTCTTACATTTTTAAATCTTACAATATTAAATGAAGGTAAGGTGGTTGCCAAATATGATTATATGCACAAAATGCAGAGTAACATATATATATATATATATATAGGCTTAATTGAAATGCACGACGGAACTGAAGTGACTCAAATGCCAAAGAGGACAAAACGTAGAGCAAAGTCAAACTGAACATAGAGGAGATAAACGTAGATGGGAAGGTAAAAATAATAATGGAATAAAAAGGTCATGCATATATATGGACTCTAGTTTCTAGTTAGTAAGTGGTCACCTTTCGTCTAGTATCGCTACTGGGGAAGAAGCCGAAAAATATGAAGGTGAGAATAAAGAAGCCCTAACTCCCCCGCCTGCGTTTGACGTTTGACAAAAATGTGGAGAGAGCCTTGAGTCTGTGTTTTCAACTTGGCTTTGCTCTACATTTCATTTTATCACATGCATATAACCATATGTAGCAGCCATGGTGGAAGAAATAAGGTAAGAATAGAATAATAATATCACCAGGATTGAATGTCCCTAGTACTGTAGATTGATATTTATAGGAGAAAGAATACAACGAATATATGCCACCTGTCCTATTAAAGGAGTATTCTAGAATAATGGATAGAGGGCTTGATACACGTATATACAACATTATACAATAATAATATATACGGTGAATAATATTCTTAACTCTCTCCTTGACTGTGAACCCTCTTCTTGTTCTTCTTTGTTGAACCATCTGTGACATTTTTCCTTGTTAGACTCATAGTAATTCCAAGTTTGTCTCTGAGAGTCCAGAATTTAGTATGATTCAAAGGCTTAATCAGACAATCTGCTAACTACAAATCAGAAGGGACATATTGAACATCTAGTGACTTTGACAGTACTTGATCACGCACAAAATGAGCATCTATTTCAATATGCTTTGTTCTTGCATGATGGATAGGGTTAGATGCAAGTGAGGCCATACTAGTATTATCACACCATATGACTGGAATTCTTTTGAGTCGAAATTTTAATTATGAAAGTAAAGACTTTATCCAGCATATTTCTGCTACAGTGTTGGCTAAAGATCTATATTCAGATTCTGTACTGGAGCGGGAAACAACTTTTTGCTTTTTTGATGACCAAGTGATTAAGGAGTCACCAAAGAACACATAAAATCCTCCCACAGACCGTCTATCACCTGGGCAAGCTGCCCAATCTGCATCAGAGTATGCAACAAGATCCAGAAAGTTTGATTGTTTAAGATGAATGCCATGATGCATGGTTCCTTTTAAATACCTCAGAACACGTTTAACAGCCTTCTAATGTTCAGATGTAGGTCTTGCTAAATATTGACTCAGTTTTCCAACACTAAAGCTAATGTCAGGACGAGTTGTATAAAGATATTGTAAAGCTCCAACAGCACTTCTATATATAGAGGGATCAGAAAGAAGCTCACCAGAGTTAGCAGACAATGACTTATAAGCTGCCATAGGAGTTTGACATGGTGAGCAGGAACTCATTTCAAACTTTCCAAGTAGATCTAAAATATACTTGCCTTGGTTTAAGTATAATCTAGTGCTGTCTCGATAGACTTCAATCCCTAAGAAATAATGGATTGAACCTAAATCTTTGAGAGAGATTGTGCAGCTTATCAGTGAATAACTTTAAACTGTGAGAATTGCTTCTAATTACCAAGATATCATCAACGTATATCAAAATCATCAAAATTTGCATTCTATCTGAGTATATTAACAAAGATGTATCACTCTTTGAATTCACAAAGCCCCAACCAAGAAGAGTATCATGCAAGTGTTCAAACCAAGCACGAGGTACTTGTTTTAAACCATACAGTGCTTTAGATAATTTACAAACATAGTTAGGCTTAGAAAGATCAACAAAACCCACTGGTTGTTCCATGTACATAGGTTCAATCAAAATGCCATTAAGAAAAGCATTATTTATATCAAGTTGCTTTATATCCTAATTAAATGATACAGCAAGGACAAGAATAATTCAAATAGTAGAAGCTTTGATAACTGGGCTAAAAGTCTCACCAAAATCGATACCTTCTATTTGTTGAAACCCTTTGGCAACAAGTCTAGCTTTTTGTCGAGCAAGAGTTCCATCTACATGAAATTTCCTTTTAAACACCCACTTATTGCTAACAATGTTCTGTTGTGTAGTTCTTGGTACAAGTGCCCAAGTAGAGTTTCGTTTTAAAGCCTCAAACTCTTCTAGCATTGCCTTCTTCCATAAAGGATCTTATAAAGCTTTAGTAACAGACCTTGGTTTTGACTCCTCAGAAATTGTACGCTGAGCAACTCTCATATAAGGTGCTTTAGGTTTATAAATTCCCTTCTTGCTTCTAGTTTGCATGTGATGGACATTCAAAGTAGACTTTGGTATTGGTGGTGGCACATTTGAAGATATGTCTGATTTGTTAAAGAAGGAGCCAGATTCAAGTTGCTACAGTGAAACATCTTGAGTTGAGGTTTCAGTTATGGAAGTTACAGTGTGTTCTAAAGCATCAATTCTGTTGTCAGATATTGAAGTAGTACTGTCATGTATAGGTATAGGATCAGCATGGAGCTGAGGTATTTCATCAACATGAAGTACATTAGGGGTCTTATGAGCATCCTGTAAAGAGAAATCAACAGAAGCAACTACAACAAGAGATGAATTAGGTGATACCATGTCTGATTTAGTGTGAGAAACTTGAGAAACAGAATTTGTACTATCAGTAATATGAGAAATAACATCAGTTTTGTGAGAGGACATAACTGGAGCAGCAGCAGAAGTCTCAGAATCAGAGAAGATATCAAAATGAAATGGAGATGAGCTTGAACAATAAACAGAATCCATTTGTTTTGGTTGCTTCAAATTCACAAATTTTCCAGCAAAAGGAAATTCTTCCTCATTGAAAACAACATGCCTTGAAATATAGATTCTTCCAGTGGAGCTGAGACATTTGTACCCTTTATGAGAACCACTATATCCCAAGAACACACATTTGATATTATGAAATTGAAACTTGTTTGGCTATAGGGTTTTAAATAAGGATAACAAGCACACCCAAACACTTTAAAACCTTTGTAGTCTAGCTTTATGTTGTACAAAATCTGATATGGAGAAGTATGATCCAGCACAGTAGTGAGAAGACGGTTAATCAAGTAAATGCCTGTAGAAAAAGCCTCCCACCAATAATACAATGGCATGCTTGCTTGTGCCAACAAGGTTAGACCCATTTCAACTATGTGTCTATGCTTCCTTTCAACTCTACCATTTTGTGGAGAGGTATGAGGACAAGGATGTCTAAAAATAATTCCATGACTATTAAGAACAGTCTTAAGAGACCTATATTCACCACCCCAGTCAGACTGAACAACCTTAATTTTTCATTCAAACTGATTTTCAACCATTTACTTGAAATGATTAAAGGCACTCAGTGCTTCATCTTTTGTTTTTAGTGGATATGCCTAAGTAAATCTACTGAAATTGTCCAAGAAACTGATATAATATTTATGACCACTTATTGAATTAATTGGAGCTGGACCCTACAAATCAGTGTGTATGAGTTCAAGAGGTTTATTAGCATGAGATTGAGACAAAGAAAAAGTCAATTTATGAGATTTCCCAAGTTGACAAGATTCACAGAAAGTAAGCTCTTCATTAGATTTAAGATCAATATTACAATTTCTAAGGACTCTTTGTAACACACTACTACTTAGGTGACTAAGTCTCCTATGCCATGACTCTGCAATTGAAAGAAAAACACTAGATTGACACTTTGGATTCAACTCAGGCTGACTCTTAGCAAAAACAAAATGAGTTGAAGTAGTTGGTTCAGCTAGATAAACTTCATTGTCAACTCTATATAGACCTTGCGTGGGCATTCCATGAAGCATAGTCTCACGTGTGCCCTTGTCCTTCACAAAGCATCCATGTGAGTGAATTTCAACAAAAACTTTAGAATTGTCATCAGTTAGTTTTGAAGCACTAATTAGATTCTTTGCCATATCAGGAACAACTAGAACATCATTGAATTCTAAAGACATTTTAGGATCATCACATGCTAACATTGAATTTCCAATTTTAACAACATCTAAGAGTTTACCATCACTAACAGCAAGATGTGTAATACCTAAGGATTTCCATTTGAAGCCACATAAGCTAGATTATCGGTCACATAGTGGGTAGCTCCACTGTCCATATACCAACCTGGATCATTAACAACATTAGAGGTGGCAATATAAGCAGATGGACCATCACCTTGATTTTGTTGAGGCCCTATATAGTTTTTGTTGTACTGTTGGAAGCAATAGGCCACTTCATGACCATATTTCCTATAGAGTGCACATTTCTTGTCTAAGTTAGGACTAGTGCGACCACCTCTCCATCATCCACGTTGACCAGGTCCGCCTCTGCCATGCTAAGAACGATTTCCTTGAATATTAGGCCTCATAGCTAGATTAGCAAAGGTTGAAGACAAATTATGCTGAGACACAGAATTAAGTTGCTCAAGTCGAGCTTTAAATGTAGGCAGAAAGGTTTGAAGATCAATCCAATTAAGATGTTCTTTATCTGACAGATGAACCACAATTGAATTATACTCAGCATCTAATCCTGATAAAATATGAGTAACAAGATCATTAAGAGGCAGTGGTGAACCAGCAAGGGCCAAGTTATCTGATATGCTTTTCATCTTGTTTAGATACTCCTCCATCTTGAGGGATCCTTTACGGGTGCGTTGTAGCTCACCCCTTAAAAGTGTGATGCGAGAGCATGTACTAGCACCGACCAAGTCCTTGGCTCCTCTCCAGAGAGATGCAGCAATCTTGCAATGAGTTGAGATGCAACCTCTACAGTCATCGTACTATAGAGCCATTCGAGAAGAATTTAATCTATAGCAAGATAGTCTTCATAGGTAGGATTAGGTTGAACCTCTTTAGCGGCATTCAAAATGTACTCAGGAGGAATTGCTTTTGTTCCCAGAAAAAAAGTCATCAAGCTTATGTTCATGAACAATAGGAAGTATCATAGACTCCCATATAATAAAATTTGCTCTGTCCAACTTGACAGAGGTCACCTAGTTGAGAGAGTTGATAAGCGAAACCGGCTTGGAGACAACTGGAGATGAGTTGGGCATAGGAATAAAAGTGTGGGTATGACTTGAAGATGAAAATGGGGGCTGAGAGGTTTGAATCGATTGACCGAAGTTTAGTGGCAGAGATGTAGGAATCGAAGCTGAAAAGGTTGATTGGAAAGGAAAAGAAGTGTGTGAGAAATTACCAGAAGAAAAGAGAGATGCCGAGATGGAGGATGAAGGAGTATAGGAGAAAGGACCAGCAGTGGCAAAGGAAGAAACGGGATGCAAGAAATGCGAGAAAGGAATAGAGGTGAAAGGAAAAGAAAAGGGGCTACCGACAAAAGAAGTGGGGTCGGAGGTCACAGATGGTCGGTCAGAGTGAGTGATGTCGGTGACAGAATTAGGTTTTGGTGAATGCTTTATAGGTGTCTCCATGCTGACTTTCAAAGGCTTTGTTGCCAATAAATAAAGTGAGAATAGAATAATAATATCACCAGGATTGAATATCCCCAGTACTGTAGATTGATATTTATAGGAGAAAGAATACAACGAATATATGCCACCTGTCCTATTAAAAGAGTATTCTAGAATAATGGATGGAGGGCTTGATACACGTATATACAACATTATACAAGAATAATATATACGGTGAATAATATTCTTGACTGTGGACTCCACATTTGACACTTCAGCCATTCAATTGACTGCGTTGATGACATGTGGCATGATAAGGGATAACATTTTAATGTTTAAAAAGATATAAAAAGTAACACTAAAATGTTTAGAAATTATAAAGATGATTTTTTAAAAAATAAGCTAAAAAAATTAAATTAAGAATTAATATAAATTATGAAATTAAATGATTAATTTTTTTAAAAAAATTAAATAATGATGGCTCCTGCGTTTTATATTATTATAAATAGATGAATAGAAAAGCATATCAAGTTTGATTACTCCTTTTCTTCCTTTTGAAATTTCAAAAGTAAATAATGTTAAGATTGTCTTTTTCTTTAACTTTTAAATTCAGTTTTTCTCTTTTAAGATCTTAAAATTTACATATAAATTATCATAATAAAATATATTATTATAACCATATGAGTATTTAATATATTATAGCCTTTTAAGTCTCATCTCCATTTTTAACATTTTCAACTTTAAAAGAATTACATTTGTCTATATAACTTCTAGTTATGTTATTGTCATTTCTCATAATTTGATTGCAATCACTACAATTGATCATTATTGACATTTAACAATTAATTTATGCATAGCATAAGTAGCTATTAGTTTATTTATAAATATATTGAAATTAAAAAATTTTAAAAGTCTTTTTGTGGTATGATGTGTAACACCATAACCAAATATCATCAAAATATATCACAAGTGACATTAAAGTACCATTTCTACCAATTTACCACTTTTAATAGCGAAAATAATTGACACTAATGCCTAAATAATTCATCAATGACCAAATAAATTATATGAGCTTGCCAAATGTAATTACCATCCTTAACACATTTGTTCAACTATAAATGACACAATTGGAAGCTCACAAATTTGCTACAAGCCATATTCCACAAAATCCCATCACAACACACATCAAGCCATAGATTTGCATATTTTCTCTTAAGCCAAGTGAGCTCAAATTTGGTCAAATAGGCCATATGAGTTTACCAACCTTTTCTTCTATTCATAATATACTTAATCACATCAAGAACACCACAATTTATCATACAAATCTCAGGTTTGAAGCCATTTTCCTTAAAATAGATTTGCTTGCTTCAAGTTCCAGGGACAAGATACTGACATAAATTTAAAAAAATCAAAATTAATTCTAGAAAAATCAAACTTGAGCAAATGATAGCTTCCTGAAAAGCCCTGAATGTCAACCCTAGGTTAAAAATCATTCTAGACCATAAAAACATCAACTAGACCATACATGATAATAGAATAATATCAAAGGTCCAACTGCCCAGGTTTGTTGTCACAAGTTTTTAATATAAATTTCAAAAATTCATAACTAATTCTAAAAAAATCTAAATCCAACAAACCATACCATTCTGGAAAGATGTGAATGTTTACTTTTGACTAAAAGTAGTTCCAAATTAAGAAAAGGGCATATAGCACACGAAAATCGATGGAACAGTACTAGAGGTCTATCTACATTACTGGTACTAATTACCAATTTCAAAAATTTATATCTCCCTCAATATAAATCCAAATGAGGTGCTCTCAAGTGATATAGAAAGCTTATCATTCCTAGTTTATATCTATAAAATTGCATAGCCATTAGACTTCATTTAGCCCTCAGATGATATAGGAGAAGAAATTGACTAAATAAACAGCAACTATACCATTTCTATATAATTTGGCCAACTTTGAAAAATCATAATAAGTTATCTAGAGCTTCAAATTGGGTGTTTTTTAGTTTTTTGGAAAACTCTAGAGAAGACCTACTTGTTAGCCAAATTTCATAAAAAAACTCATTAATTTGATCAAATTTTGGTTCAGCACATATAGTGGTCAAATTTAAAGTCCAAGTGGGTATCTTAAGGCACTAAATGCTCTTCCTCACTTTCCACAATCACATGAACAAGTCTAAAAGTATAAATACAACATATAAAAGTATGTCAAATGATCCAAGTCATTATAAATTTTATTCTCATATTGCCACTTGTGTTCATACATATGAATATAAAGGCAAAGAAATGGCAAAAGCTCACATTCTCATTCATTTGGCTTCTACATTGATATATATTTACACATACATTTAAACCTATTCAAGGGTTTACATCATATGTACATTTCATAGTTACAATTCTTAACATTAATATGCATTAAATTTGCCTACTTTGCTACTTTCTTGTCAAGAATCATGCTCTAAGGTATTTGGTCTCCTTTCCTTAAACTTCTTGGCTCACCTAAACATGAATAAGCATATGGAGGGGGAAGAGTGAGATTCAAAAAATCTCAATAGCTATTAACCTTTTCAATCATACATAATAGATGCCATACAATGTCAAAGAATGCATGCATGCTTTTAAGGCTACTAGAGAACATATACATGGCATTTTTCATGTTCAAGAAACTCAAACATAACATACATAGGCTCTCAAGGGCATTGGTTTAGCCTCACCCACTTTTTTTAGGACTTTTGGATTTGCCTTATCCATTTTCAAGGGACTTTTAAACTTACTTCACCCATTTTCAAAGGACTTTTGGACTTACTTCACCTATTTTCAAGGGACTTTTGATTAAGTCTCGCTTTTCTTGAGACTTTTGGCTTTGCCTCATCCAATCTTAGGGATTTTTGGCTTATTCTCACCTTTACTAAGGGACTTTTAGTTTCACCAAAATCATTCAAACCAAAACACATTCATAAAACATATTTCAAGAATATCATGGTATCATGGCATATAGAAAATAGTTAAACACATTTCTCATGGTATAAACATACATACACACATTCAAAGACAAGAAAACATCTAAAGATGCATGAGAGAAAGGTTAGAGAACTATCTTGAAGCTAATGCTACACACATTTTCCTTGAATTTCTTCTCCTTCTTCTTGGCCAAGCCTTGCAACTAGATGGCTCTTGATTCTCTTAGCTTAGGCACATCAAAAGAGGCATGAATCATTCATGGGAATAAACCTTAGCCTCACACACACTCTATGTGGAGCTACTTTGTTTTATGGCTTCATTATACTTCCATACAAAACCTTATAAAGCAATTATGGGAGTTCATGATCTTCGCTCCCATTTCTCACTCATTCTAGGTTTCTTGGCTCCTTTTAGACTCCTTTAAGTCATCACACATTCATTTTGAGGAGCTTAGGTATAAGTTGCTTCTTAATATCATATTATAGAGCTTATACCTCCATCTCACATTCCAAGGTTTTTAAATTTTTTTCAAGACTTGCTTTGATGTTTTTCCATCATATCTAGTCCCAATATAAGTTTAGAACAAATCAAAATTCTCCTTAGGTGCTTAAACCTACTTAGGCCGAGACTATGCCTAGATTTGGAGCCCATGGACTTTGCTTTGTTTTCTTGAAGGGAGTGACACTTGGGAGGCTTCCTAAATGTCTTAAGAGCTCATATATACTCTTAGGCAACTTAAATTATCATTAGAAAGCTTCTCACACATCAAGGTACAAGAAAATTCCTAGATTCTACAACTTGTTCTCCAATGCTTCTTATTTACTTCCAAGTATATCTTCTTAATCCTCACACTCTAAAACCCTTAATACTACCTTCGTATGGTCAGAATTCATCTCCTATAAGAAGGGGCCTAGAGCTGGAAGAGAAACACCATGGAGGAACAAGTAAGAAGAAGTAACCAAGACAATGGTCTCTCACCTTGTTTTTAAGTCTTTCCAAGAGTTCTTCCATTTGCTTCAAGTTCCTCCTTGAATTTTTAAGTTCTCCCCTCTAGAACAACCATAAAATAGCCCCATATGCATCATAAAAACCATATAAATGAAGAGGAAAAGGAGGAGAAGAGGTTTAGTAAAGGAAATCGCATGAAAAACTAAGGAAATCTTACACTTTTCAAACTTTCTCTTCTTCCCTTGACTCCCCCTCTTGATGCGCCATTGAAGCTTCCTTTGGAATCTATTTGGACCAGAAGCAAATTAGTGGAGAGAGTTGGAACATAATGGGATATCCTTTAAGAAGCCAAAGGTCACTTTTACAATTGTTTAAATTTACAATTTTGCCACTACACTTTGATCATGCCGTTTGAGCTCGTTTTAAATCCTTTTTAATAACAATTTTTTTATCATAAAATTTAGGTTCTCTAACTTATAAAATGCATTTAGAATCACTTAAATTGGATATAAAATCTTCCCGAATAAATTAGTCAAAGTTCGGGTCAACTAACATTATAAAATATTAATCAGAGAGGTTTTAACTGTTCTGAGGATTTTTATAATTTTTAAGGCCTCTGAGAACCCTAGAAAACTTATTTTTTTTCATTTAAAATTTCTCCTTTGTGTTTTTTAAAAATTTCTCATAATTACAAAAATACTACTATATTTTTGCTAATTTTCGTCTAGTTATTTTGGCTTCGTTTTCAGGTCACCTTTGGCCTTGGATTCTCATTATTTGAGATTTAAATTATTACTCCAATTTTATTAAATCTCAAATTATTCTATCTAGAGGACTTTCTTTTATATTCAGTGTGTTTCGCTCGTTTACAGTAAAACCAGACATTACGTTTTTCACGTTTACAGAGGAATAAGATGTTACATTATTTATTTATTTATTTATATGTACTATTCATTTAAATGATGAAATCGTTGGTTATAAAATAATCAAAATAAAAAATAATGTAATTGTTAGTCAACTAATTATGTTTAACCTTTTGATTTCTAAGACATTTATTAATATCAAATTTATAATTATGTTATAAATATGAATAAACCTTAAATTTATAGATAATATAAAGTATATCATTTATTGATAGTATAAATTAAAAACAAAAATCTGTTTATACTTTAAGGTGCTAAACAGTAAACTCCAAAGATTAATACCTTATACTAATGTATTAAAAACTCATGCTAATAATATATTGTAAAATTAATAAAAATATTAGAAATATAACAAGAGTAGGGGAGAACGTTGAGAGGGAAAAAGAAAAGATAAATTTTCAATTACATTGTATGCTCCATGCTCAGTATATAACTATAGGCCTTCAATTATAAAGATAAATTTATGGATTATAACAACATAAATAAAAAAATTAATTTATATAATTATATAATATAAATTCTTTGAGAATTATAAGATATATACTATTAAACATAAAAAATAATCATAAAGAATTATTCTTTAAAATTATAAATATTCACTTAATTATATTATTTAAAACATTTTTATCATATTGTCATTTTACTTTACTTTTATTTATGGATAACACGAAGACCAACAGGCATGTGCGAGGGTGCAATCTGAAGCAGCAGCTCTCAAAAAAGATTAAATGACAAGACAATAACCAGGTATCATGTTCATGTGGGTAATTCTTTGTTTTTCTGTTTATGTTGAAGATACAAGTGATATATCATAATTCATAACCATGGGAGCTGAATCATAGTCATCATAACGTCCATTTTGGTATCCATAACCAGATACCGCAACGATATACGTATATATGATTATTAATTTAATATTTTAATCATATTATGGGCAAAGGATGATTGTAGATGCTATAATATTATTTATGAATCATGCATAACTTCTTAGAAAAGCATTTCCATGTGAGTAAATTTTGTATATATATTTTGTAACGAGATAAATAATCCGAAGGAGATGCTTTGGTGGTCTTATAGAACGTACATGCCTGCCAATATTATTTTCCTCATCCTTCTGTTAAAAAAAAAAAAAGGAAGGAATTATCTTATTTTATGTTTTTTTTTTTTAGTGTGAATGTGTAGATAGAAAAAGGGCTGAGATTGGCCTGGCCTGTTTTGAACCGAGTAAGGCCTAAAACACGAAAATATAAAAATAGAACCAGGCCCAAGTCCATCTTTTGTTATTTATTTATAAGTCTAATTCGTTTTTAAACAAACCTAACTTATAATCGGCTCTATTATCACAGAAGAAAAGAAAACAAAAACTGATGGCATGTTCGGTATACCAATAGAAAAGAAAAGGGAAAAGCGAAATTTTAAATAATATATATATATTTTTATAATTATTATTTAATAATATTTTATTTTTTAAATAAGAACATTAAATTTATTATTTATTTATATATTTTTATTTTTATTCTTAACTTTTTGTATAGTAAACAAAATTATTATTTCATTTTTTTTTTAAAAAATGTGACTATTATGTTTATATTAAAATAATAAAAAACCAGAAAAATACGCCTTTTTTTCTGTATATTATATTAATCTCAACTCTACCTTGATGAAAATTAAACTAACGAATTAATTTATTTAAATAGAACAGACTTGCCTCGAATTGACACTGGGCTTGTTACTTTCAGAACACGTCCACTCTTATTTTTGTTGGACGTATGGAACAATAGTTTACAATAATGGAAATCAGCTCAGGTTTGAATGGATGGCTCAAAGGTACAATAATTAAATCACAATGTTGCAGAAGGGTCGCTTTTATAAATAAATCATTTTGCTGCAAATGCTAAAGAAGCAGTAAATGCTTCCTGTGGCTTGTTTGGTATGTTTGTAATTTTATTTTTTAATATTTATTATATTTTTACAATTATTATTCAATAATTTTTATTTTTATAAAATAAAAATATAAGAATAATTTTTATTTGTTCTATTCTATTTTATTTATTTTTATTTTTATATTCTTTTTATATATTAAAATAGTTAGGAAGGCCCCATTTAACAAGCTATAATTAAT
This sequence comes from Erythrophleum fordii, assembly GCA_032878935.1. Lineage (NCBI taxonomy): Eukaryota > Viridiplantae > Streptophyta > Magnoliopsida > Fabales > Fabaceae > Erythrophleum > Erythrophleum fordii. The sequence goes on along the minus strand of JAVQMF010000058.1, from coordinate 29,901,122 downwards.
ATAATAAATAAATTATTATTAAAGAAATAAATAAAACAGGAAAAAGTAACGAAACTTCCCCTCTCCAAGAAAAGGAATCATCCTTCTACTATCCCACTCACACACACACACACAGTAAAATGGCTTGGAATTTTAAAATGATTGATCGTAATAATAGTAGCTGTTTGAATTTGAGAATTTTAGAGATGTCAATTTGGGGAAGATATTTTTTAATTATTCTAGAATTTAAAAGGAATTAATTTTTTATCTAATTAAGTAGTAAAATACCTTTGGAAAATCTAAAATGGGGAGTGAATGAATAATAATAAAAAATATAATTCATATATATATTTTCACACATTTTTTTAAATAGGTTTTTCTTTCCATCTCTTTTAATAATGAGTTTTGATCTTTTATAGTTACGAATTGATTGTATGTAGTGTACTTAGATAGAGATTAAAAAAAAAAAAAGAGTATAAAGAGAGAGTAAATTTTATACACACTCTTATTCTTTTATGTTATTTTCTTTTTGACTTCGCGACTATATTTATGATTTATAAATTATCCAATTCCTTTAAATAAAATAGCTTATTAGCTATTAGTTTCAATTTGAACAAAGCTTAAATTGATCTTTTTAAAAAAATAATAAAAATAAAAAAGACATGCCAAATGACTTTTTGACACACATATAAAAAAATAACAATAATACATATAACCTAAAAAACTTTTTCTCTTAATATGAAACTAATTTTTTTATAAAATGTAGAGCCTGTGACTCAGCATCGTGTAATTTTTAATTTTGTTAATAATTATTAGGGACATGGAGCCTATTATTTTTTTAAAAAATTCTAACCCTCTAATAATTTTTTAAAGTTTTATTCATTAAGGACACAGAGAATTTTTTTTTTCCAAAGATCGGCTCTCAGGTTAGTGAAATTCTACTAACTTGAAGGTTAGTAATTTTTCACTGACTCTAGTGAGTAAAAAATTACTAATTAATTTTTTTAAAAAAATTATTTTTGACATATATAAGGAAACTTTTTTTTTTTAAATGAAAACTGACATTTGAGTTGTTGAGATTTCACTAACCCAAGAGTCAATGACATTGGCCTTTTTGGTCCGTGGAATCACTGATCTGAGGGGTCCATGTTTTGTATTGACTTGGTTAGTGATTCTTCACTAACCAAGGTAAGCACTGACCAAGGTCAATTTTTATTTTTTTATAAATAATTTTTTTAACTTTTAAAAATGGGAACAGCGTTAAACATAGAATGTTACATTGTGTCTTCAACACTTTATATATATCTCTCAATTTCCTCGCAAACCATTTTACTTACTTCTTTTTAGTTTTTAGCATACTATTTTGCTTGCTTTCCGAGGAAGCTATTTTATTTGCTTCCTTTTAATTTTTAGCAAACTATTTTGCTTCCTTCCTTTTAGTTTTCAAAAAATTGTGAGGCACTTTCATCCTTCAAGCACTCTCCTATATTTTAGAGTTTATCTTTTATATTCTATTTCTCTCTTATCTCCTTTTATTTTTTACAGTTTACCCATTGCCAATGCAATAGTATAATAATATATTATAGTAAGTATTAAAAGTAATTGTTGTTTGATATTATTTTTTCTAATTTTTGTATAACAAAGTTTATATTGAAAAATTACTCTATCATAATTATTATCGATAGAGATTGTGTGGGCCCGTCTTATTCAAAAGCCTATACTATTAATCCAAAAAATTTGGTTGTAAGTGAGTACTCTTATCTAATTGTTGTTTGAAAAAATTGTGTGGATTTATCTTATTCATTTTGTTCTACAAAGGCAAACTCTATGATAGTATAGTAAATTTAAAGTGTTATTATTATATATATGTGTCAAAAAGCTTGTTATTGTTCATATTATTGATTATTTATATATTTTTTTGCGGATAATAAAAAATTTAATTATTACATAATGATATGTTGACTATAATGGAATATTAAAATTTTATGAAATATTAATATATTTTATTTTATTTTTATTTACAAACAGACATTGTGATAAAATTCACAATGAATAGAACAAAGGAAATTACATGTATCTATGCAAATGGAAGGATTTTTTATAACAATGAAGAGACAATATTTGTATGTGACAAATCAAAATTACTAAGAGTCGACCCCAACATTAGTTTCAAATAGTTAAAAGTCACAGTTAGGGAAAAGTTATGGCTTGAGTCAAGGTAGTTTGTGTTTGAACTGGTATATCGATACCCATAGTTATTTAATCTAACTTGGTACTTGCCATATACTTTGAAGAATGATTCAGATGTCCAAACAATGTGGTGAGTGAATTGGCAATCCTCTACCTAATTGGAGGCATTAAAATTGTCATACATCTTTACTAGTGATGTGAGCCCAAGTATCGAGGAGAATTATGCATGTGAATCATTTGACAAATCCATCTACAAGTTATATCAATGGACTTGATGAACATGTCTCTTTATTTAGCTTTTATCTAAAAGATGTTGACGATTGTGTCGCGTAATCTCAAATAAAACTAGATAGCAAAATAAATTCTATAAATAATGGTGCAATTTAGGTCATTTTCCTAAGGAGTTTGTGCCTCAATTTGTTTATGAAAAAGTGTTTCAAGTATTACTAAATGAAAATTATTTAGAGGGGGTTTTGGATTACTAAAATTTAATTGACAAGAATTAGAAACTTAAGACTAAATGAAGTGAACAGTTGAGAAAATGTGGTAGTTAATTTTCAGATGGACTCCTTAGAATTCAATTATCCTTACTCCCTCTTTAGTGGACCAAATTTGGATTTAATTTCTTACTCATTAGTGTATTCTCCATAAAAGCTCTTGAATGACCATCTAAGATTTAATTCATCAATTATTCAAGGAATTTGCAACCACAAAAAACCTTAAAAAATTAATGAATTAAGAACAAGAACACACTAAAATCAATCCTAATTGATCAATAAAATCTGCTGCACAATTTACTTAAGATGTTAATTAACCAATTAGATTAATGAATTCCTCAAACAATTAATTGTACAAAAATTTCAGCTACTTAATCTAACAACCATTGCATCAATTAACCTATAATCAAGAGGAAATTAAAAGTAATTTGCACAGCATTAATTCTGGAATTCTCACAACCATGTAATGATCATAATTAAAATTCCAAAGATCAAATTATATTCAATCCACAAATCAACCCAATCTAGTAACTTTTAGTAATTAAATTCTTAAATTAATAAACTAAACCTAGTCAAATTAATAAGGAACATAATTTTGAAATTAAAAGATGGAATAAAGAATTTTTATCCAATTTGGTGGGAAAATGGGGAGCTCAAATCTGCATATGAGAGTTTCCAAGCTTCAGCTAGCCACAATGGATGATTCAAGCTGCCATGGAGAATTTAATCAGAGGAGAATCGATGGAATGAGCAACAGCCATGGAGAAACCGATGAGAAAATGCTTCCTCGTCCAGCCTCTAGAGCTCTCTCATTTTACATCGTGTTTTCTCCCCTATTCCCCCAGCTCACAGCTCCTCTTTCCCACATTAAGGTCCCGTTTTTCTTCGATGCTTTAGCGTCTTTTCTTAATGAGTCACGTGCCCCTCAGCTTGAGTTATTTTTTCTTTTTCACGCTATACGCGTTTCCCGTCATTTACTCTCCAATCCTCCTCACGTGCTGCCCACATTTTCATTTAATCCTACATGTTCTGCTCTCACGTCAGCCTTCTCTAAACTCCAACTCCCAACTCATTCAACTCATTTATTCCCATATCAGCCCACGTGTTCCTTTGCATGACTCACTCATTCTGTTGTTATTTTTTGCATTGCTGCCTAGCTTTTCCACGTTTTTTTCACATGCAGTTTTGCCCTTATGTAGCTTCTTCATCCTTTTCAACACTTAACCATTCTGCTTCTCTTCTCATGTAGCAACTCGTGTAGCTTCTCTTCTTCTTTCCTACCCGTAACATCTTCTTAGCTTGCACAAGCTTCGTGAGCTTATGAATGACGTGGCTTCAGCATTTCTTCATCGTGGGCTGCCTCTTTACTCATTCAGCTTGTGCATCCATAACCAGTAGCTCGAGCTTTCATCACATTCTACCCGAGTTTAATTCTTCCAGCTCATGCAAGCTTCTGGACGTTAGCTGCCCGTAGCTTCTTGCTCAAGTCCGTCATTCCACTTATTCTCCTATCTTTGCTGCTGCCCCACGTCAACTTTGCATACTCTAGCTTCTGCTCATAGCACCTAAACTCAAGCTTCCAAACTTGAGCTACTTCCTCGTGGCTGCCAAGCTCCTTCATGCAACTTCCTTCACTTACTCTCTTCTACATTCAATTCAAAACTCTCCACCTGTGGTACTTCTTCCTTTCATAAACCAGAAACTACATCCCCTATTTCTGCTCCACATAGCTTTTGAATCTTCTTATCTCAACACGAGCTACACCTTCATTCCTTCAGATGTTCTTTGATTGTTTATTCTTCATCCTACCCGTAGCAACCACGTCAGCTTTGCATGGGTGTTTGAAGCCTTCATCACGTAAGTCCATGATTGCATCTCTGTTCAGCTGCTGTAGTTCCTTCAAACCCATGGCTTCTCCATCGTTTCAGCTCATTCTTCTCCTTTAGCTCACAAGCTTCTTCTTGAATCACAAAAGCTCACCACATGCTCTGTTTTGATCTTCTTTTCTTCATTTTCTTGCTCTATTCCAGTGGGTGGAAGTGTAGTGGCTGTGTTCTGTTAGTGAAACAGAGTGAAGTGATGGAATGGACTCGTGGCTTTCTTCTCAAAATAACCTTCCATATTTTCTCTAACATTAAGATTTAATTTGATCAAATCTGCACAAAAACAATGGAGATAATTAAGTAGGAACAATCTTACAAAATTATTTAAACAAATTTATGCATTAAAACCAATAATTTTGTAATTTAATTCCTAAAATACTAAAATGGCCAATCAACTTAATTATCCTCCAATTGAAGTACCTTAAGCCAAAATTTATAATAAAAAAGCCTAATTAGAAGAGGAAAAATATATGAAAATTAGCAATTATCAGAATGTTCATTAATTGATCTCATCTACAAGTTAGATTAATGGACCTAATGTCTTCAAAGGTGTTAGGTTCTTGGTCATAATTGGCTTGGTTAAAGCAACCATGTATCAATTGAACAAATACTAGGTTAAGCAGACACAAACCATATTTGTCTAGATGTAGGTAGGTGACTTTTCTTTTGAGGATATATAGAAAAAAATTTCCACTAGAATTACAATAGCATTTGCCTTATCGATACACAGTTTTGATGGAAAGTCATCAGAGTTTGAAGTTCAAGAGTTGTATGATCCCTCTAACAAATTGTATAGGTGAATTTGTAAGGTCTGTCTTACAAACCAGACATGTGATTATAGAGAGTTTTAACTCCAAAAGCATCTCTATGAACATGTCTTTGTAGTATGTGCTAAGATCTGTATTTGTAACATCCTAAATTAATTAAGTGGAATTATGGAGAATTAAGATTTTAATTTGAAAAATAAGGAATCATTTTGAGAATTTCAAAAAAATTATGGAAATTTATTATTTTGGCCATTTTAATGCAAATAATAATTATTTAGCAATTTTTGGTGAAAAATAAATTTAATTACATATTTGAATTTTTATTTGGTAAATTTTAAGTTTTGAGCTTGATAATTAATTTAATTAGGCCAAGAATAATCTTTGAAAGCCCAATTTAAGTTTTAACAAGACCTAATTTATTTGGACCTACCTCGCTATGACCCAACACCTAAGTACCCAACACTCAATTATGGGCTCAAATTAGATAAAAGGCCTTTTAGGTAAACCATTATCTCACAAAACCTTAAAATTAGTGTTGCACTCCCTTTTATTTAGTTAAACTATTTTTAGCCAATAGAAATACAAAAGGAAAAAATGCACATAGAAAGAGAGGCTAGGCTTTTTCATTATTTTAGCTTTGATCTGCACACTTTGAGGAAGATTTAGTCAATGTAAGTTATACAAAAATTGATTCTTTTATTTTTATTTTTATTTTGGTTTGATTGATTTTCCATTTGATAGATTTTTACCTAAACTCTAAGTCTGAAAATTTTGTATTTTGGTGTTTCTTGCATGATTTTTAGAGCTTGAAGTTAGAAGAACTATTAGGTAAGTATTTCCTTCCATTTTGGTATGTTAACATGTTGAAAATTGGCCATCATGATTGACTTTTGTATTGGGCTATGTTAATGTGGAAAATGTAAGTTTTCGAGTGTGGCACATTATTGTTTTTGGGTTTAAAGGGCTTAAATCTGTACATTAAATAAATTGAAGGCTTAGGTAGTTTATTGGAATTAATGGGTATATGATTCTTGTAGTAATTGATGATTAAAAGTTACATTTTAGTTGATTTAGGACATTTAGAGTGTTATGGCATTTGTTGGTAACTTTTGAAGATTTGGCAACTAAGTGAGATAATAAGAGGTTTTAATACCATGAATATGTCAATATTAATCTTATACTTGTTGCAGTTATATGTTTTTCATGATAAATGTTTGGCTACTTATTATTTTGGACTGTAACTGTATCTTGGGTGGAGTTATGATCATACTTCCATCTGTGTATTATGTTGTAATCATGCACTGAGTCATGATTGTATTCTTGTAAATGCACCGAGCCGTGATTATGTTAAATAGGGGAATTGGTGCCATAATCATGCCCTTTTCCTTTATTTTTAGCTATTAATATGTTGTATGAGATTATTAATATGTGACAGTAGTCATTAGTAGTTAAATTAGTTCATTTGCTTATTTATATTGATACTTCTCATATTTATCTATATATGTAGCATTTATGTTGATTATATGATACATATTAATAGAATTTTCCTTTAGTTAATAAGATTCACATCCCACCCTTATTATGGACTAACAAAGAGGAAGTTAGTAGATGACAACTTCTAGTCTAAGACCTTGTATAAGACATCTACACTTGGACTTTTAATTGTGTAAATGCTAATTTTATTAATTTATTTTGTATAGTATCATGACGTATTCATATTGTCAAGTGTAGATATTTTGGTTATTTTGTAGTTAGGCTTGAATTTACATAAAATCTAATGGAATTGTTGTAATTGAGGACTTTTGATTTGATATAGATGTATGACAGGTTTCCTTATGAATTAAATAGACATGATTATGTTACCATTTTCATTGTTAGCCTCGATTCTAATATATGTTATTATGTTGTCATGAATGTTTAATGTGTGAATTTAGGATGTGCTACAGTCATATTTTGCATCTGGGAGGGAAACATGTTTAATTGGTCTATTGAAACTTGTTCAAAATGGTTTGAAGCCAATAGGTAGTGAGATGCATATTTTGGTTGTTATTTGAGGTTACATATGCCATCTTGCTGTCATCATGGGTGTTTGTGATGATATGATACAAGATTTTATTGGTTCAATTAATCTTTAGGACCTTAAATGATGTAACTTCATAATTTAAGGACTATAGGAGGTTATATGCCTTAAAAACCTTGCACTTTAGCCATAGAAACTCTAGAATTTAATTTGAGATAGTGGCAATTGATTGGGATGCATATTTAGGAGTTTAGGATCAATGGGTAGTCAAGTTACGGCCAAAACACCTTTGTGTTGCTTTTGAATTGAATTTGGAGAGAGGTAGACACTAAGTGCACCGCAGTGCAAGATTTCTAAGTGCCATAACACAAATCATGAATTTAAGGGAGATGGACTTCTGAGAGTCATCTTATTGTGGCACAAGTAAACTTGGTTGTATGATAACTTTCATATTTTCATCATTTTTATCTCTCATTTTTAGTGATTTTAATAGATAGTTTTGGCTAATTAAGGCTTTTTAGATGATTTTCATGATTTTGGTCAAACTTTGGATTTAATGGCTTTTTGGGCTAATTCTTTAGGATTATATTCATTTTATGTATATTATGTGATTCCATTAATTTTAAAACTTAATTCTTCCTATCTTGCTTAATCCATACATTGCATTGTGATTTCATGTCTAATTATGCTTTATTAGGTGATTAATTATGAAATTATAGATGTTTTCTAATGCGTTTCTTTTAGGGAATGTCCATTCCTTCATTTATTTGATAATTTCCTCCATCACATATCATTAGTTTTCATCAAGTTGAATCTAAAATTTCACTATAGCTACCATTTTTTTCATTTTTCCAAAATACCCCTACAGAGGGACCCACTTGGATTTTTCATTAATGAATTTTGAATTGATCATTTCATATGATTATTAGACAATTAATCTCATGAGATTAATGGTTAAAGTTGGGTTATTTAATCTAGGATATGATTAGTAAAAGATATTAGAGTTGATCAAATTAGGAATAAAATAGTCATTTTCATAAAAATATCATTTTTCTTGTAAATTTCTTAAGTTTTTTTTCTAATAATTTTAACCCAATATTTTCTCTATTTGCATTTAATTTTTATCCTTCCATTAGTCTTCAATAGGGCCTAATTGGATTAATTCATTTAATTAATGATTAAGCTACCTAATTATGTGACTTGTCAATTTTTATTTTTATTTACTACATAATCTATTTTGGTGTCACATTTTTATAGGTTGCATAGCTCATTGGAGGGCCATTTAGTCATTTAAATAGAGGACAAACTTGACTTTCATGGGGTGATGATGTGGCATTGCTTATGTGGCACTCATTAATCCAAGTCATTAACTTATTTTAATCCCATTGGTCTATCTAAGCCCTTACTTATCCACCTCACCTCCATTTCACAACCATAGCCATCTAAGCATCCACTTGGACTTACTAATCCATCTCATTATTCTCCCAGGCTTTAATTGGTCAAAGTGTCTTAAATCTTCTTTTTATTAGTCCACCTCACACCCACTAATCCACATCACCTCCTAAATCTTAATTTCATTCACAATGAGGCACACACCACCAAGGGGGGACACACTTTTTCTTGGTTGAGAGCTAGAAGGCTTTTTCCATCTCTTGAACGTCTTCTTCCTTCTCTTAACCATTCTTCTTCACTTCTTCATCATTTTTCTCCATTCCACCTCCATTCTTCCACTTGTCTTCATCATTTTCTTCATTTATTCTTCCATTCTTCCCTTTTTCCTCTTGGTTGTGACCCTTTTCTTCCATCTTCTACCATAAGGATGCCATTCCCATCTTGAAGGCTATGGATAAAATTTTCTTGAAGATTGAAGGAGGGCTTATGACCATGAGGAGTTAAGGAGTTTGATGATGACCTAGCAAGCTTGGAAAGGATTCAAAAGGCCATGGATTGCAAGATTGGATTGGACTAACTATTTCTTTTCCTTTCACTATTTCCATTTCAATTTCTATGTTAATTTAGGATAAGGGTCTTGGAATTGTAATGGTTGAATTATGTTAGACTATTATGGACTGTAATATGAACCATTGGATTAATGGTTGGAATTTGATTCTTGAATTGGTTGTGTATTAAACAATAACCACATCATTATCACTCATGAGATTAATGGTTAAACCATTGTCTAAGTCTTAAAACCCCCCCCCCCATTTCAACTATTAAATCTTAATTTTCATCATATTAGTGATAAAGAATGGCTTGTAGACTAACCTATATGAGCTTTCCTTACTTCTTGGAAACATTGTGAGTGAGATAAATATTATAAATAAGAATTTTAATTTCTTATAAATATAAATTCCTTTATAAGTATTGGTGAAGAATGTTAATGATCAAAAAGTTCAAATTTCTCCGTATTTTCATCTCTTGCTAATCCATTAATTAAGTTAAACCTTGATTACAATTAAATAGGAACTTAGATATGTTTAATTAGCTTAATTAGGAGTTTAGATTGTTTCATTTGATATTAAAGTAATGGTTTAGAAAAATTATGCTAGATTTTAAATTTTATGGTTATAAAACTTGGAATTATGATGCATGCATACTAGGAATATAAGTAATTTAGTCTTGTAGAATTATTTATGCTTGTATATAAATGCCATGGATGAGGTTGTACTTGGAATTGTCCATGTGGATGTGGTCTAATGGAGAGCCTATTGTTATGCTTATGGCATTGCAGGATACAATGGCTACACTTTGTGAAACTATTGAAATGTTGAGGGAAGTATAAGAGGCGATGACTGTAATGGCCAACTGTTTGAGGGAACGGGCAGAGGCTTATAAGGCTATTGTGAGAGTCATGACTAACTAACTTCAAACAAGCCAAGGTCTAGACAGCCACTGCTCAAGCGTTGCAATAATTATGTGAATTGTAAACAAACAACACCAATAGGTGCCAAGAGGAAATGTGGTTGGTGTGGGCCAATACCTAGGTGTAGGGCACCAGAGAGAAAGAGATGATATCTCTATTGTGTTAACCAAGATTAAAAATATTGATCCTTTAGCATTTTTACAAGAGTTGGATATTGATAAAGATAAGAGGTGGCTTATGTAATTGGAGCAAATCTTTGAAGTTATAACTTGCACCTCTAATCAAAAGGTTAAGTTAGCCATTTATAAGTTGGAAGGTAAGGCAGAACAGTGGTGGCATAGTGCATCCAGGTTATTGATGTCAGTTATTAGGAATTAGAAAGACCTAAAAGCTAGATGATTACATCTAAAGTGTGTTTAAATTATATTGTACAACTGGATAGCTAATATATCACCCTAAACTTGATTTGCATCCCTTTGTATAATTTTGATGTAATCATTGGTATAGATTAAGTGTCATCCAATAATGTGATATTTGACTATAAATGTAAAACTTTTTTCTTACCTACTATTATTCCTAACTCTTATCCTTTGACTGAGCTTACTTATATGTTTGTTGCCCAAGTCAGGAGGTATCTTAGGCATGGTTGCTAAGGATTTCTTGCATTCTTTTCTTTACATGTTAAGGTTGAGAATGAGTTGGAGGATATACCGGTGATTAGAGAGTTCTCAGGGATTTTTCCTAAAGAGATTAGTGGACTACTCTAAAAGAGAGAGTTAGAGTTTTCCATTAACTTGGTTCCTAATAATAGGTCTAATCTTTAAGGCCTCATATATAATAGCACCTATTGAACTTTTAGAGTTGAAGAGTCAAATAAAAAAATTACTAGAAAAAAGATTCATTAGACTAAGTGCGTCTTTATGAGGAGTATTAATGTTGTTTGTCAAGAAAAAAGATGATAATCTTCGGCTTTGCATTGATTATAGGCAGTTAAACTAAGTAACTATTAAGAATAAATATCCCTTATCTAGAATTGATGATTTGCTTGACCAGTTAGTCGGAGTATTGGTTTTTCCAAAGATTGATCTTAGGTTTGGATATTATCAGCTTAGGATAAAGGTTGAGGACATATCTAAACTAGTCTTTGGGACCCATTATGACCATCATGAGTTCCTTATTATGTCATTTGGGTTGACCAATGCCTCTATCATCTTTATAGACTACATTAATAGGATTTTTAAGCCATATCTTGACTGGTTTATGGTAATGTTCATTGATGATGTCTTTGTTTCTTCGAAGAGTAGTAAGGAGCACGATGAGTATTTTAGGATAGTTCTTTAGATCTTGAGGAAACACCAGTTGTTTGCAAAACTTAGTAAGTGTGAATTTTGGTTATGAGAGGTAAAGTTTCTAGGTCATGTGATATCAAAACAAGGGGTAGCAACAAATTCTAATAAGGTAGAAGTAGTACTGAATTATGAGAAGCTTAAATCAGTGACTGAAATCTATAATTTCTTTAGTCTAACCGATCACTATAGAAGGTTTATTAGGAATTTTCTCAACTAACAATGCCTTCAATTAAGTTAACTGAGAAGGACCAAATTTTTGTATAGGATGCCAAGTATGAGGATGCCTTTTAGGAGCTTAAAAATATATTAATCTTTGCACCCATACTAGTGATATCTAACCTTAAAAAGACCTTTATGGTCTATAGTGATGCATCTAAAAATGCATGAGGTTGTGTTATAAGGTGATAGCTTACACTTCTTGGCAACTTAGGCCTTGTGATGAAAATTATCCTATCTATGACCTAGAGTTGGCCACTATGGTTTTTGCCCTTAAGATTTAGAGGCATTAGTTCTATGGAGCATAATTTAAGGTTTAAAGTAGCTGATGCCTTAAGTAGAAAATCTATTCATGTGACAATGATAATGCTTAGGGAACAAAGATTAATAGAGGAGTTGAGATATTTGAATTTTGTTCATTACTGTGTATCCTAGTAGTCTTCTTTTAGGCGAGTTAAAGATAGAAATTGACTTTAGGAGGAGAATTAGAAAGACCCAAAAGCTAGATGAAAATTTGGGTAGGATTAAAGAGTATTTAGGAAATAAAGAAGTGAAAGACTTTGACCTATTTGAGGGTAGTTTGGTGAGGTATCAAGTGTAGAGTATGCATACCTAAGAATGAAAAGATAAAAAATCTAATGTTATGTGAGGCATATAAGAGTAGGTATACCATTCACTTAGGTACCACTAAAATGTATAAAGGCTTTAAAAAAGTTTTTAATGGCCTAGAGTAAAGTTGGACATAACAGATTATGTTTCTAAGTGCTAGTTTGTTAGAAGGTTAAGATTGAGCATTAGAAACCCATAGGCTTGTTATGCTTTTTAAAGATATCAAAATGAGAATGAGATAGTATATCTATAGATTTTATGATGGGTTTGCCTAGGATATCCTTAGGTTATGACGCTATTTGGGTGATTATAGATAGACTAATAAAGTTTGCTTACTTTTTACTTATTAAAATCATTTATCTTTTAGATAAATTAGCATAATTTTATGTCAATGAGATTGTGAGATTGTACTGTGTCTCTAATAGCATTGTGTCAGATAGAGAACTTATGTTCACATTGAAATTTTGGCATTTGTTACAGAAAGCCTTGGACACTAGTCTTAACTTTAACACTCCTTATTACTCTCAGTTAGATAGATAGACTAAGAAAATTATTCAGACTCTTGAGGATGTACTTAGGGCTATGTGTAAGAATTGAAAGGAAATTAGGATGTGTATTTGCCTTTAGCTAAGTTTGCATAAAATAATAGTTATTACTCTAATATTTTGATAGCATCATTTGAGGCACTTTATAGAAGAAAGTGTAGTTCACCTTTGTATTAGGTAAAACTTGATAAGAGAAGTCTCTTAGGTTTAGATATAGTAGATCAAACCACCCATCAAATTAAATTTATTAGGAAGAAATTATTGTCTGCTTAGAGTAGGCAGAAAAGTTATATAAATAAACGAAGAAGACTTTTATAATTTGAGGTTAGAGAACATGTGTTCCTTAAGATTACCTTAATAATGGGCATATGGCACTATTAAATCAAGAAAGCTCAGTCCTCAATATCTTAGTCCCTTTCAAATCCTTGAACGAATGGGACTTATGGCCTATAAAATGGCATTACCTCCTGATTTGGCCTAATTGCATGATATGTTCCATGTATTTCAATAGAAAAAATATCATTTGGACTCTTCACATATCATTAAGTATAAGAATGTGTATCTGCAAAATAACATATCTTATGTGGTTGAGCTGAAAAGGATAATGGATTCGAAAGTCAAATACCTACGTAATAAGAATATACTTGTGGTAAAAGTGGTATGAAAAGGACTAACTTCAAATGAAACTATTAAGAAATAGGGCAAGTAATAATGAGAGATTATCCAACACTTTTATGTAAAGTACATATAATTTTGAGGACAAAATTCTTAAAAAGAGGTGAGAATATAACATTCCAAATTAATTAAGTAGAATTATAAAGAATTAGAATTATAGAGAATTAAAGATTTAATTTGAGAAAATAAGGAATCACTATTAGAATTTTGGAAAAATTATGGAAATTTATTATTTTAGGTGTTTTGATGCAAATAATAATTTGGTAATTTTATACAAAAAATAAATTTAATTGCAAATTTAAATTTTTATTTGGTAAAATTTAAGTTTTAAGCTCCATAATTAATTTAACTAAGCCAAGAATAATTTTTAGAAACTTAATTTAAGTTTTAACTAGACCCAAACTATTTGGATTTATCTGGCTAAGGCGCAACACTTAATTATGGACCCAAATTGGACAAAAAGACCCTTTAAGTAAGCTATTATCCCACAAAACCTTAAAATTAGTGCTGCACTCCCTTTTATTCAGTTGAAATGTTTTTGGCCAATAGAAATACAAAAGGAAAAACACAAATAGAGAAGGAGGCTAGGGTTCTTCATCATTTTGGCTTAGATTTGGATATTTAAAGGAAAATTTAGCCAATGTAAGTCATACTAAAGTCTCTTAGCTTCCTTTCCATTTTGGTTTGATTGGTTTTTTATTTGGCGGATTTTCATATAAACCCTACGTCTAAAAAATTGGTATTTTGATGTTTCATGCATGATTTTCAAAACTTGAAGTTGGAGGAACTATTGGATAAGTATTTCCCACCATTTTAGTTTATTAATATGCTAAAAATTGGCTTCCATGGCTTACTTTTGTATTAGGATGTGTTAATGTGTGAAAATGCAAGGTTTTGGGTGTGGTACACTATTCTTTCTAGGTTTAAAGGGTTCAAATCCATATATTGAATACATTGGAGGCTTGGATAAGGGTTTTCTAAGTAGTTATTAATGATTGGAATGAATAGGTATATGATTCTTGTAGCAATTGATGATTACAAGTCACATTTCGATTGATTTAGGACATTTAGAGTGTTGTGGCATTTGTTGGTAGCTCTTAAGGATTTGGCAACCAAATGAGGTAACTAGGGGTTTTAATTCCATGAATATGTCAATATTGACTTATATTTACTGCACTTATATGTTTTCCATGATAAATAATTGATTTGGCTACTTGTTGTTTTGGACCATAATTGTCTCCTTGGCAGAGTTATGATTATGCTTCCACCCATGCATTATACCATGATCATGCATTGAGTCATGATTGTACTTTGATGAATGCACCAAGCCATAATCATGTTTAATAAGGAGTTGGCCATTAACATGTGTGTGATTGTTAATATGAGATAGTAGTCACTGATAGTCAAATTAGTTCATTTGCTTATTTAAAGTGATACTTTTGATATTTATCTATATATGTAGCTTTTATGTTAGTTATATGGTACATATTAATAGAATTTTCCTTTGGTTACAGAAATTCACATCTCATCCCTATTATGAATTAACAATTTTAGGTGAAAGTTTTTCGGCTAAGGAAAAGAGGAAGCTAGTGGATGACAACCCTAATCTAAGACTTTGTATCAGACTTCTACACCTGGACTTCTGATTTAATGTAGATGTTAATTTTTCTAATTTATTTTGTATAGTATTATGAGCATTCATATTGCTAAGTGTAGGTATTTTGGTTGTTTTGAAAATTGAGGTGAATCTTAATAAGGTTAGGCTTGAATTTTCGTTAAATTTGATGGAATTGTTGTACTTGAGGACTTTTGATATGATATGGATGTATAACAGGTTTCCTCATGAATTAAATGGACATGATTATGTTACCATTTTCATTGTTAACCTTGATTCTGATCTATGTTATTCTGTTGTCATAAATGTTTTATGCATGAATTTAGGATGTGCATTATATTTTGCATCTGGGGTTGTTTTAGAGCCTTAAAGAGGGAAACATGTTTAATTGGTTTATTGAAATTTATTTAAAGTGGTTTAAGGCCAATAAGTAGTGAGATGCACATTTTAGGTTGTCACTTATGGTTGCATATGCCATCTTGCTATCATGATAGGTGTTGTGATGATATGATACAAGATTTGATTAGTCCAATTAATCTTTAAGACCTTAAATGATGTAAGCTTGTGATTTGAGGACTATAAGAGGTTATATGCCTTAAAAGCCTTGTACTTTAGCCATAGAAAGGCCTTATAATTTAATTTAACATCATAAGAATTGGTCAGATTACAAATTTAAGAGTTCAGGATTAGTGGGTAGTCAAGTTGCAACTAAAACAACTTTGAGTTGTAGCTAACTTAAGTTTGGAGAGGGGTAGAGGCTAAGTGTGCTGGGTGCAAGATTTATGGCTACAGCACAAATCATGAATTTAGGGGAGATGGGCTCTCGAGAGCCATCTCGTGTGTGAGCGAGCTCTAGGGAGTCTTTCCATGCCATGACAATACTTGGGTGTATGTTCGTGTTAAGGCCTAGAGAGGCACCTCACTGCGACTTGAATACCCTAGGCCACGGTGAGATTCGAGTTTTGAGAAATTGTGAGTCCAGATTTGAGCTTAGCCGCGGTAAGAAGCTTCCAAGTCACAGCATGAGTGTAAAATTATGCTTTTAAAAGTTCTAGAGGCTAAATTGGCAACGGATTAACTATCTTAAGCTATAGCTTAAGTCTTGAAACTCTCATTTTAGCTATTAAATCTTAGTTTTCATCATGTTAATGATAAGGAATGACTTGTAGACTAACCTATATGAGTTTTCCATGCTTCTTGGAGACACTGTGAGTGAGATAAATATTATAAAGGAGAATCTTAATTTCTTATGAACACGAATTCCTTTGTAAGTATTGATGAAGAATGTTGATGACCAAAAAGTTTAAATTTTCTTATATTTTCATCTGCTACTAATCTATTAATTAAGTTAAATCTTAATTACAACTGAATAGGAACCTATGTAAAGGGCAACATATAATAATATCAATAGTATGTTGTAATTATGGTTTTCTAACCCTTCTCACCATGCATAAGTGCTACCACTTAATAGAAAAATACAAGTACAATTTTTTCTATATTTGTTATTAAACTTTTTTAATAAAAATATGATAATTTGTATAGTTTTTATAGTTCATCATTATATAATTTAGTCTTTTAATTTTTTTTAAACATCTCATATTTTTATTAAAAAATTATATCTAAATCTAATCTTAATTAAAATAAAGAATGACATTTTTGTTGCTCCAATTTAAAAAACTTTATAATCAACATTACTAGCAAGAATCTATATCAAATTTAATGCCTAAACAAAGGCCCATGAAGAAGTTAAAGAAATTTATTGAAGATGAATTTGTCATCTTGTCATTTTTTTCCCTTGATTGGTAAACATTTTCTAAAAAAAAAAAGGATTTGACATGACCTTGAAAATAAAAAGCAAAATGATGAAGAGTGAGAGAAAATGAGGACTTGATTGATTTCCTATTTTCATAACAGTTTTCTATTTTTTAAAATAAAAAACTTGTTTGACAATATGTTTTTAATGAAGTGTTTTGTAAAACAAAAAAATCAAAATTATGTTTTCGAAAATAAAAAAATTAGAACATTTTTTTAATGTGTTTTGTAACTTTTATTTTGAAAAATTAGAAAAAAAATAAAAAATAACGATTTTTCAGAATAATGATTCAAACAAATTTTTTAATTTTCAAAATTTATCAGAATAAACATATGTTTTGAAAATATTAAAACTAAAACAGAATCAAACAGGCCCTGAATCATTCAACGAAACTTCCTCCTTTTTTTACCTGAAGTAGTTTGCTTTTGTGCTATAAGCTAAAGTCTCCTCATTTAGAGGTTCCAAGAGGCTATGGAGTAAAATTAGTGTAATTTTTTAAATATAATTTATGTAATAATTTTTATATTTTTGTAATCATTATTTTGTTTATTAAATTAATATTTTAACTATCAAATTATTTTTTAAAAATAAGAACATAAAAATCATTTTCTATTTTATTTATATATTTATTTATATATTTTTTCTTTCATATCATTCAATCAAATATATCTTAATATATGTCCTTTTAGTTGTATAGACTTAAGGTTATATTTGACAGATAAAAAAAGAAATGAATGGAAACATTTTTCTAAAAAAATAAAAGATGAAGAAAATGAATAATTAAATGATGCTTTTTTTTTTCAATCTTTATTTGAATTCCTTTCACCATCAAAATCCTTTAAATTGAAAAAAAAGAAGATTATAATTATAATGGAAGGATAACTTATAAGAATTTTTTTTTGGTTACTTTGAAAATATTTCATTATCCTTCTTCCTTATTTATGAATTCCGAAGTTTAAAAAAAAAAATTGAATAAAATGTTTATTTTTTTTACCTTTTCTTTTTCAAATATCTCTCATTTAAAGAATTCGAGTTGTTTCAATTAAGTAGATTTTAATTGAATTATTTGTACAAATTTAAATTATTTAGATTTGATTTGAATAATTTAAATTAAAATTTTTATTTATTTTGATAATTTTTTTAAAAGAAACATAATGTATAAGAAAAATAATATTCTAATTATAAACTTAAAAAAATGATAATTGACATTAAAAAAAATTTAACAAAAATTTTATGGTAAAAATTGAGGACAAAAGAAAAAAAAAAAAAGCTACACCGATCTACTGAGTTCGCACACGCATCCTAAAATCTTGCTGCTTGGATAAGTCGTCTTGTCGTCCTCTTTTTTTTTGGTTTTTGGGATTGGTAATCATTTAAAAAAAATGAAAATTTTGACTAGACCTTAAAAGTAAAAGAAAGAAAAAAAAGGTGTAGTGGGAGAAAAAGAACCAAAGACAGCATCTTTGATTTTGCCTTTAGTCTTCCAAGAACTTTTGACTTCTCATTACTTCGCAACTAAAGTGGAGGGAAAGAAGGAAGAAAGAGAAGAATAATATAATTAATATTATATTTCTCTCTTAAACAGTCCAAAATTCCCTTTCATTTTCTTCCTTCCTCATTCCGAAGATTTTCAACTTTCTGCCTTTTATCTGAAAATAATTTATGATGGTCGAGTATAAATAATAATAAAGGAGATGTTTACCTTTTGATTTTTGAACATGTTTTAACAATTTAGTTCATGCAAAACAATTACCATTTAACTTAATTTTTTTAAAATTATCAATATGATCATGTGAGGAGCTTTGTCATCCATTAATTTCGTTTATAGTAAGATTATAGAGTTTTAATAATTTTAGGATCTGAACAATGGTGATTAATTTTTAAGGAACAAAGTAATCCAACATGACTCAAAATAACAGTTTTCTCTAATAGTAATATCAATTAGTAAAGTAAAATGGTTTGCGAAGTGCATTAAAAAAGGAGCTCTCTCACTTCTAGATAAGTTGAAAACTCAATCTCAAGAAAGATCTAGTCATTGCTGTGAAAGTCTGCTCATATCACTCTTGAACATTTGCAACCCAAGAATCACCAGTGAGGTGGAAGATAATTATGTATGCCGCAGTATCCCTCTCCTGAATGAAATGCCCATATTTGTCATTGTTCTATTAGTTATACTTACTTAATGTAGGGTCTATATACCTGCGATCACTCTTAATTCTCAAACTATGAAAGTCACTTCTTCATTTCTTTGGCTGCTCAACATCAACTTCCTAGAGTAGCTTGTCAGTTGGTAGGAATTGGAGCCGTCACTTAATAGACTACAATTTTTCTTCTTTCTTTCACCTTTCTATTAATCTGGTAGAAAAACGCAGTGATGCAAACAGTAAACTTAATTACTCTAATATCTAAATGTGGCTGAAAAAAATTAGATCTTACAATAACTTTGTAGAGCTAAGATCTAGGAAGTTACAAAAAATTGATATTTTTTTATCCTTCTTTTGGCATAAAAACTCATTCTTTTCATCACTGATGATATCGTAATAGAAGATAAGTATGTAAGATGCGTCTCTTCTACATGGCAGGTTGCTATTATATATTTGAATATGGTAGAGGTGGTATTATCAGTAGTAGCCAAACTTGCTGAATATTTGGTGGATCCAACTCGACACCAACTGCAATATTTGTTTTGTGTTGGAAAAATCAACAGAAATGTTGAGACCAGGAAGGATGAACTGATATTCAAACAAGGGAGGGTGAAAGAACGTGTTCAAGAAGCCATTAACAAGACTGAGAGAATTGATGAGGAGGTTGAGAAGTGGAAGAATGAGGTGGAGAACCTCATAGCAGAGGTGGACAACCTCGAGCAAGAACTGAGGGCCATTAATGGCTGCTTTCGAAGGTGGTGTCCTACTTGGAGGAGATATTGTCTGTGCAGAAAATTGGCAAAGAGAACTCAGAGGATGATAGAGCTAAATACAAAGAGTGAACAGTTTAACCCATTTTCCCATCCCGTTACAATTCTAGATATAGAGTACTGCTCTTCTAAAAATTTTGTGTTCTTCAAATCTACAAAAATGGCTTCTGATCAACTGAGGGAGGCATTGCAAGATGATGGAAGCTTTATAATTGGGTTGTTTGGTATGGGAGGCTCAGGCAAAACTACTTTGGTGAAGGAAGTGGGGAAAAAAGCGAAGGAATCAAAGCTTTTTGATCGAGTTGTGTTTACTACAGTTTCCCAAACTCCAGATATCAGAAAGATTCAAGACGAGATTGCGGACTTGTTGGGACTCGAATTAAAAGAAAAATCTGAAATTGGACGGGCAAGAAGAATTGCACTGAGATTACAAAGTGGGGAACGAATTCTGATGATATTGGATGATGTATGGGCTAAGCTGGATCTTGAGGAAATAGGAAATCCTTTCGGGGGAAATCATCAAAGAAGATGCAAAGTTCTCCTAACCACACGCCGCAAAGAAGAATGTACTTTGATGGGTTGCCAAAAGGAGATTCCACTGCATTTGTTAACAAAAGATGAATCTTGGACTCTGTTTCAAACTCATGCTAATGTACATGATGGTGCTAGAGAAGCTGTGGCACGACAAATTGTTGAGGAATGTAAAGGACTACCCGGTAAAATTGTGGCTGTGGGGACCCGCTTGAATGGAAGAGGACTTCATGAGATGAATGCAATGTTGTCCAGGCTGAGGCATTCGAAACCAATCGATGTGGATCAAGGTGGGAGGGAAGCTGTTGCTTGTCTCAAATTAAGTTATGATTATTTGAGAACCTCTGAGGCCAAGTTGCTATTCTTGATGTGTGCTGTGTTTCCTGAAGATCATACAATTGTTTTTGAAGATATTTTGAGATATGAAGTAGGGTTAGGCCTATGCAGAGAGGCGGACTCATTTGATATAGCAAGGAGCCAAGTTAGAGCAGCTTTAAATAATTTCATTGACTCTTCTTTGTTGACGTATTCTCATTTTAACTAAACAATATATTAAAAGTTTTTGTTTATTTTGAATTTATCTATATATTATCTTCTTAGTAATTCATTTTCTCTTTGGGAAAAAAGTATACTTCATACGTTGTTTACGCTAAATTTGATTTGATTTCTGTGTTTTGAAGTTTTCTAAATCATTTTTTTATTCAAATATGAACTTATAATGATGTTTTTATTAAATTAAAAAATTGTTCGTGTTGCAATATTAGTTATCGTGGAAGCTGAAGGTTTTATATGAGCCACATGCTGCATTTTTCCTCCTGTTTCATTCTTGTAGCTATTTGGTTATAAATTGAATTTGAAATTATAATTTTGTCGTTTTTATACAGATTATGGGAGTGATGTTAACAGCTGCGACTTTGACGAGGTTGATGATGAGAGTGAAGAAGAAATATATGATGAAGACGATAATGTTGAAGACTTTCTTGATGATGAGAGTGAAGAAGAAACATATGATGAAGACCCTTTTGAGTTTGGGGAAGAAACAGATGATGAAGAGGATATGTTGTAGTCTTTCTTGAGTTAGGACACAACATACAGCTTGTGATTGTTTTTGCCTCTAACGTTACAAGCAATTTGTTTCTGAACCACACACCGCCCCCCCCCCCCCCCCCCCTCTTCCCCCTCCCCCTCCAAAAAAAAGATATTCATATATATTATTTTGAATTAAATACTCTATTTTGCTTCGTTGTCTGTATAAACAAATATTACTTTATAAAGTTTAAAATAACACCTTTGCCTGTGTCAACATGACTTTTACAGTGGAATGGGGTTATAAATTGTTGGGATATATAAAAGATATCAAGACAATAGGCAATACTTTGATATCTAAGTTAATATTGTTATTAATGGGGTTACAAAAGTTTCAATGTTGTCATTCAATGTTAATATAGTTATGTTTCTTCCTCAATAGTGCAATGCCATTTCTCCAGAGACAGTGTTAGAGATATTTTAAAAATAAATTATTTAAAAATAAATTATAAGCTTTTACTTAAATATTATCAGAACCTTTATGTTTAAGAGATCTAAACTTCAATTTATACCATTCTCATTGCTCAAAGAAATTTTTTGTTCGAAACTTTTGAGTTGAGGTATTCCTTTATAGTTTTATAGTAAAAAGCAGCCTTCTTTTGAGTGCTCATCCATAATATCTGCTTCTCATTACCTTGGCTGATATTGAAATGAAGCTATTCAAACTGTGTTTATGGTAAGAATGCATTCCAGTATTGATTGCTTTATTTGATAGCTCTTTTTGCAGATGAAACATCTCTGCTATTCTGAGAGGGAGAAATTATCTAGATATATATTTTTTTATCTTTCTTTTTCAACTTGAGAAGTTTTGTAGATCAAACCAATTATAAATAATTGTACAAGTATGTGAAATCCAATTTTTAGTAAAATTCGCCTCTACCATATTTATATGTATATTAATAATTCACTTTCTGGCTGAGAATATTTCTTCAATTTATAATTACTTACAAAAGTTTCTTGTGATGGAGCCTTCCGTCTTGATTCTCGGCTATTGAAGAAGCATTTGGCCTACTCACTATTGCATATTTCATGTCCCCAAAACATGAAAAGAAGAAAATATTTCATGTTGCAACCTTTTACCTAAACCTCTATCTATCCAAGCACTTGGGTTTGCCTCAAGTGCTACCTTGTATCTATATTAGTGTTTATGTTTCTTTAAGTTAAAAAAATTACAAAAACACACTAACAAATAAAAATATAAAACATTAAGCATTCACTAAAAAACATAAAATCATTCCTCATCAAAATTAAAAGCATAATTTCCAAGTTCCACATTGATCTCATTGAACCACCCTCACAAAGAAACACTACAAAAAAATTAAATTTTAGTGACAACTTTTAGGGGCGACAAATAAAATTCGTCACTAAAAATACACTTTTAACGGCGACAATACACAATTGTTGCTAAAAGTTATCACAAAAAATTCGAGTTAATTTTCGACATAATTTTTAATGGCGAAAAAAAAACATTGCCACTAAAATTATATCGTGGCGACAAAAAATCGCTATAAAATCTTTTTAGTGGCAACATCAACGATCTTGCCACAAAAAATGAAGTTCAGTTGCGACAAACTAATTGCAACTAAAAGCATAATAGGCAAAACTTTTTAGTGGCGACAGGAAGTTGCCACTATAATAACTTTTTAGTGGCGACACACAAGAGTTGTCGCTAAAATATTTTTTAGTCTCCACAAATAAAGGTTGCCACTAAAACTTTAGATATTTTTTCATCAAACAAAAAAACTTTTAGTGGCGACACAATTTGTCGCCACTAAAAGTATAACTAAATATTTTTTTAGTATTTACAAATTCCCTGATCAAACTTAGTGGCGATGTGTAGGGTCGCCACTAAAACCTTTACAATCAAAATTATAATAGTTTTCACATTATTTTTAGCGGCGATTCATAGTCGCTACTAAATGTCTCTTTGGGAAAACAATTAGTGGAGACGAGTTGTCGCCACTAAAAGTTTTAGTGGCGACATTCTACATCGCTACTAAAGCATATGTTGGCGCATAATGTTTTTTATTTAAAAATTTTTGCGTTCAAACTTTTTAGTGGCGATGTGTAGGGTCGCCGCTAAAACCTTTACAATCAAAATTATACTAATTTTCGCATTATTTTTAGCGGCGATTCATAGTCGCCACTAAATGTCTCTTTTAGTGGTGATGTCTTCGTGGCCACTAAAAGGTATTAGTAAATTTTTGGAAGAGAATTTTCTGGGAAAACAATTAGTGGCGACGGGTTGTCGCCACTAAAAGTATCTTTTAGTGGCGACATTCTACATCGCTACTAAAGCATATTTTGGCGCGTAATGTTTTTCATTCAAAAATTTTTGCGCTTAAACTTTTAGTGGCGATGTGTAGGGTCGCCGCTAAAACCTTTACAGTCAGAATTATAATAATTTTTGCATTATTTTTAGCGGCGATTCGTAGTCGCCACTAAATATCTCTTTTAGTGGCAACCTGTCATGGCCACTAAAAGGTATTAGTAAATTTTTGGAGGAACAATTAGTGGCGACGGGATGTAGCCACTAAAAGAACCTTTTAGTGGCGACATTCTACATCGCTACTAAAGCATATTTTGGCGCATAATATTTTTCATTTAAAAATTTTTGCGCTCAAACTTTTTAGTGGCGATGTGTAGGGTCGCCGCTAAAATTATTTTGTTGCCACTAAAAGTTACAATTCAAAATTTTTTATCAATTTAAAAGTTATGTGTTAAAATTTAATATGACTATAGGTCGCAGCTAAGAGAGATTTTAATAGCAACTTATAGTTGCTTATAAAAGTTTGGTTAAAAATAGATTTATTTTTTTAGTTTACATTTCCATCTTAGCTAATAGTCTTACCTTAAATTTTGTTTTATGAGGACTCAGGTCTTTTCCTCCAAGAGTGATCATCTGATTATTTAGTATACAAAGAGACATTTGGGGAGATTTTTTATTAGATATCAAATTATTCGTAAGCTTTGTAGAACCACAACAAAAGATAAATTCATTTTTCTAATTAATTTTTTCATCTCAACTAATAATCTCACTCCAAACTTTATTTTCTACGAAATTAGGTTTTTTCCCTAAGAGTGTTCATTAGATGATTTGGTATGGCCTCATGTTTGGGAAGAGTTTTTCCTTATATGTCAAAAGTATCACCAAGCTTTTCAGAACCCAAATTACTAGTAGACTTATTTTTCTAATTCCCACCCAGCTATGCTATAATTCCTTTTGCTGCATAATGTTTGAAGCTATTAAAAAGGAAACCATGAAAATTTGTTTCAATTATGTAGGATATATATTGGGCTTTTCTCATATTACAGGTGTATTAGTGTAACTAAAGCCCAAAAAAATGCAGATAATAGAATTTGTGAATTATATATAGCCTAAATGAGAAATGCACAAAGTGCAAATCCCAATACAAAGCATTGATAATACGGCCCAAATAAATTTTCTTACTTAATCCTTATATGAATTAAATTTGAGAGCTTTGTTATATTAAAATAAATTTAAATAATATCAACTTGTTAGAACAAAGACATTATTTCTTCCAATGTGCCTACCTGTCCACACAAAACTTTCTTCTAACTTATCTTTTACTCTTTTATATAGCTGACTTTATTGTATTCGAAACTATTAAAACATTGTTTCTATTAGTCATCCATGTGGTACTTTTTACAATCCACATATCCAACCTTCAATCCTATATACTATGATTTATTGAGATATTATTTTGCACTCCTTTTTACTTTAAAACCAATTTTATATGTCACCGTCTCAACTTAATTTGGAATTTATTGGTCTTATCTATCACTTATGTATTTCAGTTCTTTAAATAAATTTTTTGTTCCTTCATCTATTTGATCAAGTTGATATCTCCTTGAAATTTATATATGAAACTAGGGCCCTCCATGCGTTTGAAATTTAACTATGCATATTAAGTTGATATATTATTTAATGAAATTCAAGGATAACTATTTCTCTTATGCATCCCATGCATCCCATACATCCCAAGTACTAATAACAATATTAACTTCAAGATTTAGATAAAGTAGTGTATAATTATTTCCATATCTAATTATTAAATTTTTTCCATTGGAAAAAATCATGTGAAATGAAAAAGATACTAATTGTGAAAATAGTCCCATAGATTAGAGGGAGAAAAGTACAATCAACTTAGACAGAAATTTTAAATTTTTAAATGGTTGTGTTCAAGTTTTTTGATAATTGAAATTAATTTTTGAGAAATATGGAAATAGAAAACTCAAGGCACATGATTATTCACTATCTTATTTTGACAATATAAACCAGTGTTGAGAAAACCAGATTGGCCAGTTCGAATGGGAACTAGTCCCTAGCCCAGTCCAGTCAATCTTAAAAATCGGTAAGTATAAGAACCAATAAAAAATTGGTAGAACCAGTAAAACCGATCGGTTTAGTGGTTAAACTGATTTGAAAAATTGTTTTGCAAAAATGATACTCAAGATTCGAACATGTGACCCTTCATTAAATAATAAGTTTTTCTACTATCTGAGCTATTAATCTTCTTCAATAATATTATACCTTTTTAATATATATATATATATATATATATATATATATATATATATATATATATATATATATATATATATATATATATATATATATATATATATATATATATATATATATATATATATATATATATATATATATATATATATATATATATATATATATTTTTGAAATGAAATAATATAATAAATAATTATATATATCATATATGTATAATATATAAAAACCTTTAAACTAATATATCTTACTTCTAACTATATTTTTGATTTGGTTAAAATTTTTTATTTGAGAAATTATTTTTTTTAATTTATGATTTTTAAACCCTTTATCTTTTAAAGAAAAGTAGAATCTTAATATAATTTGAAAATATAAAAATTCAAAATTAAATATTCTTAAATTTGAATTATGAGTAATTTTTATTTTTCAAATAAAAATAAATTTTTAAATATTTTAAAAAACATAAAATTATTAATTAAGTATTTAAAATTTATTAATATTTATTTGTTGCATTAAAATTTTAATATATAATATTTAAAAAATATATATTTAATTATCACTGGTTTAATCGCAATTGAACCATGGTTGAACCATTAAACTGTGAACCAATGTCCTTACTGGTTCAATGACCGGTTCGGTTTTCAAAATATTGATATAAACAATTAGCATATTTAAGAATCTAGAAAGCAAAAATACTCAAGTTAAATGGTTATAATGTCATCTTAATTATTTAGGGGACACAAAAATAAAAAGATATATAGGAGTGAGCAAAACTAATGGCAAGAACATTGGAAAGCCAAAGAAAATTTAACAAAATAATGGAAGATCGAAATTCATAAATTTTATTCAAATTAAATTACAAATAAATAAACAAATAATGGTTTTAAAAATACAAACAAAATAATGAAGAAGAAAGAAAAAAGGATTTGAAATAAAAATAATATAATAAAAATAAACTGAAAACAAAAGAAAAAATAGTTTATAAAAATAGATCATAAAAAAAACTCATATAGCCCATTTCTTTGGGCCCAAAAAATAAAAGATTTTAAAAATACCAAAATTTGATAATGAAGTAAAATAGCCCAAATGACCCAATTAAAAATAAAGAAAAAAATAATAAGTAAATGAAAAGAACACGGGATCATTAACGAGTCAGTGATTTTGATTAATTCATTTATGGAGGAAAGGTTATTTCATGTAGGAACGTTATAAAATTTTGTGTAAAAAGTGACGCGTTGTGTTTATTGGAAGTAAAAGAAAACAAACAATTGTAATTATAAAATAAGTTCAAATATAAAGAGATGTTTGAATAAATTAAATTTTGAATTGTTTAGTTCTAGATTTCAACATTTTTTTATATTTTCTTAATTTCAATTATAATCCATTGAATGATTGTTTTATTTTTTGTATTTTATTTTCTTCATAATAAAAAAAACCAAAATTAAAGAAATAAAATTTAAATAATCCATATCTCTTTTTGAAAGAGCACCATCGTATGCTACTCTTCTAAGAAAAGCATTACTGCATGTTGTTCCTCTGAAAAAAGCAGACGTTTTCTTGAATTATGCAATCGGCAATATACCTTCCAACGAATTTCAAATTTTGTTTTACACAAATTTGATCTGATTTGAAATAGAATTATTTTTTAAAAATGAATAAAAATTAAACTCAGAATGTGACAGAGTTTCAAATTTAATCAACAACATGATATAACTGGAAATAGGATAAAATTTGATCTTCCTTTTTTCTATAGGCAGTAAAATCAAAATCCCATAATAATAATAATAATAATAATAATAATAATAATAATAATAATAATATCATCTTCAAAATCCTAGGGGCTGTGATTTTGATCTTTGTAATATAAAAACAAATTATTTTGATCATCTTAGTTCAAAATAAAAAATATTCTCTTATTTTATAAAATATTTTCAATCCTTCTATATTCTATTGTTACAGTGGCAAGCATGACCAGCTTTTGGATCTTCTGGAATTAACTATTGGGCTTCAATTGACTTACATATAAGAAAAGCCCTTTCATTTAGGCCTTCCAGTAGCAGGGTTAGGGCATTCGCATAGGACAAATCAAAGTGTTCTCCAGCAGCGAGAGGTTTAAGGGTTTTCCAGAGATGCTGAAATTATCGATCCTTCGTTCGTTTCTGGGAGAGGGGCAGCTGTGACAACGTTCCATCATTGCTTTGAATTGCTCTGTTTTTGGTTTGTTTTTCCTCCTCACTTCTGTCACTCTCCAACCTTCTCCTTTATTATGTGTTGCAACGATTGTACATGGCTCGACATACAGCTAAAGAGATGAGGTGGCATATGGAAGAACGCATTGATGATGGTGTGTTGCGGCATCCATCTGACTCCATTACTTGGAAATCATTTGATGACCAGCATCCTGACTTTGCTCGTGATTGTAGAAATGTAAGAATGGGTCTAGCTAGTGACGGATTCCAACCTTATGGAAATATGAGTGCTAATCATAGTATTTGGCCATTTGTTCTGATTCCATACAATTTGCCGCCATGGTTATGTATGAAGCACCCATACTTTATGATGACACTTCTTATTCCAAATCCTAAGTGTCCAGGTAATGATATAGATGTGTACTTGCAATCGATGATTGAAGAGCTACAGGAATTATGGTGTTGACACATATGATGCCTACTCACAGTCCAATTTTAAAATGCGTGCAGCTATTATCTAGACAATCAATAACTTCCCAGCATATAGGAACCTTTCAGGGTGGTCTACCAAGGGAAAGCTTGCATGTCCCTGTTGCCACAAAGGCACACATTCTACTTCTTTAAGAAACAAATTGTGTTACATGGGGCATCGTCGCTTCCTTCCAGCCAATCATCCATGGCGTCGAAATAAGAGGGCATTTGATGGGAAAGTTGAACATTCAGTAGCACATTCTCCTCTAACTGGTGATAAAGTACTTATGCAACTCCAATAATTGGGTAATATGAGTTTTGGGAAAAGTCAAAAGCGAAAGCGTTACCAAGCCAATGATAGTTTCAATTGGAGGAAGAAGAGTACTTTCTTCAGACTACCCTACTGGAAAACTCTTATGCTTCGACACAATCTTGATGTTATGCATATAGAAAGAAATGTGTCTGATAACATAGTGTCAACATTGATGGGTGTGGTTGGAAAGACCAAGGATATACTGAAGAGTCGATACGACTTAGTTGATTTGGGAATTAGGCAACAGTTGCATCCAATAGAAGACGAGAACAAAGTTATGATTTTAGCTGTATGTTATACATTGTCCCCATATGAGAAGTTAAAAATTTGTAACTTCCTGGCTAATTTGAAGGTTCCTGATGCCTTCTCTTCAAATATTTCAAGGTGTGTCAATGTTTATGAACGAAGGATCTTTGGGTAGAATTGTTACGATCACCACGTATTGTTGCAAGACATATTCCCACTTGCAGTACGTGGCTTATTACCCAAGGAAGTATCAGAACCTATAATAGAGTTGGGAAAATTTTTTAAGAACTTGTGTTCTAAGTGCTTGAGAATAGAAGATCTTGATGTTTTGGAAACTCAAATTGCAATTACATCATGCAAATTGGAAATGGTATTTCCACCTGCTTTTTTTGATATCATGGTCCACTTACCTGTACACTTGGCAAGAGAGGCTAAGCTTGGTGGACCCATACAATATCGGTGGATGTACCCTATCGAGAGGTAAGGTTAACTAATTAATTGATATCTCTTGTTATTAATTACAAGATGTCTTACTTTATTCATATTGACTTATACATGTAGATACTTACGGACACTGAAAACATATGTTCGTAATAAGGCTCGTCCAAAAGGTTCAATTGCAGAAGGTTATTTAGCAGATGAATGCTTTACTTTTTGCTCTCGTTACTTGAAAAATATTCCCACAAAGTTCAATAGATCTCCTAGAAATGATGATAGATGTATGAAACATGATAAGATGTCCATCTTTGATCCAAGTGGGCAGGCAAGAGGACGTTACGAATCAATATGTCTATCAGACATGGAGTTCAATCAAGCTTGTATGTATGTGCTTCAGAACTGTGAAGAAATTTGGCCATTTATTGTGTAAGTCTATAAGACTTGGTCACCATTTACGTAAAAAAAAAAATTTATGTTATCATGTCTTAATTAACCAGGTCATATATTGTAGGAAGCACAAGATGGAGATTGAAACACAAGCTTCAGTGGATGAGGAGTTCTTAGGATGGCTTCGTGCACATATTTAAACCTTATACCTTCCTTGATTAGTTTATAAGTTACTATATCCACACATGTTTTCATTTATAGGTTTTAGAGTTAAGTGCACGGGGTGATGCAAGTGATGAACTCATAAGTCTTGGAATTAGACCACTCAAAATGGTTCATCGTTATTCCACATTTATGGTGAATGGGTTTAGATTTCATACTAAAGATCGAGCTTCTGGTAGAAGAACACAGAATAGTGGAGTTCTTATACGGGGTGATGATTCAGACGAGACAAAAGAGTACTATGGTGTCTTAGAAAATATATATGAGTTGTCTTATATTGGGAATAAAAAAGTGCATCTCTTTAAGTGTCATTGGTGGGATGTGGGTCATTTAGGAAAAGGATACAAGGTTGACAAGTATGGGATCATGAGCATCAATACTCAACATTCACTAAACTCGAATGAGCTATTTGTTTTAGCATCTCAAGCAGAACAAGTATTTTATGTAGAAGACATTTGTGACCCAAATTGGCTTATTATTGTAAAAATAAATCCTTGTGACCTCTTTAATATGCCCGAGGTGATTGATAATGGCGTAAGTGGGGACCATGAGGAATTACTTAGTGATGAGGCTTATCAATAATTTGAAGTTGACAAAAATGTGACTATTAATGATGATGTAGGCATTGACCTAGTAGTCTACCTTTATAGGGATGATATTCAACCAGAAACAATAAACCATTCATGTGAACGCCCTGGGCCAAGTAGGCTAAATGCAATTGATGTGGAAGCTGAATTCATTGATGATGATGATGAGGATGTGTCCACTAATGAAGAAGATGGAGAAGACATACTTGATGAGGATGATACAGACGACACCGATGACACTGATAATAACATAGATTAAATATATTTATGGTAGTGTGAACGTATTTAAACTATTAAAACTCACTATATTTACATATGAATTGCCTTCTATTTTTGTCATCAACTTAGCATTTGGATTTGAACTAATGTATCTCACACTTTATTTGCAATTTTTTAGGAAATGTCAGGTGGTGGACGAGGGAGGGTAGGAGGAAGAGGCGGGAGAGGAAATGGATGTGGTAGTAGTCACTTGAGACGCGACCACATAGGTGATGTGACACCACCACTGGGACAAGTAATAGGGAATGTTTATAGGTGTAGAGAGTCTACTCCACCCATGCAGCCATCGGTAAATCAGAGTAGTGCAGGTATAATTGCCCTTAGATTTTATTTATTTATAGTTTTTCCCCTACCTCCTACATACACATACATATATAATGTTTTTGCTAACATATATGCCTTATTCAGCTTCTTGCAGCACTGTTAAGAAAGGGCGGGGGAAGTATAAATGTGTGTTTGTTGATACAAAGACAAAATATGATGGAAAGATTGTAATTAACATATCTGAAGACCTTGAGCAAGCTGTTGGAGAGGGTGCTCGAGAGTTCTCCAGTTATTGTGGTTGGGTGGTTCATACCACTGTACTATTTAGAGATGGCGATTGGCCCGCTCAACAAGAAAAATATGGTGAAGTCATGTGGTTAAAAGTTAAGGTAGTACATTTATACATAGATAATTATGAAAACTAAATGATATTTAATTTTTTAATAAACTAAATTTTTACATACACAATTATAATTACTTATGCTTGTGGTCCGTAGGACAAATTCGAACCACGTGAGGGACAATCTGAGTTGTCAATGAAGCACTTAACTATGAGCACTTTGCAAAGATTATTCAGGAATTGGAAGACTAAGTTGCATGATCTAGTCAAACTATTAGATACAGATGAGGATAAGCGTGCAGTTCAACCAAGTGATGTGCACCCCATAGATTAGGAATGGCTACTCCAGCACTGGGCTTCTGAAGAGTTTAAGGTAGTGTACTCTTACTATATAATATGGTCTGAATATGTTCAATTACATGTAATTCTTATAACTATTGTTGAAAGATAACAAAGGTTTCTATCTAATTATAGGTAATGAGTGATAGAAATAAACTAAATAAGGAAAAACAAATGACAAAGCATACATGTGGCACGCGATCTTTTGCAGAGGTGGAGCATAGCTTGGTGAGGATGACATCTTCTTTTTTAATTTACAATTGCATATTCATACACATTTTGTTTTCTTAATGATTATAATATGAAATAATGTCCACAAAATATTTCAAAAGGATCCTATTACTGGAAAACTAGCAGAACCTGATGTGGTGTGGGAGGCACAACACACTCGTCAGACAAAAGATAGGGAGACAGAGTGGGCTGACCCCAAATCACAAGAGATTTATGTAACCTTTAAACATCTCTTAATTTTTAAACTTTGTTCAATTACAACTTATTGTTTATAGTTTTAATTGGTTGCTTAAATTACAGGGTTGCTTACATGAGCTTGTTCTCCAGCAACAATCATCAGAAGTCGAATCCTGCATGACTGGAGATGAAATTTTATCTACTGTATTGGGTACCAGGTCGGGGTTTGTTCGTGGCAAGGGGTATGGAAAAAAAATCCCAAAAAAAGAGACATGTTGACCAAGTAGATGTGGACCACAGAGTGTCATCTGCAATAAAGCAAGTTCGAGAAGAAATGGAACAAAAACGGGAGGAGGATTGTGCCCATATGGCACAAGAGCGTGAAGAAATGGAACAAAAGATGCAAGAAGAATTTGAACGGAAGCTATAGTAAGGGCGAGCCCAGATGGCCCAACAGGTGCAAGATGAAGTTCGTGCACAGGTTGCTGCATTGTTGTCTACATTGCAGCAGCAGGTATATAACAAACTTCCTTTTCCTTTTCCAATAATGAAAAATATTCATAGCTTTTTTTTCCTTTCTAATAGGGACATTTACCTTCAAGCAGTAATACTTTAGGTGGATCAGCTCAGTGAATTTAGATAAATGGTGGTACGTTTGTCAAGCACTGCTTATTTCTTATTAGTTTGAACTTTACTTTAAGATTGGCTTTAAGTTGAATCTTGAACTCAAATGTTGTCTGGTGTTTGAATTGATGCTGTTTTTGTTTTACTCTAAGGTGATTATTGAAATTAGATTTAATAACTTTTTTTTTTAAGGTTGAGTGAGCTTCACAAAATGAAGGAACATATAGAGTTTATGGAAGCATCTTAAGTAGTTGAATGATTATTAACAATGAATGTAGAGATCATGACTTTAGTTTTTTAGTTGTTAATTTTGTATATGTACAAATTATCTATGAATATGTAGTTGATTTTAACAAAATTTGTTTCATTTTGATGTGATTAGATATGGGTCTTGTAATCATATTTTACTATTTGCTTTTCCATTCTTTTGAAGTTGTTTATATAATTATTTGAATTTTATGTTAATTTTTAGGTAAATATTGCTTAATTAAGTATAGGATATTGAAAAATTTCTTTGACACTATTAGTGGCAACACCAGTTGTCACTAAAGAATTTTTGCAACAAAAACGAAGCCAACTGATGTTATTGTTGAAAATAAATTTTCAGTGGCGACATAAAAATCGCCACTAAAGGATTTTAGTGGCGACTATATTGCAACTAATAAATTTTAGTGGTTACAAAAATCGCCACTAATACCCTTTAGTAGCGACACTTTTAGTGGCGACAACCTTTCATTGCTACTAAAAATATCATTTATGGCAACATTCACGCCACTAGTAATAAGTTTTTTGTGGCGAAATCAACTGTCGCCACTAAAAGCTTAGTAATTAGTGGCGATCTAGCTTGTCACTAATTATTTTTTTAGTGACAATCATTATTTTTTTAAAAAAAATAATTTATTTAAATATCATTTAGTTGAGAGCTTTGTCGCCACTGAATGTGTTTT
Source organism: Erythrophleum fordii (assembly GCA_032878935.1). Taxonomy (NCBI): domain Eukaryota; kingdom Viridiplantae; phylum Streptophyta; class Magnoliopsida; order Fabales; family Fabaceae; genus Erythrophleum; species Erythrophleum fordii. Next base: position 29,866,970 of record JAVQMF010000058.1, on the reverse strand, counting down.
AGTGGCGACTGTAATTGTGACTAATTATTTTTAGTGGCGACTTTAGTCGCCACTAATAAATTGTTTTTGTGACGACTTATTTGTCGCTACTAAAGACTTTTTGTTACATTTGTATTAGTTGCAACGTAGTGGCAACCTTATGTCGCCACTATAGATTTTATTAGTGGCGACTTTTAATGTTTTAGCGGCGACTTTTGTCGCCACTAAAAGTAATTTTTTTTTTGTAGTGAAATAGATGCTTGATTGAAGAATATAATCAAACAGTTGGCAATCAACAAACAAAATGATATGTTTGATAAACCCATTCCTCATGCTCCCCATCATTTTTTTCATTTTTCAAGCCTTGCCTTAGGAAAAACAGTCCCACGAACAACAATGGTGTCCACAAGCTTCATTGTATGAGGAGCCCATTTGATGTGATTACCACAAATTGTGGTTCATAAGTAAGCTTCTCTATTGCACAGAGTGGACATTCCAGTGTTGCCTAATATGCAATTTGTTGGAGTACATAGTATGAGTACGAGTATGAGATGCACTAATTTATATAATTTATAGTATGAGGAGGTATACTTAGTTAGTATATTAATTTGATAGGCAATATAATACAAAACTATGAATACCTAATTTATATAATACCCAATTAAAATATAACTAAAATTTGTTACACTACAAATTGAAATACATAATATATATAATTAAAATAATAAATAATTATATAATTTTTAAATTAAATTATATATTTATTATAATATTATTATAAAATTATATATTTATTATAATTTAATTAGATACTATAACAAAATTCTAATATTTTTTTAAAACCTAATTAACATCTCCTCAGTCCTCCCACTGCCCGATATTACTTGTCTCTACCTCACCCTTTTGATTTTATCTAGGTTATGTGAATCAATGCTTTGGAGTTAGTTTCTCATGGTGGCACCAATTTCTGGTTTTTTGAATCTACTAACTCTCACCCATGGACAAATTAAGCAACAATGGGACATTCTTCTTAATTCATGGAATGCTGCTTTGTAATTGCTTAATTATATTTTTTGCCTTTGCTAATAAATTTACAGTGCAAGATGAGAATAGAGGTAATAGAAATAGCATATATAACCCTTTCTTTGATAGAAGAAGACATTTTATTAGAAAGAAAAGAATTTTATGACTTAGTAAAGGATAAGATATCTTTAAACTAGAAAAAACAAAGAAGGTTTTTATAAAGCCTATTAAGAAGTGTTTGGTACACTGATATTTGGACCCTGGTATCTTGAATGTCAAGTGACATTCAAAATATTTGTGTTTGGCATACTACTGTGTCATACAAAATATCAAAGTGTTATATGATGATACCATTTTGAATGATATCTTATATTATCCAAAAATCATGAGAATTTCACATGCCCCCTTTTTCAACTTTATTAACTAGTATTAAAAATTTTTTAAAATCACTTATATCTTTTTTATGATAACTTTCTATTCTCATTCTCTAAATACAAGCATCCTAAATATTACCTCTCTACTATGGTATATATCTAAGGTACCATGGAATGTGAAAAAACATTGTACCAAATAAGCTTCACAACAGAAGGGGTTTTATCAAGAAAAAAATAAAAGAGCATGAAACTAAAGGATGATAAATTTGGACTCACATTCTCCTTGAACACTTGCAGGAAATGTTTTCCTGAATACCATGACAAGAATGAACAGGTGATAATAGATTTATGTTATATGAAGCAATGACACTAATATGTACATAGAACAACATAAGAAGTTTTGACACTAACCCAGACACATGATGCAATAAAATCTACAATGTCTAGCTATTTCTTATTTGAAGTATCATTTATATAAATATAAATAAGCACATAAATATGCCAAATCCACTTTTTAGTAAATTTTGCCTCTAACATATTTATATGTATATTAGTAATTCACTCTCTACTTAAGCATATTTCTTCAATTTATAATTACTCACAAAAAGTTCTTGTGATAAAGCTTTCCCCCTTGATTTCCTATTATTGGAGAAGCATTTGGCCTACTCATTATTGCATATTTCATGTCCCTAGAACATGAAAAGAATAAAAGGTTGATATTTCATGTTGCAACGTTTTATCAAAACTTCCATCCACCAAAAAACTTTAGCATTCACTAAACAAAATAGCATAATTCCTTATCAAATTAAAAGCATAATTTCCAAGTTTCACATTGATCTCATTGAAACACCTCCACAAAAAAAAAAAAAAATAGAAGCTTGATTAAAGAATATAATCAAATAGTTGGCAATCAAGAATCCAAGATGATATGTCTGATAAACCCATTTCTCAATTTCCCCATTATTTTTTTTTTCTTTTTTCAAGCCTTGCCTTAGGAAAAACAGTCCCATGAACAACAATTTTGTGTCCACGAGCTTCATTACATCATGGAACCCATTTGATGGAGCACCACAAATTGTGGTTCATAAGTAAGCTTCTCTATGGCACAGAATGGACATTCTTCCTCATTCATGAAATGCTGCTCCGTAATTGCTTGACTATATTTTGTGCCTTTTCTAATGAGTTTACTATGAAAGATGAGAATAGAGGTAATACATATAGCATATATAACCCTTTTTTTAAAATAAAAGAAGAAATTTTATTAAAAACAAAAAAAAAATTATGACTTAGTAGAGGATAAGATATCTTTAAAGTAGAAAAAATAAGAAAGGTCTTATAAAACTTATTAAGAAGTGTTTGGTACACTAATATCGTGACCTTGGTATTTTGAATGTTAGATGACATTCAAAATATTTATGTTTAGCATACTAGTGTCATATAAAATATCAAAGTGTTATATGATGATACCATTTTGAATGATATCTCATACCATCTAAAAATCATGAGAATTTCACATCCCACTTTTTTCAACTTTATTAACTATTATAAAAAAATCACTTTATCTTTTTTTATGATAATTTTTTATTCTCATTCTCTAAACACAGGTATCCTAAATACTATTGGCTTAGAGTGCAAAAAAAAAAAAACCCTGAGGAAAAAATGCTTCTTCTTTTATGATTAATGCTTGATAGAAAAAGTGAGAGTTATTTATACTAGTCTCATGATAGACAAAAATTAAATTCGAGATGGGGGTTACAAGGGGGTTACAAGCCACTTATTATAAGGGTTTTATGCTATTTATTCTTGTTAGTTATAGCTTTGTAACATTAGTGGCTATTTATGGCAATTATGGTTCCATTTCTTTTGTTTCATCCTCCCTGGGTTGGATGGGACTTGCCCTCGAGTCAAATGCAACATCATCTCCAAGGTAAGGCGAAAGATCGGTAACATTGAAGGTATCAGAAACTCCATAAGCTCCGAGTAACTCTACTTTGTAGGCATTGTTGTTGATCTTTTGCACGATCTTGAATGGTCTATCAGCTCTAGGGGACAGTTTAGTATTTGGTTACTTTGGAAAACATTCTTTCCTCAAATGTATCAAAACTAAATCTCCCACATTAAAAGTTTGTTGTCTTCGATGCTTGTCTCATTGAGTCTTGTATCTTAAGTTCTGCTTTTGAATTCGTTCATGAACTTACTCATGCAGCTTCTTCATTTCCTTGGCCTTTTGTTTTGCATCAGAACTATATTGTTGCTTATTAGTTGAAGGAGTTAAGTCCAACGGACTAAGAGGACTGGTGCCATAAACAACTTCAAATAGACACTTCCTTGTTTCTTAACTGATTGAATTATTATAGGCAAATTCAATTTGAGCAAGGATAAGATCCCATTGCTTCAAGTTCTTCCCAACAAAACTGTGAAGAAGATTGCTAAGAACTCTATTTATAGCTTCTGTTTGACCATCTGTCTGAGGATGGCTCGCACTGCTGAATTGAAGTTTAATCCCTATCTTGTTCCAGAGTATTCTCCAAAAGTGGCTAAGGAACTTGATATCACGATCAGAGGTGATGGTTTTGGGAATGCCATGTAAGTGAATAATCTCTTTAAAGTATAAATCTACAACTTGAACTGCATCATTGGTCTTTTGGCATGGAATGAAATGAGCCATCTTTGAAAATCTGTCTATAACAACCATGATGGTATCTTTCTGTCTCTATGTCCTAGGCAATCCAAGGACAAAGTCCATACTCACATCATCCCAAGGGGCTGTTGGCACTAGCAGTGGCATATATAATCCAGTATTTTGGCTTTTAGACTTAGCCAAATGATAAATTCTGCATCTCTATATCTGTTTCTTGACATCCTGGTCAAGCTTGGGCCAATAGAAGTTCTCCTTTACTAAGTCAACAATTTTGTCTCTACCGAAATGACCAGCTAATCCACCATCATGAGCTTCCCAAATTATTGCTTCCCTCAATGAATATTAAGGAATACATAGGGTTTTTCCTTTGAACAAAAGCCTTTCATGCCTGTAATATTGGAAAAAAGGTTGTTGGTCTTTAGTTGCTTCCCATGCTCTTTGGAAATCAGGATCATCCTGATACAGCTCTTTGGCTAGCTTGAAGCTAACAACTTTGGCTTGAATTGTAGATAGCAAGGCATGACGACGGCTAAGTGCATCGACTACTGAGTTCAAAGTTCCCACCTTATGCTTGAGCATGAATGGATAAGACTATAAGGCCTCACTTCAAGCAGCATGCCTACGATTGATCTTCTATTGAGAATTTAGATGCTTGAGGGCTTCATGATCAGAATAGAGAATGAACTCCTTGCGCAGCAGATAATGACTCCAATCTGTAAAGCTCGAACAATAGTATAGAACTCCTTGTCATAGGTAGAGTATTTCAACTTAGCATCATTGAGCTTTTCACTAAAAAAAGCAATTGGATGTCCCTCTTGGCTTAAAATAGTACCAATTCCAGGTAAGAGGCATCACGGCTGACCTCAAACACCTGGTCAAAATTAGGAAAGGTTAGTACAGGCACTTTTGTTAGACGCTTCTTTAATTCTTCAAAACTTTTTTAGGCTTGCTCTATATTCAAAAACTCATTCGACAGTTTGAAGCCAGTCTACGAACTTATTTGGCTACAGTTTTCCTTCAAAGCCTGGAATTTCTACTTTGATATCATTGCTCCGAAAGGTTGGTCTTTGCGGACGATGATTTACAAAACTACTACTGTCAATGTTAGCTTCTTCTGCATCTTGTCATGCCTCTAATTAAGCTCGTTGGACATCTATAATTCCCTATATAACTTCAATTCGACGTCTCAAGTCTTCAATCTCAACTTCATATACTGGTCGACGTCGTGGTGGCACTTTGACTAGATTGCAGTGTCAGTGCTTAGGGAAAAGAACACAATTATCAAAGTATAGGGGTAGAATGGTAATTATTAAAAATATAGGGGTAAAATCAAAATTTTAAGAAATTTAAGGGTGGAAAGGTAATTTTGAAAAATATGGGACAAAAATGGGATTTGAAAATTCCAGGGGTTATAGTGCAATTTTAAAAAATTTAGGGGTCAAAATGAAATTATGAAAAATAAAGGGCTGAAATGTAAATAAGAAAAAAGTTTATAGGTCAAACTGTAATTTCAAAACTTAGGCCAACGTGATGTGGTAGGTCTGACACTTGGCAGTCTCCAAATGGTTGAGCTGTCATTGACTGGAAATGTCATGATGATGTGGCAGATGATATCATCGTCATCAACCTCTAATAGAAACATGCATGCGCGTGGACACGAGTGGTCGACGCACGGGATTTTGGCTATGGCGTGTGAGGGCACGTGAGTGCATTTTAAGAAGGTGGATGACTCCTTTCTAGGGTTTTCCGACCTCTTGAGCACAATGGCCATGTCCGTTTGGTTGAAAAATGATTGGAACTAGGAGTTTCGAGGGTGGCAGTGACCTCTTCCATCGGCAATCGTGTGTACTCTAATTCCAAGCCATTTTCCAGGCGGTTCCCTATCTTTGGAACCCTGCTCTACTTGATCAACGTGACTTGGCAGGTCTAACATGTGGCAATCTCTGGATGGCTAAGCTGTTGCTGACTGGATAGGTTAGGATGACGTAGCAGATGACATCATCATCTTTAACCTCCAGTAGGCGTGTGAGCGCGAGTGGACATGAGTGGCCGGAGCGTGGGATTTTGGCAGTGGCGTGTGAGGGCACGTGAGTGTGTCTTACGAAGGCGGGTGACTCCTTTTCAGGGTTTTCCAACCTCCTGAGCACAATGGCCATGTCTGTTTGGCTAAAAAATGATTAAAACTAGAAGTTTCGAGGGCGGCAGTGACCTCCTCTGTCGGCAACCGTGCGTACTCTGATTCCAAGCTGTTTTCTAGGTGGTTCCTTGTCTCTGGAACCCTACTCTGATACCAAAACTGGCTTTGAGCACACAAAAAATCTCTAAGAAAAAATGCTACTTCTTTTTCTGATTGATGCTTGATACAAGAAGTGAGAGCTATTTATATTAGTCTCATGGTTGACAAAAAAATTAAATTCGAGATGGAGGTTATAAAGGGGTTACAAGCCACTTATTACAGGGGTTTTATGCTATTTATTCTTGCTAGTTATAGCTTTGTAACGTTGGTGGCTATTCATGGCAATTATGGTTCCGTTTCTTTTGTCCGTTTCTTTTGTTTCAACTATGGACTTCTCCATTATGGTATATATCCAAGATCCTATGAAATGTGAAAAAATAAGGCACCAAATAAGATGCATGATAGAAAGGGTTTTATCAAGAGAAAAATAGAAGAGCATGAAACTTAAGGATAATATATTCAAACTCACATTCTCCTTGGACACTTGTAGGAAATGTTTCCTAAATACCATGACAAGAAGGGATAGATGATACAGATTTCGAAGCTAAATGGTGTATCAAGCCTCATCTATAAGAAAGAAGCATAAGAACTAGTATGTACACAAATTAACTTAATAAGAAATCCTATAGTTAGGATGAAAATCAAGTTATGTTATATGAAGTAGAGACTTTAATATGTACACAGAACAATATAAGAAGTATTGACACTATCACAGATATGTGATGCAATAAAATCTGCAACATCTAGCTATTTCTTATTTGAAGTATCATTTATATATGACAAATCTTATCTATGTATAGATCTGTTGCCTAAATTTGAATCTTTTAGATTTGATGGAACAATTTCCAAAAAAAAATAAAATTAATTATTGGAACAATTTCCAACTATGCACAACTTATCTTTATCATGTCATGAGGAAAATAAAAGATAAGCAAACCAATTTGAAAGAAACAAGAATTACATCTAGGGATCTGAATTTTATAATATTTATCCTAAAAGATCTATTATTACTAGTGATAACTTTATTTTAAACTAATGATAACAAGTTCTTCAAGATAAGTATTACAGATTTAAGGTCTCTAAATGTAACTTTTCCTTAAAAGAAAGATGCAAAACTCAATAAAAGCCCTAGTTCTCATGTATATTTCCCTGGCCTTGTTGTGAGAGATAAAGACTTCGGTCTTGATTAAAGCCCCTCAATATTGTCGGTCCTCTCTTAAACATGTCATCTAATCTATTTCTTTTAATTTTATTTTAAAAAAAAACTGTGATACATCTACAATTAAAAATAAAAAAGAAAATACTAGACCCAAAAAATAAAAAAATAAAAAGCAAATGGAAGAAGTTGCACTAAGATGAAACTTTTTAATACAATTAAATTCATAAAAAGTATTTGCTAAATCTACATATCTCCAAAAGTGGAATAATTAAAAAAGTAGAATGAGGGATGAAAGGTATTGTATTATTTACATAATTTTATATTTTTAATGTTGTTCTTAATATTAATTAAATTAAATTTATACAATTTTTTTAAAAAAAGTAGCTCCTAAATGGGCTTATGTTGGTTCATGACTAGGGATGTTCACAAGGCTTGAAAACCTGGTAAGTCTGGCTCTACTTGGCCAAATTGGATTGAGTTGGGTTGGGCATAAAGAAAAAATTTTAAAAAAATTTAGGGCTAGCTCTTAAGGTTATATTGGCCCGGCCTAGACCCAAAAAATAAAAAAATATTTTTTATAAAAATTTATATTAAAATTTTAATTATTTTAATGATAAAATATAATTTTATAAAAATTTATATAAAAATATTTTTTAAAAAAAAATTATTTTATAATTTTAATAATAAACTTGGGCTAGCCCTAATGAATATATTGGCAAGTCCAAAAAAATTTTAAAAAAATGTTTTGTTATAAAAATTTATATAAAAATTTTAATTTTTTTAATAATAAAATATAATTTTATAAAGACTTATATAAAAATATTTTTTTTAGAGGATTATTTTATAATTTTAATAATAAATTAAAAAATACTGGATGGCTCAGTATTGGCCCCACTCTACTTAGTATTAAATCGGGTTAGGTCAGGCTTGAGCAATATACTTTAATTTTAAAACTTGGTTAAGATTAGGTTAAACATCGACTTAAGCTAAAGCTCGATTTAGTCCAACCTAACCTATGAATATCCTTATTTATGACTGCATATTGTTGACTAATTAAATGCCTGATTTAGCCTATAAATGCCTGTATTATATCGTTGACTAATTAAAAAGCACATATGTGGCATGCTTCTTTAAGAGGGTGCATCCATGAACCTGATTTTGCACCATCAGCTTAATTAATGCCAACTTATATACCCTAAATCATCCCATAAAAGAATCACCAATTAACGGTATCTCTAGATGGAGACAGCTCCTGAATTACCCTGCCTTTCTTAATAGTTGTATTTTTTTAAAAAAACTAATCACTTCGGTATTTAATTTTTCTCTATTGTCGTCCTTGTATAAAATACAAAAAGAAAAAAAAGAAACGTTTAAATACTCATGCAGTCATACCAAACAATTAATGCTAACTGTTGCTTGGGTGATGCATGGTGAAGAGAAGGGCGATTATATATGTGTCTGTGTTAATATAATAAATAATTATATATATAATATATATAGAAATAATATAATAAATGATTATATATATATAATATATAGAAAAAATATAATAAATGGTTATATATATATATAATATAAATATTTAAACTAATATATATACTATTTATAACTATATTTTTAAATTGGTTAAATTTTTTATTTTATAAATCATTTTTTAATTTATGATTTTTTAATTTTTTAATTTTTTAATGACAAGTAAAATTTTAATATGTTTTGGAAATCTAAAAACCTAAAATTAAATACTTTTAAATTGTAATCATAGATTTTTTTTATTTTTAATTAAAAAATAACTTTTTGAACATTTTAAGAAACATAAAATTAGTAATTAAATATTTAACATTAATTAATATTTATTTGTTGTATTAAAATTTTAATATATAAAATTAAAAAAATAATTATGATTAGTTCAAAAATGAGTAAACTACAATAATAGTAATAAATAATAAATTAATATTTTTACAAATTCAGTCACTAGTTTAGTTTTAAAAATATTAAAAGCAAATTGATAGTTTGATTAAATGCATTAAAGTGTGTGTGAATCTTTTAATATAAAATTAAATTATAGCAATTTTATATTTTAAAATAATAAAAAATAGTAAAAATTATTTTACTTCTCACTCTTTTACATACATTTTAATTTTTCTTTCTTGTATTATAATTTATATTTTTTTTATTTGTTTGCCAATATATATATAATTTTTGAGCACCCACCAAGCACCCGAAGCCTCAAAGCTATATATATATATATATATATATATATATATAATTAGGGGAAAAGGCTTAACATATGATCAAGGAGAATTTGTTTTCATGAAAACGACATACCACAATGGCTGTAATATACATTGGGTCATAATGGTCATAATCAAATTGTAGAAGTAAGGGGGTTCATTGGCCTGGTTGGCCCTAGGGGCCTGCCCTAACCCGACCTAAATCGGGTCGGGTCGGACCAGGTTAAAAATATAAAATGAGCAGAACTTTAAACAAAAACTATATCGGGTCGGGCCGAGTCACGGGCAAAGACATTCTACCCAACTTGCCCTAATATTTTTTTTAGTTATTAATATCTTGTCATCTTATATATATATATATATATATATATATATATATATATATTATATATATATATTTATGTTTATTTTATCTAATTCTCTTTACATACTGTAACTTTCATTATCTATTTAAACTCTCCTTATTTCTTAATTGTTTTTATTATTGATGTACATGTTTATTGACATTTCTTTTATTGAATAATGAAAATACACGTATTTACCTAAAGCTAATTATGTTAGTATAGCTTATATTTTGTTTGATAATACTAAGCTATTTTTTTATTATTGATAAAAACATGAAGGTTCCAAAAGCCTATTATTTTAAAGTATATGCCTATGAGTCTACAAAAAAATATTTTTATATTAAATATTAATTCATAAAAAAAAAATTACGGGCGGCCTTAAACCGCCCTAACTTGCCCTAAAATATGGCTTGTTTCGGGCTGGGCCCGGCCACGGGCATAAAAATAAGCCCAATATCTTAATCGGATAGGGCATCGGACATACTAGATGTCCGACCCGACTCTGTCCATGAACACCCCTATGTAGAAGACATATATTTTAACGGAATTAAAATAAGTATACATAAAATTTGATTGGTCGGTTCAAGAATTTCTTAAGTATTCTTCCCTGTCTCTGTTGCTTGTACTCTGCTATTACTAAGAGAACTCAGAATAGAAAATGCAGTGAATTGAAGAATGTGATAGAGGGAGACAGTGGTGCTGATGCATGAGAGGATTTGCAATTCCCTCTTTTGAAAGATCTTACACTGGAAGATCCCCGAAATCTTCTCTGAAAGCTATCATCCGGGGTGGCCATCTTTGAAGAGTGTGGGTTGGAAAAACTGTCCCATGTGTGAAAGTACAAAAATTGAAAATCATGTCACTGACGGTGAAAAGAAGATTATGTTCCCAAACTTGAAATATATAACACTTGAGAAGTTGCCAAGACTTGCTGTTGTTTACCAAGGGTTTACGTTGCACATAGTGGAGTTTTGCAGAGTGCTGGTACATGAATGCCCAAAATTTGTGCCAATTCAGCGTGCGAGTATCGCTTGGAGTCCAGAAGTAGGTACGTTTGGTTGCGAGAATGGGATAGAATGGAAAGGAACAGAAAGAATAGAAAAGAATGGAAAAAAATATTATCAGGTATAAAATCTATAAAAATATTATTATATTTTTTATTTGGTTATATATAAATAAAAATAAAATAGTTAAAATAAAATACCCTTAATAAATAAATAATAATAATAAATCATATAAATAAAGAAGAAATAATTATCAAAAAGACTAAAATATCTTTAATAGATAAATAATAATAATAAATATATAATTTTTAATATTGTTCATACAACTATAAAATTTATTCCAATGCACAGTGATACTTTCCTTCCCAAAATGGGATGATTGTGGTTTCCTTCATATGAAAGAAAGTAAGTTTTTCATAAAAAGATTTTTATTGCCTTTCTTATAACCAAACATACAGCACTAACGGAATATGAGCTGATTTTCTATTCCTTCGGGTGATATTCTCATAACCAAACGCAGCCTAAACTAATACTCTTCACTTGTGCCTCTTTCTATTATGGTCAAATTTGTGAGTTTAAATAAATTTATAAAAATAAATAAATTTGTAATATAAACTCATATTATAAATTTATAAAAGTTTTTATTTGTTATTAATTACATATAAAATACAATATATAAAAAAATTTATTTAATATAATTCAAATAATACTAATTTTTTTTAAAAAAATATTTATATTTTATAATTTATATTTTTCAATATAAAAATTTTAATCAAATTCATATATAAATATTATTTTTATGTCATTCTTTACTAGATTTAAAAAATTTTATCTTTTTTAAACTCAATTTAACTTAATTATATGGTAACTCATCAAACTCAACTAAAAAATTACTGAATTAATTGAATTTATCTGTGTCAAAAGAGAATTAAACTGATGTTGTACTAAGTTTAAATTTATAAGCAAATTGATACGATTTTTTAAAATAGAAACTTAAATTCACTAAAATCGAAAAGTCAACTCATGAGTTTAACAATAATGCTTTTCATATTGCAAATCCGTTTTATCTTTTGTTTGATAATATTACTTGATCCTAGGTGCATATTTAATGCTTCTCATTTTTAACATGTTTCTATTTTTTTTAAATATCCTTTGTTCATTTAAGCTAATTAACTTTGGTCTAATGAATTTATTCTTTTTTACATGCATATGCTCTACATATCTACCTACATATAAGTTCAAAAACAAATGAGATCTTGCATTTGCATTTAATAAAATATTCCTTTATAGTTATTTATATGTATCTACTTCCACATTTTTTTTCTTTTCATAATATAACTTATATACTATTATATATAGAACCCAAAAAGGAAAAAAAAACTAAGGTTTAGTTTATCCACTATAGTGATCATTGTGGTGCTACCAAAAATAATATTTGAATCATTTTTATACTATTTTATACGACAATTAATAATAATTCTAACAATAAAAGCTCACAAATATGAAGACTATATTTTTTCCATGCATTCTATATTTCCATGTTTTAGCATGATTCTAGCATAATAAATATAAACAATTAAGTTGCTAAGAAATCTTATACTTTAATGGACAAATTTAAGCAACCAAATTAATGAATTTAATGTGTTAACTTGTATTTCTTCAATAAATGCCAAATAAAAGATGCTATTTCTCTACGTGAAAGAAGCATTTAATAAAACGAAGCTGGTATAAATGTTACAGAAAAACAACCTCAAGTCTCATCCAAAATGTGAGAAATTTGGTTCTATTTGATGATTTGATCTTTTTTTTCTTTTCCTGAACATTCCACGGAACTCAAACTAACTTTTTTTCCTCCGTTCACTTCCTGCAATACAAAGACTTGTAAGGAAGTTTGTGTTGAAATGCAGCCAATTAAGCAACAATGAAGCTCTCATTCTACCACCTGTTCTAAACTCCGGAGAATTTGATATTCAATGTAGTAGAGCTCAAGACATGTTTCGAGTTACTAGTGATGATGACCAACAACAAGCCAAGGACTCAAAGATGTTCGAGCTTGAACATCAAATATTAAAAGGTCTTATTCCCACACAGGTTTTTAGTTTTCAATATCTTTATTATTTACAAGTGATTCAACATGAAAAGTTGGAATTTTTATTCTCAATGAGCACTATTGTCCATAACAGTCTTCCCATATTGAGTATCCTAGCTTTATCTGACTGAGAAAATGGACAACAGCTAGCTGGAAAGCATATTACGTCTCATCTCATCCCAAAATAAGAAGGAAAACAACTAGAACTAGTTGAAACATCTTGTCCCAAAAAAAGGACAACTGGAACGCATATTTCTTTGGCTTTTGAATTCAAATTTCATATTTTGGGGTCCATTGTAATATTCGTATATATCCATGAGGAGCTAATTAAATTTCTAAGTTACGAAATGGGGTGATGATAGGATTCAGCTTCCCTGCAGCTTGAGCAGCATTGGTGGCACTTTTAATTGTTAAAATTTTTTATATACTTTAATATTTATGATTGTCATGCTAAACATTAATAATAATGGCCACAAATCATTGTTTCATTGGCGTTTATGCTTTTATTTTGCCATTTCCTTCCCAAGACCCATCATTACTTTACAATTAAAATAGAGAGTGAATAGTCAATATTGGTTGATTGTCATGATAATGCTGTTTGAATTTTAAAATGGTTGAGCAGTCAAGTCTTGGAGATGTCAAATTGGGAAAAGTATTCTTTAACAATTCTATAACTCGAAAAAAATTATAAACTCTACTCATTTAAGTCCATTTGTGAATAACATTTGAGTTTTGGATTTCTAAATTTGAAGAATCGTTTAATATATTGTTTTCTTATATATTTTAAATACTGCATTATTATAGTAATTAAATAGCTTTTTTATGCATTAGTAGTTTTGTATATGCTTTGGTATCATGATTAAAAATTATATAAAAATATAATTAATATTTCACAAAATAAATGCAAAATAAAAATTTTGAAATTTGAAATACTTATTATTTTTTAATAATACTTATTTCATATGTCACTTAAAATAATAACACCTTATACCTTTATAATTAATATATTAGACTACTATAGTACTTATATCAAACACTCACAAGACGTCTTCTTCCATATTTAAAATTCACATATGTCTTAAGCTCTGCTTAGGGTTTCATGTTTGAAAATCCATTCTTCCTCTGCTCAGTCTGATATCTTTTAATTGCTAATATTGTAGGAAATTCATTTTTTCATAGTTCTGTGTAGTTCTTACATTTTTGTTTTGACTTTATGTCCCTTCTCTTTACCCAAAAAAAAATTCACATATGTTTTAAAGGTTTCCCTCAATATTAAAATATGAGCATAAAATAAAAAAAAAAATAGTTTGGTATCTATAATTTATTTCAATTTTTAATTTAATCTTGGTAGTTTATTTATTCTGTTTTTTTTAAACTATCCCTGTACTTTAACCACCAATTCAGAGCGTTCCTCAGAAGCCAGAACTCACATGCAGTTGTGTCCTGGAGTACTTGAACCTGGTGTGAGCAGAAAGTAGTCGTGGAAGCTGCCTCGATTTCCTCATGAAAACCTGTTCCTCATCATCATCCATGGCTTCCTCATGAAAAATAAAACAGCAATTTTCTTTTCTCTCTCTCACCGTTTACTTGAAAATGGAAAATTAAGATCTCATAGAATCAGTAAAACTGAGATGAATTCTTAGGGATCTTATTGGATGGATCCGTTCATAGAGGAAGGAATTGACTTGGGTTGATTGAGCGAGAACGGATGAATCAGTCTCTGCGTTCTAACTTGAACTGTAACTACTGAAAGGAAGGAAATCTTTGCAAAAGTTAATGAACTCTCTTAATCAACTTACCTTGTAATTTTTCATCCAAAACTCTCTCAATCAAAGGAAAGATAACATTTTTGACTGAGAAATTTTGAGTCCCTGTTTTTGCTCTGTTACACCTTAAACAAAGTTGTATAAGAAGCAGGAATTTTAGTGTGTTGGTAGGTACAAGGCTTCAACAAAGGTATTATATCAAGCGTTAAAATTGAAAAATTTTGATCTTATTATACTAGTGAAAATGAAATGAATTCTTAGAGATTTTCAAATTTTGCTCGTTCTAGTCAGAACTCAAAAGACTGATCCCCTAAATACATATTCCCTTTCTAGTTCTGTGGATTCTGCTCTGGATATTGCACAGATGATAAGTCCTATCATCTACGTCAGTGGAAAGAATATTTCTTGAAGTTTAGTTGCTAAAACAAAATGGTTGAAACAGAGGAACACAATTGGGAAGCCATCTTCGATTTCAACTCATCTACAGAATACAGGTTCTAAATAGCTGTTGTTTACTGGTGTTTGTGGGCGCCACGATCTTCCCAACTTATCAATTGAGACGCACTTCATTAGCACGCAAAGAAGACGAAGACGATCCGGACGTATGTGTATCCTTCAAATATGCTTATAAATAACTCTCTGCAACCTAGGTAGATCTTCTCAACTCACGCAGAAAGACAAAAGGAAAAAGAAAGAGAAAGAGAGATGGGTTTGAATAGGATGGTGGTGACGAAGGTGACTGTGTTGGCTTTCCCAATTATGGGCTTCACTTCAAATTTTGATGATGCTCATCGTTTCGATGCTCGCTTGGAAGCAAGCTCCTCCCTCCCTCAAGAGTTGACCAAATCATCTTTGAGATCATCATCGTCTAGGCGCTGCGATGCATGGGCTTGCTCAGAGTCAAATATTCCTATATGCCAGTGTTTTGATATAGGGTAAAACTGTCCCTCAGCTTGTAATTCATGCCTTTGTGCTCTGTCAAATCCTCCCTAGTGTCGTTGTTATGATATAACCAACTTTTACTATGAATCTTGAAGCTCCTAGGGCTTAGCTAGGAAATTTATGAGCAAGTTTTAGAAGTATCTAATGTCAGAAACAAAGCCTTCCTAGCTAGGCTTTGTTTTTATGAATGTGAATGTAAAAATAAACAATAATGGAATAAAAAGGTCACCTTTCGTCTACTATCGCTATTGGGGAAGAACCCGAAGAGGAGAAGATGAAGATGAGAATAAAGAAGCCAACTCCCCTCCCTGTGTTTGGCATTTGACAAGAATGTGGAGGAAGCCTTGCGTCTGCGTTTGTCTCCACTGCGTTTTCAACTTGGCTTTGCTTTACGTTGTTTTATCATAAGCATCTGGGCGTTCATGAATTGGGCTGGTTAGACTTTGACCTTGTCTGAGTCCGTACAAAGAGTTTCAAATGAGGCAACTCATTTTGTTATTTTGTTTTTAATTTATAAAATAATCTTAAAAATTTTATCTATAAATTTTTATAAAATTATAGTTTATTTAAAAAATTAAAATTTAAATATAAATTTTTATAAAAAATATTTTTTATTTTTTATTTTTGTTAAACCGATCCAATATGGCCTAGCACGACTCAGCCTGGCTCTAACTTTTCTTTTAGGCTGTAGGGCACCCCGGGCTTCTAGGTCCTAATATATATATATATATATATATATATATATATATATATTAGGTATATATTAGGACCTGGTAACTCCACATTTGACACCTCGGCCATTCAATTGATTGCTTTGATGTCACCTAACATGATAAGGAATGACACTCTAACGTTTAAAAAAATATAAGAACTAACACTAAAAATCTAAAATGTTTAGAAAACATAAAAAATAATTTTTTGGATAAGGCCTGATAGTATAAGACTTGATAGGATAAGGCCTGATAGGATAAAACCTGATAAAATTTTAAGACTATGCAGTGTTTGGTATAATACTGTATAAGATAATGTATTGTATAAGATAATATTATCATTTATTTGATGATGCACTATATAATACTAGATAGGATAAAAATTAACTCTTTTAATAAAAATAACATTTGCTTAAAAAATATACTATATCTTTCTGTATTATATTACTTTTTTTAAAAAAAGTATGGGTGAATAGGGTTGCATATAATGCATGAAAATCTAATGACTTAAGTGACCTGATCTCGTCTGGTCACATTAGACTAAATAGTTAAAATATAATTTTATAAGGACTCATATGAAATTTTTATTTTTTTAGAGTCAATTTATAATTTTTTACCAAATATTAAAAAAAAAAAGTGGCTTAACTAGTTTAAGAGACTAATCTAATCCAGTCTCATACTAAATCAATTAGACTAACCTAGTGACTTGAGTGACCTGATCTCGTCTGGTTACATCAAGCTAAATAGTTAAAATATAATTTTATAAAGACTTATATGAAATTTTTATTTTTTTAGGGACAAAATATAATTTTATAAGGACTTATATAAAATTTTTTTATTTTTTAAGAGTCAATTTATAATTTTTACCAAATATTAAAAAAAAAGTGACTTAACTAGTTTAAGAAATCAATTTAACCTAATCTCATACTAAACTAATTAGACTAAATTTAATTCTAAATTAGTTTTTGCAGAACTTATCCCAATTTTTTAATGATAAAATACAATTTTATAGAGGCTTATATAAAAATTTTTTAATGATAAAATACAATTTTATAGAGACTTATATAAAAATTTTTTAATGATAAAATACAATTTTATAGAGGCTTATATAAAAATTTTATTTTTTAGAGTCATTTTATAATTTTTATCAAAAATTATTTTATAAGAACTTATATGAAATTTTTATTTTTTTAAGGTTACTTTATAATTTTATAATTTTTATCAAAAATTTAAAAATGACTCAACTAACCCACTCTCAACTAGTATTAATTAAAACTGATCCAATCTAGCCAAGGAATATTCCATAGGTGAGGGATTAAAAATGAAAAGTATTGATAAGTATTTATACATTAAAATCTAATCAGGCCTAATCCCACCCCCCAAGGCATGATTAGATTATACGTCATTTTGATGTATAAGAAAGCTATGATGTATAAGCTTATACAATACATTACATGCACCAAACAAGTTATAAGTTCATAATGTATTGTATTAGCTTATACTATCATGTCTTATACGGTGTACCAAACATATCCTAAGATTGTTTTTAATTTAACTTTTGAATTCAGTTTGTATATACAAAGGAAGAGCTTTTAACCGATCTTCTCAATCTTAAAATTTACAAATAAATTGCCAAAATAAAATATATTATTATAATAATATGATTATTCAACATCTTATAATTTTCTATGTTTCATTATCACTTTTAGCATTTTCATCTTTAAAAGAATTACATTTGTTAATATAGCTTTTAACTATGTTGTTGCCATTTCTCATAATTTGATTTCAATAACTATGGTCGGTCATTATTGACTTTTAATGATTAATTTATGCATATATATCATAAGTGGCTATTTAGTTATTTATAAATATGTTGAAAGTGGAGAATTTCTAAAGTTTTTGGTGGCATGACATAAATAAATTATTAGCTTTCAAAGCTATAATTTAACAAAAAATATTTTATAGTTGCCAATTCATCAAAGTATATCACAATTTATGTATATATATATGCACTATTTGTTTAGATGATGAAGTCATTAATTATAAAATAATCAAAACAAAAAATAATGTAATTGTTGATCATCAAATCATGTCTAGCTTTTTGGCTTCTAAAACATTTACTAATATCAAATTTATAATTATATTATAAACATGAATAAATCTAAAATTTATAGATAATATAAAGTATTGAATTTATAGATAGTATAAATTAAGAAAAAAAAAATTCTTATATCTTAATGTGATGAACAATAAACTTTAAGGATTAATATCTTACACCAATACATTAAAGATTCATATTAGTACATACAATTGTCATTTAGTTACAATAAACTTTAAGTTAGCATATTAGTACATACAATTGCCATTTAGTTACAAATTCATTCTTATCCTACTCCTCTTTCAACTTTGTTACGATTTAACATAATAATACATACACCATTACAACATAGAGCATTAGTCTCTATTCCTATCCTATTCCTATTTCAGTATTTGTTGTTCAAATTGTTGTCTTCAAAAGTCTTTGGCCACCTTGTTGATGACACTTTAAATAGCAACAAGGTTATTACAGCTAAAGTTACCTCTCCAAATCAACAATTACTTGTTCAATAGATTGCTTCAAGTCTTCAACCTTTTCTTCATTGGCTTTTTCACTTCTCAGAGTGACCTCTTTATTATCTAGTACAAATGTTTCCCATATAGGGTTCTATTAACCATTAAAGCTAGTATTACAAAATAAACAAAGTGAAAAGCATCCATTCAATCAAATCATGGCATATAAAAGATGTTTTAAACTGAATTACCATAATTGAAACAAAATATAGTTCCATGCCCTTGATTTCCCAAAGATTAAAAATGGCATTCTTATTAAAAATTCACCTTTTAAAGGAAAATGCAGTAACATTAATCAAAGCTGCAGGATTTAACAGTGATAATTTAATATCACTTTATATTGTTTACTTCTTTACTATTAATATCTAATAGGATTGCTTTTAACTGTGTTGCATAAGTTCTTGCTTATGAGCAAAGCAGACTTCCTAGTTCCTGAATAAAACAAATCTAGAATTAAATGCACATGTCATGAAAGATGTTTGAGAACAATATCTTGTATTCTTTTAGATGATTTTGCACTCACAGATAATATTATTTGCAGTTCTTGAAACAATAAAGAACAATTCTAAAACATATATTAACATAGGAGACCATTGAAGTTGGCCATGAGTGACATGTTAACCATTCCCCAACATGCAAATTATAAAAGGGTCTTTGGCTTTATACTTCCTACTAGGCACAAATTTTCAACCTGTTAGCAAAAATTTCCCTTTTAATAAGAAAGAATAACTTTATCATTGATATTAACTGAAATCCCCTTGTAGTAATATAGGCTTTCTTGTCGAAGAAAACATGAGAAGGGCAACAATGTCTATATCACATAATATTGATAATTTCTTGGCTTTCTTTAATATTCCACTCTTTTGCTTTGAAAAAGTCACTTGCTAATTGCTAATGCTATCTAATTTCTTTATCTTTAGTTTAACTCTTTGTAACACCATAATGTAATAACCTCATCTAAACTTTACTTAGGCTTGATTCCATACGATACCAAAGAAAAAAGGGTTAAAGCCATGGCATTTTATTGCGTTACGTCGGTGTTTCAATATTTCTACTTTGCCTCGCAGACCTTCGTGGACCCATCGATCTAATTCTTTACTTAAAATCCATCCATACAAGTTATACATATCATAAAACAATCCATGAATCACGGATTGGAAGCTAAAAGCCAGCAAACTGTAATTTCTCTTATAGGTCTAGAATTTAGATTTTTGGCACCAATTTTAAAAAATTATAATTAATTATAGAAAAATAAAAATCATGCAAACCAAAGCTTTCTAGAAAGATCTGAAAGTTCACTTTATACTAAAAGTAGTTCTAAGCCATAATAACATCATTTGGACTATGTTAGATAACAAAAAATCCTCGAAAGATTATATTGCCTAGCGTTTCTAATATAATTTATTCATATGAACTTAAAAAATTCATAACTAATTCTACAAAAATCCAATTTACGTAAACTATACCAATTTAGAAAGCTACAGATGTTAACTAAAGGGAAAAAAATAAGTCCAGACTAGCTCAGAAGCCTTTAGACCTCCAACACTTATGGAATAATAGCCAAGATTTGCTAGCACTCCTGATACTGACACAAAACTTTAGAAAATCATTTCGCCCTCTACAGACCTCCAATTGAGGTGCCTTCAATTGGTATAGGCCACTATAAATGTCTAGTTTTTTTCTTGTAAAAATTCATAACCATTGGATGTCATTTGACCCACGAGTGATAGAGGTGAATCTACTAACCCTATGAATAATGCCACTGTCAAATTTAAAAGTTTCAACCAACTTTAGAAATTCACCAAAAATTCTCTAGAACTCTAAATAATATGCACTTTAGCTTCCCAAAAAGTTCTAAAAAAGACCTATAAGCATGCTAAGTTTTAAACCAAGAAGAGGTCATTTGGTCAAATCTTGACATAACTTTTGAATTTGGCAAATTTGGCACTATATATGATTCAAAGTGGGTTCAAATGGCCTCATACATGTTCTAACACCTCTTAAGCAAGTTTTAAAGCACAAACACAACATATAAGAACTATCCAAGTAGTCTAAACCATCATATATCTCAATTTCACCATGTCACAAGCAAGAATACACTATCATCTACAAGCCATCTAATGTCCAAAACTTACATTTATATTGATTTGGCGTCAAATATAGTTTTTACATTACCCATTCATGCTTCTACACTTACTTAAATGGTTACAACTCAAAAATAATATATACATAAGTGCTTTAACATTCTTTGACATCCCAAGCTATAAATTACATTACAAAATGTTAAGAAATAGCTAATTATGCTTTATGGCCTCCATTCTTTAGCTTTTGAGCTCTACCTAGACAATATGAGATAGGAGAAGGAAGGGGGTAAGATTCATAAAATCTCAATAACTCATATACTCATTCAAAGAAATAATCAAGACATATAAACATGTCAAAGTACACAATTAGGCATCCAATACCATTAAAACTCAATTAACACATAGTTTGCATGCCATGAAAATCATATCAGTGTCAAGGATAAGCTCTAGGGACTTTTAGTTTAGTGTTACCTTATTTTTGGGACTTTTAGATTAGCCTCACCCTTGGTCTTAGGACTTTTGACTTGGTTTCACTCGTTCATGAAACTTTTGGCCTTGTCTTACCCATTTCTAGGGGCTTTTGACTCCATATCACCCATCACAAGTAACTTTTAGCACCACCTTATCCTTAAAAGCAATTTTCACAACTAAATTATAAACCATATTTGTATTAATACAATAAGGCAATATCAAATGACATGTCTTACAATGCAAATGTACATACAAACATATAATGACAATTAAATATCTATGAATGCAAATAAGAAGGAGTGAAAAGCTACCTTAGCAATTAGACACAAGCTTTTCTCTTAGTTTCTCTTTTCCCTTTTTGGCCTCACAACTATAACTAGATAGAGCTTAAGTTCTTTAGCTTAGACATAACAAATAGTACTCAATTACTCTCTTGGAACAAGCTAAAGCATCAAATACACACTTAAGAAGCATAATTGGTTTATTGGTTCCATAATAGCTCTATTAATGGCATAATGAAGCAACTACCCTAATTCAAGCTCTTAGTTTCATTTCCTTCTCATATTTAGGCCTCTTGGTTCCATTTGGACTCCTTGAAGTTATCACAAACTCATTTTCAAGAGTCTAGATACAAGTTACTTCTTAAAGCTATATTATAGAACCTATTGAGCCAACTCTCAATCTATAGCTTCGAAGTTTTTCCCAAAGGGTTTCTTTCATCTTCTTCTATCACATATGACCCTAAATTAAACTTAAAACCAATTAAAACAGTCCCTATCCCTCTCAAGTGCTCTAGGTCGAACCATGAAGAGCATTTGGAATCTATGGAGTTCCTAATTTTTTCTTGATAGAAGGGACACTTGGGAAACTTTCTAGGAGTCTTAGAAACTCAAACAAACATTCATGCATGCAAGGAAATTCATGTACCAAATGAGTTTTTTTTTTTTTTCCAAAGTGTTCAAGAGTTCTTTATTTTCCTAACTTAAATTTCACTTAGTTTTCTTCCAATTTCTTGGCATTTTCTAACTTCCTATGGTCTAAAGCCTAACATTCTCTCTTGTTTTTAGACAAAAATTCCTCCCCCAAGATGGTTCTGTTTGGGGTTGTGGCACTCAAGAGAGAGCAAGAAGAAGAGGTAACAAGAAGAAGAAGTTACCTTGTTTTTCCTTGACTCCTTCAAGTGCACTCCTACTTAGCTTAACTTCCTTCTTAAATTCCTAAACTTCCTTCTCTGAACCAAGGCCAAAACAGAATCATATGAACCTTCAAAACCATGGAAAGATAAACAAGAAGAGGAGAATAGGGTTTCAAGAAGAAAGATCATGAAAATCTTAAAGTTTTCTCACATTTTTCCTTGATTTCTTTCTTGGCTCTCCTTGAATTTTCCCCTTATCTCTCTCTCTCTTAGGCAAAGTTTCTTCTATATTTAGCAAGCTCAAAGTTGGTCAAAAGAAAGGAAAAGTTTCTGGGTTCTTTAAAAAGTAAAATTTCACTTTTTTACACTTTTTCTGGAACAAGTTTCGACATAGCAGGAAGCACCTCTTGCTACGCCAAGAACTCATCAGTCCCAGGTCCTAACTGTCCTCGCTATAGCTAGCTCTATTACGAAAAACTCCCTAAATTTTATACAGGACACGAACTTGCTATAACGGATTACATCTTCGTTATGGCGAACTAGCACTTTCGCTATAGCTAACAAGGATCCTGACTATAGTCAAAAGACTTAGAAAAATTTTTGAAAATTTGGATGTTACACTCTTCCCTTCCTCAAAATCCAATATGAACATGTCATGTGTCATGCATATCATCCTAATGTCTACAAAAAATAAAGAGAAACATAATTAAATGAGAACAAAAAAAATCATGAACACTTTTGAAACAATATGTCAACTCACTTAAATTGTTAATACAACCAAGCACCTCCCATATTGAAGCAATGTATGGAAAATAAGGAATTCTATTCCAAGTCCTCCATATTACAAGTGTAAAATTAAAACTGCTAGTGAAGTCTAGGACATTAAAAATTTATTTTTAAGACCTATAAATTAAGTTTCTTTATAGCTACAAAGAGCAAAGGACCATCTATCATATATCATTTGGACCTTGAAAATAAAAGGGGAAAAAAACCCACAACCATGATAATAGCAATCCAAAACGAAACAATAGGAAATCAAAATTGCTAGATACCCACTTAAAGAAAATGAACTTTATTAAGATTCTAAAGATGATATATAGATCTTTCTAATGTCAGCCAATTAACACCACCAAATCAAAATTTAAAACACCTAAAAAAGAACCACGCCAAGAGTAGAACTAGAAGACAAGGTAATTGTAAAATTGACAAAAAAAAATGAAACAATTTAAATGGGCATGAGAAAAAGGGAAGGAGAGATGGAAAAAGAGAGATGAAGAGTGAGATCGAAAGACTTATAGTATAAAGAGATGAATAAGAAGGAGCAAAGATTGGATGATGGGTGTAGTTGTAATTTTAGCTAATAGAACTGGGGGAACAAGCCAAGGTGAAAACTTTCTTACAATATTGGGAATGTTATGCTAGAAATAGACGGGGAGATTGTAAAAAAAAAATTGTTGTTAGCTTTTACAAAGAGTTTTTTTAAAAAGCTTAAGTTATTTCAGGAAGAAGTGATCCTAACCATTGCTTCCATCAACAATGACAATTATGCCACATAGCTTCACTTATCCAAAACATTGCCTCTGGCTTCCATTGCAGAGGCACTGCATGCATATGGCACTTTAGATGATCCGTTTCCTAATTGAATCACAATGTTGCAAGAAGGTCACTTTTGTAGATAAATCAATTTTGCTGTAAATATTAAAGAAGTAGTAAATGCCTTTTGTGGCTTTATTTGGTATGTTTATAATTTTAATTTTTCTAATATTTATTATAACTATTTTCAATAATTTTTATTTTTCTAAAATAAGAATAATTTTTTTATCTATTCTATTTATTTATTTTTATTTTTATATCTAACTTTTTATATATTAAGAAAGTTTCCATTCAACAAGCTATAATGAATAAAATAAATAAATCATTGTTAAAGAAATAAATAAAGGAAGAGAAAGTAATGAAACTTCCCCTCTCTAAGAAAGGGAATTGCCCCCACTGCTATCCCACTCACACTTGCAAAGTAAAGTAAAATGGCTTGGAATTTTAAAATGGTTTATCGTAATAATAATAGCCAGTTTAAATTTTAAAATGGTTGAGTGTTCAATTTGTATTTTTTTTTATCTAATTAAGTAGTATAATATCTTTGAAAAATCCAAAATAGAGAGTGATTGAATAATAATAAAAAATAATTAATATATTTTTCTCTCACACACTTTTTTTTTTCTAAAAATAGGTTTTTCTTTTCATTTTTTTAATGAAGAGTTTTAATCTTCTACAATTACAAATTGATTGTATATAATTTAATTAAAGAGAAATAAAAAAAGGAAGAATAAATATAAGGAGAGAAAGTAAATCTTATACACACTTTTATTTCTTTGTGTTATTATCTTTCTAACTACATGATTATATCTATAATTATAGATGATTCAATTTTTCTAATAAACTAGTCTGTTAGCTATTAAAACCAGTTTGAACTTAAACAAAGCTGAAATTGATCTTTTTAAAAAGTAATAAAAATAAAAAATGTGTGCCAAACACTTAAAATAATAAAAAAAAAAGTATAACATTTAAATGAAATATTTTTCTATACTGTAAGATAAGGTGTAATAAATTTTTTTGTAATATTAATATAAAAAAAGTCATTCTTTTCAATTTTTTTTAACTAAAACCTAAAAGAACAAAAAAAGTTGAAATGATAAAAAGATGATGAATGAATAACATGTAAATATTTTTTATAATTCAATGATTAAATTTCTCAAAAATAATTTTTTATATGTTATCTTTTCATTGTGCAACTTTAGTAGATTGGGTTTAGAATTATAATTTACATTAAACTTAATCAGCTCCACTCATAAAGGTGGTCCCTTCCCATGACCAAACAATCAAAGATATAAAGAAGATGCAGTGTTCATGCTGGTGACACTGTGTGAAAGGCAACATATAATAATATCAAGAGTATGTTATAATTATGGTCTTCTTTTTCTTTTTTTATATTACATTGCAGGGATTGAACTCTTGATACTACCTATACCTCCACCCCACCTTTACCATTTGGGCTAATTGTAATGGTTGCCTGAAACAAAATGAAATCTAACAGCCAAATACTCAGAGCAAGCAAATAAGTTAGATGAAATTCCTCTAGTAATATTATTTCCACTTTCTGCTAAAGATATTCAAGGATAAATTCAGCAGAAAATACATTACAAGGAAAAGTAGTCTCAATGATTTAAAATGGGAATAAATAGAGTAAAAGACTAGTCACAGGAAAAAGAAAACAAAACTAAAGGGAGAAGAAGAGCACTCAGGGACGGAAGAGAGAGAGAGAGAGAGAGAGAGAGAGAGAGAAAGCACATCAGAATCATTCCACACCACTCATTCTCTCACTAACGTCTACAAATACTGCTCTTCAGTCATGCAAACATAATGGCAATTTAGTGACACGTGTACTTTTCTTAATAAACTTTTGCCCATCATTCTTGCTTTTTGAATCAATTGCCACCTATCCTTTTTCAGCCTTTTCAATGCTATTTGCTAATGTAACATTGCCCTCCCCATTGGAAAGGACCTTGTCCTTAAGGTTAGTAGGCACTTGGATAAGAGGCAATAGAATGGATTGGATAGTAAGATCACCCTTACAATGTTTCAGTAGGGAAACATGAAAAATAAGGTGGATCTTTGCACGTGAAGGGAGCTCTAAATGATAAGCCACACTGCAAATGTGAGCCAAAACCTTAAAAGATCCGAAATAACGTATACCCAACTTCTGATTTCATTGTAATCGCATTGAATGTTGATGATAAGGTTGTAACGTCATAAAAATAGAATCCCCAACATGAAACTCAATTTCAGATCGCCTTTTATCAACAAAATGTTTCATACGGGCTTGAGCTTTTGTAGGATTAGCTTTTAATTGAGAAACCAACCTATCTCGTTGAACTAGCTGTTCATGTACCTCAATTGGAATGGTATCTAGTAAAGAAGTTAGGAGAATGGAAGGAGGATCCCTACCATATAAGATCTTAAAAGGTGTCATCCCTATGGATGTGTGAAATGAACTGTTATACCAAAACTTAGCCCAAGATAGAAAAGACACCCACAAGTGCGATTGTTTAGAAACAAAGCATCTAAGATACATTTCAATGCATTTATTAATTGCCTCGGATTGTCAATCTAATTGAGGATGATAAGCAGAACTCATTTTGAGTGTAGTACCTTGCAGCTTAAAAAATGTTGCCAAAAAGAGCTTGTAAAAATTTTATCCCTATCAGACACTATTGAAGTAGGTATACCATGCAATTTAACAACAGTGTGAAAAATACCTCAGCAACTTGAGAAGTAATGAAAGAGGCTCGCAATGGTGCAAAATGACTAAACTTAGATAAACGATCAACAATAACAAATATAATTGTGTAGCCCTTGGAGGAAGGAAGGCTGGTAATGAAGTCCATAGCAATATCTTCCCAAACCTGAGTAGGAATTGGTAAAGGACTGAGTAACCTAGCAAGTGAAGTCTGTAGATGTTTGGCTCTTTGACAAATTTGACATTGGTGAATAAAAGCTCGTATATCCTTACACATCCTGTTCCAAAAAAAATAGGTAGCTACACGAGCAAGAGTCTTATGAAACCAGCATGATCTCCAACTGTAAACAAGTTAAACTCTGGTAATATTTGATTAATGATAGCCTTGTTGTTAGCTGGAATTAAGACACAATTATGGTGAAATAACAAGCCATCCCGGAACACATACTATGGAAAATCACCAGGGGCAACCGCAAATTGAGAAATTAATTCCTACACGAAAGGGGAAGTGGCAACAGCTTCATGAATGGTATCTAAAAATGGGGAATGGGCAATTGAAACAGCCATAGAAAAATTCTTGGATAAAGCATCAACAACAAGGTTGGTAGGTCTAAGCTTGTACTCAATGGAATAAGAAAAACCAAGGAGCTTAGGTAAAAATGCCTCTTGTTTTGATGTTTGAATGACTTGATCATGGAGATGCTTGATACTCCTATGATCTATATAGATAATAAAGTAGTGATCAAATAAATAATGACAAAATTTAGCCACTGCTTCTGTAAAAGCATAAAGTTCACGTACATAGGCTAATTGCTTCTGCATCAGAGAAGATAATTTCTTAAAAAAATAGGCAATGGGATGACCTTCTTGAGATTGAACAACCTTAATACCAATACCTGAAGCATCAATTTCCAAAATAAATGGCTTGGAAAAATCAGGGAGTGCAAGAATTGGTGCTTGTAATAAAGCTTACTTCAAAGAATGAAAAGCAGATTGTGTAACTAAGGACCATTGAAACTTATCTTTTTGTAGCAAATCTATCAAAGGCCCTGCAATAGAGGCATATTGTCTTATAAAGCGGACAATAATACCTTGAGAGACTTAAAAAAGCTTGGAGTTGAGTGACAAAAGTAGGAGGAAGCCACTCATGGACAGCTTGTAATTTGGAAGGAACCCCTAGACCAGAAACAATATGGCCAAAGTACTCAACCTTTGTTTGCCCAAAGGAGCATTTAGTAAGCTTAGCAAAAAGGCAGTGTTGTTGTAAACATTGAAGAACCAAAGTAAGATGATCCAAATGTGTACACCAAGCTGGGCTATAGATCAAAATATCATTAAAGAAAATCAAAACAAATTTACATAAATATGGGCAAAAGACATCGTTCATGAGTGCCTGAAATGTAATAGGTGCATTTATAAGACCAAAAGGTATAACAATCCATTCATAGTGACCATTGTGAGTGTGAAATGCTGTCTTATATCGATCCTCAAGTTGTACTAAATTTTGGTGATAACCAGCTCACAAATCTAGTTTAAAAAAAAATTGAGAACCTTTTAATTCATCTAAAAGTTCATCCACTGTGGGTATGGGAAAAAAATCCTTGACAGTGACCGCATTTAAAGCTCTATAATCAATTAAAAAATGCCATGATCCATCTTTCTTTCTCACTAATATGACTGGTGCAGAAAAAGGGATGTGCTAGGTTGAATAATACTTGGTGAAGCATTTCAGTGATCATTCACTCAATTTCTGTCTTTTGGGCAAAAGGATATCTATATGGCTAAACTTTAACAATAGTAACACCGTCTTGCAGTAGAATGGCATGATCTTGTGAACAGGGAGGTGGAAGACCCTGTGGAACTTGGAAAACAGCAACAAATTGGCGTAAAATAGCAACTAAAATAGCAAGCCAATCCGCAGGAAAATCGAGAGAATTATGAACAGAAACATCCATCGCATAACAGGACAAGAAATACATAGTATCAATTTGATCAGTAGCAGAAAAATGCTTAAAATGATTGAAGCGAGCCACCTAAGGAGTCAATGATTTATGACTTTGCAATGTGACAAATTCCTACCCATTGTAAAATTTAATCTTAGCAGCACTATAATCAGCTATATGGGCTCCCAACGTCGCAAGCCAAGATGCTCCCATAACAACTTCATTACCAGAAATAGGCAAGACATAAGCTGGAAAAACAAGTCGATGACCAGAAATTGTGTTTACTAAGTCAGTAATAAGCCCTTCAGCTTGGAAAAAATATCCATCACCAACCATGACTTTAATGTAAGGAGCTGGTTGTATGGGTAGTTGAAGGAGATGAGCAAGCCGCGATTGAATGAAATTTTCATCACTACCACCATCCAGTAAGACCTGAACAGGTTTACCCAAAATAAATCCTTGAAAATGAATGGTAGCATGCCCAGGGGAACCGTGGAATGCATGTAAGGAAAGATGATGGAAAATAATAGAGGCGTCACCTTCCGTTGTTGTGTTTGGCGAAAGAGGATCAGGCAGTGGCAGTGGCAGTGGCTCAGATGAATCAGCATCAACTTCGAAAAGCATTAATTGTTTGTTAGGACACTTATGAGACGAAGAGTATTTCTCATCACAAGTGAAACATAATCCTTTCTCCCTTTGAAGTTGCTGTTCGGCTGGTGACATGTGACGGACATAAGAGGATGGCTTCGATGCAGGAGTGGGTAGCAATGGGGGAGCCGAAGAAAATAATGCGAGGGCTGAGCTTAAAACAAAAGATGGCACGCTTGAGATAGGAGTGGGCTTCAAGAAGGCGGAGGTATTGGGCTTCCCTGAAGGAATAGAATGGCCCACCATCATTCATTCATCAAATAGTTGAGCCAGAGCCACGACTTTCAGTAGAGTGGGAGGAGATTGAGCCAACACATCCCGTTTAATGTGATCTTTGAGTCCACTAAGGAAGCAATCCAATAAGGCTGAATCCGATAGACTCTCATTGCGATGGGCTAAAATCCTGAACTCACTATAATAGTCAGTGATAGATCCAGATTGTATCAACTTAAACAATTTTGCCCAATTACATTCAAATGGAGAAGGGCCAAATTGTTCTTCAACAGCACGAGCCAAAGCAGACCAGAAAGGGACTTGATGAGCCTTCTGCAACATTTGAAACCACGAAATCATTGACCCTTCAAAATGAACCGACGCAATAGTTAGACGTTCAGCATCAGGAGTTTGATAATAAGTAAAATGTTGTTCAGCTCGAAAAAGCCAATTAAGGGTTCCAAGCCATCAAATCTAGGAAAATCTAATTTGACATGGCGCATTTGTAGAGGAGGAACAAGAGTAGATGGTGTGGCAACCCTAGGAGAAGAGTTCGAAGCTCCACTCTGCGAATTTGTAGCCATACAGTCTAGTGAGTGAGTAATACTATCAAGAGATTGCTGCATAGCCGTGAGCTGATTTTCCACTCCTTCTAATCTATTCTCCACCACTGTACCACATTGTTTGTGTCGTTTCAGTGTATCAAAGACACGTTGCATATCATTAGTAAGCTTTTGTAGTTGTGTGTTATCCGCCATGCGAGATCAATGAAAGCACCAAAATGTAATGGTTGCCTGAAACAAAATGAAACCAAAATGTAATGGTTGCCTGAAACAAAATGAAATCTAACAGCCAAATACTCAGAGCAAGCAAAAAAGTCAGATGAAATTCCTCCACTAATATTATTTCCACTTTCTGCTAAAGATATTAAAGGATAAATTCAATAGAAAACACAATACAAGGAAAAGCAGTCCCAACAATTTATAATGGGAATAAACGAAGCAAAAGACTCAATCACAGGAAAAAGAAAATAGAACCAGAGGGAGAAAAATAACACTCAGGGACGGGGTAGAGAGAGAGAGAGAGAGAGAGAGAGCACACCAAAATCATTGCACACCACTCATTCTCTCGCTAACGTCTACAAATACTGCCCTTTAGTCACGCAAACGTAATGACAATTTAGTGACACGTATGCTTTTCCTAATCAACCCTTGCCCATCATTCTTGCTATTCGAATCAACTGCCACCTGTACTTTTTCAGCCTTGTCAATGCTATTTGCTGATATAACACTAACCCTAAGTGACTTTGTAATTATGGTCTTCTAATCCTTCTCGGGATGCATAAGTGCCACAACTTAGTGAAAAAATACAAGTACAATTTTTTCTATGTTTTTTATTAAGCTTTTTTTAATAAAATATGATAATTTATATAATTTTTATAGTTCAATATTATATAATTTAGTATTTTAAAATTTTTTTATACATTTCATATTTTTTTAGTAAAATAATTATATCTGAATCTAATCTTAATTAAAATAAAAAATGACATTTTTGTTGTCTGAATATAAAAATTTTATAATCAACATCACTAGCAAGTATCTTTATCAAATTTAATGCTAAAAAAAAAAAAGAACCTGTGAGGAAGTTAACGAAAGAAGACAGATATGTCATCTTTTTGGTAACCGTTTTGTTGAAAAAAAAAAAGATTTGACTTAATCAATGTTTTAAAATCAAATCGGTCATTGAACCGGTAGAGGCACTAGTTCATGATTCATTGGTCGAACCGTGGTTGAACCGTAGTCGAACCGGTAATAATTAAATGTATATTTTTAAATTTTATATATCAAAATTTTAATATAATAAATAAATTTTAAATATTTAATTATTAACTTAGTATTTTTTTAAAATATTTGAAAATTTATTTTTTTAAATAAAAAACAAAAACTACTTATAATTAAAAGTCAAAAGTATTTAATATTAAAATTTTAAACTTTTTAAATTATATTAAACTTCCATTTATTATTAAACAATGATAATTTTAGTCAAATATTTTTATATTTAAGAGAAATGTTATTATGGGACAGAAAATAATAAAGAGAAAATACAAAAAATAATCAAATATGTGCTTTTTATTTATTTTATATTATCTTTTTATTTTTTTTTAATATTTCAATCCCCTCTTTCTTCTAATATTTTTATTTTTAATTTATCAAATTTATTCAAGATGAATTATCATATTATATGAGAAAAATTAAAAAAAAAAGAAAAAGAAAATTTGGGTTGACCGGTTCAAACCGGTTTTTAGGCGGTCCGGTTTGACCGGTTCAGCTGATTTTTGATCGATTTTTGACCGGTTCTTTGAAGGACTAGTTTTCTGAGTTTGATCAGACCGGACCAGGGATCGGTTCCCGGTCCAACCGGTCAAACCGGCCGATCCGGTCCGATTGTTTCATCCTTGGACTTAACCTTAAAAATAAAAAACAAAAAGAAGAAAAGTGAGAGAAAATGAATCATTGGACGAAACTACTTCCTTCTTGCCTTGAAGTAGTTCGTGTTTGAGTTTTCTATCGTGCGGCCCCCCTCATGCTTGAAGTGCTGCATAGACCCTATCCCTCCGCATGGGGTTTTTATTTTTTTATTTTATTTTTATTAAAGATTCAACAGATCTTACATTGCACAGCAACATAAAGTAGGTCACTTTAATGCTACGACGTCAAAGTCTCTTCGTTTAGAGTTTATTAAGGCTATGTTTGATTGGTTGTAAAATCAACTTAATTTTTTTATATAATTTATATAATATTTATTATATTTTTATAATAATTATTTTATTTATTAAATTAATATTTTAACCATTACATCATTTTGTTATAACAGTATAAAAATCATTTTTTATTTTATTATATTATTTAACCAAACATATCTTAATCCTTACGGCTACATTTGAGAGGTAAAAAGAGAAAGGAATGAAAACAATTTTTAAGAAATGAAGAAGACTAAAAATAAAGAAAATGAATAATTCAAAGGGATAAAGGCGTGGATGCTTTTGCCCGTCACAATTAGAAACTGAAACTCTTTTTCATTAATATCAAAATCGGACCGGACCGGCCGGTTCGACCGGGAATCGGTCCCTAGTCTGGTTCGGTTTGAGCTAAAAAATCAGTCACTCAAAGAACCGGTCAAACTAGTCAAAAATCGGTGAAAACCGATGAAAATTGGGTTGAAAAAAATGGTTGAACCGGTTTGAAGCAGTTTTTTTTTTTTAAATTTTTTCTTATATAATAGAATAATTCATTTTAAATAAATTTGATAAATTAAAAATAGAAGGTAATAAAAAAGATGAGGGAGTTGAAATATGATTTTTTTTTTTAAAAAGAAAGAGAATATAAGAGAAATAAAATATGCATAATTAATTATTTTTTATACTTTCTTTTTATTATGTTCAATTTCCTAATAACATTTCTCTCAAATATCAAGATACTTAGCTAAAATTATTATTTATTATTTTATTTTTTAATAATAAATAGAATCTTAATATAATTTAAAAATTCTAAAAATTTAATATTAAATATTCTTAATTTTTAATCATAGATAATTTTTATTTTAAACTAAATATTAATTTTTGTAATATCTTAAGAAATATTGAATTAGTAATCAAATATTTAAAATTTACTAATATTTATTTGTTATATTAAAATTTTAATGTATAAAATTTTTTTAAATAATATATTTAATTATTACTTATTCGACTACGGTTCGACCACGGTTCGACCAATGAACCGTGAACCAGTACCTCCATCAGTTCAATAACTAATCCGATTTTTAAAACATTACTTTTTTAAGAGAAGTCTCAGTAGAGCGGTACTCTTCAAGTACTTAATGGAAATTTTATGGTAGAAAGTGAGGACAAATGAAAAAAGAAAATATCCTACTGCCTAGGATAAGACACCTTGTTGCCTATTTTTTTGGGGTATTGGAAACCATTTTCTTAAACAAAATGAAAAATTTGACTTTGACCTTAAAAGTATTCAAAAAAAAAAAAAAAAAATAGAATGGGATAAAATGAACCAATGAACTTTTGCCTTTTATCTTTAGTCTTTCAAGAGCTTTTGACTTCCTATTACTGCATAACTAAAGCAGGGAAAAAAAACAAAAGAAAGGAAGAGAAGAATAATATAATTAATATATTTTTCTTTCTTAAACAGTCCAAAATCTTCTTTTATTCTATTTCTTTTTCATTCTAAAGATTTTTATTTTTTTATTTTTATCTGAAATAGTTTCTGATACTGATAGTCAAGTATAAATAATAATAAAAGAGATGTGTAGTTTATTGTTATTTTTATCTAAAATGCTTTTATGACACTCTTTTGAATGATACATAGAACCTTAAACATGTTTGACCATGACTCCTCGTGTTTTAAATATAATAAAAAATAAAAAAATAATTAATGGGACACATCCCTTAAATATAATAAAAATAAAAAAATTAAATGATTTTGCGTCCCTTGTATGTAAATAAAAAAATATGTGGAGATGCAAAGCTACTAATTTCTCATGTTTAGAAAACCAGACCGGACCGGCTGGTTCGACCGGGAATCGGTCCCTGGTCCGGTTCGGTTGAGTCAGAAAATCGGTCAAGCAAAAAACCAGTCAAGAACCGGTCAAAAATCGATGAAAATCGGTAAAAAATCGGTAAAAAACCGGTCAAACCAGTTTGAAGCAATTTTTTTTAAAATTTTTTATATAACAGAATAATTTATTTTAAATAATTTTGATAAATTAAAAATAGAAGGTAATAAAAAAGATGAAGGGGTTGAAATATGATTTTTTTTAAAAAGAGAATAAAAGAGAAATAAAATGTGTATAATTAATTATTTTTTATATTTATTTTTTATCATGTTCAATTTTCTAATAATATTACTCTCAAATATCAAGATACTTAGCTAAAATTATTATTTATTATTTTATTTTTTAATAATAAGTAGAATCTTAATATAATTTAAAAATTTAAAAATTTTAATATTAAATATTCTTAATTTTTAATCATAGATAATTTTTATTTTAAACTAAATATTAATTTTTGTAATATCTTAAGAAATGTTAAATTAGTAATCAAATATTTAAAATTTACTAATATTTATTTGTTATATTAAAATTTTAATATATAAAATTTTTTTAAATAATATATTTAATTATCACCGGTTTGACTACGGTTGGACCAATGAATCGTGGACCAATACATCTACCGGTTCAATAACTGGTTCAATTTAAAAAACATTGCTAATTTCACATGCTTCAAATCAATCAATATATCATCAATATAAAATCCCGTGGATGGTTACTGTTTTTTATCACTGTTCACGTCATTTTTTTTTTCCTCTGCTTTCGTGGGGCCCGCCTTTTAGCTTTTTTTTTTTTTTTTTAATATGACGCCCATTGGAATTTCTTAATCTCCTGCATAGCTCCCGGTATATCAAATGCATATTTGGATGGGCTCTGAATTAGGTTTCAAACAAAACAATGAATGATTACTTTTACGTATTATGTTTAAATAAATAAAATTTTTAATTTTTTTACCACAAAATCAAACACGCTGTAAATAAATAAATAAAACGCGGAGCAGCATGCTCGGCGTTCAAAAACCCCTGAAAAGGAGCTCTCTCTCACTTCAGCGAAGTTGACAACTCAATCTCAAGGAAGATCCCTAGTCATTGCTGTGAAAGTCTGCTCATGTCACTCTTGAAAATCTGCAAAGCCAAGAATCACCAGTGAGGTGGAAGATAATTAGGTATGAAGCAGTATCCCTCTCCTGAATGAAATGCCCATGTTTGTCATCGTTCTATTTGTTATACTTACTTAATTAAGGATCTATATATCTGCGAACACTCTCAATTCTCAAACTATGAAAGTCACTTTTTCATTTCTTTGGCTGCTCAACATTAACTTCCTTGAGTAGCTTGTCAGTTGGTAGGAATTGAAGCCATCACTTATATAGACTACAGTTTTTCTTCTTTCTTTCACCTTTCTATTAATCTGCTAGAAAGAAGCAATGATGCAAACAGTAAACATAGTTACTCTAATATCTAAACGTACCTGAAAAAATTAGATCTTACAATAACTTTGTAGAGCTAAGAGCTAGGAAGTTACAAAAAAATTGATATTTTTTTATCTTTCTTTTGGCATAAAAACTCTTTCTTTTCATCTTTGATAATATCGAAATAAAAAATAAGTATGTAAGATGCGTCTTTTCTATATGGCAGGTTGCTATTATATATTTAAATATGGCAGAGGCGGTATTATCAGTAGTAGCCAAACTAGCTGAATATTTGGTGGATCCAACTCGACACCAACTGCAATATTTGTTCTGTGTTGGCAAAATCACGAGAAATGTTGAGACCAGAAAGGAGGAGCTGATATACAAACAAGGGAGGGTGCAAGAACGTGTTGAAGAAGCCATTAACAAGACTGAGAGAATTGATAAAGTCGTTGAGATGTGGAAGAATGAGGTGGAGAACCTCCTAGCAGAGGTGGAGAACCTAGAGCAAGAATTGAGGGCCATTAATGGCTGCTTTCGAAGGTGGTGTCCTAGTTGGAGGAGATATTGTCTGTGCAAAAAATTGGCAAAGAGAACTCAGAGGATGATAAGCTAAATACAAAGAGTGAACAGTTTAACCCATTTTCCCATCCTGTTACAATTCCAGATATAGAGTGTTGTTCTTCTAAAAATTTTGTGTCTTCAAGTCTACAAAGATGGCTTCTGATCAACTGAGGGAGGCATTGCAAGATGATGGTAGCTTTATAATTGGGTTGTTTGGTATGGGAGGTTCAGGTAAAACTACCTTGGTGAAGGAAGTGGGAAAAGAAGCCAAGGAATTAAAGCTTTTTGATCGAGTTGTGTTTACTACAGTTTCCCAAACCCCAGATATCAGAAAGATTCAAGGCGAAATTGGTGATTTGTTGGGACTCAAATTAGATGAAGAATCTGAAACTGGAAGGGCAAGAAGAATTGCACTGAGATTACAAAGTGGGGAACGAATTCTGATGATATTGGATGATGTATGGGCTAAGCTGAATCTTGAGGAAATAGGAAATCCCTTCGGGGGAAATCATCAAAGAAGATGCAAAGTTCTCCTAACCACACGCCGTCAGGAAGTATGTACTTTGATGGATTGCCAAAAGAAGATTCCACTGCATTTGTTAACAAAAGATGAATCTTGGACTTTGTTTCAAACTCATGCTAACGTAGATGATGGTGCTAGAGAAGCTGTGGCACGAGAAATTGCTGAGGAATGCAAAGGACTACCCATTGCAATTGTGGCTGTGGGGACCTGCTTGAATGGAAAAGGAATTCATGAGATGAATGCAATGTTGTCCAGTTTGAGGCATTCGAAACCAATCGATGTGGATCAGGGTGTGAGGGATGCTTTTGCTTGCCTCGAATTAAGTTATGATTATTTGAGAACCTCAGAAGCCAAGTTGGTATTCTTGATGTGTGCTATGTTTCCTGAAGATCATAAAATTGTCATTGAAGACATTTTGAGATATGGAGTAGGGTTAGGCCTATGCAGAGATGCGGACTCATTTGAAATAGCAAGGAGCCAAGTTAGAGCAGTTTTAAATATTCTCGTTGACTCTTCTTTGTTGATGTATTCTCAGAACTACCGCAGCCAGGAATGCTTAACAATGCATGACATGGTTCGTGATGTAGCTTTGTGGATAGCATCTAAAAAGGGTCGTACCATTATGGTAAATCGTGAAAAAGAGCTAAATGAATTGCTTGAAGATGAAGCTGTAAAAGATTGCTATGCAGTATCTTTATGGTATAACAATAATGAGTTACGTCAATTTCCTTGTCAATTGGATGCTCCAAACCTTGAGATTCTATTGTTAAATTCAAGAAACCTCTTGGATTTATCACATGCATCATTTGAAGGTATAAAACGACTCAAGGTTATGGCTATGATTAAAGAAGAAGGATTGTACTCTCGGATACAATTACTGCCTCAATCAATCCAGTGGTTGTCTAATCTTCAAGCTCTGCGATTGCAAGGATGGGATTTAGGTGACATCTCTTTTGTGATAAGTCTAACAAGACTTGAAATTCTTGATTTGCAAGGTAGTAAGTTCAAAAAACTGCCCAATGGAATTGGAAAACTGAACAAGCTGAAGTTGCTGGATTTGTCATGGTGTAGAACGGATGAGTGTTGTTACGAAGTAATAGGAAGGTGTTCACAGCTAGAAGAATTGTATGTTTCGAGAAATATCTTGGACCCAAGAAACATAAATTGTTATGAATGCTTTGTGGGTATCGCTGCTTTTCCTAAATTGAGTAGTTATACATTAGAAATGGGGACGTATATGGGCGAGACGTATTTTAATGCATGCACAAGAGTTTTATACTTGGGAGAGTTAAATATCCCCATCTCAAGTGCCATAATCAAGGGTCTTGCACAAAGAGCAGTTAAAATTGGATTTGATAAGCTTCAGGGAGACTGCAAAAGTTTCATCCCGGATTTAGTTCGAGCTATAGGAGGCATGGATGAGTTAACTAGACTCTGCCTTCGTTGCTGTTCAGAGATAGAATGCCTCACCAATAAAACTAATCCTCATGAAGATGCCATTGTCCCCAGTTTGGTTGAGTTGGAGATGGTGGCTATGGATAATCTAAAACAACTATGTCGTGGCCCTCCTCTTCTTAGCTTATTCCAGAATCTAGAAAGTCTATATATAAGTAATTGCCCTCAGTTGCATAGTATGTTTCCTGCTGATTGCAGCTTAGGCAACCTTAAGAACCTCTGTATTTGGAATTGTCCGATGTTGACATCACTCTTCGTTGTCTCTGTTGCTTGCACTCTGCTATCACTCAGAAAACTCACAATAAAAAATTGCAGTGAATTGAAGCATGTAATAGAGGGAGAGGGTGATGCTGATGCATGGGAGGATTTGAGATTCCCTCTTTTAGAAGATCTCGTACTGAAAGACCTCCCAAATCTTCTCAGAATTTCCTCAGCAAGCTATCATCCGAGATGGCCATCTTTGAAGAATGTACATTGGAAAAACTGTCCTAAATTGAGTACTTCATGTGATTCTCTCATGATTGGTTCAGAACTAAGGCAGTCGCATCCAAATATGGTATGCATTTGCTCTCTGATACTTTGTGATTGAAATAAGAAAGCAATTAAGAATGTGACGTAAAAATTTGCATTATTTCAAAAATTCCTTCTCCCCTAACAAGAGAATATTTGATGCTTTGCATCATTCCATTTGACTATGTTTGAATCTCATTCTACTTTTGGTTTAGTAATGCCACGCTTATTTCTGCAAATACAAATGCGTTTTGCAATAGCGCCAACTACATAGCGTTATATATACAGAGCAATTTTTATAATTCCTTAATCTATCAATTTTTTTTTTAAATTAAACTAACAGAAAATCACACATGTATGCATTAATTTTTTTTTTTTTTTAAAAACTGAACGCCACTTTCTTATATATGAATGTGACTATTTTTTATCGGCTTAATTTACGAAAAAATTGATAGACTAAGTCTATACGAGAATAACACATGTACATATTAATTTTCCAGTGGACCCAATTTATCATACTTTAGGATCGTGTTTTTTGGGCCTTTATGCTTTAATGAAATATGTTCTAGAGTTTTCTTGTTCTTTTCATCCCTTCCTTTCTCTTTCACATAGAAACTGCATGCACTTAATGGCCATCAACTGAGGAATGAAGAATCAAAGCCATTAGCAGCTGTTTCAAATATAGAAAGCATGAACCTTCGAAATTGTGGGGTAGCATACATATTCCACTATCAGACAGGGCTGAAGTACAACTGCCTACAATATCCAATGATTTCAATCTCATCATACAAGTTCCAAGATTCCAATATCTTAACCATTTATCACTGAAAGATTGTGCAAAATTGAAATTTGTCTTCTCTGCTGGTTTCTGTCAAGACCTACCAGAGTTAACTTCTGTAGACATATCCAACTGCGAGGAGTTGAAGGAAATTTTTATAGAGGATGAAGAAACTCTGAAGAATCTATCCAAAGCCCAAGTTTATTTACCAAAATTGCAGTATTTGAGCATCGAGCAGTGCAACAAGTTGAGACTTGAGAATCATTTTCAAATGCATAAATATTAAAGATCATGTCACTGACAGTGAAAAGGAGATTATGTTCCCAAACTTGAAAGATATAACACTTAAGAAGTTGCCAAGACTTGTTAATATCTGTCAAGGGTTTAAGTTGCAAATAGTGGAGTTTTGCAGAGTGCTGGTGCATGAATGTCCAAAATTTGTGCCAATTGTGGGTGTAAGGACCGATTGGAGTCAAGAGGTAACTAATATTCTTCACTTGGGGTTCTCAGTGCTTCCTTCCATACTGCGAATTCTTTTTATCTTTTGTTTGGTAATATTTACTTGATGCTAATTGACTTTTTTTTCGTAATATTTACTTGATGCTAATATGTCACTCCTTTCATTATTTTTTAAATGCTAATATTTACTTGTTTGCAAATCTTTCTTATTTTTATTTTTGTATATCTTTTGTTCATTTAAGCTAGTTAACTTTGGTCTAACGAATTTATTCTTTTTTACACGCATATGCTCTATATATCTACACAAATATAAGTTCAAAAACAAATAAAATCTTGCATTTACATTTAATAAAATATTATATATGGAACCAAAAATAAGAGCTTAAGGTTTAGTTTATCAACTAGTGATCATTGTGGTGGTACCAAAAGTAAGATTTTAATCATTCTTATAATATTTTATATGACAATTAATAATAAATTCTAACAATAGAAGCTCAGGAATATGTAGACTCTATTTTTTATATGCCTTTTATATTTCCATGTCCTAGCATGATTCTAGCATAATAAATATAGACAAACAAGTTACTAAGAAATCTTATATTCCAGTGTACAAATTTAAGCAACCAAATTAATGAATTGCATGTGTTAACTTTTCTTTTTTCAATACATGCCACATAAAAAATGCTATTCCTCTATGCTTTGGATCATTAATCAACATGTAAAAGAGTGAAAGAAGCATTTGATAAAATGAAACTGGTATAAATGTTATAGGAAAACAACCTCAAATCTCATCCAAAATGTGAAAAATTTGTTCTCTTTGATGATTTATTCTCTTTTTTCTTTACCTGAACATTTGAAGGAACTCATACTGTTTTTTCGCCTTTTACTTTTCTGTTATACAGAGACTTGTGAGAAGGTATGTGTTGAAATGCAGCCAATTAAGCGATAGTGAAGCTCTCATTCTACCACTTTCTGTTCTAAATTATGGAGAACCTGATATTCAAAGTTCTGAAGTTCAATACATGTTTCAAGTCTTTGGTGATGATGACCAACAACAAGCCAAGGACTCAGAGATGTTGGGGTCTGAACATCAAATATTAAAAGGTCTTATTCCCACACAAGTTTTGAGCTTACAATATCTTCATTCCTTAGAAGTGATTCAATGTGAAAAGTTGAAAATTTTATTTTCAATGAGCACCATTGCCCATAACAGCCTTCCCAAATTGACTTTCCTAACCTTATCTGACTGTGAGGAATTGGAGGAAATAATTGTAGAAAATGAGGAACCTCAGAACATATCTAATGCTCAAGTGTGCTTTCAAGCACTAAAAAAGTCAGAGGTTAAGAGGTGCAACAATCTCAAAAGACTCTTCTCTGCAACGATGGCTACTATGCTTCCACAGCTAAACTCTCTGTGTATAACTGAGGCTGCTCAATTAGAGGAGATTTTTGGACATAAAAGTGAAGATGACCCCAACAATAATGGTGGGAAAATTGTGCTTCCAAACTTGAGGGAGATAAAGCTCAGAAACTTGCCAAATCTTATCAATGTCTGTCAAGGGTTGAAGTTACAAGCAGTGCAGCTCGGCAAGATCATCATATGTAATTGCCCCAAATTTCTTGATCCAATTTTAGAATCAACTGAAATGATTTCTCTTCAACAATGGATAACAATGGTACGAATGAATATTCTCTTGACCATTTTTACTAAATCTTCAAAAAAGAGATGGAATAATTTGTGGATTATATCCTTATATATCATGTTGCAAGTTGCAACTGTATTAATAAGATAGGGGAATTATAAGTTAGACAGAGATGGAAGGACAAAGAGAAGAAAAAATACTTCATGCATGTACTACTCAATTAGATTTATTTTTAATTTTGGAGCACAATAAATGAAAATGTGGAAAATATATGCAACTTCATTTCAGGTTTATTTTTTAATATTTATTAAAGATATTGCTTATAAAATTTTCACATACAAACATATCAAAATTCTGATAAGGAAATTATATTTGTGTATATCATAATTTTCAAAATATTTTAATAAAAAGGGAATCTTAAACCAATTATGAATTAACATGTAAACACGTAAAAAATGTGCTTCACTGAAAGGTATACTTGATATGCTTATAAGTCTATTTAAAACTGATTTAGTTTACCTATCTTTTATAAATTGGATTTACCCAAGAATTTGTAACAACTAAATTTGATTTGTGTGAATCATTTTTTTTTTATTGGAAGTGCAGTCCCCACTGGTTTCTATAGAAGTTTCAGATTTCCAAACTGCAGCAGATGCGGAAAAACAGTTGCCCGAAAATGAAGAACAAGGGATGATCATGATCTCAAGAATAAAGTGGTTGTCTTT
This sequence comes from Erythrophleum fordii, assembly GCA_032878935.1. Taxonomy (NCBI): domain Eukaryota; kingdom Viridiplantae; phylum Streptophyta; class Magnoliopsida; order Fabales; family Fabaceae; genus Erythrophleum; species Erythrophleum fordii. The sequence continues at coordinate 29,824,386 of JAVQMF010000058.1, read as the reverse complement.
GAAGCATTCACCTAACCTCATGACTGTATGGGAGGGTCCCACTTTAATCAGCTTCCAAAATCTTGGGTGGTTAAAGGTGTTTGGATGCAGAAAATTGAAGTCTATCTTCCCTGGCACTGTCATCAGAAGCCTACCATGTTTGAAGTTTCTATACATTGAAAAATGTGAAGAATTGGAGGAAATCATCTCAGAAAGACAGAAACAAGGGCATCACTTTCCAAATCCATCCTCAAATTCCGTGTGCTTCCCAGAACTTGTCGAGCTTAAAGTCCATAGATGCAGCAAGTTGAAATGTCTCTTCTTCTCTGCGCCCTCTAATGGAGATCTTGCACAATTGCAATATCTGGAAATAACAGGGTGCTCTCAACTAGAGCAAGTCTTTAGTTGTGAACTTGAAACCCATAAGGGAGGGTTGAACAAGAATGTGCTTCCAAAGCTGAAACGACTTATACTTGAAGGCTTGCCCAACCTCACTGACATTTGTGGAGGTTTTCCCTTTCAGTTGCAGTTTCAGTCTTTATTGTTCTTCATGGTTGAGGATTGCCCCATCTTCTCCAAAACCACACTTGCTGCTCTCAACAACTTTCTGCTTAGACGCCAAGATCGAATCCCAGGTACATATATGTACAGTCCACACTTGCCCATAGTTTATTTAAGATCTTTTTTTTTTTTTCTTTCCTATCTTCTTTTCTGGTGTAATATTCTTTTTATTGGAAAACTTTGAAGTTCTAGTATTTAAAATATAGAGTTGTATCATATTCAACACTTGACGCAACATTTTAAGTTGCAGTTGAACACTACGTATTTTGCTTCGGCGCGATGCCTGTATTTGTCATATGTCCTCTATCTATGCTAGTATCCATGCATCTTAACTGCAAAATATATTAAAATTTTTTGTTTATTTTGAATTCATCTATATATGATGTTCTCAGTAATTCATTTTCTCTTCTTTGGGAAAAAGTATACTTCATACATTGTTTACACTAAATTTGATTTGATTTCTGTGTTTTGAAGTTTTCTAAATCGTTTTTTTATTCAAATATGAACTTATATTGATATTTTTATTAAATTAAAAAATTGTTCATGTTGCAATATTAGCCATTGTGGAAGCTGAAGGCTGTATATGAGCCACATGCTGCTTTTTCTCCCGTTTCATTCTTTATTCTGGTAGCTATTCTGTTGTAAATTGAATTTGAAATTATAATTTTGTCGTTTTTATACAGATTATGGTAGTTATGTTAACAGCTGTGACTCTGACGAGGTTGATGATGAGAGTGAAGAAGAAACATATGATGAAGACGATAATGTTGGATTCTTTCTGAGTTATGGCCCAACACAGAGCTTTTGAGATTGTATTTGCCTCTAACATTACAAGCAATTTGTTTCTGAACTATATATATGTATATATACACCCCCCAAATGATATTCATTTATATTATTTTGGATTCAATACTTTATTTTGCTTCGTTGTCTGTAAAAGCAAATATTACTTTATAAAGTTTAAAATAACACCTATGCCTGAGTCAACGTGCTTTACTTTTACAGTGAAAGGGGTTATAAATTATTGGGATATATAGAAGATATCAGGACAATAGGCAATACTTTGATAGCCAAGTTGATATTGTTATTAACAGATACAAAATTTTCAATGTTGTCATTCAATGTTAATATAGTTATGTTTCTTTGTCAATGATAATGCAACAACATGGTGTTTGAAAAATTTAAAAATTTTAATTCATTTTTTTTTTTAAAAATCAAATTAAGTAGAATCGTCATTAAAATTTTAAATTTTTTAAAAGGTAATTTTTTTTTTGGTAAAAAAATAGTTTACAAATAAATAGATTCAAAAGTTAATTATAAGTGAAAAAGATATTATACATCCAACAATAGTTATTTTTAAAAATAGTTACTTTAAATTAATTGCACAAAATTGAAATGATCTTAATCCTATTTTGATTTTCTTCACAATGACATGCAAAATAAAGAAAAGAAAAGAAAAGAAAAATTTATTTACAATGATAAGAGTATAAACTTATATATTTTATGAGAGAGATTAAAGTTCACGTAATTCGATCAAATAAAAAATAATCTCAATTGCTTATTTTTTTTTTAATTTGTGAAAAGAGAAATAAAGTGAGATTCATTTTAGATTTTCGCAAACAAAATTATTTTAAAAAGTTAGATTATGTGTTTTAATTTATAAAAGTTAAATTAATCCCACTTCTTTACTCTCTTTTCATTTTAATAATTTTATGATTTTTGTAATGATTTTCTTTGTTCGATTGATTTTTTTTATTTATTTTGATTTTGATTTCTTTAATTTTTCTAAGAACCTAAATTTTGGAACTTTTTGATTATATATTTTATGTATTTTTTATTCATTCATTTATTTATTTGTTATTTTTTTTAACTTAATTCTAAAATAAAGGTATTTGAGTTTCTAAAAATCCTATTTGCTTTTGAACCTTTTTTTTTTTCAGAAATACATTTATCTCTTCTTTCTTCTTCTTCTTCTTTTTTTTTTTTTAAAAGACAGATGTACAATTTTTGAGTTTTTTTTTTTTCAATTTGCTTTTCTTTCCTTGAATTTTTTTTGAAAGCAAAATTAATTTGACATGAGCTATTAGAATCTAAGATTTATTAAAATGTGATTATACAACCCCGTTGACACTTGCAGAGACTTATTGTTCCATATAGTCTTCCAATTAACATCCCATGTCCTTGAGAAGGCAAAGAACCTTACACAGCAATCCTAATAAAATAAAATAAAGTACAAATAAAAAAACTAAATAAAAGAATTTATAAGCATACAACAATATGGGATTGTGTGTGCTTTTGTGTTCACTCATGAATCATATTTTATAGTAACATCATATTACGCAACTAAAATTAACCAGTGAAGTTTCTTCTTTCATCTTCTCTTCAGTCCTTGTTCAACTTCTGGCAAGTTTCCTTAGTTCTCTTGCTCTTCCGAAGTGGAGCTCCGATGCAAAAGAGGTAAAAGAGAGGGAGGTTAAATCCTGTGATTACACTTTATCTTGTAAATATATGTGTCACTATACAAACATCCGCGTGTGAAAGGGAAATCACTAGAGTCAATGAATATATCCAAAAATGACACGAAAATGGCAGTCGCTTCAAAAGATCATGTAAGACCGAAAATAATAAGAAAATATTTCCAGACTTCTGTAGCAAGACTCAAATCCAAGTATGCACAGTATCAATGTCACACAATTCCTCGACAGCGTTATATATTCAAAGGAATTGGATTCAAGTGCAACATTCTATCATTATATCAATATCCGAAACAATGCCACAAGGGAACCAACAGCATGCAGACAAATTCCCCTTGAAGATATGAGGAAAATTCTCAATACTGAGGAATGATTCAATAGGCACTTCAAGAGGCACTGGCAAAGACTCAGATTCACTTCAATTCCTTACCCATTAAGCCTCAAGCATAACCATGAAGATTAATAAAGATTACTCGAAAACTCAAGCTTCATCTTTTGCCTATTTCAATCTTCTTCAGGTGCTACCGTTCAACACATCCGATGGGTATTGCGCAGAAAATAGCAAGGAACAAAGAAAAGGTGCTCAGCGTGAAGAACAAGGGAGACTTTTTTTTTTTCTTTTTTTCCCGGCCTGGCCAAAATTGGAAAAAGGAAAATAAGGGTATGTGCTGCGAATTTCTGGAGATGGGGAGGGGTTTGGGTTTCAGCTTGCTGGATGGAGAAGGTGATAGTGTGAAGGAAAGGAACCCCCAGTTGCTGCGTTTTCCCCTTATTGGTTTGAGGGAGGCATGATGGTATCAATGAGAAGAGGGAGTGTAGGGCCTTTTGTGCGTTCGTGCTCCATGTGCTCTGCTCCTTCCTTTCCTCTTGGCAGAGAAAGGAGTTGGTGAGGGTAGCGGGGGCCGTAGACTTTTGTTGTGCTTTCTGATCCCTTTTTTTTTTTAAGGATTTCATTGTTTTTGGTGTGTTGGGCATTGAGGTTAATGGGCCGAGAAAAGCGGGTGCGATGGGCTTTGTTTTGATTTATTTTATTTTTCATTCTTTTTTTTATATTAGATTACCTTAATTGGAATAAAAAGATCTATTTAATTATATAAACCTGAGCTAATAGATTGAGATTGACAAAATGACTTTAGGTTTTTTTATTTTTTTTTTCAAATACTTAATTTATTAAAATTAACCCAACATACCACTAAGTGAAAAAAATTAAAAATAAATTGGATTCAAAAGGCTTTGATTATCTAAAAGTTTTTTATTTTTATTTTTATTATCTGTTTATTATAATATATATATGTGTGTGTGTATGAATTTTTATTTTTTTATTTATTTTTAGTGGACAGTCCAAACAAAATTCATAGTTCACATTCTTTCTTAACAGAAGTGCAATGCCATTTCTTTAGAGACAATTTTAGAGATATTTGAAAAATAAAAGCTTTTACTTAAATGCTATCAGAACCTTTATGTTTAAGAGATTTAAAGTTCAATTTATACCATTCTCATTGCCCAAAGCAATTTTAAATTAGAAACTTTGGAGTTGAGGTATTCCTTTATAGTTTACTGTAAAAAGGACCCTTGTTTGAGTGCTCACCCATAATATCTGCTTCTCATTATTACCTTGTCTGATATCGGGAGAAATGAGGCCATTCAAACTGTGTTTGTGACTCAAAGAATGGATTCCAGCATTGATTGCATTTGATAGCTCTATTTAGAAGATGAAATATCTCTGTAATTCTGAGAGGGAGAAATTATCGAGACTTTCTTTCTCTCTTTTCTTTTCAACTTAAGGAGTTTTATAAATAAAACTAATTATAAATAAATATATAAGTATGTCAAATCTACTTTTTAGTGAAACTCTCCTAGTATATTTATATGTATGTTAATAATTCACTTTCTACCTGAGAATATATATTTTTACTTTGTAACTGCTCACAAAAGTTTTTGTGATGAAGCCTTCTCCCATAATTCCCGTTATTGGAGAATCATTTGGCCTACTCACTATTGCATATTTCATGTCCCCAAAACAGGAAAACAATGGAAGGTTGATATTTCATGTAACAATTAACCTTTTACTTAAACCTCTATCCACCTAACTACTTGAGCTTGCTCCAAGTGCTGTCATGCCTTGTATTTAGATTAGTGTCTACACTTCTCAAGTTAAAAAGATTACAAAAACACACTAACAAACAAAAACATAAAACTTTGAGCATTCACTAAACAAAATAACATCATTCCTCATCAAAGTAAAAGCATAATTTCCAAGTTTCACATTGATCTCATTGAATCACCTCCACAGAGAAATAGATGCTTAATTGAAGAATGTAATCAAATAGTTGGCAATCAAGAAACAAAATGATTAGTTTGATAAACCTATTCCCGAATTTCCCCATCATTTTTCTCTTTTCAAGCCTTGCCTTAGGAAAAACAGTCCCATCAACAACGATGGTGTGTCCACGAGCTTCATTATATCATGGAACCCATTTGATGTGAGCACTGCAAATTGTGGTTCATAAGTAAGCTTCTCTATGGCACAGAATGGACATTCTTCCTCATTCATGGACTGCTGCTCCGTAATTGTTTGATTATATTCTGTACCTTTGCTAATAAATTTACTGCGCTAGATGAGAATAGAGGTAATGCAAATAGCATATATAGCCCTTTTTTAATAGAAGAAGAGATTTTATTTGAAGGAAAATAATTTATAACTTAGAGGAGGATGAGATATCTTTAAACCAGAAAAAACAAGAAAGGTTCTTATAAAACCTATTAAGAAGTGTTCTATTCTTATTCTCTAAACACGAGCATCCTAAATACTACTTCTCTATTGTGGTATATATCCAAGATACGATGGAATGTGAAAAAAACATTGTACCAAATAAGATGCATGACAGAAAGTGTTCTATCAAGAGAAAAATAGAAGAGCATGAAACTTAAGGATGATATATTTGGACTCGCATTCTCCTTGAATACTAGCAGGATATGTTTTCCTAAATACCATGACAAGAAGGAATAGATGATAACAGATTTTGAAGCTGAGTGGTGTATCAAGCCTCATCTATAAGAAAGAAGCACAAGAACTAACATGTACACAAATTAACTTGAAATCCTATAGCTAGGACAAAACTCATGTTATGTTATATGAAGCAATGACACTAATATGTACATAGAATAACATAAGAAGTATTTGACGCTAACACAGATACGTGATGCAATAAAATCTGTAGTGTCTAGCTATTTCTTATTTGAAGTATTATTTATATACAATAAATCTTATCCATGTATAGATCTTCCGCGTCAATCTGAATTTTTTAGATTTGACAGAACATTTTTTTAAAATAAAATAAATTATTAAGAGAAGACGCTAACACAACTTATCTCTATCATGCCGTGAGAAAATTAAAAGACAGGCAAACCAATATGAAAGAAAGATGCAAAACTCAATAATGCCCTCGTTCTAATGTATAATCCCTTGGCCTTTTATGAGGGATATAGATTTGGTCTTGATTAAAGCCCATCAATATTATCTGTTGTCACTGTGATATGTTATTTATTCTATTTCTTTTAATTTTATTTTTTTCTAAAAAAATTATGATAAGTGTATAATTCAAAAAAAAAAAAAGAAATGAAAAGAAAATACTGGACCCCCAAAAAAAAAAAAAAGAAAATGGAAGAAGTTGCATTGACATAAAACTTTTTAGACAATTAAATTCATAAAAGGTATTTGCTAAATCTACATATCACCAAAGATGGAATTTAGAAAAAAGAAAAAGTAGGATGAGAGACCAAATGTACTGTGTCATTTACATAATTTTATATCTTTAATGTTTTTATTAATATTAATCAAATCAGATTTATACAATTTTTTTAAGAGCAGCCCCTAAATGGACTTATGTAGGTTCGTGACTGCATATCATTGACTAATTAAAAAGCACACATGTGATATGCTTCTTAGGAGGATGGATCCATGAACGTGTTTTTGTTAACAGATAGACCATTGGCTTAATTAATGCCAACTTATATGCCCTAAATTATCCCAGAAGAGAATCACCGATTAATGATACCTCTAGATGGAGACAGCTCCTGAATTACCCTGCCTTTCTTAGTAGTGTTTTTTTTTTTGGGTTAACTAATCACTTCAGTATTTAATTTTTCTTTCTTGTATTATAATTTATAATGTTTTTATTTATTTGCCAATATATAATTTTTGAGCACGCACCAAGCACCATAGGCCTCAAAGCTACATATATATATATATATATATATATATGTAAAGCTTAACATATGATCAAAGAAAAATCTGTTTTCATGAAAACAACAAACCACAATTGCTGTAATATAAATTGGGTCATAATCAAACTGTAGAAGACATAATTTAAAACGGAATTAAAGTAAGCATACATAAAATTTGATTGATCGGTTCAAGAATTTTCTAAATTAAATTACTAAAAATAATTGTAAACAAATAAGTTAATGTTAAACTATATCATTGGAAAAGTGCTATTGTGTCAATGCATAGTGATTCAAGATTTTGATTAAAATTTACTTTCTCACGTGTAAAGCTTGAATTTTCTCTTTTGATGATAATTTAATTTAGTAATTAATTTTTTTAAAAATATATAATAGTTTGAATTGTTTTTTTTTAACTTTTTTTAATCATAAATATCTCACAGACGCTTTAATCTTTAGGAGGATATTAAAGAGAGGTAGGTGGTCCTAAAATGTCGGTTTAGTAATTGGTGTATTGCTCTTTTTTTTTTTTAATGAGAAACTGAAAAGAAAAGAGAAGAAACGAAAGGCATCACACTTTGTGATGCAAGGCAAAGGGATCTAAATTCTTTGCAGGGAGTAAATATCAATATATATCATGCAGTTGGAGAAAATACTTCTAATATTAAAAGCTTTTAGTTTTTTTCTTCAAAGATAAAACGAAACGCATCCGCCTCTTCTTTCTTGTTTGGGATTATGAACAATAACACTGCTACAAGAACCTGTATTGTAGAAAAGAAAGTCAGATTAATTACTTCAACTTTTGAAAACGTCTTGTACTAGAGATGCATTCACACCAAACAAAATAACATCATGCCTTATCAAATTAAAAGCATAATTGCCAAGCTTCACATTGATCTCATTGAACCACCCCCTACAGAGAAATAGATGCATGCTTGATTGAAGAATATAATCAAACAGTTGGCAATCAAGAAACAGAATTATATGTTTGATAAACCCATTCCTCAATTTCCCCATCATTTCTTCTCTTTTGAAGTGTTGTATGAGGACATCATCTTCATATATCTCATACTATCCAAAAATCGTAATGATTTCACATGACACAATTTTTAACTTGGTTAGCTTTTATGAAAAAAACCACATATATTTTTTGTATGACAATTTTCAATTCTCATCCTAAACATTGGGATCTTAAAAACTATAAAATTCTTTACTGAGGTAATACCGTGGAATGTGAAATAATAGTGTCCCAAATGCCTCATTAGTATAATAAAGCTGTCTAATTTCTTTGCATATTTGATAAATTGGTTTCCTTAAAAAACCTATGTGCTGCGAACCAAAGCGAAGCCAATAAATATGACTTTAGAGTAATAAAATGCATGAAAGGAAGGGTTTTATCGAGAGAAACATATTAAGAGCATGAAACTTAAGGATAATGCATTTGAAAACTCACATTCTCCTTCAAAACTTAACAGGAAAATTTTCCCTAAAAATGAAATACCATGACAAGAAGGAAAACATGATAACAGAGATTTTTGAAGTTGAGTGGTGTATCAAGCCTTATTTCCTATTCTACCCATTTTGCGTTCAGCCTTGTTTCATTTATGGCCCAAAAATGTTAAAAGGCCCATGATCCATATATATATATATATATATATTTGACATGTCTTGCGTACAATCTTAACAGCGAAATTTTTTTATCTATACCTAATGCATGGTGTATCTAAGAAAGTCAATAGTCAGATTGAATTTATACAGATAGAATTCATATGCAGTACAGGTGGGGTCTACGTGTAAAGTAAATTTTAACCATTGAATATATAAACAACGTAATGCATTAAGTATATATAAGAATTGCTCCTTAGCGGCTCATTTCTTTTGTAGCATAGTGTTTGTGGTTAAACTCTCTTCCATGCTACACAAGTTCAAGTCATCACCTATAAACGGTGATCACATTTGTCAATGTGATTAACATTTAGGCATAAATTTGCATTGAGTATATTTAAATAAATAAACTTGATCTTATTAAAATTTGACATGTATCTATACAACTTAAATTGCATAATGTCAAATTGGACAAATCATTCTATTTTAAAATTGGCTTGCTTGCTTCCTTTTTTTTATGGGTTTTGTTCTATAAGTGGATTATAAGAGAAAATATATATTTTCCAACTAACATCTTTTATTTTTATTTTTTAAAACAATTGAAAGCCAATCCATCATTTTTCTCCTCCCCCTTTCACCCTGCCATGATTAAGCATGCCTTTTTTTTAGCCGCAGGGGGAGGGGGGATTAGACGAACAAAACAAAGCATCTAAGGTGAGTTTTTATCATACTTGCAAAATATCTAGCCATATAGCTGACATATACAGTCAATATTATCAATGTGGAGACTAAACCCCACCTTCAGTAGGGTGAGGCCTAGCCACAATAAAAGCTACTATACATCTATTTCATACACACATACATCAAACCTTTACTTTTTTAGATATATATCTTCAAATTTGGTTAAGCCTAGAGAAGATTGAAGATAATTATGGAAATTGAAGATCTATAAAATTACATATTTAGCTGTTCTATTATAGATTAACTTGTTGGAATATGAGAGAAATTATGTAAATAAAAGACCCCTTGTTCCTCACATGATCTCTTAATGTTAAATGAGATGAATAGTATAGTTCTAATTTTTTTTTTTTCCATAAGATATTTTATTTTTAAAAAATAAGAAATATTTTATTATTTTAAAAATCAATAGAGTAAATTTTTAATGTATTTTTACCAAAATTATATAATAGTATACAAAAGAAGCTTACCAAATCAGCAAACATAACTTCACATGCAACCAAAAATAATGTATTGAAAAAAAGACTAAAAAAAATATAAAATCTTCTTAAATAAATCATATGTGGAACCAGAGAATCTTATAACCTTAATAATTTGATAATTGACATCCTAAAACTTTATTATTATTATTATTATTTGGTTGCAAATGACCCCCACTACTAACGAATCTATTAAATCCCTAATCGAGGAATTATAAGTATTCATTCGTCCATTATGCTCGAGAGACTCGACCCAAATAAGGCTAGGGCGAGTTGTGTCAAAAAAAAAGTAAATAGGCAAAACTTAAAAAAAATATATAAATTTATATATTGGGTTAGGCCGGTCATAAGCAAAAGCAAGTTCTACCCAATCCAATTTAATAGTTTTTTTTTTTGTTATCGGCATCTTGTCATCTTATATCTTTCTTTATTTTTATTTCATTTGATTCTTTTTGCATGCTGTAATTTTTATTACCCACCCAAACCCTCCTTGCTTTTACATCTTCTCTTCATCCATCTGCTGCAGCTTTCCTTATTCTTATTTGTTGTGTTTTATGAGTTTATAATTTAAAGAGACTAAGATTTTAAGGTGTTTTTTAAAATTTTTGTATATGCCCTTGAATCTTGATTTTGCTTAGCCTCCTTGTCCACTAAACTCACTATAAATGGCGAGAATAGGCCTTTTGAACAAATTTTCTTGTTGTTTTTGGAAAATGGTGACTAGGGATATCAAGTTTTCAATTTATTTTTATAGTTTCCTTCTTAGATAGTGGGGGATGGATACATGCGTGCATAATATTTGTGAAACTGTATGTGATCTTCAAACTAATACTAACTATTTTCATCATTAACATGCATGCTTACTTGCATTTCTTTTGTTAAATAATAAACATATACATTTACCTATGGCTAATTATGTTATTGTAGCCTATGTTTTACTTGGTAATATTATGTTATTTTCTATTAAAATTATTTTATCAATGAAAATATGAGAGTTCTAAAAGTCTATTATTTTGAAATCTATACCTATGAGTCTATGAAAGAAAAAAAAGAAAAAAACCATTAGCCCAGATTGCTTTTATTCATCCTAACTTAACATAAAACTAGGTTTGTAAAGTCAGGCTAGGGCATGAGCATGAAAACAAACTCAATATCTTAATTGGGCCTATTAGATATCTGACCCAACTCTACTTATAATCAGTATTATGAGAAATGACACACCATATTAGTTTGAGTGCTTAGCATTTTTTTCCCTCCTTTTTCTTTTCCTTCTTTTTACTCTCTTTCTTTTTTCTCTGAAACCTCCCTCTATGGTAGCTTCCAAAAAATTTCAAATATGTTGAGATTCAAAATCACAGAACTGTTGACACAAACAATTTTCAACACAAATCATTAAAAAAAAAACTAAAACGAAAAGATAAAAACTTAGATCTTAAGAATTTGGTACTATGGATAAGCCCTCAAATTTGTCTAAGAAGCTGAACATCATAGTGGCTTTCTCAGGAACTTAGGTTTTTTCTGATATTGGAGGGCTTATACATAATCAACATGGGTTTTGGGTCATTGGTTTCTTTGTATAATACTAGTGTTATGACCTAGGAAGCATTGATATGCCTTTTTTGGAGCTGTACTCATATAGTATACAAATACAGATACGCATATCGTACCGGTACAAAGGTATCTGAAATATTTTTTTTGTTTGGGATACATTTCGAAATGTTTCAGTGGCCATTGAAACGTCTCGGTACGACACGAAACGACTTTGAAACAGCTATGAAATGGTTGCATCTTTTAAGACATTGTTTCTACAGTGTTTTACCTATCTCCTCTTTGAAAGTCCTACACCTGTGCTTCTGCATCTGTGATTCGTTAGCTGCATTCGTCCTTTGTGCTGCATCCTCTTCTTCGGCAAAACTCTGGTTCCTCCCTTATCTTCTCCGACAAGTGTTGGTGCTTGTAGCTGGTGATTGGTTCTTCCGTGCTATCCTCCTGCCCGTGCTTCTTCTTGCTGTGAGTATCGAGTTCTCCCCCCTTCTTGTTGCGAGTATTTCTTCCTTGAAATAATTTTGCTCTATATTTGTCAATATCTTTGTGATTTTGCTCTTCTCTCTACTTTTTTCTTCGTTTCATTTCACATCATTTTTTGTGCTTGCACTTTTTTTGGTTGCAAACCATTAGTTGCAATTCCTCTATGTTTGCACTTTTCACAGTATGTTAGAATCAGAATTTTGTGGATGAGTGTTTTCCAAATATCACATTCCTGGATGTTTATTTAATCATGGTCCTTTAATCGCATTTTCAAAGAAGCCAACTCCTATATGCTGATGTGCTTGTAAATCGTGTTGCTCTGTTTAGGCCTTCTTGCAAGATACTTTAGACCTTGGTTTTCTATTGCTTACCAAAAAGAGAATTCTTCATGTTGAGTTTAGTTACATAATAGAATCCATAAGATATGTTTTGAAGAATAATAATTCATTTGTAGTAAGACTTGTATTTGAATTCTACACAGCAACACCATCTTGTTCTAACTTTTTCAAGACGTACCCCTAGAGTTTAAGAAATGTGAATGTTTTAATGTGTTAGATTATTTTATATATATATATATATATATATATATTGCCATACCCGTATCCTGAAATTTTAAAACTTGTCATATCCCACGTATCGTATCGTGTCGTACCCAATATATATACCTGTATTGATATTTCAAAGAAGCCAACTCCTATGCTAATGTGCTTGCAAATCGTGTTGCTCTGTTTAGGCCTTCTTGCAAGATACTTTTCTATTGCTTACCAAAAAGAGAATTCTTCATGTTGAGTTTATTTACATAATAGAATCCATAAGATATGTTTTGAAGAATAATAATTCATTTGTAGTAAGACTTGTATTTGAATTCTATACAGCAACACCATCTTGTTCTAACTTTTTCAAGACGTACCCCTAGAGTTTAAGAAATGTGAATGTTTTAATGTGTTAGATTATTATATATATATATATATTGCTGTACCCGTATCTTGAAATTTCAAAACTTGCCATATCCCACATATCGTATCGTATCGTACTCAATACACATACCTGTATCGGTGCTTCTTAGGTTGCGATTATTAAGCATGCAAAGTTGTGTGCTATTAGAGAGGGTTTAAGCCTAGCTTTAGAGGTGAATATTGACAATTAATCTTATATAATTTTATATGTAAATCTGATTCTCTAGAATTAGTTAAGTTCATCCTCCATGTTGACATTTTATTTCATTTGTTTGGAAGCATCATTGCAGATATTGGAAGCTGCATGAGTAAGTTTGCTGGTTGCCGGCTCCACCATGTTCTGCGTGGAAATACTTTTTCAGATATGAGTTTTTTTGCTGGTTTCCGTCTCCACCATGTTCTGCGTGGAAACAAATTTTCAGATCTGAGGTTTTATTATTTTCATTTTGGGTCTTTTTTTAAATATATATTTGTGTTGAAAATTGTTTGAGGCGACAGATCTGAAATTTTGGATCCCAACAGATCTTGTTTGAATTTCAAAAAATCTGAAATTTTTGGAAGCTACCATTGAGGGTGTATAGAAAGAAGGAAGAGAGAGTAAGGAGAAAATAGAGGAAAAAGAAAATTCTGAGTTAGGTCAGATGTCCCAAGGTTTAAATTAGTTTGATTTGTCTTTCTTCCATTAATAATTTAATAGATTTATTAAGGATGAGAATTATTTGTATAAAAAATAAAATTTGATGGGTATGTGCATTTTAACTTGATTAAGCTATATTATTCTTCTCTTCTTTCACTCTCTATTTTAGTTCAGAAGTAAGGGGAGGGAGACAAATACGAAATAGCGAAAAGAAAGCGCGTATGCCAATGGATCAATGATCTGGTGGCCATTATTATCACCCCATTTCATACCCTATAATCAAGGGAAGTGTTTTGCTATATTGTTTGGCCCTTCAATTTATTTTGACTTTTCCAGACTTCGGCTTAGAAACTCATTGCATAACTTCTCAATTCCATTGGGCCCCAAAAAGCCTATTTTAGCATGTTTGCTTCCAATTCATAGCATTTTTTTTTATTTTAATAAGTTTTTCACTAAGTCATTTCTCAATTAACACTTTGTATCGATTGTTTCTTCTTGTCTTTTAACTGGATCTCATTCAATTATCTTAACTACTACTCATTGCTCATAGTCTTGTGATTAGTGCTAACAATAATATTCAGAGTAAATTACCCTTTGATCTTTGAAAGATGCATTTTCTAAGAATTTATTGCTTATAAAATAACTACCATTTAACTTTAAATTTTTTTTAATCCATTAGTATGATCATGTCAGAAGCTTGTCAACTGTTAATTTAATTTACTGTATGATCATAATGGGGTTTTAATAATTTTAGGATTTAAAAAATAATTATTATTTTTTAAAACTAAATTAATGAAACATGCATCTACTAAAGATGGCTGCTGTGAGAACTTTTAAATAAAATTAATCACCTTCCATTCTACGATTTATAAGGACGCGTTTTTAGCATTGTTTGTTTCAAGGAGAGGAATGAGAAAAAAAAAATTCTAAATTAAGATTTAGATTTTCAAACCATTCATTTTCATCCAGTTTTCCAAGTCTCTCTAATTAGGTTCGGAGTGTTTGAGAAAGAGAAATATTGAAAGAGTTTTTCCTCTTCAGTTTTCTCCACTAATTAATATTATGATTTCTTAACAATAAAATTAAACATCCAAATATTGAAATGAGAATGCTCCACTTCTTATTTTACCTCACCAAGATAATTTAATTTTTTTATATCTACCAACCTTTTTTTTTTCGTAAAAGATATGAAGTTAGGAGAGAATAAGAGACCGAGGTGAGAATTAAACTTAAAGCACTTTAAATTGACTTGACACATAAATTCAGAGAAGATGCCATTTAGACCAAGACTCTCTAACATCCATCTACTGTACCTTTTAATTCCCTAAGAGAAATGATGGATTTAATAAAACATTCCCTTTTGTTTACTTTTCTCTTGCGTTAGGCTTTTTTTTTTTTGTTTTTTTTTGGGGGGGGGGGTTGTTAGGGTTCTTTCATTTGGGTATTGAGACAATAAAGAAAGGAACCTGGAAGACAGAAAACGGGGCAGAATCTGTACGTTGGTAATTATGGTCTTTTGGCCCTTTTCAAGTCGCTTAGGCATAACTAACACAACTTAATGAAAAAAATTTAAATACAATTTTAACATTTCTGTTGTCAAATTTTTTAATAAAAATATAATAATTCATATGATTTTTATAATTTAGCATGAGATGATTTTATTTTTTTAAAAAATTGTTTATAGACCTCATATTTTTTTAAAAAAATTAAACTTAAGTCTGTTCTAATTAAAGTAAAGAATGACATTTTTTGCCCCAAACATACTATATAAAAACTTTATAATCCACGTTACTAGCAAGTGACTTTATCAAATTTAACGCATAAAAAAACCGTAAAGAAATTAAAGAAACTTATCTAAGAAGACATATATGTCATCTTGTCTTTTTTTTTTTTTTTTTGGGTGGGGGGGGGGGGATTGATAACCATTTTCTAAAAGAAAAAGAAAGATTTAACTTGACCTTAAAAATAAAAAGAAAAATAAAAAAAGACTAAGAGAAAATAAATGATGCTGAAACTTCCTGGTTTAGAGTAGTCCACTTTTTGTGCCGTGGAGTTCAGGTCTTCTCATTTAGAGTTTACTAAGACATGTCGTTTTAGTCATGCATACTTAAGGGTATATTTGAGAGATAAAAAGAGAAAAGAACGAAAATAATTTTAAAAAAAATAAAAAAAGATAATGAATGATTAAATGAATATTTTTTAATCTTTTATTTGAATTCCTTTCACCATCAAAATCTTTTAAAATGAAAAAGTTTAAAATTACAATGGAAGGATAACTTATAAGAATATTTTTTGGTTAGTTTGAAAATATTTCATTATCCTTCTTCCTCATTTATAAATTCCAAAGTAAAAACATGTTTGAACAAAATATTCAATTCTTCTTACTTTTTCTTAGATATCTCAATGACACTACAAGAAAATAGCAAAATTTTCACAGATTTTTTTTGTGAGAAAAACTCCAAAATTCCTTGAGAATTGCTATTTTCATGAAAAACTTTATAGATTTTGGGTTGTGAAAAAAATGATTATAGGAATTTACAATTTTTGTGAAATTTTTCCATGAGAACAATGTTCTCGAGGAAAATTTTTGTGAGAACATAAAAAAGTTTTGTAAGAATATATTTTTAAAAGTTATGAGACTTTCTCATAGAATTTTTACAATTGTTTATTGTGATAACAAATTTCTTTTTTGTGTTTTCAAGGTAATTTTTTTTTTGTATTCTCACAATATTTTATCACAAAAACCATAAACAAATTTGCGAATCAAGATAATTTTTTTAACAGTTCTCGCCATGAATTATTGTGAAAATAATTTTTTTTGTTCTTATGATAATTTATCATGAGTACACCAAACAAATTCTTTTTTTTTTTTTGTGGTAAATAGCCATAAGAACTGTTAAAAAATTTGCAAATGTTTTTATGGTTCTCTTAATAATTTATCTCAAGAATGCAAAACCTTTAAAAAATTATAAGTTTTGGCAAAATTTTATAATATTCTCATAGTTTTTAATTGTGAGAACACAAAAAAAATACTAATATTTTCTGTGTTACTATGAGAACATAAAAAAGGATTTCAAATTTGTAACATTCTCATGAAAAATTTCCTCTAAAATATTACAAATTTTTTGTTATTTACATTGTATTTGTTCATCAATTTTTGTTTAAACAAGTAGCTTTTGTTTAAATAGTTAAGAAACATAAAATTTGGATGCAACTAACCAATAACAAAGCATTATGCACGAGGAAAACATCAATAAATAAGTAGTAATGTGTTATGAATGTCATGAAGTAAATTAAACTTAAGATAACTATATGCTCAAAATCATGAAGTTACAAATTATAAAGCCGTAATAATATCACATAAACAATAGCCTTAGAATCATTTTTCATTATCCTTATCCTCATCTCCATCATTATCATCATCATGAGTGGATTGAGGTTGAAAAGTGCCACCTCTCTCAATGTTTATTTTCATGTAAGACATAATCTTTTTCATAAAGGCATCCATCTTGGCCTCTTAAGCCTTTTGCATCGTAGCAACAATCTTGACAAGACTTGTCTTATAAACTTAGGCTTGTCTAATTAGTTTTTGTGAAAACTTCTCTTTTAATTTCTTTTCAAAAGAGGTCTTTAACTGCTCTCTCATATGTGAAAGCTTATTAGGGCTATATCTAAAGTTCTATGTGCCATAACTAAGAAGACCAACCTTTAATTCAAACCCATATGAATGGCCTCCTTGTTCTTTCTATTGAGAATATTGAGCCATATGAAAGATTCAATGCCATTCGATGCTGCCTCTTAGTTGTGCCTCATCTACTCATACTAACATTGCATCAACCAAGAATAAGTAAATATATTATGGTGAAAAAACAAAGTAACTGTAAAAAACCCGACGTGCATGCCTTCATATATATGGAAGTTGACTTTTCAAAGGGTATTTGAGCTGCCACGTAGAATTTTTCTTCCTCCTTTTGCAATTTCTGAAATGCCCCTTTCTCATCCACTTTTTGTTGGGCTTTAGGTAATTTTCTTCTCCAAATTTCTGCAGCACTGAAACCATACCTATACCCATCCCTTCGGTCAAAAAAAGGAGCAGAGTTACGCTGGAAACTGAACTTCATCTCCTCTCCTCTGTTCCTCACCATTTTCACTGCTTCTGGTTTCGTTTTTCTGCTGCTGCTGTTGCCTCCTGGTGGTGCTACGTGAGCTGCTATTTGCTGGTGATCTAACGCCAGCAACACATCCTCTTCCAAGTCTAGAGTTGCTGCCATAAGTGTTGCAATTTCTGGTCCCAGTTTCACAGCATTCCCCTCCCCTGTTTTGCTTGTTCTCTGATGCGTTTCTGTGTGTGTGGCCAGCTGAGAAAATGAGTTCTGTAATGCGTTTCTGGTGTGTGTGGCCAGCCGAGAAAATGAGTCTGATTTCTTAGAAGGTGTCCTCGATGTTCAGTTAACTCCTCTCCCTTTCGAATTTAAACAGATGAGGCACTTATAAAATAATAATAATAATAATAATAAAAATAAAATAATATCTGTTAGTTGGTTCTGAATTTTTTTTTCGTTAGTTCTCATCCACCAAAAATTCTCTTGCTCTCTATTTGGTGCCATTTTCTATGCTGCGAAAGTGTAGAAACTGAATTAGAAACTCAATTGACTCAATGGTACTTTACTGCTTGTGTAGACAACAGCTTGCTTTAGTAGTATAAATCCTGAGAAGCTCAGTGCTCATCTGTTTGCCTGATTTTGTGGTTGAAATTTTGTTTATTGCTAGTACCGATCAATTTCTAATCAAACATGTCTAATTTTTCTTCTTGCTTAGTTGTTAATTCACTGTTAGAAATGGAGTTGTGTGGTTGATTACTTATGTGTAGGGTCTTGGAAATACATAATCGAAGTTTATTTCAATGAATCACTTTCCCACTGCTGCATCCCTGTGATGATTTGTTTTAATGCTAAAAGTAGTGAGACAAATTTTTAGTTATTTATACTCAAAAATCTGGTGAACGGGTATTGTAGGATATTCAGGAGTTTGAGCCATAGCTGAGGAGTGGGCAGGGAATTTCAATATCATCTTAGAATGTGAGTAAGTAATGCGGACCGTGAGTAACTCAGATCTATTATTTTGGGTTACTAAGTTCCCTTGCAACATTATAACATTTGGAAATCTATTTAAAGAGAGACATTTGAAAATTGATTTGAATCAGAAATTTTGCAAATTTATGTCTATTTGAGTTATCTGGAAACTTAGATATTGAACTGATATGAATGGTACTTTTTCTGAAATGCTAAATTGAGAAAAGTATTATTTTAACAAGTAGAGGTTATCTGTTCAGAACTCTGTAGCTAACAGCAGTAGTTGTTAGCCTTGGTGCACCATGATCTGGACCTCAGCTAGTAGGGGTTTTGCTAGCCCCGTGTGGGTAGCTACCACATGTGGAGTTATTTATTTCGCAAGCAAAGTACTTTACGTCTGTGGTTATTCTCCCCGCGAGCTGTGTGCTCTGTGTCTGTTTCAATTTGGTTCTGCTTAGATATTCTGATGCGTCTTAAGAAATGATATGCATAAGGCTTATTTTATGTGTTATGTATATATATATATATATAAGTATTTTTTGGGCCTTGTTCCCTATTTTTTTAAAAAAAAGGGTTGACATTACTTATTCACTGAGTATCAAACTCACTTTTTCTTAATTTATTTTTCAGAGAGCGTTGAAGACCCTAGCCTACCCTGAGCTGCTGACTAGCTGTAGATCTTCTGCTTTATTTCTTTTAGCGAGCCCACAATTGTTCATGTGGGTGTATTTTTGTTTTATGCTTGTAATTTATTTTGTTTTGAACAGTGTAGAATGTGGCTCCACTGAATCATAGTTAGGATATTCCCAAATCCCTAGAAGTCTATGTTTTGATATTTTTTGGTGTATGTTGAGTTGACTGGTTGTAGAAATATCGGGAGGTCCAAATTATAGAGGAGACTCTGCTGAAATTTCTACAAAAGTCACACAAAAAAAAAACTTCTACGTTTTGTATAAAAGTGATTCAGAAATGATACTTTTAGTTTTATTATTTCTATGAAGAGGAAAGTTATCTGAACTTTTGTGGAGAATGTCAATACAAATCGATTCATGGTAGGGGAAATTGTTGTCTTTTGTGACAACATACTTAAAAGTGTGGGTTGTGACAGTTGGTATTAGAGCTTAGGTCTTTCTGTGGTCCTGTGGAGCAAGTGTTTTTGGTGGGATCTCAATTATGGTTATAAACTCGGGCGTAACTATACTTGAGGTGTCACTGAAAATCTTATAAGATGTCCTGAGTTATTCCTTCAAGTGTGCTGTCTTATTGAATGTGATCATTTCTTACTTCCAATCTGAAAATTGATTTGAATGTTTGTTATTTTGTTGTAGTGTGGATATGCCTCCCAGAATTCGTTCAGTTAATAGACTAGCTGCTGTAGATGAGGCTTCTGCGAGTGCATCAGCCCAACAAACTACCCCACCTCTCAGAGGCCGTGGTCGAGGTCGAGGTAGGGGTCGAGGAACTAATCGACCCCCTAGGCAGGCCTCACCTGCAGATAGGGTAGAGCCTCCACATCCTGTGGAGGAAATCGCACCGCCAGTGCAGCCAAGACCGGTAGGGCCTCAGACGATAAGGGAGGAGAGGGAGGTTCCAGTAACCCTTTCCCAGTTCTTAAAATTGAGGCCTCCCACTTATTTCGGAACAAAAAGTCAGGAGGATCCCCAGCAATTTATTGATGGTATTGAGAAGATATGCAGAGCTCTGAGTTGTTCGAGTGCAAAATCATCAGAGTTTGCTGGGTTTCAGTTACAAGACGCAACTTACATATGGTATCAGACTTTACTGGGGGAAAGGCCGATCGGATCTCCTCCAATGTTATGGGAAGAATTTAAAAGGCTCTTTATGGATCGCTTTTTGCCACAGAGTGTTCGGGATGCTAGGGCCAAAGAATTTGAGGGTCTGAAATTGGTGCCAAGCATGAGTGTTTCTGATTATGATATTTGGTTCACACAGTTGTCTCGCTACGCTCCACATTTAGTCCCTACTGAGAGGGACAGGATCAAGCGATTTGTGAATGGGCTACCCCGTATGTTGTATAGGGTGATCGCTCCACAGATGAATCTTTTTCCCTCATATTCAGCTGCAGTGGATTGTGTACGCATGATAGAGATGAGAGATAAGGAGGAGGACACTTCTCAGAGAAAGAGGAAGCGGGACAGTGAAGGGAGATAGGGAGGTAGTTCTTTTGTAGCTGGACCTTCTTATGGTCTTAGACCCCAGAGTCATCAGAGACTTACTCAATCCTTCACGGGACCTCCGACTTCATTTTCTGCTGGTACTGACAGGCACAGAGGATCGTTCCGAGGGGTTAGCACGATGTCCACCCCAGTTTCTATTCCATCTCGTCAATCTAGAGGTCCCTGTTCCATTTGTGGAAAGATACATTCAGGCATTTGCCATAGAGAAACGAGAGCATGTTTTCGTTGTGGGCAAGTTGGACATTTGGTGAGAGATTGTCCGCAGCGTTACCCTGATTCTAGTCAGGGATCAGTTCGACCTACTAGGCAATTCTCAATAGGGACTCCATCTACCGGTGCAGTTACAGTTCAGAGCGGTCGAGGTAGTAGCAGTGGGACAGTAGTAGGCAGAGGCTAGGCGACTGCAGGACGAGGTCAGGCTCAGGTTTTTGCACTAAATAGACAGGATGCACAAGCATCCAATGTTGTAATAACAGGTACACTTACAGTTTGTTCACATTCTGCTTATTCGTTATTTGATCCTGGCTCTACACATTCTTATATATCTCCCTATTTTTCAAAGAAGATTGGTAAGGACTCTGAAAAATTAGAGTGCCCGCTACTTGTTGCAACCCCAGTGGGGGAATCTGTGATGGTTGAATGGGTGTATAGGGCATGTGTGATTACACTGGCCAATTACGAGACGTTAGTTGACCTGATAGTGCTTGCGATAGCAGAGTTTGATGTAATACTCGAAATGGATTGGTTAGCGTCCTGCTATGCAGTGGTGGATTGTCATCTTAAGTTAGTGAGATGTAATTTTTCGGGTAAATCTCCCTTTGTCATTCAAGGTGATCGAAGTGAAGCACCAAACAATTTAATATCTGTGATAGAAGCTCAGAGGCTCTTGAAAAAGGGGTGTCAAGGATATTTAGCGATGGTTCGAGATACAGAAGTACAAGCCCCAGTATTGGAACAGGTTCCTGTAGCAAAAGAATTCCCTGATATTTTCCCTGAAGAATTACCAGGGATACCTTCTGAATTACCAGGGATACCTTCTGAAAGGGAAATTGAATTTTGTATTGATGTATTATCAGGTACTCAACTGATCTCTATTCCTCCTTATCGAATGGCACCCTTAGAGCTTAATGAATTAAAGAATCAATTGCAAGACTTGTTGGACAAGGGTTTTATTCGCCCTAGCACATCCCCTTAGGGCGCACCTATACTTTTTGTTAAGAAGAAGGATGGTTCTCTCTGCTTATGTGTAGATTATCGACAGCTGAATAAAGTGACAGTGAAGAATAGGTATCCCTTGCCTCGTATAGATGACCTATTTGACCAGTTACAGGGAGCTCAATATTTCTCAAAAATTGACTTAAGATCGGGTTATCATCAGCTGCGAATAAGAAGGGAAGACGTCCCTAAAATTGCTTTCAGAACCCGGTATGGTCATTATGAATTTTTAGTGATGCCATTTGGGTTAACCAATGCTCCAGCTGCATTCATGGATATGATGAATTGAGTGTTCAAGCCATTTCTAGATCGATTTATTATCGTATTTATCGATGATATTTTGATTTATTCTAAGGGTCATGAAGAGCATGAACAGCACCTGAGGATGGCATTACAGGTATTAAGGGAACATCAATTATATGCTAAATTTTCTAAATGCCAGTTTTGGCTAGAAAAAATTATCTTTTTAGGCCATGTAATCTCGAAAGATGGGGTACAAGTAGATCCAAGTAAAGTAGAAGCGGTTCAAAAATGGCCAAGACCTATTACAGTTACAAAGATTCGTAGTTTCTTGGGTTTGGCGGGCTATTATCGGCGGTTTGTTAAAGACTTTTCTAAAATAGCTGCACCGTTAACAAAATTAACCCAAAAGAATGCGAAATTTCAGTGGTCTGATATGTGTGAAGAGAGTTTTCAGAAATTGAAAGATTGTCTGACTTCTGCACCAATTTTGGCATTACCCTCGGGGTCTGGAGGTTATGTTGTGTATTGCGATGCTTCTAGGATAGGCTTGGGATGTGTATTGATGCAGCATGGTCACGTGATTGCTTATGCCTCTAGACAACTTAAGAAGCATGAGCAAAATTACCCAACGCATGATTTAGAAATGGCAGCAGTGGTCTTTGCTCTCAAAATTTGGAGACATTATTTATATGGTGAGACATGTAAAATCTACACAGATCATAAAAGCCTTAAATATATCTTCCAACAGCAGGATCTGAATCTAAGGCAAAGGAGGTGGATGGAGTTGCTCAAAGATTATGATTGTACTATTTTATATCATCCAGGTAAGGCTAATATAGTAGCAGATGCTCTGAGCAGGAAATCCATGGGGAGCTTGACCCACATTGCGGAAGTGAGGAGACCGCTAATTTCAGAACTCCATGAGGTTGAGCGTTCAGGAATCCAACTTGAGATTAAAGAGCCAGGAATGTTTTTGGCTCACGTACAGCTTCATTCATCTCTATTTGAAAGGTTGAAAACTGCCCAAGCCAAGGATGCGCAGATATGTAAATTGGTGGATGACGTCAAAAGTGAAAAGAAAAATGAATTTATTTTAGATTCAAATGGCATTTTATGGTTCGGTACTCGATTGTGTGTGCCAAATGTGGAAGAGTTGAGGAGAGAACTTATGGAAGAAGCTCATTGTTCCCGGTATACGATCCATCCAGGTTCTACAAAGATGTATCAAGATTTGAAGCAAGTATACTGGTGGGAGGGTATGAAGAGAGATATAGCAAATTTTACTTCGCATTGTTTGGCATGTCAGCAAGTTAAGGCAGAACACCAGAAACCTGCAGGATTACACCAACGGCTGGAGATCCCTGAGTGGAAGTGGGAAAGGATTACTATGGACTTTGTAACGGGGCTACCTCGAACAGTAAAGGGTTTTGATTCTATCTGGGTGATTGTGGACAGACTCACTAAAACAGCTCATTTTCTCCCGGTAAAAACAACGTACAATGTTGCAAGATATGCACAGCTTTATATAAATGAGATAGTGAAACTTCACGGTATACCGATGTCTATAATTTCTGATCGAGGGCCCCAATTTACTTCTAAGTTTTAGAGAGCCTTTCAAGAGGCTATGGGTACACGATTGGATCTTAGCACTATCTTTCATCCTCAAACTGATGGGCAATCTGAGAGGACTATACAAACACTAGAGGATATGTTAAGGTTGTGTGTTATGGACTTTGGTGGTAACTGGGATAACTATTTATCATTAGTGGAATTTGCTTATAATAATAGTTATCAAGCTAGTATACAGATGGCACCCTTCGAGGCATTGTATGGGAGGCGGTGCAGATCTCCCATTGGATGGTTTGAAACTGGAGAAGCTAAATCATTAGGGCCTGAGTTAGTACAAGATGCTGTAGAAAAGGTGAAAGTAATCAAGGAGAGATTGATAGCAGCTCAGAGCAGGCAGAAAGCATATGTGGATCACCGACATCGTGATTTGGAGTTTATGATTGGAGATTATGTGTTTCTCAGGGTGTCTCCCATGAAAGGTGTGATGAGATTTGGGAAGAAAGGGAAGTTGGCCCCGAGATATATAGGGCCATATGAGATCCTAGAGCGAGTTGGGACTGTGGCCTATAGGCTGGCGTTGCCGTCGGAGTTATCCAATATTCACCCAGTATTTCACGTTTCCATGTTAAGAAAGTATCTACCTGATCCCTCTCACGTATTACAGAATCAAGATGTTTCCTTGGGTGAATGTTTGACTTATGAAGAAACTCCTGTGGCAATTTTGGATAGACAAACGAAGAAGTTACGTTCCAAGGAGATTTCATCAGTAAAAGTTTTATGGTGTCACCACACACCAGAGGAGGCTACGTGGGAGGTAGAGACTGAAATGCGTGCAAAGTACCCCTATCTATTTGAGAACTAAGGTTAGTATATATATATCTATATAAATTCGAAGACCAAAATTTTTTTAGGGGGAGAGATTGTAAAAAACCCGATGTGCATGCCTTCATATATATGGAAGTTGACTTTTCAAAGGGTATTTGAGCTGCCACGTAGAATTTTTCTTCCTCCTTCTGCAATTTCCGAAATGCCCATTTCTCATCCACTTTTTGTTGGGCTTTAGGTAATTTTCTTCTCCAAATTTTTGCAGCACTGAAACCATACCTATACCCATCCCTTCGGTCAGAAAAAGGAGCAGAGTTACGCTGGAAACTGAACTTCATCTCCTCTCCTCTGTTCCTTACCATTTTCGCTGCTTCTGGTTTCGTTTTTCTACTGCTGCTGTTGCCTCCTGGTGGTGCTGCATGAGCTGCTGTTTGCTGGTGATCTAATGCCAGCAACACATCCTCTTCCAAGTCTGGAGTTGCTGCTGTAAGTGTTGCAATTTCTGGTTCCAGTTTCACAGCATTCCCCTCCCCTGTTTTGCTTGTTCTCTAATGTGTTTCTGTGTGTGTGGCCAACTGAGAAAATGAGTTCTGTAATGCGTTTCTGGTGTGTGTGGCCAGCCGAGAAAATGAGTCTGATTTCTTAGAAGGTGTCCTTGATGTTCAGTTAACTCCTCTCCCTTTCGAATTTAAACAGATGAGGCACTTATAAAAAAAAATAATAAAAATAAAAAAATAATATCTGTTAGTTGGTTCTGAATTTTTTTTTCGTTAGTTCTCATCCACCAAAAATTCTCTTGCTCTCTATTTGGTGCCATTTTTTATGCTGTGAAAGTGTAGAAACTGAATTAGAAACTCAATTGACTCAATGGTACTTTACTGCTTGTGTAGACAACAGCTTGCTTTAGTAGTATAAATCCTGAGAAGCTCAGTGCTCATCTGTTTGCCTGATTTTGTGGTTGAAATTTTGTTTGTTGCTAGTACCGATCAATTTCTAATCAGACATGTCTAATTTTTCTTCTTGCTTAATTGTTAATTCACTGTTAGAAATGGAGTTGTGTGGTTGATTACTTATGTGTAGGGTCTTGGAAATACATAATCGAAGTTTATTTCAATGAATCACTTTCCCACTGCTGCATCCCTGTGATGATTTGTTTTAATGCTAAAAGTAGTGAGACAAATTTTTAATTATTTATACTCAAAAATCTGGTGAACGGGTATTGTAAGGTGTTCAGGAGTTTGAGCCATAGCTGAGGAGTGGGCAGGGAATTTCAATATTATCTTAGAATGTGAGTAAGTAATGTGGACCGTGAGTAACTCAGATCTATTATTTTGGGTTACTAAGTTCCCTTGCAATGTTCTAACATTTGGAAATCTATTTAAAGAGAGACATTTGAAAATTGATTTGAATCAGAAATTTTGCAAATTTATATCTATTTGAGTTATCTGGAAACTTAGATATTGAACTGATATGAATGGTACTTTGTCTGAAATGCTAAATTGAGAAAAGTATTATTTTAAGAAGTAGAGGTTATCTGTTCAGAACTCTGTAGCTAACAGCAGTAGTTGTTAGCCTTGGTATACCATGATCTGGACCTCAGCTAGCAGGGGTTTTGCTAGCCCCGTGTGGGTAGCTACCACATGTGGAGTTATTTATTTCCCAAGCAAAGTGCTTTGCGTCTGTGGTTATTCTCCCCGCGAGCTGTGTGCTCTGTGTCTGTTTCAATTTGGTTCTGCTTAGATATTCTGATGCATCTTAAGAAATGATATGTATAAGGCTTATTTTATATGTTATGTATATATATATATATATAAGTATTTTTCGGGCCTTGTTCGCTTTTTTTTTTTAAAAAAAGGTTGACATTACTTATTCACTGAGTATCAAACTCACTCTTTCTTAATTTATTTTTCAGAGATCGTTGAAGACCCTAGCCTATCCTGAGCTACTGACTAGCTGTAGATCTTTTGCTTTATTTCTTTTAGCGAGCCCACAATTGTTCATGTGGGTGTATTTTTATTTTATGCTTGTAATTTATTTTGTTTTGAACAGTGTAAAATGTGGCTCCACTGAATCATAGTTAGGATATCCCCAAATTCCTAGAAGTCTATGTTTTGATATTTTTGGGTGTATGTTGAGTTGACTGGTTGTAGAAATATCGGGAGGTCCAAATTATAGAGGAGACTCTGCCGAAATTTCTACAAAAGTCACACAAAAGAAAAACTTCTACGTTTTGTATAAAAGTGATTCAGAAATGATACTTTTAGTTTTATTATTTCTATGAAGAGGAAAGTTATCTGAACTTTTGTGGAGAATGTCAATACAAATCGATTCATGGTAGGGGAAATTGTTGTCTTTTGTGCCAACATACTTAAAAGTGTGGGTTGTGACAGTAACATTACACATGCTCATCAATTTGTACTCATGAAATTCCAAATAAACAAATATAACCTTGTGTATACTTTTGAGAATTAACACATGAAATACATATACAAAGTGAACATGCCACCTTGAAAGCAAACATATCAAATTAAAAACAAATTAACCATATGTTTATCATAAGTAACAATCTTATTTATGAACTAGTAAATGATTTACATTAGTGTTAAAGGTTTTTTTTTTTACCAACCAAACTCCCTTTCTTCTCATTGTGTTAGATCTTTTTGAATACCTCAAGGATCCAAACTCCTCTACCTAACTCTATTTCCTATAATACTTAGATAAAATATGTTAAAAGTATATCAATTAAAATAATATAAGCATTAATCTAATAAAACTAGCACATTCAAAAAATATTTATCATCTTTCTCTTATATTCTAAGAAAGGCATATGCCCACCTCTATATTGGCATCCTCCAATATCTATAGCCATGTTTGCCTTATTGCACATAGACTTAGCTTTGAAATCATTGTTTTGCCAATACTTATTTAACTCAACTTGGGCAATTTCAAATAACCATTCACCTTTGATTTTTCCATTATGAATGTCTCTAAAGGATGCACACATTATGATACTACACTTCTTCCTTTATATCTTGTAAATTCGTCGCTTAGTACATGGATCCCGAGTACACCTTTTCTACATTAGAAACAAATAAAGTTGATTAATTGAAGAATAATTGTAACATGTTAACTATGCTTATTATAATACTTAAAGAGTTATGAAATTAGCTCATTTTAAACTCCACAAACCATAAATTCTTGATAGCATTAAGGGCTTTAGTAAATTTTGTCCATCCATACTCAGACTTGTTATGGATGATATGAGATAATATAGTGATTGGTTCAACATATGGATAAAACTTGCAAAATGGAGAGAGCTTTTATAGCAAAAGTACAAATAAAGTAACAATTACAATACAAAAAAAAAATGTGGTTAGAGGATTCTTATTGTTCAACACCATAAAGTCTAATGACCAGTTATCCATCACTTAGTCTCGCCCCTGACGCATAACTAATAGGATGAGATGATGAGCTAGCTACATCTGTGCTTAAATTGTGTGTAAAAGGTCCCTCTAAACCAATGAAAGAGGAATGATCGTGTGATGTCTAAATATGTGGAGACAAAAAAGAAGATGATGTAACTACTAATCTTAATGGGGTCTCAACATAGTTGAGGAGGTGATGGTCGTACAGTAGCTAATGGTATCTAAATAGGCTTAGACTAGCACACAACTTTCCCTTTGCCCTTTTTACTAATAGAAGATCCTCCACCCTTATTGCATCCTTCGTTTGACATTTGAAATAGGAAACAATAAAATACTTTAGAAGTAAGTAGTAGTAAACAATTTATATAAGTCACACAAATTTTTAAGTAATAATCACAATAATTTACCAAATTATATCAATTATTTGCTAAATAATAATCATTAACAGGATCCTCTTTATTTTTTCATCTAATATTTCATTGCTTTTTTCTATTGTTTAACTAGTTTTGTCAACAAAAGAGCTAATATATACATTGCTATCAGACTAAATAGAGTAAAACCATCATAACAAAGCCTTAACCTAATATTCCTAAACTTTAATGCAAATTCTGAATGAATTTGATCAAAATAATTCTAAGTATTCCCATATGATAAATGCAATGACACACTTTTGTCATGGCGGTTTTTATAATGCCATCTTATATATTTGGTTGAGGTTTTTATAATGTCATCTTATATATTTGGTTGAGGCATTAGATGCAAACAATCTTTGTAGTCTTGAAACAATTCGTAAATGCCACATTTGTTTGTTGGAACCTTTTTAAACCTCCCATTTCCTACTCTTACCTTCCTAAATCTTGCTTTATCACAAAATCAACATTCCCCATAATTGAATGCATCACCATAATATAACATACATCCCTTATTATAGTAATTTGTAATAACCCAAGACTTGAAAAGGGATTAGAAGTGAGCTTTAGGTAAATTAATTTAAATTTTTAAGTCAAAGATGTCTTTGTGTGCAGTTCAAACTGAAAACATAATAATAAAAATAAATTCTGGCATTTATTAGCTTAAGTTAAACTAAATAAGGCAAGCTGAAGTTTGATTTTTATTAATGGAAAATGAAGGATGGAGAAAATGAAGGAAGGAAAAAAAAACATTGAACAATTGCGATTAGGTCTAATATTTAATTGTGGCAAAAAAATTCTAATATTTATTTGTATTTTTTTAATAGTTTCTTCATTTTTATTTATACTATTCATTTTTTTCCTATAACATATTTACATTATAATTAAATGATTTAGAAAAGTTAAAAAAATTCAAATAATAAATATGAAATTTTATACATATATATATATATATATATATATTGCCCTCCTAATCCAAATTGCTGATCCTTCAAACAACCCCAACTTGGCCTGTGCTTTAGTTGGTCTCAAGAAATTATTATTAAATAAAGAAGCCATTATGAAGAATAATTGAGCAATTTGATTGATGACACAAAGAAAGTTATAATAATATTAAAGTTATATGCCTTGGTGGCAAAGTTCTTTGTTTTTTTTTTTTTTTTGGATGAAGGTGGCAAAGTTCTGATAGTCATCATAAATAAGGCAACTTCCATTACGTGATTATTTATTTAATTTTTGACGACCTTGACCAATGCCAACTACAAAAGATTAGCCCCAACAGGACCAAACAATCATAGACATAAAGAAGATACAGTGCACGTCACCAAAGAATCACTTCCAGCTGAGCTGACGACTCAATATCTGTTCATATCACTCTTGAAAATCTGCAAGCCAAGAATCACCAAGTGAAGTGGAAGTTAATTAGGTATGAAGCAATATCCCTCTCCGGAATGAAAAGCCTAAGTTTTTCTCTTTATTCTTCCCGTATTTTTTTCTTTTCTTTTGGTCGTTGTTCTATTTATTATACTTACTTAAGGATCTATCTGCGATCACTCTAAATTCTCAAAGTATGAGTAGCTGGTCAGTTGCTAGGAATAGAAGCTGTCACTTACAGGCTACAGTTTTTCTTCTTTCATTCACCTTTGTATCAATCTGCTAGAAAAAACACAATGATGCAACAGTAAACTTTGTTACTCTAATGTCTAAACCAAGCTGGAAAAATTAGATCTTACAATAACTCTGTTGAGCTAAGAGGTAGAAAGTTGCAAAAAACTGATCTTTTTTATTTTTCTTTTGGCATAAAAACTCATTCTTTTCATCTTGATGATTTCGTCATGAAGGATAAGTATGTAAGATGCTTCTATTCTACATAATGAATTTTGAATTAATCATTTGATGATGACGAATGATTCTTCTGTCAGGTTTCTATTGTATATTTGAATGGAAGAGGTGGGATTATCAGTAGTAGCCAAACTTGTTGAATATTTGGTGGATCCAACTTTACACCAACTGCAATATTTGTTTTGTTTTGGCAAAATCACCAGAAATGTTGAGACCAGAAAGAAAGAGCTAATATTCAAACAAGGAAGGGTGCAAGAACATGTTGAAGAAGCCATTAACAAGACAGAGAGAATTGACGATGAGGTTAAGAACTGGAAGAATGAGGTGGAGAACCTCATAGCAGAGGTGGAGAACCTGGAGCAAGAACTTAGGGCCAATAATGGTTGCTTTCGAAGGTGGTGTCCTACTTGGAAGAGATATTGTCTCTGCAAAAACTTGGCGGAGAGAACTCAAAGGATGATAGAGCTAAATACAAAGAGTGATCAGTTTAACCCATTTTCCCATCCTGTTACAGTTCCAGATATAGAGTATCACTCTTCTAAAAATTTTGTGATCTTCAAGTCTACAAAAATGGCTTCTGATCAACTTTGGGAGGCGTTTCAAGATGATGGTAGCTTTATAATTGGGTTGTTTGGTATGGGAGGCTCAGGCAAAACTACCTTGGTGAAGGAAGTGGGGAAAAAAGCCAAGGAATCAAAGCTTTTTGATCGAGTTGTGTTTACTACAGTTTCCCAAACTCCAAATATCAGAAAGATTCAAGGCGAAGTTGCTGACTTGTTGGGACTCAAATTGGATGAAGAATCTGAAATAGGAAGGGCAAGAAGAATTGCACTGAGATTACAAAGTCCAGATGAACGAATTCTGATGATATTAGATGATGTATGGGCTAAGCTGAATCTTGAGGATATAGGGAATCCCTTCAGGGGAAATCACCAAACAAGCTGCAAAGTTCTCCTAACCACACGCCGTCAAGAAGTATGTACTTTGATGGATTGCCAAAAGACGATTCCAATGCATCTGTTAACAGAAGATGAAGCTTGGACTCTGTTTCAAACTCATGCTAATGTAGATGATGGTGCTACGGAAGCTGTGGCACGAGAAGTTGCTGAGGAATGTAAAGGACTACCCATTGCAATTGTGGCTATGGGGACCTGCTTGAAAGGAAAAGGATTAGATGAAATGAATGTAGTGTTGTACAGGTTGAGGCAATCAAAACCAATCCATCTGGATAGAGGTGTGAGGGATGCTTTTGTTTGTCTCGAATTAAGCTACGATTATTTGAGAACCCAAGAAGCCAAGTTGCTGTTCTTGATGTGTGCTATGTTTCCTGAAGATCATGAAATCAATATTCAGGATATTTTGATGTACGGAGTAGGGTTGGGCCTATACAGAGATGTGGACTCATTTGAAATAGCAAGGAGCCAAGTTGGAGCAGCTATAAATATTCTAATTGACTCTTCTTTGTTGATGTATTCTGAAAACATCTTCAGGCAAGAATGCTTGAGAATGCATGACATGGTTCGTGACGTAGCTTTGTGGATAGCATCTAAAGAAGATCGTACCATTATAGTAAATCATACAAAAGAACTAAATGAATTGTTTGACGATGAATCTGTAAAAGATTGCTATGCGGTATCTTCATGGTATAACAACAAAGAATTACACCAATTTCCTTGTCAATTGGATGCTCCAAAACTTGAGATTCTATTGTTAAATTCAGGAAACCCCTTGGATTTATCACATGCATCATTTGAAGGTATAAAAGGACTCAAGGTTATGGCTATGATCAAGCGAGTTGGATCAAACTCCATGATGGGGCCACTGCCCCAATCAATCCGGTGGCTGTCTAATCTTCGAACTCTGCAGTTGCGAGGATGGAATTTAGGTGACATATGTTCTTTGATAAGTCTAACAAGACTTGAAATTCTTGATTTGCAATGTAGTAAATTCAAAAAACTGCCAAATGGAATTGAAAGACTGAATAAGCTGAAGTTGTTGGATTTGTCATGGTGTAAAATGGATGAGTGTTGTTACAAAGCAATAGGAAGTTGTTCACAGCTAGAAGAATTGTATATTTGTAGAGATTTCCAACCCATGGGAAACATGAATTGTTACGAATGCCTTGTGGGTGTCGCTGCTCTTCCAAAATTGAGAAGGTATATAATAGAAATGGGGCATTACTCCTCATTTAAAATTTGGAGAGAATGCACAAGAGTTTTATACTTGGGAGAGTTAAATATCTCCATCTCAAGTGGAATAATTAAAGATCTTGCACAAAGAGCAGTTGCAATTGGATTTGATAAGCTTCAGGGAGGCTGCAAAAGTTTCATCCCAGATATGGTTGAAGCTATAGGAGGCATGAATGAATTAACTAAACTCCGCCTTGATTGCTGTTCAGAGATAGAATGCCTCACCGATAAAACTACTCCTCATGAAGATGCCATTGTCCCCAGTTTGGTTGTGTTGCAGCTAGAGTCTATGGATAATCTAAAACAACTGTGTCGGGGCCCTCCTCTTCTTAGCTTATTCCAGAATCTAGAAAGTGTAAATATAGTAAATTGCCCTCAGTTGCATGGTATGTTTCCTACTGATTGCAACCTAGGCAACCTTAAGTTCCTCACAATTTTGGATTGTCCGATGTTGACATCGCTCTTCCCTGTCTCTGTTGCTTGCACTGCACTATCACTAAAACAACTTAGAATAGGAACATGTTGTGAATTGAAGCATGTAATAGTGGGGGAGGGTGGTGCTGATGCATGGGAGGATTTGAAATTCCCAGAATGGGAAATTTTGACTATTAGTAATTGTTACCAGTTAGAATCTATATGCCCAATCTTTTGTGTTCAAGGGTTTGTACAATTGCAATATCTATCCATAAAAAATGCTCCTGAGTTGAAATTTGTATTTGGTGAACATGTTGGTGAAGAACGATCAATACATGATCAAAATGAGACTCAAATAGTGCTTCCTCTTTTGAAAGATCTTACACTGGAAAACCTCCCAAATCTTCTCAGAATTTCCTCAGAAAGCTATCATCCGAGGTGGCCATCTTTGAAGAGTGTACGTTGGGAAAACTGTCCCAAATTGAGTACTTCATGTGATTCTCTTATGATTGGTTCAGAACTAAGGCAGTCACATCCAAATATGGTATGAATCTGCTCTCTGATGCTTTCATTTGATTTGCAAAGAAGGTTAAGAAATACATAATTTGAAGTTTCCTACTATCTAAGTTCATGTAATTAAAATTTATTTTAGTTTATGTGTGAAACATCACGCAGTGTTCATGTAATTACATGTCAAGAGATCACCTACTGTACTTATACATACCTCTCACTCTTTGTAATTGAAAACAAGAAATCAATTAAGAAAGTGACGTAAAAATTTGCATTCTTTCAAATACAAATGCAATTTTCAATAGCAACCACTACAGGGTTCAATATATAAAGAGCAATTTTTGTAATTGCTCAATCTATCAATTTTTTTAAAAATTAAACTCAGAAAATAACACATGTACATAGCATTTTTTTTTAAAAAAGTGAATCCCACTTTGTTATTTATGCGTGTGGCTATTTTTGATTGCCTTAATTTACGAACAAAATTTGATAGACTAGCGCTTCAATGAAATATCTTCCAGAGTTTTCTGTTTCTTTTCATCCCTTCCATTTTCTTTGACATAGGAACTGCATACACTTAATGGCCATCAACTGAGTAATGAAGAATCAAGGCCACTGGTAGCTGTTTCAAATATAGAAAGCATTAGACTTTATGGCTGTGGGGTAGCATACATATTCCACTATCAGACAGAGGTTGACGTACAAAAGCCTACAATATCCAATGGTTTCAATCTCATCATACAAATTCCAAGATTGCAATATCTTAAAGATTTATCATTGAATCACTGTGCAAAATTGAAATTTGTGTTCTCTGCTGGTATCTGTCAAAACCTACCAGAGTTAACTTCTGTAGACATACGCAACTGTGAGGAGTTGGAGGAAATTTTTGTAGAGGATGAAGAAATTCAGAAGAATCTATCCATAGCGCAAACTTGTTTGCCTAAACTAAGGAGTTTGAGCATCGAGCGTTGCAACAAGCTGAGAATCATTTTCTCTATGATGATCACTGTGGCTACTTCAATGCTTCCACAACTAAGCACTCTAAGCATATCATACGCTACTCAACTGGAAGAAATTTTCAGATGCACAAATATTGAAGATCATGTCACTCACAGTAAAAAGGAGATTATGTTCCCAAACTTGAAATCTATAACACTTATGAAGTTGCCAAGACTTGTTAACGTCTGCCAAGGGTTTTTGTTGCGCATAGTGGAGTTTTGCAGAGTGTATGTGCATGAATGCCCAAAATTTGTGCCAATTCTGGAAGCAAGTGCCAATTGGAGTCCAGAGGCAAGTATTTAATGCCACTCATTTTCATGCTTAATTAAAAGACAAATGAGAAGGTCTTTTAAGGTTGTTGATGCACTTATGCAATTTTAATTTTTGCCTGTACATATTACATGTTTCTGCATTTTTTATTTTTTCTATACCCTTTGTTCATTTTAAGGTAATTAGCTTTTGTCGAATAAATTTATTCCTTTTTAATTACATGCATATTCTCTACATATGTATATATAGAAGTTCAAAAATAAATAACTAAAGATCTTGGATCTACATTTTATAAAATATTCCTTTGTAGTCATTTATATGTATCTATTCCCACATACTTTTTTTTTTTGTAGTATAAACTATATTATTTGATACAGAATAAACGCAATAGTCTATTATATATATATAGCAAAAAAAAAAAATCCAAACTTTAGTTTATTAACTAGTCACCATTGTGGCGCTACCAAATATAAGATTTGAATAACTCTAATACTCTTTTATATTACAATTAATAATATGACCATTACTTTTTCCATGCATCCTATATTCCCAAGTTTTAGCACAATTCTAGCATAATAAATACGGACAAAAAAAGTTACCAAGAAATCTTTTATTCCAGCGTACAAATTTAAGCAACCGAGTAAAAAAATACTATTCCTCTCTGCTTTGGATCATTAATCAATATGTAAAAGGGTGGAGAAACATTTGATAAAACAAAATTTAGTATAAATGTTATATGAAAACCTCAAGTCTCATCCAAAATGTAAAAAATTTGATTCTATCTGATGGTTTGATCTCTTATCCTTTTTTTCTGAATATTCCTTGGAACTCTAACTATTTTTTAACTCCTTTCACTTCTCTGTTATACAGGGACTTGTAAGGCATTTTATGATGAAATGCAGCCAATTAAGCAATAATGAAGCTCTCACTCTGCCACCTTCTATTCTAAATTCTGAAGAACTTGATATTCAAAGTTCTAGAGTTAAAGACACGCTTCGTGTCATTAGTGATGATGACCAACAAAAAGCCAAGGACTTAGAGATGTTGGGGTCTGAACATCAAATACTAAAAGGTCTTATTCCCACACAAGTTCTGAGTTTTCAATATCTTCATTCCTTGGGAGTGATTCGATGTGAAAAGTTGAAATTTTTATTCTCAATGAGCACCATCATCCATAACAACCTTCCCAAATTAACTTTCCTAACCTTATCTGGTTGTGAGGAACTGGAGGAAATAATTGCAGACCATGAAGAACCTCAGAACATATCCAATGCTCAAGTTTGCTTCCCAGAACTGAGAGAGTTAGTGGTTACGAGGTGCAACAAGCTCAAAAGACTCTTCTCTAACACCATGGCTACTATGTTTCCACAGCTAACCTCTCTGGTTATAAATGAGGCTGCTCAATTAGAGGAGATTTTTGAACATAAAAGTGAAGATGACCCCAACAATAATGGTGAGAAAATTGTGCTTCCAAACTTGAGGGAGATAAAGCTCAGAAACTTGCCAAATCTCATCAATGTCTGTCAAGGGTTGAAGTTACAAGCAGTGATGCTCGGCAAGATCATCATATGGAAATGTCCCAAATTTCTTGATCCAATTTTAGGATCAACTCAAATGATTTCTCTTCAACAATGGAGAACAATGGTACGAATGAATATTCTCTTGACCATTTTTACTAAATCTTCAAAATAAGATGGAATAACTTGTGGATTATTTCCTTACATATCATGTTGCAGGTTGCAACTGCGGCACATGTGGAAAAAGAGTTACCTCTAAATAAAGAACAAGGAATGATTATGATCTCAAGAGTAGAGTGGTTGTCTTTGAAGCATTCACCTAACCTCATCACCGTATGGGAGGGTCCCACTTTTATCAGCTTCCAAAATCTTGGGTGGTTGAAGGTGTTTGGATGCAGAAAATTGAAGTTTATCTTCTCTGGCACTGTCATCAGAAGCCTGCCATGTTTGAAGTTTCTACACATTGAAAAATGTGAAGAGTTGGAGAAAATCATCTCAGAAAGACAGGAAGAAGAGCATCACTTTCCAAATCCATCCTCAAATTCCTTGTGCTTCCCAGAACTTGCCAAGCTTATAATCCGTAGATGCAGTAAATTGAAATGTCTCTTCTTCTCTCTGCCCTCTAATGGAGATCTTGCACGGTTGCAATATCTGGAAATAACAGGATGCTCTCAACTAGAGCAAGTTTTCAGTTGTGAACTTGAAATCCATAAGGGAGGGTCGAAAAAGAATGTGCTGCTAACGCTGCAACAACTTATACTTGAAGGCTTGCCCAACCTTACTGACATCTGTGGAGGTTTTCCTTTTCAGTTGCAGTTTCATTCTTTATTGTTCTTCAAAGTTGAGGATTGCCCCATTTTCTCTAAAACCACACTTGCTGCTCTAAACAACTTTCTGCCCAGACAACGAGGTCGAAACCCAGGTACATGTGTATACAGTCCACACATACCCATGTTTGACTTGGCATTTTTTTCCTTCTAATTTTTTATTTTCTTTTCTAGTGTAATATACTTTTTATTGCACAACTTTGAAATATGGGTATTTAAAACGTGGAGTTATATCATGTTTTACACTCGACAGAATGCTTTAAATTGTACTCGGACAATACATATTGTGTTTTATCACGGTGTGTGTATTTGTGGTGTCTCATATTTATGTTAGTATCGTTGTTTCTTAGCTGCACAATTTATTAAAATTTTTTGTTTATTTTGCATTTATCTATATATTATTTTCTTAGTTATTCTTTTTATTTTTCCTTTTTGGGAAAAGTATACTTGATACATAAGTTTTGGAATATTTTAAAGAAACGTTGTTTACACCAAATTTGATTTGATTTTTGTGTTTTGAAGTTTTCTAAAATATTTTTAATTCAAATATAAACTTATAATGATGTTTTTATTAAATTAACTATATGTTCATTTGTAATATTAGTCATCTGGGAAGCTCAAGGCTGTATGAACCACATGCTGCATTTTTTTTCCCTGATTCATTCTTATTTTCTGGTATCTGTCCCGGGTGATCTTCAGCTTGCAACTTTTGTTGTAAATTTAATTTGAAATTATACAGATGATAACCAAGAAAGTGAAGAGACATATGATGACAATGACTCCGTTGATTCTGATGATGTCGTTGCCGTTGGATTTCGCCGGATTAGCGATCCTTTTGATGATGATGATGATGAGAGTGAAGAATAAAGACATGATGAACTCAATTTTGAGAAGCTTGGAGAGTAACAAGCTTGACTAGAGGGCTTCAGATATTTGATGGAATCGGGGTCATAGCCGCACAACATACAGCTTTTGAGATTGTATTTACCTCTCCAGTTACAAGCAATTTCTTTTTGAACTATATATAGACCAATGATATTCATTTATATTATTTTGAGTTAAATACTTTATTTTGCTTCGTTGACCGTTTAAACAAATATTACCTTATAAAGTTTAAATTAAAACCTTTACCATATATTGTTAACATGCTTTATTTTCACAGTGGAATGGGGTTGGAAATTATTGAAATATGTATAAGATATCAAGACTATAGGCAATACTTTGATATCCAAGTTAATATTGTTATTAAATGTTACATAAATTTTAATGTTCTCATTCAATGTTAATATAGTTGCTACTTGACCAGGTTATCAACACATAAGAATTTTTTCAGGATGTTAAATTAGTTTGATGACTAACGATTTAGCTATGTTTCTTTCTCAATGGAAGTGCAATTTCTCCTAACATGTGTTAGAGATATTTAAAAAATAAATTATAAGCTGTTACTTAAATATTTTAAGTTTTTGAATCAAAGTCATATTTAATATGATATCAACACCTTTACATTTAAGAGTTTGTTCAATCAATACCATCCTCGTTGTCCAAAGAACTTTAATATTATAAACTTTCGAGTTGAGGTGTTATTGTGTAGAAATCCTTTATATCTTATTTGGTACACAAAATTATAGTATTCCAAAAATTAGACCAGGCTAACTAGTTTAATCGAGAATTGGTCTTAGGTCTGATTCAATTGGCATAGGAAACTAATTAGC
Source organism: Erythrophleum fordii (assembly GCA_032878935.1). Classification (NCBI taxonomy): domain Eukaryota; kingdom Viridiplantae; phylum Streptophyta; class Magnoliopsida; order Fabales; family Fabaceae; genus Erythrophleum; species Erythrophleum fordii. Next base: position 29,785,468 of record JAVQMF010000058.1, on the reverse strand, counting down.
CAAAGAATCGGTTAAAAATCAGTTGAATCAATGAAAATCATATCCGTCAAAACTGGTTTGAACTAGTTTGTGACTTTTTTTTAAAGTTTTTTTTTATGTAATATAATAATTCCTCCTAAATAAATTTGACAAATTAAAAATTGAAGACACTAAAAAAAGGAAGGAGTTGAAATATAGATAAATTAAAAAAAAAGAATATAAGAGAAATAAAAGGTACATACTTAATTATTTGTTATACTTGCTTTCTATTATATCTAATATCCTAATAGTATTTCTCTCAAATATCAAAGTGTTTATCCAAAATTAATATTTTTTTTGTTTTATTTTTTAATGACAAGTGGAATCTTAATATAATTTAAAAACTCTAAAATTTTAATATTAAATATTCTTACTTTTAATTATAGGTAGTTTTATTTTTCAATTAAAGAATAATTTCTTTAATATCTCAAGAATTATTGAATTAGTAATTAAATATTTAAAATTTACTAACATTTACATATTATATTAAAATTTTAATATATAAAATTTTAAAAAATATATTTAATTACTACTAGTTCAACTACGATTCAACTAATAAACCATGAATCAATGTCTCTACCAATTTAATGATCAGTCCAGTTTTAAATACATTGCAAAATCATTAAACATGAAAATGAAAAGAGAATATAGATGCGAATAAAATAGAATAATTATATTTAGCAAAATATAGAAAAGGATAGGAATGTCATTCTATTTGTATGTTTGGTTGAATAAAGATAATACAAGAATAGAAAAGAATAATGAAAAAATGACTCTCATATCTGTATATAAAAAGTGTTAAAATGAAAAAAAAAAGTAATAATAGCACGAGCATAATTGATTTTTTATAAATTAGACATAATGATTAGTTTTGATTCATATGTTTATAGAATGAAAATATATTTCTTCTTTTGCAAAATGTATACCAAAGAGATTGTTCAATGGATTTATTTTCCTTTTCCTCCTATCTCCTTCTAAACATTAGGCCATTTTAGTATAACAAAAAAGAGAAGGGAAATGTAAGAGGGGGAGGAAATTTTAAATTTGGCATGTTTGGTATGCTTGACTCCCTCTCCCTCAATAAAATCAATTTTATTCTAGGTGGTAGTGTGCTTTCATCAATAGATCTGATGGAAAGCTAGCTAAATCATGGGAGAGAAAAATAATTGGACCATTTTGCCCCCACAAATCTCCTTTACTAGGAGCAGCTTCTCTCAAGTTAGCATAAAAAAATGATAGCAAACTTTCAAAGCAATTTGGGCCATTTGTGAGATTCAATACCAACCACTATGCCACATGTATGTGAAACTAAAGACATAGCGAAATCCAACCATCCACTCCTCCAGTTGTTGATGCCATGCCATGTGTCCTTCAATCCCCCTAAAATATTATGTCCTTTAAATCTTTGCCAAAATGCAATATGAAATTTTCCTCCATTAGCTCAAAATCCCCTGCATTTTTATCCTCCTTTGCTCTATTAGAAAAACATGAATCCCCCTAATTGAACTTGATCTAATTGCTCATTGTAACTTATTCATCCTTTTGAATAATCATATGCTAAACGATGCCTGAGAAATGCAACCTAAATGCTTATTGTAGCTGATTTGATTGCTTATATGATGTTTAAGACCATTTAAATTTGAATAAGGTACCATTATAATTGACTTGTATATATTTTGTTTGAGACCATTTAATTTTAGATAAGGCACCATTATCTGCTTATTTGAATTCAACGTAAACACCTTTACTGATTTTGTCTAATTTGGTTTGCTTTCTTTGTTTGCAAATTTAAGCAAAAAATCTTGGAATGCATTTTGATAGGAAATTTGTGCATTTGAAGAATGCATTTTTGCTAATTTTTGTATTAAAGAATGTTTTAGACTTTGTTGAGCCTTCACATTTAATTAGTGTTATCAAGTCATATATGTTGAGTCATGTATTTTTGCTAATGTTTGTAACTTGTTGACAGGAAATAACAAAAAGAACCATTGTTGATTGTTTTGGCAACATGCTAAATTATGCTCTGTTGAAGACTGTATGGAGATGACTATTCATTATATTGTGTGTTGAAAACTATATGAAGATGATTTGTGATAAAGTGCTTTCTTCATTTGCTTGAAGACTATATGCAAAATTATGCTTGGAATCTTTGACTCTAGAAAACAACATGCCAAATGTTGAACTCTATTGAAGATCTATCAAAGAGTCATTAGAAGTCTACTATCATTTTTATTTATAGTCAATGTGATCTCTATTGTTTGGACCAGTGATTATATAGGATGGAAAGATGACTATAATTGAGACATTTATGACAATAAAATGATTTCTTTCATGATTAATTCTTTCAAAGTTGAGAGCGCTATTTTTGAATATGTAGCTTCCAAAAATATCACTATCATATGCAAATTTCAAAATATCACTATGATGTACAAATGCCAAAATATGCACAACAAACATAAAACATGCACATGTAGCATACACCTATCAACCTATCAACCATCTTGTAAGTTGATATTTGAGATATCTCCATTAAACTCCATTGTTTTAATCAATGGTATAGGATGAGCAAGAGGCTTTTGCAATGTAAAAGAGCATTAATTCTAAGATCAACATTTTTTTTATTTGGATACACCATAATATCTTCGTAAATGGAGTTCTCTTACCATCATCATTCAAGTGTAAGTACGTTCACCCTTGGGGACATGACTAGGTTTTACATAAGGTGTTGGTGGTGTTAAATAGGACACACCAACAAGGATCTAACTAGGTGCAACATTCCCTTGGGCGATTTGTCATGTCCTAATACTAAGGATGAGATTGACAAGGAATACAAGATAACCTCACATCCATAAGTCTATTTAAACATACATATTCCTATTTATGCATCAACTTCCTTTTATATAAACAATATTATAGAACTAATTCAATCTCAATCTATTTACATAAAATTCATCAAAGTGTGCTCTATAAGTTGGACATTTCAAATTATCTACAATAGTCAAATGTCATAAAGAGAGTTTTGCTCCCAATTTGTAATTTAACAATAAAGCATAACTAAAAGGGCTGAGATCTTACATGTAGCCTGTGAAATAGACTTTAGTATACAAACATATACATATAAATTAATTAGTATTAGACAAACTGACCACTAGTGCTTTACTAACAACTCTCATAAACTACACTAAAGGAGTATTTGAATGAGTTGCAATACTTAGTGAGTGAAAAAATAAAATATGATAGCTAAAGGAATGAGTAAATAGAAAGTTTTTTTCTAAATGAAAATAGGTTTTGACATAATCATAAATAATTAAAACTTTAGGTATGGAAAGGCATGAAATAAGTTTTATAAAAATTCAAATTTATACATCTTTAGGTAGAAGAGATATGAAATAATTGGTATATATAAAAAGTTAAGGAATTTGAGTAAACAGAAAATTTATTTTTTATATTATTAATGTAATTAAATACAAGAAAATATGGGCATATAATATTTTAATCAAGATGTAAAGTTAATAAGAGATAATTATGAAGAATAAATTAAAATTAAGTTCAAATATTTAAAAATTTTAATTATGGACATAAAATAATTGTTATAATGAAAATAATTTAATGAAAACACTTTATTAGGAAAATTCATGTAAAACTCTAAGTTCTAACATATATACTGACATGGACATATAGCATGCAAGGATAAATAACTATATATCCAAATATAAGTGCTCGACCCATGAACCATTAGTGAGTATTCAACTCAATACCATTCTAATACTCAATCATAGAAACTACGTGGGTATATCCAGGTGTATCGAGTGCTAATAGTACTATTATTGACGACCAGCATTCTACATAGTTTTTCTTTATATATATATATCACATACTAAGTAGAATTCATATACTAAAATTTTTCAAATAACTAATTTGCTATAAAATTTCACAAATAATAATACAATATTTCTTAATCATAAAACATTTAAGCAAACTCATAAAAATATATTGAGGTAAATTATCATCTATCAAATTTCCAAATTTAATACATTCAGTCCATACCAATTCATATCCATTTGATAATATAAGTGAATATGGCATATTGTAGTTTGGAAGATATAACAATAATATATATATAAGGAATCATTACCTATATTTGTCCCACATACATGTAGAGTTCAAATGAAAACATAAAAAGTCAAGTTAAAGAAAGGTTTAAAACGGATCATGCTTTATAGTTTACTTACAATGCTTGTTGGATGATTATAAATCCTCCCATCACTGAGCTCTTGTCACATCCACCAACAAGAAATTTAAAGTATTTCTTGAAATATCATCAAAACAATCCATTTAGTCTAGTTAACTCAGTCTACCTTAATTCCTCATTCCCATTATAACTTAATTATTAGTCTTACTTAGCTAGATTGGCCTATGGCCTATTGCTTATTAAACTTATAAGATTAGTATTAACTTATCTTTTCTTTTTTCTTCTTTTTAAATTAGTTTACTAATTTACTTGATTAAACTTATACTTAGTTAATTTCTATTCTACATATACCCTAGTCTAATGCTTTAGTTATTCTACTTCTCATTTAATTATCATGGCTACTTTACAACCTATTCAAGTCTAATTGTAGTTTGTTATCCAACTTCATACACCTTCATTATTTCTTAAGTTATGTGGATTATATAAATCAGTAACTCATTTATTTAACTTACAGCAACAATGAATTTATTTGGTCATTGGTTAGGGAAAAGGTAGTCAAGAAAGAATGTAAGTCTTACTTAAATTTGATGACACCCATCTCCCTCACAGCTACTTTAGAGGTGAAAGTTGCAATCATAAGGGTGGAAAATTAATTTATTAACTAGTTGAAAATTCAAAACGTATATACATATATATATATATAACTTGAAATTTGCAAACCAAGAATAAATATAGGGGATCACACAGCAATGACAAGGAAACTTTTGAAGAACGAAGAAAATAGAATAAGCAAAAGTGAGTCCACCTTCTAAAGCATAGAATAAAGCACCAAAATGTAACAAAAAAAGATACAAAAAGAAAGAAAGGAAGGGCTTAACCATGGAGAGAAAGCCACACCACCATGTAAGGAGAAAAGAAGAAAAAGTTGCACAAGGATAGAGTAATCCATAGAAAGAAATAAGGACCAAATGTGAAACTTTGAGAGCAATTCAATTGGTGATGTGTTATGGTGTCTCAAATATCTAAAAGACCATTGGCAAAATGGGAAAGATGTAGGGTTGAATAACATTTTAGAATTCTAGCTTAACCCTCTAAGCAACCTACTTACAGCACATTAGAAAGGAAGAATAGCAAGGGTGATCTTGTAAGGTGACAATTGTTAGAGTTTTATTGGCAAACTTATATCTTGTTTCCCTTCATAAAATCTTAACCAGTGATTCACTTAAATTGTTTAATTAAATTATTATTGTGATTAATATTTTGATCCTAAGTTGTTGTTTTTGTTATTATTGTTATTATTATTTTATAATTTACTTATTTATTTATTTTAGCCAACATATTTGATCCCACTTTTTTGTACTCTTAACTCAGTAGGTATTTGATTTTTAATTACAATTTTAGTTAATTTCTTATTATTTTAATTATCCTATTTAATAAGGTTATTATATGATTGATGCAAAAATATTAAATCTTTTATAAAAAGTGACAATGTGCTATGTGAATATATTAACAAACATATCTTACTGATTGTAAATTGTTGGAATTGCAATTTTTGGCCACTTAGACCTCTTCTTCTCCTACTTCAATCTTAGGGCCAACCCTTCATGTAGTACTTATTCTTTAAACTGATATGCTTCTTCAATCTCTTAGGTTGTATCATACCCTCACTTGTCAATATTGCAATAACACTGCATTTGCCATTTGAGACTTTTTTCCCTTAAATGAAGTTTTATTACTCACTTCCTTAGATCAATCATGACTTGTTGCACCAATGAGAATGCTTCTAAATAGTCAGACACTAATGCTATTTTAATTAGAGTTGGACAAAGTTGTCTATGTCAATGCATAATATTTAGTCTTGGATTTTCATTGACATCCTTGACCATAACACTTCTTGCATTTTTTGTTCACCTCTTGAGAATATATTAATCTAGCAATATTTTTACATCCATATGGTCAAACACCTACAAGAATTGGACTTACTAGAAGAATACAAAATTTTGTTGTTAGAAGGATCAAAATTTAGTCAAGTTCATGGTAGCACAATATACAAACAGACTCAAATATCATACAACTACAAAAAATTGACTTGTTAAAAAGATCAAATGACACTCTGTAGTCTTCCTTCTTATTGACCATAGAAATAACATATTCAAATAAAGGCAAATGTCCATCTTGAGCTTTATACAGGCAGTTGTATATAGATTAAACTACTGTTGGAACAACTTAATCAGTTAGGTATGTATGGTGTAAAGCTAAGCAAGTTGTTGCAACATAAATGAATTCTCCATTTTCAACCCTGAGATTTTTTGCCATAACTTAACCTTGCATTTTAATTCATTGTACTACTTATTATCTACCACCCTTTCGAATGTCTTAAAGAATTTAATAATGTCTAAGGTAGTTTCATGAAACTTTCACATTAGAATTCAAGTTTTTTTGTCAATTATGTGCTTTGCATGCCAATGGTCAAAACATTTTTCATGTAACAACCCCCTATTTCCTTTTATACTATAAAACGATCTTAGCCATATGTTTTTATAAACACCATAGTCTAACAACAACCAACTCTATGCTACCTCAAACCATAATTCATCATTATATTCATACATGCACCAATTGAAGTCTATCAAGAAATAGGATCCATTCTTCATTAAGTACCCAAGGTGCTTGATAACATTCATCATCAAATGTGATATACAGAGTCCATGTTTTACCTTAGGTGTAACCTTATGTAATGTTTTTGCCATTGCCACTTGTTGATCAATGAAGACAAGCAAGGGTTTATTATACTAGCAAGCCGCCAAAAAAGTTTCAAAGAGCCACTTAAATAACTCTACTATTTCATTATATAATAGAGTTACCCTAAAATCTACCATTCTTCTAAAATGATTGAATTCACAAAATAAGCAAATGGTCTATTTCCTTTATTAATACAATGTGTTGTGTCAAGAAATACCACATTATCAAAATCTCTATAATTAATTAATATCCTTGCATCGATCTAAAAGACATTGGTTATCTGTTCTTCCAAATCCATATGATAAGCATGGAAAAAGAATGGATTTTCCAACAATTATTCTTGGAAATATTGCAATAATGCTCTGGCTTTCCTATACACTTTACGTCTTTGTCTTTTTGCCTAGAGATAATTCTTAGCATCTTGGCGAGTATAACCGACATTCGCTCTTCTACCCACATGTTTATTCATCAAGTCAAAAGATGCTCTTTGTCGATGCTCAAAATCTTCGGCCAACTTAATCTCATGAGCTTGAACCTTAGATATTTCATATTGCAATGCCAACATGTGAGTAGTTTTCACTATATGAAATAGGTGATTATGTTCCTTAACAAAGTCATACACTTTATATTTTTAATTTACAAGTATTAATATAATTCTTGCTTTGCAATTGGTTTTAATCTCTAACCAAGGATTTCTAGTTATAAAATCTCTTTTGTCTTTCTTTTCAATACTCTTTTTGCAATAAACATATCTACATGATGTTATGACACCATCTTGTTCTTCTTATTAAAATATTGTGTCCTAATGCTAAATCTAGTTTTCCCACCATAATCCATCCAAAACTTTTATGTTACCTCTAAGTTATCAAATTCCATATTGAGTTAGGCTTAAAGATCAATAATCATAGAAGCTTCCATCATTAAATTGGTACCTAGAAAAAAAAAAGCAAAAATTATAACCTTCACTTTCTCTAATATAGTTTCATAAGTATGATAGTTGTGCATACATTTCAATTTTGCAACACGAAATAAATTAATATGCATACATTATGATTATTAGCCCTCTTATCAGATGAAGAAAGAGTTAAAAAAATGATAGAATAATTGCCCTCTTTGCAAAATAAATGATAGAATAATCACAACGCACGTAGGAATCCTAATTGCATTTTATATGTTTTTAGGTTGAACTTAGTTCATTAATAGCTGGTTTGAAAAAATGGAAATGGAAGAAAAATACCTTGACTTCTATATTGTAGGTTCTTGGAAATGAGATGAACGGTTCTAAACAAAGTAGCCTTAGACTATTCAAGCTAAAAGGAATAATTTTTTATATGAGTTCTTTGTAGATTGCATTAATGTGGCAACCATTTTCACAAGAAGCAATTACAGTGTTACCTTATTTATAAAGTGCGAAGAAGAAGAAGGAGGTAATGGAGCTTGTGAAATAGAGACACAACCCATTCAGCAAAAATAGTGCCAAAGCTTTGTGGGAGAAGGTGAAGCTTGATGGAAATGGCAGCTGCTTCAAAACACAAGAAACAGAGTTCTAAATGCACGTTCAAATTTCATCTAATCAAAGTGGATAAAAGCTTTAAATTTCAGAACGAAATGCAATGTCTTTTTTTTTTTTGGTTAGGGGGTGAGGGATGGGGGATTAAAGCTATATTTGAGAGTTTAAGAAGGAATGGAATTGAACAAATATTAATAGAATATAATAGAATGTAATAGAATGGAGTAAAACTTAACGGAACATAATATTATTTGGGAGTTTTATAAGAAGATGGAATTATTTCATTTAACCATTGTTTGAGAATTATTATAAAATGAATGAAATTGAAGGGATAAAATCTATTTTTTTTTCAACATTACCCTTATAAATTGCTTTAGATAAAAAGTGTGAATAAATTCTCAAGACTCTTCTCATACTACATAATAATTAGATAAAAATATATTTCAATAATAATGATGATGTGATAAAATTCATAGTGCATGAATGTTATTCATATTATTTTTATGTTTTACAAGAAATGAGAGAGATGTAGAAAAAATAAAGAGAGAAGAAGAAGAAGGGAAAGAGATGCAGATATTTTAAAAATATTTTTTATTATTCAATATTAGATTCTGAACTAGTACAAATACGGAGACTTATATGTATAAAATCATAATTTTAATCCTAATGAAACATAATTTTTAATAATAAAAGATAAATATATAAAATTCTAATCTTATTGAAAGTCACATACCTAATTTTAAAATAATTAAAAACTAACAAAAAAATAAAAAAAAATATTTTATTTATTTTTCTAGAATCAATATTTTTTAGAACTAATAATTTTAATATATTTATACTAGAATTTTCATAATTTTGTATCAATTAAATAAGGTTAAAGAATAATTTTATAATTTAAATATTTAAATTTAGTTATTCCATCATTGACCTATCAAATTAAGGGAATAAGAAAAAATAAATTTTAAATGACCAAAGATGGTTTCAGAGACCATTTCTTACTATTCCACATACCTTTAAAAAAAATTTTAAATAATAATTTAAATTCTAAATTCATTTTATTCCACCCCATTTTCACGTAACAAAATTCCCAACATACCCAGAGGGATTTGTGGCACGTGATCAACGGCTGTAGGAATGGACGGCTGGATTTCGCTGCGTTTTGAGTTTCATGCGTGCATGGCGCAAAAACTGGTGTTGGATCTCACGAACGGCCTAGATTGCTTTAAATGTTTCTCGTCATTTTCCCGCAGTAACTTGAGAGAAGCCACTCCCTTCTTTACTTTGTCACTGTTCTAATTCCTTGTCTCTTTCTGTGCTTCGTCGTTGAGTCCCTTACTCAAATCAAAATCTGCATATTAACGTCCAAAGCCAAAAGTTTGTTTCTACTTCAGTACCACCCCAGTCTTCTACTGAGCTACCTTTAGGATATCTCCCTCAAGCCCCTTTCCTGTTATCTTTCGCAAGGGAGAAGAGGGCATAGGATGCGCACGAGAGCAAGGACCAGCACATGGAGGGGAAGAAGACAAGGGGGCTTAGAGATTGACTAGATGATTTGCTACCTTGTGGAACGACCTCTACCCAGCAAGATCTTGCAAGATCCGTCTTTGTCTGCAGTCTTTCTGTATAAAAGGAGAAGGGAGATGGTTTTCAAGGGGGCGAATAGAACATAAAGCAGAGAGTTCGAGAAAGAGAGCTTTCTAATGGCACAATGAATTGAAAGGACGGAAAGAGACAGGAACAGAAATTAGAGATAAAGAGTGAGCATCGATGAAGAGGAAACCCATCTCTTGCTTCCATAAGTTTTTTCCATGGCTGATAATTTTGCTGCAATCTTCAATTCACTCACACTAGGAAGCACAGATGACAATCAAGGTTAAATAGAGGAATCCTAAGCCTTCACCAATATCATAAACAGAGGTAAGCTTGTTCCCATCTGAGTAACTACTTGATTGCTAGAAAACTTTGATGCTATGCCATGTCAAGTGCATGGGTTGCTTGCTAAAGGTGATATAGTGTCTTGGGATTCAATCTTTTGATGTGTGGATTAGAAAATGATGTAGGGGTTGCTTCGGTCCTAGTCGCTCTGTCATGATGCTAATGTTTTTAGACAAATTTTATTTTGGTGCAGGGTTGTCCTGTTGAAAATTTTATTTTGGCACAAAGCCTTCAACCATAAAATTCTAATTTTTATGTTGAATCATATCTACTGAAATTCTGGCAAGTTGCGATCTCATCCTCAGATCAGATGTGGAAACTTTTGCTTCAGCCAATTCACTGGCGTTTTAGGATTTTACGATTTGGGCTGGTGATTTCCTGTGCTTGGTCCAGTTTGTTATATGACTTAGGGGTCTTTGTCTGTTTTGGTTTCAATTATGATCTAAATCTTGATATGGGCTAAACTTTTCGTATGGCATATTGAGCGTTCATAAATTAAAAGGTCATTGTTAATGTTATATGAATTAAAATATTGATATGGATTAATCTTGATTATCTGCCTGAGTTACTTTAATCATTTCCACCTGAGCGCATGTGACAAGTGTTTGGAGTTTTACAAAGAATACTCAATTGGGGAGTATGATTAAATGGGAAAGCAAAAGATGGAAGAAAAGTTGAAGCAACAGGAGGAGGTGAAGTTATGCAAAATTAAAGCAAGAGTCCCAACCTGATAAAAATAACTTGGTGGTGGAGTTACCAGTGCATATGTATTTGGATATGTACTTCGATACTTATTTGGCAATATATTTATATGTCATAGGTTCATCAAGTTTATATAATGAGTAATTTTGTTTATTTGTTCAGAAAGCGTTTCTCATTTAACAATTTTTCTATTATTATTTATTTGTAATGTATGTATCTTGGTTATTTAGAAATTAGAACTGTACAATTTGTGGCTTGCTCTATTTGCTAATCATCCCTTTTGTTTAGTAGGAAATTTAATAAAATGTTTTTTCCTTCTCTAACTTTTCGATGGTTCTTTATTCTTGTATACTTCTCTAAATAGTTTTTTCGATTCAAAAATTAAAAAATGGATTTTTATGTGTTTTCCATTAAAAAACCCTTTTTTAAATTATAAAATTATTATTTTATAATTTATTATTATTGGTAATTAATCATGATTATTCTATTATTTTTTTACACTAGAGATATTATGGTTATTTGATCAATTTTTCTTTCCATTTTTGCATTATTTTTCTTCTAACAAACATCAGAAATGAATAAACATCTCATTTCTTTCCATATCATATCAAACTTAATTTTGAACTATAAAATTCTATTTTATTCTCATTCATTTTTTTTTATTTCCATTCTCATCAGATTGCTTTCTACGATCAAATGTGGCCTTATAGTAAAAAAGGCCCTTCTTTGAGTCCTCATCTGTCATATCAGGAGATATTGGAAGAAATCAAGTCATTCAAACTGTGTTTGTAACTCTTGCCCTCTTCATAATTCTTCCTGAATGCATTAATCCAGCAATGATTGCATTATTTGCAATCTCTATTCTGAGAGGCAGAAATTATCAAGACTTTTTAATCTTTTCTTTTCTACTTGGGATAAATTTTGAAGTAGCTTTGGTTTAAAAAAAATTGTAAGTCAAGCTAATCCTAAATAAACATATAAAACATACCAAACCACTTTTTAGCAGAACTCATCCCTAACATCTTTATGTGTATATTAATAATTCATTTTCTGCTTAAGAATAACTCATCCCTAACATCTTTATGTGTATATTAATAATTCATTTTCTGCTAAGAATAACTCATCCCTAACATCTTTATATGTATAGTAATAATTCATTTTCTACTTAAGAATATCTTTTCAATTTATAATTACTCAGAAGTTTCTCGTGTTGAAGCCTCCCCTTGATTCCCTGGCATTGGAGAAGCATTTGGCTTCACCACTCAAGTGCTGTGTCGACTAATTGTGGAGATGATGATAACATTGTTCAACATCTCAGTTCCTCTTTCTTGTGGCTTCTGAAAAATATGATTTCATGCAATGGATAGGACAAATTGATTTCTCTATTGCATATAAAACGGAGAGGTATATATAACTCTATTTATAGATGGCAGATAGCCATAAGAATTCGTATTTCATTTCCCCAGAAAAGGAAAAGAATAAAAGGTGATCATTTTATATCTGTATTCCTTAATGTTAGAAATAAGTCTTTCCGAGAGTTAGGTCCAATGAGGATGGCACTGAAAAATGTGTGATATGTAAATCTATTAAAGACATGCTTCTCAAGTATTCCTCCAGTTGAGCATTATGATTTTAGTGCCGAAAGGATGCAAGGTCTTGGAAGCAATCATGTAATTTTAAAATAATGAAAATTTCACATTACATTTTTTTTTTAAACTTTGTTAACTTTCATAAAAAATTGCTTATATATTTTTATAATAATTTTTAGAATAAATTACACAAATTTTTCTTAAGTTTTGTTAAAATTATATAGACTTTCCCTCTATTTTTAAAATATACATTTTAGTCTAATTTTAAATTTTTTTACTAAAATACCCTCCATTAAAAAATATATAAAAAGAAATGTTTGTAAAATATATATATATATTTAGATTAATGAAATGTATTTTAGTCAAAAAATTTAGAATTAGAGTAAAGTGTAATGTAACTTTTTATGCACACAAATTAACTTGACAAAAAAATTAACTTGACAAGCCGCCTCTATAAAGGAATGGTGTATCGAGCCGCCTCTATAAGAAAGAAGCATAAGAACTAGTATGTACACAAATTAACTTGACAAAAAAATCTTTAGTTAGGCCGAAACTCAAGTTATATATATGAAGCAGTGACATTGATATGTACACAAAACAATATAAGAAGCATTGACACTAACATAGACAGGAGACGATAAAATCTTTAATGTCTATTTCTTATTTGAAGTAACATCCATATACAATAAATCTTATCTGTGTATAGATCTTCTGCCTAAATCTGAATCTTTTGAATTTGAGGGAACATTTTTTTAATAAAAGTAAAATTCATTATTCAGAGAGGACCCTAATGCAATTGATCTGTATCATGCCGTGAGAAAAATAAAAGATAGGCAAACCATTATGAACGAAAGATGCAAAACTGAATAAAAGTATAACAAATTCTTTAGACTATATAATAGAATCTTTTTTTTTTTTCCTTCCCTTTTGTACCACTGAGTTTCAAAATAACCAGACTAGCTAATGGCTTTATACACAGTAATTCTATTTTTATGAAGATTTACACATAACCTGCCCATTTTCTGTAGTTGGAGCTAACTCGGTGATCATTTGCGGAATTAATTGCATCACATTTTCTTGCTTATCTTGTCAAGTTTCATTATCAGATTTCATATATAAATAAATAAACCAATTAATTTAAGTTGTATAGCCCAACAGCACCCATGGCAAAACCTTTCATGTGAGAGGAAAGAGAGAAAAGAAGACTACATTGACACATTCCTTTCTATTGTTTTTGAAAACTACGTAAACTTTCTTCACATTTTTTTTAAATGAGAAATATAAAAATATTCAATACTTCTACGTACACTACTCCAACTCGACTTGTTTGAGCCGATGGTGATCACATTTGTCAACGTGACTGAAATTTAGGCATAAATTCGAGTTGAATATATTTAAATAAATAAACTTTATGTTATTAAAATTTGACATGTACCTATATAACTTTATTACTCAGTAGTATAATGTGAAATTAGAAAAATACTTCAATTTTAAAATTCGCTCACTTTCATTTTGTTTTGTTTTGTTTTTTAGGTAAATTATTGGGGAAAGTATATCTTTTCCCCGAAATGGTAGTAATATTTTCAAGAATAAAGCTGAAAAAAAATTTGACAGCACATACATGGAAGTTTCATAATAAGGACTAGAATAAAAATATTTAATTATAGATATTTAATTATAAACTTTTAAACTATAATAACTGAATTTAAAGTAAACAAAAAATTATGAGGACTAACAAAATAACTTGACCTTATCAAATACAAGGTCACTTTTTGCTTTTACCAATAGCAATTATATCCGTCGCTAAATAAGAATCAGTGACGGATGATCATAATTTAGCAACAAAATAGGGATCTTCTGGTAGTGTTACTTTCTATATTATGCTCTAATTATATCTGTAGCTTTTTATACTATTTTCCTATTCCAACTTTCTTAGAGGTTGTCAAGTTAATGCTTAAGAATTAAAAAAAATGTGATGTGAATTAATGTTGAATGTATCCCCGTCATCTTACATATTGTTTTGAACAAGATTTCAGCCAAATGGAGAAGCCCCAATATCTAGTACACACAAGGGACTAGTAGACTTTGGATACTGGTAACTTCACTAACACCATAAAATGTTGTTAAAACTCAAACCGCTCCAACGATAAGGAAAAAACTGATATTTTCTGCTCGGGATTGGTAGATGCATTTCAATTTAGTTTTTCACCAATTTTTTCCAATTTAATTCATTATTTTTTGTTAAAGTACATTTAATATTGTCCTTTTATATGATGTCTGTGGACTCCAATCCTGATTCATAGGGCTTCACATGGCTAGTTCCCTAAATAAGTATATAGGAAGATTACAAGGACCCAAATTATCCAAATTTATAATAAAGGATTTAAAAAACTAAAATTATTTCTAAGATCTAACAGAATTGATGTTGACATAAATTAGATGAAAATCCCCTCATCTAAAAATCATTCATGTCTCTCTTCTTGCTTTCTCGCGTCCCTTCCTCCTCCAATAGAATCAAAGCCTCAAAACCATCTCTCAAACTCAAGCTTCATCAATGGCTTCTTCTTCTTCTTCGCTCCATCGGATTCTTCTTTCAAAAAAACTGGTCAACTCTCTCTCGATCTCCTCCATCTCCACTGCTTCCCCCTCTCATTGTCGCCACAAAGCCTCCAATTGCTCCCCGCTGGCTCCGAGATTCCAGTGATGCACAATTACCATTCTCTAATCGTCACTGCATCGTGTTCGTTTCCATTGGAAATCTGTTACCTTTTGGTTGGCCTTTCGATTCACTTTGTGTAGATTGCTCAACTCCCACCACCTGCTAATTACTACTTGTTCTTTCAAGCGTTTTGGGATGAGTCTGTTTGATTTAACTCTGACTCTGAGTATTCATTTGGCTTTTATTTTTTTTTCCACGGTTCTACGTATACATGATTGGACTATGTTTTCTAATATTTTGAGTGCTGTTTGCTTGGTTTCCAGTAACATTTTTTTCTTTAAATTCTATCTAGTGGTTTAACTGGTTCTGTGTCATATACATATGAGTTTTGATTTTTTAATATGTTCCTTTTGCTTAAACTGCTTGCAACCGATAATATTGGTACTTTTCTTACTTCTTACATTTAATTCTGAGTACATGAAGATTTCCTGGATATTTATTTTTGCATCTGGAACGGTATTGATTCATTTCTATTCTAGCATCTAGCTTATAGTATTCATCCTAGTAAAAAAATTGTTCTGACTATTTTGGGATGTTTGATCTTGTTCGAGAAATGTCTTAATGTTCTTTCCCCAGAAGACACCCAATATCGTTTTGGAAAAACTTCACATTCTTAGTTGGAATTGCAATCAGTGCTTCTAATTCGCTTGCCACTACAAATTGCAAATACCATGCCTATTGTGCTCGAGGCTTGATCATGTGTTAAGCAAGGAGAAGAAAAGATACAATTGGGACTTGACTTGTAGAGGTCATAAATTGGAGATTTCTACCTTAGTTCTTTGTCATGCACACGACAAGCTTGTGAATGTTCATGGAATGTTTGCAGGTTGTCCCTTGTCATTCGCTGCCATCAATAACTCCATCAACATAATGAGCAATAGAGAGGAAGGACTTGAGTTATTACAAGAAATAGCTCCTTCCCTTGGAGGACTAGGTTTTCAATTGAGAAAGGGTGGCAAGAGAAGGATATCTGCCATAGGTCAAGTCCACCAAAGAATTTGTCGCTGTTCTAATGGTGTTTTCAACATGGATAACCTTGATTTTTAGCTTGGTTTGCGTTTTTAACTTGTCTCTTACTTGCTACTATTGTAGTCATATTTTAGCATGGTTCTTAATTGGTTTGAGTCCTAAATTTGTATCATGCTTGCTGTTTTAAAATGGGTTTGAGATGCTGAGATTATTGCTTCTGATAGTCTATTCATTCTCACATGCGGAGAGTTGTTGATTTCTAGACCAATTGGATGAGTTTCAGGTGCAACTTCTAGGGGACTTGGTTAACCATCTAGGTTACCAATGTAAGGATTAGACAAAGGCCTCCATGTTTGCAACCAAACAAGGGAAGAAAGTAGGAGTTAACTAATGCAGTTGACATAGGATAAAATGATATGATCTGTACTCTTCCATTGATTGTGAAGGCTATAGGGTGATATAAATAATGTACAAACAATTAATGCTTATAATATGCAAAGGTTTTACTTTTGAAAATTTGTACGACATAAGGATGATATGATACGTAAAATATGTTAAAGTTATATGTGATTTTGAAAAGTTGTATGTCTTCTCTTTTTGAAACATTTATTTATATGCGTCTACACTAATTTATATGTAAAAAGTATTTTGGAAGATTCACACCTAGATTATTGGGTGATAATAGTCATCTTAACTTCTTAGTAAAGTTGGCTGAACATCCAGATTTTAACATTATATAGTTGACCAATGGTTAATTGTTTTCACTTTTTGGCCAATGAACCATGACTAGTTAAATTACAACACATGAGCACATATCCCATTATCAATGGATAATATATATACCATATAACTATTGTGAATTCATGATCCAAAAATTTTATGGATTTAGTTTTTGGACAATTCTAGGTGTTTGTAGTTATAATTTTGTGTGGCCTTAATGATGTCCCTTGTCATGGAAATTATAGTCTCCTAATATAGTGAAGAATTGGTCACAAAAAATTTCAAGTTATCCTAGTGTGATATGATAGACCCTTACAAAATGGACTAAGTAATAATAGGCAATACTAAAGATATGAAATTGCTCCATGAGAATTGGGATGCATTAATAGTAACTAATTGTAAGGTTGTAAGTTTTTTAAAATCTAGTAGTAACTTTCTTAAAAGTCTCATGTAATTTAGGAAAACCTAAGTTGTAACTTTCAAATGTTGTGACTTAGTATTAATGTGAATAAAAGTTGGGACTAAGATTGTATATTCTTTAAAATTTGGTAGTAACTTTTCTAAAGATCTTTGTAACTTCAAAAAGACTAGGTTGTAACTTTCAAATATTATGACTTAGCATTAATGTAAATAAAAATTGGGACTAAGGTTGTAAATTCCCTAAAATTTAGTAATAACTTTCCTAAAATTTTCTTGTAACTTTTGAAAACCTAGGTTGTAACTCTCAAATGTTGTGACTTAGGATTGGTCTGAATCAAAGTTAGAGAGTAAGGTTGTAAATGTCCTAAAACCTAATAGTAACCTTCTTAAAAGTCCTTTATAACTTTGAGAAGTTATAACTCTTGAAGGTTATTACTTTCCTAGAATCAGCTGGTAGTGACTTTTTTATTAGTTGTAACTTGTAGTAACTTTCTTAAAACCTAATTGGAACTTTACTAAAATTTGGTAGTGATTTGTAGTTTCCTTAAACTTGGTTGTAACTTTTCTAAAAGTCTATTGTAAATTTTAGATGAGTGCATTTTAGTCCTATCAAGGTTAACATCAGATCCCTTGGTGTTTGAAAATAATTTTATTTTTTAAGATCTTTTATTGTTAATTTTAAAAAGTCTAAGTCATTATATGTAGCTATCCCTAAGTACAATGGATACATATGTTACACTTATAATCTAGTTATTGGTTATACTAATTGCCCATTTCTTGAAGTTGTTCTTGAGCCTCCAAATGAAGAAGGGTTCTTAATTTTGAGCATTTGCCAATATAAGTATTGAAACCAAAGCTACTAACAATAATTTTGGGGGGGGGGGGGGGGGGACATATATATGTGATATTCTTATCTCAATAGGAATTTATTAAATAATATTTATGAAATTTCAAAACAAATTAACTAAGGTTAGAAAATAATTCAAAGGTCAAAATAGTGGGCAAAGAGTGGAGATGTAGTGAAATACGAGTTTAAATAGCTTAAAGAAAATACATTAGAATTTTTTTGGAATTTATTAGAATTTTTAGAAGATTTTTTACAATTATTTGACATTTTCCTAATGTGCAAAATGGGAAGAAATTATGAAACAAATACTTGAAAATTAAATTTTAAAAACTCCCAAGCCACAAAGACCCTAAAACTATAAGGGAAAAAATATTTGGGGAATAGAAATACTTAGGAAAAATTTTGAGATAGAAATATAATTATTAAAAATTTAGGATAAAAAGTTGTAATTTTAATGGGGGGTAAATTGCAATTTTAGCTAGACCAAGATGCCATTTTTACCTATATCAAAATATAATTCTTATGGGAAAACTGATGCTATAGTTATAACAAACTAGAAAAGTTAGAAATTTTGATATACAACTCCTCATAATTAAGAATAATCTTTATATCTAGTACTGAACAAAGCAAATAAAATTTTATCTATTACAAGTCAAGTCACTTAACTGACTTACTGTAGAAAATTTAGGAAATGAGCATAGAAGGGGGGTGTGATCTACTAAAGATTTAGAAGCAAACCTCACATCCATTTGATTCCCTCTTTCATTCCTTATGCCATTCATCAAAACAAATAAAAAAGGGAAAGAAAGCTAAGAGTGGGGGGCAAAGATAGAAGGTAGAAACAAAGAAAGAACAAAAGCAAGAAGAGAAGAAAGAGAACCAAGGAAGTAAAAGAAACTAAGAGAGTTCTAGATTTGCAACAAGGCATAACCTTCTTGTTTTATTAAGATCATTGGCTGCTTCATTTTTCTCTTCTCCTATCTCCATTTCATTATTTCTCTCTCTACTATTACATTGATTTTGAGGTGTGATTATGGGTTGTTTGATGTTGTTATATGGTTTAGAGATAGTTATGTAGAAGCTATATGCTTATTGTATGTTCAAAACTCCTTCATGCTTTCATTTCCTCTATTCTCATCACTTTCTCTCTCTAGGACCTCCATGGCCAAAGCTTTGAGAATTAGTGTACACTATTGTTTTAAGCTTTAAAATGGGTTGTTTAAGTGAGATGAGCTATCTACTACATGCTAAGGGTTCTAGAATGGCTTATCTCACCATTTCTTCATTTTCTCTCTTTAAAGGGTCTTTTAGTTAAGGCTTTAGACCACCTCTTCCATGTAGTATGTTACTGTTACATCTTATTATAGTAAACTTATTCTGTACCACTAGTGCCAAATACAAGAAAAAGTATTAACAATAATACTTATAGTAGTGGAATTTTAACTGTTCAATACCTTGAATAGACCTCTAAAAATCAAAAGTTTAATTTTTTCCATTTTAATTCATAAATCCTATACACTTATTTTCTTTGATCCATATTGTAACAACCAGAAAAAGGGAAAAGAAAAATAAAGAAGAAAGCTGAAAATTTTCGAAATTCAGAAATTTTTCTAAGTCTTCTCGCAATAGCGAGAAATGGCCTGGCTATAGCGAAAGTGCTTCTAGCTATAGCGAGTGCAGGCATTCCATACACAAACCAGGGAGCTGCTCACCGTAGCGTGCGCCATAGCGAAAACGGGGATTTGGAACTGATACATGCTCGCCGTAGCGAAGATTAAACCTCGCTATAGCGAAGGTAACTGATACGAACTCACCGTAGCGAAGGTTAATTTTCGCTATAGCGAGGGTCAGTCCGGAAAAGTGTAAAAAGGGAGAAAATGACTTCTTTATACGACCCAATTCATTCTTTCTCTCTTATTTGCCCTAGACTTCAACCCAAGGAGAGAAAAGAGGCATGGAGAGTGAAATAGACAAAGAGAAGGAGGAAGAACAAAGGAAAGGTAAGCAAACTTCTCTCTTTTCTTCTTAGAATCTTGATCTCCTCTCTTTGCCCTCTCTTTCTATGGTTTTGCTTATGAAATTAGTGGGATTATAGGATGGGTCAGAAGAGGGAAAGTGGAAAACACTCTTGAACTTCTTTATTTTCCTTGAATATGATGATTCTACTACCATGAGAGTTTGAGAGAGAGGAAGAGCTAGTGACATTCTAGAGAGAGAGAGAGAGAATCCCTAGGTTCTTATATGTTAGCAATGTTTGCTCTGAAGAACTCCTAAGAGTTGTTAAGTTATGGGAGAGTAATTTATACTCTTTGTTGTGTCTAGGCTCAAGTGAAGCACCTCCATCAAGGTGTGACTGTGAACCTAAGAAGGGAGAAGAGGAATTGAAAGGAAAAGCTTGTGTTGGCTCATAAGGTAGCTCTCTTTCCACTCTTTCTTGTTGCATTCTTGTATGTAATGGTCATTGTATGCTTGTGTATATGCTTATTGTGTGAGATATGCCCTATGTTATTGCTTTGATGCATTGGCACCAATGTGCTTGTGTGTTAGATTATGAAAATTGCTCGGGTAAGGTAGTGCTGAAAGTCTCTTGAGATGGGTGAGGTAGAGCCGAAAGTCCCTTGAGATGGGTGAGACAAGGCCAAAAGTCTCATAATCGAGTGAGGCCAAGTCAAAAGTCCCTAAACTCGGGTGAGGCCATCCAAAAGTCCCTAAACTCGGGTGAGGTTAGACCAAAAGTCCCTAAAGCTTACTTGTGGCATTGTTGTGATTTCCGTGGCATGTACAATATGTATTATGTGATTGAGAATTGTTGGATGCTAAATTATATGCTTTGACTTGTTATATGCTTTGATTGCTTCATTGAATGAGTACATGAGCTACTGAGATTCCATGAATCTCACCCCTTCCCCCTCCCATCTTAACATGCTAGGTGGAGCTCAAGGAGAACCAAGTGCACACCAAGGAGCCTAGGAGAATGTTAGATAAATTTTTGTTGTTTTGACTCTTTTGATGTAAAGTGGTGCCAAAATGTATATGCACCTACCATTTTTGAGATGTAAATGTTGTAGCAAGTGTAAATATATGAAAATATGATGTACAAGTTATGTAGATAGCCAAAGTAATGAAAATATGGGATTTGCCCTTTTTATGGCATGTATGTGATAGTGTATTTTGGCCCGTAGCATAGTGAGTTTGAAATGTATGATGATTTGGACTACTTGGACATGTTATGTAGACTATTTTCATGCTTTCAAACTTATCTATGAGTTGCTAGAACATGTGGGAGGCCATTTGGACCCACTTTGACCATTTTGGGTGCCAAAACCGTTAATTTTGTTAGCTCTATCAAAGTATAACCAAACGAGCTCTTCTTGCTATAAAATTTGGCATGCCTCTAGATTTTGTAGAGAGCTTCTTAGGAAGCTAAAGTTGGTAATATTCTGAGGTCTAGGGAATATTTGGCGAATTGTTGAAGTTTGAGAAAATTTGATAGTTTGGTCATGTACTTTTACCATAGGTTAGAAAGGAAATCCATGGCATTCATGGACCAAATGGAGTCCAAATGTCGTGAAATTTTATACACATAAACTAGACAACCATAGTGACCTATAACAACTATAATCACCTAAATCGGAGGTCTGTAGAGAGAGAATGAAGCTTCTGAAGTTCTATATCAGCATCAGGGAGCCCATCCGACCTCTGTTACTATTCCATCAGTTTTCAGGGTCTAAGGGCTGCTGAACTGATCTGAACTTATTTTTCCTCTCTAGTAGATATCTTTAGCTTTCCAAATTGATATAGTTTTCCCATATTGGATTTTTGTGGATTTAGTTATGAATTTTCGAAGTCCATGATAGTAAGCTGCGCCAGAAACAAGGACAGCCGGATCTTTGTCCCATTTTCGATGTCAAACATGGTCCAAACGCTGAGATTATGATTGGGAATTATTTTTAGTGTAAATTTAACACTTAGAGAGTTCTAGAAAGCTATTGTTTACTAGATTCTCATTTTTTTATAATTAGTTATGATTTTCCAAAGTTAGAGCCAAAAATATGACTTTTGGACCCATGTGAGAAATTGCATTTTTCTAGTTTTTGGCTCCATACCCGTGGCTTATGGCTTGTTTTATGCTATGTATGAGTTGTATAAATAGAGTGTGAGTAGAGAATATAAATGATGGGTTCACAGGACCCACGGGACAGAAGATGAGTGTTTGAAACCCCGTTTTATAACATGAAAATGCCACGGTTGGTACTGATTCTTTAGAAATCATATGGAATTAAGCACAGAGGGAGGCTAGATGGAGTTAATATATTATGGTGTTACACATATGACCATGATACAAGTTTTATTTACATAAAGGAACCATATAATTTATTTTGGCTATAGTTACAACTCTAATTTATACAAATTAGATGTCCATAGAAAGCTCATGATTATAATTATATACATTAAAATTTTCAAGTTGAAATGAATCCATTTGACCCCTTAAAATACACAAAAATAAAGGCTATCTCAAAGTGAATAGTAACTTCTATGACAAATTTTTTGGGCCAATTTTTTCAAAATTCACTAAATATTTTATAGAATTCAAAAAAATACAAACTTTGATTTATAGAAAGCTCTATATGTATACTTTCTACTATAAAAATTTCAACACAAATGGACATGTTTTGCCCACTGAAATTGTGCCAAAGTAGAACTGACTTAGGCACCTAATCTGCAAAATTATGCAAATTTCCCAATTGCTATCATGAATTTCAAAAAATCATGAAATATTTTATATAATTCCAAAAATTACAAACTTCAACTTGAATTAGATCTTATGTGTCCTTTAAGTATATACCAAATCTTAGACCTAAACTCCATCATTTGACTCCTCAAATGCAGCTATTTTAACACTACCCTAATTTGGACTTAAAAGTGTCAAAATCATGCTTATGTGATTCCAAAACCAATCAAACCAAAACCAAACTCTACCAAACCAATTCCCATAAATTTCAATTCCCAAAAACATTAAAAAATGCTCAAACCCTTGCTTAAAAGTGTTTGAATCAAAGTATAACTTATTGGGTTCCATTAAGTAAGCTCACAAGTGGTTATATGATATCACAAAACCTAAGACTCCCTTTCTAAACTCATGTAGGCCCTATGAGCAAGCTTTAGATGTCTAGGCACCAAATAATAAGGGAAATAAGATAAATAAAGTTTAGCCTCCTCAAACCTCCCTCTTATACCCTTTTTGACTAAACTAGCATAGTATTTGAGGTTTTGCATACCTAGGTCTTACTAGACTTCACCAAGAGGCCCTAAACCCCTTTTAAACATATTCTCCCACTAATTTATGTTTGTCAAAGGATACATTCTTAATTTGCCTACCTATGAAGTATGGGATTACTCTATACCACAAGAGCTCTATTTACATAATTAATCGCAATACTTAGCTATCTCATAATGCAATTTATGGCAACAACAAAAGGAACTAATTAAAGGTAAAACAAACATATAATTAGTTCATATTCATGGTTAGGCACTTAGGGCTCAATTAACAACTAGCTCCATTAATGCCATACCTCTAATAACATCATAATCTCACCTGAGCTTAATCTCTTATTAAGCTATGAATGTAACATAACTCATACACAATTTATCCCATCATATAAACATGAACATAAATGTATACTTACATATTCTTTGCTCTAAAACATACATAAGCTTCTTTATAATCACAGAAGCCTATCATAACATGCTAGCTAGCTCATAACCATTTCCTTATAATGACAATCTTGATACATCAATACAAAATTAGATACATCACGTTAGATATTAGACTTTAAGCCTCCAAAGACCACTTGCTTCTTTCCTCATGCTTCACTTTTTACCTAGCATGACTAGTTAATATAGAGAAGTGATGAGATTCTAGAGAAAATCTTAGTAGCACAACCTAATCCATTCAATACAGACAAGTCATCACTCAAATGATAGCACAATGTATGCATGCCATTTGATTAGAAAATATAAGGTTGGATGCAATATAAAGACTCTTCGCCAAGATCTCATGAACTAGCATAACTCAATGAACTAAACTAAATTAAGGGAAGAGTTACTATACTCAATTCTCTAATGCATCATACACTTGACCATAGAGACCACTTTAGTATAAAATATAAATACATAGCATGCATCTTTAACTCAATTTTAAAACATAGTAATCATTAAACATACATAACATATAAGCACCTCAATCATTCAAGGACAACAATGCATGTAAGAAAGGAGGGATAGCTATCTTGTATAAAGACATAAAACCAATGCAATTTAAGTTGCTTCATCTCTAACTCTATCATCTATTTCTTGGTCCAACACTTAAAGCTAATCAAACCTTCTAATATTGCCTAAACAACATACATAAGGCATAAATATAAATACTAGAGCACTTAAAACCTACTAACTCATAATAGGCATAATTTAAGCATTAGGCTCCTTAAAACATGTTTTTACTCACTATAACTCTTCTTAGGCCTAAACTTAACTTAGCTTACTCATCCATATCACTAACTTATGCCAACACTTGCTAACTCTTATAATTAGCTCTTATTCTTTTTTTAACTGCCACCATCACACTTAAGCTCAAACTTAAGGCTTTCATATAACAAGCTTTTTAACATAACTCTTGATTTCTTATAAGTGCCCAAAATCATAATTAAACCATTACATTAGCTAAATATATGTATTAACATACAAATCTCTCATACATCTCCATTCTTAGCATATTTTGCAAAAATTTGCATTTTGTAAGGGTTCTTGGGCTTTCTTCATTCTAACTTCATTTCCATGACATAAATAACTTATAATGATCATATAAAACTTATTTGGATAGCCCCAAAAACACAATTCCATGATAGCATCTCAAATTCTCAACTTAAGCTACACATATGACTGAAATTCAAGAATGCATATCTATGGAAATTAGCATCATTCTCACTCAATTTCTATCTTTAAAATACTTCAATAAGCCTCTAATAGCCTTAATTCTAGCAGCATTTCATCCGTCCTATACTATCTCTCTTTGACCATCCCATGCACATACAAGAATACCAATGCAAAAATCCAACCATTTCTATTGAACCTATAGTAAATAATGTTTAAAACACTCATTTGTGCTCTTAAAACACTTAAACAACCAAGAGAAACATATAATTTTTAGCACCACCATGGACGAAACTTGGAGTTCTAAGGTTCAACACAAAAATGAAAATCTTACAACAAGATCTATATAAGTGTGAAGAGCTCTTTACCTTATAGTTTTTTCTTTAAATGAGCATCCCCAAAATCTAAACTTTTAGCCTTAGGTTAGCCATGAAAATAGGGAATCTTGGGATGAAATTTACATCAAAATGAACTTCTTAATGAGAGGAATAACTTTTCTAACTAGGAGGAAGTGAAAAGAGGCCAAAAAAATCCTTACTAAAATGCAAGCCTTTTGTTTCTCTCACTTGAGCATCCATGGCTATGTTTTTCTCTAGAATTTTCTCTCTCCTTTCATTGGTCAATTTTGGTTTAATGGGGAAAGAAAGAGAACAAAGATGACTTTGAGTGGGTGCACGGATTCCAAGGCTAAAATGATATATTTAAGTTATAATTACACCCAATTTGAATTTTAAACTGATCTAACTCTCAAACTCTATATTTTTTGAGTTTCTTTGTTAACTAATTTATTTAATTGCCTCTTATACTCAAAAAATAATTATTGGGCCTACAATGGCTTTAAACAGCTTACTTTACTATTATGCCACAATTTTCTTGATATACATGTAATTAAAGCTCTGGGTTATTTTGATTGTTCCAAAACCTCTAGTAGCCTTACTTAACCTCATTTTGCTATAAAATGGTTTATTTTATCATTATACTACTACTTTTAAGTAATTACAATTTTGCCTCAAAATCTTTGTAGTTTAGTCCTTCTAGATTATTAAGTATTTTTCTACTTCTAGATACTCTAACCTTTCCATGGACTTTAATTACCATATTTAACTTGGAATTAGGGGAAAATAACTTTTACTTTTATAGTATTGGTATTTTCTCGAAATTATTATTTTTCCCTTGATGCATGACATAGCCACTTGGCACCTCTTTTAGGCCCCGAACAACTCCTATATATTCATACTAATTAGGCTTCTAATAATTACCTTTAATTACAAAATAGAAAAATACTTATTTTCTCATTTATTGTTATTTTTTATAATTGCACTTTTATCCCTATTGTACTAAACTGTCTACTTAGGATCTCTTTTTGGACCTTTGAATCGTTTTTTATCTCTTATCTTCCTATTTATCAGGCTTTTACTTCTTGCTAGCTCATCTAGACTCTTAACTCAGGGCTCTAAACTAGTATAATTTATTGGGTTTGATAGTTACCTTAAATGAAGTCTTTGTTAGGAGTAAGTACTCATGGTATGCTCAAAAAAAGCCAAAAAGCTCCATTTAACTCACTCCTACCATTTATCTCACTAGAACACCTTTAATGGTAGATTGCATGAATGAACTTTGTAATCATGTTTGAATGATGCTATGGTTTTTTATGATGCTTGTTGGATGCTTAAAATAGTCACTTAAGGCCGCTAAGGTCAAAAATAGGAAAAGAAAATTTTGAACAATAAGAATGTAGGTGTTCTAAGGTTGAAAACAACTCAATATTGTAGCACCATTGGGGCATGCTGCAACATTGAGCCCTTTATTACGTCAGAATTTTCTCATGTGGCACTACAGCTCCACCAAGGTAGGGCATGGCATTGAGCCTGTTATAACTTAGGAAATGAAAATTTTTTTAGGTATTTCTAAGAGGTTTGCAATTAATACCTAATATACATCTAAAATTGAGATCTTAGGCATTATAAACCTTCCCTTAAGTCTTTTAAATAGCAATTCCTCATAAACATCAAGGTTACTTGGGTATTTTGGAACCCTTAAATAATGAAGATGAAACCTCCATGCAGTTAAATAATAAAAAATCAATTATATATATAGTCAAACTTTTGATGTATGATGCTTATATAGACCTTGTGCATAGATGGCTTCATTTTAAATAAATTTGCCAATGCATGGATGACCCTATTTCATTATATAGGCTATGAATTCTAGACATGGAAGATTACACTTTAAATTATACTTGTGTGTAGATAACCAATGCCTGGACTACTAATAACCATAAAATAAACTTGGATAACTTGAAATTGTGATGATGACAGGACTTGATATGGACCAAGGACCTTACAATATAAAAAACAAAAAATACACTAAACAATATGATAATATAGGTTCCATTAGCACCCTTTAGCCTATTCTTATTGTTTTCACAGTCAATTTTTATAAATGTAAGTTGTTAAGATGATATGTGATTAGTGATATGTCTAAATGGGTTGAGTAATATTTGTGAACCTTCTGAATATGAAATTCAATGGATTATTTATTACAATTATAGCCATAGACAATACATCATTCTTTGGGAGATAAGGTTCTATGCTAAGATAAGAGCCCCTATAGTAGATGATCTCTATTGATATAGATAGTGTTTTCTGATGGGATGGAATTTCCTATAAGGGATGGTCTTTGATTGCCTAATGTTGTGGATCTATCCTAGAAGACACCTTAGTATGTAATCATTATTCTCATGACATGTGCACATATTGAATTATGATAGTTTGAATACGACTTATGATTATGTTCTTGATTTAGTCAAGTGATGTTAAATGTTTGATGTCAATGCTTAGGTCACGCTTACGATAATTTTATTGATGTTTTATGTATATGACTCATGCCTCCTGATATTTATGATTACTTTCTATTATATGATGTATGAAAAAGGTTTAAAGATATGTTGAATATATTGTCATGAGAATTTCACTAATAACTAGTAGTTATAATTAGAGAATTTTTATGTTCATATACTATGATATAAACCCACAACTTGTTTACATGTTATGAAGTTATATATTTGTATGATGCTATGATCGTTAGATAGACAAGAGGAATAAAAGTTTTTTTTTTTCACATGTGACATTTGAACGAATAATGTTTTTAAAATATTTATTTTCTTACTTAGAATTCTATAATTCTCATTTTGTATCAATGTGTTTAGAAAGCAAAAATGCCCAAAACTCATTACCTCATGGAAATTGAATGGATGATGATTGAATTATTAAGGTTTGGCTCAATACAAGTTATTGTCAGTATACAAACTTCCATCATTACGAAAGTAACTAGTTGGTACCTCCACTGCTCGGTCCAAATACTTTACCATCCTTAAGAATATCATGGAACGTGTTTGATTTATCTATATTGACCAAAGTTCTCAAAATCAGACCGAACTAACTGGTTCAATCGGTTGGATTGGGAATTAGTTTGGTTAGCCTACAAAATTGGTTAACCAAGGAACCGATAAAAAACTAGTCAAAAATTGATTGAACCAATCTAACCTATCAAAAGCTAGTTTAAACCGCTTATTTAAGTTTTTTTTTATTTTAAAGATTTTTTCTTATATAATAAAATAGTTCATCTTAAATAAATTTGACAAATTCAAAGAAAAAGGCAATAGAAGAAAGAGAGGGTTGAAACATAAATAAATTAAAAAGAGAAAGAGAGAAATACAAGAGAAACAAAAATTGTGTACTTGGCTAATTTCAGTGCTTATTCTCTATTATATCTTATCTCCTTATAACATTTCTTTCAAATATCAAGGTGTTTAGCCAATGTTACTATTTGCCTTTTTTTAACTTTTTAATGATAAATGAGATCTTAATATAATTTGAAAATTTCAAAAGTTCAATGTTAAATACTCTTAACTTTTGATTATATGTAATTTTTGTTTTTTTGTTTTAAATAATTTCTTAAATGTCTTAATAAATATTGAATTAATAATTAAATATTTAATATTTATTCATATTTATTTGTTGCATTAGACTTTTAATATATAAAATTTTAAAAAATATATATTTAATTATTGCTGATTTGACCACGATTTGACTAATTAATGTAAACCAGTCTTTCCACCAGTTCAACGACTGATATAATTTTAAAAATATTGGTATTGACTTTGTTAGTATAGATTGTAATAATATTTTGACTATTGAGATGTATGATTAAATTGATGTAGCTAGATTAAGTTCCATCTACTAAAACTATTTGGGAGAAAATTATTTAGCACTAGTTGTATAACTCCTTTTTGCATTGTCCAATTAATCTTTACCAATTTAGCAATTTATCTACTTTTAAAAATATTAGTATTGACTTTGTCAGTATGAACTATAATAATATTTTGACTATTGAAATGTATGACTAAATTGATGCAGCAAGATTAAGTCCCATATACTAAAACTATTTGGAGGAAAATTATTTAGCACTAGTTATATAACTCTTTTTTGCATTGTCCAATAAGTTATTAAATTAGTTTCTCTGACGTTATAAATAAATAAAATAATGCTATCAATCCGAAAATTAAGGTAAAAGGGGGTTACAATATTTGTGTTTGTATAAGGACGTGTATCAAAATTAAAACAAAATTAACTATTAAAAAATGAGAATAATTTTTAAATTTTACCTATCTTGATAGATTATCCTTCAAAATTATTTGATTAAATTATTTTCATAACGCAAAAATTCATTCTTCTCCACCGGAAACAAAGAATTTTACTTGAATAAATTATATTTAGTATCATGGCGCTTTTAATTGCGTCACTCAACCCATATTTAAAGATAACTAAATTACTTGACTAATGCCTGTCTTGCATCACCTTCATTACAAGAAAGGGTAAATAGTTCAGATCTTCTAAAGTTTTTTTATTATGAAATTATTATAAAGTTTGAAGGAAAAAAAGAGGAAATGGATAAAAAGAAAAAAAAATAATTTTCACATACACGTTTACTTTTTGTGTCACATGCTCTCTTTCTCAACTTTATAAAAACTTTATAAGAAAAAATTTTAGAAAATTCATACATGGTGAAGAAATTAAGATGGTTTGGCTACTATTTATAATCTTATCCTAAATCACTTTTTAGTCCTTTCTTTCATAACCTAATCTTCTAAATAGGATGAAATCAATCACCATATATTCAAATAATGTTCACCCTAAATGATAGTCTACTTATTATAGTGGTACATAAAGTTCAAATTACAACCCTTTATTCAAATAATATTTGCCCAAAATTGTAATCAACTTATTTTTTTGGTACATAAATTTAAATCATAACCCTTTATCTCTTTTAAATCATTTATTATATAAACTCTGTACCAGCCGCACTGTAGATAAGCCATCTACAGTGTGGCTGATACATTAAGCTCCATGTTTTTTTTTCTCTCTTTTTTCTTTGTTGTTATTTCTTTTTTGGGCTTCCGTGCAATTGCATGGGAAAGATACTAGTTATTACAAAAAGTGAAAATGATAGATTAACATCTTAGAATTTGAGAATTTAAGAGAAATTAGAAATTATACATGGAAGAAAATTGAAAAAGATTATACTTTAGATGATAAAGGTCTAAGACATCACACACTACCAAAAAACATTGATTTTGGCGACGGTTGCTTAATTATGGGATTTAGATGCGATTGAAGCAACCACGAGGGAAGCTGCTGTCGACGCAGAAGATATGCTCCGCCATCTACTCATCGTCTGTCGGCTGCTATTCAGCTTCTCTCCATTTTTTTTTTCCATTTTCAACCATTTTGAGGTAACCCCTTCAATGTTTCTTTATTTTTTGAGATGCATTGCTAGCTAAAATTGTGTTAAGTTATGTTGAAATTTGAGACTTGTGTAGTTTTTGGTTCTTAGATATTTTTAGATATGACTTTCTTTTCTCTTGCCCCTGATGAGAACATGAAAGCAAAATGAGCCACGAAAATGTAATAGGATGCTTGGCAATTCATTTTCAAAAGAATCTAAAGTTTCAGTTTCCTTGTTTATACCCATATATTCTTTGTCATAGGATGAAGATGGAGGTTCTAACTTCGGTTCACGAGACTGATAAGCGACATGATAGGACTTACATAAAAGCAATCGTGTTATAATCATACTCAATGAAGATAGATTAATTTATTCTTAGCTTGGTTTGTACTCCTAATACCCCCTCTTTTTTGGCAAATCCACCTACTCAGTGCTAAAGAGATTATCAATCCATACCTTTGCTACCTTTTATTTTTTAAATTTAGGTCTTCAATATTGATGACTCCAATATTTTGTATTACTTATAGTTAATTGGATTGAATTTGGGAGTCATCCATTAAAGTTTTAGTGAGATTTATTCACTATTTTTAAGTAATTTAGGAAATCAAAAGTGAAAGAGAGAAATGAAGTTAATTGTGAATAATTATGATTGGGTAGATGTTGCATTAATAGAAAATATTTCTTGTTTCAGAATTATTATCTATGAGAATTTAGAAGCCATTATATTGTTTCTGAACTCTAGGCAAAGATGCAATCGCATTATTTGAAGATGCAGCCACTAAAATTGGTGTCAAAACTTTGCATTTTGATTAATGAGGATAGAAAAAGCGAGAGGCAACTAGGTTTTTGGGGATTTTATAGCAGATAAGGTTTCTGAACTTCCAAGAGGCATTTTTGGGAGGTTTTGGATGGTTCATTAAGCTTGGAGGAGTGAAGGAAGAGTTCAATTTTCTACATATCTCTCATTCTTTTGTTTGCTTTTTCTGCTTTTCTTCATCTTCTCTATGTATTTGATTGGGATTCATTGTTAGATTTATCTATGTATAACTAAACTTCTCTTTACCTAGAGCACTATGAATTTGATGTGAATTAGAACCTTATTTTTCTTATTGATTGTAATGATTAGAGCTTTGTGTATCCTTCTCTTACTTAATTCTTACTTAAGGATTAGCCACCTCTTGGATTTGTTTTGGGTAATTGGAATTTACCTTGAAAAAGGAGTTCTAATTGGACCTAAGAGTTGGATAGATTAAGTTAGATTTATCTAATTTGTAATTAGGATAGAAATATACCTAATTGCCTTAATTGGTTTGTAAAGGGTTATAGTACTTAATACACTCTAACCTAATTCTAAGGACACTTAGATTTTAGGGAAGAGTAGGGCTATAATTACATTGAAGGATGGTTATAGCTTATGAATCTCTTAACCCACAAGGTGATAAGTAATTGCAATTGAACAAGTAATTAAGTTCTAGTAAGTATCAAGAGAATAGTAACTCCAAGTAACTTCAAAACCTTGGATTTTTGCCTAAATTTTTCTTTACAAATCGAGTTTTCCTTAAGGTGTTTTGCTTTAAAATTAGTTCTAAGTTCATGGCTTGCTTAATTGGTCGCTTACGTGGATGAAAGTAGATTGTACATTGCCTAATTGCATTTAAGTCATTCTTCGTGGGAACGATACTCATACTTATCACTGAACTACTTGATCCGACCCGTGCACTTGTGGAAATACATATAATTTTTCGTGGTCAAGTTTTCTGGCGCCATTGCTGGGGAATGGCTTATATATTTAGTTAGAAATGTGTAATCTTTAGTAGTCCTCGATTAAGCATTAGTTAGTTAATTAATTAGAATTTCTGTTCATTCTGTCATTTGCTTAGACTTTTTGTTTAAACTAATACAGTTAGTTGAATTCTCCTTTATAGGTGCCATGGTACATGCCGAGGCGATCCCCTACAAAGAAGAAGCGCACAACAAAGAAAGTTAGTGATCTTGTGGTGAACTTGAACTTTGAAGATACTTCTCCTAAAGTTCAAAATTCAGTACGTGAAGAAATGACTCAGGAAGGGAATCAAAATCAGTCCATAAAAGAATTTGTGGGCCATATTATGAAGGGCACTATATCTAGCATAGTAGTGCCGGACTTTCAAACTGCTAATTTTGAGTTAAAGCCTGTGATAATCTCCATGTTGCAGCTCACTGGACAATTTACTGGTGAGAGATTCGATGAAGATCTCAACTGTCACATTCTGTCATTTTTTGGAGTGTGTGATTCATTCAAGCAGAATGGGGTACCAAGGGATGTTCTGAGACTTAGATTATTCCCACTCTTTCTACAAGGAAAAAATAAGGAATGGTTATTGACTCTACCGGGGGGTTCAATTGATACTTGGGGTAAGTTAGAGGCAAGGTTCAGAACTCGCTTCATTCCAAACAATAAAATAGCGGGTGCCCATCGTGAGCTTATTAACTTCAAGCAAGCTTCAAATGCGCACTTATATGCTGCATGGCAGAGGTACAAGCATTTGCTTCGCCAATGCCCAAACCATGGGATAGATAACTATGCCATTGTTCATAATTTCTGCACGTGTCTAACTCCACAAACTGATACAATATTGGATGCTATTTTAAATGAGCATTGGGATGAAATGCCTGTAGATGATGTTGTTCAGACATTGCACACATTATCTGAAAGCTATGTGCAAAGAGGAGGTGATAGAAGGGTGAGTGCTAATATTGTCAATACTCAAGAAGACTCCTCTATTCCACTTACAATTATTTTCTCTGCTCTGAACAAGAGATTTGATATGCTAGAATCTCAAGTGCAACGAAGTCAGCATATGAATGTCTGTTCTACTCAAGTAGCCCCAATTTACTTGTAAAAATTATAGGGATCTACACTTAGTGGATTACTGTCCTTTAGCATCTTCAGAATCAATTCACTATGTGGGGAACTTTCCGAAAAATCAGAATCCTTACTCTAATAATTACAATCCTAGGTGGCAGAATCATCCAAACTTCTTTTGGAAGTATGGCCCAATACTGAATCAACCAGCATCTTCTTCAAGCATTAAGCCTATTCAACCATCGGGTTTTGCTCAACCTGTGAGGCAAAATGCACCTATTAAAGAACCTAAGACGAATTTGGAAGATGCCTTGGCTAAATTCATTAGCATCCAAAGTAAGCAAAACGAAGAGCAAGCTCAAGTGAATGCTAAAGTTGACACCTCCTTGAGAAATTTAAAGTTACAAATGGGTTAATTAGCCTAGCAATGAATTCATTAAGACAAGGGGGATTGCCAAGTGATATAATGTCTAATCTTAAAAGAGAAGGCAAGGAAGAGCGTAAGGCTATAACTCTTCGAAGTGGAAAAGTGTTGCCAGATATTCAAGCACCAAGGGTGGTTAGCCACACACCTACATCAAATGCTGTTGTAGAGGATGATAAAGGTGAAATTGCTACAGAGGTGAAGAGTGAAGATAAAAGAATAGGAGAAAAACATGTGGAGGCATTAGCTGAAAAGAAGAGAAAAGTGAGTAGTGAAGAAGTTAAAAAACATATAGATGTTGATAAGGGTGAGAAACAAGGAGAAAAACTACAAACATTACTAAGGACAATATTTCCATTACCATTTCCTCAAAGATTTCAAAAGAAGATGAAAGATAAGCAGTATCAAAAATTTTTGGAAGTGTTTAAACAACTTCATATAAATATTCCTTTTTCAAAAGCTTTGGAGTACATGCCTAAGTATGTCAAGTTTTTAAAAGAGATGCTGAGCAAGAAGTGAAGATTTGGTGAATTTGAAACTGTAGCACTTACTAAAGAGTGCAGTAAAATAATCAACCCACAGATTCCAATAAAGTGCAAAGATCCAGTAGCTTCTCTGTGCCTTGTAAAATAGGTACTCACTTTCAAGGTAAAGCTTTATGTGATCTTAGAGCCAGTGCAAATCTTATGCCATTATTTGTCTTTGAGAAATTGCAACTCGGTGAGGCAAGACTTACTACAGTAACATTGCAATTAGCGGATCGGAGCTTAGCATATCCAAGGGGTATAATTGAAGATATTTTAGTGAAGGTTGGTGAGTTTACATATCCAACTGATTTCATTATTGTAGACTGTGAAGAAGATAAAGATAATCCATTGATTATTGGTCGTTCATTCTTAGCTACAGCTAGAACTCTTATTGATGTAGAGAAAGGGCAAATAGTGATGAGATTAGAGGATGAGCAGGTGGTGTTTAACATGGACAAAGCACTGAAATATCCTAGAGATATTGAAAATTGCCTTAGAGTTTCAGTGATTGATAATTTAGCTTAAGAACAATTTAATACAATGATAGTTCAAGATCCTATTGAAGTATTATTAATGGGAGTGAAGCATGAGAAGACTGAAGCTAGTTATGAGGTAGCCTAAGTATTTAATTTTTCAACCACTCGGGTTAAAAAGCATTAGCAAGTGGAATCTTTAGATTTGGCTTCCCGTTCAGTACCATCTCTTAAACTTTTAATTGAGCAACCCCTGATTTTGGAGTTAAAACATCTCCCTAAGCATTTGAAATATGCATATTTAGGAGATTCAGAGACACTTCCTATCATCATTTCTACATCATTGGACTCTTATCAAGAACAAAGACTAATTGAAGTGCTAATCAGTCATAAAAAGGCTTTAAGTTGGACAATTGCAAATATCAAAGGGATAAGCCCTTCCATTGTGATACATAAAATTTTATTGGAGGAAGATCATAAACCATCTATAGAGAATCAGAGGAGGCTTAACCCGATGATGAAGGAAGTTGTCAAGAAAGAAATCATTAAGTGGCTTAATGCCGGAATCATTTATCTAATTTCAGATAGTGCGTGGGTCAGTCAAGTACAGTGCGCCCCTAAGAAAAGGGGATGACAGTTGTGGTGAATGAAAAAGAAGAACTGATTTCTACAAGAACTGTCACTGGATGGCGAGTATGCATGGACTATCAGAAATTAAACACAGCCACTCGAAAAGATCATTTTCCTCTCCCCTTCATTGACCAAATGTTCGATAGGCTAGCAGGGAAGGAATATTTTTATTTTTTGGATAGTTATTCAGTGTACAACCAAATTTCTATAGCACCTGAAGACTAAGAGAAAACAACTTTTACCTGTCCCTATTGCACTTTTGCTTTCAGAAGAATGCCATTTGGGTTGTGTAATGCACCAACAACCTTTCAAAGGTGCATGGCATCAATTTTTTCTGATTTCATTGAAGATATCATGGAGATCTTTATGGATGATTTCTCTATCTTTGATGATTCATTTGAAATTTGTTTGAAGAATCTCTCTAAGGTACTTAAAAGGTGTGAGGAGACTGATTTAATTCTGAATTAGGAAAAAAGTCATTTCATGGTGAAGGAGGGAATAGTATTAGGACACAAGGTATCTAAGGAGGGTTTGGAAGTAAATCAAGCCAAGACATCACTGATTGAGAAGTTTTCACCTCCTGTTAGTGTTAAAGAAGTCAGAAGTTTTCTCGGGCATGTGGATTTCTATAGAAGATTCATCAAGGATTTTTCAAAAATTTCGAAGCCCTTGTGCAAGCTATTAGAAAAGGATACTAAGTTCCTTTTTTATGATGATTGTTTGAAAAGTTTTGAAGAGTTGAAACAGAAGCTAATAACTGCATCTGTAATAGTTACTTTGGATTGGTCATTGCCTTTTGAGATCATGTGTGATGCAAGTGACTATGCAGTAGGAGCTATTCTTAGACAAAGGCGAGATCGAGTTTTTCATCCTATCTACTATGCCAGCAGGACATTAGTGGATGCTCAGGTAAATTATTCCACCACTAAGAAAGAAATGTTAGCTATTGTTTTTGCTTTTAAGAAGTTTAGAGTTTATCTGTTGGGAGTTAGAGTTATAGTACACACTGATCATGCTAAACCTAGACTGATTAGGTGGGTTTTATTACTTCAAGAGTTTGACTTGCATATAGTGGATAGGAAAGGAAGTGAAAACCTAGTGGCTGATCATCTTTCTAAGTTGGATCATGAGCATGTTAGTGATAATAGGCTTGTGAATGATGTTTTTCCTGATGAATGCATTATGGCTGCTAATTTGCCAAATATACCTTGGTATGTTGATATAGCAAATTATATTATCTGTGAAGTTTTACCTCCTGAATTAAACTATTATCAAAAGAAGAAATTCTTAAGTGAGGTCAAGCTTTACATTTGGGATGAGCCTTATTTGTTCAAAAGATGTGTAGATGGAGTTCTTAGGAAGTGTGTTCCTAAGATTGAACAACATGATATTTTGCTTGCATGTCATGCATCACCATTTGGGGAACATTTTAGTGGTTAGAAAATTATTTTTAAATTAGTGCAATCTGGTTTTTATTGGTCTACATTATTTAAGGATTCTCATTTTTTTTGTTTCTCATTGTAATGCTTGTCAAAGATTCGGTAATATTTCTAAAAGACATGAACTTCCTCAAACCGGTATCTTCAAAGTTGAGTTGTTTGATTTATGGGGAATTGATTTTATGGGTCCCTTTATTTCTTCTGGAGGCCAACAATATATCTTATTGACTGTTGAGTATGTGAGTAAGTGGGTTGAGGCAGTAGCTTGCCAACATAATGATGCTCAAACAGTGGTGCGATTTGTAAAGAAA
This sequence comes from Erythrophleum fordii, assembly GCA_032878935.1. Lineage (NCBI taxonomy): Eukaryota > Viridiplantae > Streptophyta > Magnoliopsida > Fabales > Fabaceae > Erythrophleum > Erythrophleum fordii. The sequence goes on along the minus strand of JAVQMF010000058.1, from coordinate 29,747,739 downwards.
AATATTTTTTCTCATTTTGGCACCCCTAGAGCTATTATTAGTGATAATGGGACTCATTTTAATAACCGCTTGTTTAAATCTTTGCAGGAAAAATATGAAGTTCACCACAAAATGGCTTTAGCTTATCATCCTTAGACCAACGGCCTCTGTGAAGTATCTAATAGGGAGATCAAAAGAATTTTAGAAAAAATAATGAGTGTTAATAGGAAAGATTGGTCTGATAAGCTAGATGAAACTTTATGGGCATATAGGACAGCTTACAAAACACCAATTGGTATGTCTCCATATCAATTAATTTTTGATAAAACTTGTCATTTACCTTTGAAACTTGAATATAAAGTTTTTTAGGCCATAAAGAAGTTGAATTTGGATTATAAAGATGCTAGTGAGAAGAGGTTGTTGGACCTTAATGAACTTCATGAATTCAGGTTGCAAACTTATAAGAGTTCTAGGTTATATAAGGAAAAGACAAAGATTTTGCATGATAGGAAGATTTTAAAAAGGGATTTGATAGCTGGTAATTTAGTATTATTGTACAATTCTTGTTTAAGGTTACTCCCAAGAAAGCTTAAATCAAGGTGGTCTGGCCCTTTTAAAGTTGTGTCTACCATTACCTTGGGTGCCATTGAAATTCAAGATGAGAAAAGTGGAGAAACTTTTAAGATAAATGGCCAACGCTTGAAGCATTACCTTGGTGGACAGGTGGACAGGATGAAAGCAAATGTGCAGCTCCAAGATTTTTCATAAAAGTGTTAAGATAGTTCAGCTGAAAGACTTCAAACTTAGCGCTCTTGGGAGGCAACCCAAGTGTCTTTTGTTTTGTTCATTTCTTAGTTCATTAGATAGTTTATTGTAGGCTTAATTGCTTGTTTTTATTTTATAGATGGAGCAAATCTTCTTCCCAAAGAATCTTTTGGTTGATAAGCATGAGGATTCAATGGGCAACAATCTCATAAAAAAAGGGAGTATTTCTTAACCTATTTAATTTCTTAATGATGATGTTGAAGTTTGAAGTTGTTGGTGATGAATTGTTTTCGTCATATGTTATAAGGGAAAATATTGATTTATTGATGGGGAGTTGAATTGAGTAAGGTTTGGTTATGACTTGTTCAGATTTTGTGAAACTTGAAAGAAAAATTCAAATCAGTTACTGATATTTGGTTCTGTCATGGTTAGTGATAGCATCCCTATTTTTAGCGATCGCTAATCTCTGCCGTCGATTTCTCCTATATTTTCCCGAGGTGCTTAATGCGGTAGCATTGTTTTAGGAATGCGACAGCATATTTTAAGTTTAGTGGGTTAGCTATCGCAACCTCAGTTTTAGTGGTAGCTAAAAATGCTGCAGCTTCCTTCTCATATATTTTCCCGAATAGCATGATGCGATGGCTTTTTACTGAGCATGTGGCTGCATCTTTTCTTGTTTTATCTGTAGCCAAAAATAAAAATAAAAATAAAAATAAAAATAAAACAATTTAAAAATAAATAAATAATTTTTTAAAAAAATTAACAAATTAATAAAAATAAAATAATAATAATTTTTATACAAAAAAAAAATTTAGGTTTTCCCTGTTCATTTTTCGTTCTTCACGTCGTTCCTCGCCAATTCTCATCTTCCCCGTCGCTCATCCCTGTCGCTATTTCCCCTCGCCATTCCTCATTATTGCATCATCTCATTTCTTTTTACCGTCGAACAGCCTACCCCATCTCCTTGTTCTAGCCAGAAATCACCCATTTATGGTGATTCAGTCCTCATTTATTTTCTCAGCCTAGTCGCTTATCTGTGGTACTCCATTTGATTGAGTTTGAGAATCTCTGTGGGGCACGATTCTATTGTGTTGTGCTTACTCCTTTCTCCTCCACCAGTAAGTTCCCTGATGCCCTGTTCTTAGTTGTAGTTTCAGTTTAGTTTTTGGTTTTCTGAAATACTTTTTTGGATGTAGCTGGCATAGGTGTTCCATTTCGAGACTTTTAAGCTTGGTTGAGAAAAATATTGTTTGCTCAGAGTAACATTGTAACTAGGTTGTTTAATTGTGAATCGTTGCTATGTTATAGCTTAATTGTGTCTACATGAAGATAAAGAAACATGGTTTTTCTGGTTTGTTCATTGGCTAGCTTGATTTGGGCTTTATGTCATATCTTTCATTTGGTTGCAAAATTTGCTGAATGCTTACTGTGGAGGTTTGCTTATTGGTTTTGAAATTCATGTGGTAAAGATTGCATCATCTCTTTTGTTCTTTTGTTTGGTTTAGTTGGTCTGAAAATTCTGGTTAGGATTTGGGAAATTCTTAAGTAAAGTGGGACTGGTTTCAAGGACTCTTTCATTTCCTTGTCCCCATTTATGCCACATGCTCTGTTCTCACATTCACGAGTTGTTACCAGTTTGTTGCTTTATATGTGGTGCCTCTGTTTTGCATTTCAATTTCTGAATTTTTAGGTGTGTCTTCTACCTCATTGTCTCTGTCCTGTGTATGCACTCAACAAATCATAGCCAGTGAAAAGATTTGGTTTTTCTGCTGGTAGCAACATGCATTCTTTGTTTTTGTTTTTCAACAACTCTGCAATGATACAGTTTGCTGTTCTAGTTTCTTTTGTTGCTTTAATGTGCTGGTAGGATTCTATAATTTGTAATTTAAGTGTGTTTTGTTCATGACTTGAATTGTAGATGGAATTAAATAGTGTTTTAGCATTCAATTTAGGCACTGTTGAGCATGCTGGGGGCTGTATTGTTAAGTGGAGGGCTATTTGTTTATGAGCTAAATACTTTTCATGCTTTGTTGTTACCTCAGTGGGCATAAATTGCTGTTACAATTTTGACTCTTGGTTGTATGTTGTTCAAATGCTTCAAGATCTTCAATTTTCGCATATTCTTGATGAACATTGCTGCAGCAGTCTGGTCTTGTTTAGTTCAATTTATCATTGATGTCAGCCTTCAATTTATCATACTTGCTGTAATTGATGTCTGAGTCACTCTGTTTGGGTTGCTCTATTCTTCCTATATTAATGAGCATGATACGTTTGAACTTTCATTTTTACATGCATCTGACTAAGATGTTCTTTCACCATTTGCTAGCTATGTGTGTTGCATTTTTGGTTTCCATGTGTTTTGCAATGTAGTCTTGAATAATAAGTGTTTTTGTGTGGGTTGCTGAAAAGTTTCAAATCTTTTATAAATGTTCTAAAATCTGATTTTTCACTTGCAGCCATGCGTCCAAAAAGATCAATCACTAAGAAAGATGGGAAAATTGCTATTTCAGAACAACGACAAATGTCATCTAAGGTTTCAAAATCTCAGAGCAAACCTGCTGCATCGAAGACTTCTTCCAAAGCTAAGTTTGTTGATCCTGAGGTTCCAAGGAAGAAACAAGCTAAGAAATCTGTCACTACTTTCAAATGGCAAAGGGTTTTCCATTCTGAGAATGACGACGAAGTAGATATCCCCACAGCATCGTATGATCCCAAAGTTTTTCTGAATCAAGAGGCTGTTGATTGGTTTACTAATCAAATTTCTGGCAAGAGGTTTTTCCAAGATCGGTTCTATGCCTTATCCCCAATGGATAGCCCATATTCAAAGTTTCACAAGCGCCAATGGGATCAGTTCTTGGAGAGGCCTGACAATGATATATGTCTTATTGTTCGCCAGTTTTATGCAAATGCTAAATGGCATGCAGACAATCTGTATTGGATAAGGAAGAAAAGAGTTCTCATAGATGAAGATGTGATTCGAGAGCATTATACACTTCCTTCTATAAAGAAATGTGCTTATCAAGAAATGATGCAAGATTTAACAAAAATGGATTACAATCAAGTGGCAAGGAAATTGACCACAAGAGGCTATGGGAAATGGAATCGTGGATTGAAATACCATGAGCTACATAAGGAAGCAAGATTTTGGGTTATTTTCATTTCACGTAATGTCTTACCAAGCTCCCATAACACAATTACCACTCAAAGTAGGGCATTGTTGGTGTATTGTATCATGGAAGATTTAGATATTGATTTACCTCCTCTTATTCTTAAGGGCTTAAAATCTGTTTATTCATCTGTGAAGAAGTCCCTACCCTTCCCTTTCATGATTTCAAGCATTATCACCAACAAGATTGTTGGGATTTTTACTAATTAAGAGGAGCAATTGTATCCCATTGGTGGTGTCACTTATCAATCATTGAAGGCAAAAGAAGAAGATTTCTTGGGGGAAGATGAAGAGCATGAACAAGAACCTATCCACGACCAACCTGAGATTTCTTTGGAGGCCACTTCACAAGATAGGATGGTTCAGCTTTTGCAAGACAATATTGTGCAGCAAGGCCTCATTCTGAAAAAACAAGAATAGCTTAAGCAACAATGTGAGACGATGACACAAAAGATTGATTCGTTGCTTCTATTTCGTGATGAGCTGACATCTCAAATGGCACGAGTTATTGATCTTTTGCAACCTCAACAGCAACTTGGGGTGCACTTAAGGCAATCAGAAGGTTTGGACGTGGATGCACAGTGGACAGATGCTAGTGTAGGCATAATTGATAGTGCATAAGAGTACTCCTCCGCTAGGGAGGAGTGATTCTCCTTATGATGACTATTTTGTGCAGGAGGATTTGATTCTGTCTCTTGTCTTGTTTTTGTTGTTTCCTTAGTTAATTAGTAGTTCAATACTTGTACTTGTGTTTCCTTCTTTTATTTTCTGTAGCTTAATGGATGACTGTTTAGGACTTCTTATTGTCCAGATTGACGCATGATAGATCTATACTTACCTATTTCTTTTGGCTTCTATGTATACAGATGGCAGGTTCTTATGCATATTTGCTTCTCTCCTTCTCTCTTTTCTTTCTTCTCCGTACTTTCAGGGAAGTCTCAGTATCTCATCTCTTCTGCCTCCTTTACTCCTTGTCATGCTTATTCCCATTGCTGAAAATGTGTGATTTAAGTGTGGGGGAGAGGTGTTTACTAAAGTTGGTTTTTGTGTCCATATATATTAAAAAATGAAGATGGATGAGAAAACAATAGGATGGCTATAGTGTTTTTGGGGATTTCATTGAGTTTAATTTTCCTCTTATTTATTTATGGCAATTCTTGTGGCAAGTAGTTAAAACTTGTGTGATTTAATTGTAAGAGCATAAAGTAATCGAATTGGTTAAGTTCTAATATAATTTGATTGCGTTCTTGCTCATGAATTCTTATAATGGGATTGGGGTTGCTAATTAGAAGAGAGATATTCCTTCATGCTTAAAATATATATATATATATATAATGATAGAGATTCTTCTCCTCTAGTGGAAGCTACCTAGTAACCAGGAGCTTTCATCACCAATGTTAGCTCTCGCGTAAAATAGTAGCAGAACCTATGAGTATGCAAAGCACACTAACTGTGTCATCTTAGTCTGAGTAACTGGATGGCTTCATTACAAATATTGTCATTCGTGTAAAAAGGATTTAGGAGACAAGGAAGGGAAGAAAATCTCTATGTATATTAAAAAAATAGTAAAAAAATAAAAATAAAAATAAGGAAAGGAAAAGAATAAAATGATACTTGTAAAAAGAAATAAAAGAAGTGGATGATCTCTTCTAGATTAGAATTTTAATTCTAATTTTATGAGTGCATAGGTTGGCCTTGCAAATTGTATTGGAAATGTGTAAATTGTGAAGTTAAGTCACGCTTGTTTAGCTTCTTAGTTACACAAGGTTGCTGGATTCAAGTATAAGGGAACTTTAAGCTAGAATTAAATGTTCTGAGATACTGTGTTGTTTTACTGTTTGTTTTGAAAGTATGGATAAGTGAGTTTTGCTTGAGAACAAGCAATTGTCTAAGTATGGGGGAGTGATGACTCCCAATATTTTGTATTACTTATAGTTAATTGGATTGAATTCAGGAGTTATCCATTAAAGTTTTAGTAGGATTTATTCACTATTTTTAAGTAATTTAGGGAATCAAAAGTGAAAGAGAGAAATGAAGTTAATTGTGAATAATTATGATTGAGTAGATGTTGCATTAATGGAAAAAATTTCTTATTTCAGAATTATTATCTATGACGATTTAGAAACTATTATATTGTTCTTAAGCTCCAGGCAAAGATGCGATCACATTATCTGAAGATGCGGCCGCTAAAATCGACGTCAAAACTCTGCGTTTTGATTAATGAGGATAGAAAAAGTGAGAGGCAGCTAGGTTTTCGGGGATTCTACAGCAAAGAAGGTTTCTAAATGTCCAAGAGGCATTTTTGGGAGGTTTTGGATGGTTCATTAAGTTTGGAGGAGTGAAGGAAGAAGAAAAATCAAAAGAAAAGCTTAATTTTCTGCATATCTCTTATTCATTTGTTTGCTTTCTCTGCTTTTCTTCATTTTCTCTTTGTGTTTGATTGGAATTCATTGTCAGATTTAGCTATATATAGCTAAACTTCTCTTTACCCAGAGTACTATGAACTTGATGTGAACTAGAACCTTGTTTTTATTGTTGATTGTAATGATTGGAGTTTTGTGTATCCTTCTCTTGCTTAATGCTTACTTAGGGATTGGCCACCTCTTGGATTTGATTTGGGTCATTGGAATTTACCTTGAAAAGGAGTTCTAATTAGACCTAAGAGTTGGATAGATTAAGTTAGATTTATCTAATTTGTAATTAAAATATAAATATGCCTAATTGTCTTAATTGGTTTGTAGAGGGTTATAGTATTTAATGCACTCTAACCTAATTCTAAGGACACTTAGATTTTAGAGAAGAGTAGGGCAATAATTACATCAAATGACGGTTATAGCTTATGAATCTCTTAACCCACAAGGTGAAAATTAATTGCAATTGAACAAGTAATTAAATTCTAGTAAGTATTAAGGGAATAGTAACTCTAGGTAACTTCAAAACTTTAGATTTTTGCCTAAATTTGTCTTTGCAAACTGAGTTTTTCCTCAGGTGTTTTGTTTTAAAATTAGTTCTAAGTTCATGGCTTACTTAATTGGCCGCTTACGTGGATGAAAGTAAATTATACATTGCCTAATTGCATTTATGTCATTTTTCGTGGGAACGATACTCATCCTTATCATTGAATTACTTGATCCGATCCGTACACTTGTGGAAACACATATAATTTTTCGTGGTCAGATATATAATTATTTTGAAAATTTGTATCTCTTGATCTTCTAGAATTTTTGAATTGTCCCCATATTCTTTCAAGCATAAAGAAGCATGTGAATATCCTTAAAAAAGTTAGTGGAATTGTAGACCTCTTAGGTGAGAACTGGGAAGGGAGGCTCAAATATTATTCAATTGATTTTTTATTTTTTTAAGGATGACATCACTTTTGGGTCCTATGGAAAAACCAACTCCTTTTGGCTCTGGCAGGAAAACTTGATCCAGATCTTGAGATGAAAATTAATTTACTCTTAGCTTTCTATTTCAATAATTATATGTCATTTTGGACGTTAGTTTTGTAATAGTTTTAGGAAGGTAATGTATTGTGTTTTAAAGTTTATATGTCAAAGTTATAATTAAATTTTACTTTAGATGGGTAATATATAATTTTTTTCATTTCATGGATGAGACAACTATTAGTCGAGGAAGAGGGGGGGTCCCAAAATTTTGAATGTTCGCTTTTTGGAAGAATGAATTAGTCTTATTATTATAAGCTTATAGAAGTAACAATTGGGTAATTAACAATCGTAGACTCAGCTGGGACTAACAAATTACACAAATTGCAAGGGAAATAAGAACAAAAGGAGGAAGAAAAAAAGTACAAGACCGCATCCGCACAAGAAGAAGAAGAAGAAGGAAAAGAAAAAAAGGCTAGGTAATGTAACAAATTATGAAAGCTGAGCAAAATTACTAGCTATAGCTAGCAAGCTCTAGTCTTAATGATGAGTCTTGTTCATGAGCACTTTCCCTGTAAGGCCACAAGTAAGGGCCTCTCTAGGAATTCCCTTCACATACTGAACCCCTTCAGAAAAAACCACCCCCATTCCCATATGCAAGTGAGGCTCAATGTGACAATGGAAGGCCCAAACCCCAGGGTTGTCTGCCTTAAACCTAAGGGCAGTCCACCCATAAGGGAATATAACTGCAGTGTTTCTCAATGGAGGGTTCTTCAAGTTGAAGTAATTCTTCTCATCACCTTCCTTAAACTTCCCTTCCCCATATCCTAAAACCCAAAAATCATGCCCATGCAAATGCCAAGGGTGGATCTCACTATTGCTCCCACTCAAAACATTTGCATTCTGTAAAATCACATCCACAACCTGGTTCAATTGAAACATGTAAACTCCACTCCCCGTGGTCGAATTAGGGTTTTTGGGCGGGCTTGAGATATTGTAGTCCTGCGCAAAGCTCTCAGGTGGAGCTCTCTGGTTAAAGGCATTCTTGAGGTTGAACTTGATGGAGCCAAGGTATGGGGTCGGAGGGAGGGTTAAGGAGATGTTGTTGATGGCCCATTTGGTGAATCCGTTGATTAGGTTTTGGGTGTTGAGGAGGAGAATCCTACGTTGGGAGTACTGCGGGGGCTGTGGGGTCCCCATTAAGGCAACAATTTTCTTAGTGAAGGCTTTGCTTCGTCCGGTATCGTTCCAAACAGGAGTGACCGGGGGTGTTGAAGAAGGGTATATGGAGGCAGAGATGGTTTTGTAGTTTAGGATGGTTAGGGCTTGGGTGGTATTTGGTTTTCTCCCTCGAACTCCAACTGAGATCCAGTAGTTTTGTTTAGGGTTTTGGTCTGTGGTTATGAGGACTGAGTAGCTCTCGCCGGAGTATATGTCGATGTCATCCACCGTGAATGGCTGCACGTAGTTCCCATCGGCTTCCACCACCACCATTTTGTGATTCTGTAGAACAATAAGAAAAAAGGAAAAGCTAAACTAATGATAATTTGGTCATATTGATGATGATGAAATTTTAGTTATAAATGAAGAAACTAGACACCCAGCTGATTGAAATAGACATTCACAAAGATTATGAATTTTAGTAACTATCTTCTACGGTTAAGGTGCGAGTGAGATGCGCTGAGAAATTCTTAAAAGCCAAAACCAGAGAGAGAATGAAAGCAATGGGATTTAAGCAACCAGATGCATGTGTATACTTAGGAAGAAAAACAAATTAGGATTAAACTTAGACAAAAGCTCTGGATCTGGACTTTAGTACGCCGAGAATTAATATCATTTCATTTTTATGATGGACTGAAATGATAACGATATCATCGTTTGAGGAATATATATATATATATATATATATATATATATAGTTGGAACAAAATCATAATTTTAAGTGGCGATGCAAAAAAATGAATTGAGCACGTAGTAAAAAGAAAATAACTCCATGTTCCATCAGAACTAAAAATATAATTTTTGTTCAGATTGATGCGTGCTTATTTGGCTTGGATTAAATGAGGGATTTTATTACCTTGTTTGAATTATATATAAAAGAAAAATTGATTAATTCTCAAAATGGTGTTCATTTTCAAGTCTTCACAACTCTGGCAAGAATAATGTTATCGGAAAATAAATAAATATCAAATCAAGATGAAACTTGCACTGCCAACAAGGGATATAGACTTGGTCTTAAAGCCCATCAATGCTTTTTGTCCTCTCTTTCACATGTTGTTAAATATATTTTTTTATTTTATTTTTAAAAACACTATGATACGGGTATAATTCAAAAAAGAAAATGGATAATACTGGACCACAAAAAATAAAAAGAGAACAGAAAAAGTTGTATTGAGGTCAAATTTTCTAATACAATAAAAATCATAAAAGGGATTGCTAAATCTACTCATCATTGAGTAATTAAAAAGCACATATGTGATATGTTTCGTAGGAGTGTGAAAACCCGTTTTTGTTAAAGGCGTAGCCTAACTTTTCTTTATTTGTTTATTTATTTTTTCACCAAAGGATTATTGGTGGCCTCATCCGGCCCAGCGCTTCTCAATATTTATTCATTATTATCATTCATTACCCACTTTTCTTTTGACCCTTCTGTCAAATCTCTCTTCCTTAATTAACACCAACTTATATACCTATATTATCCCATAAGTGAATCACCAATTGATGATTCCTCCTATATGTTGTCCCTAACTCTGTATTCTTGTCTCCTATTTTAATTAGTGGGAACACAATGAAGTGGTTGAGTAGTCATATCAAACAACTAATGGATCACTTTGTAAAAGCCAAAATTTGATCCTTCACAATAACAATTATGGGCTACTATGTGATATTCACTCACTATCAATATTGAAATTTTTAGTGTAAAAATAAAGATCAACTTTGTTGTAAAATCTTGTGAGGTTTTCAAGGTTTCATATTACCATCCAAAAGAGTGTCATGTGAGCATTTTAAATACAAATATATGGGGCACAAGCATCTGATATATATTTTAACATTTAAAATATTAAGATAAAGATAACAATACACCAGATACCTCTTGGATTTGTATTTATGCTCAACCACTACAAAAATTCTTTTAGTTAAAACGATGAGAGATAAAAATAAATAGAGAAGCAACAAATAACCCATAGTGTCATAGATACTTACAGAAATGGCCAAGTTGAGTGAAGCTAAGGAAGTGGTACTAGCAATCCTGATTCTATAGGTCTTGTTTGTAAGAACACGAAGAATCTGGGGAGCACATTCTTCGCCACCTTTGAAATTGCATTGAGGTAGGGTTGTGTTGATAAATCGAGCAGCCAAGGAACAATTGAACTGTCCTCTTCCATTGATCAGCAAAGTCTAATAAAAAGAAGTCACATAGGTGTGCTATAAACCTACTTTTGATAAGTTTCTTCCATCAAATCCATATATATAATAACTTTCATTCTACCGCATTTGGCAAAAATAATTAAACCTTTGCTTTATCAAAACAAAATTTTTGGTGTGCTTCAATAAGTATAGTGCTTCATCCTTCTTATAAACTCACTCATTTAAATCCATTTCTGAATGGGATTTGAGTTTTGAATTTCTAAATTTGAAGAATCGTTATATATATTGATATATTATATATTGTATAATATATTTTAAAATTTAGTAGTTTTTATGTATTAATAGTTTTATATATATATATATATATATATTCTGGTATCTTGATTAAAAATTATATTAAAATATAATTAATATTTCACAAAAATTAATGCAAAATAAAATTTCTGAAATTTCAAATACTTATTATTCTTTAGCAATGCATATTTCATATAGTATCTTATACCCTTAACATATTAAAGTAATATAATGTGTATATCAGACATTCAGAAGATGTCTCTTTTAATATTTATAATTAACTTATCTTAGAGGTCTCCCTCGATATTTAAAATATCAGCATAAGATTAAATAACATTATATTAAATTGCTCCAGAGTTTTATGTTGTTATAAATAGATCAACATAAGAGCATATCTAATTAGCCGGCTTGAACAAGGTGTTGCTGTTTAGAAGTTTTTTTTTTTTTTTTTTGAGGGGGCGCGGACTTCAATGATGTCTAATTAAAAAACTGATATACCACCATGGGATGATGGGCCATATCAGATATTATTCTATTTTACTTTGCAGTGTTTAGGTAAGATTTCGATCCGGAATTTGGAACCTAATTCTACGAATTCAAGTTATTCTACTTTATTTGAATATTCCTATCACATGTGGGAGAAGTGAGGACACATGAAAAAGCTAAAAATTTAAGATTTAAAATGTTTCAACTAGTTCAGGTAACGTATATATTATATACAAAATTAAATATTAAATATCTTCTCGTTATAAACTAAGAACTATACAACAAAACTAGAGAATATTATTTCCATTTTTTTTACCGAAGATTTAAAAATTTTAAAAAAATGAAAGTAGCGATGAATGAACAGTGAAAATTCTTTTAAAGTAAATAATCTCTGTAGAAGAGATAAGTATATTAAATTGTTTATAAGAGGTGGAGTTTAAATGCAATTTTTAGATTTTAATTATCACTTTTTTTAGTAAAAACATAACATGTGAATATTTTTGATAACTGAAAAATACATTATTTAAAAAAAATTATTTGTTATATTTTTATCAAAAAGACCTAATGTACCAAATATGTAAAGAACTCTATTTAAACAGTTTTATCCAATTATAAATTAATACACATATAAACATAAAAAGTTTATATACCTTTTTGGTAAAACCTTCAACATATTATGTGTCTTTTGTAATTGATTTAATTTATTTATTTTCCATAAATAGAATCAATCTCACAATGTTAATAATATAACTGTATATTTGCTTATTAATTACCTGAGGTTCACCAATCCACTGGAAGGGTTTGGAGGAGAGGCCAACCTCTTGTTCATGTGCACTTTTGTGCCACCAATCACTGAGCAACAAGTTGAACTCACCATCATAGTGGAACGGCTCTTTCTGTCCCTTTGGCAAATCCACTATCAGTGATCCATAGAGACCTGCCGCCCTTTGCATTCCATAGTGTCCGTGGTAGAAGTATGTACCAGGCTGCACCGAATAATTAGCGCCCATGGATTAGTAACAACTTTAACAAAAACTATTGCACTTAAAACAAGACAGGGATTATATAATGTAGTTAATTACCCTATCAACTTTGAATCTGTAATGAAAAGTCTCTCCTGGGTTTATTGCACACTGGGAAATGGAGGCAGTTCCATCTGCCCATGGTGTTCCTATCTGCGGAAACAAATAACAAAAATATACAGATTCAAGTAAGAGTGTGTGTGTGTGTTGTAAAAGCTGGTTATTACCTTTAATCTAACGGTTCTCAAAATAAAAGATTGAGGAATATGAAAATGCCAATTGCCAAATATTAAACCAGTGTCAATTGGTTGCTTCTTCATATCATAAGCTTTTTAGATCAATCACTCATAGTTTGATGCCCAAAGCTTAGGTTTATATAATTTTTAGATGTCTGTTATTATTATTTTTTAATAAAAACATAAAATATAAATATTTTATAATTTAGCACTCCATTAATGACCGTTGCTTTCTAAAAGTTTTTTCCATATTATAATTCAAATAATTAACACTTAATTAAGAATACATTTGAATTAGAGAGAATGAATTAAAAAAAATGAAATGCTTGATTAGAATTGTTATAGATTCAAATTTAAATATATAGATATATATATATTAATATTAATTTTCCTCAATCTACACTTATCTAGAAGAATTACATCTAGTTAGTTTTTTCATAGTTTTATTCAGCGGTGCTTTTTGGCAGAGAGAGAGAGAGAGAGAGAGAGAGGGAAACGGCTACCTGCTAAAAGTATGGACCCTAAAAAATGACAAGATTTATAGTGTATATCATCCATGTATATTAAAATGTTTTCATGTCTTGTACAAATGTCTATGCGTCTCAAATACAAACACAGCTCTTTTTTTCGAGCTATCCGGACTTCATAGGAAGAGAGAGAGTTATAGCAGAAACTAACCTGTCTAATTCCATGCCAATGAATTACAGTTCCCTCAGTGGAAAGCTTGTTGGTGAGAGCAATATCGACGGTGTCGCCAACTTCGGCTCGTATAGTAGGGCCCGGAAACTGGCCGTTGATTCCCATCACAACGTGCTCCAGGCAATCCACCTTCTTAAAAATGTACGCCACATCGAACCTGTAGTGCTTTACCGTTGCTCCTAGCGATGGCTTGAACAATAAACACACCCAAACGCACCATAGCATAATAGCTTTGAAGCCCTCCATTGTCGTTTTGGTGGAGGAGCTCAAGCTCAGAGAGAGCCTAAGGAGGAGGAAGAGGAGGTGGAAGTTATGGATGAAAGCACATGAAGTGCATATAAGCTTTATATATATATATATATATATATATATATATATATATATATGATAATTTTCAAAGGGACGGGTTATATGGCACTGTTTCTGTGTATATCTGTAAAGACATTATTGTATAGTCACATACACTGAATAAAATAATTACAACTTTGTTTTCTAGGCACAGCCCATCACGTGTGCCAATGCTTAATTGGTGTGTTTATGTAATGGACTTATTCAAAAAATATTTCAAATAATGAAGTAAAAGTTTTATATATGTGTGTGTATATATATATTCCCAAGTCTCGTTAATTAATTACTTTGTCATTTTCCAGTGTGTATGCAATTTTTTTTTTTTGGCGATCATGGGGTTTACGTACTTTGTTCATCTCTTTAGTTTTTTATTTTTTTCACCTGTATGTGAAAAAAAAAAATGTACATAAGTTTTGCCTTTTTTTTTTGTTGTTTATTAATTAGCTAGGTTGGAAAGATGAAGTGTGGGGTAAAAAAAAAAAAGAAAAAGGTAAAGTCATTGTTGGATAGTTAGTAATGCAGTCCCAAATATATATATATATATATATATATATATATATATATTGGTTAATTCATTCATAAATCAGAGGGTTTGCAATTGTTGGACTCATTTTTATTTTTTAATTATTGTTTTATCCGTTATTATCCAAATATTCTTCACTTTCGTTGTCTATTATAAGATATTAGAAGCACCAAAAAAATTAGAATAATATTAAAAATTTATACCTTGAATTTATTCTAATTCATCAATGATATTGTAAATTAGACAATTAACAATGGGTATAATCCTTCTTCCCACTCTACTAAAAAATGATGATTTTGCTCAACTCTCTCCAAAACTCTCAAACACGTCTTTCAAGTAAAAATGCACTACTTACACTATTTTTATGTGCCCCCTGATTAAACTTCCAAATTCATAAAATTATTGTCTTATTTTATGGCATATTATAAAATCCTCAACGTATATTTAAAATTTCCATAATCGTAATTATGTATATGCTAAAAGCCTAAAACCAATTCTAAATATATATACGAGAATTCATTCATATAAATCGACGAAAAATACACATTTTGAATAAGCAATAATTTCGATGATGTGATTAATCACTTTCAAGCTTATTGAGAATTCGTAGTTGACAAAAAAATTGAAATTTAATATTTCATGCTTTAATCCTATATATACTTTACTTTATCCCCTTTTGAGATGGTGACCAAAAAAGTATGTTTAAGATATATCACCAGTTGTCTAATTATCATCAATTTATATTACTGCTTTTGGCCACATATCAATGAATCACAGTTTCTTTTGATTAATCCACATGAGCTGCCATATACATAAATTAACATGTGTACTTATTCTCTTATTCTTTTTTACTTTTATTATTTTATTAAGTATTTTAATATTTTTTTTCTTTCTGTTTCTTTACTCTTGGTATAAACAGGCTGTTTAGAGCTAGCGGTTTGATTATATATAGAATACAGCCTGTTAGTTTGACTATACATAAGTGGAGGGATTTCGATTTTCCTTTTCAGATTTTTTGGCAAAACAAAATAAGGCAAATTTTTCACTTTAAACATTTTTTGGTATTCTCTTTTTATAAAATTGAATAAATAAATGATAACAAATAACACTGAGAAAATTGCAACTTGGTTAGATGATTGGAAGGCCATTATTCCATAGCACAATGTGGAAGGAAGGCGGTCCTCTTCTTCTTCGATGTCCTACTCTCACCATATTAAACACAATCACTATTATTACCAATCACTTCCATTTCATCACTTCTTTCTCTCCCACAAATTTCTTGGGTCCGCTAATTAATTCCATGCCCACCTTTTCCACATAACTTGGAAGCCCACCATTATTTACTATTCCACAAATTAAATACCTACACTTTTTGCCTATAAAATTAAAACTTTCGTTTAATTAGCTTCCTCCGCAGTTTCATTGAAATGTATGCTTTTTAAGTCACACATGGCACAAATGTATGCCTCTTTTGAGTCTTCTACGCACTGTTTGGATGGATCATAAAATACATTGAAATATAGAAAATGACTCTGACCTCCTTTCAGTTGATTATCATTTTGTTCCAAACAAATATTGAGTTTCTCCTTCAAAGGATAATTTCCAAATAATGGCAATAAGAGAAAGAGAGAGAGGGGGGGTAAAAGCAAATCGCGTTTTGGAATAAGCACCCCACGTGACTGCCACTGCAAGTGAATTGCAACTGCATAAAGTGGTAGAAATCAAAATGAGTATGCTATAGTATTAATTTGATTTCGTTCTTGCGAATTATGCTCTCGCGTATTATCCTTTTCTCTTGATATTGCATGCATGCCCCTTTATTTGCACATATATAAAAGAGAATTATCCAATCCAATTGTTATTTCCTGTGGGGTAAAATAAAAGTGAAGGCCAAATTCAGTGAGATTACATTGAGGGAAGTTTCAAGCCTTGATGGAAGGCTCGAAATCAGCTTACCTTTGGCGAATAAACTTTTGTGCCACATCAGATATATTAAAATAAGTAATAAATTACTAAATGAAAATATTTTTTTAAATTACACATAATTTTATTAAAATTACATAGATTTCTTTTTTATTTTTAAAAAAATACACTTCAATCAAATTTTAATTTTTTTAACTAAAATATTTTCCCTAAAAAATATGTAGAGGATTATTCTAGTTCAAAATACTATATATTTAAGTCAAAAGAGGATAATTTACTCTAAAAATTTAAAATTAAATTAAAGAACAGCACAACTTTTTGTTTTAAGAAAATGCTGTATATATTTTGAAAATAGAAAGAATATCTATGTAATTTTAATAAAATTTAAAAGAAATTTATATAATTTACTCTTTTATATATATATATATTGTGTAAAAATTATAAATTGTTTATTTTTTCATGAAAAAAATTATACTTTTAGTCCTTTAGTCCTTATTATTTCACTTAATTTTTAATTTGGTCCTGCTGGTTTTAAAATATACAAATCTCCTTTAAGTTTTGCTAAAATTATACATACATCCTCTGATTTTTTTTTTTTGAAATTGCACAAATTTTCTCTTTATTTTTAAGGAATTTTTGTATATATTTTGAAAACAAATGGGAGATTTATGTGTTCTTACAAAATTCATGAAAAGTCAACATAATTTGCTCTTTGTATTAGGAGATATTTGTGTATATTTTAAAAATAAAGAGAAGTTATGTAATTTGCTCAATTTGTGATTAGGTCCTTATATTTTAAATAATTTTAATTTAGTCCTTGTTATTATATTTTTGTTAATATTTTATCTTATATGTGAGTTAATCTTACTTCATTATCCATAATTTTATCTTTTGTATAAATATAAATCATACATATTCAAAGTACTAAAATAATATATAGTTAATTATATTAATAAAATTTAATGGAATACAAATAAAATTTCAATAGTTAAAATTAAATTAAAAATTTGTAAATTGTAAGGAAACAATTATAAATTTTTAATCTATAAGAAATAATTCAAATGGTATAAAACTATGAGGACAAAAGTATAATTTTTTTTCTTTTATATTAAAACAAAGTGTAATACAGACGGATCATCAAGCCATAAGAATCGAATAAAAAATATAAATTGAGGCAGAATAAAAAGTTTATTAAATTGACATATTTTAATCATATTAATTAAGTTAATATTTTTATTTATTTAATTACACTTAGCATGAGCGGTGCGCTGTTTTCCAAAACGGATATTTAAATATAATTTATAAATATAATAGTCGTGCTCATTATCAAAGTCCAAACTTTTTGTTTGACACACCAAAAAGTAAAAAATAAAATAAATGATGTGACAAGCACAATCCAATGAACGTCTGCTGCTCTATCATGAGCTGTAAGTCACCAAGAAAATAATGTTATTTTTATAATTTTTGTTCATAAATATGATTGAGTATTACCAATTGCACAATATTCTTCTTTTCACCAACTCCATGACTTTTGGCTTAATTTAAGGCCTAGTCTCATTTCTTATTTGGAACAAATTGTAAAACGAAAGTACCTTTAAATAGCATTAATTGATCAAAACTGTTTCTATAATTATACATGATATATATATATAATATTAAGATGACTAAATAAAAGGTCCACTGATATATATTACAGAAGAGGAATAAAGTTTAACTGATCAATCATAGCAGTTATATAATTGTTCATATTCGTTCAACATGTAGCACATATTTTGAAATTAATGTACTGTATTCGTTCCATAATTGAATTCACACAACTTATTATGCTAATGAAGTTAACTCCAAGAGTTTGAAAATTAAATAACAGCCATAATTAATTCAAAGATGAAATCTAGTATATTATCCCAAAATCCATATGATAATTCTAAAATCCAACAACTATTTTAGAATTGAAATATTAAAGATGCTATGTTTAAAACCAGAAAAAGCCATTCTTAGCCGTTGAATCTCCTCTGTCTGTGCCCGCAAGTATGCAAAAATAAAAAAAAAAAATCAGTCGTACTCATTTCAACCAAAAAGAATCCTTTCTTGTTCAGGAAGATATTTTGTTTATTTTAGATCCTTTTATGATCTGTCAGTTATTCTGTTAGAATGAAACAAAGGAAGAGAATAATATAAAAAAGTAAAAATGCATATATAATTTTTTTTCGTCTACTCTTTCTTTTCCTTTTATATATTTTTCTCTAATAGGATGGTATCCTCCTTGCACTAGATAGAAAATGATCTAGACTCTATTCTATTAAGAAAAAAAAAAAAAAAACACAGAATATAAAGTTTAACACTAAAAAAGAGAAAAAAAGAGTTTACGAGATGCCCATAGTTAGGTCATCGTATTATCTCTCTCTAAGAGACACTCTATTCACATACTAACAATAAAATATCCAGATTGGAACAAAAACAAAAGCTGCTTCAGGTTCAAACAAATGTTCATTGAATGGACAAATAAAAGTATTAAGCATGTGCAAGTACATTATTAAATTAATATATTTATCTCTTTTAATTTGAATTTATTTTATAAATTTCTTTAAGAACTTATTTTTCTTTTATATTGTTTTTTGTGGACAAAGCTTTTTAGGAAAGTGATGGGAATTCTCATGGTTCTGTTCTCAGTGTGGGACAGCTCATGCGCATTTTGGTCAAATTGGGACTCTCTACCCAGACAATCTAAGCAGAGAATCCTCAGAAAATTTAAGCTGTCCAAATCCTTTCTAAACGGTCCAAATTAAAAAAAAGAAAAAAGAAAAAGATATTGCTAATTTTTATTTTTAATTTACACCATTCAACGAGGACTTGGACAATCCAAATCTTTTGATCATTCTCTTACTAGACTTTGTCTTAGAATCCAAACTACACTTTGGTCCTATCCTCATCTAGGACTAGTCCCTTTGTATCTTTTTTTTTAAATTTTATATCATTGATACTAATTTTGAAAAGAGGAAAGATATGATTTATAAGATCAAAATATAATTAATGGTTTCCATGTGGTTTTAAAAATATAAATTTCATACACACTGTATTTTTAAAATAATATTTTACTTTTGGTTTTATAAAAGATTTAAATAATTTTACATGTGGTTTTACTATTGTCTCATATATTTTTATTTTACATTTATCTCTTAATTTTAAAAAATCATGTCAAAAGTGTTTGGTAAGCTAATTATTTATTATTTTAATATTGTGTTTGAATTACCTCACGTGTCCTCTATTTAGTCTACTTCTTCAATTCATTCAACCCAAATCATTCATGTTAAAACTAAATAATTTATTAAAAATTTTACAATTTAACCTCAAAAAGATTAACATAATTAAGATTCAGACATGTCAAAACCTTTTTTGGCATTTTAGCTAAGATCAAATCTTCAATCTTTAACAAATTTCAAGGTTAGCGTGAATGAGTGTTTGAATTTCAACGAATTAATAGATTTCCTTTAATTTTCGCAAGGATCAACTTAGATTATGAGTCTAGCTATTTTGCATTTAACAAGTAAATATATAACGTATAATTAAATTTTTTCTAAAAAAAAGAGAAAGTAAATTAAAAAAGAAAAAGGAAGCCCGTAATGCAACTTTCAGCAAAATTTTGATTGGCACTAGACAGAACAGAGCAACATGTATTCAATAGGACATATCTCATTCATCTGAAATCAAAAGAACATGAAACCAATTTTTGAAAAATCTAGACATCCAATGAAAATTTTCACCACTGGTCTCACGCAAAAATTCATTCAGATGAATTCCCAATAAATTTCTAAAGCCAACTAACAGATTGTGTCAATAAAGCAGAACAATGCCTAATATATCAAATGCAATCAATTGGCTTTGATATTTTACTATGCAAAACTAGAGATCTAAACAAGAAATCCAGGGGGAAAAAAAAAGAATCACAGTAAAATGCTCAACCAATTTCTCACAATAAATTTTCAAATATCATGCTTCAGCACTTTGATCATCCACCTACAAGAATTTAAATAATTCTAATAAAAACAAGAGAATCATAGAGAATTCACAAAATTTTTATGTTATTTAAACAAAAACTAAACGTAACTACAAACAACTAAAAATTAACTAAGAATAATTTATGCTAACAACTAAAACTACAACAAACTAAAACTTCACAAATGCTAATATGGAAAACCAACTAGAAATAACAACTAAAACTATAACATACTTAAAGAAAATGAGTAAAGTGAAATAAAATTCAACATGCAACTACAACAAACAAAAATACTACTAAATCATGCTTTGTTTAAAATCTTTAGCTAGACTATACCTTTATGGAACTCAATTGAATTGATAAGGTATTGAATCCATTGTTGCATTCTAGACGTCCGCGTTATGTGGATTAAGCACACGTCAAACAACTTTTGACTTCAGTTGTTACCTCTCGCATGCGTACACACACGCACACATATATATCTCTGAGATGACTAGAAAAAGGATAATGTGATATATATTTAAAAAAAAAAAAAAGATTAAGTGATCGAATATAACCAGTTGTATAATTGTTCATATTCGTTCAATATGTACTATTTATATAATTATAGGTTAATGTATTTTATTGATTGGTTGACTTTATATCTATCCAAAATTCTCGGAAGAAATTGTCAATTTTTATATATAGAACTTATTGAGAAATATTACTCGTGAAAATATAGCATTCTATAACAATCATCATTTTTACCTGATCACATCCTATATATTTTGATTAATTTATTCAAAAATCAGAGGGCTTGTAATCGATTTTTTTTAATTATTGTTTTATCCGTTATTATCCAAATATTCTTCACTTTCGTTGTCTATTATAAGAACAATATTAGAAGCACCAAAAAAGAAGAATAATATTAAAAAATTTTACTTGAAATTTATACTAATTTATCTATGATATTGTAAATTAGACAATTAGCAATAGGTATAATCCCTCTTTCCATTCTACTCAAAAAGGATGATTTTGCTCAACTCTCTCCAAAACTCTCAAACAAGTCTTTCAAGATAAAAATACACTACTTACACAATTTTTATCTGCCGCCAAATTAAACATTCAAATTCATAAAACTATTTTGTCATTTTTTTGGCACATAATAAAATCCTCAACTTCAATTTAAAATTTCCCCGATCTTAATATTATATATAAGCTACAAGCCTAAAATCGATTCTAAAATATATATACGAGAATTCATTCATATAAATCAAACCAAAAGATACATTTTGAATTAGTATTAATTTCTATGATTAATTAATCAATTTCAACCTTATTTAGAGTTTGTAGTTTATACACAAATTTTCAAATTTAATATCCCAGGTTTTAATCCTAAGTATACTTTACTTTATCGGCTTTTGAGATGATAAAGAAAAAAAAGTATGTATTATCACCTATTCGTCTAATTATCATTAATGAATAATTATGCTTTTGGCCACAAATCAAAGAATCATTTAGTTTCTTTTGATTAATATGTAAGACAAATTAATTAATCATATGAATTCAAAACACCATAATAATATTAAATGGGAGCGAACCTGTTTTTTGTCATAATGATATTGGTACCTTGGATACTCAGGCGAACACTTTAAACTAAATCTTTTTCTTTGACTTCCTCACAAAAGACGACTATTTGATGGGGCAAGTTAGAGATTATATTCTTTCAACATTTATAAGAAGTAGAAATGAGACTTAGTCATTTTAATCCATCATAGGCCCAATAGGGCAAAGGTCTATGCTATATCATCTAATTACATTAACTAATAAAGGTTTGTATCCCACAAAATTGATCACAAATATAATTAGGCCTCTTATCATCATTTAACATGGATCATATAAATAACAGTTCATTTTTATTAAAACAAAAGATATAATTAATGGAAGCCTATAAATTCTTACATTTTCCCACTTAGCAACATTATGGTTTTCAAATTTTTAAAAAATGTTTATAAAATAAATATCAAGCTAAATAAATAAACAAATAGTTTGTAGACATGATTTTTTAAAAAGAACCATGATCTATATAGGTAACACCTTCAACCAACGTAATCCAATAATATCAAACAATGTTGAATCGTAATATGAAAAAAGGGGTTCTAACAACAATGACCTAACCATGATTATATAAATCATGGCTAGGACATAGCCCTAACCATGGTTATAAGCTAATCATAGTTAGGACCTAGTCTAACCATGGTTTATTTAAATTATGGTTAAAGCATAATGAGTCTTAACCATAGTTAAATATAACTGTGGCTAAGACAAGTCATAGCTACAATTTATTAAATTGTTATTAAGCCATATGGCCAAACTATGGTTAACACAAAACCATGGTTAGGACAAGTTCTAGTTATAGCTATATCTAATTATGGTTAGACCAATTAATTAGTCTAACCATGGTTAAACAAAAAACCATGGCAAGGACTTGTCTTAACCATGGTTATGATGTAATCATGGTTAGACCAATTGATTGGTCTAAGCTTGTAACGAATGCAATTTTTGTAAAACGATGAAATGAGTCATATAAAAATAAATCCTCTTAAATGACCTACATAATGTTCCAAAATTTTAGGTTGAGTCCCAGACTCCTAAAAATGATACTTCTAGACTCAAACAGAAAGAAAAATAGAGTTAAGATAAAGAAACAATTTGCAACGAAAACTAACAAAACGTAATGGTATTTTTCTAAATAAATGCAACTTTTGGAAAACCACATAGAAGGATTTTTTAAATAAAAGTTTTAAGTCACTTAAGATTTTCAGAAGCCCCAAAAACTATGAGATGCCCCAGGACTAGTAAAGCCCCTCCGGTATATGTTTTTCAACATCAGTTGATCCAAATTTTGACCTGTTCGTTCGGTAAGATTTTAGCTCTAAATTGAGTGATTCCAAAGGCATTTTATTAAATTGGGAACTTAGATTTTATAATGAAAAAGACGGTTCTCAAAAAGAAGCTAAAACGAAGCCGAAACGAAATTGCCATTATGGAAGGACAAAATTGGAATTATTGGAAAAGTATATTTCTAGAAAATCCCACACACTTCTCCGTTCTTCTTCCACCTTCTTAAGCACGAAATTTTCTGCCTAAATTACAGAAGTTGATCTACTCTCTTAGGTGCACCAAAAGGGGAAGAAAAGAAGGAGAAAAATCAAGGAAAAGGTAAAGAAATTTGTAGATTTTCATACTCCATCTTCCTCCAATCTTGTTCCTCTCCTTTCCTCCTCTCTTTCTATAGTTTAGTTGAGCTTTTTGGTTCTGTTTTAGGTCCAGAACCAAGGGGAGAATTTTGAATTTACCGAGGAGAAGAGAATCAAAGAGAAAGACACTTGAAAGCTCACTAAAATCCTAAGTAATCTTTGCTTTTTATTGCATATTCTCTTCCCCTTCCCTTTATGTGCATTTCGGCCAAGAATAGAACCAAAGGAAGGGAGGATGTTCTATCCAAATACAAGGAAGGAACAAGGGTTTTAGGCCATGGGGAGATGGAATATGGCAAGAAATTCCAAGAAAAACTAATAGAAAACAAGTTAAAAAAGTGTAGTATTTTCTAGGGTTTTGCAAAATCTAATTTTGTGTGAATGTTTCCTTGGCTATTTGAATGTTTCCTTGAGCTCCTAAGACCTTTAGAAAGCGTCCCAAATGGCTCTCCCATCAAGGAAAAATCACAAAATCCATGAACCTCTACTATGGAGCATATTTTAGCCAAGCTAGGTTCATTAGGCTAGGGGATGTTTTAATTTGTTTTAGCCTTGGTTTGGGACTTTATATGATGTTAGAAGATGGGAGAAACTATTGGAAAATATTTAGGAGCCATAGATTGGGAGATGGCATAACGGTGTCCATAATGGTGCTTTGTGAAGCAATTTAGTTTTTCAATTATGCAATTGAATGTATGATGGCTCCAAGGACCTTAAATGAGTCCAAGAAGCCTAGAAATAACAAGAAAATGGAGCCTAGAACTTGAAATGCAAGAGTTGCTTCATTAGGCCAATTATGGAACCATAATGCCAAGTATGAAACTAAGTGTGTGTTTAAGCTTTAGTTTAATGTCTTGGCTTATTTCAATTATGTGATTGTGTACTCCTTGTGATGTCTAGGCCAAAAGAACAATCAACCACCTAAATGCTCTTGTGAAATCAAGGAAGGGAAGGAATTAGCAAAATAAAGCTTGCATTAATTGAAAGGTAGTTCTCCACCTTATTCTCTTGCATTCTTGTGTGCATATGTATATGTTGAGTGCTTGTATAAGCTTTTGTTTTGATGTCTTGAGATTGCATTGGTACCAATGTGTTGTCTTGAATGCCATTAATTGTGAGAATGGGTTTCAAGGGTGAAGTGATGTCAAAAGTCCCTTAAAGTAGGTGAGGATGTGCTAAAAGTCTCAAAGCATGGGTGAGACTAGACCAAAAATCTCTTGGATGGGTGAAACTAGGTCAAAATTCCCAAGACCAAGAGTGAGGCAAATCCAAAAATCCTAGAAATGGAGTGAGGCAAAACCAAAAGTCCATAAAGCATGAAAATGGCTTGATGTGGAAATGTGGCATAGAAATGTAGTATTATACACTTTATGTTTGCACACTTGAGATTTTGATGTATGTATGTTTTGAATGTATATGTGAATGGGTGTGTAAGCTATTGAGATTCTAGGAATCTCACTCCCCTTCCCTCCATTATTTTGAAATGTCTAAGTGATGTTCAAGAAACAAGGAGTGCAAGCTAAAGACCTTGAGAGATTGCATTTTGTATATTATGTAACCTTATGTGTATTTGAATGTCAAAGTGAGTTTATACATATTATTTTTGTGATTTAAGACCATGATCAAATGTAAAATGATGTATGAATATGATATGGAACTTATGTGACACTAAATCCATGGAATTATGCAAATTGGCTCCAGTATGGCTTGATGCAACTATGCATTCTTAGATGTGGAATGACCAAATCTAGATACATGGGGTTTGGGACCATTTGAGCAGCTCCCACAAGTCATAATTATGCTTTTAAACTTGCTCAAGAGGTTCCAAACTCAAGAGGAGGCCATTTGGACCAAAGTAACTCTTAATAGGGAGTAAAAATGACCATTTCATGAGACTATGTCACTTTTTATTCAAATGAGCTTTTATTGGTTTGAAATTTGGCATGCATCTAGAGCATATTAAGAGCTTTTTTGAAAGCTAAAGTTGGTAATTTTTGGAGGTCTGTGGAATATTTGGCGAATTTTTGAAATTGAGAAATTTTCTAGTTTTGGTCCTTGGTACTATAGCACTGGTTCAAAATTAAATTCTGTCACTTACGGGGCAAATGATGTCCAATTGTCACGAAATTTTATACAGAGAAATTAAACCTTTTCAGTGACTCATTCCTACTAGAATCACCCCATTTAAAGGTCTAAAAAGAGATATATGAATTTTTAAACATTCTATCCAGTATCAGGAGTTTTACCCGACTTGAGTTACTGTTCTATTAAATTTCAAGGGTTGGGCTACCTGAGTTAGTCTAGAAATATTTTTCCTTCTAGCTAACATCCACAACTTCCTATATTGGTATCATTTTCATGAATTGGATTTTTTTAGAATTAATTGGACATTTTCAAAATTTGCTACAAAAATCTGTGATAGTTCCAAAAGGCAATTTGACCTCTGGATCTTTTCAGATGTCAAATGTCCTCTGAGATTGATTTATGGTCTGGACATATTTTTAGTGTGAAGAAAACATCTACATCTTTCCAAAATGACCAACAATGCATGTTTTCAATTTTTCTAGAATTAGTTATGACTTTCCAAAATTTGGGCAGAAAAGAGGCAAAAGCTGGCCGAAAATGAATGTCCATGTTTTGTGCACCATTTCAGTTTTCTTGAGTTATAAGCCACATTTTATGATACAAATGAGTTATATTCATGTAATTAAATATGAGAATGTATGATATGAGCTTATCTGGTCTATGTGACTCCGAATGAAATTTTTAAGTACAATGCAACGTAAAGAAATTTACTATTTTATTCCCTTTCTCTTTACACTCTCATGAATTTGATAATATGAAGCATACGAATATCATGAGATGGGCTTGAAATATATGGTGTTACAAAGCTCACCCAACATCCTATTGTCTCCCTAGTTTCTCCCATCTTTCAATCAATTTCTCCATAGCTATCTTCCCAAAGCTTAAGCTACCAACTCCAACACATCCATTGAAGCCCTATTGAAGCTACCACCTCTAACCTGCATTGAAGCCCTTTCTCTCACTGTCAAGGAATGCAAAATCGAGCCCAATTAAAGTCATCTCTCTTGTTAAAAAGGAGTGCAAGATGCAGCACTTGTTTCATTTGCCATCATTGTTCATTACCGCTATTAAAGGTAAGTATGTTTTTAATTTTTATTATCAACTAGTTTATTCCAAAATGCTAACCATTGCCCTTTTTTTTGTTTGTGTAAAATTTTTACTTTTTCATTTGTTATTTTTAGCATCTTTCAAATTTTCATTAATTGTTTGATTTGAATTTTAATTATATATATTAATGTAAGTTGCATTTTGATAGTTCATCAAAAAAGCTCTAGCTAATTAATTTGTTTTTCCTGCTACCACCAACTTTTTAGTATTTTAGCTATTAGATTATGTATATTTTTCTATAAGAACATGATGCCATAAGCTTGTATCTTATTGCAAGTTTTACTTAATGCTACGCAAGTCATAAAATAAAAGTAATAAAATTCTATTTCTTATTGGAAGATTTAGAGGTTTTCAACACGAGAAATGAACATTGCATTTTTTGTATTTTATATGTCAAAGGAGTCTCACCTCAATTTCTATCATCAAACTATATTAAATGTGATTTTATTATATATAATATATTCTTCAATTAAACAATTAAATTATAAGATGTAAAACAATTTTTATCAAAAAATTCATATTATGTTTGTCTAAAGAAGTTGATAGTGAACACCTTTTGGAATTTTTGTCATCTTAAGTTAAGTCATATTTGTTCAATTTGAGCAATGCAATTATTGTATAAATTATCTAACAATTCCGTAATGTTGTTTGCTTTAGATTTTAATTATAGTATTAGTGTTGGTACCCATCTCCTAAGTGGAGTCAACAAGCATCCATTTTCAAGATACTAGAGTAAAATTTTACTAGGAACAACAAGTTTTTATAATTTATATTTTTTATTCTTAAAAATAATGGAGGATACTTAAGTTAGATTTCCATTACTTCTAGCAACGTACAAGTTTTCTTGAAACTATTGTGATGATTAGACAGAGACAATGGTTGAAACAATTTGTATAATTAAAGATCTTATTTTGTAGGCTTTTGTCCATAAGGCAATTCCTTTTTTAACTAAATAATTAAAAATCTTTTTTTCAATTTCATAAATGGATAGGTCTTGGATTGCTAAGCTTCAGAATACTTGTGAATATTTTGATAGGTTGAACAAATTCCTAGACTTTGCATTTGCTAATAGAAGTGTGAGGGTAAAATAATATGCCCTTCTTCTAAATGCTGATTTAAGAAACGGCATATTAAAGAATATGTGTGTAACCACTTGATCCTTAAACCATTTCCATAAGGGTATACTTTTTAGGACAGGCATAAGGAGAGACTTAAACATGAATCTTTTAAAGAGCCTCAATCAAAGCCATAAGTGAGACAAGAATGGATTTGTAAAGATGATCTATGCAAGATATAGTCCGTGATGCCTTCGGCGTTCATGAAAACTAAGGTGTATATGAGGTTGAAGGTCCAATTTCACTATCAAACCAAAAGGATGAATGATGATGCAAAAAGGTTTTATGAGTTAATTAGGGATGGTTGGCAGAATTTGTACAAAGGTTACGAGAAGTACTCAAAATTGTCTTTCTTAGTGAAGTTGTATCAAATCAAATGTTTATGTTGAATGAATGGCAAGGTTATGTCAATGATATAAGAGTTGTTGATTGATGCTTTTAAGTATGCAAATATTCCATCTTCTTTCTATGAGGGCAAGAAAGCTATCAATAAATTGGTTCTTAACTACACTAAAATTCATGCATGTCTGAAAAATTGCATGCTATATTAGGGGGAGGATGAAAATAAAAACATATGTAAAATGTGTAACATATCAAAATAGAAAGCAAAAATTAAAAGTGAAAAACAAATAAAAGCCTACAAAAAAAACTCAGATACTTTTCAAAGAAGTCATAATTGTAAAAACTATTTATTTCCTCTAAGATGACTAAGTACATGAGATGGCATGCCATTGATAAAAACAATAATGGCATGATAAGGCACCTAAAGGACTCCAAGGCTTGGAAGAGATTTGACATAATGAATTCCCAATTCACTTTATATCCTTGTAATTTATATCTTAGGTTAGCCACTAATGGTTTCAATCCTTTTGGCTTTTTGAGTACAAGTTACAACATATTATCAATGGTTCTTATACCTTACAATCTTCCTCTCCATATGTGTATAAAGTAAAGTTCATTTCTTCTTTCAATGATAATTCAAGGAAGGCGAACACCAAAGAATGATATAGATGTCTATTTAAAACTACTAATAGAAGAGCTAATAGATTTGTAAAATGTGAGAGTTGAAACCTTTAATTCTTACACTAATAAAGTCTTCAATATGTGTGCAACTATGATATGGATAGCTAGTGATTTTCTTGGGCTTGGAACATTATTTAAGTGAAATGTGCATATTACGTTAGTCTATTTATCTTGCAATTTTGATTTAACCCCTTCATGAATTTCTTATAGTAAAAAATGCTGAGGTATCGACATTTTCTAAACCCAGGACATAAATTTAGATTAGTTGCTTTAGGGCAGTTTGATAAAAGGGAAAAGAAGAGAAATCCTCAAACAAAATTAATTGGCTTAGAAATTTTAAGACAACTCAAGAATGTTGATGTTATATTATAAAAGAGGTGGAAGTTGAAAGCTAAGCAAGAAGACCTTAAAGAGCCAACACTATAAATGGTGACACATTACAATGGTGTAAGAAGAGTATATTTTTTAAACATCCTTATTAGGTGAACCATTTGATATGCTACAGTCTTGATGTGATGCATATTGAACAAAAAAAGTATGTGACAATATGTAGCCGCCTTGCTAAATGAGTCTAGATGATCAAAAGACTGTTAAAATGTATGAAATGACTTACAAGAAATGGGTATTAGGTCTAATCTTTGGCCAAATGACAAATGCAAATAAGGATGTCTTTCTCAGGATTTCAAAAAATATCACTATGCTATATGATTATTCAAGTAATATTTCCAAATGCATTGATTTAAGACAATGTAAGATTAGATTATTGAAAAGTTATGACTCACATGTTCTTATAGAGCATCTCTTACCCTTAGTTATGAGAAAGACACTCCTTAAGCAAGTGCTAATAGTCCAAATTGACTTATACTTATTCTTCAAACAATTATGTAATAAAATATTATGCATGAATGAACTTAACCATTTTTATAATAAAGTTGTTCTCATACTTTGTCATTTAGAGATGTTATTCACACTTTTATTCTTCACAATTATGATTCATTTAATTTTACACTTAACTAATGAAGTTAAACTTGGAGGTCCTATCTATTATCAATAAATGTGCCATATAGAGAAGCGATTAAAACTTCTTAAATTACTTGTTTGCTTCAAATCATTTGTTTGCTTCAAATCATTTTAATTTCAAACATGGTGTTTAATGCAATATTCTTAACAAGTACTTAAGGAAGTTGGAGTCATGTGTTCAAAATAGGGCACAATTAGAGGCCTCAATAGCTAAGGGCTACCTTGCTAAAGAGGTTCTAACATTTTCCTCTAAGAATTTGGATGGAATAAAGGCACTCTTCAATCAACCTGGATGTGTAAAGGATTAACCTAATATTGGGCCATCTAATTTTGACACTTTATTTTTGTAACATCCAGTCCCTCTATAAACGTAAGGAATGCGATGTTCGGTTTTTCCATAAACATTAGAAATAGGCTAGATACAAAAGGAAGTCCTCAAAATAGAAGGAATTAGAGCCAAATAAAATTATGATAAAGTTCTAAATAATGGAAAATGAGGATTTGAGCCTTAAGTTGCCCAGAAATCAGGGCCAGAGTGATTTAAAAAATTTGCCAAAAGGCTAATAGTATTTTTGTAAATATGGGCACTTTTTGAAAAACTCACAAGGGGGCTTTTTAAATGAAAGTTTTGAGTTTTCTAGGGTTCTTAGAGGCCCTGAAAACCATGGAAAGCCCCGGGACAGTTAAAGCCCCTCCAATATACGTTTTTCAATGGCGGTGAGCCCGAATTTTGACCAGATCATTCGGGAAGGTTTTAGCTCCGATTTGAGTGATTCCAAAGGCATTTTACTAAATTAGGAACCTAAATTTCATAATAGAGAAGGTGGTTCTAAAAAAGGAGTTAAAATGAATTAGAAACAAAAATATCAAAAACAAGGGACCAAATAAGAATTTTTAGAATTCTTTTGCTTTTAATACTCTCTCTTTCTCACGCCCTCCCTTGCCCTCATTTTCTGTCGCCTTTTGGAAAATTTTTTGAATCACTTCGAACCTGGTTTCTGGGCAACTCAAGGCTCAAATCCTCTTTTTTTATTATTTAATATTTTATCCAAATTTTATTTGGCCTTGAATCACTCATCTCAAGGGACTTACTTTGAAAGCGTGCCCGTTTCCATCGTTTAATGAAAACTAGACATTACAATTTCCACCATCTTTCTTCTGCCCAAAATAGAAAGGAGAATTAGTTCTCATAGGCGCACAAGAAGGAGCACTCTTGGAAGGAGAAAAAAGCTAAGAAAAGGTAGAAAATTCCATAGAAAATATAGCTTTCTCACTTCTCCTCCTTCTCCTCCTTATTTCTATGGGTTTGATGGTATTTTTAAATCTGTTTTGGGGACAGAATAAAGATAAAAAAATTCATGTTTGGAGGGAGGCAACCAAAGAAAGTGAAAAGCAACTAAGAGAAAGTAACAAAATAAGGTAAAATTTTTCTTCTTTGGTAGTTTCTTTCTCCCCCTTCCTCTTACACAATTTGGCCACCATGAGCCTAATTCCTAGGGGCTGTTTTTTTTCCAAATCAAGGGGGGATTAGAGGTTTAGGAGTGCAAGGATTAAGAATCTATCATTGGAAGCAAGTAAAAACCTTTGAATTTCAAGTTAGGAAAGTGAAAAAGTCTTCAACACATTGTAAAAACTGATTTGATTCATGCATTTCCTAACATATGTGAGTGTTTGTTTGAGTTCCTAAAACCCTTAGGAAGCCTCCCAAGTGGCTCTCCCATAAAAAAAAAAATTGAAAACCCCTTGAACCCTAAATGCTTCCATAATGTTGGCCTAGGACAGATGGAGGGGTTAGAGAGTGTTTTAATTTATTGTAGCCTTGGTTTAGGACTTCATATGATGGTAGAAGGTGGGAGGAACCCTTGGAAAAAATTTAGAAGCCATAGATAGTGAGATAGAGGTGTAGGGTCTATAATGTAGCATAATGAAGCAACTCCTAGTTAGGCTCCTTAAAATAATTGTGTGATGACTCC
Source organism: Erythrophleum fordii (assembly GCA_032878935.1). Taxonomy (NCBI): domain Eukaryota; kingdom Viridiplantae; phylum Streptophyta; class Magnoliopsida; order Fabales; family Fabaceae; genus Erythrophleum; species Erythrophleum fordii. Next base: position 29,715,990 of record JAVQMF010000058.1, on the reverse strand, counting down.
AAGGGGTCTAAATGGAGTCAAGAATCATATATTAAAGGAGAGAAGGGAGCCAAGATCATGAATTTTTTGTAGTTGCTTCATTAAGTGCCTTATGGAAACATAATGGAGCCGTAAACCAAAGTAGCATCATGTAAAGTGTGTATAATGCCAAGGCTTGTTCCCATGAGTAATTCATGTTTCTTTTGGTGTGTCTAGGCAAATAGAAATGATCTCCACCTTTTTGGGTGTGTGAGGTCAAGGGAGAGGACTCAAGACTTAAGGAAAAAGTGTGTGAATACAAGCAAGGTAGCTCTCTCCACCTTCTCTCATGCATGGATGTGTGTTTAGCTTGTTTTAGAATGTGTGTATGTGTATTTTCAAGTTATGAAAAGTATGCTAGCATGCCTTTATATGTTATGATTCTTGATGCCATGTTATGTTTCTAAATGAGTATATGATGTTTGTATGAGTTTACCTGAGTGTGGAGAAGCCAAGAACTTTTTCCTTTTGTGAGGATGAGCTAAGAACTCTTGAGCTTGGTTGAGACAAAATAAAGAGTGTCCCCAAAGTAAAGTGGGCTCCTAAGAGTATGATTGAGTCTAAAGTTCTTAAAGAATGGGTGAGGCAAGTCCAAAATCTATGAGAAGAAGTGTGAGGCCAATTCAAACACTTGGTGAGCTCTTAAATGTCTTGTATGAATTGTTCATATGCCAAGTTTACTTTTAAAATGTTCTGTCTCTCATTTTCTCCATGCATGCAATTATAAAACTTGCTTTGCACATATTATGTATGATTAAATGGAAGATGAGCTATTGGGATTCTTTGAATCTCATTTCCTCCTCTCCAAGTAATTATGGTGAAAGGAGCCAACAACAATGAAAAAGGGAGATTGACAAGCTTATACCTTGTTTTATCCATTTTGGAACCATAATGATGGTTCATGATGTATATGATATTGTAAATGTGTTATGAACCTTGAGACATGTATAAATATGTTATTATGTGATGTTTATAACGATGGATATGATGTATGAGCTCTAGAATACAATTTGAGTTTGTAATGCCCAAATATACAATGTGAAAGTATGACGTAAATATGCATAAGTGTGTGTTAAATGGCCAAAATGAGATGTATGAGATTTGAGACCATTTGGGCAGCTCACATAAGTCTTAAATATACTTTTGTACTTGCCCAAAAGGTGCCAAGACCAAGGAAAATCCATTTGGCAACTTTGATACTCTATGTGGAGCCAAAATTGACCATTATGAAACCCTATATCACTTTTAAGCCAAATGAGTAAGTCTTGATCTGAGATTTGGCATTAAATTAGGTCTCACTAAGATATTTTTGGGAAGTTAAAGATTATAATTTTTGGAGGTATATAGAATATTTGATGATTTTTCAAATTTGGCAAAATTTATGTTTCTGGTTTGCTGCACTATTCATTTGGTCCGAAATTAAACTCTATCACTCGAAGCCCCAATGATGTCCAATTACCATGAAATTTTAAACAGAGTAACTATACAATCACAGTGATTTGTGCCAACTAGAAGCACTGCATTTGGAGGTCTAGAGAGAGAGATATGAATTTTTGAAGTTTCTATCTAGTATCAGTAAATTTTCCTGACTAAAAGTACTATTCTATCAAATTCTGGGGCCTAGACTTGATGAACTGATTTAGAGATATTTTTTCTCCCTAGTTAACATTCACTTCTTTCTATATTGATATCATTTGTATAGATTAGATTTTTTTGGAATTAATTGAACATTTTCAAAGTTTTCTGTAAAATTTTGTAACAGCTCCAGAATTTAGTCGGACCTTTGGACCATTATGGATGTCAACCGTCCCCTGTACTAAATTTTATGGTCTGGTAATATTTTTATTATGAATTAAACATCCTAAGATTTCCAAAATGACTAAGATTGCATAATTTCAATTTTTCTAGATTTAGTTATGATTTTCTAAAATTTGGTCAGAAATTGGAGCAAATCTGGCCGAGAATGAACTTCAACCTTCCATACTCTATTTCGGTTTTCATGAGTTATAGACATGATTTTGTGATGCAAATGAGTTGTTGTGATATAATTAAATATGAGGATGAATAGTATGAGCTCACATAGTCTGCGTGACACCGAGTGTAATTTTTAAACATGACGCAATGCAAAAATAGTCATTATTTTATTCCATTTTCTTTACACTTTCATGGAGTTGATGATGTGAAGCCCATAAATGTTATGAAATGAACTAGACTTTATAGTGTTACAATTTCCACTTAGTGGAAAACTAATAGATCGTTTTGAATACGTTACGCTTTCTCCAATGGAGAAATTACAAGTACATGATCACATCTTGACCAACTATAAAGAAATGGACTCCTTTTTTCTACTAAGTAAATTATATTTATTAGAGTTAATGTTTATTATATAACTGCATTATTATAATTTTATTATGTATGTCATATAGAGAATTTAGAAACCATGTCAAGAAACAATTAAGAAGTCATAGGCAGTCTTTAACAAAGATAGGTAAAATGGTTTGTAGAGAGTTTGTCAATTGTTTTTTTCATTGTATATGCACAAGTATATCTTTTATCATGCTACCCTTTATAAGCACTTCTATACGTAAACAACATCCTTTTTCTCTTAATTCCAAATAAGAAATAATGTTACAGGTCCCATTCAATTGATATAAAGTTTCTTGCCTTGTATCGACTTGATAAAGCAAAGTGATATAATACTTATAATGTCAATGGATTCAAATTCCAAACGTTAGAGCAAGACCAAGGTTGAAGACTCAAAATAGTGGAGTCTTTGAGACTTTTGAGACAATAAATTATGCTAGTCGTAGTGATAGAAACCTACACTTTGGTGGTATGCCATATCATGGAAAAGCGATAGATATCATTAAATTAAATTATTATATGGTCAATTTGTAATGACCTTATTCACATGCATATAGGCCAATACCACTAATCTAAAAGGTATTAAAACTGATGAACGAGGATTCAAGTTTATCAATTTTTCATAATTGATACACACTGGTGACAATGAAGATGATGAGTCATACATTCAACCCTTAAAAGCTTAACAAGTTTTTTATGTGAAAGATAAGTTAAATAAAGACTAAATTATGGTCGTGCACCTAAAGCCACATGACTTATATGACATGGGTGAAGATGATGATGATATTATTCATGAGAGCAAGCCTTACCCACCTTAATAATTGGAAACACTATTCTTTGACTTGGAAGTACATTTACGCTTGTCTAGGTCAAGTGATTTTTTATTTTTTTTCTTTTACTTCAGTTTGATTTTATATATATATGCTTGTACGCCTTTTCTTATATATAATTGTACATCATCTATTAAGTTTCTTTAATTATATTTCATGTTATTTATCTTTGGTAATAGGAATCCTAAAGATGAAGAGGTTCTTGAAAAGGAAAAATCAATTAGCACTAGTAAAGGTGGTGAATCAAGCACCATGAGTACCATATCAATTCTTTTCTTTAGTGATAGTGGAGATTCGAGTTACCTAACACCAAATGATTCATCATGTTCATCCACATAGCTTGATGTAGATGTCCAGGAAACCTAGCCAGAGTTTAATGTTGATACTTATTTGCAAAGGATGACCAAGAACAAGCTTAACAGAATGTATAGTATAAACAATGACAACAGAGATAAAATTAGTTGGTTGAGATTATTAGTAAGTAAAATAAAGAGTACATTGTTGCTAATTTGTTTATTTCTAATTTGGGTACTAACAAAAAATATTCGTAGATGAGGAAGATAACTTGAGGCTTATGCAAATGATAGTGCATGACACTTGGTCACATCTTAAAAGGCATAGGGTCAATGTAGACTTCAATTAAGAGATTTAACCAATTAGAGAAGGAGGTGGCTTACCTAGAGTTTTTTTGGATATGATTAGGACTAACTTTACATCATTTCCACTCATTTACCAAGATTGGAAGACTATTTCACAAGAGTACAAGGATGAAGTGTTTAAGACTATACAAGAAAGAACATATTGATTATTCATTTCTCTTAGTACCTCAAGCTCATATCTTTGCTAACCATTGTATTGTATCCTACAGCTTAGATTTATTGTTGAGGATGTGCATAAGAGGATTATATATAAGATATTGGGCAATAAGTAGAGACAGAGACAATATATAAAATGATAGGACTCATACCAAGGAGTAAATGATTCAAGATGTTCCAAAAGGTATCAATAAGAACTACTAGGCAATCATTTTGAAGAGAAGACTCAAGTAAATACACTTATTTTCCTAGATGTACTAATTTTCAAATGATCTTATTAATGTATTAATTAGTAACTAAGAAATTACAAAGAAGAATAAACAGAATAGAAAGAACTTAATTATGCCTCATACGATTGGCTCTAAAAGCTTTGCCTGAAAAAAAAAAGCTGAAATGGTAAGTTCACTTTGGCAAAAACTATTATTTGAGTTTTAAATGCAACTTAAGATATATCACTTACATCTTCTAGTTTACAGGAAGCTAAGCGTGGTGGTCCAATCATTTAAAGATATATGTTGACTACAGTCCATAAACATCTTGATGGATTTTACATCAATGATGAAGTTAGAAATGTTTATATAAGTATTTGAATTGTGTGAGTGTTGACATTTGTTTGTGTTGAAAGACTTTATTCTTTAAATGATTTATTAATTTCTATTTGAATTTGTAAGAAAAGATTGCTCAATTTCAAGCCAAAAACTTCATCTCAAGAAATTTTGAGTGATGATTCATTGATTAAGGCTTTAGGAACCCAAAAGCATTGTAGTCAGGTTTAAGGAATGGGATTGGGTTCTTGCCCATCCCAAGTGTTCAGACATTGAGTTTATAGAAGTTCATCATTTGGGCCTTCTTATATAGCATTGCAAATAAGGTTGCTTAATTTAAAGCACAAATAGCAGAAAGAGAGGAACAACAACGATAAGTAAATGCTGAAAGAAAAAAGCAACAAGATCAAATGGAAGCAGTTGTAGCTTTCTACCACCAAAGCTTGCAAACATACAAGCTTGAGGGTAATTTTCCAAACTTTCTAGTTGAATTATACAAATGAATAACTTTATTGTTTATTTTTAATTTATTACTAATAACTTTTTGTTTTGATTTTTAGGCACTGAAAAATCAAAATAGCAAACACTAGCCCACTGATGATAGTCATTCCCTATAGAAATAAATTATGCTACAATTAGGATAATTTGTAATTGTGAATGCAAATTATTGGCATTTTGATAAGAAATTCCATTTGTGTTTAAATCTTTCATTTATTTTAAGTGACGTTAGGTATATAGAGAGAGGAAATTGAATTTCACAAACTATAAAATATCTCAAAGTGAACTCACTTGTGCTTCATCTCTATAGTTTATAAAATTTTTTAATATTTTTTTTTTGGTATAGTCCAGGTTAAGAGTTGAAAACCAAATTTTCAATTATAAGGACTATTACAAAACAAATTGAAAGACTAAAGGTAATCAAAAAGATATGTTTTTTCTCAATTATAGGAATTGTTTTCACTATGATATTATAATATTTTGAAAATAATAATTAGTGTTGATTATAACTCTTGAGGATTTCTTTGCCATAATGGATTATATACTTGGACTTTTGTTTTTGGGTATGTGGATGGTCATTCTAAGCTAAATGTTTGGCCTTCTATTTAAAGTATATGCCTTAAGATGGCAGTGCCACCAATTTAAGCTTCCTTCCTATATTCCATCCAATTTTGAGTCAGTATTTTGCAATTAGAATTGGTCATCAATTTTCTAGCTGTAAAGCATTTGTGGATGATATTTGGTGGTTTAATGAACACTAAAAGTTTTTTGGTAATTTATTCCCAATGTGAAGGTCTCTCTGAGCATTAAAAGTTGCTTGGTTATTTAATGGTTTAATGAACACAAAAATTGCTATAATTTTCTACTATGAAGTGCTAAGTTAGTATTTAATTTTTGGGCATTAAGTTTTACATTATGAGCTAAACTATTATTGCTGTGTTATTAGTTCTTGCTATTGAAATGTTCAAAGAATCCTTTCTTCAAATTAAGATATTATCTTGCAGGTTATCATAGCTGCATTTATGCCTAGAATGTAAAACACCGACCTCTAGTATTTAAAATATAAGCACAAAAAGAAGTTAATTCAATGACAATAAGTTAGTTCAAGAAAAAGAAGAAAATTGATTAGAAATTGATTGTTAGAAAATTATTAGTTATTGGAAAAATATCACATTGGTTGTTTAGTTGTTAGTCTTCTTGAAAATTGTTTAGCTAAAAATTAGCTTTAGTCTTATTGTAATTGTTGTTATAAGTATCTTAAAAAAAAAAAAAAGTAGAACAAAAGTTTAACAACTAAAAAATATATATTTGTAGTAGTGGTTCAAACCGCCACCTTTAATATCAATGGTCTAGACTGCAATTGTGGTTTAACAACGATTTCTCTAATGGTTAGCTAAAACTAGTTAAGGCCTTCACAATGGATGATTCAACAATAAATATAGAAGCCATCACTAAGGTTAGTAATGGTTATAATCATTGCTAAAGCCATTAACAAATTGTGACTAAAACCATGATTTTTTGTAATATCATGCAACCATTGTATTTTTTCTTTAATACAAGGCCTATCCATGGTCACTAGCATTGCCAACACTATCCAACATTACCAACACTATCCACATGAATCATGATGTAGTAGTGTAATAGGAAGTATAGCACCAAGGTGTAATTTATAAACATGCTATCTTCACTATCAGTCTGCTAACTTCTCATCAACATATTTGAACAAAGAGAAATTCATTGTTGTCTTTTATATTTAACATGGTTAAGATAGTTCAAAATCCCTTGAGACTTGGCACCCAATCTCAAAGTTTATAAAAATTTTCCTTTGAAACATGCCTTGAAGTAAATAGGCTAGGAAAAATTCTCTGAGTTTAACAATTATAGTAAGTTATCTCATACTCCCAACATGGTATCCACTTTGAGACAATAAGAACATGTTCAAAACTAATACCAAGTTTTAGATATCATAAGAGATTTTACCTTAAACAAATTTCAAGCTCTTAAATCATATTTTATATATTTACTTTAAATGCACAATAAACATATATCCAAAACCAATCATATTGCCATTAATAATCATTAATACCTTACATCAAAATTTTGAAATATGTCTAAAACATCAATAACTAAAAAGTTCAAAATAATAAAACCAAGACAAAAACAATATTACTCCCATTAACTAACTACATCAAAAAAACTTAATGTACCTATTTTTTCACAAGTCCTATAAGGTCTCAAACCTTGGGTTAATGCGTTGGCTAACATGCATTTAGTATCAAGATGTTGAATAGAGATATCTATAGTTTTTACAAGATTTCTAATTGTCAATACTTCAACTCTAGGTGTTTTAACCTAGTAGATGTTTATTATTCTCTATGAAAAATACTGTAGCTTGATTTTTACAATAAATTGGGAGGGGTCTAAAGATAGAATCAACAACATGGAAGACACATTTTTATTTCTTTAAGCATAAACATACTAGCTTTATTATTGGTAAATAAATAAGATTCCTACTACATAAGTAATGTTGAGTCAAGTGTAAACTTGAGCATATATTAGGTTTCCCACTATGCTATCATAGGATATGTTTCTCATTTGATTCATTTCAAATTTATTTTTAGAACTTTGATCTTTACTAAATTTATCACCTTTTACAATAAGGATATCACTAACTAATACTGTGCCTTTCAAGGATATAGTTAATGTGGGCCTTCTGAGACAAGCCCAATAAACAATGAGATTTGTCCTATGAATTTCAATTCCTAAAACTAGTGATTCCTTTCCTTAATCATTTAAATCAAAGGCTTTAGCCAACATTAGCTTAGTTTTGATAATAATCTAATGTCACTACTAGTAAGTATAGTGTCATCAACATATAAAACAAGGAAAGTAACCTTGCTTTCATTGATCTTTAAGATAGATAGATATATATATATATTTATCAACTATGCTTTCTACAAAACTTGGAAAGGTTACCACATCATCAAATTTTAGATACCACTAAAAGGAAGCTTGTTTTAAGTCATAAATAAACTTCAACAACTTATAAACTAAATGCTCTTTCTCACATTCGTAAAAGCCTTAACTTCTATACAATGCAACTCCATAATAAAATAAGCCATCAAGGCCATTATTGTTCTAAAAGAATCATATTATCCTATAACATCAATGATAATTGGTATTATCATTTTAGACACTTGGTACTTGTAACGTTCGATATTTCATGAAAATGCCATAATAAGTCAGTTTGAAAAGTAAGTCTATAATAAAATGCTCTTTCTCACATTCGGAAAAGCCTTAACTTCTATACAATGAAACTCCATAATAAAATAAGCCATCAAGGCCATTATTGTTCTAAAAGAATCATATTATCCTATAACGTCAATGACAATTGATATTATCATTTTAGGCACTTGGTATTTGTAACATTTGATATTTTATGAAAATACCGTAATGAGTCAGTTTGAAAAGTAAGTCCTTTAAGATAAGTGATTTAAGACCAAATAAAATTTGGATAAAATTTTAAATAATAAAAAATGAGGACTTGAGTCTTGAGTTGTCTAGAAATCAGAGCTAGAATAGTTCAAAAAATTTGCTGAAAATCTAGTGACATTTTCATAAATATGGACACTTTTTAGAAAACTCACAAAAGGGCTTTTTTGATAAAAAAATTTGAGCTTTTCAGGGTTCTCAAAGGCCCTGAAAACTATGGGAAGCCCCGGGATAATTAAAATCCCTCCGCTGTATGGTTTTGAATGTTGGTTGACCCGAATTTTGACTAGTTCATTCGGAAAGGTCTTAAATCCAAATTGAATGCTTCCAAAGCTATTTTCTAAAATTGAGGAGCTAAATTTTATAATGAAAAAAATGGTTCTAGAAAAGGAGCTAAAATGAGTCTAAAACGGAATTGCCAAAGATAAGGGACGTAAATGTCATTTTATGGAACAATTTCTTCTCCATTCTTTTTTTAAAAGAGGCATCCCACTCCCTTGCTATTCTAACTGATTTTGAGCTTGATCCAAAATAGAGAGGAAGGCTAGAGAGAAGCACACACCAAGAGAACCAAGGAGGAAGGAAAAAATCAAGGAAAAAGGTGAAAAAACTTTCAGATTTCTATAGTCTTTCTTCTTGAAACCTTGTTCTCTCCTCTTTACTTCATCTTTCCATGGTTTTGGTTGTTCATATGGATTTGTTTTGGCCTTAGTTCAAAGGAGGGAGATTAGGAATTCAAAAAAAAAGTTAAGGCAAAGCGAAACACTCTTGAAGAAGGCTAGAATTCAAGGTAATTTTCTTCCTTTTATTACTTCTTCTTCCCTTGCCTTCCATGTATGTGTTTCGATCAAAAAAAGAACCATTATAGGGGAGGAGTTTCTATCTAAAAATAATAGAGAATCTTAGGTTTTAGACCATAGGGAGTTAGAAAATACAAAGAAATTGGAAGTTTATCCATTGAAATTCAAGATAGGAAAGTGTAAAGCTCTTGAACATATTGTAAAAATTTATTTGATTCTTGAATTCCTTAGCATATGTGAGTGTTTTTTTAAGTTCCTAAGACCCCAAGGAAGCTTCCTAAGTGCCCCTTCCATCAAGGAAATATCAAAAACTCCATGGGCCAAATTTCCTTGCTATGTCTCGGCCAAAGCCCCTTAGAATACTTAGGGAGTATTTTAAATTGTTCCAAACTTGGTTTGGAACTTTATATGATGAAAGAAGGTAGAAGGAAACCTTGGAAAAAATTTAGAAGCCATAGATTGGGAGATAAGGAAATGGGTTCCATAATATGACCTATTAAAGCAACATGGACCTAGGCTCTTGGAATTGAGTGTATAATGACTTCAAGGAGTTTAAATAGAATCAAGAGATCTAGATATAAGGAGAAAATGAAACCAAGAATTTGAATTATGGTAGTTGCTTCATTAGGCCATTAATGGAACTAATACTAATGAATAAAGTGTGCTTCTTAAGTGTGGATTTAATGCTTTGACTTGTTTTAAGGGAGTAATTGAGTGTTATTTATGGTGTTTAGGCTAAAGAAATCAACCCTATCTAGTTATGGGTGTGTAGCTAAGAAAGGGAAGGAATAATCAAAGTTAAAGCTTGGAATTCCACCAAGGTAGCTCTTCACTTTATTCTTGTTGCATTCTTGGATGTGTATGTGTAATTGTATGCTTGTGTGTGCATTTGTATCTTGAAATATACCACTTGATGTTTTGTTGTCACATTGGTACCATTATACTTTTTTAAATGTTATTTGATTGTGAAAAATTACTCATAAGGATGAGGTGATGTCAAAAGTCCTTAGGAATGGGTGAGACAAAGCCAAAAGTCACATGAATGGGTGAGACCAAGTTAAAAGTCCTTAGGCCAAAGGTAAGGCTACTCCAAAAGTCCTAAAAATGGAGTGACCCTAAACAAAAAATCCCTAGAGCTTATTCTTAACTTTGATATGACTTTGTGGCATGGAAATGTTGAATTGAATACTTTATGGTGATATTAGGATGCATACTAGTGCTCTTTAATATGCTACATACCTTGATTACTTACTTGAATAAGTGTATGAGCTATTAAGATTCCATGAATCTCACCTCCTTCCTTCTCCCATCTCACCATGTCTAGGTGGTGTCCAAGAAGCTAAAGATGGAAGTCAAGGAGTTTGAAAAGCTATTTCTTCACACTTTGTATAGTTTTATATGGCTTATGATGTAAAAAAATGTCAAAGTGTATATGTACATGTTACTTTTGAGATGTAAATATTTGAGTAAGTGTAAAAGTATGTATAAATGATGTACGAACCATATTTGGAACCAAAGCAATGAAAATGTGAGATTTGGTCACTTAGTGGCTTGTTTTTTGCATGTAGCATGGTGAGATTAAGATACATGATGGTTTGAGCCACTTGGTCAATTCATATATGATGCATTCTTACTTTGAAACTTACCCAAGAGGTACTAGAACATGTAAAAGGCCATTTGGAACCATATTGACCATTTTATGCTACTAAACTTGTCAAATTCAAGAGTTATGTCAAGATTTGACCAAATGACTTCTTCTTGGTCTGAAACTTGGCATGCTTATAGGTCTTGTCTAGAACTTTTTGGGAAGCTAAAGTACATATTATTTGAAGCTCCAGAGAATTTTTGGTGAATTTTTAAAGTTGACAAAATTTTTTCAATTTGACAGTAGCACTATACAAATGGTCATTAGCTTCACTTCTGTCACTCATAAGTCAAATGGTGTCCAATGGCTATGAAATTTTACAGGAAGAAACTAGATATTTACAATGATCTATACAAACTAGAAGCACCTTAATTAGGGGTCTGTAGAGGGAGAACTAATTTTTAAAGTTTCAGATCAGTATTAAGAATGCCAGTAGACCTTGGTTATTGTTCTATTAGTTTTCAGGGTCTGAAGGCTTCTAAATTATCCCCCTTAGTTAACATCTGTAACTTTTCAAATTAGTATAGTTTGCCCAAATTGAATTTTTGTGGAATTAGTTATAAATTTTTGAAGTTTATATTAGTAAACTGTCTCAGAAACGCTGGGCAGTCTAACCTATATCACTATTCTATCGTCAAACGTGGTCCAAATGATATTATTATGGCTTGGAATTATTTTTAGTATAAATTACATCTAGAGCTTTCCAAAAAGCTATGAGTTTCTTGATTTCAATTTTTCTCGAATTAGTTATGATTTTTCAAAGTTGCTATCAATAAAGTGCCACTGGAACCTGAGGCTGAAATGTGGAAATCTCTAGTTTTTGGTCTTTGATCCATGGTTTATGGAATGTTTTGGAATGATTGTGACTTGTATGGATGGAATGTGAGTGGAGGATATTGTTGATGAGTTCATAGGGTCCACAAAACGCAAAATGAGTTTTTAAACGTTGATGTAACACAAGAAAATTTCATTATTTTTGTTCTCTTTTCTTGGTTTTCCCTTGATTCCACATAAGACCAACCTTGAATATGAGAATATGAGTTTTAACAAATTATGGTGTTCACAATATTATTAAATTTTCTTGGCAGCCAAATATACCTTCTTAGTTTCCTAAATAAACCTCCTTCTTATGCTTCCCTTGCTGACTTAAAATTCATAAAATCTTCCTTTCTCATGAGAAATAACTTGATTATTCACTCCCCTAAAGTTCAAGGAAGGGTTTAAAAATTTAACTTTTCATACATTATGTTAGTAGCCCTTCACAACTCTTATTTGAAACTTTTGTATGAATGCTTAGAAATGTTTATGCATTGAGTTTTTTGTCCTATAAAACAAATTTAACAAAAAAACTTTACATGATACAAGGGAAAAGTTTATATGTAATTAATTCCCTCCTTTTAAGAGAAATTTTAAAGACTAGCCTAACTTTAAAATGTTCAAATTTTACCTTTTTAGTCTTTTTTAGTTTTGTAAACCCATTTGCACCTAATAATTTTACATCCTACAAGGAATTTAACAAATTCATATATAATATTTCTTGTCACGGACAAGACCTATTCATTCATAGCTTTCATACATTCATTTGATTAAAGAAAAGTTATGATATTTTTGTGTATAATAAAATATCTCATATCATAATCATTTTCACCAAGGTAAATGTAAAAGTCATCAAAGATAATGAGTTTTCATGGTCTCATTGACCTCTTTATGATATTTCCTTAATAGACTTAATTGGTTGAGTATCCTCAATAGGAATTTAAGAATTACCATCTTGTATTTATGGCTCTATCTTGGCAATAAGCTTATGTATAATATTCTCATATGGTGCAAGAAAAGAAATGAAGATAGTTTTACCCACTTATTTGTCAAGACAAAAGTCCTTACCATGGTAAATATTTGTAATATCCAGTTTTTGTTGAACAAGGACTTAAGGTTCCAAAACTATCTAAGTTTTCTCGTTATAGCTAAGATACCAGTTCGCTATAGCCAGGATACCAATTCGCTATAGTAAGAATACCAGTTCACTATGGCAAGTGCATATCCCATATAAAATCCAAGGAATTCCTTGCAATAGCATACGCTGTGGCAAGAACTGTCGGGCCTGAAACTATGAGCGCTCGTCGTCACGAGGGACATTTTTTGCTATGGTGAGACCTTTTTGGGAAACTCACAAGAGGACTTTTTAAAAAGAATATTTGAGCTTTTTAGGGTTCTCAGAGGCCCTAAAAATCATGGAAACCCTTGGAATAGCTAAAACCCCTCCGGTGAGTGATTCTGGCGAAGAGTTGATCTAAACTTTGACTGAATAGTTTAGGAGGATTTTAAATCCCAATTAAGTGGTTCCAATGCCAATTTATACGTTAGAGAACCTGAATTTTATAATGGAAAAGATAATTTTTGAAAAAGAATTGAAATGAGCCCAATTGGACAAAACCTAGAAATAGGAACTAAAATACAAAAAGTGAAAAGTTGCAAAAAGTGGCTTTTGGGCTTCTATAAAACGTCCAACTCCTTTTCCCTCATTCTAACCGACTTTAGTTGGATGAAAATAGACGCTCAAAGCTCTGGAAGTGGCGCACCAAGGAGGAGAAAGAAGAGGAGGAAGAAACTAAGTAAAGGTGAGGAATTTCAAAGTTTTTCCTTTAGTAAGTTGATTCTCCTCCTTCCCATCTCCTTTTCTATGGTTTTAATGTTGTGATTGGTATTATTTTGGGTTAGGTTTAGAAGGGAAATAGTGGAGTTCTAAAAAAAGGTGTTAACTACTTCAAAGAGCATTCAAGGAAAAACTAGGAAGCCAAGGTAACCTTTTTACTTTGTGCTCTCTCTCTCCCTTCCTTCTCTTAGTGTGTATGTTTGGCCAAGAAAAGGGCTAAAAGGGATAAGTAATTTCTAATCAAAAGCAAGCAAGAAATCTAAATTTTAGATGATAGGGGACTAGAAAAGGTAAAGGAACTTGAAGGAAAATTTGTAAAACCCAAGATACCAAAGACAAAAACCTTTGAACATATATTAAAATATGATTTTCCCCAAGAGTCTCTAAACTTATATAAGAGTTCAATTGAATTTCTAAGACCTTTAAGAGGCTTTCCAAGTGTTTCTCCTTTCAAGGAAAAATAGAAAACTCCATAGGCTCCTAAGTACCTCTAAAATCCATAAAGGCCTAATGAAGTGATGTATGACTAGGCTTAGGACTTGGTTCAAGGAGATAATTGAATTCTATTTATTGTGGTTAGGCGCAAGGAAATCCTACTTCACCCATTTTCAAGCGTGTAGCCAAGGGAAGGAAGAAAGATCAAGAAAAAGTATTTGTAATTGCATTCAAGGTAGCCCTCCAACCTTTCTCTCATGTATGTGTGTGGATGTTTTCTTGCTTTGGATGCTTGTGTGTGTGTTTAAACTATGAAAGTAGACTTAGTTAGTAGGGACATGTGTGGTGCCACTTATGTGTCTTAAATTGCTTTTATGTGTGCATAAGACTTGAGTAGATTTGATGATGCTAAAAGTCTCTTGATAAGAGTGAGGATGAGCTAGAAATCCCTTAATACGGGTGAGATAAGCCAAAAGTCTCAAGGAAAGTGAGGCTTAGTCAAAAATCCCAAAGTAAATAGGTGAGACAAGTCCAAAAGTCCAGAGAGAGATGGATGAGGCTAACCAAGGTCCTAAGAGTTTATTTTGATATATTTGAGACTTTATGAAATGAAAAATCATGTTCTTGATATGCATATGTAGCTCATAGACCATGCATGGCATTCCTTTACATGAAATTATCTCTATCATATATGATTGAAAGTGTATAGGGCTATTAAGATTCTTTGAATCTCACTCTCTCCCTTTACCTAACATGTCTAGGTGGACCAAGTGAGCAAAAAGATGGAGGCCACCAAGCTTGAAAAGAAGAGATTGACAAAAGAATTATGTGACTAGCCATTTTATAACAATTTGGTTGTCAAATGATGTAATCTCATTATGTATATATTGTATAGACACTTGAACATGTGTAAATATATGGACATATGATGTGTGTATGAGAATTGAAAGTGTATGAATGAGATTAGAGGTTTTGATATTGAAATGCATGGTTGTGCCCTTAAGAACTTGTGCATATAAACAAGTGGGGTAGTGGTTTCATGATATATGGATATTTAGACTCCTTAGACAAGTTTAATAACCTATTTTGAAGTTTTCCCACATGCCTAAATGGTCTTGGTTCTAGGAGAAGACCATTTGGTACTTAAATGAACCATTTTGGGACAAAAATGACCCATTTTGTAAGCTGAACCCCAACTTGACCAAATGAGTGATTTTGAGGCTAAGATTTTGCACCCATATAGATCTCATATAGAGATTTGTGCTGGTCTAAGAATCGTATTATTTGGAGGTCTATAGAATTTCTAATGATTTTTCAAAATTCAGCTCAAAAGTTGGTTTTGGTCTAAGTACTATTCACTTGAGTAGATGTCATTTTTGTGTCATCCGAGGGTCAAACAAGATCCAATGGTTTTGAAATTTTATATAGAAAAACTAGGCATTCACAGTGACCTATAGCAACTAGAAGAACCTCATTTAGAGGTTGAGAAAGAGAGAGAGAGAAATGAATTTTTGAAGTTTTGCATTATAACTAGTAATGCTAGCCAACCTTGGGTACTATTTCATTATAATTCAGTCCCTAAACGAGCTTAACGTGATCTGGACCTAAATTTAACATCTATAGCTTTCCAAAATGGTATGTTTTTATGGGTTTTGATTTTTCTAGAATTAATTATGAATGTTTGAAATTCATATCAATAACTTATGACAATAAACCAGGGCAGTAGGACCTTTCGTGCTTTCCTATTATCAATAGTGATTCAGCTAGGTTTTCATGGCCTAGAATGATTTTTAACCTGTAGTAGATATCTAGAGCTTTCTGGAAAGATATCATTTGCATAGTTTCAATTTTTTTAGAATTAATTATGATTTTTCAAAGTTAGTGGCAGAAACTTGAATTCTAGACTCGAGGCAAAAGCTCTATTTTTCTGATGTGTGGCTTATAAACCAAAATGTATGGGAGTTTGTCAATGATTATGACTTGTTTAAATGGAATATGAGTAGAATATGATATTAGGGAGTCCACAGGATCCGCGGAGAAAAATTTGAACAGTTAAAGTTCTATGCAACGCAATAATAATCCATGATTCCAATCCTTTTTCCTTGAAATTCATGTATGAGCTTCGATATATGATATAGTGAGGCTATAGTAATATGGTGTTACAATATTAGCAACATTAATATTAAAAATTTAGCTATTTTTATTGCCTCTCTCTCAACAATGGAACTTGTATCCCTTAGTATGTTCTAAATACCTAATGAAAAAAAAAATAAAAATAAAAAACAACAACAACTACTACTAGTTCTAAGCTTAGTCTTTTTCTTTATGGAACTATATGTTCTTACTTATGTAAGACAAAGCCAGCTTCTAAAATAGTTTAAACTAGATTTTCTAATTATTCAAGGTTCAAAATGTGTTTTGGGAATAATTTTGCTAACAACTTTATTTAGGGTATAGAGGGTGATTTTAATTGTTTCACCCTATAAATAATATGGCAAGTTAGTTCTATTTATACTTCTCATCTTTTTTTTCAAAGGCGCTATTACACCCTTTGGCCATCCCATTTTCTCACTACTAGGCATGGTATATTGTGGAATAATGCCACATTTTTGTAAGCACTTATTAAACAGACATATATGCTGCCCAGTTATGCTATGTTTGCCATAATATTTACCACTTGGGTCAGATCTCACAATTTTGATGACATTTTCTAGTTATTTTTCAACTTTAGTTAAAAAAAATTTAAAATTTTCAAATACATCAGATTTTCTTTTTGTCAAATAAAGATAACCATATCAAAAACAATTATCAACAAATGTGGTAAATGCTATAAATATTATAATTATGTGAATATCTATAACCTCTAAAAAATGGCCTTCTAAGGTCTCTTTTTATGTTTAGTGGCATATGCCCGATAACCCCCTAAAACGAATTATATTGTATAATTATATATTAATTTTCCTCTTTGTATCATTATAACCCTTAAGTTGATATTTATAGTTTAAGGTCTCTAAATAAAAGCTATATACTATATACTAAACGTGGGAACTCTAAGTCAATGAAAAGTATTCCTTCATTTCTCTTCTCAATTCTCTTTTACTCTTATTAGATTTCTTATATTTTCATTAGTTTTACAACATGTTATTAGCACAATTCTCTAGCAAATTGGTGCAAGATATTAATTCTTTGACCTCGATGTTTATCATATTAAGACATAAATTTTTTTTCTTAATTTATATTATCTGTATATTTAATACTTTATATTGTTTATAAATTTAAGGCTTATTCATATTTATAATATGATTATCAATTTGATATTGGCAAATATTTTGAAATCCAAAAAGCTAAACATAATTAAATGGCCAATAGCCATATCACTTTTGATTTTGGTTATTGTATAATCGATGACTTTATCATTTAAATAAATAGTCATGAATATATATATATATATATATATATATATATATATGATATAGAAAAATTCATAACATACTATAACGAATTTGTGGCTATAAAAAATATTTTATTATAGTGTTGAAAGTGAATAATTTATAGACTTTATACCATTGAAAAGCTTTGAAAACTCTCTAAATTCATTATATTTATACGCAAGTTAATGACTACTTACGACCTCCGCCCAAATTAACTGTTAAAGGTCAATAATAATTTTCCATGGTTATTGAAATAAAATTATAAGCAATGGCTACAATATGACTAAAAGTCATATGAACAAATGGGTATTAATTCTTTTAAAATGGAAAAAACCAAGAGTGACTATAAAACTTAGAAAGCTATAAGATATTAAATGGTGTTATTGTTTATTAGGACAATTTATTTGCAAATTTCTAAAATTCTAATAGCGAATACCAATTGCAATTTCTTCCAATGTATATATATGATTGATAATCTTCATTATGATGAAAAATAAAAATAAAATGCATTCACTTTATACTTTAATTCTTATTCTCTACCTACAATTGAATTCTTGATATGTATTGCTTAAATAAAATATCTTATATTCATATGACACTTGAATTAGGAAAATATTTCATTTTGATGAATTTATTATATTTTATTTTTATGAGAGAAATACTTATTATAAAAATTTGATGTTGAACTTAGGTTGTTGTTATCAATCTTGAAAATACTTAAAGGAAAAAAACCAAATATTTTTTTGAAAAATATGTAAAATATTTATCTTTATTTCTAGTCAATTTCATAAACAATTAGACATAAAATATTAGATAAATGGACCTCTTGTCCTTGTAATAATTTGGAGGGAAAATACATGCACCAAAGTAATAATTTTTTTCAAAGGAGAAATATTACGAAAGTATATATAAAGAAACTTAATTATTTCATATTTCATACTTTGAATAAGCTCCTATAATAGCAATATTAAAGTAATTGATACTATATTGTTAATTAGCAATAAAAATGTATAGTAATAATATATATAATAAAAATGTATAGTAATAATATATATATATATATATATAATATGTGTTAGTTGTTAAAAAACTACATATAAAAGAATATAGTTTAGTTCCTAAATAACTAATATAGGTATTTCTCATTCTACAGTTGGACACAAGATCCATAATAAAGACATATGTCTTACAGATATAATAATTAAAAAAAATTTCTAATTTGATAATAGGTTATGTTAATGTCAATATTATATCACATAATATAAAACTAATAAAGGCTTTGAAAAAGCTACTATTTTTTTATCTAAGGTGATGAAGTTTATTATTGATAACACATTTCTGTTGAATTTTCAAGAAATTTATTCAATTTCAAAGATACCCGCCACAATGTAATCATATTGATACTGTAAATGACAAAAATATTGAATATTTACTTGTCACAACCATTGTATCAAGAGAGAAATTTATATGGAAAAAATTGCCTGCCTTGTTTTATAATTTGTGCTATATAAATATTAGTACAATTGAAATATGTGTTACAATAAACAAAAAGTTTACTGACCCAAATGCATTTATTGTTTGGCATGAACGACTAGGCCATTCTGAATTAATTATAATGCAAAACAATATTAATTCAAAAAAAAATTGATGTATTGCTTATTCTCAAAATAAATTAATTACAAAACTATCACTAGCTGAAGTTAAGATTAGGTTCCTTGCATTTCTATAATGTATCCAAGGAGATATATGTGAAACTATTCATCTACCATGTAGACCACATGAATATAACATAATTTTGATAGATGCATTTATAAGATAGTCATATGTGTATTTATTATCAACTTGCAACTTGGCAATTGTGAGATTGCTTGTTCACCTAATTTTGTTAAGAGCATAACTTTTAAATTATGCAATCAAGATAATTTGTCTTGATAAGGCTAGTAAGTTTACATCTTAAGCTTTTAATAATTATTGTATGTTTATTAGAATAATAGTTAAAATTTTAGTTGCTTATATTCATACACAAAATGGTCTAATAAAATCATTTATCAAACACCTCCAACTAATAACTAAAGCAATGCTTATGGGAACAAAATTTCCCACTTCGACATGGGGATATGTGATTTTACAAATAGCAGTACTTATAAGCATCAAGCCAATAAATTACTATAAATTCTTCCCATTACAATTGGCTTTTGGTCAAGAGCCAAATTGTCAAACCCAGAATTACTAGAGGTATGTAATGTCCTACATTAGATAGAAAGATCCTGAGCTGAGTCTATATAAGTGGGAGTAGTATTCTTCCTTTCAGCAAAGCCTTTTGGGTTGTGACTAATTGAGGTAAACTAGGAATAAAACCCCACCAGGCCAATATGTTGGGTGTCGTAACGAGGACAATATCGCCAGGAGCTCTGTATGGAAGTATCAAAGCCGACCTAGCTGTATGTGCAACTCAAGAACGAGTTGGCTCCAAAATGAGGTAGAATGTAATGTCCCACATCTGATAAGAGAATCTTGGGGGTTTACCTTATTTAAAAGCCCATAAGATAGAAATTCTTGTGGGGAAATTGAATGCTTTAAATTCCTTTCTTTCTTCAAAGGTCTAGCCACCAAAATGTCTCTTTCAAGAAACTAAAACCATTAATAGAGAGGGTTTAGAGAGGAGAAAAAGTTCCTTCATTAACACGGAGTGAGAAAGTGAGTGATTTCTTATCTTTTCATAGCTTTTCTTTCTCCCTTTTCTTCCTTCTCTTAGGTGTTCTCCTCTTGCTTTGTTTTGGGTGCATTTTTGGTTCTATCAAGGCTAGTGGGACGTGCTGGTGTGGCATAATATAAAAAGAAGAAGATGTTTTATAACAATTCTAAAATATTGATTGTGTCTCTAAATTTTGACTATTTCATTTTGGGTTCATTTTAAATCATTTTTTAGAACTATCAGTTTCATATGAAAATTTAGATCCACTAATTTATTAAAAGTCTTCAATCAATGTTTTAGTAAACTCATATTATAAAATACACTTCATTAGTGTTTTTTGCATTCCACATGTTCCTATAGATTTTAAAAGTCCTAAAAACCCTAGTGAACTCATTTTGACTATTTAAAACTTCTTTCATTGAGTTTTCAAACTTTTATCTGAAATTATGATTTTGTTACTACTTACTCGCTTTAAGCCATTTAGCGATTTTGGCCTCAATTTGAGGCCATTCATGATTTCTTATTCTCATTTTAGATATTCTAATTAACATTCCTTCCTTATTTAGCCTTGGTTCATTTCATTCTAAAGTCCTCTTTTAATATCTTATTGGTTCCAGTTCATTTTAGAAAGATCAAAATTACTTATTATAATACGGAATCTAAGTTGTGTCTAAGGTTATCTTGTATCTTTGATAATTGCTTATTATAATTAAAATCTCTAGCTATGGGCTTAGGAACTAGACATGGGACACTTTTTGTTCGAGCTAAGATAAATTGGTTATACGTTATTTCTCTCTCCTGCTTTTTTAATTTTCTACTTAAAGTTATTTCTAAAAGAGCATAATATATTTTAAAAAATTAATTCCAACTTTAACTTAATGCAAGGAAATAATAATAATGATAATAACTTAACACAAGGGAGATCAAATAACCAAAAATTTTTAATAACAAATTTTTTAACTTCAAAGATAAATGAAGACAAAAGTCGCCAATAAAAAACCTTATTTCTTGAGATGTGTCTAAAGTTCAAGTTGCACATTAGAATAGCTAAATGTACAATGGCATATCTAATTAATAACATGTAGGAGAGTGTAAAATGTGAACCTACATTATGTTTCTTCCTGATATTACTCTTTGTATTTTGCTCTCCAAAATGAATTATGCGAATTATTATATACATGCAAAAAATACATAAAAATATCTTCATCTTAATAGATATAATTGATTTACTATTGGCTTTTCAACTATAGCATTTTATTTTTCTTTACAAATAAGAACATAATCATTGAACTTCTAAGCATATACATATAAATAGAGAGAGAGAGAGAGAGAGAGAGAGAGAGAGAGAGAGAGAGTAAAATATCAATACTTTCTTTAAGTTTTACTGAAATTATATGAATTTTTCCTTTCAAAGCCTACATAATGTTTCTTGAATTTTGTTAAAATTATATAGATATATTTTCTATTTTAAAAAATATACATAGAACTTCTCTGAAAATAAAAGAAAAATCTATGAAGTTTTAAAAAAATTCAAAAGAAGTTTGTGAAATTTTTGCAAAACATAAAAGAAATTTATGTTGGTTTTGAAAACAGAGAAAAATTTTGTATTATATATATACACACACACACACGTCCATGACACCCCACTTACATGAATCTTGTAACGTCCAATTTTTCGTAAAATACTGAAATGAGTCAGTTTTCAAAGCAAATCCCCTGAGATGAGTGATTCAAGGCCAAATAAAATTTGAATAAAATTTTAAATAATAGAAAATAAGGATTTAAGCCTTGAGTTGCTTAGAAACCGGGGTCGGAGTGATTCAAAAAATTTGCCGAAAGGCCAGTGGCATTTTCATAAATAAGTGTAATTTTGGAAAAGCACATAGGAGAGCTTTTTAAATAGAAATTTTAAGTTGTCCGGGGTTCTTAGAGGCCCCAAAAACCATAGGAAGCCCCGGGATCGGTAAAACCCCTCCGGTGTATTCTTTCCGATGTCAGTTGACCCAAACTTTGACTGGTTCGTTCGGAAAGGTTTTGACTCCGATTTGAGTGATTCCAAAGGCATTTTATTAAATTGGGAACCTATTTGTTATGATGGAAAAGATGATTCTCAAAAAGGAGCTAAAACGAAAGAGAAACGAAAATGCAAAGAATGGAAGGTAAAATGGGAATTATTAGAATTCTTGAAACTTCTTAAACTCTCTCCATTTCTCACGTTTCTTCTCCTTTATTTGGCCGACCTCCTTGCTGCCCCAAGATAGAAAAACACTCTGCTCTTCTAGGCACCCCAATAGAAGAAGAAAAGGGAGAGAAAATTCAAGCCAAAGGTAAGGAAATTTCTTAGTGTTTCATGCTTCACCTTGGCTAACCTCTTCTTCCCTTTTTCCTTTTTCTTCTCCATGATTTTTCTGAAGTTTTGAGGGCTGTTTTGAAGGGAGAATAGAGGAGAAATTTTGAAAATCAAGCAAGGAGGCCAAAGAAGACAAAGAGTAAGCAAAGAAAAGCAAGAAAATAAGGTAAAACTTCTATTCTTTGGTAGTTTCTTCCTCCCCCTTTCTCTTGCACGAATTTGGCCACCATGAGCCCAATTCTTAGGAGTTGTTTTCTGTCCAATTCATGGAGGGATTATGGGTTTTAGGTGGAAAGGATTAAGAATGAACCAATAGAATCAAGAAAGGAGTATTAGTAAACAAAATAGAATCATTAGAGATCCAAATGCTCCCTTGCAAATCTGATTTTATATGAATGTTTTTAGGCTTAATTGAATGTTAAAACATGCTCTTAATATCCCTAAGAGGCTCCCCACATGCTTCCTCTTTTAAGAAAACAAAGAAAACTCCATAGAAGGCCAATGCACCCATAGTCTTGGCCTAAGCAAGTTCACCTAGCTAAGGAGAGTTTTAAATTTTTCTAAGGTCATTTTTGAGTCACATTTGGTGAATGAAGATGAGTAGAGGCCTTGGAAAAAATTTAGAACTCAAGAAAAGTGAATTGGGGTCATAGGTTCTATATTATGACCTAAAGAAGCAACATGGTACTAGGCCTTTATTTTAATGGTGTGGTAGCTCCAAAAGGCTTAAAAGGAGTCAAGAAATCATAATTGAAAGGAAAGAATGAGGCCTAGAAGTTATTTGAGGAATGTTGCTTCATTAGACACTATTATGGACCATAATAAAGCCTATAAAGTAATCTAAGGTTTAAGCAAATTGTGTAGCTTTAGAATATGTTTTATGAACCTAATTAGTTCCTTAAATCATATCTAGGCCAAGATAAACCATCTCCACCAAATTGTGAGTGTAAAGCCGAGGCAAAAAAGGGAAATCCAAGGAGAAAAGTGTGTAGATTTGTGCAAAGTAGCTCTCTCCACGTTCTCTCATGCATAGATGTGTGTTTAGTTTGTTTTAAAATGTGTGTATGTATATTTTCAAGCTATGAAAAGTATGCCAGCATGCTCTTATATACCATGACTCTTGATGTCATATTATGCTTTCCAATGAATATGTGATATGTGGATGAGCTTGCTTAAGTGTAGAGAGGCCAAGAACTCTTTCCCATGGCAAGGATGAGCCAAAAACTCTTGAGCTTGGTTGAGACAAAGTAAAGAGTCTCCCAAAAGCAAAGTGGGCTCCCAAGAGTATTGTTGAGTCTAAAATGCTTAAAGAATGAGTGAGGCAAGTCCAAAATCCATGATGAGAAGTGTGAGGCCAATCTAAATACTTGGTGAGATCTTGAATGCCTTGTATGATGTGTTTCTATGCCAAGCTTGATTTTAAATGTTCATGACTTCTATTTTTCCTACACATGCATTCATAGAATTTGCTTGCACATATTATGTGTGATAGAATGGGAGATGAGCTATTGAGATTCTTGAATCTCACTCCCTCCTCTTAAATGTCCTAATATGCTAGGTGGACCAAGTGGACATAGCAATGGGAGCCAACCACATTAAAGAAAGAAGATTACCACCCTTATGCTTGATTTTTGTCTTTTGATTCACAATGAGACTTCATGATGTATATTATTATTGTAAATAGTTTATGACCCCGTGGACAAATGTAAAAATGATATTATGTGATAGATAAATGAATAAGTATAGTGTATGTATTCTAGAACATAAATTGAGTATTTATGCCAATGTATGCATTTGAGAAAACTTGGTGTAATATGTATAAATAAGGGTGAAAAAGCTAAAATGAGATGCAAATGGTTTGGGACCATTTGGGCAGCTCCCCCAAGTCTTAAACATGTTTTTAGACTTGCCCAAAAGGTGCCAAGACCTAAGGGAAGCCAAATGGCAATTTTAGTACCCTATGAGGAGCCAAAAGTGACCAAAATGAAACCCTATATCACTTTTTAGCTAAATGATTTATTCTTGATTTGAGATTTGGCATGCTATTAGAATATGTTGAGAGCTTTTTTAGAAGCTAAAGATCATAATTTTCAGAGATCTATAGAATATTTGATAATTTTTCAAAGTTGGCCAAAATTCTTGAAATGGTCTGATGCACTGTTACATTGGATCCGAAATCATTTTCTATCACATGAGGCCCCAATGAAGTCCAATTGTCATGAAATTTTATAGGCAAAAACTAGAAATTATAAGTGACTTTTGCCAACTAGAATCATCTCATTTGAATGTTTAAGGAGGGAGATATAATTTTTCAAAAATTCAATTCAATGTCAACGTCCAACCAGACCTTAGTCACTGTTTGATCGAAATTCAGGGTCTGGGCGAGCTTAAACTGGTCTGGAGTGATTTTTTCCTTCTATCCAAAATCCTCAAATTTCCAGATTGGTATCATTCACTCGAATTGGAATTTTTTGAAATTAATTAGACATTTTTAAAATTCATATCAGTAAACTGTGACAACATCTAGACCCAATCCGACCTCTAGAGTATTTCACGTGTTAGATGCTCTGTTTGTGGGATGTTATGACTTATACATATTTTTAACATAAAGTAGACATCGCAAGCTTTCCAGAATGACTAAGATTACATGATTTTGATTTTTCGAGATTTAGTTATGATTTTCTAAAGTTTTGGATCAAATGGGGGCAAATCTGGCCGAATTTCAATAAGTTCAATTTATGTTCCATTTCGGTTTCCTTGGCTCATGAGCAAGATTTTGTGATCTAAATGAGTAGTAATGATGTAATATAAGGATGCATGGCATGAACCCACACGGTCCATGTGACACCAATTATGAATTTTTAAGCATGACGTAACGCAATTAAATCTATTATTGTTGGTTCCTTTTCCATATGCTCTTATGAACATGATGATATGGAGCTTGTGAATGCCATGAATGAGGTTAGATATATATGGTATTACAAATCTCAAGCTCTTGAGCAGGATTCTGTCTTGTGGAGCTGGTGTGGTACTTGATTATTTGATCTGGGTTTTTGTTATTTTTTCCCAGCATCCCTCAGCTGCTCAATTAAACTCATTTCTTTAAAAGAATTTAAGTTTTCCCTCAGTTTCTTTGATTCTTCTTAAGGGGGAATTCTTGGGATTTTCCCTTCAATCTGCAACTTAAGATCTAATTGGGTTTCCATTTTGTGTTTCAAGACCTCAGTAATTTGAAATTTTTTTTTATGGGAACAGCTGCAGAATATTTCAAGATTTTTTATTCTGTAATTCTTTGTGAAGCTTTAGGTGGATTTTGTGACAGAAGGTCTTAAATTCAATTTTGGACATTTTCTTTTATTACCATTCCAGTTTCTAGTAATAATAATTTACTAGAAGGATGCAGTGTGTGTTTTCCTTTTTGATTCAAATCCGAGCCTAAAGCCAGTGGTGGTGACAATCACCTTTTTTTGCTGGTGACTGTTAGAACTTGGGGTTTCTCCTCATCCAACCTATATTGCTCTGTTTTGCTTTAACTTAAATCCAGTGTAAAACAGTTTCTTGAACCCGTTTGATTCGTTCTCCGCAAACGTAATTTTTTTACATAATTCTCATATAATCTTTATTATATTTTTATTATTATTACTTAATATCCTTTTATTATTTCTTTAATATAGAAGTATAAGGTGATTTTTATTCTTAAAATCACAATTTTCAACCCTTCCATGAACGTTTTCTTCTTACTTTTTAATACCAAACGAGCTGGCACTTCATTGTACATTTGTTGTAGGCCTCTTACTAGGATGCATACTGTTGGCATTATTGCTTTAGTGTTTAGGTTTTTTTTTATTCTTCAAATAAATTATACAATCTATCTCTAAATTTTATTGAAATTATATAAATTTTTTCTCTATTTTTAAAATATATATAAATGTCTCTTAAAACAAAAAATTACTATACATTTTAATCTAACTTTAAATTTTGGACCAAAATATCCTATATTTAAATTTTTTTTTTAGTTTAAAAAATGTATATTTTAGTTAATTAAGGATATTTTGTCAAAAAAATTTTAAATTAGACTAAAATGTAAAGTAATTTTTTATTTTAACAAAGGTTTATATATATTTTAAAAATAAAAAAATATTTATATAATCTTAACAAAATTTAAAAAAAAATTATATAATTTACTTTTATTTTTTTACGCTCTTGTGAGTTAGGATAGTTTTTATTTCTTATTCTGGGGTATTGGTTATAAATATAATGTTGGCCTTCTGCATTGAGACATTTAGGCTTCTTTTACATGAAAGATGATTCTCCTATATCTCTGGGAAGTTTTATTGTGCTTGCACCATAGAGTATTGTATTATAGTAGGACATAATGTTTGAAGGATTTATACAAAATGAATTGGTGACTTTTGGGTGATATTAATTTTGGAGCTTCAACATTAATTTATTGTCTGAACCATACGCGGTAATAACGTTTCCTAAATACTCATCCTAATTGCACTTGCTCCTCTACCATTAACCCCATCAATTGCTTAGATGCGTTTAATTGCACTTGCTATTCAAATCAATTCGCACTTCGCAGAGATAAATGGAGATACATTGGGCATCCAGAATAGCTATGGTGAATTTGTTCATCTCAATCTATCAGTTAAGGTGATTTACTTTATCGATTTTTTTTTTTATCAGCTAATCTCTTTATCAATTTTCAGATGTCACAGATGTCTGCTTCACGATTCCACCGACGATGCAAATCTTTTAGAAAAGAGTCTCTCGCTTGAAATCTTACAGTAATTTCACAGGTTTCATTAGGGTTTGCTATTACTAATCATCATTCAATATTTCTGTACTCAATTTCCTATGAATGTATTAGTTCAAGTTACTGTAAACTTGAGTACACCTATCCAATTATTATAGACTTTCAGAAAGAATTTCACGCGACTAGTTCTAAGTATTTCTTTTTTCATTCTGTCTGAAAGGACTTCTTGATTTTCGAATTTAGTTTGAGGACCAAACTATTGGGATAATATGCTTTTTAATTTGAATTTGGTGTTAAAAGTTTCGAGTGAGTTTAAGTGAATTTAATTTAAAATTTATAATTAATTAAAGGTTTGAATTTTATTTGAAATATTTTTTCCTTAATCTTAATTATGTACTCTTTTATATTTCATAAGAATCAAAATAAGAATTGATTAAAAAATATATAACTTTCATTTATCAATGGACTCTTCTCTTTAAGACACTGGCAAAAAAAACTCTTAAATAGTAAAGTAATTTTTTCTTTTTCTTTTTTTTTTTCAAGTTTTAAGCTCATAATTAAGATTAGAATAAATTATACTAATTTCTCTTAAGATGTGACAAAAATATATGCAGCATCTCTCTTATTTCAACTTCTCTCTAATTTATCTTTTGTTAATAAAATTAACTTTTTACATATTATATATTTTCTTAAAATATAAAAATTATTTTATTATTAACTATCCTATTAAAAATAAAATGAGACTTATATTAAAGCTTAACATCAACTACATACATGTAAATTAACTTTTTAAAAAAAACTTCAAAGTAGGTTAAGACCATAATTAGCCAAGCTCCTTGACCCAAAAAAATAACAATAATAACACAACGAAATAAAGAATCAAAAGTAACAAGGCAAAGGCAATACTTTGCTTGAATTTAGATGGAATCCATTTGAGTTTGGCATGGATTTTCCTGAACTTGGAAGGATTTCATCCAAGTTCTAGGTGCTTTCTCAGCAAGTTAACTCACAGAGTGGCCAACTTTTTTTTTTTTTTTTGGCAAAGAAGTTTTATGAACATTTAATTACATGTAAATTAAATTTAATACAAGAAAAAAATAAATATGCAATAACAAATAAAAAATTATATACTAATTGAGAATAAGTTATATCAATATTAAAAACTACAAAAATCACTTTTCAAAATGACTCTTAGTGTCATGACGAGACTTTCTCTTTGCCTGTTGCAGTCGCTGCTAACCCAACTTAAGTTATTATTATTGCTCTTCCTATAATCGGATGTTAACATTGATTGCGTCTAGAGAATTTAAATCTAAACTTAGGAATTAAATTAGAGGAATTGATGCGTGCACCATCACAAATCATGTTTGCAACAATCCTCTAGACTTAAGAGTGACCAACCTATATGGCATTAAACATGGATGGATCAAAAAGTAGCTATATGAATAATTCGAAATTACCAAACATCTACTAAGGCATCAATGTAAATATTTGGGCATCAAGTGAAACAAAGTGTGACATGACCAACAACAACGTGTAATAAGATAAACCAATACCTCCAAAGTCATCAAATGGGTCAAATTGGTTGACTAGCATAGAAGAAGATAGATCGACCATGCAATAGTCCTATGGCATTGGTTTTGGAATATATAGACAGGAAGAAACACATATGACAAGTATAGATGAGGTCACTGGACTAGCATCATAATGTTGTTGCCTCTCCCCTTCAACGTTAGGTTGCCAGGTTAACAGGTAACCTTAATATCCCTTACTCGGCCAACTCGTCTAAATTGGAGGCCTCAGTAGATCGAGTATCAATTCAGCAAGCTAAAAAACAACAAGAATCATTGTTCACCTAGAGCAAATAATATATTTCTAGAGTTTCTACCTATAATCTTGGAAAAATTTGTGGGTAAAGGGTCTTGTAAGTGCAACCTATAAAATTTCTTTGCTAGATCAACCTAAACAAAAAGCAATGAAATGTTGAATGTCAACATAATCTATATTAAAAAAAGGAAGATAATAACAATAACAGCTATCTAAAAATATACCACATAACTAATAGCAATACTCGATGGCTAGATTCACTACTGGGTATATCTCCAATAGTATTGCATGTATTCGAATGTGTGATCAAAAGGCTCTTTAACAATAGGGGATTGAGGCATAACATCTCACTATTCATATCATTCTTTGATGTATCTGCCATGTTCATGCATCCAATTCACTTGCATTTCTTCCTCAAAGTTATAAAGTATGAAAGGCTTCCAACCAAACTGTCATTTGAAGAATTAGCTGATGTTGACCAAACTAATATAAAATGCGATTTAGATGGTGCCACTTTAAAATGTGAAAACATTTGAGTGGGATTGAAGCAATCCAAATATTCAAAAATGCCAAACAGTACTCTAGAATCAACTTACTATTGCCACAATACATGACAGTATAAGGCTTACATCCAATTTCGAGCGATCTTGCAATAATGTCGTAGATAAACATGTATGTGGATCACCATATTTTCTTTTTTTTTTAGTACAATCCCTTGTTTATGCCTTTTTTACATGTTCTCATTGCCATTTGCAATTGGTGCCATATAACACATTAATATTCTTCATATTTTTTAAATGTCAAGTATTTTTTAAAAGTGTGATATGTTTTCTCAAAGTATAATTTAATAGCACGGCATAGTACCTTTTGGGTTAGATATTGCAATCTGATTTACAATTCCTAGTTGTTCAAATTCATTTGATTGTTCACTTTCTCGAAATCCTCACCCTTGGCTAAGGCTATATTAACATGCAAGAAGAAAGTAGTAGCAAGGTCGACATACTAAGACACTAGTTCAACTTGAATGGCATCAGCCGGGGATCATTTCCACTGACATTATCACCTTCATTTTCAAACTCATCTTTCTCATTATCACCATCACCATAATTAAGATCTAGTTCAGCATTGTATTCATATTCATTTTCAAAGCCTTCTATTATATTTTTTTTCTAAGCTAATTGGAGAAGGAGGTTTAGTAAAGGCAAGTGTTGAGTAGGAGGAACTCTATTATTAATTGGTCTCCATTAGTAAAATGTGATAATGTTAAGCATAAGTTGGCGAAAGATATAATGGATTAACATTTGTAAGATACGAAGAGAAAAGAAAAGCTTGTTCATTAGTGCCATGCATATAGTTCACCTTAGCTAGCTAAAATAAGTGCAAAGTCAATGATTGAGATGTTCACATATAACTCTACTACACTCAATTAGGATGAGAAACATGAGTACACTCATCATATCCTTTGGACATCAAAGTCATCTTTCAAGATAATTGTTTGATACTATGTTAGATTTAGTGACACTAAGAACTTACATATCAAATCAGATATAACCTAA
Source organism: Erythrophleum fordii (assembly GCA_032878935.1). Taxonomy (NCBI): domain Eukaryota; kingdom Viridiplantae; phylum Streptophyta; class Magnoliopsida; order Fabales; family Fabaceae; genus Erythrophleum; species Erythrophleum fordii. Next base: position 29,685,277 of record JAVQMF010000058.1, on the reverse strand, counting down.
TTGGATGGAACCTATAACTTTTGACTAAATATCTCTGTTAACACCCCTAATGTGATATCTATGCTAATTATTATTATTTTCAACGTGGCACATTATAATGTTATACCTCGAGTACTTTCATAAATTCTTTTATTCACATAAATGTAAATAATCTCATTTCTTCTAATTATTTTTTTCCCACAATCATGTTTTCATTTAGTAATGCATCTCATATAAAATAACATAGTTATCTTAGTAACATAACTAATATATACAAATTTATTTTTATAATTTTTACTAATGTATTAAATAATTATATTTATATTTTCCTCTTTTAATTTTTTAAAATCATTCTATTTTTCAATATTTATATTTTTTTATTTTTATGGTAATTTCTTAAACATAATATAATTTTTAAATATCTTATTTTATGAAATAATTATATTTATATTTACCTAGTTTAATTTTTTAATATTATTGTTCTTCTTTTAACAAATTCATTTCTAAAATACCCTAATTTCCAAACTACACTTATTTTTTTTACTATATTTATATTTTTATGCTATCTTCAAAAATACAGTTTTTTATTTATATATTTTTAAATAATTTCAAAAAAACCTATTTTTGAATATCCATATTTTTATTTTTATTTTTATTTTTATTGCTAATTTCTTAAACATAATATAATTTTCAAATATTTCATGTATTAAATAATTATTTTTATATTTTCTTAATTTAATCTTATAATATTATTGTTCTTATTTTAACAAATTTATTTTTAGAATATCTCAATTTCTAAACTAGACTTATTCTTTTCTATATTTATAATTTTTTATTTTATGCTATTTTTTAAAAATAAATTTTTTATCTATATTTTTTCAAAATAATTTTAAAATTGTCCTATTTTTAAATATTCATATTTTTTACTTTTATGCTAACTTCTTAAACATAATATAATTTTTTGATATCCTACTTTATTAAATAAATATATTTATATTTGTCTAGTTTAATTTTTTATTATTATTGTCATTATTTTAATGAAATTATTTCTAAAATATCTTAATTTATAAAATATATATTTTTGTATAATTTTATTTATATATTTTTATTATTTACATAATTATTTTAAAATTTTAAAAATTAAGTTCATTATTTAAAAAAATTTATTTATCCTATATCCTAGTTTTTTAAGTATAACTATTTTTTTTCTATAAGTCTATTTATATTTTTTATTTGGCCTATTTTTGAAATTTTCTACAACATAATACAAATTTTTAAGTAAAATTTTTTATTACTTTTTTTAACTTTTTCATTTATTTCTACCTACAAAATATTTCTTCTTCATATTATAGCCAAGGCGAGAAAAAAAAAACCATAACAACAACATGTAACAGAACTAAAAAATTAAAATGCAATAAAATAACAACAAAATAACCTATACTTACATACATGCAACATTTACCAAATCATTAAAACAATTTTCTTCTTTTAATAAACTTAAATAATCATTAAATATTTACCAACACAGAAATATACAAAAATTCATATATAATATATAAAATTTGAAAAAAAATTGTAGATAACAGACAAAAAAATTAAAAACACATTCTATATTCTTGAAAATATAATCACACTTACCTTTAATCATTAAATATGTTAAAAAATATTTGAAAAACTGTATCCCTCTTGTTTTAAAAATAGTTAACTAAAACACAGCTTCAACAAGGAGAGAAGAGGCAGCTGAGATTGGAAAATGAAATATAAGAACAAGAAGAAGAAGGGACAAACAAATTGCTAGGGGAAGAGGGCTCCTAGGCTAGGCTTTTTGACATTCGTACGTAAAAATTAAAAACTTTTGTTTGAAACCCTCTGCCGCAAAAACCATTGCCAGAAACACTTAATTTTTTTTTTAATAATTCATGGGTCGCGACATTACAGATGCCGGGACCCATATTTTAATTAAATATATAAGAGGGTCGCGGCATCAGGAATGCCGCGACCCTCTTTGACTGGTCATAGGTCGTTTGACCCGTGACCAGCTGCATAGCTACAGCGTACAACATGTAGCTGCAGCTACCCCCCCAAGCTCGTCGCCCTTCCCCCCCTCTCTCCCTCCCTCCCTCTTTATCCCTCCTTCTTCCTTAAATCTTCTTCCTCCCCAAACTCCATCCTTCCTCCCCTCCCGCTTCCCTGTAAATTTTGCTTTCTCCTTTATTATCTCCAACCTTCCTTCTTTCAATATTTCTAATTTGTTTCATTATCTTTCTTTACCAAGTTTATTCTAGTTTTGCTCCATACACATATATGTAAGTTCTCTCTCTAATCTCATCTTTGGTTCTTTATTATTTTTTGCATATATTATTTTCTTATCTTTTGTTTCTCCACATATTTAGTGTTAATTTTTTATTTTTATGTTTACTGTAAAAAAAAAATAAGTAAATTCTACTCTGTTATTTAACAAGAAAGAGAACAATGTTAGAATAAGCAAAGGTCTATATCATCAGTTCTAAAAAAATTTTCAATACCTTCAAGTAGGAAAATTAAATTGAAATATAGTGGAAAAAAAATATTAGACTCTTAGAGGATAATTTTTTGTTTATTATATTATATGAAAAATAGAAGTCTAAACTAATTTTATGTAACTTGTAATTAATATTTTAATAATTGTAAATAAATTTAAAATTACATATATTTAGTTTGTATTTTTTATATGTCATATTTTTGTATGTTCAGGGATAGGAATATTTTGTAATTCAATAGAAGGAAAAGGCTCTATAAACTGCATTACTGGTTGGTTAAAAATTTGTTCAAGGTAAGATAATGTACATGGCTTTTTGACATTGTTGCCTTAGTTTAAAAAACTAAAAACCCAGATGCTGCACCGCAAATACTATTAACTCATATGCTTAATAATTTTTTTTTTAAAGGAAACGCAGACCCTCATAGTCCGTGTCTCCTTTACCAAACACGGACTCAGGGAGCCTGCGTTCAACTTCCAAGGATTCAAAACAATGTAAGGGAGAGGAAGAAATATTAAAGGGATAATTTTATATGTAATATATATAATATAATATAATCTATTTTATATAATAAATATTATATTTTTTATATTATATGAAATAAATATATTATATTATATTTTTTACATATAATATATTATTTAATTTTTAATATAAAATGTTATAATATAATTAATAATAATAAATTTTATAAATTATGATTTTATTAAAAATTTTATATTTTTAATTATATTTAATTCTTTTCAAGTGATTTAAATGAAAAAAAAATTTGTCTCATTAAGAATTTTATAAAATAAAATATTATTAATTTCTTATAAATTTTATAAATTATGATTTTATTAAAAAGATTATATTTTTAATTATATTTAAATCTTTTCAAGTGATTTAAATGAAAAAAAAAAATTGTCTCATTAAGAAATTTATAAAATAAAATATTATTAATTTCTTTGAATGACTAAACGATATGTAATTACACAAATTTTTCATATGGATGGTGATACACAGCTTCATGCGATGACGCTATTTGCTTTTCCACACTCAGTTGCTTTCACTGCATCCATGTTATTGAACTTGAACCCTCACACCACTTCATGTTAACTCTTTTATTCCACGCAGATCACTAGCTCCTCAGTCGTTCTTCTCCACCCCACCACCCCAAACTATGGAGGCTAGAGGTATCTCCTTCACTACTCTATTTTTCGATCCGTTCGCGTTCAGTGCAGAGTATGCTGGTGCACCCTTTGAACCATGGAGAGCATCTTTCCAGCAAGGGTTTTTCACCCCTGATCAACTGATTCCCCCTGCTCAATCCCCTCAACCTAATCGTCAACCAAATAATGGATCAACTGATGAGAATGAAGGTGAAGAAGAAGGAGCAGAAGTAGAAGAAGCAGGACAGGAGCCACTTCAACGCCATCCCCCGCACTTACGCCAAAGACCTAGATATGGAACTGGAGGACATATTTTTAATAGTTAGTTATTTTAATGTTTAGTTCTTTTTTTTTATTTCAATAGTTACACCCTTTTTGTGTATAGTAAAGTACTTTGATATCTACGCTTCAAATTGTAAGTATATAATATCGATATAACGTGTTACTTTAATTAAACTAAAGAAATTTTAGTCTAAATAATTATTCAGATGTGTTATATTATTTAAACTCATGTGACCGGCTTCTCCACTGTCATACGCGAAAGAAAAAAATAATTAACGTATATACGTGTTTGTATATAAATTTCTTTAATTTTAATAACTTTCAAAAATAAATCTTAGTATTTTTTCTTATAGATGTATTTTGTTTTTGAAAAAATAATTACAAGTTTGATTATACAATATTAAAATGTTAAAAATTTTATTCATTACTTTTAAAAAATAAAAATAAAATTTTAAAACCATGCTCTTTTATTTTTATGATAGTAACAATAATAATAATAATAATAATAATAATAATAATAATAATAATAATAATAATAATAATGTATTTTCCTTAGACTTTCCAACTTTCTTTGTTGATTAAGAAAAGAGGACAAAAGAGAAAAATTGGTAGGGGAGTGGCTTGATTAATTTTTCTTTATTATAAATATAAATATTACAAAAAATTAATATTTTAAAATTATATATTACTCATAATTTCTTTTAATCTTTTTTGAATGCACTATATTATTCTTCATTTTCTTTTAATATTTTTTGAATGCACTGTATTATTCTTCTTTTTTTTTTAATATGTTGTCTTCTTATTCTAAAAAATTTGATACAAGACCCCAACTTCTTTTCTTCTATTAGGAATTTCTTTTAATTTTTAAGGATTGGACATGTCCTTTAATAAACCACCTTTACGTAAAAATAAAAATAATGGAATGTTTGAGAAAATATAATTAATTAGATGATTTTGAAATAATTTTCTTTTCTTGAATTATCATAGTGTAAAATTTTTTTAACTATTTAGATAAAATTAAACTTACTGATCATTTTTTTCTATTAATTTTTCTTATTTAAAATATAATAAGTATATAATTTTTCAATAATATTATAACAAATGTTTAAATTAAATACACAATTATATAATTATTTATAAAAACTATATATTTATTATAATATTATTAAAAAAGTATACACGTGTTATATTATTAAAATTTTTAATTATTACAAAAATATATTTTAAATGAATTTTAAATTTATTATCATTCTAAATAATTTAAATAATAAAATATGTCAAATATAAATTATATAATAAATTATATACAATATATATATTTATAAATATATTATATATATATACCCATTATAATATTTTTCTAATAAAAAGAGTCGCGATATAGCATATGTCGCGACTCTTTTTATTATTTAATTGGGCGTGGCATTTGTAATGCCGCGACTCTTTTTTTTTTAAAAAAAAAATATTTGAAAAAAACATTTTTATAGCAAAGCATTTAAATTTTTTATTTTTTTTGTTTTACATATTGCTATCAAAATCCCTCTTAAACTGTTTTCGATGGTAGGAAAGGAACTAATGGCATGTTTGGTTAATCAAAAAAAATAAAGGTAAAAATTTGATAAAATGGTATTTTTATATTTGTAATTATTGTTTAATTATTATTTAATATTATATATTAATTATTATTTAATTATTAAAAATAAAATTATTATAAATATTTTTTATTTATAAAAATTTTTTTTGTTTTTATATTTAATTTTTTGTATATTATATCGAGATTATAAATAAATTTTTAAAATTTTATTATTATCTTTGTTTTTTTCCACATCAACCAACAAGAGCGCACCATTTGTCAATGAAATCTCTTCCAGTAGACCATGCTCACTACGTGAATATTCAATCTTCAACATCTTTGACCTCATTAACACTGATGCGATTGATCACTGACTAATCAGTCACATCAACGCAACTTTCATAAGCTAACCTGTGAAAGGCTGCCACCCAAAACTCCAAGACAGTGTCTCTTTGTACTTTCTTGATTTTGGTAAACTTAAATTAATACGAGTGTAAATATTACTTCGTCACGGCTTATTTTTTGTCGTATTGTTTTTCAATAATTTTTTTTAATTTCGTTGGAATCCACACCAAAAAAAAAACAACGTAACCAGATGGTACTAAATTACAACACGCAACTTGATTACCAATCAATTGTTGTTTATTTGCATCACATCCACGGACCACCCAAAACTACATGTTGGCGGAAAGCCTTGAATCACACCATACTCCATGACAAACTGCAGTTTTTACCTTCATCAGTTCCTAAAATTAATTTACATCATTTTTTTCAATAACTTTAGTTACTCTTCATTGTCATATCAAGTAAATAATTTTGAATACCTTAATATACTCGCGAAATTACCCAAGAATATCAAAGAAATAATTTTAGCCAAAATTAAAAAAAAAAAAACTATTTGCAGAGATTGCGGATTCTTTCCTAAATGATTAATACCTTTCAAAGGGACTTATTTGAACACCCCCAAGTCCTCCCAAACAACAGAAGCTAGTAAAGCATTCGGAACTGTTGAACATGCTGACCGGCCAATCTATCCTAAAGAAACTCGTTCTGTTTACATATTCAGCGACAACCAAGTAACACAAATGTGAAAAAAACAATAAGAAATTCTTCAGTGAATCCGATTTATAAAAATCAATAATCATCCATGAATATGTAAACATTTCAGAAATAAATCTTATTTTAAAAAAATATATTGACATTATAATGATTAGGTTGGTCCATCTACTTGAGAATTTCTCAGAGATAATATCATACCCATCATAAAATCAGCAGTCAGCACCTCCATTGCCCCGCAAAGGGAGAGCAAGCAAGAAGAGAGAGAACGAGAAGCAAAACGGTCACATATCTTTTCTCAGTGACAAGTAAAAGAAGTGCAATCTTAATATAGAAATTACATCAGTTGAAATTCATGTCTTCAACATACATTGAAATATCATAATACAGTTACAAATGCCAATGCACTTAAGTTAGTAGAATTTACATGCACAAGGGGTTACTTTTACTGCTGCCTATTACCATATGAGATAACGCACTTCAATTTTTTGATACACATATATAATCCAATATAGATTCAGATCCTACGGCTTTGTGTTATTCACGAGCAATTTGTTTCATAACTTGCAAGTCCCAGCAACTCTGGACCTTCCAACCGAGGGTTATTCTCAAAGCTACAGAATTGAAGCGAAAAAAGAAAGAAAAAAAGACTTAGGTTTACTCAAGTAGTAGGAAGGAAAACAGATAGCTACTAAAAAATATACACTAGCCATAAAGCAAAGTTCCGGTGCTTTCAGAATCAGTGCACCAGAAAAAGGCAGCAATGCAAACAAATGACAAACCACAGAGAGAAGGAACAATCTGATTCTCCACCAGAGCAACCTATCAAACAATTCAAGGCTGCCAGCAGGGACATTATTAATATACAACGACTATAATTACACTAGCAAGCGCCTAAATTGACAGTTGCCAGAGGCTCCAGGCTTTATGGCTAACAGATAACAAAATAGATCTTCTAAGGATGTAAATACTACCAAAAATAAAAATTACTTTGTCCATAACGAGAGATTCCCTCACATCTTCCCAATTGTCTATGATTGAAAGATCCAGCATCAATAGAAGATGGAACCCATTCAATTTTTATTCTATTTATTTGTTTTTGGCTACAGCATGGAGAACATTTTTAGCCATCGACAAATAGACAAAACCCCATCTAACTAAAACCATTTAAAGAGATGTAATGGATAGATTTGTCAAATTATACAGGAAACATGGCACTAGTAAAATTTGTAACACCTGCTACTACAAAATGGCAATTGTCTGCCACATACATTTTATGTCTGCAGTCTGCATATTATACAACATTCGGATATTATCTTCACACTTTGACTAGATTCCTACAATTAGGATGTCAGCAAAGTGCCAAGACCATAACAACCAAACCCCAACCTCCACCCTCTCCCCTAAAATAGATGACTGAATATAGCAGGAAATGTTAGGGTACATATGGTGCCTAAACAATCTCATTTTTCATTCTCTATTTTCCTTTCCAAAATTTTGTTATTTAGAAAATGCATTTGTTTTATGAAGTTAAAAATTTGTTCATCTTTGTTTTTAAATCAAATTGACATAAGGGGCCATAAATGTTACTTGACTTCTGAGTTCGACCACAAATAATTGTTAGATTATTTTGGTTTTCTTTAATTATTTTAGATTCCCTTGCAAAATTACAAAAATGCCACCAGTCACTTTGTGTAAACACTGAAAATGTCGTTTAGAAGTTTTATTTTTTGAACATATTTTAGAAAATGCTTGCAAAAAATATTTTCTCCTAAAGTCTACCAAACACATTTTAAGTCTGTTTTTCATTTTCAATAAAAATAACATCAGAAAACAAGAAAACCAAACATGCTCTAAATTTCCAAAACTTCCCACCAGGACATAAATGATCGCTCTCCCACAACAAAAGACTTCCAAGAGGGGGAGGGGCACCAAAAACCCCACATCCAATCAAGAAATCTTCCACTAGATGAAAGCCATATTAGTGAATGGAACTTGAGATTAATATAAGAGTCAATTGCAACAACTGACATAAGAGCCAATCTTGATATACTTCTCATTTCATGAGGTTTTCAATTATATGAAAGTCAGGTTGCTCAAATGTTGTTATGAAGTATGAAATAAACTCAACAAACTAGATAAGCTAGAAAAATATGATTACATAATTTAATTGCAATTATAAAACCATCTGAACCAGATGAACTAGACAATAAAGCATATATGCAAGAAAATTTAATATATAGCATGATGATATATGTGCAGTTCCAAAGCATGGTTCATTTCTCGGCAGCTCTATTCCTAAAGAATAAAGACTAGTCTTCTTGCGGAATTATGCCAAGATCCATAAGACCTAGCACGTATTGGATCCCGTGTCTGAGAAACACTAAGATCAAAGAGAGACTGAGGTCTCTGGGGGTACTAAAATGAGGTCCTTGATTAAACATGGCGATATGCCAATTTAAACAACTATCTATATATGATAGAAATTGCCTAAATTCTTCCCTAGTCATGGACATCATAGTCATTTGCTCATACATTAAATTTTGTTCTTCTGTACCAGACATGATTCAAATTACTTGTAAGTAATCTAGTTCTAAATACTTGTGTTCTTAATGAATGAGAAACGGAGGAGAAAAGGTTTACCTCTTGACGCTCCCCTGTATCCACCATAGCTAACAAGCTTGCCTTTTAGTATTCATCACCATCAATCTTTCTAAAGTATCTCACGACATATTCCCTTTATCGTCTATGCACTTGGATCCAATCGCCACCCATCGCGAGTGCTTCCGCTAGCTCACAGTACGTCTACTTCCCCAGCACCTTTGTATTGGCATAAGCAGTAGGCTCATCCTTTAATAAGTCCCATTCAGTCGGCTACACACACACGGCCTCCTCGCCTCAAAATCGCCTATCGGGGAAACTCCATCTTTGTGAAGCGGATATAAGCATTGAACATATGCCAAGTAACTAAGAGTTTTCTAGCACTAAAGCATCACAGGACTCAAGCTTAGGTTTTGGTATAGAGTGCAAGACTTGGAATAAGGATCAACAATACTTTTATTGATGAGATAAAACTATTACAAGCTACATAACTATGGAGGGAGGGGTGCAGAAGGCACCTACCCTCTTCCTACTTATTACTCACTCATGCTCCGAAGAGCTACAAGCATTTCTTGGAAATAAACTAGAAAGCTATAAGATAGTAGTCGGAGAGTGTTGTGGATGACTTGCTCTCAAACTTGTGTATCCTTCAACTGAGGAGAGGGGGCTCTTATATAGCCGAGGGTTCTCCTTCATCAGTGCTATACGCACTATCAGCGTGGGTGCTCTCCAGCTCACTGCTGTTGTCGTCTTCCTGTGTGGCCAACAGGGAATCTTCATGATTGTCCTTTGGGGGTCCCGCACTTTTGCTTTCGGTGCAAAGCAGGCACAAGTGGTCTTTAGGTGCCATGTGACAAAATAGACGCTTAGTGCTGTCATCTACGCAGATGGACCCATCGTAGAAAGGAACTTCAAAGGCTGTAAGCTTAGCTAAGCCTTCTTCTGAGATTGGACCGGGAAAGTCACTCTTCAGGATGTAATTCTTGCTGACGAAGTTGATTTTTACTTCGGAAGTTCTGGTGATCTTGCGGCACTCTGAGAGGACAGCAAGTAGTCTCTGAGCTCGAAGGCGGTCGAGCTGTTCTTCAATCTTCTCTAATACAGAGGCGAGCTCTGGGGGCGGGAAGTTTCTTCCTTCTCTGCTGATCCCTATGCTAATGAAATAATAGGGTTCCAGATTATTGTTCTTCTCGTCCCAGCTGATTAGTGAACTTACTACTGAGAGAAAGATAAGAGCATCTTGAGATTTGATGACCTTTGTTCTGAATATCTTGATGGCTCGGAGCAGATCCAAGGGGAAGAACTTTAGTTCTTGGAGATTGGCACTTGGATAAATTACATTAACCAAACCACATCTAAAAGTCCTAATAAGAAACTCAGGGTCGCAGCCCTGGACAAAATTAAAAACACTTAAATTCTTTTTCTTGGTCGTAAAATAAGTGTCTTCTTCTGTGCTAGTTCTGGCAAGACGGTAGTACTTGATGAACTCTTCTTTGGAGATATGCTTGATCCCCTGAGAGGTTGACCCAGCTGTTGGACTTACGAACCGAGGGTGGATGTACTGCTTCGTCTTGGAGGACGATGGCTCTGCAGATGCTGAAGTCTTGAGAGATGCTTTGGCTTATGCATGGCTGTTGAGCGCGATGAGCGCTTCCTTCTCCGTCGGATAGGAGGCATGGGCAAATGGCTTGTTGATAGTGAGGGCTTGGACTGTTGCCCAGGAGGTATAGACTCCTTTGCTTGGACCGTCAAAGATCGCATAGTACTTTTTTACGTTGACATTTGGTCGTAAAGAATCTGAAGGATTCAATACTTCCTTTTTCTTAGCTTCCTGGAGCTTTTGGGCATAGCTCGGGGGAAGGAGAGGCATGACATCCTCCTCGTACTGGACACTTGGAGTGTCTTTGGATCGGTGAAGATCCTTTGTTGCTTGACATGCAACGTTCTGCTGCTCATTAGCAGTGAGAGAGGAAGATTTAGAGATTTTACCTTCTAGCTTCCTCAACTTCTTTTCCAGGAGGGCTTTCCTCATGGTATAGTATTGGAGCTTCTGCTCGGCGTTGCGGATTTTCATCTGCAACTGTTCTTTAGTGCTTGCCATCGGCAAACTCTCTTGTGAGTAAGTCAGCAATGAAGTTCTTCTCACCAGAGATGTGTTGAACGTCGAAATTGAAGTAGTGAAGCTGCTGCTGCCACCTGATCAATCGACCTTGCTTATAATCTCCTTTGATATCTGAAGACTTAACAAAGAATAATATATTTCTATTGTCAGTTCTTACTAGAAATCGTTGAGATATAACGAAAGCCTTGAACCTATTTATAGATCTTAACAGGGCAAGGATTTCTTTTTCATTTGAATGATAGTTCTTTTCTGCTTTACTGAACGTGCCAGAACAGTATCTACAGATTAATTCTTGACCATTGATGGTCTTTGCTTTTAGAACTCCGCCCCAAAAGTCATTAGAGGCATCAGATTCTATTATCATCTGGTCTTCTGGATGTGGATGATACAATGTCAGAAGTACATTAATTACTTTGTTAATCTTACTTACTAAGTCAGTGTCATTCTGTGTCCATACCCAGGGTACTGGATTACCAGAAATACTTCTTAGTTTTTCCTGCAATGGTTTCCTCAGATTAGCCAATTTCGGATAATAATCAAAAGGTGACGGATACCTGCTGCCAAGAATTGACAGCCTGTTAGCCACAATCAGAGAAAAAAAGCGATTCAGCAGTTTTGACTGTAAGAGCAATTTTTGGCAAATCCGCCTCGCGAAGGAATCTCAGCCACTCACGGCATTCACATGTCCGCAAGGACACTTTGAGTGGAAAGTGGTCCCGTTTGGACTAAAGCAAGTGCCAGCTATCTTCCAGCGTCACATGGATGAGACGTTTGCGGAGTACGAGGACTTTGTCAGAGTGTATGTGGACGACATCATTGTGTTCTCCAATACCGAAGACGAGCACGTGGAACACGTCAGAAAGGTTCTCAGTAAGTGCGCGACAAGAGGAATCGTCCTCAGTGCCAAGAAAGCACAACTTAACCAGACTCAGATAAAGTTCCTTGGGTTAACAGTAAAAGACAATGGTGAGTTAACCACTCAGGTTCATCTTGCCGACAAGGTAAAGGAATTTCCAAACCCAATTACTGATCGTCATTCATTAATGCGGTTTTTAGGAATAATTAATTACATTTCTGATTACCCGTCATTCATAAAGCATATATGCAAGAAAATTTAATATATAGCATGATGATATATGTGCAGTTCCAAAGCATGGTTCTGCTACCAATAGACAGGAAGCATATTAACAGTCAATAGCCATGACACCCATAACAACTCAGATTCTCAATCATTAAGTCTCAATCAGAGTTATCAAATTGTACAATTCGCAATTCAAGACGAGTAATCCGATACAATTCATCAGGCGAATGACACAAACCATGCTTCAACTCGGAGAGTTGCCGAAATCATGCATCTGAATTGCTGGAATCACACAATCTGAGCTAAAAACAGCGAATCGCAACTTTCTAGCAAGTCAGAAAGCTGCAACACTATGGATCACACAATCAGATCTTCAAGACCCAACGCAGCTCGTTTCTAGGAAGAAGACGATGGCTCCCCCCGCCCCCCCCCCCCCTTTTTTTTTTAATTGGAACATCATTCCATTTAAAAGCAAAACCGATTAGCTGATTAAGTCATATATCACAGACACAATATCACACATTCACTTGCACATGTCAATGACATCACACGAAGTCAAAAGTCATGCAATTTGATGAGATTCCCAGTCATAAATAAGCAAAACAGCACAGTTTCACTTATTTAACTTTAAATAGAGTAAAATTTCCTAAGCAGCCACGCCTCGTAAGACTATTCAAATGGCAAATGCTATATACACACATATATATATATATATATTACTTACCTAATGCCAATATTAGTTTTGAAGAATAGAAGCATCATTAGTTTTGGATTTGATTACTTATGAGTTTTTTTTTTCCTTATTTATTAACTCAGTTAGATAGTTACTTGGCTATAACTTATGATTTTGTTTTGTGAGGCTTATGGTTAATTTTTGGTTAAAATTTAATATTTGAGCATATTTTAGTGACATGATTTTTTATACAATATATTTTTAACTGTCTCTAAATCGTATGATTCAATACAATTTACAATTTACAATTCAAAAATCAACCTTCTAATTCATGACTTGAATAGCGATTCGATAACTATGGTCACAATCATTAATTGCATTTTGCAACCAATAGACACCAATATAAAGCAACATGAATTGCACCACATCAAGAAAACAATGCACATTCTTAGAGTTAAAAAAATAACAAATAACAAATATTTGGAAACCTACTAATTCAATGGAATATGCTCAAATGGCCCTGTAGTAGGAATTGTTCCACATAAATCATTGTTGGAAACATCCCTGAAGAAAAAAGTGAGAACATTTAGACTGTTTGTATGAGCACTACTTCACAATGCCACCATAGAATTGCACCATAAAGAAAACAATATAACTTACAATACTTTTAGGCTTGTAACATCAGCAAGTTCCCTAGGGATTGGGCCACTTAACCGATTGTCATTAAGCCGTCTGCAAAGAAAACATTGATTTGTTAAGTGAAAGGAAAGTAGTACAACTATGAAGGACAAGGAATCCTCCCACAACAAAAAGCAAAACCAAATACAAAGACTTTAGATCAAAAGTGCTCTCCAATCCCTTAGCAAGTCCATTAAGTGCAGTCTTCTCATTAATTTGGCAACTTACACCATATGTTTTTTTTTATTTTTTTCCAAAGATTAACAGCTAAAAACTACAACTTATTGTTGGGATTCCAAACTCTGCTACTTGTTTATCTCAATTACCTTACTCATTTGAGTTAGCAAACATGAGAAGGGAAAAAATTCAGCCTCTCCAGGAGTTAAAAGCTAAGTTAAGGAATTCCATCTGGTACAAAAGAAAGAGTAATTTGTTGCCATTAGGTCATTGCCCCAATAGTATAATAGTTAAATTTAGAGCTAGTATCAAGGAATATTTTTTAATTGGGCTTAGTTGTGGTCCATCAGATGGATCAATAGAGTTGTCTTATATTATTATCATGAATTTTGTGTTCTTTAGTTTATTTAAATAGAATTACAATGTCACATTTCTAGTTTTTGTAAGAATTCAGAACTGGTATCATTGCATAGATATATAAATTATATCTTCAGACTCCCCCTTAATATTTTAACTCTAAGTTCATTACAAGTTTTAGTGCTTGAAATCTTGTGAATAAGCAAAGTTCCCTGATCTCTCCGTTCCTTCTCGTGTACTTTTAATGGCACAGTTCATGCAGCCCTGCTTAAAGTAATATTGATGTCTGACAACCATAATTAATATCCAACTTACCCATTCAAACCCTAAATTTTCCTTCTGTTCACATAACTCAGTGTATGTGAAATTTAGAGTCAATGCCTTTATTGGGAGCCACCATTCAACAAGATGAATCCTAATTATATTCACCACAGATGAATCCTTAAAAATTAAACATTAAATCAGTAAATCAGACCACACTTCTGCAACTTGAACCTTACAATACAACTATAGAACCCTGAAGTCCATGATAACTTGAGCTGAAAATTTACTTGAATCTGTACTACTTCATCAATTTTTTCTAATAATTCTTCTAAAAACGATAATAGATTTAACCATGCTTACAGAAAGACAAGATTCTTCAGTTTGCCCAGTGAAGGAGGAATGGTTCCTGATATGTTGTTGTTATACAAGTCCAAGCTAATAAGATTCTTCAGGTTTCCAAGCTCTGGAGGAATTGTTCCCTGAATGTTGTTTTTATATAGCTCACTACATCAATAAGAGTAAAGCATTCTGAAGTCAATAATAAATATGAAATACTGCATTTAAATTCATAACAAAAAGAGAACCACAATATATAAAAATGTGTTGATGATTTCAGTAAAAACATTTTATATATTTGGAGTCAAAGTATCAGTACAAAAGATTAACCACAGATTTAAAAACGTACAGATATTGTAGATGTTCTAGGTTTCCAAGTTCAGGTACCAAATGTCCAAATAGGTTTGAGTTACCAAGATCACTGCAAAAAGTATCATAAGACAGTCAACATAAATGTCAAGGGAAGAGAGATAATACAGACTGCTCCCAATCAAACTGAATAAATTGAATTTGTCCTTCAATAAGATTAAACTGGAAGCAGAAGCAATCCATTGGCTAGAAAATTAAAATCGCAAAGACACTAACACAATCCACAAATGAATTACAAAGATATTTCTGTGAATAATTTTAGAAACATTCTTGCAAAGAAAAAGCCTAATGATATGTTCCATCATAGAGAGATCCTGAGCATTTAACAGGGGAGTACCACAAGAGAACTTCTATAACAGAAAGACAAACTAAATAAGCAACATAGGTTATGTTGCCTCTTCAGAGCTTAACAAGATTAAATGAACCATCCATAAACACTTCCTCTTACTTGTCCAACTGTGTGGCTTCCCCAACCCAACCGAAAAAAAAAAAAAAAAAAAGAAAGAATAAGAAGAAGAAGCAGCAGCTCTGTCATGAACGGATATATCAGAATTACATATAATGCTTCGTTCCATGATTCCATCCCTAATAGATGGAACCCCACTATTAAGTCGGTGCACAGAAATCCAGCAAGGCATATGATACACACTAGCAGGCCATAGACAAGCAAGAGAGAGGGTGAAAAAAAAAAAAAAGAAGAAGCAAGAAGTTGCTGAGCTGGAATGAAATAGGTGATCTGTCCAAGTCTGTCATTTTGCAGAATAAGTTTGTTATGGGTCTGTTTTGATTGGGGTTATACGTGTCTCCTCTATGTAGTAGTGCATGAAGGAAGATAAGGGAGCAGTGAGGCATTTGGCGAGAGGTTTGCTCATTTGAAGTCCCTTCCTTGACTCAAAGAAGGAAGACTATCCTTTCTACTTGTTTTCATCTCAATCTTTTTCTATCTTTCCTGTTTCTGATTCATTTCTGAATGCAATTGGATTACCATTGCTCTGTTGTTCTGGGCCTTCTAGTGCTCATACACACTTGAGCACTCCTTGATAGGCTAGGCTATCAGCATAAAATTAACATAATTTAACACAGACACCGAAATAGAATTACTAAGTCCATATATCTTATAGTTAAAACACAATAAACCATTAACTTACGCTAAAATAAACAAAATTTACAACAATGAAGCAACAGATATGTGTACTGGCCAAAAGAAAAAAGCAAATGATGAACAAATCTTAAGAGAAACTTCTTCTAGTCCTAGGAATGGTGCCTATTACTACCTGATCATTTCTAACAATCGAGTGAGCATCAACCCATTAAACATAAAAAGCCAAAATTCAATCCTTCTCATTGAAACAAATTAAAAAAAAAAAAGTGAGATTATATCCATCATACAACAAATCCACAAAAGAAAACGCAGGAAAAAAGAGAGAGGGATAGAAACCCATACACTCGGGTGACCCGGTTATCTTGGTTGCAGGTGACGTGGAACCAAGTACAAGGGTTAACAAGGGTCGGATCCCAGCTCTGGAGCACATTATCCGGATCCGATAGGCTCCGGCGGAGAGTGTACAGTGCGTCGCCTTCGGAATTAGCACACACGAGCTTAACTACCGTTAGGGTTAGAGAAACGATTAACAAGCCCCAAAAGGAAGTCAAGGTTGGTGCTTCCATAGCCGAAGCTTCTCTGATCTGAGCTGAACTAAACAACCGTTAGGGTTCGCCTTACGACTTCTTATTCGTTAATGCCTCAAGAAGAGCTTCGAAAGAGAGAGAAAAGGAGAAGGCAGTATCCGCTTTGGGAATATCATCACAAAGCGTAAAACATGGAAGCCCTTTTCTAATCTCTTCTAGAAATATTTATTTATAATTTATTTAAAAAATTACAGTTGACAATCCAAATTAAAAACTTTTACATTAATAAAGAAAATTTTAAATTTTAAAGGATTTAAATATTAAAAATTTTAATTTAAAATTTTGAATTGTAATTTTTTAATATAATTTAAATTTTTTAATCTTTGAATCAAAATTTTAAATTTTAAAATATGTTAATATCATTTTTTTAATTTGAAATTTTTATTTATAATTTTTTCTATTTATTTTTATAATTTTTTGTTTGCTTTTGCCTTTTGGAAAGGGATGCACTCGTCGTACCCTGGCAGCGGAGTGGACCAGTGGCTTTGGTGTCGCAGATCCGTCGACCGAAAATAGAGGTTTTGTTTTTTAAAATTAATATATATTTATTTTATAAAAAATAGAATAATTTTATAATATTTCACAGTTTTTGTTTAAAAGCTAACAAAAAAGATGAATAACTGGACCTTTTCTATGTTAATTTAAGACTCTAATGATATTTTCATAAATGTTAGAATAAATTAGTTTCTTCTCACAAAAAAAGGGAATAAATTAGTTTTTTGCCTCTTTGGTTAATTAAGCATATTTATAATTTTGATTTTCTTTATATTTTTGTGTTAGATTAATTGCTTAACGTTTGATTCATATCATAGTGCTTTTAAGTTATGATTGGATAGTTATAAAATTTACTACCACAACAAAAATTGTTATAAGTTCCACACACAAAAAATATTATGTGGGTCTCGCAAACTTTAATAAACAGTAAATATATATTTTTAGAATATTATATTAGATTGCAAATACATAGAATGTCACAAAACATGTTTATTAAAGGAACTGATAGTGTAAAATGTGTATATAATACAGATTAAAAGTTAAATCACCAATTTTATTACGAAGCAAATTTAAAGGACTAAGTATTTTTAAAAGACCAAAAGACTAATTTAATTTTAATATTATAACTTTAAAATAAAAAACATCTGACAAAATATTTTTTACCATCTTAAATTGTTTAAAAACTACACGTGGGCTTCAAATTTAAAACAAATTAAGAATTCATAAATTAAAAAAAATACACAAATCTTGCATGGAGCCCAAGATCAGTTGATGAGCAGATAATTAGCTACAATGTAAGAATAGTAGAATTGAACACAGCTTTTAAATATATATATATATATATATAATAGATATAAATTAAAAATAATAAAAAACACATATATAATTTGGTATTTTAATATGTTAAAACAATTGTTGTGCAATGAACCAACATTATGTCTTATGTTTTTATGCTATCATATCTTCTCTTTTATTGGTTTATAAGCCAAAATTAAAAAATTTTGTTTCATATATCCTTTTTTAATAAGGCAAGTGTTTCGCATACTGTTGTTTAATATAAAAAGTAATAAGCATAAATATTAAATCTGTAACATTTATCACATTAAAAAAAACTATAACGTAATTAATATAATATTATCATAACAAAAAAAAAATTCAAAACTTAAAAAAAAACCATAAAAATTATGGCGGCACCAACTCTGGTTAGCACAGATACCAATCTAGTAATAAATTACCAAAAAATGATAACTTTAATTACAAATTTAATTATTGTAAGAAATAACAAATTATTCACTGCAATGGCTTTTTTCAAACATATGATACCATATTGAGTTAAAATTTTATTTATTACTATTCCAAAGGGTATTTTTATGAGCTATTTAAACTTGATTCCAATAAGTTATGGATAGTTAAAACTTAAATGTACATTATTAAATGGCATCATGCCACAAGTGGCACCATAGAGTTGTCACAACCCTTGGTGTTGCACTATATATATATAATTAGACATTTCATTTATTATTAATCTTCAAAACTTAATAATAAGTTTTTGTAAATTTTTAAATTTGTGCAAATAACAATCTTACCGTTAATTAATTTTATTAACAAAATGTAACATGTTAGAGTTATTTGTATATGATTTAAATTTTAAAGGAATTATCAATGTATAATTCAAAGTTAAAAAAAGTTATTTGCATAAAAAAATAAAATTTAAAAGAATTTATTGTCACTGATGTATTATATTTTATTAGTGAAATAATAAATTAACTAATAGTAGGAGTTATCTATATAAATTTAAAGATTTATGAAGATTCATTGTCATATTTTAAAAATTAACAAAATTATTTGCATATAAATCAAAATTTAAAAATTTTATACACAATATAACTTTTGAATTTTAAGTTATTTAGTTATGTTTCAATCCAGCATCTACAATTATATTATTATACTGGACAGTTCAAATCTTTTTATAAGTCACATGTAAATTGTCATGTGTCTCACAAAAAGATATATAGAACTTCCAAAAAAATGTTATAATAACAAACAATGGAATTTAAACAGTGAAAAAAGTCAAAGTTGCTACAACTTATATATATGAGAATATATTAGATTACATTTTAACGAGATATCTCCCATTATTAAATATTTAGTCCTATTATATAATTTTAGTAGCCGCTATTATATACTGGTGCTAGGAAAATTCAAAGTTCCTAGAAAGAGTTATCAATTATGTTATTTTCAGAGCTTCCTTTTTTTACCTATGGTATAAAAGTTGAAGTGAAATGGAAAATATACCGAAGCAACATTTTATTTATGGCTCGTTTGGTAAATGAAAATAGAAATAAAAAATAAAAAAATAATTTTATAGATAAAAAATATTTATAATATTTTTATTTTTAATAATTAAATAATTATTATTAGAGAATATTAAATAATAATTATAAAAATCAATTTATAATTTTCTTTTCCTTTCCTTCACCTTTTCTTTTTCCTTTTCCTTCCTGTTTTTTCACCTAAACCGAACGGCCCTTGGTTTGATTGCTTAGACATAGTTTAAATTTTGGATTTAAAGGACCATACAAAGGTAAGGAGTATTTTCATTGTGATTTATGACATTCCTCAAACTGAAGTCTTTAATTCTTAATAACAATTATACCAAAAGCCTTTTTCTCTTCCCTTTTTCAATTTTTGTGATAGCTATTGTTGGACCTGAATTTTGGGTCTCACGTAGTGGAAGCTAAACCTATTTGCTTTCTTTCAGAGCATCCAATTATCTCAACAGTTTTTCAGTTGTTTTGTGAAGCAAAATTACTTTTATATATTCACATATAACAAATCACTGTCGGTAATTATTTTGCATTGAAGCGACATTATCATAAAAAGTTGACTAAATGATTAATTGTGACACTCTTATTAGTTTATAATTTTTAAAGTAAATTATAGGTTAAATTAGTATGTTACTCCCTTAAAAATATTTAATATTTTAAATTAATTCATTAACTTTGAAGTATTTTAAAATGGTTCGCTAATTTTATTTAACGTCTCAAAATGGTCCTTTAACTTTAAAATATTTTAAATTAGTCCATTAACTTTGAAATATTTTAAATTAGTCCCTTAGTTTTTAAAATTAAAGGACCAATTTGAAACATTAAATAAAATAAAATTTTAAAAGTTAAGGGACTAATTTAACATATCAAATAAATTGAAAAGACTATTTTGAAATACTTTAAAGTTAATGAACTAATTTGAAATGTTAAATAAAATTAGGGGATCATTTTCAAACACTTCACAGTTAATGAACTAATTTAAAATATTAAATAAATTTAAGGGGCTAAAATAATAATTTAACCTAAATTATATAAATTTTCTCCAAATTTTATTAAAATTACATAAACTTTATTTTTATTTTTTAAAAATATATAACTTTTTCTGAATTAAAAAGTTATCTTATATTTTAGTTTAATTTTAAATTTTTTTACTAAATTATCCTTCATTAATCTAAATGCATATTTTTAATTAAAAAACTAAATATAGATTATATTGGTTAAAAAATTTAAAAGTAAACTAAAGTATCTCATAACATTTTATTTTAAATGAAGTTTGTATATATTTTAAAAATTACAAAATTATATAATCTTAATAAAATTTAAAAAATGTATGCAATTTACTCTAATTTTTAAGCTTTCTACTCTATTTTTCTCTTCATGTATGGCATTTCTTAATTTAACTCCTTGATAAAGATAAACGAAAGAAAGGATCAACTTTATGCTTTATTGCTTTTAATATAATTTTTTTGTTGGCTACGTCGGGCAGAATAGAGTGTATCGTTTGGTAAAGGAGAGACGAGATTGACGGAATGAAAGAGGGAGTGAGAATGCTGAGAAATTGTGTTTGGTATGTGGAGTACCTAATGTCATGGGAGAGTACAATTCATTAAACATGGGAGAGGAGGAACTTTCAACCTATAGATGGACTGTGTTTTGCCTCGAGGAAAAGAAAATTTTTTGTATCAAACATTCCTTTATTTTTTTGGTTTTTGCATTTTTGAATTCTCATTTTGCATTTTTAAATTTTTGGTTTCTTGTTTTTAATTTTTTAAAAAAATTAATCTTTTTTTTGGGTTTATTTCAATTAAATATAAATAATATTTTACAACTTTTTTATTAAGAGTTATTTTAGATATTTTTTCATTCTTTTTTATTTTCATTGGATTTATATTTCACCAAATATTAAAAAATAATTATATTCATATTCTTTTTTCTATCATACTAAACATAACTACAGGATGAAGTATTCTTTTTTATTTCCATTCCACTCTCTATTTTTATTTTATCAAAAATTAATTCTCTTTACCAAACGAAAATTAGTTGTAAAATATCTTTTTTTTTTCTCTCTTTTGGGAGGGGTAGTTAGTTTGTGATGATTGCTAGAATAGTACTTTTGTTTAGGATATTTGAGACTGATACTTGAAGGGACTCGTGAAATTTTGTATTATATACCAAACGGTGTTTATGATGCGCCAAGGGCAAGAAAATCAAAGAATTAAACGAAGTAAAAATACTGATAGAAAAGAAGAGAGGTTATCCTCAAATAACACTGATAACTGAGTGATATATTATTACGTTGCATACTTTTTGTTATGTCATTATTCTTAGGATTTCAGAATAAGGAAGGTTTGCTTGCAATTACTTCAAAATTAGGCAGTAAATTGTATTTTTTGTTATTTTTAAAAAATATATAAAATTTTTCCTGAAACAAAAAATTACTTTATCTTTTAATTTGATTTTAAATTCTTTAACCAAAATACTCTCAATTTATAATTTTTTTTAGCTTTTAAAAGTATATATTTATATTAATTAAGGTATGTTAGTTAAAAAATTTAAAATTAAACTAAAATATAAAACAACTTTTACTTTTAAGATATTTGTGTATATTTTAAGAATAGAAAAGAAGTTTGTATAATTTCGATAAAATTTAAGAAAGAAACTATAATTTATTCAAATTGGAAAGAAAAAACAATGAGGTTTACTACTGCAATGGGTAGATGTATAATACTTTACTCTTTCAAGTGGTAAACTTTGCAGATTCACTCCCTTGTATATATTTGTTATTATTTGGTTTGTTTTCGTATAATTAATAGCCTGCCATATTCTTAGGACCATGAAAATCTTCCACCAACCATGCACACAGAGACCAGAAACCTTTCGCTTGCCTTGTTTTTATCCCTTTTTTCTCCCCCAAATCTCTTTGATGGAGAGTGGGCGTTTTGTTTTTCTAATGTCCAATAATATATACCATAATAAAGGTAGTTTAATATATAAAAAGTTAGGTACAAAATAATAATTAAAAAAGAAATGTAATAGATAAAAATGACCCCATATTCCTATTTTTAAAAAATAATAAAAATAAATTGAAACAATTGAGTAATTATTATAATAACATAACAAATATTACAAACAAAAGAAAGAAAGAGCATTTCCAATACCAAACATTCCATAAATTATATAGGTTTTTTTAAAAAAATTTTGTTATAATTATATATACATATTTTTAAAAATATATACAAATTTCTCTTAAAATAAAAAATTATCTTATACTACTTTAATCTTAATTTTAAATTTTTTTATCTAAAATACTCTTTATTAACTTAAACACATATTGTTTTAAATTAAAAAAATTAATAAAAAATACTTTGGTCAAATAATTTAAAATTGAACTAAAGTATAAATAATTTTTTATTTTAAAAAAATTTATATATTTTTGGAAAATAAAAAATTATATAATTTTAATAAAATAATTTAGAAAAAAGTTTGTGCAACATGCCGAGATATTATAGCCCAAGTAGGGGACACAGTGAAATGACAGCTCCACGAATTGTATTGGTGTCTGCTCAACTTTTTGTTTCCCCCTTTTGGGGTTGTAAAGCGTCAGGGGATCTGATTCTTTTTCTTCTTTCTCGGTTCCGACTTTCAGAGCTGAAATCATGTGTTTGATTGACCATATATTGAGCCAGCGTCTAATTTGATTAGACTAAAATCAAAGTTGTGGAACTAAATGATTGATGTATGATTTGATGAAATATAGATGAATAAGCAATCAAAGCATATGAAAATTTAGAATTCAAGATTTTAAGAGGACTAAAAAAAAAACGTTGTTACCATTATTTTTCTCATATTAGTTTTTGTACATTTAACTATTTATGACTTGCTTTATTAGGTCCATTTGAAGAAAACGAACCGTTCGCATCAAAAGAACACAGAAAAAGGGATTAAGGTTTTTGGGTCCATGTTTGAACAAAAGCACTGCGAGTTGGGAGAGAAGTGTTTTGGCTTGAGTTGAATGTAGCTTCTTGGTGCGCTCTAAGCTGGATATTATGCAAGTAAATCAAGTCTTTATCTTCGTGAACTTGCCCCTAAACTCATGATTTCAACCAAGTTCAAGTATATTTCGAGTTTATTTATGAGTTAATTGAATTTCCCCATGTGAAAATATGACTCTAATTTTTTCACGAGTCAAGTCACAAGTTTGACAACCATGTTCTGAGCATATAAAAGCGTTTAAATGTTATGGATTTAGGGCAACGTCCATGTGTGTTTTAACATGCAGTAAACAGATTCCTTTAAGGTGGCCAACAATAAGGGAGGAAATAAAAGGGCAATCTTTGCCTATATAAATAGGCTCTTGTAGCAAAGGATATATATACATGAAATGCCATGAAAGTATGTAAGAAATATATACTTTTGTGTGCTACTTTGGATAGAGAAAGAAGTGTGAGAAAAAACTAGTCTTGTTTATTTCCTTGGGCAGAGGTGGTAGACTTAAAACTGCGAACACCTGTGCTGATGTATCCCGAAGGTAAAGCGTCTGTGTGCCTACTGCCCCGGGTGATATAACAAAATCAACCAATGGAACGTATGAATCAAAGAAAATGTCATCTCTGGTCCTCACTCCAATGCCACAAATATTATTATTTTATTGATGACATTTACCTTCATTTTTGTGCTTATTCTTACTTTTGTGTTGCTGCACCAGCAATTTCAAGATATTTCCACGCTGAACTCCATGGCAGCAATTCAGAAATAAGTATAATAATGATGAATACTTGAGTTCCTTTTGGGAAAAATAACTTAAGTATGTATTTTTCATATTTATATTCTTTTGGCATGCATATTAGTTTTTATTTTTCTCAGCTTATAAATAATATAATATTTATATGTTATTTGGTTGCATTTAGCGAGATTTATTAATTAGAAATTTTCCACTGTGATAAGACACCCAAAGTAAATGGTCTTAAAATGTCTTGCCTATGATCAACGATAGAAAAAGCATGAAAATATTGCAAATTTTATTTTCATGAATATGGCTAGTTGATTCTCTTTAGATCTGCTGAAGATATGTTAGAAAAAGAGAGAGATATAGGTGCAGCCGCTTGGGATCCTCTCATGTGGACTCCACCTCTCTCCCCTCACCCTCCCCCCCCCCCTCTTTTCTTTGTGATTCTCTTGTGAATTGGAGAGAATCTATGTCCATGAACATGGGGTAAAGTCCATAAGTGTTTTGAAGTGTGGTTAATGGCAATGTTTTTTAAATCAAATTGGTAATGAAATTGGTAGAACTATTAATTCATAATTTATTAATAATATTATCATTAAATCAATAATAATTAAATATTTTTTACATTATATATTAAAATTATAATATAACAAATAAAAAATTAAAGTGTATATTCTATTATATAAGTGAGACCTATGATAGAGTCCAATCCATTGCCCAAAATAAAAAAAAAACCAAAGAAATACCTTCAAACCCTAAAGTTAGTAATTATTTGCCATCATTTGCTGCCAACCCATCCTCACTCTCTCTTGTATCTCTTGTAGTCAAATCTCAATGTATGACTATCTCACTTGTGCAACCATTTCACTACCCATGAAAGTCACTAAGAAATGCATAATCTCTTTTTACCATTGTATTAGTACCTTACTATCTACTCTAGTCTTCTCACTCTTTCTATTTGTAAATCTGAAACTAAAGACATGAGAGAAAATATTTTCTTCAAACTAACAAGCTATATTGGTACCCAATCTCTACTAATGTGTTGGTGGCTTTGTGTAAAGTTTTGTAAGGTTGTCTATGCTTTTTCTTCTTCTTCTCTCACCCTTTCTTATTTTTTTCGCACATTCTCGTCTTCTTCCTCTCACCATGCCCAAGATTTACATTTATTTGGATTGGGTCTATAGGTGATTAAAAGGCCCATGGTTTAGGTCATGTTTTTTTTTTTAAACTAGTTAATCCATTAGTTTGATCAGTTTTTCATTAATTTTTGAAGTAGCCATTTTTATGGGTCAACCACATTAGACTAATATGACTTGTTCATTGATTTTTCAATTGAATCAAATGATTCAATCTGATTCTAACAACAATGGTAAATGGATTCTTATAAGGTGGGCAATGATATGGAGAAAATAAAATGGCAACCTTTGCCTATATAAATAGGTTCTTGTAGCAAAAGACATGTACACTTTGAATGGTTTGAAAGTATGTAAGAAATATATATTATTTTGCACTACTCTATGTAGAGAAAGGTGTGGGAAAAGAGAGTCATGGTTGCCTCCTTGCGAAGGTTATAGATTTATATAGGTAAGTACCCATACTATTATATTCTATAGAAGTAAAATGTTTGCTCATCCACTACATTGGGTGATATGACAAAATCTCCACTTATGGTAGATGTGAATTGTATATCAAAGAAAGCATGATATTTGTGCCCTAACCTCATACCTTCCATATGATTGCTTTATAACATTAATCTTCTTCTTTTTGGTGTTTATTCTTATTGCCAAGTTGCTACACTATAATTTTTTGGGAAGAAGAAGAAGGGGGTTATCCTGAATAGGAGATCTTGAGTTTTATAAACATATCAAAAGGCTCGTATAGGTGACCAATTGAAGATGATTCACTTTAGCCAAGGAAAAGTTTTGAGAAAAAAGATGAAATGCAAACTGATATGGAGAAGCTTGCATATGTTATTTTGGTATTTCTAGCATCAAGATCCATAGCTAATGGAGTTTATGACATCAATGATAATTTTTAGGTGTAAAAATTTTATAGGAAGATAATATAACCTAGTCTAAATGGTCAAGTAGAAGAAGTTGAAGTGAAATGGAAGAAATTTGAAGTCCATTGCTTGTAAAAAGAAGGTTTTTGCTAAGGAATTAAGATATAGCTAGAGGTTATGTTTTTTATTCTATTTTGACAAATGAGTTGGTGGACATGAGCTAGATAGGTTTAAGATTTCAAAGCTACCTTGGCGATCTCCAAATGTTTTGAAGCCCATAAGATAGGTAAGTAGTGTCAAATGAGGATTGCGATCAAACAATTGTTAATTGTCTTCTTGAGAGGCCATTAGAATTTTGTGATGGTGAAACATAGAGAGAGTTTAACTATTATGGTTTGGGAGGAGAACATATTTTTAAAACAAATTTTTGGAGAAGAGATAATGGGGTCCTTTAAGATTTTAAAATTGTGGAGGGTAAGAGGTTTTGCATTTTGTTTCTCAAGCAATAAGGGTGAAGGTTATTATTATTCTCCCTAGAAGAGAGGGAGATGAATTGGGAAGGAGGGTTAATTTAAATGACCCATTAAGTTAGAAGAAGGAAAAGAGTTTTTGGTAAATAGATAAGATAAAGAAAAAGAAACTTTGGACCATTAACCTCCAAAATCTAATATTTTTTCTTTTTTACAAAGGTAACTATAATCAATTGTCATTTTTTAGCCATTCAACCAATCTCCTTCAAGAGAGAATGGAAATTATGAAGTATCTTTGTTGGATCAACTTATATCTTATTAAAAATAACTTTTTTCCTTTGTGAATAGATACTCCAATATAAAAATACAACTTCATATAGGAACCACTATGCCTCTTTTGACCTTGATTCCCAAGTTGTGTGTGGATGGATGAAGGAACAATGTTAGCTACTTCAAATAAAAAATGTGATCCAACCAAAATTTCTATTCTCAATGCTTTGTCTTAAAGGAAGAATATTATTACAAATCTTTTATATATAAAAAATTAGGGCATTTTATCGTTTATCTTATTGTTTATAATGTTCCATTAATGTATTATTTATTTGCTTTATTTTTGTTTCTCTATATGGGGCCCATAGAAAAAAATAATTGAATACCTCCACATCTTATAGTGGACTATGCTAATGTGTATATATATAGACTTTAGAAGGATTTTATTGTTTATTACAATATTCCCAAGCCAAATTGTCAATGTTTGCACGCCATAAGCTTGCATTGGGCTTTAGATTGTTTAATGATTTTTAACCAAAAAAAAAAAGCCTTTCCTTTGCTTTTCTTGGTTTCCATGCCTATGTATGTGAGTCTCATTTCGTTTCTCACAAAAAAATTCAAAACTTTAAAGGTAGTTTTATTGTCCATATTAAATCCCAATCAAAATCAAGGGGTTTTAATGGGATTTTCTAGCATTCCTTGTTAAAATATAGTCTTTTTTAGTTGAATATTCCCCCCTTATTCACTTTTTATCTTTGCCAATTTATTTGAAACACCCCCGTTTGAGAGAAGCCATTGAATTATCTCCTTTACATGAAGACCTTATAAATTGAATGAAAAACATTTATGTTCCAACTAAAATTACCTAGATTTATAAGATCAAATAATAGGTCTAAAAAATGGGGTAAATTAGACAATACTACCTAAAAAGATAGAGCTACAAAAATAAGGAATTCAATACAACATAAGAATGAATAATTAAAAAAAGATAATTTTACAAACAAAATTTTAATATTTTTGCAATGATTTTACAAGATAAATTGATTGTGGAAAGATCTTAATATCTTGAAAAGTAAAAACTTTGGTGAATTCATATATTGAGAGAAAGATACGCAGTGATGACATATCAAAATATATTGAATAGATGTCAAATAAGGGATTTTGGATTCATAAATAAAATCTCAAAAATAATAAGGGTTGAAATATAAATACAATAAATTATTTTAGGTTGACATTCAATTAGTTTGACATATTATTGCCACATATTTTCCTTCTAATATTCCACATAGCTATTGTATAAGTGTAACCACTTTTAAAAATGTACTACATAATTTATCAAAAACTTTTTATAAAATTACTTTTAAAAGTAAAAGCTCTCAGTGCACAAGCCAAAGCATATTAAGCATTTTGTTTTTGGATTCAAAGCTCTTTAAATTCAAGAGA
The DNA here is from genome assembly GCA_032878935.1 of Erythrophleum fordii. Classification (NCBI taxonomy): domain Eukaryota; kingdom Viridiplantae; phylum Streptophyta; class Magnoliopsida; order Fabales; family Fabaceae; genus Erythrophleum; species Erythrophleum fordii. Next base: position 29,656,637 of record JAVQMF010000058.1, on the reverse strand, counting down.
TTATATTAAAATATATAATAAAATATTGAGTAAATTATATAGGTATTTTTTAATTTTGTTGAAATTATACATAATTTGTCTTTATTTTTATAATATATATTTTAGTCTAATTTTAAATTTGACTAAAATATCCTCCAAAATAATGTAAAAGTGATTAATAGGTGGTATTTTAATTAAAAAAATTTAAATTTAAATTAAAATACAATATAAATTTTTGTTTCAAAAAAAAATCTTTTAACTTTGTGTAATATTTATTATATTATTATAATTATAATTTTATAATTTTTATTTCTTTTCATTTTTTAAAAATAAGAATATAATGATTATTTTTTATTTTTAAAATTATTTTTTTCATTTTCTATTTTATTTATCAAACAAATTGTATTTGAATTGTTTAAATTTAATTTAAATAATTTAAATTTCTTTTAATTTTGTTATTCTCAATATTTTTTTAAATTAAAAAAAAACGCATGATCAAGACAGATCGGTTTGGATTTCCTTACCTGAATTTGCCATTGTACAAGCGGGCAACGTGGGAGTTAGCATCTGGTTCCCACCAACATAATAACCGTGCTCCACCTTCCCGTGTTTCATCCGGTTTCCATTTTTGTCAGCCAATTTCCATTTTTATCCTTCATCTCCTTCTAGGATGCGCGCATTAACTGGAGGGTAGTCCCGTCAATTTTTCAATTGTGTCAGTCCAAAATCGTCAAATAAACTCAGAAGTTAAGAACGCACACGCGCGGACCGAGGCGAGACATGACGTAAATTTCTAAAACCTTTTCGCACAAACCAATGACTAATTTTTAAATGCACAACGTCTCAATGAATCTCAGCCATCAGTCAATCACTTCATATATCTACGGTCAAGATCTATTAACTTTACGCACTGTACCCAGCTTCACTTCAGAGCGTTACTTCCTCCTTGGCGGAGTCAAAGCCGTGCGGTCGTGCTGATATCACTCATACTCTCTCACACTATCTAATTTTGAAGAGTGAGAAAGTAAGATATCGTTGACACATTTCAAGCTCTCCAATTCTGCTTTCTGGGTTTGAGGTTTTAGGGTTCTGTACTGTTGTCTTTCCTCTCATCCACTTTATCTGGTAAGAAAGATTCGATCTTTTTAAGCTATTCATATCACTTCATGGTCTATGACAATTTTTTTTTCTTGTCTGAAAATGGATTTGCTTTATTTTGCATTTTTTTGGTCTTCTGACGATGAAATGTTGCAATGCTGGTCTTGCATTTCTGGGATTTCAAGGTTTGTTTCGGTTTTGCATGCGTTTGAACTCGATCTTCCTTGTTTGCCTATTTACTTGGAAAAAGAAAATACCTGCATTGTTTTTTTACTTTGAAAGAAATTCGCTCTGAGTAGTGAGTATAATGTTCTTTTATCCCTCAAATTTTGCGTCTTATCGTTATTTTGTTTCTACAGAAAGCGGGAAGCTTTACTTGTTGTAATGCTCTGCTGTTCCGTGTCCTATCTTGAATTGCTTTTGGGTATCTTTAATAACTAGCTGGGTTTTCTCTTCAAGGTTCTGTCTTTCTGACTTTTTTCTGTCAGCCGCGTCTACAATTTACTGTAATAAGTCATTTTGACGACAATTGGGTATTCATACGTAGCAAGTGGGTATTTTCTTTCACATGCGTTGCATGTATGTTACTTCATGCGTTGCATGTATGTTATTTTAGTAGTTTTATATGTGAACATTACATTGTCGAAGTGATTTGCATAATTTTTTCACTTCCTGCTTTGGTTTACCTGTTATCTAGTTTTCTGTAAGTATTTCTCCTTTTTTCTAAAAATTTAAGAAATTGTGTCCAATTATTGTTATTATTTTTATATTTGCAAACAAGGCTTCTTCAAGGAGCGCTGGCTTCTTTCCGATGTTCCTTTTATTCTTCTTGTTTTTCCCCTTAACTACCTTGGAGTCCCCGTATATATATGTTTATCTTTAATTTGTATGTTAAAAAAAAAAAAAAACTCTGCAGTCCTGCTCACTATTTGATTTTATGATAAACTTTATGGCTACTTAACTCTCCTCTGCTGTCATGGTATCTTACATTATGCCCGCATCAAAACATTTACTCATTTTTAGGTCCTGTTTTAGTTTTTGTTGAAGTTTATTATGCCTTTTCTGAGAATGTATTTTGTTCCGAATTTGTAGTTGTTATTCTTGGTCTTTCTATGGGTTTTGCTTGGAGTTCAGATTCATAGCTCCGGCATATTGGATCCTTGATCTTAGTTACTTACTTGTGACTGCTTTAGCCTTTTATTTTGATGATATTATTAATGTCTTTGAAATTTGTGCCATTGTCAATTTTTGTAGCTTTTTGTATTCTTGAATTATTTATGCTCTAGTGACCTTCTTCGAACATAGTGATAAAATTAAGATAATATTTCCATTATATTTCTAGGATATGGATTTTTTTGAGCCAGATGGAAATGGGAATGAGGACAGTTTGCCACCACCACCTCCGCCTCCCGAAGTCCCACCAAATGTTTTTCCAGCAAAAGCAGAAGAGCTCCCTCCTGAACCGGTTAAGAAAAAGGCTTCCCGGGTTCCAATAGCCAGACGTGGTTTGGGATCGAAAGGAAGTAAACTAACTCTTTTCACTAATCACTTCAAAGTTAATGTTCCTAACAATGATGGCCATTTCTTCCATTACAGTGTAAGTCCTTTGTGTATTCTTGTATTTTATTTTATTTTTTGGGTGTTTAAGTTTATCTCCACAGAACTGACTAGTTCACTTTGTATTGGAACAGGTAGCTCTTTTTTATGAAGATGGGCGCCCTGTGGAAGCTAAGGGTGTAGGAAGAAAAGTAATTGATCGCGTGCAGGAGACTTATGATTCTGAGTTAGCGGGAAAGGACTTTGCCTATGATGGTGAGAAGAGTTTGTTTACTGTTGGACCTCTTCCTCGAAACAAGCTTGAGTTTACAGTTGTTCTAGAGGATGTCACATCAAACAGGTTAAAATTCCTGTCTTTGGTTGTTGTTGATTCTGTATTTTGTTTTCATATTATTTATTTTGCAATATAACTTGTTTCTTGCCTGTGTAGAAATAATGGAAATCGCAGCCCTGATGGACATGGGAGTCCAAATGAGACTGACAGGAAGAGGATGCGGCGCCCATATCGTGCCAAAACATTTAAGGTGGAGATTAGCTTTGCTGCAAAAATTCCGATGCAGGCCATTGCCAATGCACTACGTGGGCAGGAGTCTGAAAATTTCCAAGAAGCCATAAGAGTGCTTGATATTACATTAAGGCAACATGCTGCTAACAAGTAAGTAGATTGGAATCATGCCTTGTTCTTTTTAACTTGTAAATTATAAATAATTTTGATATCTCAATGTGAGGGTGTATTGTTGCATTATAAGGCTAAACACTATCTGTACTCCGACTTTTGTAGAGGCTGCCTACTTGTTCGGCAATCATTCTTCCACAATGATCCAATGAATTTTGCTGATGTAGGCGGTGGGGTTCTTGGCTGCAGAGGATTCCATTCAAGTTTTAGGACTACACAGAGTGGCTTGTCCCTCAATGTAGGTAAGATCTGGCTGTGCTTTACCCTATCTTCTCATCTCAATTTTTTCTCTGTGGACTGATCCTTTCACATTTTATATTAAGATGTATCAACTACCATGATAATACAACCTGGGCCTGTGGTGGACTTCTTAATTGCCAACCAAAATGTCAGAGATCCTTATTCCCTTGACTGGGCCAAGGTAGTTAAATTTTCTGAATATTTCTTCACATTCTTGTTTAAGCGTTCTATATATATCATCTTTTTTATTTATTCCTTGAACAGGCCAAACGGACTCTGAAGAATTTGAGGATTACGACTAGCCCAACCAATCAAGAGTACAGGATATCTGGGCTTAGTGAACTCCCATGCCGGCAGCAGACGTAGTTTGTTAACTCTTTCTTATTTAAATCACTTTGATGATGATGAATATATACCTTATGTATGTGCTGCGTGGTAATTTCAGAGTGGCTTCTTACATGATGAGTTGAGGTTTTAAAGAAGGCATGATTGTTGTAGGTTTACTCTGAAGAACAAGGGCGGTGATGATGGCTCAGAGGAAGTAACTGTTTATGATTATTTTGTAAATCATCGAAAGATAGATCTCCGTTACTCTGCTGATCTGCCATGCATTAATGCTGGGAAGCCAAAACGTCCAACTTATTTCCCCATTGAGGTGAATTGAGCGGTTTACACTGAAAAATGTTGACAGTAAAAGCAACTGATTTATCTTAACTATGTGTTATTGTTGACTCAATACCTCTGTTCCCGTGTTATGTATTTATAGCTTTGCTCTTTGGTATCCTTGCAACGATATACAAAAGCACTTACTACACTTCAAAGGGCTTCACTGGTGGAGAAGTCCCGGCAGAAGCCACAAGAGAGGATGAAGGTTTTGTCTGATGTGAGTCTGCTAAATTATTTTTTGTCGGGTTCTTGTACATAATTCTGGGTTCAGCGTTCTTACTGTTTTTTCTATCCAGGTTCTAAGAACCAGCAAGTATGATTCTGAAGCTATGCTTCGTAATTGTGGAATTTCAATAAGTACTAGTTTTACCCAAGTGGAGGGCCGTGTTTTGCCAGCTCCAAGGGTATTTATTATCTGTTTCATTATTAAGTTGCTTATTTATTTTTATTCTATATTGTCTTGCTTTTGCCTTTGAAGCAAATTGCCTTAAGCTGAATTATATACTAGTTTTATGTATGGCATGTAGCTTTTGCTTCTTTCCTTGTCATTATTTAGCTGAATTATCAATATTGTTATTGTTATGTGTTATAGATACAAAGTGATTTTTGTTGTATCTCCTATAGTTGAAGTTTGGCAATGGGGAGGATTTCAATCCAAGAAATGGGAGATGGAATTTTAATAATAAGGTATGTTATTCATCTCCTATCTGAACTAAATTTTGATATGGTCTGTCCATAATTAGGGGGAAAGAAGAAAAGAGGAAGTGAAAGAATCTGGATCCTGAACAACTACTTAAAATTTTTGCAGAAATTTGTGCAGCCAACAAAGATAGAGCGATGGGCTGTAGCAAACTTTTCTGCACGTTGTGATGTACGAGCTCTTGTTCGGGATCTGACTAGAATTGCAGAAATGAAAGGAATTGTGAGTCCCATAACTGAATATAATCTGAGAAAAGATAGAAGAGCTACTGACATAATGTTCTGACTTTGCTTTTGGCAGCTCATAGAAGCCCCATTTGATGTATTCGAAGAAAATCCACAGTTTAGGCGTGCCCCACCTATGGTTAGAGTGGAGAAGATGTTTGAAGACATCCAGTCTAAACTTCCTGGAGCTCCTCAGTTCCTTCTTTGTCTTCTTCCAGAGCGGAAAAACTGTGATATTTATGGTTGGTTTTATATCATTTTATCTTGTATTAATGAATTTTTTTGTTTAATTAATGAAAATGAATTAAATGTTTCAGGTCCATGGAAAAAGAAGAATCTTGCTGACTTTGGAATTGTTAATCAGTGCATGTGTCCACAAAGGGTCAATGATCAATATCTTACTAATGTGTTGTTGAAGATCAATGCTAAGGTATATTACTCTTTGGATGGGTTTCCTGGTGGTATTTCTTTCAATGCCAAAAATTACATAGTTGGCTTTTATTGCTTAGATAATTTGACATCAAGCATGTTCTTCCCTTTGAATGATTTTGTTCTCTTGCAGCTAGGTGGGCTGAATTCGCTGTTATCTGTTGAAAAATCTCCTTCTATTCCTGTTGTTTCCAAAGCTCCTTCTATTATTCTTGGAATGGACGTTTCTCATGGCTCACCTGGGCAGACCGAAATTCCTTCCATTGCAGCGGTAATAATAATTGATCTTAGGTGTTTAATTATGAATAGAGTAAAATTTATATCACAGCTGTGTATATGGTATGGTGTTAATTTTTATTCTGTGGCTTTCTGGTTGATTGCCTGTATGGTTATTGCTAAATTTGCAGGTGGTGAGCTCGAGACAGTGGCCTTTGATATCAAAGTACAGGGCATGTGTCCGAACCCAGTCTCGAAAGGTTGAAATGATAGATAATTTGTTCAAGCCAGTAGCTGAAAAGGAAGATGAGGGCATCATCAGGTTGATTCCATTAACAGTTAACCCTTTGTTAATTTTTCATTACTGGATTTGAACTCCTCCTCTCTGGTTGCACAAGATGATTTTGGCACACTGTTTAATGACATTTCTTCATGTCTTCTAGTAAGATTGAGCATGTTATGCACTCTAATGGTAATCTGTAAAAATTTTTGCAGTAGGAGATTTTGTTTTTTGGTTGGGTCATGCAGAAAACTGTCATGCTGATGGATTTTAAAATTTGCAGGGAGCTTTTGGTTGATTTCTATACAAGTTCTGGGAAGAGAAAGCCGGAAAATATAATCATATTCAGGTATATTTTCTTACAAAACATTTCTGCTATAAATTTATATTCTGATTACTTTCGTGTGATGTATGCTGGAAGGTTATTTGTTGAGTTGTTTATATTCTCTTAATGTGATATTTTATCTTTTTTTTCCTTCTTTGGTATGGATTATAACTTTAAAGCATAGCTTTGATTTCTTACTACTGTTGTAAGCTAGGCTTCAAGTTTCTTGTTTCAATGGTGTGTAATGCTCATTATTTCGTGGGCTCTTGAAACAGTTTTTTGAAGGAATTTATGCATGCAGGTGTTGTCCAATGCTTTTCTAGTTTTTTTACAGTCAAGCCTGTTAAAAAAAAAAGAAAGTTTACTTTTTGTGCCTTATAATATACAAATAGGTAACTACTTTTATTGTTTTACAGGGAATGTCAGAAGTTCCAAATATTTGGAAATAATAATCTTAAAATATGTAGTTATTACTTAGGGGAAATGTGCAACAAATCAAATTTTGCAGAAAATAAATGTTAAAAGATTTCATATGGTGCAATCATTACACTTTTTTCTAATTTATTTTTCTTCTTCTGCAGTTTTCATTTCATATATACTACCAATTGATATTTGACGTTAAGTGTCAGTTTTAAGTTGAAACATACTGTTGTTGCTTAACTCTTACAGCCCCGTTTGGTTAATGGAGAAGGAAAGGAAAAGTGAAAATTTCAAGTAATGTTTGTTATGTCCTTGAAGCCATTATTCAACAGTATTTATCCCTTTCTATAATTTTTTTAGAGTAGGGATATAAGAGTCATTTTTCATCTACAAAATTACATTTTTTTCTTTTCATTTCCGTTTCTATTATTAACTTTAGGTTCTAATACTGTCTTGTTACTTAAACTGCTTTTCATATCTGGCGAATGTAGGGATGGGGTTAGTGAATCACAATTCACTCAAGTTTTAAACATTGAGCTTGATCAAATCATTGAGGTTCTTAAGCTGATCAATCATGTTTTGTTTTTATAATCATAAACATTTAAATCATAAATGTGCTAATCTACTTATTTTGCAATTTTTTAGGCTTGTAAATTTCTTGATGACCAGTGGAACCCCAAATTTGTTGTAATTGTTGCTCAGAAAAACCACCACACAAAATTTTTCCAGGCTGGGTCTCCTGATAATGTCCCCCCTGGTAAGCATATTATGGAAGAATCTTTTATGTCATTGCACATGATGTTTTGCTTCTCATCAACCTTTGTGTTTCAGCATTTTTGGAAATTTTTCGAAAGAATCTTTGATTTCATTGCTCAGGATGTTTTGCTTTGCATTAACCTGTGTTAAAGCATTTTCATTAGTTCTTCCCACGGAACCTTTTATTTCATTGCCCATGATGTCGTGCTTCTTATTAACCTCTGTTTTTTGTAGGAACTGTTATTGACAATAAAATTTGTCATCCACGAAATTATGATTTCTACTTGTGTGCACATGCTGGAATGATAGTGAGTATCTGCTTCTTTGTGGCTGTAATTTTGATGTGGTTCTTTCTGATATTCTTGCAATTGGCATGCATGCTTGCATGATTGAGGCTTGCAATTATATATTGTAGGCTTATTTCCATTCTAAACTTGTGGTAAATGTGTCTCTTTTCATTTACATGCCTCCACTATTGTCATTTTCAATTTGTATATCAGTATAAAGTGTTTCCTCAAAAGCATGAAGTTGGAATTTAATTATTACTTGAATATCAGTATGTCTTTTCTTTTGCGAACAATCTGTTAGATTTCACTTACGCTTCCTTCAACCTTTAATTTTGTTTTGAAGTCACAGGGAAATCTTGCAAGCAAAGTCTGTTATTAGTCCATTTCTTACCTGGCATTATTGGTTGTGTTCATCTTCCTATCTTGTTCCAGTGAGATGGGCAATACTGTCCATTTCAAGGATATCTTTTTCTTTCTGTCCTGTGCCTTATGGATTTGTTTCTCTCACGCATATTTCGTTTGAGAGATGATTATATTCGGCTTCTACCCTATATAGTTCATCCTCTTTTGTTTTTTCCCTGATTTGCATGCTTTCTTTCTTGATATAGAAGTGAAACTTCTCTTTATGGGTAAAATTGAAACTAAGCAGAAGTAAACTTATGACCTTGCTTTCGGTACATGAGAAATTTAATTTCTGAAGTGCCTGGAAACATATTTATAAGATGTTTGGATATAACAAAAATATGAAATTTATGTCTTCTATATGTTTTAAATAATATAGAAATGGTTTTTGTTTAATAAATGTTATGATCATATTTTTTATAAATTATATAGGTTTCCAAGTATGTGGAATATTATGATTCCCACATAACAAATGCCACCTGAAGTGGAAGTTGTAGGTGGAGTGTAATTACACAGGGTGGGAAAATTGTGTATCTAGATGAAAAATCAGAAGGTTGGAGCTAAAGTCTCTGTAAGAACTTGTATTAATATGGATCTTTTTGTTTTGTGGGCTTGTCAATTGCTCCACAGGGAACCACCAGGCCAACGCATTACCATGTTCTGTTAGACGAGGTTGGTTTCTCTGCTGATGATCTACAGGAACTAGTGCATTCTCTGTCATACGTGTAAGTAGAATTTTTGGCCTTGTTGATTGCTCACTTGACTCAAGTTTCAAGCTGAAAGATGGGAGTTAATTATTTGCGTTAAATGACAGGTATCAGCGGAGCACCACTGCCATATCTGTTGGTAAGTTCTGATGGTCTTGGTGCCTGTTTGGATGAGCTTTCAGTTCTTGCCTTTTTTGAAACTTTTTTTTAATAGTAGTTTCTCAAACTGTGATAACAGAGAAGCTGTTAGTGTGTGGCCAAATAATTTGATGAGTGTTTTTATTAATGTCCTTAGTGTTTGGCCGTCTTTGATATTTACTGCAAATCAGTTTTTGTTTTTGAAAAAAAAGACATTTGGAAGAAGGATAGGATTGGATAATATTTGTGACTTCTTACAGCATGTTTTTGTCCAAACAAAATTAATTTCTGATTCTGATTCTGCTTCAAAGCAGAAGCTCCAATTTCCTGCTTCTTTTACAACTGAAAAATAGTTTTTGCTGTCCTTTAAACGCAATTTCATGTCTTGGCCAATCTGATGTAAAAACTAAAAAAGCAGTTTTTTTCTTTTTTTTCAAAGTACTGATGCAATTCTAGCTAGCTATTGCTTCAGGTAAATTTTAGCTAATTTTCTAGCCCAAGATTTAGGCATTTTCTCTATTCAGTACTCATAATAATACAGAGTTGCTTTAATTTAGCTTTCAAGCTATTTTTCTGTGTGCAGTTGCTCCGGTATGCTATGCACACCTGGCTGCAACTCAGTTGGGACAGTTCATGAAATTCGAGGACAAGTCCGAGACTTCCTCGAGCCATGGCGGGCTGTCTTCTGCTGGAGCTGTTCCTCAGTTACCGAAATTGCAGGGAAGTGTCTGCAACTCTATGTTCTTTTGTTGAGGCCTATGAGCTCAGGCTTTCAGCCTCTCCTGCTAGCAAGGACTTAATGCCTGTATAGACAACTATGATCAATACTTTTCCTTTCTTTTTTGTCAGAATCCAGTTGAACTTGTGGTAGACTGAACCGAACCTTTTCATGTACTTGGTCCTTCCTATGTTGTGGTAGGTCCTAGTATTTATGGTGGATTAGGATTACCTATGGCTTCTTTCAATGTGGTATGAAAGGAAGCCTCTGCATCTATGGTTCACGTGCTTGTGCTGATTATCAAAAGGACAAATTAGATACTAGTTGTGTTTGCTTTTAGGATCTCCGATAAATTTACAATTTGGCACTATATGATTGAGTCTTTTAAAAAAGTTTTTGCATGTGAAGTATTTGGTAGATCTTAGGGTTGAATTTGGCAGGGATAGGCCATTAGGGCCCAATTATTTTTAAAGAAACTAATTTTAAGGTTTTATATGCATATCTTTGTAATTGACTCAAAGGGTTTACTTTTAAGATGAATAGTTAGTGCAGTCGAAGTAAACTGAACTTACAACTTATAGCAATGACCGATAATAAATATACATGCATATATTGGTCAAAATTAGCAATGTGAATGTATAATTAAAATGTTATAAGATTTCAGCTTGTGTGATGTATAGAAAATTAAGAATAGAAATAAAAAAGAATTGTAGATGAAAATTAACTCTTGTATTCTATGTTATTAAATAATGATTATTAAAGCATAATAAATATTATGTAAAATTTTTATTTTCTCTTTTTCTTATTTAATCAAACGCGTAAAATATTCTGCATATCAACTCTCACTATACAATTTAAATTTAGAAGATAGTAAAATAAAGAATAAAAAAACATACCGGCCAAACTTGGCCTTTTTCTTCTAGTCATATAAAATTCTGCATACAACAATATGTTGATAGTGTCGAGACACGGACAGAGAAAGATGAGGAAAAGATGGAAATAACCTCACTGGTTTTGAATTATGGACTTGCAGCAGCAACAACATTAAACTTTGATCAACCAGCGAAACTCGAAAGGGTAGATAAAGCCAAAGGAAAATAGAATTGCAGCATTTGCATGTGCCGCAGTAAAGATGAGGAGGCTTGAACTGGAACAGTAACAGCAATGATGAATTCTGTAACAGCAAATGAACCTGCTTAGTGGAGGCTTCAATTGAAATCCCAAAGCCACAGTAACACAAAATACAAGTGAAGATATACTTTTGCGAGAAAAATCTGAGAAGTTTATTAGAAGTTTCGATTTAGTCTATGCTTTATATTTCTCTTGTCTGTTACTTATATAAGTTTTATGTTACTTATATGAAAGTAATATAAATAAATAAAAAATCATTACAACAAGGGTTGGGTTAAGGTCAGGCTTAAAAATAAAATAAAATAAATTAAGTTTGGCTTATTTTGTAAGCGTAATTTTTTAAAATGAACTCATTTTTTATCAAATTTTTATTAGCTCATATTTGTTTATTTTCGATTGAGCAAGTTTTTTAGCTTATAATTAGATCCAATCATCCTCAGCAAAGGAAGTAAATTTAGCTTCCTTAAATTTGAGCAGCTTGTAATAAAAAAACACGTCTTTGTTACCTTTATATTTGAGAACCTAAAGATGAAGTTGTTGCTACCCTCAATTTATGGATATTGGTTTAGATAATAGTATTGGGAAATTTGAAAGTGTGCACCTACGAAGAGGTCCTGACTTGTCAATTCCAAGCCAATGGGGCTTTCGAAGGCAAGAGAACAACTCTAGAACCCGAAGAGAACGTCGAATTTTCATGCTTTCTCCGTATTTCGTTGTAAATGTTAAACAATTGTATTTGCTTCGAAAAGTATCCTTTGATGCTTTGTAAAACATCTCCTAAGCTATTTCTCAAAAACTCTTGTGATTCTTAAAAATTAAAAAAAGAACCATAAAAAATATATAATCAAATATATATTTGTGATTTTCCTTGTTGAAATATATCAAAAACGAAATTTACATCGTATCCAATTTTTTTAAAAAAACTTAAGTTATCCTAACACGTGTATAATTTTTTCAATAATAACATAATAAAAATATAATTTTTATGAACAATATAAAAACATCTCGTAAGCTATTTCTCAAAAACTCTTGTGATTCTTAAAAATTAAAAAAAGAACCATAAAAAGTATATAATCAAATATAAAATTATGATTTTCCTTGTTGAAATATATCAAAAACGAAATTTACATCGTATCCAATTTTTTTTAAAAAAACTTAAGTTATCCTGACATGTGTATAATTTTTCAATAATAACATAATAAGAACATAATTTTTATAGACAAGACTATGACTTTTATAACTTAATATTACATGATTATATTTTTAAAAAATATGTTTTAAGCATATTATAATTTTACTTAAAAAACTACACCTTAATAGGCCCCTTCTAAGGTAATGATAGCAACGAATGAATTGTTACAGTACTTTATAATTTAATTGTATTTAGAATATTTTAAATAAAGAAATATTAAGATATTCCATATTTTGTTATTGGATATTTTAATATTAAGATATTCTATATTATTTGAATTTTAAATTTCAATATTTAATTAGTGGCATAAAAATTAAGAAATTAGTTTTTTTAGATATTTTCGTTGGTAGGTAAATGGATTTAGTGGTCAGTAATATTTAGAATGACAAAAATGCATTGTTCTATGGGAAGAGAAGATATATTTTAAGTGACCAATTATGTTGAGAGGTTCCCTAACAAGAAAAATCTTTCCAAAAATTACTAATACCAAAATCGCCTAACTTGTCGGGCCTTTGATAAGACTAGATCTTTCTACTCATCATTTGGTATGTTTTGAAATTGTAAATCTCATAAATTTATTTATAGGTTTAGTTTTTTATATGAAACTCTTAAGCATAGCTGAAAGTATTTGTAATCTTTTAATTTGCATTTATTTAATCTTGTTTGAATTACAATTTATTTAAGTGACATTGCAGAATTAGATTTATATGTGATCAAAACTTAACTCAGATTACTTCTGCTTGCTGTAGAAGAATTCAAAGGACTTATTTTTGTGGTAGAAAAGAAATTCAGTATTTCTCATATAGATTTAAATTTATGATATTAAATCATTTAAATTTGTGGGATGCATTTTCGGTACATGTGTTGTTTTATGATTGAATGTTTAACTATAGCTGTAGGTGTTTTTGTTGTTAAAACCATTGAAGTTGTGTTATTTTGCATAACTTAGATATGACGTTTTTAAGCATGATTTTTATTTTTAATAATTGAAATTGAATGGTCTTGAGTTTCTGATAATTCTGCCATTAGAAGCATGAGAAATTAAGCCCAAAATAGCCGGAAAAACATCGGGTTTTTTTAGGGGGTTTGTAACAAGTCCGAGTCAGGTCAAGTTTGCTTGATTCATTGGAGAAGATGGCCAAGTCATTGTGTGGCCTACTGTGATGAGTGAAATGAAATGTTTCACTTAATAAACACGGGCAAACCATGCCCATTTTGGGCCTTTAATTAGTTTTATTATTCTTGGGCATTTATTTTTTTTGAATTTCTAAACAAAAATGAAAAAACATGTTACAGGGTTTATAAAAAAAGCGTTAGGCCATGCATTCAATTGGGCTACTTGTTGTGACATGAAGAGACATCCTTTGTGGTAGAAAAGGATTTAGGTCATTTAAGCCCAATTTTTTACCTCTTTTTGCCAACATTGGTTTAAAGAAAATGCATTTTGATAATTTGGGTTTTTATATAGAATTTCTTTATGGGTCCAATTAATTATTTTAATTTTTTAACTCAAAATTGTTTTTGAAGCAAATGAATTATTATGTAATGCTATTAAATTTGTCTAAATTATAGAAAAAATTATTTTAGGCAAATTTTTGAAACATCAAGGATTTTGCAAAATTATTATTTAGTACTATTTATTTTGTCTAAATTATAAAAAAAGTATTTTAGACAATTATAGCACATTTTGGATCCTGTAAAAATTATTAAGAGTTGTTTAATTTGTCTAAATTATAAGAAATCATTTTAGGCAAATTTTTAGATATTTATAGAATAATTCTAAAAGGAGAATCTTTAATTAATTAATCACTTATAGTGTAGTTGATTAATTAATTGATTAAATTCTCATAAGGGTAAAATGACTTAGTGCATATAAATGTATATTTAGATACATATAATGAATCTAAATATTTTGTGATTAGCATGTATAAATTAAGGAATAACTATAGCATCATTTATAATAGTATATATGCATTTTTGGTTTGTTTTTATGAATATAAAGATCACATATGGATTTAAAATATCAACTCTAATTACATAGGGTTGTTTTTGACACTTTTGAAAATGAAAATTAATTGAAGTGTCATTTAAATTTTTGTCCTATTTTGAAAAAAAAAAGGTGATTTGGCACATTTGAAATATTATGGACATTATTTTTTATTGCCATTTAATTTTTTCAAAATTTTAAAAAATTACTATGGATAATTTTTGGCACTTTTTCCTTTTGAGACAATCATAATGAAAAATTTTGAGTATTAGTCACTTATAATTTAATTAATTAATGAATTATACAATTCTCATCATATAATGATTATATTAGTGCATATATATGTTCTTAATGGACATAATGAACTTAGATATCTTATAATTAGCATGTATAATCAAGGAGTAGCCATAACATTCTTATATAATTGTGTACATGCATTCTTAGTTTGTTTTTGAAACATAGATATCACATAAAGATTTAAATACATCAATTATAATTAGGTATGCGGGTATAGCATGTTTTTGCTCATTGGGAGATGATTATGACTATGTACTTAATTAAAATGGAATAGAAATTGCTTTATGATTTTTAAGATGCTTGTAAGTATTAGGGAATATAAATGTATTTTAGTTTTATCATAAATGATACCAAAGTATATGATATGGTAAAGTCTTTGCTAAAAGGGAGATTTTAGTGATACAAAATTTATATTTGGTATGTTTTACATTGGTATGCATACATTTAAAATGTGATGATTGATTATCTCATATAGTGTTAGTGTAAACATGATTAGAGTTAAATTCTAAATTTGTAGCATTATCATCTCTTCAACTATTGAAATTGCTAAAAGATCATTTTGATTAGGGACAATTATAGAACATAGAAGAAGGCAATTCTCCTTCATTTAAAGTAATTATAACTATGCTTTATCATAAGAAAAGCCTTTTATACTTATTAATGCTAGCATAAGAGTTGAGGTTATATTATGTAAGCGCTGAGAGCAATTTTATCAACTTAGCATAATGTTTATTAAATCTCAATTAAAGGCTAGCTATCTCGGACCCATATTTGAATGTGAGAAGTTTAAGGACTATTTGTAAGCTGAAGGTCAAATTTAGAAGTCATCATAAAAGTCATTAGCTAGTACATTGATAGTAAGTTAGTTCTCCATAAAGTAAATTGGTAATAAGGGTGTACAAAAGCATATAATTTAGATGTGAGATATAGTTGCATATATCAAGTCTCTTAAGATAAACATCTCCATTTTGTTACTTGGTGCAAACAACCCTCAATTAACTCCCTCATAAATATGAGCCATTATAGATATAATAAATATCTTACTAGACATGTGTGTACAAAAAAATAATTAGTTCATTTTAGAAGATAGCGAGATCCTACATAAGATTCATTTAGTTACTAGCTCTGATAATGGAGGCTATAAAGGAAGGGACTTATATAGAATAATTGCCTTAAAAAGGAAGGCCTAATAGGAGAAGAAAAGATTACTCTTATCTCTAGTATATAATCTCATTTAGTTTTAACTCATCATGAGTAAAAATTCTTCTAAAGTGTGGCATTGGAGATTGAGAAATATCTTCATGGAAAGAGTAAAGGGATTTATAAAGGATGAGATTTTTTAATCCTTAAACCTTATTGACTCAAATTCATATATGGACTATATTAGAGGGTAAACATACCAACATGTCGTTTAAAGGAGTTAGAAGAATTTTTAAATTGTTAGAAACTATACACACTAATATTTAGTGTCTTAATTTATATTCTAATAGCAAAAAATATTTTATTCCTTTTATTAGTGGCTTTTCACACTATATATACATCTGCTTGCTTTATAATTAAAGTGAGCCATTTGATACTAATGTTTTAAAATTGGTCCTATCATTGAACCAATAGAAGCGCTAATTCATAATTTTTTAGTCTAAGTTTGGTCGAATCATAGTCGAACTAATAATAATTATATATATATGTTCTTTAAATTTTATATATTGAAATTCTAATGTAATAAATAAATATTAGCAAATTTTAAATATTTAATTATTAATTCAATATATTTTTAAAATGTTTAAGAAGTGATTTTTTAATTAAAAAACAAAAACTATCAATGATTAAAAGTTGAAAGTATTTAATATTGAACTTTTGAAAATTTCAAATTATATTAAGATTCTACTTCTTATTAAAAAAAACCAAAAAAGCAAAAAGCAAATGGCAATTTTGGCCACACCCCTTAATTTTTTTAGAGAAATGATGTTAGAAGATGGGGCAAAATAGATAGCAAGTATAAAAAATAGCTAAGTATACACACTTTGTTTCTCTTATGTTATATTTTTTTTATTTCTCTCTATTTCAACCTCCTCTTTCTTTTAGTACATTCTATTTTTAGTTTTTCAAATCTATTTAAGATGAATTATTTTATTCAAAATGAACTATTATATTTTATAAGAAAAAATTTAAAAAACTTCAATCAAAGGTTCAAACAATTTTTGACTAGTCTGATTTTGAGCAATTTAACTGGTTTTTGACAAGTTTAATTGATTTTTGGCTGATCACTTTTCTAGGTTAACCAAACTAGACTAAAGTTTGATTTCTAGTTCAATCGGTAGAATTGCCTATCTAGTTTGATTGTAAGAAGCATGCTTGATGTCTTTAAGCTGTATAAAGCAAAGATAGAGAAATAGTCTAGTAAATAAATTAATATAGTGAGGTTAGATAAATAAGATGAATATTTTGACAAATACACATGTGATGGACAAGTAATCTATGGAGGCATGCACTTTAGAGCAGTGTATATATTTTGAACATAGTTCTAACAAAGGTTGTATCTAAGACTTCTTTTGAAATCTAGAAAGTTGGAAACCCTATTTTATTCATACATATATATAGGGTCATCCTATGGAGGTAAGAGTGTATACCACATGAAAGGAAGTTAGACTTTAAGACTATCATTGCATGTTGACTAAACAAAGAAGTCTAAGGGATATAAATTTTACTATTTTTCAGATTAAATGAGAAATGTAGAATTTAGGGATACTAAATTTTTTAAGAATGACATGATTAAGATGAATGATCAATATCATGACATAATCATTGAAAATGATTATATTTTGCTAGAATATAAATATTGAGTATAATTGATAGTTATGCTGAGAAACCTCAAATAAATTAGGTTAATAAAATTTTGTAGTTAGTGATGCAACTTAAATCGTTTCCCTTAGAAATAGATTTCAATGTTCAAAAGAGCCTCCTAAGTGTAAAAGAAAATTAAAAACTATCTAATTCAAAGGGATTTTGATTGAATTAAACTAAATAAAATTAGATTGAGTTAAAATTCCAAACTACTAACTAAATTGCATGAATTAACAAGCAAGTGATAGATAGGTAATTAGCTTTAGAATTATCCCGTGATATCCACTATCCTTATTCTAATTCGATTATTAATAGTTCTAGTCTAAAAATTTTTACATGTGCTCATAGTAATTTATCTTGAGTTATTATACAAGATTTAAGAAATTAGCAATTCAATGTTGATTGAGATCTCAACTCCACGTTAACCACTAATTCTTGTGATTAAAATTATTAAACACTTAAATTGAATGATTAATTAATCAAATTAGCATACGAAATTTCATCATAAAGGGTTTAATTAACCAATTAAATCCTAAGAAAACTTCAATTCAAACATTTAAACACATAATTTTTTAACATACATTTTATCAAATATCTTAATTGTGTAATGGAAAATTGGAAGTAAATGAAAATTTCAACACTTAAATTGGTCCATTAATCATCAAATTACTCTCCTAATTGATGTTTAACTAGTTACCAATTATAAACAACATATTTCTCAATCAAACACAATTTTAACCAAGATAGTACAAGAGAAAGAATAATGCTAGAAAGAGAGGAAAAATAGGATAGAAAATCTTAGTCAAATCCCTTGATAATTTCCATAGATTCAAGCTCCAATTAAGTTTTCATCCTAACTAGCACAATGATGGAATTAATGTCTCATTGAGTGCAAAATAATGGAGGAAGAATAGAGTGCAGAGCTACGGCCTTCTTGCTTGAAAAAAATGGAGAGGAATCTCCCTTTGTATGTGAGCCTCTTCATCCTTTTCTTCACATGTTCTACCCATGGCCTTCCCACATATTTCTTCCCATTTTCCCTTTAAACCTGAGCCTCCCTCATCTATTCACATCAAACCCGTGCATCTTTTATTCATCCACATGAGAATCATGTGAAGAGGTGACATGGAGCCCATGTACGCGAATGAAGTAACATCCATATGTGAGCTCGTGCATATGTTCGTGGACCTGTGTCTCTTCTTCACGTCAGACCTGGTGATGAAGCCACGTATGAAATGAGACTAAAGTGAGCTATATGGAACTAATTCATTCTCATGTCCATTTGTTGAATGCATGAGTGCGTGTGAGTGGAAGAAACAGTGAGGCCTCGTGAACATGTGAGATCAGTGGCATTATGCGTGATGAGTAAGCTGGTGTGATGAAGCTACTACATGGATACTGGAGTATGTGTATGAGTGTCTTTACGTGGATGAATGGAGAGAGTGGTGTTGCCTTCGTGAATGGATGAGGGTGTGTAGCTTCGTGATAGCCTCCACGTGACCTGATGAAAAGGATGTGAGTGTTGATCCCATGTGAGTTGGTGCATACTCCTCATGTGAATTAGTGGTTGTGCATATTAGTGGAGCTATCCATATGTGCATCAGGTGAGTGTGTTGCTGGACGTGTGTGTTTCTGGTGGCAGCTTGTGAATGAATGGATCTTGTGAACCTGGTGTGTGATGTGGGCCCCCTTGCATGTGTACGTGCGTTTGCTTTATTTATCCCTCCCTTGCGTTAGACCCATGCTTCATTCACTTGAATTATTAGGTTCTTCTTTCACCTTCTGCTTAGAGTGAGCTCGAGCCTCCTTGTGTGTGTATAATAGAGAGTGTGAGAGGGCCATGAGTTGGATCTTGCATGCTTCATCCATTAGAACCCATGAGTGGCAGAGAGCATTTCCTGGTGAGTGCATCCATATATTTGCATCAACTCCTTCTCACTTCTAAAATCCTTATCATCTTCCAAATTTTTCTCCAATATTTAGATTTAATTTGCCCAAAATCTTCACAAAAAGAATGGAAAAAATTAAATAGAAATATTTGCAAAATTATTTAAAACAAATTTATATATTAAAATCCAAGAATTTTACAAATTATTTTTTAAAGTACAAAAATGACCAATAAAATCAAATATTCTCCAATTAAATTTAGTAAACCTTAATTCATTTTTAAAATGCTCAAATAAAGAGGAAAAATATATAAAAAATTATGTTTATGAATAATTTCATAACGTTTTGACAAACAATGTGTGTTATAAATTCCAAATCATGGCATGATGCCATAATGAATAAGATTGAATCCATGGCAAATAATAATGCATTTGATCTTGTAGAGTTGCCTAGTGGGGATAGGGCAATTAGCTATAAATGAATTTTTAAAACCAAAAGTGCTTCATTAGGCAACTTAAGGTGCTATAAGACAAGATTGATTGCCAAGGGTTTCATTCAAAAGGAGAAATTTACTAACTAGAGACATTCTCTTTTGTATTAAAAAAAGATTCCATTTGTATCTTGATGACTTTAATAACCCACTTTGACCTAGAATAATAGCATATGAATATGAAAATGACTCTCTTCAATTGTGATTTTAAAAAAAGAGACATAGATGAAATAACCTAAAGGATTTATCAAATGCCAAGGAGAATTTTGTATGTAATAGTAAGAAGTTCACTTTCAAACTTAAACGAGCCTTATGATAGTGGTAATTAAAATCTTATGATATTATCACATTTTGATTTCATTGAAAACATCATGAATAAGTGTATATATCACAATGTCAGTGGAAGTAAAGGCATCTATTAGGTAATAAATGTTTATGATATATTGCTTATATCTAATAACTTAGAGGCTACTACATGAAGTAGAACATGAAAGATATGAGTGAAGTATCCTATATTATAGATATGAGGATTCATATAAAAGCCAAAAAAAAAAAAAAGATTAAGGGGGGGTTAATTAATTATTTTAATTTATTTTCTTTTCTTTTCCTTTTAGTTTTTTTTCTTCTTTCCTTCCTTTGTTTAATCCTTTTCTGACTGTAGCTTTTCTTCTTTCCGTCGGACAGCCTCACCCCTGCCTTCTTCCTGTAGCATTTCCTTCCTCTCCATTGCGTAACTCTCTTCCCTGCCAGATCGCGAGTTCTTCGCTGGTAAGTTGCTGCATTTTTCTCTTCACCAGCGACGTGATTTCCGACGCTACGCAGAGCTTCTCGATCTCTCTTCCTCGTCGCTGTTCCCTCCTTCTTCCAGACGCGTGCGAAGCTTCTCTCTTCAAGCTGCCGGCGTTTTCCTCCAGCGAAGGACGATTGCCGGCGTCGCGTGAGCTTCCTCAGCTCCCTCATTACTGATTCGGCCACAGCGACATGAGGAAGAGAGCTGCAGCGCCGTCGGTCCAGTAAGTTCTTCCCGTTTCCCACACTCCCATCTCCATTGATGTGCTGGTTCTCCCTCAATCCCACAGACTCCGGCTAATTTCCCCCATTTCCAGCCCTTCCCTACTCCAAGGAATGAGAAGGATGGAGAGATCCTTCTCCTCTGTTTGGCCGGCGCTGGAGAACAGAAAATAAAAGGGGGTTTTTATTTTTGGCTTTCCTAATTTTATGGGATATATAGAATCCTTAAAATTTCACTCCCTTAGAATGATATATGAACTTGAAGGATGAAGTAGGATTTATATGGAAAGATTAGGTTAAAGATTTCTGTACATGAGTATGGTTCTGTGAATAATAGGTTGTTTGGTAGCTATTAGGGAATTATATAAATGTAAGTGTGATCATTGTGAACCTATGTAGTAATTTGGTGAGTTGGGTGTTATCAGGAAATCCTGTGAGCACTGGCAGTGAAGGGAATTGGCATTTCAAGGAGGAACCAGTAACGTGCCCAGTGTCTGTGAGTAAATAATAGATTTCAAAGCTCTTGCTGTCACCATAAATCTTGCTACTGTTACTTACTACTTGAAATGACCCTGAATGAGATAAAACATGGTTGAGAATGTATGTATACTTATATATATCTATATACATATATAAGTGTATGCATGGATTTGTTTTCTTGGCTATTCATTTATTTATTTATTTATTTATTTATTTTGTTTTACCCTTATGTGTATTTGCATGTTTATCTTCTTTTCACTGTTTTCAGTATTAGTCCTAATGAGTTGTTAATATATAAACATACATATATATATATATATAATAAAGTAATTGGTTAATAACGTATATGTATATATATATATATACAGGTATTTGAACTTAAAATTTTAGGTCTATATGTGTGTGTGTGCGCCTCGCCTATGAGTGTATATTGTTGTCCTTCATTTGACTAAGACGTGAACTGTAAAGGAATCTGGGTGGAGAAGGAGCTACCCGTTAGGCGGAGCCACCCGAGTGAGGCGGGTAAGGGCTGCCAACGAGGTGTAGCCGCCTCCAGAACAGATAAATCATGACCTACAAATAAGAAAGGTAGATAATAGGGGCTGCCTGTTAGGCGTAGCCACCCGAGTGAAACGGAAAAAGGAGCTGCCAACATGGTATAGCCGCTACTTTATCTGACCTAGTAGTAAACCTTCATCAGGAGATCACACCAAGAGACTCAGGTTTAAATGGGTCTCCTTCTATATGACTGTTTATGAGATTTGTTAAATTGTGAAGTGTGAGGGTTTAGTCATATATATATACTTTAATTTATTGGTTATGATTCTTGAACAAGTTTTGGAATCTATTATCTGTTCACTGAGTTTATCTCACCCTTTTAAATTTTTTTTTTTTCAGATAGCGCCTCTGGACCTGATCCGCCTCCCTTATCTTAGGACTGAGGCGTGTGGCGGTGAGCCTCCCTTTTTGGAATCGGGAGCTCGGTTGATTTTCTTTTGGGTTGATGTTTATTGTAATGAATTAAGGACTATTTGTAAAGTATTTTAGGAGTAGGTCCAGTGGTTCTGGGTGATGTTTTTCCCCTCCCCTCTTTTTGGTTGTTGATGCTTGTTGACTGGTTAAGAGAGCGGAGCTCTCTGTTGTTGTTTTATTGCACTTTGGCTGTTTGTAGAAATTTGGGATGTCCTATTTATAGGAGATATTCTGCCGAAATTTCTATAAAAAGCTAGTGCCTAAAAGAAAGTACATTTTTATATATCCAGCAAGGCAAGGTTTTATTTAGCGTACTTCTATTCGGTAGGACCTCTTAAAAGTTATCTTAGTGTAGCAAACTAAGCTGTAGGTAAAAACTTCATATAGACTCCTCGTGTTGGTCACCCCCTTATTATTGGGACAAGGGGTGTGACAATTCATATAAAGATAAATCTCAAAGTATCTTGGGATTATCATAAGTAATTTATATTAAGTATTTGGACATTTCTTGATAAAAGATTATTGACCAAAATGATGCCCATTGTAAAAAAACAATTTATTTTGTTTTTATGTCCCAAATATAATATTAGAAAGAGAAAAGATATAAATGTTCATTTTATTTTATTAGCTAAAAGCTTAAAGGTTGTTTAGATGTGCACAAGATTAAATAGCTTTTACTAAAAGAATGTCGGATGTATACCAAAATCATTTAGGTTTGGATCTTGAATTAAAGGTTATAATGATTGTAACAAAGTGCATTTAAGGTACATTAAATTTCATGATTACATATAGGAGAACCAACAATTTGAAAAATGTTAGTTATAAAGTTTTAAGCAGGGTAAAATTTGTTAACCCTTGAAAAACATTATGACACATTCCCATGTTTATTGAATACGTCATATCATGGGAAAGTGCAAGAATGCTAAATAGTTATTGATTGTTACTTCTACCATGAAAGACAAAATTTATATCATGTTTTAAGGCAAATTCATAGGATAATTTAATTAAAGAAGTTTCATCATTAGGTGTCAGAGTGTATTCATTTTGAGCCCATTAAGGATACTATGATTATATAAAGTCAATTGGTCATAGAATATATAAGAAATAAAGATCTTTTAACCAATGACATGTATTTAAAGGAGGTTAAGGATCATATGTTTCATATGAAGACTTATACCATATCAAGTAATTGTTGGTCTAGTTGAAATATATTTAAGTGATAAAATTCCAATGATAGTTTGTTGTCTCTATATATATTTGTATACAATTTTGGTGAGACTAACAAACATTTGAATTTGGAACCAAATATACATTTTAGGTTTATTTATAAAGATTATTGTCTCATAAAGTTTAAAATTATTGCATATGATACATGGAAAATAATATTCACTTTCAAAGAACTTATTACTATAATTCTTATAGTATGTGTTTAACTTACCCATAACATGCTATCTAACAAATCTTATTTGAGCTAAGTGGTATAATGTTATAATATTTTATAAAATAAAGAAATATTAAAATATTTCATATTCTATTATTGGATATTTTAATATTAAGATATTTTATATTATTTAAATTTCAAATTTTAAACATTTTAATTAATGGCCTAAAAATTAAGGAATTAGTTTTTCTAGATATTGTAGTTAATGACTGAGTGAGTTTAGTGGTTAGTTGATTTCAAAATAACAAAAATGCATTGTTCTCTTTGAAAATCATTATCATTGAGCTCTCCAATCTTGTTAGAAGAAGCCTTTGACAATATTAAATCTCTTTATTTTTCATTTGGTATATTTTGAACTTTCAGATCTCAAAAATTTATTTATAGGCTTGAGTTTTTGCATCAAACTTTTAAGCATGGTTGAAGGTATTTGTGATCCCTTAATTTTATTTAAATTACAATTTATATAAGTGAAATCACATGCATAAATTTATAAAAATGACAAAGAGTGGGGTGGTTAATTTGGGGTAAACTCTTATTTGAAGGATTTTTTTTGAGATTGCATGAAACGACAAGAAAGAAACTTTACCATTTGAAAATGGATCATCTAAATTGAGAGGAATCGTCAATTAGAGCAATTGATATGGATTATTCAAATTTAATTTGGATGATCTAGATTTTAATCTTTTTTATATATTTTGACATTTTTATTTTTTTAAGGATGCAAAATGTAAAATAAAAATAGTTTTTTAACTATGAACTTAAAAAATTATTTATATTAAAAAAAAAGAAAAAGAAACTTGAAATTTAGATGATCCCAATGACCTAAGAGGCAATTGAGAGGATCTGAATGCCTAACATTCCAAATTCAAATGTGTTTTGTTCTTCTAAATTGGAAGGTTTGAAAAGAAATAGAATAGATAATTGGTACAAAAATAATTATATCTCTTTAGCTAAAAATTTGCTATAATAACATAATAATAATAAAGATAATATTTAAAAAAATAATTTATAACTCATTTTATTCTATTAATGATTTCTTTTATTTTTTAATTAAATTTTCAAACAATAGAATGAAGATATCTGTCCATTTCATTCCTTGACTTTCTATTTTATTTTATTATGAACTATTTATTTTATTTTCTCTTAAATTCTCAATCATAAAAGTTAGTCATTCTTCGGAAGCGAGCAATGAAAATTAATGGAAAAAAAAGGAAAAAAAAAAATGAAAAGGAAGGAGAACTTCGTCAAACTCCCAACCAAAGCTACCCAAACCAGCAAAATTGCATGCGCGGAAACATGAAATCGAGCACTATCCTCGAAACTCGGAGTGACCCATCAGCGAGTCGCCGTTTTCTGCATTTCGAGTGAATTAACAAAATCATTGCTACCCTTCTTCTTCTACTTCTCATCTCTCTGTAGACATGTTCGTGAAGCTCCAGCTCTTAGACACCAACTGTTTCCACGTGCTCGGTTCCTCCAACACACTTCCCGGCATAGGAGTTTCGGTTTCTCCAGCAGAAAAGTCTCATTCAGTTACGCAGAAAACTGGAGAACAAAAGCTTCCTCATAGCCCCAGTGGGAGTGTTAGGTGGTCTCGCAGAGTTCATCGGAATCTTCGGGATGGAAAAGATGGCGTGAGTCAAGAACATGGGCTGAAGAAACAGAATTTGGAGAGGAATTTGAATGGCGGAGTTCCTAGAAAGAGGAGTGAAGGTGAAAATTTGAGAATTGGCAATCCGGGTGTTGTGCAGGAAAAAGTGCAGACCAAGTGTTCGATGAAATGGGTAACTTATGGTGGGTGCATTCCAGCGATTCTGAAAGCTTTGGATACGTTTCAAGATTTAGACGAGGCCTTGAGACCCTGGGAAGAGAGGCTTAGCAATAAGGAAAGGAGCATAATTTTGAAGGAACAATCAAGGTGGGAAAGGGCTTTGGAGATTTTTGAGTGGTTCAAGAAAAACGGTCATGAATTGAATGTGATTCATTACAATATCATGCTAAGAATCCTTGGTAAAGCACAGAAGTGGAGCCATGTGGAGAGATTGTGGAATGAGATGAATGCAAGAGGAATTGCAGCGACCAATTCCACATATGGAACTTTGATTGATGTTTATAGCAAAGGTGGACTAAAAGAAGATGCACTTGTTTGGCTTGAAAGGATGCTTAGGAAAAGGATAGAACCTGATGAGGTGACAATGGTAATAGTAGTTCAATTGTATAAGAAGGCAGGGGAATTTCGAAAAGCTGAAGATTTTTTCAGAAAGTGGTCATCAGGTCAACTTCTGAGGCAGGAGAGTAATAATACATTGGATACTTTAGAAGTGGACAAGAGGGTACCGCATAGTTATGTTTGTCTGAGCTCACACACATATAACACCTTGATTGACACATATGGGAAGGCAGGTCAACTCAAAGAAGCATCTGAAACTTTTACCAAGATGCTTGAACAAGGCATAGCCCCAACTACAGTGACATTCAACACAATGATTCACATTTGTGGCAACCATGGACAGCTTGAGGAAGTAAGTTCACTACTGCAAAAAATGGAAGAGCTTCAATGTCCACCTGACACGAGGACGTATAATATTCTCATATCTCTCCATACGAAGCATAATGATATAGTCATGGCAACAAAATATCTTTCAAAAATGAAAGAAGCCTGCCTTGAGCCGGACCTTGTGAGTTACCGGACTCTCTTGTATGCATACTCAATTAGGCAAATGGTCCATGAAGCAGAAGAGCTTATATCAGAGATGGATGAGAAGGGTCTTGAAATTGATGAATTCACCCAGTCTGCCTTGACCAGGATGTACATAGAAGCAGGAATGCTTGAGCACTCATGGTTATGGTTCAGGAGGTTTCATCTCTCTGGGAATATGACATCCGAGTGCTATTCTGCCAACATTGATGCCTATGGGGAGCATGGTCATACTTTCGAAGCTGAGAAAGTTTTCATTTGCTGCCAAGAAATGAAGAAGCTTAGCGTCCTTCACTTCAATGTGATGATTAAGGCTTATGGGATAGGGAAGTGCTATGACAAGGCATGCCAATTGTTTGATAGCATTGAGAAACATGGTATAATTGCAGATAAATGTAGCCATAGTTCTCTTATACAAATTTTGGCCAGCGCTGATCAGCCACATACTGCCAAATTTTATCTGAAAAAGATGCAGGAGGCAGGATTAGTTGATGATTGCATCCCATATTGTGCTGTGATTTCTAGCTTTGCAAAGTTAGGTCAATTGGAAATGGCAGAAGAATTATATAATGAAATGATTGGACATGCTGTAGAGCCTGATGTAATTGTTTATGGGGTACTGATCAATGCTTTTGCTGATGCTGGAAGTGTTAAAGAAGCCATCAGTTATGTTGATGAAATGAAAAGGGCAGGCTTGCCAGGGAATGCAGTTATATATAACTCTTTGATCAAGTTGTATACGAAAGTTGGCTATCTGAAAGAAGCACAAGAAACATACAAGTTGCTTCAATCATCAGGAGAAGGTCCTGCTGTATATTCTTCTAATTGTATGCTTGATCTCTATACCAAGCGATCTATGGTTGAACAAGCAAAAGAAATATTCGAGTGTGTGAAGAAAAAGGGATCTGCAAATGAGTTTACATTTGCGATGATGCTATATATGTATAAGAAAATTGGAAGGCTGGATGAAGCCATTGAAATTGCAAAGGAGATGAGAAAACTGGGGCTCTTAACTGATTTGTTGAGTTATAACAACGTGCTTGGCCTGTATGCTATGGATGGGAGAGCCAGGGAGACCGTAGAGACTTTCAAGGAAATGATAAGAGCTGCCATTCAACCCGATGATTGTACATTCAAATCTCTTGGTTTTATTTTGCTGAAGTGTGGAGTTTCAAAGCAGGCTGTTGGCAAGTTAGAAGTAATGATGAAGAAAGATGCTCCTCGTGGTTTGCAAGCATGGATGTCAGCACTCTCTTGTGTGCTTGGTGTGGAAGATTATGATGACGAGTAGATATTTCCTTTGCAAGTTTTCTTTCAAGACCTTGCTGAGTTAGGCTTGCAACTCTTTGTGTATCGTGAAAAAGAATGGGACCTGACTCAGCATGTCGGTCGCACCCATCTGCCAACTCAATTTCCAAGTGGATTATATAATGTAAGATTGACATGACACTGTCATTCATTGGCTCCATGTTGATCGAGTTGAAGGAGAACTGGGGATGAAGCCGTGGGAAAAAACAGACGGCTTTTTCGTTTAATGATCCATACAGTAGCATAACTCTTGCTGTTTGACCATGGACTATACTCTGATTTAGAGCCAACCAAAGTAGTTACATCTTAAGGAAACCGTGAAATAGAAGCAATACGTGATGAAACCTTTGTTGTATAAAACTTGCTATATGTAAAAGGTTCAGAAATCATAATTATTGCCCATGATTTTCTGCCTCATTTGTCTCTCTTATCCATGGTGACTAGCAACACTATTTAGTACAAATCATTTCTTACAATCTCTAAAACAAGTTAGCAAGTGATCCTATTTGGGTTTTAGTGGGGCCGATTATATTTGTATAGGAGTTTGCAGCGTAAAGTTTGTGTATTTTATTATTAATGTTGCAGCCGTAGTTGATTGTGTACTCTACCCTTGTTTTAAACTCACAACAGCCTATATAAACAAAATACATATGAAAAAGTAAGTAAACGTACAAAACCCTGATGAGCTGCCTACTATCGGAGAAGGGAATTGGCACTCTAAAACAACCTTAATGCTTGAGAGGCAAAGTTGTTGGAACCAGAAGCTCTGAACATGTACGGTAGCTGCTCGTTTACCATGTCCATTGGCTTCATGATTCTTCATATAGTCTTCCCTGCTATGTACTCCGAATATGAAGCAATGTTTTATCATAAATATAACTTTTTTTTTCAGTCAATTGTGTAACTTAGAATATTATCATTCTATATTTTTATGACTATTCATTTTTTTGCCATAGAATAATTTTGTTAAAATTGAGATGAAGTATTCTTCTGATTTAAATTTTTCTCAAATTCTTTTTTAGTTCTTATAACAAGATACCTCTAGTATTCAATTTCTTCACTTTCACCCTTTCCAAAATTAGTGTTTATACTCCCACCATCATTGATGGCTCGGATGTGGCTCTTGGCTCACTAGGGTATTCAAATGTTCCATCAGGCTGAGCTTTTTGGGTCTATGCTAATGACAGATATTGGAAAGGCGCCAGTGCAATTTCTGTTGGTAAATTCTATACTGATGCAATTCAAGTTATTGTATATATTTTCAAGAGAGATATCATAACTGCTATTTTCTACTTGAATTTGAAGCCTTTTTTTCTATATTCATGATACGTCAGAGCTGTCTACTCATTCTGTTTTGTCACTTAAATTGTCATAGCTTGCATTGTGTGCTAATCTGTTTCTTTTTGCAGATTTTCCGTGAGGTACACAGAATCTATATGAAAATTCTAAACAAGAAACTAATGCATCAAATAGAATTTTTTTTTCCCCTTTTAAATAACTTGAACAATGATATCTTCACCAAAGCTGCCTCCATAAATTGCATTTATTTTCATATATATGACTTCGCTCTTTCTTTGATCTTATAAAAATGTCTGAATCTTCTCAAAGTGCACCTAAAAGATGCAGCTAATACGCAAACAGTTTAAAAGTAGGCTAACTAAACTAGGAAAAAAGAAAAGTATCTGAAACCTGATCAACATTCTATGTCTAATTTCTTCTCTAGATGTAGGTGAAGGCCCAGGCCGAGGCCAGCAGCACAAAAAATACAGCATGGCTTTGTGTGCTAAATGGGAAAGCCTTGTTGGTCGTAAGAAACCCTGGTGGTTCTGGTGGGAGTTCTTCGACATTGACTGCAACTTTCATGCCCTTAGAGCAGAATCCTTTGCCGCTGATGAAATAATATGGTTTTGCCGCTAAGAGCTGAAACACATCTCTCCCTCCTCTTGTGATGTTCTTGATGAAGTCTGTGTCAATGCAGTTCTCATAGCTTGTTTTGTTCACCTCCAGAACATTGTAGAGTTGCTTGTCAAAACCAAAATCTAAAAGAAATCAGATTATAAAGAAAGAGCTTTGAAGAGACAAACTGCTGATGATAATCGGTGAATGAGAAAAGTAAAGAGAGCTTACACAGCCAATCACCCTTGTAGAAGTGATCATGACTAGCCCATTCAGTGAAGTTAACTTTTGGTTTCCAAGTATATCTTCCTCCTCCAACCCTGTGCAGCACAGGATCTCTGCTCTCGGTGCAGAAAAACCCCAGTGCCATAGCCATCATTAAGCATAGGATGGTTTTTCTCTTCATCTTCATTCTCAATGTCTGTGGCTGTTTGTCTTGATAATGATAACCTTCCTCTGGTTTGAAAAGAAATTAGCACATGCATGCAATTCTCAGTTGGAAAGCGTCCATATTACAAGTACAATGATTTGGGGCCACCTGAGGCTAGCTGGTGGGAATTTGGGTAAAGGGATGTAAGTTCTATCCTTTTAATGTATCCGGGAAAAAAAAAAAATATAAGAGAGAGAGAGAGAGAAAGAAGATTTCTCACCAGGTGTGCATATTCAAAACAAGGCATTTTCATGCCAAGAATCATGTGGGTCAATTCATCCCAAAAGTGTGCTGAAAATGGCGCTCTTACCCCAGACTGTGTTTGTACCAATTACGGTTTTTTAGCCGAATGGAAAATGTATGTCAACAAAAGATATTCACAACAAATTTGCAGTATAATTGCTTCATCTGCCTGTACCTTCCCCATCATGCTTTTCTAGTTGCAATTGTACAACTGGCTCTTGGTTTCATTTCTATCCATAGGAAAACCAGTTAAAATCATGCATTCAGGTTTGAGCAATGGTTTCAAAAGTCACAATTCTTATACTTCTTGCAATGGACTCGTATTTATTACTCTTTTTTGTGGTCTGAACCACTTGACTCATATATTCTGCATTGGTTTAATGCAGTATCAAGTAACAACTCTTATACTTCTTGTACTTAATTTCCTTTGTTCTACATTTTAGAACAATCGCTCCAGCTTAAGAAGGTAATTGAGGCAATTGCCTTTGTTCTACTTTTAATTTCATTTTTGAATCAGCATCATGATGTTTTGCATTGACAATACTAATGCATATTGTGTTGAGAATGCAATTGGCCAGTTTTATTTTCCAGTGAGAAACATGATTCTCTGCATCATAAGATAATTTGATTAAAAAAATTAATATTAATTCACAAAGGGGTTAATAGTGTTGTTTTCTTATACTTAAAATTTCTAAAAACAGAAAAACTGCATTTCTTATGTGCAAGTATATATCAAATAATCAGCGTCAATTTGTTTGGAAAGGGTAGACTTATTATCATAACTAAAAGGTACTAAAAGGTAGGGTTACTTATAGCTGTATGCATCAATTTAATTTTTTCTTTTTTCTTAAGCATACTATTTATTTGAACTAAAAGTATTTTGGTATTGCTTATTTCTTGCTGCATCTCTTAAGATTCCTATAAAACAGAATTTATATAATGTAATGTAATGAAATTTAAAAAGTATCGATTTAATTTATTGATATTGGACAAATAGATTGATTTCAACATTATATATAAAGTAGTGGACTCATGCGATGCACAAAATATTTTTTTTTCATTTGAATAAGAAAAATTTGAAAAATATATACTGAGAGCACAATTTGTTTTCTCATTAAGATTAAGAAAAAAATAAATAACATAAATAAGAAATATGTACAAACTGAAATACAATAAGATAAATAAGAAATAAAAAATCAATCAATCAATCAAAATTGAATTAAATCAAAACATGTGAATGTTAATGCTGCAGAGAGTTACGAAATTATTAAAAAAAACCATCTATTTAGCATAATCATCGTGCAATCTTATCATCAACTTCTATACAAATTAAATAAATAAAATATATAAAAAAAAGACAAGTAAATAATAATTAAAATAAATCTAAACATATGAATATTAAGGCTTTATGAGATAGTGACAAAATTACAAAGAAAGGCATATATTTAGTGGGTACAAAAACTCAACCTCATCTCCTTTTCCAATTGAATCTTCAAATCCTCAAATTTGAATCTATTTGCCTAGAAAATTTTTAAAATGAATAACTTTTTCTTATACTATGACTCATTTACATAAATTTATTTAAATAAAATCATAACAAAATTTTTCAAAAAACTAGTGATATAATTGAACAATTATAGAATACTATTTGGATGAAATTTTTATATTAAACTAAATAATATATATATGGACACACACTATGTCTAGGACAGGTATCATAATACTTGTACCTAAACACATGCATTTTTTGGTATTGTAAAAGCCAAGGGAAAAATAAAAGAAAGGAGAAAAAAAGTTTATAAATTATTACTCACCATATTTGGTATCACACAATGAAAAGAAAGAAATATATATTTTCTTTTATTTGGTTTAATTCAGAAAAACAAAAGAAATATATACAAATAAAATATCTAATTACTTTATTTTTCATCTAATTAAAATATGCATTTTTATTTATCTTAGTTTCTTTATTTTTTTATTGTTTAAAAAATTCTAATCAAATAACTTTCTTATTATCCTCCATCTCAAAGCATGTATTTTATTGTTACCAAATAAAAGTATGAATTTTATTTATCTTGATTTCTTTTTTTTATTTTGTTATATTTATTATAATCCATTTTGTTATATTATTTTTTTATTATTTAAATGCTGTACACGTTTGGAAGAGTAGGGCTTTTTAAAATTGTTATTACGGTGTAAAAAACTACAATTACAATGCTTATCTATCAAAATTATTAATTGAGATATTTAATTTTTTAAAAAAATTTCAAAAAGAATGTCACAGGCCCAACGTTCACCAAGGGGCACAGCCAGAGCGAGAATCGAGGGCGTCAGGGGAGAGGGATGGCTGTTAGGCAATGGCGCAGCTATGTGTATGGGAGGGGGTACCTTTCCAACACCCACCCCTTCTCTTTTTTTTTTTTTTTTTAATTTATTTTTTTACTTTTTAAAAATTTTGTGAATATAGTATCAATTTTTGATATTATATTTCTTATTCTTTAGGAGTTTAAATTTATTAGAGTTAGATAAATAAATGATTGGATTATATAATTTTTTTAAAATTATTTGATGTTTTATTTTGAATCCAATAAACCTTGCCACATATATTATGCATATTATTTTATAAGGAGACTTTATTATTATTATTTTTTTCAAAGTATCTTTTTTTGCTTTTAGAAGCATCTCTAATTTTTTGAAAAGCTGACTGACAATCAAGAGAGGAAAAAGTGAAATTTTTTTTTTATTTTTTCTATGTAACTGCATAAATTAAAAATAAAATGAGACATGTTACTCAATCTTTTTTATGATGCTTAAGTTTTATTTTCTAAAAAAATATCTTCCAAAATTAAGGAAGCAAAAATCATTGACTTTTCGATTAAAATACATAAAGACAAAAGATTAAAAGTTAGATATTATACACGTTTATTAAATAATAATTATTTTTTATTTAATTTATTTTTTAATGTTGCACCATTTAATATTAGTGCTGCGGATTTTAGTTCACTCTTTATGTTTTATTTGCTTAATGTTTAATTATGAATTTGTGATATTGTGGCTATTTTTAATTGTAGTCCTTATTATATTAAAATATTATAATAAGTAGGTTTACAAATTTTTAGATTTTAAATAGGAAATAAAATATTTTCTAAAGAAAAAATTGTTTTCAAAACCACAATTTTCAACTAGAACTTTTGAATCTAATTTTTAACAATAAAAAATAGAAATTAATTTTAAAAATTTGTCATCAAATCTTTAAAAGTGAATTAAAATTTCACCTTATCTTCATAATGATTGAGGTAATATATAAAGAGCATATTTGTAAAAAAAATTGCCCCTAACTTTGCGGTCTTGGCTCCATCATTGGAGGGAGGGGTTTTACACACACACACATAATATTTTATATAATAAATATTTTATATATTATATATAACTTTTTTATTGTATATTTTTATTTTAAAAACTTGATAAGTATTGGTGCTTGAGTTATGACTAAAAATAAAGAAGGTTTAGTCTAGAAATAACGTATTATATTATTTAAAATAATTAATAGGATTATAAGTTATTTCCTCTGTAATGTATTATATTATTTAGTCAATAGAATTAAAAAAAAACTTGTTATTTAATTGAGCAAATATATTATTATAAATAAGTTAAGATTATTTTATTATAAGATTCTTCGTAAGATTAAATTTTTTTGTGAATAAATTAAAAAGAATTAAATTATAATTAGAAATATAATCTTATTAATAAAATTATAATTTATAAATTTATTTTTAATATTTTATATTAAAAATTAAATAATATAATACATTATATATATTTTTAATATAATAAATATATTATCTTATATTTATTTTATGTAATATAAAATTACATAATATATATCATATTTATTATATAAAATATATAATATATAATACATATTATATATATATATATATATATACATCCCCTCCCCTTCGCCTTCAATTCCTCCACACATTCTTTCAATTTTGTTTTTTAATATTAACGGAATGCGGTGGAGCATCCACATTCTTATAGAAGTTTTTTTTTTTTTCCACAAAAAAAGTTAAGTATCTTAGTTAATAGTTTTGACAGTTGAGTACTGCACTTAATAGTTTTTTAATTAATGTATCCTAATACAATATATCAATTTTTCAAATGTGACAATAGATAATGGTTTAATGAATAAATCTGTTAAATTATCATAAGAATAAACTTATTAAATGTCTATATGATCATTCTTTTGAAAATTATAAATAAAAAAAATTTGTGAAAAATGTTTTATTCTATCTCTTTTAATATATTTTTATTTTAGTTGATATATATATGATGCATTATTTTTGTATAATATTATTTGAATCTTTCTTTAAAGGTAAATTATACATTTTTTGAATATGTTGGGTGATTAATTTTGGCCAAACACACATTTGTTGGATATCTTATATATTGCAATTATTTCTTCATAATTTGATAAAATAACGGATAAAATTTACATTGTAGAGCACCATTATATAGCTATATCTTTATAGGTAAATAAGTATTTATTTAAAATTGAGTTTTATATAAATTAGATAAGTATCCTATATCTGTATAGCTAATTAATTATAATTCAAATTTAATTGAATAAAATAACTCTATATTAATGGTTCTTCAAATATATTATAATAAATATTTAACTCCATTTCAACATTTTTTTTTAGGAGAAGAATTAAATCCTGTTAATAAGTTTACAACAAATGTAATATTAGATTGTGTACTATTAATAAAATATATTAATACTCTTATAATACTAAAATATAGTATTTCAAGATTAAGAAATTCTTCACATCTAGGTCACGTACTCATTATCTTTAGGATAAAAATGATATTTGTTCACCTCTAGCGATCAACCATTGAGGTATTTAATAAGTGTTCTTTATTAATATAAAATCACTTTAAGATATTTTTTTAAATAAGTTGATTGATAAAAAAGAATTCTATTTGTTAGGTGATTAATCTACAAGTAAAAAATAAATAAACTTTGTTTTTTTTAAAATATTTCATCTCAAATTATTTTTTTAAATAATGAATTGCTTTTTCAAACTCTTCATGAATTTTAATAATATTTAAATCATCAACATATACAATAATTATAATAAATTTTGACCCATATCTTTTTTATAAAAAAAC
Source organism: Erythrophleum fordii (assembly GCA_032878935.1). Lineage (NCBI taxonomy): Eukaryota > Viridiplantae > Streptophyta > Magnoliopsida > Fabales > Fabaceae > Erythrophleum > Erythrophleum fordii. The sequence goes on along the minus strand of JAVQMF010000058.1, from coordinate 29,621,340 downwards.
ATGGGTATATCAAATTATTTTATAGCTTTCCTTCAATAAATATTTGCTAAGACACTTATATCACATATGCTCAAATAATTTTAGTACATATAAGGATTTATGTAGACGTATTGAACAATTTTTTTTAAAAATCTTCACATGCTTTTGGCATTTTTAATCCATTAAAAATTTTCATATAAATTTCACAATCTAGTAAATTATGTAAATAGGTTATAACAATATCCATTAGATGCATATTAAGTTTTTTTTTATATAATGTCATATTAATAAAATATCTAAAAGTAATTGCATTTACCACAAGAGAATATATCTCTTTATAATTAATACTAAACCTTTTGTGAAAATCCTTGTATTATAAGTCATACTTTATATTTGATGACTTCATTTTTCTCATTTTATTTTTATATAATTACTCATTTGTACCATATTAACTTTATACCTTTATATGTTTAGACTACAAGTCCAAAAATTATATATTTTGACAAGAAATTTAATTATACTTAATTTGTATACTTACATTTTTCAACAAATTTAGGTTCAAGAAATTTAGGTTCAAGATCATCATTTTGTCATATTATTTCAATAATAACATTGTATGGAAAAACATTATTGACAACTATATCTTTTTGGTTTTTTTTTTAATGACATATTTTATTGAGATTTTTTCATTTTTTTAGGTACCTGGACTTCTTTTAAGGTTTTATAATTAGTTATGTCTTAAGTCTTTTTTTGATTAGCTATCTCCTTAATATGACCATCTTATTTATTTGCTTCTATCTTTTTTAGAGGATGTTGATCGTTGGAATTGATGGCCTATCTCCCATTTAAGTGTGACTAACTTTTATTTATAATAATCAATTGTCCTATTAGGATATCAATTCAGATTTGAGCATTTTCAACTAGTATATGAGATTTTCTTTAGGTCAGTAGACACATTTAGTAGTTGATTTGCAATATTTTATAAATACATTATTTTTTAAATTTCTAATTCATATTACTTTGCATGAGGATCTAAATAAGATAATGATAATACCTTCCAAGTAATTTTTTCCCTTTTATTTATTATCACTCTTTAATGTTAGGAAAATTGTTTCATTAACATGACAATCGGCAAATCAAGTTGTAAATAAATCTCTAGTTAATAGTTTAAGATATTTGATTATAGAAGAGGAATCATAACTAACATATATTTCTAACTTTCTTTCAGGGCCCATCTTTGTGTGTTATGGTGGAGCAATTGCAAAGTATACTACATATCACAAAAATTCTAAAATTTAAAATATTTGGCTTTAGGCTAAAAGCTAATTGTAATTGGAAGAATTTATGATAATTTGTTGGTTTAATGTGTATAAGTATTGGTACATGTAAAATCACATATCTTTATGTCAGAATGGAAAATTTTATTCTCATAAGAATTAGTCTAACGATTAATTGGACACATTTCATGAATAATTATACTAAATCATTTTGTATGTAAATATGAGTAATGGGGTTTTCAATTGCTATTTCAATAGGCGTATAATAGTCATTAAGAGTTTGAGATGAAAACTTACTAACATTATTAAGACAAATAGTCTTGATTGCATAATTTGGAAATTGCTTGTAATTGAATTATTTGAGCACGTAATTTTGCAAATGTCAGGTTACAAGTTGATAATAAACTTACATATGACTATCTTGTAAATGTATCTATCAAAATCATATAATATCTTAATAATCCACATGGTGGATGAATGAGCCTATATATATCACATTGGGTACATTCCAAAAATGTAAGGATTTAATCTTAACTTTAGCTAATGACACTCTATAATTAATTTACTATGAGAACAAACAATGCATGGAAATTCTTTGATTGAAGAATTTTGGTTCTTTAACGAATAAATATGTGAATTCTTAATAATTTTTTACATTATAATTGATTTATAATAGTCTAATTGGTCATGCCAAATAACAAATGTATTTAGATTAGTGAACTTTTGGGTTATTGTAACATATATTTTAATTATACTAATATTTATATAGTATAAACTAGAAGACAAGACAGGTAATTTTCTAAAAAACATTTATTTCTTAATACAATAGCTATAATATGTAGATATTCAATATATATATATATTTATATTATTTACAATCTCAACATAATATCTATTACAAAAAATATTTTTAAAACTTAATAAATACTTTTGAGACTTAGTAGAAAATAATACATAATCAATAATAAACTTTGTCCCTTCAGATAATAATATAATAACTCTTCTATAATTTTTGATTAGTTTTATGCTATCCAATATAGTATTAACATTAACACCATCCAATATCAGATGAGAAAAATATTTTTTTCCTTTAAGTATGGTATGTATTGTAGCAATATTTATGAAATATATGTTTTTATTATAGATCTTATGTCCAATCATAGGATGGAAAATATCCATGTTGATTTTTCATAAACTAAACTATATTCTATTATATGTAGTTCTTCAAGATCTAACACACATTATATATATATATATATATATATATATATTAATTATCATTATACATTTTCTTTATTCTTTTATAATATTTACTATTTTAAAATTGCTACTGTAGAAGTACGTTCAAAGTATGAAACATATAGTAATGAAATTTCTCTGCACATATTTTTATAATATTTCACATTTAGAAAAATATCACTTTTGATGCATTATATTCTCTTTTTAAATTACTTCGATGTCCAATTATAGAATATTCTATGTACAATTATTCATGAAATTGGTTAGAAATATCCTATGTCCAATTATCCATTGTATGTCCAAATATAGAATATTTTATGTCCAATTATCCATTGTATTCTACAAGTCCATTTATAGAATATTCTATGTCCAATTATTCATGAAATTGGTTAGAAATAAAAATAAACATTTTACATATTTTGCAAGAGTGTTTGATTTTCTTTCTCTAAGTATTTTCAAAATTGATAAAGTGAACTCAACATAAAATACTTGTAATAATTATTTTTCCCAAAAAGTTAAGTGAAATGAATTCAAACTTTGTAATTCTTGATATTATAGAGTCAATATAAAAAAAATAATTTAATTAAAGATAAATAACAAAATTTTAAATAATGAAAATGTAAATATTTTTATAATTCAAGTGCCACATGTATATGATATACTTTTTTTTCCCCAAATGTTATGTATAAAAAATTTACTTGTTGGCAAAGAATAAAAATGAATGCATTTTCTTTTGTTTTTTAACATCACAGGGGATACCCATGAATATAGGCAAGAAGTTGCAATATTGGCCCTCTTAAGATTTTAAAAATTCAAACATAAATTGCCATAATAAACTACATTATTATAATATAACTATTAAATATCTTATAGCATTATAAGTTTTGTAATTACTTTTGACATTTTCAAGTTTAAAGAATTTATGACTATTTATTATAATGATTTTTGCCCGTACTGTAGTCATTGATAATAATCTTAAATTATTTTAATAACTATGACAAGTCATTATTAATCTTTAACGATTAATTTATATATAAGTTAAGGTGGTTATTAACTTATTTATAAACATATTGAAGTTGAAGAGTTTCTAAAACCTTTTGGTCGCAAGAAATTTGTAAACTATTAGCTTTGAGGATTGCAATAAAAAAATCTTTTATAACCACAAATTTATTAAAATATTTCATGAATATATATATATATATGTATATAAGCATTATAATGATGTCATTAGTTATAAAATAATCAAAACTAGAAGTAATGTAGTTGCTTGCAATCTAATCATAAGACATTTATCAATATCAAATTGATAATCATATTATAAGTATGAAATATTATGGAATTTATAGCTAACATAAATATTGAATTCATATATAATATAAAGCAAGAATAAAATGTTTTTTAATATTTTTGTTTGATAAAAAACAAGTTTTAAAGATTAATGTCTTACACCATTTTGTTAGATTTTCATATTAATAATGTGTTGTAAAACTAATTAAAATATAATAAAAGCAAGAGAGGAAGTTAGGAGAAGAAAAGAGAGGATAATTTTCATTTACTTAGATCCCTTATGCTCAATGCATAACTTTTATTTATATGTCTTCAATCATAAAGAGAGACTTATGAATTAATTAATATAAATAAAAAAATTAATTTATATACTAGTATAATATAGATTCTTTGGGAGTTATAAAGTATATATCATTAAACATGATAAGGAATTCTATAGAAATATATTTTAGGGTTCTAAACATTTACATAATTTTATCATTTACAACAAGTAAATATTTATAACTTTTCTGGTTGAATTAAAGAACAATTAAAATGTTTTTTCAATAGGATAAGAGTCTTGAAGTTCTTTATTAAGAGCACACAAAATCCCACCCCCAAATATACATAATCACCATAATAAGGATAAGAAACATTTTGGTTTGTCAATAAGACAAAATTAAAGGAGTAAAACCCTATTTTGGCCCCTCACAAATAAGGTATTCTTAATTTAGTTCCTCATAAAATTGTCTTCTCAATGTGATTCTTTACATATAAGGTATTTCTTAATTCAATTCCTTATAAAATTGACTTCTTAATTTGGTACCTTATAAATGAGTATTTCTTAATTTGGTCTTTCCTAAAAAGAATCATTATTAGCAATGTCCTTTTATTAGTATATTATAAATGAAATTAACAAATGTGATAACATATAACATATTATTTGATAGGTTATAAATAATGTCTTTCTATCAATCTACTATTAATATCATTTATAATAGATTAATATAAATACATTATTGATAACGAATATATTTATAAGGAACTAAATTAAGAAATACCTTATTTGTAAGGGACTAAATTGAGAAAAAAAATTCTATAAGAACTAAATTGAGAAATATTCTATTTATAAGGGATGAACATAAGATTTTAGTCTACAATTAAAGATTATAAAATATTTCCATCTATCATGAATGACAATGAGAAGACTAAATAATAGGCTAAAGACAAATTAATAGATAGCATTTGAGAATATTTATTTACACAACAAGAGAAAAGAAGAAAAGAGTCGAAGAGATGAAGAGATGAAGAGAAGATCATTTATATCTTTTCCAATAAAAATGTCCAAATCAAATAAAATGGGATCTACTAATTAATAAAATAATGCCAAGTTTATAATTGGATTTTATATTTAATTACCTATTATTCCATTATCATATAAATAGAATGCCGAATGAGACTCACACTTTATTACCTATTATAGCATCACTATTACATAAGTATTATGTGGGATCTATTATATTATTTAACTTTATTTTATTAGTTAATGTATATCTTATGTGGTACAATGGATATAAGAATATTTCCAAAAGAAGATGTAGTGCTTGGCATTTATGCGATTGGATTATTTGCAATAAATAGGTTTATTATAGACTATGCTGTAAAGGAGTTTGTGGCTGTTGGATGTGTCATGCAACTGCACTTGTGACATTTTTCTTTTTAATTTTGGGCGTAGAAAACTTATGTATAAAACAATGTATTGTATTTTTGCAAATCTATTATATAAAAGCTGGGTAGTAGTAATATATACCTATTTCGTTGACTTTCTCACTAAAAAGTAATAAAGAAATTTAGGAGGCACCAAAACAAAAACAAACAAAAAAAGTATTTACCTAAAGATAATAAAAGTGCTAAACTCAAATTGATAAAATCTGAATTTGACATTATTCTCATGGAATTCCAATTTAATCAATCCGAATTCCATGAGGCTTCTTTATTCATTCATTTTTAATTTTTCATGGAATTCAGATTTAACTAATATGTTCTCATTATTTTTTAAAAGTTTTGTTAAGTTTAAATAAATATAAGACAAAAATTATAAGACCAAGAAAATAAAAAAAAAATGAAATGTAAAAATAAAAAAATTATGTAATATTTGATATAAGACTACACCAATATAAAAAAAATAAAAAATAACTATAGTAAATGACCTATGGTGCCATAACAAGAACTTTTTTTTTTTATTTTTTCATGTTATGGTTGCTATTGCCTAATTTTTCTAGTTTTTGTTGCTCTTATATTGCAAATTAATAATTTAAATTTAAAGATATGGATTAAACTGGATCAATTGGCTCATATGGCATCATAAACTTTAGTTGTAATGATCCTTTAGTCTTAAAAGAGCAACCAGCATATGTGACACTAAATGTAGATATATTGAACAGAAGCTTTGCAAATGATTTGAAAATGTCAAACATCTACCAAAGGGTTTCAAAATGAGACATGGGTGAGGTCGACATGTAACAAGAGGGACCTACTTTACCATAGTCATCAAATTAGCTAGTCAATATCGAATAAGATAGATTGGCCATGCTAGTGTCTTGCTATATTGGAGTTAGAATGTACAAAGATGTATCTGCTATGTTAATACCAATGTCATACTGCAATAGCCCCTGATGTTGCTATCCATTTCTTCTAATAATGGGTTATTATATTGACAGGTAAACTTGACATCTCTTTCATGGGCGGCCCATTAAAATCTAAAACCTGGGTAAATTTGGTGCTTATTCAGCAAGCTTGAAAAATAACAAGAATAATTCTTTATTAAAAGTAAGTAATATATTGTTAGAGTCTTGGTTAACGATGTCGTGTAAATTTATAGGTAGAAGGTCTTGTAAGTACATCTTATAAAGTCCCTCTATCAAATAAGTATAACAAAAAAGAGATGAAAAGTTGAATATCAACATTTAATATATTAAGAAAAAGGGGATAACAAAAGTGACAAACTATTGTATCACATAGCTAATAGCAACAGTTGATTTCTAGATCTACTATTGGATATGTCCTTAGTATCATCATCGAATAAAAATATCGTGCTTAGATATCCAGTTGATCTGGGTTCCTCTTTAAAGTTATCATCACAGAGGGTGTCTAATCTAATTGACTGGTGATGACCAAATTGGTGCATGACACGATCTTGATAATGCCATTCTATGGAAGCATATAAGTGAGACTAATGCCATCTAAACATTCAAGAAATCAAGCAGTACTATGAAATTAGCTTATGCACGCTTTGTGGCTAATATAGGCACCAAACAATCTATGGGCAACATAGAATGGAATAGTATGCCATTACAAAATGGTTAAAAAATGATGCACATAATAAATCAAAATTGGCAACATATCTTATCATCCTTCCTTACATCTAGCAAAATTTTATATTAGAAGAGGGCTTTGACACTTAGATAATGAGGTTATCTAACATTTTTTCATTTGTTACAATAAGCAAGTACATTTGGCAAATAATGAGAAATATATGGAGTCAATATGAATGCAAAAACATGCCTGAAACCCAAAGGTAGAAGTATATGATGCTTTTCAATATGAGAATCAAGAGTTGATGGTCTCTCTAGTGTGAGTATATGAAATCGATCCTATACCTGTAGATGAAATAGTGTCAATCATCTAATTATACTACAATCATTCTAGCATGTTGAGTTGTAAAACTTTTGGTAGAGAAAAGCTAATATTATTGATCTCTAATTAAAATGGCCAACTTGCTCAAAGACCTTTAGTAAAGGAAGGTATATCAAGTAAACTTTATAGTTAGACCTATTAGTATTAACCAACCTTCAATCATACAAAGAATATCTGTATGTGTGAATAGACATACAATCTTATCCTCTACATCATCTGATAGATATGTAAAGTTCGAGACCAACTAAGTGATGGTAAGTTGCTACCTATCAATTTGATTAGTTGGTTGCCTAATCCTTAGGAGCCACTCATACAAGTCCAGCCAGTTGAAACTTGTCCTATCCACAATAGGATCTCCCCAACTGGGAAGCCCAACTGCACATCTATATCTTTCAGGGTAATCACGCACTCTTCCCGAGTGGTATGAAATGTGTACATCTTTGAGTGCCACCATTCCACTAGCACTTTGATAAGCAATGTATCATATTAAAATTGTCCAAGTTGTGCAATGCTATAAAAACTACATTGCCTCAAATAATCAATAATGATTGGCGATGTATCATCCAAATAATTGTCATGCAAGAGATTTTGTGGGTGGAAGAGTTAGTCGTCTTATGGGTTAGGTTAAATTATATAGTCAAAATTGCAATGAGAGCAGAAGGCATGATTATACACAGTTTGTTTGCATAGTTTGCATATACTAGGCTATCCTAACGCTTTAAAATCCATTTTATTTCAAAAACATGTCAATCGGGGTCAATCTTTCTTGTAGAGGATTGATAGATCTAAGACCAACTTTGAACCATTTGGTTGCAGCCAATATTCTTATAATTCATTAACTAAAATATATTGCTATAGAAATTACATAGTGTCTAGGCAAAAAATGGGACCCAAAAGATTAAATGGCTTTAGTCTTGCTGCTGTGCAAGCTGTAATAGCATGTATACATAGATAGATCTCCACATGAAATTTACTACAATCACACATGCACTTGGTCAATCTCACCTTATAGTAATTCATTTAGTTGTAAGATTCCTCCACCTTGAACAATGCAATTTGCATAATGAACACTTGCACATTACATGCATGGCCATGTTGCATATTTATTACCATCCTTCTTATAAGGGTGTGAAAATAAACTTGACCCATAACCATTTGAGCATTGACCTATTTAGCATGTTGCATGAAATACTAGTTCATCTTATAATAAGTTGCCTTGGCTATTCTTAATATGGGGGAAAGACTTGATTCATTTGAAAATGCCATTCATACACTTTGCTAAGTTCATTGTCAAGTGGCCATAGTGATGACCCTTTATGTCATATGGTTAGGTCCATTATTCCTTCAAAATTGCTGCAATGCACATGATTGCCTCTTCATGTATAATAGTTATTTTAGTCAATTTCTCATGAAGATACCAACGCTGATATGCATAACTTATGCAACATTATTAACAACTTTGCTATTAGCAACTAATCAATTACGATGTATGTAATTAGTTAAAGAGAAGAAAAACACCAATGTTTTTTAGCTTCTATTTTAGATTCAATAATATAAATTTAGTGTGCAGGTTACTTGTCACATGACAAAGACAATAAATATAATAATCATATGGTGGCTGTTAGCTAGTCTATGGATTAGCAACGACAAATAAAATTGATAGATATCTATCTTATATTAAATAAATCTCACATCTTCCTAGTACCATTTGCCTATATAGGTTGAAAAGGAATTATATCCATATTGATAGTGTCTCCCCTTCCATAATTGCAAAGGCAAAGGGTACAATATACTAATTGAGATCTTGTGTCATCACCATCAATAGGGTTACTTTGTATTTGTCGTAAAAGAATGTCCTATCGATATGGATCATTAGCTTTAAGTGCTTAAATGTGTCCATACAGGGTTTAAACACTTAAAATATGTGTTTGAACATTGCTACTAGCTTACTAATAGAAGTGTTTAAGGGATGTTGTTTGGTTACAAACTTAACATACAAGACAAACATGAAATGTTGAACCATAACTAGCTACTTTGATAATGTAGCATACGACCTCTCTTAGTTACCAAAAGAGACTATGACAACTTTATCTGTTGCTTTCTATACTTTCCCGTATGATATAATGTAACCAAACAAGCTCTTTATTTGCTCAATGATTTGTATGATTGGAACATTGGGTGTGTCAGTCACTATTGCCACGATAGACGATGAGATAATATCAGTTTCTAATTTATAAGGTTGTAGACAGACATATTTATAAACTCCCATATCTTGTAATTTGCTAATACGATCCCTTCTCCTTGCCATTTTTGCATGTTTTGACCTGCCATAATTAACACACCAATATTTTTTATATTTATTACTTGTCAAGTATTTCTTAAAACTGTAGTACACTCTTATAAAATATAGTTTCATAGCACGACACAACACTTTTTGATTCAGATACTACAATCTCACATCTAACTTCTAATTGTTTATTTACATTTGATTGCCTACTTTCTCAATTTACCACCCTTGGCTAATGCCAAATTAAATTGCTAAAAGAATGTAATAATGGGGTTGACATATTGGGATACTGGTTCAACTTAAACAACATCAACTAAATCCTCTCCACCCACATCATCACTTTCATTTTCATACTCATCATCATTATCATTGTCATTGTCATAATCAAGGTCAAGTTTAGCATCGTATTTGTTTTCATTTTCAAAGTCCTCTAATATATATTTTTTTAAGTTATTTGGAGAAAGAGGTTTAGTAAAGCCAATTGTTAAGTAGGAGGAATTTGATTGCAAACTGGCATCGATTATTAGGATGTGATAATGCTGAGCATAAGTTGGCAATAAATATAATGGTTTATGGTTGGATGATAGGAGTAATGTTAGCACATCATTCACCTAGTTTGGATAAAATTTCATGCTCAATTGTAGATCAACAATTGAGGTATTCATATATAACTCTATTACGTTCAACCGTAATAAAAAAAATGTTAGTATGATTGTAACACCCCAAAATTAATTAAGGTGTTAATCATGGTTTTGGGATAATTAAAAATAATTAATATGAGATAATTGGATAAGTTAAGTGAATAAAAATTTTAGAGAGATAAATTATTAATATGGGTTTAGGATTTAATTAAGATAGAAACTTCATCTAGACCCAAATTAATATAGGAGATCATGATAAGAGGCTAATGGAGGCCCAATAAGTTAGGTGCAGACCCAATTTGATTCAATATGATAGAGGCCCAAGATCTAATTTATGTAGGTTCTTATAATTAGCCCAACAACCTTAGTGCAGACCCAAATCCTTTGAGCTCTTGAAACTTGATCTGACCCAATTAAAACCCAACAGCCCAACATATGAAACTGGCCTAACAAAGCTTAAATTTAAAACCCATTTGGAGTTGGATACTTGGAGCAGCCCATGACTCACCTTAGACCCAACTTAAACCCTAAATACTTTAGCCTCTTCCCCATTTTGCTGAAATACAAGAGGTAATTTCAGAGGTTTGAAGGGAGGCTAGGGTTTGGGCAAGAAATTCATCATTTTCCACTTCTAGAGCAAGATTCAGCCAAGATAATAGTTACATAACTTAATCTCCTTCTCTTTCTTCTCATTTTGGCCTGATTAATTTTTCATTTAGAGTATTTTCACCCACACCCAAAATCTAAAACTTGCCATTTGATGTTTCCATGGTGAAAATTCATAGGTTAAGGCTAGGGCTGACATTAGGTAAATATAAATTCTCCATTTTGATGCTTTCTTTGTTAGTTTGAGACTCCTATACCTGATTTATAATATGGGTATTGTTTCTGTACGAATTTACCCAAAATTTGAGGTGTTATTTTGAGATTCTGAGGTAGGAGCAACCAAATCCGAATTTGGTTTTAGTGGTGATTGGGTAAGTGTTTCTGAGTAGTCCTATATAGCTTAACTTTTTTTTTAAGTGATGGGTTGCTTATACAAATTGTAATTAGGGATAGTAATGGCTTGGTTTTGTGTCCATAGGCTGAAGTAACATTCAATTGGCTCTTAGAGGATTTGGCTACAAGTGAGGTAATTGGAACTATATTAATTCCATGCATATATCTATTTTGATTTCATATTTTCTACACATGAATGATTTGAAATATTGAATGAATTGGTTGGCTATCTATTATATTGTGATTGGACCTTGTGAGTCTATGGTAGAGCTGTGGTGCGACTGCCACCCGTGCATGTTGTGAACACCGTATTTTGTCCGGGCATACTTTAAAATCATGATACAAATAAAAAAAAATTATTATTAGAACGCTAATAAAAAATTTTCAAAATCAAAAATCAAAAGAAAAAAAAACCAAAATGAAAAAAAAAACAATAAAAGTATAAAAAAATAGAACAAGGTAAAGGCCCATTAGTCCCAAAATTAGAACAAAAAAATCAGAGAGGGAATAATAGAAATAAAAAGGAAACAAAAAATGAAGAAAAAAAAAAAGTAAAACCCATAAAGAAAGAGAAAAAAAAAAAGACTAAAAGCAAGTTAATCATCCAAAAATAAGTAAAAGAAGAAAATAATAAAAATAAAAGTCCAAAAAATTATCAAAAGGGTATTACAAAAAAAAAATATATGCTAAAAAAAAAAAGAGAGAAGCCAAAAAAAAAGGGAGGATTAAAATTCTGGAACACAATTCAGGAGAGTCCAAAAAAAAAAAAAAAAGAGGTTCAGCCTAAAGCCAACTCAGAATTGGGCCAAAAAGTGAAAAAAGAAGTTTCAAGAACGAAGGCCCATATTCGGGATCCATTTCTTTAAACCCGGCCCAAAGAAAAAAAGCCCAACCCCCCTTATACCAAACCCTACCCTGTCCTGTGGTCCCTGGGTCCCCACTGGACGCTGTCCTCTGGCAGACAAAAAACACAGAGGCACACACAGACGAGAAGGGGGGAAGACACTCAGACGGAGAGAAAAGGGGGAGAAATCGACGGAGAGAAAAGGGGGACGTACAGAGGGAGGGGCAAAAAACACGCACAGACAGGGAGAAATCGACGGAGAGAAAAGGGGGAGAACGTGAGGGAGAGAGGCGCAGGAGGAGAGGTGGAGCAGAGAGGATTCAAAAACACAGAGAAGGGGAGACGCACAAAAACGGATAGGGGAGAGAGGCGCACTAGGAGGGGTAGAGCAGAGGGGAGACGGACAGATGAAGGAGAAGGCAGGGGAGATCGAAAAAAAATCGAGCGAGGGAGGATTTCCGAAATAGGAAACAGGGGAGGAGACGGAGACCAGAAAGAATCAAAAGGGGAGAACGATAAGTAACGAGGGAGTGAGAGATCAGAGGGTGCGAATAGGAGATCAGGGAACGAAAAAATGAGAGGTTGAGATTGAAAACGAGGATGAGAAACAGAAGAGAAGTGTGACAAAAAGGGAGAGAAGGGGGAGACTCGAGGGGGGTCTGGAGGAGATTTTTCTGATCTGGAACGCAGCGGCCGAGAAAGGAACCAAGAGGAGGAGCGTCTGAGGAGGACGATAAAGACCCAGAAACACGCAGTCATCTATTGTGGTTCTTATAGGCCCATAAATCGGTGAAGCATGGAGAAGGAAGTTGCACAAAGGGGCTTACAGAGAGCAAGACAAGATACTTCATTTTAATATAGACATGTAAGATGTAATATTATGTCATTGGAATGTTACAATTCTTGGATGCACACAAACACAAAAGGAAATGCTGCAAGCTTGTAGATATTTAAGATCTAGTTTTATTTTATTTTATTTTATTTTATTTTATTTTTTTAAAATTGCCATATGGGATCTTGTATCTCTTTGGGCGTTTAGGAGTAACTCGGTGCTGTGTGTGACAATAAGTCCCCTCAGTTACTCAGTTGGATCATCAAATGTTTGGCGTAAATTCTGGGCTTCAATAATTAACACACACAAAAAAAAAAAAAAGGAAAAAAGGAGAGTTTTAAAACAAAATAAATAGTTTCTTTTAGAAAGGTGAAATATATGATTTTTGAGAAAATCAAATAAACTTTACCTTTTACAAAAAAAAAACAAACAAACCAAAACCAAAGAAAGGGTTTTTCTTTATAAATAATAAAATGTTTTCACATTCAAAATTTAGCTTTTCTCTTTCTCGAAAGTTTGCCAAAATTAAAAGAAAACATAAAAGAAAAAACAAAAACAAAAACAAAATAAAAAAAAAATTTGAAAACAAGAAAAAATCAACAACAAAATAATAGAAATAAAAAAAGAGAAGATGGTAAAGAAAATAAGGTTATTTTAGCTCTCACATATTAAGAAATACAAATCAATCTTCAATTTCTTTTCTTGGTGAAAGTTTAAAATGATTTTTATTTTTTTTCCTTCTAAAAATAATAAAAAAATAATAAATAAAAAAATAATAATAATGAAAAAAAGACCAAAAGTCAAACAAAATTAAAAAAAAAGTAAAAAAATAAAAAAACAACACAAAAACAAAAATATACAAAAAGTCAAAAAAATCATAAACAAAACAAAGATAAACAAAACTAAAAACAAAAGAAAAAAATAATAATAACAAAATAGAACACAAAATAAAAATTAACAAAAGAAAAGAGAGAAACAAATAGAAAAAAAAAAAACAACAACAACTAAAACAAAAAAAATAAAAAGAAAGAGAAAAAATAATAGGAAGAAAAAATAAAAAAAATAATAATAAAAACAAAAAACAAAAACAAAATAAAACGAAAAAACAAAGAAAAGGGTAATAAAAACAAACCAAAAAAAATGAAATGAAAATGATAGAAAAACAAAAAAAAAAAATGATAAAGAGACTAAGAGAGAAAAAGCAAAAGTGCAAGAAAAGTAAAATTAAATTTGTCTTTAACAAATCAAAACACATCAAGCAATTTCAAAAATCGTTTTGTTTGTTAAAGAGAAAAGTAATTTATTTTCTTCATCTTTTTGCGGAAAAAAAACAATACCCAAATTAAAAAAATTAAATTAAAAAATTTTTAAAATAAATAACCTACCAAGAAAACAAAAAATAAAAAATAAAAAATAAAAACAAAAACAAAATGAAAAAAAACAAAACAAGAAAAAAAAAATCAACCAAATACAATTTCCTATATCGAACTACGTGGACTTTGATCCCCCATAAGGGTACGTAGGCCCTAGGCTCTCATCCTAGGTCAAGTCCGACTTTGTAAATAAATATTTTCTCTTTATTTTATTTTCTTAATTTCTTTTATTTTATTCCCTTTTCTTTATTTTATTCTTTGAATTCCTTTTTGTTTTGCTTTTAGATTTCTTTCTTCTCTTAAATCTGATTCCCCTTAAATTTTTCCTTCTGTTCTTTGCATGTGGTTGGTTAGGGAGAATTAAAATAAAATCGAGGCCATATTGATTTTGCACAACTGACTGAGGGTAACCGTTTTTAAGAACGGGTGTAGTGGGGTGCCTAACACCTTCCCCGCTCACAATCGACTCCCGGATCCATTATCTGGTTCATAGACCATTTTTCTCATAAAAGGCTTTTCCAAAGTTTTACCTTTTCAAAAACAAAATTTTGGTGGCGACTCCTGAACCCTACCTATTTACCTATTTCTTCTTATCTTGTTTAATTTCAATTTTGATTTCTTAATTTTGGCGCCACACGGTCGCATTTTCGGGTGTGACAGTTTGGCGACTCCACTGGGGACAGTTAGAGAGTCAAGCCCAAGTTAAGTTTGTTGTGCAAAATGTTATGGCCTTCCTTTTATTTTGGTTCTCCCGTTTGGTTGTTGTTTGTCTCACATGATTAGGATAGATAACATCCCATTCACATGCTTGGCTCATTGCTTTATTTCATTGATTATATATATAACATGTGTTAGGATAGATAACATGAGGAATAAAATCTTAGGATAGATGACCATATTTGTATATTTTATTTCTTTTGGGTTATATCTGTATATACAGTTCTCTGCCTTTTGTTCTTGCAATCTGCTTAGCAGATGAGGGTTGGGTAATCTATAGGATGGAAGGTCAACGCTCTCCTCACACACATCACTAATACACAAATATATCACACACATTATGGGCCCTATACCCGGGTCTGAGTGTTCTCTAGGTTAGTAGAGGTTTATATTGATTTCCCTGTGAAGCCTCGTGCTTCCTGAGGCTATCATGAAGACCTCACCTAAATTGTGCCTTGTTATATGGGTTTGACTTGTGTAGGATATTTTATTCTCTCAAAGTCAAGTTTATATAGCGAGATCCTCACCTCATGGAGAGGGCAATTTGGGAACCAATGTTCTAGGGGTCATAGGTCTACCCTAAAAAATGCACTAATAGTCAAGCTCTAGACGCCTCCTGAACAGTTAGAGTTAGACTTCCATAAACCAGTTATCTTCACCTAGGGTCTACCCATGTTAAGACAAAGGGGAGCATTTTGATCTTTTTCTTCTCTTTATACTTATGCATTCAATAAAAAGCCATAGGGGAGGTGACATATTGTCACTATTCACTGGAGTAGTTAACGAGATGCCATTGTATAGTTGGACATACGTTAACTATGATGAAAGTATGCATTAATGCAACTAACCATTGCCTAGTGGGTTTCCAACCCTGAAAAGGTTATAATCACATTCGTTATGATATCGCGAAAAAAAAAACCTTAAACATGCATTCATTTCTTCATACATGCAAAAAAAAAAAAAAAAACAAAGAGAGAAATAGAGATAAAATAAAATAATAAATAGTACATAATCCAATTTCATTCTTTAAAACCTCCACCCTATAAAATAAGAGTTTTCCTTCATAGAAAAGGAAAGAATTTTTAGAATTCTAAGAAATTATAATAAATATGTCACATCATCGAGTGAGTGTCATGTTTTGAGTAGGGATTAGAATTATTTTAATGCATCAATCGTGTAGATAAGCATATTTCTCTCGATTTAATTATCAACTATTTTTTTCTCCAATGAGGCAATAAGTTTCTCGAGAAAAAGTACAAAGTTTTTCTTCTTTTCTTCTACCAAGACATAATTCTCAATGCTGTATGAGTGAGTATGCAACATTAAATCCATCATACGATGGATCATTAAATTGGTTTGTTTGTACTAAACATCATCAAAGCCAAAGTTCTAAACACCAATGGTGTAGAAATTATCCCTTCTCAAAATAAGTGATAACCCATGACTCCCAATGGATTAATAAGCTCTCAGAGGAATGTGGGAAAATATTAACTAATACTAGTAATTCCCTGATTAATCAAAAGAAGCCGATCCCGGATAACTTACATAGGGATGGTAAGTTTTGGCCCCATATCGGTGGCTATTTTCAAGATAAATAAGGATCAAGTTGACACATAAGTCGAGCCAGTTAAGAGCTCAATTTGAATTGCTTGATTTAAATTCCTTACAAATCGATTCTGTCAACCCTCCCCTTCATGGTGAAACAATAAAGCCCTAGAGGAAAGTGGAGGATATGAAAATAACTATAATTTTTGTCAAAGAAAATCCAAATTGGCTAGACTTTCCCGTAGACGTCATCCATGTGGAATTTAGTTTATTTCCTTAGGGTGATTTGTCAACTTTATTTATCCCTGTATGCAATAAAGCATCTGAGGAAAATAGAGGTCAAATAACTTTAAAAAGAAGGGAGTTTCATTGGAGTAATATCGAGTGAGAAAATTTTAAACTCTATTCTTAGGTCAATTAGGGGCAACGAATTCCCCAAAGGAAATAAAGGTCCTATACCTTGAAAGGCTCCCACACTAAATACACCCATCAGTTCATAAATCAAATAAGTAATCAAATTGCGTTCGTACAATGTCATAAGGTATTCCATGTTAAAAATCTGAAAATTTATAAAATATAGGATTCTTGGCCCTTTGTAATGGAAAGATTAGCTTCATCTAAAAAAAAAAATTCAAAATAAAAAGCTACATTCAAGAAGATGAGAAAATGAAGTATAAGTGCAATAGGTAAAGGTGTGTCACTTGATTAGGAAAAAGAAATGTTGTCAAAGGTCTTGATAAGGTTGCTCATCACTTCCCAACCTTCCATACCACCATATCCTTCAGCTTATGACTATTGCCTACCATCATCCTCTCCATTCCAAAGGAATTCGACCCATCCATCTCAAAACTCATCAACACCTATCAAACTTGACCATGCAAAAAACCACACACCATCATAATTAAAACATTTGCCATATACCTCATTTGGGATCCTTGCCATTTGCCTAATCTTCATTTGAATAGCTTTTTCACAAGAGTAGGATGCTTCCTACACTAGCCTCCAACCTTCACACTCAAAATGGAATTGGTCAAAAGATTGTATACTTGATCCTAAGGCAATGAGACACCTCATAAAATAAAAAAAAAGTTGCAACCTCTTCATGAACAAGGGGTAAAATGACATAAGAAATAAGATTTCATGGGGATTTCTTGGTAATTAAACTCTCAAAGAAGTTATTGTCATATCATAATCAGTTAATGCTTGTTTGTTCGATATTCTTCTGTCTAGCTAAAATCCAAGGTTTTCAGAAGTTGATTCATTGGACCTTATTTGATTTAACCTTGTCAATACAATAGTCATATGCTTCCATCTCACCTTTTACGTGTCCTTCCATTCCATCCATTATGTTGACACCACTTCTTTCCTTGCGTGTTATTTCTAAATTACCAAAAACCCAAAAATATGATGTCCAAAACTCCTTATGAAAAGATTTAATCGATGTGAAGAAGGGTTAAATCTGGAACTAATTATAGGCCCCAAATTCAATTACCAAAAAATGGAAGAGGAAAAACCAAATTAAAAGTGAATACATGTCTCCCAAGCAAGCTATGCTTATGAAATAAGGCATTCTTTGTCTTCCCAAATACAAAGAAGTAACCTCTAGTCACCCCATTTGAGCCAGGAGTGATGTTCCTTTTCTTCACCCTAATCATATAACCTTTGGGATGGGAAGTCTTCAACAAATTTTTATGCTAGTAATTCAAATATCAAGAGAGGATCAAGTTCTTTCAATCATCCAAACACTTCTCAACCTTTGCTAACCATTTTGGGCCTGAAAAATTCTTCAAATACCAAACATGAATCAAACCCAAGAAGCAATGAGAATTCTACGTAAAGAAAAAATAATTTTGGCATCATAGTGGATTCTCCCTAGAAAAAAGAAGGTTAAATGAAGAAAAAAGAAACAAATTAGAGGAAGAAAAGAAAAATCACAAGAGGAAGGAAGTTCTCAAAAAGAAAGCTCCCACATATTAAATTTTGAAAAAAAGCAGAAGCTTTTAAAAGGGAGCTTCACTTTAGCATGCAATTAAGGGGCAAAATTCCCAAAGAAGAGTCTTATGTAGCACAAGAGGTCAAAAAAAAAAAAGAGGAAAGGTCTCCGGAGGAGAGTTGAGTTGAGTTGAACGAAAAATATCTTTTAAAAGGAAAAGACTGAGTTAACTGTCATAAGCCAAGGTCCTGCTAAAATGGTGCAATTACTAGAGCAAAATTCTCATTGTGAACTTACATGAATGTTTGGGCCTTGTCACCTTTCTTTCTTAAGCTACATTTTACCCATTAAACCCCATTACAACCTTGAGACTTCTTCTCTTGTTAAGTGGATTTTGAGTATAGAATTTTGTTAAAGCAATAGGAGAAGGAGACTAAGAGGAGATTTGAAGAGGGCATGTTAATTCTTGAGCCTAATATCTCTTATTTTATAAACCTATTTACCAAGGCCACATTACAAGCATCAAAAGTCCTTGTTGAGGTTTAGCTTGTTTGCAAATAATGGGGCAGATTTTTTTTTTTTTGAAGGGAATGATAAAAAAAATCAAAATAATTGAAATTGGGGCAAAAAGTTAGTTCAAAGCAGATTATTTTCAGTACATCCATTGTTTCTTTCAAAAGGAGTTCAAGTCCAGAAGTAAAGCTCCTTTCTATCCTATCATATCCATATTCTCAGCATCTCACTTCTCTATTATTCAAAGGAGAATACTTCAAGTGTAGAATTAGGGCATTTTCCCATTCTGTCACATTATACCAAGCCATTGTCTATTCTATTTCTCCATTTCCAAACCATTTTATATGCTCACCTTCTTCATCAGCCCTTGCATCCCTCTAATGTTGAGGATTTTTTTTTTCCCCAAGCTTATGTGTTTGTATCCCTTAATGCATGATTGTATTGACATTGTTACCTAAAGTAAGAGTAAATTCCACTTATTGACCTTTCAAGCATTAACGATGAAGAGTTGACAATAGGAGAGTGCCTTGAAAGTTAATAGCCCAAGGTTGATGGCAAACAAACTACTTGGAGAAAAATCATTTAAACATAAGTCAAAGCAAGAGCCTTGGGTCTTCTTAGCTTAGGATATTCTCTCAGGGGCATTTTTGGCTAGCCAAAAGCCATCAATAAATCCCCTCATCCAAATAACAAAGGGCAAATTTGGTAGGATAATCAAAAGTTCAACCTTTCTCATTGTGGCAGGGGAAGAGTGTAAAATTTTTCCAAAAGCAAAGGGCCAAAAATCCTACGTTGTATAAATTTTGAGGTTTCTTATGTATCATATACTTGCATTGAATTTGTACATGGACAAAGCATATTTCTCCTTTTCAAATCATATTAAAAAAAAATTTAAAAAAATCACGTTTATTCTCATCAATTCACTAAAAAAAAAGGGATTACATTTTTCTTATCAATTCATTTTCCAAAAAACAAAAAAAAAGGGAGTCCAAAATTCAAAATCAGTTTAAAGACATTAAAAAAAAAATAATGCTCATTCTCTTTCCCTTTTCCTTCAAGATGATTCTGTTTACAAAAAAAAAAAAAAAGGGTTCTAAGTTCGAAATCAATCTAAAAATATTTAAGAATAATGTTCGCTCTTTTCCTCCTTTTTCTTTTGAGGTGATCTTAAAAAAAAAAAGAGTCCAAAACTTAAAATCCATATAAGGGTGTTTAAAGATAATGTCCTCATCCTTTTTGTCTCCATTTGGAGTTAAGTTCACTTGCATAAATTGTGCATATTTTAGAAATAAAAATTTTCAGCTTAAAAAGTCAAAAAAAAAAAAAAAAACTTGCATCTCATCTGCATTGCATATTGCTAGATCCATACAGAAGCAAAGAAAAGCATACATTTGAGGGAAGTAGAATAACTTGGATCTCATATGCATCATGCATTCCATATTTGCATACATCACATGGTCTCTAGTTTATACTGAGGCAGGCAAAAAAAAAATTTGCATTTCATAAAAGGAAGCATCACCTGTTTTATGCATTCCACATTTGCATATGCCACATGGTCTCGAGTTCACACTGGAGCAAGCAAAAAGAAAATTTGCATTTCATAAAAATAAAGCATCACATGTTTCATACATTCCATACTTGCATACATTACATAGACCATAGTTCATGCTGGGGCAAGTGAAAACAAACATTTTGCGTTTTATAAAGCATCTTATATGCTTCTTGCGTTTCACATAGGCATATCTTGTGCAGACCTCAAGTGCATACTGGGGCAACAAAAAAAATGTGCATTCCATAAATTGTAGCATCCTACATACCTCGTACTTTTAACACTTACAATGACCTTAATTCATATTGGGGCAAAATTGAGTTGTTAAGTTAAAGAGTCAAGCATTTTGCATGCATTGCACATAGGTGCATTACCCTGCATAAAACTTAGATGAATGAAGTAAAGTTTTTAAACTTAGAAAAATTCACCAAAGTCCTGCGGAGAACAGGCACCTTTAAGTCCTACGAAGAATAGGCACCAATAAAAGTCCTGCGGAGAACAGGCACCTTAAGTCCTACGAAGAATAGGCACCCAAAGTCCTGCGGAGAACAGGCACTTTTAAGTCCTACGAAGAATAGGCACCAATAAAAGTCCTACGAAGAATAGGCACCCAAAGTCCTGCGGAGAACAGGCACCTTTAAGTCCTGCGGAGAACAGGCACCTTAAGTCCTACGAAGAATAGGCACCCAAAGTCCTGCGGAGAACAGGCACCTTTAAGTCCTACGAAGAATAGGCACCAATAAAAGTCCTACGAAGAATAGGCACCCAAAGTCCTGCACAGAACAGGCATCCTTAAGTCCTACGCAGAATAGGCACCCAAAGTCTTGCACAGAACAGGCACCTTTAAGTCCTGCACAGAACAGGCACCTTAAGTCCTGCACAGAACAGGCACCTTAAGTCCTACGCAGAATAGGCACCAAAGTCCTGCACAGAACAGGCACAAATAAAAGTCCTACGCAGAATAGGCACCAAAGTCCTATGCAGAATAGGCACCCAAAGTCCTGCACAGAACAGGCACAAATAAAAGTCCTACGCAGAATAGGCACCAACGTCTTACGCAGAATAGGCACCCAAAGTCCTCCACAGAACAGGCACCTTTAGTCCTGCACAGAACAGGCACCTTAAGTCCTACGCAGAATAGGCACCAAAGTCCTGCACAGAACAGGCACAAATAAAAGTCCTACGCAGAATAGGCACCAAAGTCCTGCACAGAACAGGCACCCTTAAGTCCTACCAGAATAGGCACCCAAAGTCCTGCACAAAACAGGCACCTTTAAGTCCTACCAGAATAGGCACCAAAGTCCTGCACAAAACAGGCACACTCAAAGTCCTGCAAGAACAGGCACTCAAAGTTCTACCAGAATAGGCATATCCAAAGTCCTGCCAGAGTAGACACCCAAGATCTTACCAGAATAGGCAACTCAAAGTTCTACACCAGAGCAGAATTGCATTTCCAGGTAAGTTAGCTTCCTTTGATCCATTAGCTCCCCAAACAAAATATGCGTTTTCATCTTTACTTATTCTTAAACTAAAGATATCGAAATTGCATTTCTGATTTCTTTACTCAAAGAATAAGTAAAGAGGGGCACCCTGTAAACACCACATTTTGTTTGGGTCGCTTTTACCTTTTATTTTTTGTTTAATTGTCAAGAGGAAATCAAATCAGCTCGAACAAAATACGTGTTCTTATCTTTACTTGTTTCTTAAGCAAAAATATCAAGAATTACATTTTTAATTTCCTTGCCCAAGAAACAAGTAAAGAGGGGCAACTGTGAACACCGTATTTTGTCCGGGCATACTTTAAAATCATGATACAAATAAAAAAAAATTATTATTAGAACGCTAATAAAAAATTTTCAAAATCAAAAATCAAAAGAAAAAAAAACCAAAATGAAAAAAAAAACAATAAAAGTATAAAAAAATAGAACAAGGTAAAGGCCCATTAGTCCCAAAATTAGAACAAAAAAATCAGAGAGGGAATAATAGAAATAAAAAGGAAACAAAAAATGAAGAAAAAAAAAAAAGTAAAACCCATAAAGAAAGAGAAAAAAAAAAGACTAAAAGCAAGTTAATCATCCAAAAATAAGTAAAAGAAGAAAATAATAAAAATAAAAGTCTAAAAAATTATCAAAAGGGTATTACAAAAAAAAAAAAGAATATATGCAATAAAAAAAGAGAGAAGCCAAAAAAAAAGGGAGGATTAAAATTCTGGAACACAATTCAGGAGAGTCCAAAAAAAAAAAAAAAAAAAGAGGTTCAGCCTAAAGCTAACTCAGAATTGGGCCAAAAAGTGAAAAAAGAAGTTCCAAGAACGAAGGCCCATATTCGGGATCCATTTCTTTAAACCCGGCCCAAAGAAAAAAAGCCCAACCCCCCTTATACCAAACCCTACCCTGTCCTGTGGTCCCTAGGTCCCCACTGGACGCTGTCCTCTGGCAGACAAAAAACGCAGAGGCACACACAGACGAGAAGGGGGGGAAGACACTCAGACGGAGAGAAAAGGGGGAGAAATCGACGGAGAGAAAAGGGGGACGTACAGAGGGAGGGGCAAAAAACACGCACAGACAGGGAGAAATCGACGGAGAGAAAAGGGGGACGTACAGAGGGAGGGGCAAAAAACACGCACAGACAGGGAGAAATCGACGGAGAGAAAGGGGGAGAACGTGAGGGAGAGAGGCGCAGGAGGAGAGGTGGAGCAGAGAGGATTCAAAAACACAGAGAAGGGGAGACGCACAAAAACGAATAGGGGAGAGAGGCACACTAGGAGGGGTAGAGCAGAGGGGAGACGGACAGATGAAGGAGAAGGCAGGGGAGATCGAAAAAAAATCGAGCGAGGGAGGATTTCCGAAATAGGAAACAGGGGAGGAGACGGAGACCAGAAAGAATCAAAAGGGGAGAACGATAAGTAACGAGGGAGTGAGAGATCAGAGGGTGCGAATAGGAGATCAGGGAACGAAAAAATGAGAGGTTGAGATTGAAAACGAGGATGAGAAACAGAAGAGAAGTGTGACAGAAAGGGAGAGAAGGGGGAGACTCGAGGGGGGTCTGGAGGAGATTTTTCTGATCTGGAACGCAGCGGCCGAGAAAGGAACCAAGAGGAGGAGCGTCTGAGGAGGACGATAAAGACCCAGAAACACGCAGTCATCTATTGTGGTTCTTATAGGCCCATAAATCGGTGAAGCATGGAGAAGGAAGTTGCACAAGGGGGCTTACAGAGAGCAAGACAAGATACTTCATTTTAATATAGACATGTAAGATGTAATATTATGTCATTGGAATGTTACAATTCTTGGATGCACACAAACACAAAAGGAAATGCTGCAAGCTTGTAGATATTTAAGATCTAGTTTTATTTTATTTTATTTTATTTTATTTTTTTAAAATTGCCATATGGGATCTTGTATCTCTTTGGGCGTTTAGGAGTAACTCGGTGCTGTGTGTGACAATAAGTCCCCTCAGTTACTCAGTTGGATCATCAAATGTTTGGCATAAATTCTGGGCTTCAATAATTAACACACACAAAAAAAAAAAAGAGGAAAAAAGGAGAGTTTTAAAACAAAATAAATAGTTTCTTTTAGAAAGGTGAAATATATGATTTTTGAGAAAATCAAATAAACTTTACCTTTTACAAAAAAAAAACAAACAAACCAAAACCAAAGAAAGGGTTTTTCTTTATAAATAATAAAATGTTTTCACATTCAAAATTTAGCTTTTCTCTTTCTCGAAAGTTTGCCAAAATTAAAAGAAAACATAAAAAAAAAAAACAAAAACAAAAACAAAATAAAAAAAAAATTTTGAAAACAAGAAAAAATCAACAACAAAATAATAGAAATAAAAAAAGAGAAGATGGTAAAGAAAATAAGGTTATTTTAGCTCTCACATATTAAGAAATACAAATCAATCTTCAATTTCTTTTCTTGGTGAAAGTTTAAAATGATTTTTATTTTTTTTCCTTCTAAAAATAATAAAAAAATAATAAATAAAAAAATAATAATAATGAAAAAAAGACCAAAAGTCAAACAAAATTAAAAAAAAAAGTAAAAAAATAAAAAAACAACACAAAAACAAAAATATACAAAAAGTCAAAAAAATCATAAACAAAACAAAGATAAACAAAACTAAAAACAAAAGAAAAAAATAATAATAACAAAATAGAACACAAAATAAAAATTAACAAAAGAAAAGAGAGAAACAAATAGAAAAAAAAAACCAACAACAACTAAAACAAAAAAAATAAAAAGAAAGAGAAAAAATAATAGGAAGAAAAAATAAAAAAAATAATAATAAAAACAAAAAACAAAAACAAAATAAAACGAAAAAACAAAGAAAAGGGTAATAAAAACAAACCAAAAAAAATGAAATGAAAATGATAGAAAAACAAAAAAAAAAATGATAAAGAGACTAAGAGAGAAAAGCAAAAGTGCAAGAAAAGTAAAATTAAATTTGTCTTTAACAAATCAAAACACATCAAGCAATTTCAAAAATCGTTTTGTTTGTTAAAGAGAAAAGTAATTTATTTTCTTCATCTTTTTGCGGAAAAAAAACAATACCCAAATTAAAAAAATTAAATTAAAAAATTTTTAAAATAAATAACCTACCAAGAAAACAAAAAATAAAAAATAAAAAAAAAACAAAATGAAAAAAAACAAAACAAGAAAAAAAAATCAACCAAATACAATTTCCTATATCGAACTACGTGGACTTTGATCCCCCATAAGGGTACGTAGGCCCTAGGCTCTCATCCTAGGTCAAGTCTGCCTTTGTAAATAAATATTTTCTCTTAATTTTATTTTCTTAATTTTATTTCCTTAATTTCTTTTATTTTATTCCCTTTTCTTTATTTTATTCTTTGAATTCCTTTTTGTTTTGCTTTTAGATTTCTTTCTTCTCTTAAATCTGATTCCCCTTAAATTTTTCCTTCTGTTCTTTGCATGTGGTTGGTTAGGGAGAATTAAAATAGAATCGAGGCCATATTGATTTTGCACAACTGACTGAGGGTAACCGTTTTTAAGAACGGGTGTAGTGGGGTGCCTAACACCTTCCCCGCTCACAATCGACTCCCGAATCCATTATCTGGTTCATAGACCATTTTTCTCATAAAAGGCTTTTCCAAAGTTTTGCCTTTTCAAAAACAAAATTTTGGTGGCGACTCCTGAACCCTACCTATTTACCTATTTCTTCTTATCTTGTTTAATTTCAATTTTGATTTCTTAATTTTGGCGCCACACGGTCGCATTTTCGGGTGTGACACATGTGTTTTAATCGGGCACCGAATTATGATCAAATCCTAGATGCACTGAGCCTTGGTTGTGATCAATGGGGAGTAGGTGCCGTAGACGGGTCTCTCCCGGTGTTATTGGCCTTTAACATATAAAAATATGATTGCTAGTATGTGATAGTAATCATGATAGCCTAATTGTTTCATTTACTGATATGACTAGTATGTTTTCTGATACTTATGTGAAATCATGCATATATATTAATTAAATTAGATTATATGATGGAATTACCTTACTTACTGAGATTCACATCTCACCCCATTTTATGGGATTAAACATTTCAAGTGAAAATTTTTCGGGTAAAGATAAGGGCAAGCAAGTGGATGGACATCCATGAGCTAAGGCCTGGTGTGGGGAGCTACATTTAGTCCGAATATAATAGAATAGATGCTAATTTTGTTAACCTTTGTATAGTATCATCATGTATCTGTATTGCCAAGTGTAGGAGTTTGTATTTTAATAACATAAAATGTAACCAATGAGAAATAGGCTTTATATTAGTTGTTGATGGATGTATGAGTTTATGGCATTTATCATGGCTTATAAACCTGTGTTTTAACTGACTGTTTGAGTAATGAAATCATGTGACATACGGATTGTGGATTTGAGCTGGCAATGCATGAATTATCTTATGAAAATATGATTGAATGACTATTGTGGGAAATTTATACATTTGTTAATATAAAACCCATGGATGAGTAGGAAAATTCACATTTAAAGGTTAAATGAGTAATGATACAATGGATGGGGTAAATCAGTTAGATAAATACTATTAGAATCTCATAACAAATGGGAGAGTGGCCCTAAAGAGCCCATAGATAGAGAATGGGGAGTAGGAGACAAGATTTTAGAAATTGTAGGATCAGAAGGCATTTCGCTGCGGCCAAAATGGGCTTAGCTGTGGCCAATAGAGGCGAATTTGCCCAAGGGGAGTCCAGAGAGAAATTCACTGCGGCGAAATGTGAGAGGCTAAACTAGGAGTCGTTCAGAGGGAAATTAGTCATGGCGAAAGGGGGAATTGGCCACGACGAACTTTTGTGAAAATGAGTTAGGCATTTCAGAGAGGAATTGGCTGCGGTGAAAGGAGGTATTGGTCATGGCCAATAGTGAGAGGCGAGCGAGGTGGGTTCCAAGAGGCTTCCTCTTCGCAACGCCATGTAGGTTAGCCGCGGCAAAGGTCCAACTCACCGTGGCAACGAAGTAAGGAGTGAAACCGAGAGGAATTGGCCGTTAAACCCTTACATTAACTAAGAAATCTTGGTTTTTCATATGGTAATCTCAAGAGATGATTTAAAAATATTGGTAGAAGATTATTATGAGTTAGAGTTGATAAGTAATAGAATTAAGGCTTATAATGAATGTTTGTTTCCTTGATGTACGTAAGTATTTGTAATTATATGGTTGATGACTCTAATAATATTAAGGTTTAAATTTTCCCGCATTTCCAAAATGTAATTAGTCTGAATGTCATGTAACCTTAGTTTATGGTTATTAATAACGTATTTAACCTTAATTACAACGATTAGAAGTTAAGGTCGTCACAGTGATCACTATATCATCTAAACATAAACAATTATTTTTTAGCATAATGACTCAGTACCACATTAGATTTAATATTATCGAAAGCTTATATATTAAATAAAATATAACTTGGTTAAAGAAAAACTGTAACTTTTGACTAATTGTCTCTTTTAACTCCCTCAAAATAATATCAATGCTAACTATTATGTACTTTGATATCACATAGTGAAATGTTGCCCCTGGGACACTTTTATAAATTTTCCTATTTGCATAAATGCAAACAAGGTTATTTCTCCAAGCTATTTTTCCCTCTCAAATATCCTAAAATGTAAACATACTTGAAATAATTATAGTTGTAATGGAATTATTTTTGAAATATCCTAATTTCTAAACTAGGCTTTTATTAACATATATATATTTTTATTTTTTAATTACTATTTAGAACTTTTACAAATTAATTTTGTTGTTTTGAAAAAATTTATTTCTCATATATGATATTTCTATTTATATATTTTTTCTTATTTAAATAATTATTTTAAAATTTTACAAAAAATTTATTATTATTAATAACTCATTTTTAATAACATCCATTCATGTCCTATAATTTTATTAACACATTTTTTATTAACATAATTATTTCAAAATTTTTTGCATTATTTTTTTAATTTTTACAAACCTGTTTCCCATTTCCTATACTCTTGTTTACATTTTTTTACATAATTATTTTGACATTTTACAAATTATTTTCAAAAACAAATTTCTCCTATCCAATACTTAGATTCGCATTTTTTTTCTTATTCACATAATTATTTCAAAAATTTACAATTTATGTATTATTTTTTATAATTTATTTCTCATATCCTATACTTCTATTTGCATTTTTTTTCTTATTTACAAAATTATTTTAAAATTTCAAAGAGTTATTTTTTTATTATTTATAATATTTATTTCTCATATCTTATATTTTTATTTACACATATTTTTTATTATCATAATTTTTTGAAATTTTACAAATTATTTTTAAAAAAGTTAATTCTCTTACCCTAATATAATAATAATTTTTTAGTTTCATTTCTTCTAGATGCAATCTATATCTAAAATAACAATTTTAAAAAACTGATTTATCGTACAATAAACATGTAACAAAATTAAATAAATTAACATGCAAGAAAATGAATTTACATGATAATAAAAGCTTATTTCATCTAACTAAACTTATCGAATCATAAATTATATCTAGTATATAAATGTTCCAAAATTCATATATATCATATATAATAAAAAAATGCTAGATATGACAATAGATTACACACACACACAAATAAATAAATTATATATATATATATATATATAATGAAACTAAAAAATTAGAAATACAAAGAAATTTTCAAAAAGTATGCTCCACTTGCTTGGAATAATTGCTAACTAATGCAACTCCAACTAAAAAAATTTTGGAGCTGAACTCTCAAAACAACTCCAAACCAAAAGAAAAAGAAATTTCAACAAAGAAGTTTAGTGTAGATCATTTTCATGAAATTTTAGCCATTTTAAAGACAATTGCTAGAGGTAAAATTACCTTTTTACACATCCTTATTATTTGCTTTTTCTTTTTTTCCTAGCCAATCAAACTTTTCAAAAGTTTAGTCCTTCCAATTATAATCCCAAATGTGATGCTCTATCCATATACTTAGTCATGTGACATTGATGATTTGTTGATAACCTGAATAGTCAGTTGATCAACTGATTAATTGATTACATTATCAGCTAGCCTTTTGTAGGCTAGCCTACAAAAAGGCGCTTGTCTAAATTTAAAATCAATGGTTTTGAATTCAAACAATATTGATTCATAACTATTAGTTCTTAATTTAACTACTATAAAATTATCTTCTAAATTTAACACAATAAATTCAATATCAATATTTTGAGTTTAATAAAATTTGGAATTGTTGGTTTCAAATTTAATGTCAGAAATTTTGAAGCCCACTTTTTTCAATTTTTCTTGATCCATATAAATTTGCATATAATAAATCTGAATTTAGACAATTTATTACCTTCAGAGCAATTACTTCTTCTTATATTACCTTTTAAAATTATTTTTTTGGTTACTTTTGAATAAAAAAATGTATTTCACCTCTTCCATTTTATTTTTATTTTTGTTTTTTCTGGTAGTTTTCTCTGTTTTTTATTTTTATTTTAATTTTTTACTCTAAAAATGAGTCACCTCGAATTGCATTAATCTTTAAAGGACGAAATAGTTTTGTTGTAATACATCTTTATCTTAATCTAAAATTTTAAAAAGAGTTTTTAAAAGGAAAAAGAATATGATGTAAAATTTTAAAATTTTAAAAGCTTTCAAAATTTGAAAGTGATTCATTTTTACCTTAATCTAAATTTCATAAGATTCTCATTCTTGAATTTCAAAAATAAAAAATATTTAACGATTGAAAGTAAAAGAAAAAAACATATTGCTGTAAAATTTAAAGGAAAAAAACTTAAAATTACACATTAGTCTACAACTATAATTATTAACATGCATCATTTTATTAATTTCATACTTACAAACACACATATATATTGAAACATGGCGCCATTTTTTATTCACGCGAAAGTCCACCTTTCCTTCTGATCCATTGTTGCTCATAGACACATTTAGCACGTTTCCATCTTCTTCTGTACTGGAGTTCCAATCTTTTGCAGCTAACCATAGTTTTTCCCTAATTATATTAATATTATGCCCACTTTGGAGACTTGAAACCCATATTTGAAGATGAGAAAATATGGCAAAACAATACGGTATATGACTAGAGAAGACATTCTGAAACACAAGCTTTGGAGAAAATGGATTCTGACAATGGCGATGGCGACACGAGCCCTAGAGAAAGAGGATTTGCATTAAGATGAATGACAAACTCTTTTACAGCACGATCTGTTTGACGGCCACAATCGGTTTGCAGTAAACTCATTTACTGCAGTAGACCTATTTATTGCAGACGATCTGGCCGCGAAATTTATTTACTTTTTGAGAAAAATTGAGAATAAATGGGAGAGAGATCAGAAAGAAAATATGTTAAAAATTAAAAGACAAAAGTGGATTCTTGTTATAAATGTTTATAAATTAATATCTTTATTTAAGGAAATGACAAAATTTAGGAAGGGTATATAAGTATAATTCAAAAGTTAATGATATACCAGCATTTTAGATAATTTCCTTAAATGCTTTATCTGGTCTTAGCCCAAGTACTCTTTATTTCTTCATTTTTTTTAATTCTCTTTTCATATTTTTCTTGTATTAATCTTAATATTCAATTTTTTTTCCCTATTGACTCTTGTATTAACTTGTCTCTAAACACTCATTTTTATTTCATAATCTTTTTTCTTTATTAAGATAAAATAAAAATGGCCCACTTTTTTTCTTTTTACGAAGATAAGTAACTTGAAAGAAAAAACTCGGCTCACTTTTTTATTTATTTAAAGTATATAATTAATTATGGAGAGTGTAAAAACCGGAAAATAAAAAAGAATTATTTTTATTTTAATATTTCTGATATTATATAAAATTCTTTTTCTTCCTTCTCATCCCTGTTTCCGGACGCTCTCCCTGGGTTATTTCCATTTCTCTTCATCCTCGCAGCTTCCGGCTTCTTCTCCTTCGTTCAGCCCGTGTGTTTTCTCCGGCGGAGTTGCTGCACTTCTCCCTTTACCTGCGCAGCTTCCCCGGCGTTACCCAGGCTCCCTCGAGCTCTCTCTCCCTCCTTGCTATTTCTTTCTTCCAGACGAGTGCGAAGCTCCTTCCTCCGGCTGGCAGCGCTTTTTCCTCCATTGAAAGACCCTCGCCGACGTCGCAGAAGCTTCTCCCAACTTCCTTGCTGCTGCTACAGATCCGGCGAAGCGAGACAGCAACCAGAAACACCGCCAGTTGAGGTGAGCATCTTCTGTCTCTCTCTCACACGCCCAATCTTCGTTTTTGGTGCTGTATTCTCCCTTAATCCCGTCAATTCGACCATTTCCTCCATTTTCGGCCCTTCCTTGCTCCAAGGAATGAGAAGGATGGAGAGATCCTTCTATCCTTGGTCTGGCCGGTGCTGAAGAACAGAGAAAAGGGGGGTTTTTATTTTTAGGCTTCCTAATGTTATGAGAGATATAGAAATCCTTGAAATTTTACTCCCTTAGAATGGTACATGAACTTAGAGGATGAAGTAAGATCTAAATGAAGAGATTAAGTTACTGGTTGCTGCATATGAGTATGGTTCTGTGAATAATAGGTTGTTAAATAGCTAGTAGGGAATTATAAATGCAAATGTGATCATTGTGGACCTATGTAGTGACCTGGTGAGTTGGGTGTTATCAGGAAATCCTCTGAGCATTTGCAGTGAAGGAAATTGGCATTTCAAGGAGGAACCAGTGACGTGCTAACATTGAGCAGTGTCTGTGAGTAAATAATAGATTTCAAGCTCTTGCTATCACCATAAATCTTGTTACTGTTACTTACTACTTGAAATTGCCCTGAATGAGATAAAACACGGCTAGGAATGTATATATATACTCATATATACATATATATATATATATATATATATATGTATGCATGGATTTGTTTTCTTGGCTATTTATTTATTTTTGTCCTACCCTTATGTGTATTTGCATGTTTATCTTCTTTTCACTGTTTTCAGTATTGGTCCTAATGAGTTGTTAATATATAAATATGCACATATATATATATAATAAAGTAATTGGTTAATAACGTATATGTACATATATATATATATATACAGGTATTTGAACCTAGAATTTTAGGTCCATGTGTGTGTGTGTGTGCGCGCGCCTCGCCTATGAGTGTATGTTGGTGTCCTTCATTTGATTAAGTCATAGGTTGTGAAAGAATCTGGGTGGAGAAGGAGCTACCCGTTAGGCGGAGCCACCCGAGTGAAGCGGGTAAGGGCTGCCAACGAGGTGTAGCCGCCCCCGGAAATGGATGAATCATAACCTATGAATAAGAAAGGTAGATAAGTAAGGGCTGCCTGTTAGGCGTAGCCACCCGAGTGAAACGGGGAAAGGAGCTGTCAACACGATGTAGCCTCTACTTAATCTGACCTAGGGGTAAACCTTCATCGGGAGACTACACCAAGGAAATCAGGTCTAAATGGGTCCTCTTTCGTATGACGGGTTGTAGGATTTGTTAAATGGTGAAGCGTGATGGTTTAATTATCTACACTTTAATTTATTGATTATAAATCTTGAATTAAATTTTGAAATCTATTATCTGCTCACTGAGTTTATCTCACCCTTTTAAATTTTAATTTTTTTCAGATAGCGCCTCTGGACCTGATCCACCTCCCTCATCTTAGGACTGAGGCGTGTGGCAGTGAACCTCCCTTTTTGGAAATGGGAGCTCGGTTAATTTTCTTTTGTGTAATGAATTAAGAATTATTTGTAAAGTATTTTAGGAGTAGGCCCAGTGGTTTTGGGTGATGTTTTCCCCTCCCCTCTTTTTGGTTGTTGATGCATGTTGACTGGTTAAAGAGAGCGGAGCTCTCTGTTGTTGTTTTATTGAACTCTGACTATTTGTAGAAATTTTGGGATGTCCTATTTATAAGGAACACTCTGTCGAAATTTCTATAAAAAGTTAGTGCCTAAAAGAAAGTACATTTTATATATCCAGCAAGGCAGGATTTTATCTAACGTACTGCTAATCAGTAGGACCTCTTAAAAGTTGTCTTAGCGTGGCAAACTAAGCTGTAGATAAAGACTTCATATAGACCCCTCGTGGTGGTCACCCCCTTCTCTTAGAGGGACAAGGGGTGTGATAGAGAGAAAGAAAAAATTTGAATTAAACTTTTTAAATTTTTTATTAGGTTATTTAATTAAAATATCATAAGTTAATTTTTTTATAATTTTATATAATATAATTAAATATTTTTTAAAAAAAATTTTTACGTCTTTTTTGTTATTGAAGAACCGTCGGGAAAAAAAAAAGGTAAAACAAAACGGAAGGGAAGGATGCCAAGGTATGCCATTTAGCATCTTATTGGCATTCTTCGAGACCATTCGGAAACTCTCGCTCTTACGGCGCGGTTCATCTACCTCCTTTCTGTGCCTACAATCAACTACTCACTGCACGATCGGCCGGTAAAATGCCCATTCTTTTAATAAATTTCTATTTGGTTTTTTTTCTTCTTCTTAAATCTTTCGCTTTTGCTCTCTCCACCTATATATATATCCTCTCACTTATCTCTTTGATTTCTCACTCTCCGAAGAGTGATTTATAAAGGGGTGTTTCTTTTTCCTTCATGATTGATAGAACGAGAGGAATACACACACACGCAACCACCCGCCCAAATTTATGATTTTCCAATACCATATCCTTGTGTGTGTGTGTGTATACAGACACAAGTATATGATTATTTAACTAAATTTTATATTTGTCATGATATTATTAAAACATTATACATTTGTCTAAGCATGAAAATTACTGAGTCCCTGCAAGTTTTATGTGCATGGAAACATTTTAGTGGAAGCTCTGTCGAATTGCAAAAAAAAAAAAAAAAAATTCTTGGGTATCCTAGGTCCATAAAAGATAGGTAGACCAAGCTAACCACCAGAAGACAAGCATATTGAACATGCTCTTTAGTAAAGCCTACCTTTGACATGCTTAAATATCTCTTATAATTAGTTTGATGTGCTTATCTTTTATATACTGAGTTTACTCAAAAATTTCTCACCAATTACATTGAAGTGAATACCTCGCTTTTGTACTATTAATAGACCATTATGTGTTATTAAATATTCAATAGCATGAGTGCATAAACTGAAATAGCTTGTTTGCTAGTGCAGGTCGAAGACATGGTGGAAGAGAGTGGCAAGAGGAAGAGGCCGAACATTCTAGTTACCGGGACTCCGGGGACAGGAAAGACAACCATGTCCTCTGCACTAGCAGAGGCCACCCAGCTCCGTCACATCAATGTGGGAGAGCTGGTCAAAGAGAAGAACTTGCATGATGGCTGGGATGATGAGCTTGATTGCTATGTCATCAATGAAGACTTGGTAAGCTACATAATTGTATGCTTAAGATAATTTTTGTCTGAAGCTGCTTTGTGTATTTATTGACACCTTAGGTGTATAAGAATTAAATTTCATAAATAGTTACTTGGGCATAACTCAAGTGGCTAATGACACCTGAGGGTTGAGGGTTCGGGTTGATTCTTATTTTAGGACAAATGTAAATACCCCTAACTCAAAAACGGCTTATGGACTTTGAGCAAGTTCATTTTGTGTTGAGGATGCCTATCATTAAAGGTTCATCAATTCGTTAAGGGCACACTATCTACATGAAAGGACAATTTAGCGATAATTATTATTTACAACAAGAGTGGAGCTGATAGAGATAATATGATGCATAGTTGAGGAGATGAAGAAGCTAATATAGTTACTTAAAATATTTGTACTTTTAATTGGCTCAGTAGGTAAGAGAATGTAGTATCTTTCTTACTAATTTGAGTTTTATTCCTTTGGAGAGCACTTTAGGACTTAGACCTGGGCAAAACCGAGAACACCATTGAGTGTAATACCAAAAAATATATATTTTTTTTAATATATGCATGGATTTTAGAATGAAGTTTTAGGATTAATAACATAAAAACACAGTTTGTAAACGACATCAAGGCTTCCTTTCCTGACAGGAAAAATGCCAGCTACTTCATTTTGTATTTTCTCTTTCTTTATTTTCCAGTGTCTCTTGATTACTAGTCTCAAGACTGGGGTTGAAGGGATTAGGAGAAGGTTGCACTCTTCTAAATAGCACATTGGTAAAAGTGTTTCCTGAAGTGGGTGGGTTTTAGGTCCTTTGTCCAATCTGCATTATGAAACTTGTGCCTCGTTAGAGAACATTACTTCAGATTTCCTCTTATGCTAATTACAGTTAAACAACAGCAAAAGCCTTGATTCATATGGTTTTCACTAATAAAAACTGTATGGAGCCCCTCCACTGGAACAATTCTTCCACTTATCCCTTCTTAATCAAAGCAACATTCTTCTCTAATTCTTTTGCAACCATCCTGTCCTTACCAGTTTGTACCAGTTTATTCTTCTCGAAACATCCTTGAATTTTTAGTGTGAGCGCTGCAGTTGATGTAAAATTTTTAAACTATATATTGTTCCTAATTTCCTGTGCGAGCTCAGTCTGATTATATCTTCGTCTTTAAATGTGTTATGAGATAGAATGGTATCTATCACTTCCCTTTGGTACTCCACCCATGAATGTTTTAGGGAAACCATTATATTTGATATTCAAAGAGAATGGACAGCTCCATCACACAAAAAAGTTTCTTAGAGCTTTTGTTACGGCCTTCTGTTTTGAGCTGTTTTTGTAATTTCTGGTTTGAGGATATCTTATTCTCCAACAAGTTTCAATTTCTTCTCTTTCTAATAAAACTTCTTCTTTTATAAAATAATAATAATAGAATTCGACTTTGATTTAGATTGTGATGTCAACCTCACTGCACGTTCTTATCTTATGCATGTTGCCAAGTTATTTAGATCATTATGAGTTTTGATTTCATGGATATTTTAGGTCTGCGATGAGCTTGAGGATGTTATGGAAGAGGGAGGAAACATTGTGGAGTACCATGGTTGTGATTTCTTCCCAGAGCGATGGTTTGACTGTGTGGTTGTACTTCAAACTGATAACACTGTGTTGTATGATCGTTTGAGTAGGAGGTATGGATGCAGACGTTTCTGTTATTGAATGTTGATTCTGTCAAGAACCATTTAAACACAAAAGCTTCAGCTTTCAAGTTATAGCCCATGAGTAGGTTTATTATTCGGTAAATTATAATTTACCCGTTATTTTAAGAGTGTCACTCAACTTCCCTGTGGTTTGTTTTGTTATCACTTATTAATAATCATGTGAAAGTTTAAAATGACGAACTATTTCATTATTGAAAGTATGCTTCATTTATACCTTGAACAGTATCAATCTTTTTAAGGCTATTGTTGGGATTAAGCTGATAGTTTGAAATTAAAACTGTTCACTTTGTGTTTAACATGGACAAGGCATAGTTATACCTTGTATTGAAACATAATTTTTAGATAAGAGAATGGGAGAACAATAAGGATCAAACTTTATAGACTGATACTATATCAATAATCACTTCAACTCAAAAGTTTATACCTTAAGTAAAAGCCCGTAAAAAGTTTATTATAAGTTCTAAAATGCTCATTCACATGAAAGGGCTTTTTAAGTGTTTGAGTATGGACATTGTTTATTATAATTTCTAACAGATTTTATAATAGAAAAAACTAAGGTGCTTTTGTTAGGGGTTTGTTATCAAATTCTCAAATAAAAATATAACAAATGGATTTTTTTTTACAGCTTGGTATGACAAGATTAGGTCTTTCAGAAAAATTTATCTATATATCATATTTTTATTAGAAAACCTAATAGCAAATACTAAAGGAACTTTAGAATTAGTCATTCTATAATTCTGTTATCAGTTTCATCTCGTACAAACTCTCTGTAACTGTGACAGAGGGTACGCAGATTCGAAGCTTTCCAACAATATTGAATGTGAAATCTTTCAAGTGCTGCTTGAGGAAGCGAAAGAAAGTTACCCGGAGGACAAAGTGACTGCTCTGAAGAGTGATACGATTGAAGACATTAGTAGAAATGTTTCAACTCTGACAGATTGGGTCAGAAATTGGCATTCTCAATCCTAGACTCATCAAAATCAATGCAGATAATCAGTGCCCTTGTACATGTTTTATCTTAGTGTCTTTTGCTTTCTACTGCTTCCACTGTGATATAATTTTGTTAGAACCTGATCTTTACCTTCTGCTTCTCCTTTACCTCTGGTGAATTTAGTTGTTTCATGGACTGTATGAGACATTTATATTACTGGTCTTCGATAGTAACAAGGAATTTATTTAAAGGTTTTGGAATGTTGAGTTGCAGTAGTTATTTTGGAACTAGCATTTATCTATGCAAAGGATAAACTAGTTGATCTAGAAGTTCTTGGGTCGACTCGGTCTGATTGTTGACTCAGCAGCTATGACTAGACATGTAAGCATATCTGATTCACTTTTGAGTTTTGAGTGAGATTAATGGTTGATATGCTTATATATTTCTTTGGCGGTTGACTAGGTCTATCAGTTTTTGTAAATTATGTCAACCCAAGAATATCCTCTTATATTTTATCTTTCTGGATGTTGGAAGTAGGAAGGATTAAACTTCACGGGAAGCTAGACTTTTTGGTTCTTCTAAAGAGAATCCTTCACTTTAGAGAATAAAGTGCGGGTTGTCATTAATGAGAAAATCTAGAGACTTATTTTTTCACAAATTCACAGGATGTTGATTAGTTCCTACTTCATAAATGTTAGAATTGTTTACTCTGTCGTGAAAGCTGATTCAATCCCTTAAAATGCATCCTTCACTTTAGAGGATATTTTTCTTGACATTTGCATGGTAGTTTGATGTTTTGGTTTTGTATGAAAAGATTTAGTTTTTCTCGAGGGACATGGTTGGAGATCTGAATTTTAAGCAATATTCGTTGGTATCACTCGTTCTTCTTATTGTCTGTTTCAAGATGATTCTGTATTGTTATTTTCATTTTCGCAATATGGTAACTTGGATTAACCGGAAAACCCTTTTCAATACTAACTTCTTTGTTGCACAATCAAAGAATCGGAATAGATTTTGATGGGAATAAAAATAAAAAAGGAATAAAATAAAATATAATTTTAGAATTTAGAATTATGTTTGATATAATATGAAAAGAAATCGACTGTCTATTTATTTATTTTTAATATTTGGTTAGATGAAAATAATGTAAGAATAAAAAAAATTAAACAAATGGTCATAATACTTCTGATGCATAAAAAAATATATTTATTACTAATAATAATAAAAGATGATAAAATAATTATTTTTAATTGTCAATCATAATAAAATGTAATAAAATAATCATTTTAATTTATCAGAATTTTGTAATTTAAAGAAATAGTTTCTAAACTACCAATAATGACCAAGAATTTATTGGTCAGTTTTTTTAATTACCAATAAAAGGGTGAAGTTGCTTTCCATCGCCTGGGACAAAATGTTCCGCTTTTTTTCATTCTCACGACTGAAGTTGTTTTCCATCCTTATGAGAGGAAATCAAACTCCTAGTATTTGAATTTGCAAGTCGATGGGAGAGTGAATATTATCTACCAAACAAGCCTACCCCTTCTTTCTTTCTCCCTTATAGCATTCCATCCTTCGCTTTTCCATTATATCAAACAGGAGAGGGGGAATTTTGATGATATATATTCTGGCAAATTGGGCCTACCAAGTTGGCACTTGCGTGGGTATGCATCCTCTCTGTTATAGAGGTTGCCATACTGATAATCACCACATAATTAACCAGTTAACTTACAGTCAATTATCATCTTGACATTTGAAATTACAAAAATGTCTCTGGGGATTTCACTGACTACTGGCCTATAAATTCTAGTGGTTTCCTCTCAAACATATCGAACATCAGTAATTTTACTCAGTTTTCATAATATAATGTATACTTGTGAGATTTTATTATTGATTTGATTGTCGAAGACCGTGTTGGAGCTTTGAGCCTCACGCCTCGTGCAGGTACCATTTTGCCTGTTGAGTAGTTGCTCTATGGAATTTAAAAGTCAAATCTATTGTTAAAAAGTGAAACTTGTATTGACATTGGTAATGGCAGAAAACGGACTTATAGGAAAGTGAAATAGTTACAGAGCTCAAAGATCAAATAAACAAACTCTTCAAGATCAGTATGAGCTTTTTTATGTAAAGTGGATGAGAACTGAATTTTCGGATATCACTGTTCAAACGGAAACTTAGAAAGCCCAACATAATAATAATAATAATAATAATAATAATAATAATAAGAGAAAAATCCAATTCTACCCTGGGAAATTTAGTTAATTCAAAAAGCCTAATATAACACTTGAATTCCTGCAAAAACTAGTTTTTCGACCCGTATAGGTCATAATCTAACCTTAAAGAATGCGTTTGAGAAAAATTATATAACAAAAAGATATTATAACAAAACTTGCGAAGTATTTAGATGGCAAAATATAAAATTTCTCTTGAGAGAGTTTTATTAAAAAACAATATTCATCTTTTGAAATTTTTTCTCATGACCAAAATGGTAGTAAGTTATTTTAAGATTATTAGTCAAGACATTAATAATATGCCTCAAATTTCACAAGAATAATTAGTTGCTCAATTCCAAAAATTCCTGCAAAAAAATTTTGATAACTAGTATGTGAACATTTGGGATCTCTCTGAGAGTTAAATCACCAAAACCCGACAATCACTTGCAGAAAATTCGAACCTTTACACATGATGGTAGAACAACTGATTGTGGATCCTTTAATCAAAGTTAACCCAAACCTGTTTAGCATATTGTATTAAGCTTAATAATGTACGTTAGTATAATATGTTATAAATTTATTATTTATTTAGTAAATATGATATATTGTATAAACTTGTCCTGAAGGTCCTTATAATCTAATTACGTATTATGAGATGGGATTAGACATTAGATTTTGATGTATATGCCTCACTCCAAATTTTCCGCTTGAACCGTAGTCTCCAAAAGCGCTAGCTGATCCGAGAACCGTCGCGTCGTTGCCGCTCGGCCACCGTCGATTTCACTGGGGCAGAATCTTTCGGCTTTGAACGAGAGAGGTAAGAGTTTGATACCCCTCCCCTGATGGAAACTTCATTCCTGTCCCCTGTTCGAAACATACTCCAATTCCTCTGTTCGATAATCCATGGAAGATGTCATTTGATTGCTGGTTTCACTTGGGAGAATGGGTTTTCTGCTTTAACCCTTAGAAAGTTGCATATGATTTTCTGCTTGACCCTTGTTTCTAGTGTATGTGAGTGTTTGGTGAATCAGAGAACTCGAAAGGTTGTTTTGAATTTTCTTGACGAATTTGAGTGAGAGCTGTGTAAGACTAAATTGCAACATTGAGCAAACTATTCTGTTCCTTGTTGGAAGAAAAATTTTGTATGAAAGTTTTTGAGAAATTTTGGTTATGTTTGGTCTGGTGTGTCTGTGGAAATTTAAGGTAAGATGCTATGCGTGCTTCTCTGAGAATATAAAAACTTTGGAAGAGATATTAGCATTCCTTCTTGCTGCACGAGTGATTCAGTCCTGTAAAATGATGGTGATGTAGTGTGAACATGTCATAATGGGTTCTGGTTTTGCTTGAAAATTTTGAGGCTCTGGGCATGTCACTTTGTGGACTTGAACGGCATTCAAGCAAAGAGTGTAGAACTGTGACGTATTTCTTTTGTCCCAGCTCAAGGTTAAAGACTTTATAATTATGTCAGTGTTCCTCTCTGCATATTGACCAATTTGAGTCTTGCTTTTTTTTTGGGTTCCTTTGGTCTGATTCAAGCAGTGGGACATGGGATTGCTTTCGTATTCTCTCTTTGATTAAATAAAATCTTAAGTCATGAATGTAAACTCCCTATGTGATGGGTGCCTCATTCGTTTTTGGTTTTCAGAAATTACTGGAGTGAAGTTCATTAGTGTGTATTTGGGATTATATATATATATATATATATATATTTTTTTGAGCTTCAATATTCAACATCCTTTAAGTCATCCAACAACAATTCTTGACGTATTCTCTTAATCATCTTCTAGTTTCTGTTCATTAAGTTTCAGGCCTGTATCTTCTCTTTTCTGCTATTCACCTGCTTGAATTAAGTAAGTTTCATTGTTGAGAAGCTTCTTGCCCTTAAGTAGGTTTTCAGGTTGTTTGGAGTCGTGTATCTCATACTGCTTGCCCTCTATAGTGAAGTTCATGACTTGACTCTAAATCCTATGCAGTCCTCCCCAATGTTGCTAACCATTGTCTGCTAAGCACTCCGTCATACCCTCCTAATTGCATGACCAGGAAATCAGCCTGAAAATTTTCACCATGCATACTCCAAGTCAACTGCATGCATTTGGTGTTTACTGTGATTTTCTCCCCATTGGTTACTGACACTTTAATCCCTTTGGGAAATTGCAACTTCAGGTTTAGCTTCTTGGCCAGTGAAGCATCTAGTGAAATTGTGGGTACTCCCTATGTCTGAGAGCAGGGAGATTGGTTGCCTTTTGAAGACCCATCTACCTTCACGGTTGAGTATCCTGCCTCTCCCCTTATAGCATTCAAAGAGACCCTTGGCCCTGATTCTTCACAATTTTCTGCCACTCCTTCACCATTCTCCAAGTGTTCTTCCTCATCAATCTTTTACTTGTGCCACTATCATGAAAATCTAGGAGTTTCTACACTTGTGATCAAAGCTGTATCTCTCTGGACACCAATAGCACAACCCTTTCTTTATTCTATCATCCATCATCTTCTTTATTAGCTGTTTTACTGGTTTTTCGGTTAAGTTGCTGGTCTTGCTAATGCTAGTGTTTGAGTTGGGAGTTTTGTCACTGATGGTTGTGGAAGGATTCTTTTGGGTGGTATTATTGATTGGGGTGGTCAGGATTCTTGGATTGGTGGATGTATTGTGAGGGGTTTGGAAGAAACTGGTTCTTTTGGCTAGGTGGTGAGTTCTGGGGTTGCAATGCTTGAACAGAGGCTTCTTGCAATCTTGCAAGGTGCATTGCACCATTCAGAGTCTGTGGTTTGAACATTCTCACTGCTGCTTCAATCTCCTTCTTAAGGCCTCCCAAAAAACAGCTAACGGCCAACTCTTCAGGTAGTTCAATGTCTACCAGCAATTCCTCAAACTTCCCTTGATATTCCTTGACACTTTCTTCTTGCTTCAAATTCTTCAGTTCCGCCATGGGGTCCACCTCCAGGGCATCTTCAAATTGGGCTCCCAGTGCTTCCATGTATTCTGTTGAACTCACCTCTCCCACTTTCTTGCTTTTCAAGAATGCTTGGAGCCACTGAAAAGTGGGTCCCTCCAGATGTATACTGATCAAACAGATTCACTGGTCCAGGGGTCTATCATCCACCTTGAAAAATTGCTTGCTCCGAAATGCCCATCCTTTGTAATCACTACCATTGAGACATGGAAATTCTATCATCAAAAATTTTGTGGGAAAGCAGTAATGATTCGGGTTACGTCAATTGTAAGAGCCAAATTGGGGGTACCCATTTGATCTCCGTTGCCCCTGATGGTTCTGCAATGGTCCATTAGTGTCTTTGTTGCATGTCACAGTCATATGAATCAGTTTCGAAGCAAGTTCTGCCAACATGGCCGCCATTCTTGATATGGAGGTTTGCATCTCATTCATCTCTGTGCATGTTAGTCCCATTTCCCGTTTGGTCTCCCAAAGATGATGCTGGGAGCGAGTTTCCTTTGCCTTGTTGCCATGATCTTAGCTCTGATACCAATATGATATGCAAAGAATGACAAAAGAGGTAATTTGCCTCTGAATAACTTTATTGATAATGCATTAGTCTCTTACAATTCACTACAGCCTCCTTTTATAATTCTCAAGTATGCTAAATGCCTATTCTGTACAATAGAACAACTAAGAGAACTGCTTCTCTTCTAACTAATTCTTCTAATTCCTTTTAGTTCTCTTCTTATTCTGTATTTCCCCTGTAATATCTTCCTTTTAAGGAATATTAAGCTGCAGTCTGCTTCATTACCAATTAGGTGGACAACATCAGGATTTGATTTTGTAGAACCCTCACAAGAATGCTTATAAGGAGTTTACTTTCCAGCAGACTCCAGTCTCTCAGGTCCTTTTCATCTGAAACTCCTCGTGTACTAAAGCCAGGGGATGTCTTGAGGCAAACAAGGATTTTTAATGATGAAGATGTCCTACAATACTCCAAGGTGAGTCATGATTCTAATCCTCTGCATTTTGATTCAGACGCTGCCCAAAATGTCGGATTCGAAGGTCGATTGGTACATGGGTTGCTCGTTGCTTCTCTCTTTCCTCATATCATCTCCTCAAGTTTTGTAAGTCCCACACCAGCCCTCTCTCTGAATTTTGAGATGCCTACTATGGATGTGTGGATTATCAATTATCTCAATAAACTAAATGAGATTGAATAAACAGATTAATCAGGTTGGCATTCTATTTTACAAAACTGAGATGAACAGAAAACATGCCTATTTGAGGGCCTATAATTTTTATGATTTTGAGTATGATACGCTGCTTCAAAATATACATTGGAGCTTCTAATTTCCTCAATCCAAAAATGACAGGAGAAAGCTCAAAACAGAACAAAATAACAAAGGCCTCATTCCTCATTTAAACACTCCAAGAGCTTTCGGAATTGTGTCTACTATTCAAGTAGACTAAGTTTAGGTCTTAATTTTACTCTAAAGACCCTTCGCTCTGATTCTCTTATGCAAACTTTCCTGATGAAGGTTTTCTTCCTTGTTCTTTTTTTCCCTCCACATTTCTAATGATATGGATAGTTGTAGCCTGGAGCTGTATATGTATCTCAAAGCTTGAATTTTAAGTTCCCAGTCTATATTGGAGATCAGATTATCAGTGAAGTACAAGCAACTAATCTTAGAGAAAATAAAAATCGATATCTGTAAGTTACATCTTGACAATCCTGTTGGCATTTTTTGAATAACTAATAATTTTGCTTCTAAATGAGCGTTTGTCTATGTTATTTAGTGCAAAGTTTAAGACAAGGTGCTTCAAGGATGGCGAACTTCTTGTTCTTGA
The DNA here is from genome assembly GCA_032878935.1 of Erythrophleum fordii. Taxonomy (NCBI): domain Eukaryota; kingdom Viridiplantae; phylum Streptophyta; class Magnoliopsida; order Fabales; family Fabaceae; genus Erythrophleum; species Erythrophleum fordii. The sequence continues at coordinate 29,577,180 of JAVQMF010000058.1, read as the reverse complement.
AGGTGAAGCTGTGGCTATTCTACAAACCCTGACTATGGAAGAGGGTCATTTTAAGGAGCAGTGAAAGCTATTCACAGGTCTTAGGTGTTTCCCATGAATGCCTTGTTTGAAGAAAAGATTTAAGATTTATGGGTTTTTTTTTTGGGTGATTTTGAGTTCTACTGAGGTTGAACTTTTGATTACCTTAAACTCCTCTCAAACAAACGCCCCAAAAAAAAAAGAAGGGGAAAAAGTCTTGATCTTTCCCTGATTCTGATGAAGACTACTCTTTATTGTTATTGTATGTGTACTGCTAATGTTTCATAGAAGACCATTTCTTTGCACAGAACTACAAATTGAATGGCACAAGAGACATTTATCTGAGAAGTTTTCTGGCATACTTCTGGTGGAAATTTTTGTTGTAATATCTAATTTTAAGCTTGTGAGAAAGATTGTAAAATTGCACTTTAGATGGTTTGAGTATATGTAGAAAAAATCTATAGAAACCCCCATAAAGAGAGTAGTCTAGATGGAGAATGGTCTAATATATAGAGGTAGAGAGAGATAATAAAAAAAAATTATAAAAGAAACTATTAAAAAGTATTTAAATTTAAATGGTTCATCTAAAAATATGATTTACGATAACATTTTATGGTATTAATTAACCTATATAACTGATTCTACCTAATAAAAAAAATGTTTGTTTGTTGTTGTTGATATATCTAACATTAAGTTTTTACAATAACAACTACTAATGTGATTGTAAGTGCTCATATACCCGAAATTGAAGTGCGTGTAATTGTAAGTTTTGTCTTGTCTGGTATGATTGTCATATATGACATGCGGACACAATTTTATTTGTTTTTTGAATTGCTAAGTGTTTTTTAGACTTGTGCAAATATTCCTTCACAGGTGACGTTTTTGTAATTACAAGTGGAACAAAATTGTTGAAGTTGTTGATTTGCTCAGCTCTGAAAACTGAATTCATGAAACTTGAAGTAATTTCTCTTTTGTTAATAAAAATGGGATGTTAGTTGAAAGTAAACTAATAATAGCTTTGATAGTATGGGAACCACCTGATAATAAAGTTAAAAAATTATCCTGGCGTGCATCCTCCTACATACTTCCTTTTTTCGTAGTTTTTCTTTTGTTTATATAGGAGATTCATGACTTGGGGAGGGAACTAGAAAACCAAGGGATAGATATTGAATGTAAAACGTCAAATTGTAAAACTTAAATCCTCTACTGTGTTAAAAGTTCATTAGAGAGTGCAGTGGCCGCCAAATAAGGGCTGCTTTTTTTTTTTTTATTTCCGGTAAGCTTTAAAATTTTGTGTGTTTTTTCGCAGTGCAGCAGATAGTCTCTATGCCAAATTATGTTGTGTGCCTCTGTTGCAAACTAAGCTCCATGTGAACGAATTTTACTGTCGTGCAAGGATTTGAATCCCTCAAGAAGCACTTTGTAAAACCATGATAGTTAATGTCACAAATGGTATGAACTTTATAACAATTTTTTTTTAAGGAAGGTATTTCTTTATAAACTCTTTTTAATGGTATCAAACATCAAAAAGTTTCCCGGAAAAAAAAAAGAAAGAAAAGCCACTTTCGTTAGAAACAAACCTAAAAACAGTTTTGGTAGAATGAGAACCATGTGATAATAAAATTTTAAAAAAGAATCCCGATTTCTGCCGAGGGTTGATGTTCTGAGAAAGAAAGTACAGGAAGGAGAGTGATAAGGAACAAACTAAAGACATGACATAAAATCTATCTCAAACCCAGACTAAGATCGATTCCACATGAAATGCTAGTATCTGAAAACGCTCCACACCAATGCTGAGCGAAGCAGCACCTGAATGCCACAAAAACATGAAGCAGAAGCAGAAGCAGTACCAGTACTTTTGGGTGGAAGTGGTGAAGGAGAAGGTTGTGCATGATGCACAACATCTATAGCAACCTTCATTCCCTCCCAACAGTGACCTCTTCCACTCAAGAAGTAATAGAATTTGGCCTCTGTGAGTTGGAACACGTCTCTTCCGCCCCTTGTTATGTTCTTGATGAAACCTGTCTCTATGCACTTTTCATAGCTACTCTTATTCACCTCCAGCACGTTGTACAAGTTCTTGTCAAATCCAAAGTCTTTGAAAACCATAAATCTATTAGTATATTGGATCAGCTTGTTCTTTCTTAGCCAATATTTATAATATAAGAATCTAATAGAATAGGAACTCAGCAAAGTAAACGATCGGGTATGTCAGTGTGTCAGTTGACTCTTCTAGCTGATAAGTTTTTTTTTACTGTATACCCAATTTTTTTTCCCTCCTATTTTTGTTTACTATTAATTAAGAAATAATTTTTGACAGTTAAATTTTTAGAAAAAATTGTACTTCATGAGTATAAATTGAAAATATTTATTATTAAGATTTGAAATTATTTTAAAGACTTAATGGATTAAAAATTTTTATTCTCAATTAAAACTTTTGTTCTCATAGTTAAAAGTTTTAAAGTGCAATTTTGTTTTTTATAATTAAAGTTTTGTTCTCACATATAAAATTTTTGGTTCTCAGTTAAATTTTTCTCTCACAATTAAACCTTTTTTTCTCACAACTAAAATTTTTTATCTTTTTTGAAAAAAAAAGACATGTAGATATATATCAAGCTATTAGCTTGACTATACCCCCCCCATTCACGGTCCCTATTGCTAGCAAACGTATCTGAACAATCTTTAGGTAGACTTTTCACATTTAAGTGCAAAAAGCAAACTAAAACTCACCAAAAAAAGTTTCAAGAAATTCTTATATACCATATAGTATATGTACGTGGAATCATTAGGATTTAGTCTTGATAAATTAATGTCTAAGTCTCACATGTACAGATTAAATTCTTACAATTATATATACATGCAGCGTATGATTTTTAAAAATTTCTGGTTTCAAGTTATGCGAATTCCATTGATACACCTATTTTGTTAAGTTTCAATTAGCTCTTTGCACTTATCTTATGTGCAAAGAATGACTGTAAAAATTTCTTAACACGTCCATTTTGATAAAATTCTGTTAGCCCATTTTAAATGCAATGAATGTTTATAAGAATATTATTTCGTAAATTAAAGGAGAATAAAAGGAAATCAGGAAAAGAAAACCAGAATATTACTGGATTTTACGCAAATACAAAGTGCTCTTAGCAAAGATAAGGGAAACAAACCAAAAAAAAATATAAACAAGTTTTTGCTATAGAAAGATCAAATAAATTAAAATATATCAAAAAGCCCATAAATGGTATGATCTAAAATGTGGGTTTCTTCTGTAAAATTGAGCAAAAATTAAACATATAAACAGAATGTAAATTTCTGTTGTTGATGTTAGTGCGTACACGCATGTATTTTTTAAATGTATTATAAAAATGCGAACTTGAAATGAAAAAGGATGACTTATTCTTAATTGTTTCAACCGACTGAGTAAATTAAAACTCATTAAAATAATTGTTAGTTGACGACACACGTTTTGACGAGCGTCTTTGTATTAAGTGATTGTGCAAGAAGTACATGTAATTAAAAAAAAAGTTTAAAAATTTAATAAGAAAAGAAAAAGACATACATGTAAATTTTTTCTTAAAAAAAAGTTTAAGAATTTAGAGAGAATAGAAAAAGACATGAAAATTTTAAATTTGAGTTCAAAGCTAAGAATCTTAAATATAGACACAATCTAAGATTTCAAAACATAACAAAATCAAAACGGATCTCCTGCAGCACATCGTGTAACAAAAATTGTTCAAAAGAAAAGATAAAAAAGACACACACAAGATGAGACGACTCCCTATTTGAAGAGAAGTGCAGCACAGGGATCCCTGCACAACAGAGAATTTGGGTGCCAACAAAGCTAATATGTTCAAATGGAATTTGAGGCATTGTAACTTGTTTGATACTAGTAACTTATCAAACACGATGGAGATTCATTTTTAAGGTATTAGTGTTTCACATATATAATAATAATTTAGAACTGGAAAAAAAAAAAAACTTACATAGCCAATCGCCAACCAAAAAACGCTCATGACTTGACCATTCAGAGAAGTTGACATTGGGTGCCCAACTATACTTGTCTCCTCCAACATAGTGGAGTTCAGCTTTTGCCGTTCTTATCATCATCGTTATCATGACCCACACCATCTTTTTCGATGTCAAAACCTCCATTTTTTTTTTCCCTGTCAAAGTCTCTCTTTTTCTTTCTTCTTCTATTTAATGTGAAAAAAAGGGGTTTATCAGGAGACTAAAGCATTGAGAAAAAAAACAAAATGGGGGGGGGGGGGGGAGGAGGAGTCTGAATTTATTATATTTGGAAAGAAAGGCTGTCGCAAGTTGGGATTTTTTTTTTCTTTTTTTTTTTTTTTCCTTTTTGGCCGCATATTTGGAATGCAATCACATTATGGAATTGAAATTTGAAATTTTATTTTAGGGAATTAAAAAATTTGCAGTCAATTAGCATGACTCTTTGCTTGGTAAGAGCTGAATTCAAAATTCAATCCCGAATTGTCCTCTCTGCCAAATTGGTACAGAAGAAAAGAAAAAAAAAGACGTAAATATGAAATGGTAAGAAAATAAATTATCCTTATTTCGCAAGATTCTGGTATTAATCATGCATTATTTTATTTTATTTTTAGAGTACTGTAAAAGAAAAGAATAAAATTGAAGACTAAAGACCAAAAAAGAAAAAGAAAACAGTAATTCAAATAACATACATGGTGATTTTGAAGGTATGTACATAACAAAAGCAAGTGGATGAAAAGTTAATGAGATTTTAATGGAGAATTGTTCTTGAAGGCTATTAATTTTGGTCATCAGAGATTATGACCAACTTATGGAGGAATAAGAATTATATATATATAATTTTAATATAGTGAAATTCTAGTGATAAATATTTATTGGTGAGTTTTATATACGCTGAGCAAATACAAGAATATTTCAATTAATACACCAACATTTTTATTTTTTTGTTGGCTTTATGGTTAGGGGCTAAAACTTTTCCTTGTTAGCATCTTAAAGTGTACTCTCTCATATTGGTCTTAAACATACTTGCTTCTAGAGCAAATGAAGGGCAGGAAGGAGAAGGATCAAAATAAGAAGTGATTTACAAAAACTATTTATTTATTTAGGAGAATCTTCTGAAATAATAAAATCTGTTTCTCTATATTTATAAATGAATGATTTACAAAAACCAATATTTAATAAGTACACAATATAATTATGCATCAATAAATAATAGAAAACCATTCTCTCCATTTTGGCAAATAAAGAAGCCAACAACTCTTTATATTTTGTGCTGCCAAACAATGCTTTTATTTAATGTTTTACTCCTCTCTTCTATGCATTATTCGGCCAACACATGGGTGAGGAACTACAACAGATTTTTCAATCCAAAATGTGAGAGTTTGGTGAGCTAATACATACAGACCATGACACGAAACGGATGTGCGAGAAGAGAGAATAAAAAAGAATGAGGAAAAACTATATGTTACATTACTTCTGGATGATCTTTGTATAGGTATATATATATAGCTTGGAAGGAAACTAACTAATTGACTATAACTAACTTGAAGTCTCTGTTAATTTATCTGTTATCCCTCGCAAGCTAGAGCATGGATGTCATGTAATCCTAGCTTGGTAATGATGACATGAAAATGATGAGGAGACAACGGCTTGGTGAAAACATCTGCGAACTGAGCGATGGTACGAATAGGCAAAAGATGAATAATTTGAGCCTGCAACTTTTCGCAAACTAGATAGCAGTCTATTTCAATGTGTTTTGTTCTTTCATAGAAAGTGGGATTATCAGTGATTTGCAATGCTGATTGATTGTCACAGTAAAGTAATGTAGGATGAGAATGAGAGATGTGGAGATCAGTTAGTAGATAGCAGAGCCACTGAAGTTCACACGTTGTTGTGGCCAAGCATGATACTCAGCTTCAGATGAAGAGTGGGAAATGGTTGTCTATTTCTTTGACTTCCATGAAATCAAGGCTTGACCGAGGAAGACACAAAAATCGATTACAGAACGTTGAGTGTCAACATAACTAGCCCAATCTGAATCATTAAAGGCTTTTAACTGTAAATCTGATTGAGAGGGAAGAAATAGGCCTTTTGCAGGTGCTCCCTTAATGTATCTGAGTATTTTGTGAGCAGCTTGAAGATGCACATCGTGTGGAGAATCTAGAAATTAACTAAGGTGCTGGACAACAAAACTGATGTCTGGTCTGGTAGTAGTGAGATAGAGTAGACGACCCATTAATCTTTGATATGTTGAAGGATCATCAAGCAGTTGACCACTATCTTTGGATAATTTAGCATGGGGATCTGTGGAAGACTTGGTAGGTTTAAAGGCAAGAAAACCCGTGTCATCCAGTAAGTCCAGAGCAAATTTCCTTTGATTGAGCATAATGCCTATGGAAGAATGAGTAACTTCAAGTCCAAGGAAGAATTTCAAATTGCTAAAGTCTTTGATTTTGAATGTTTGATCTAAGAACATTTTAATGTGATCAATTTCACTAAGATCATCTCCTACAAGAATGACATCATCTACATAGACCTATAAGGCAGTGATGGATTGGTCAGTACGGCTGATGAAAAGAGAATGATCAGCCTGAGACTGAGAATAACCAGATGAGAGAAAAGTAGTGGAAAGCTTAGCAAACCATTGTCAGCTAGCTTGCTTTAAACCATACAATGATTTTTGCAGTTTACACACGAGGCAAGAATCTAAAGAATGAAAACCTAGAGGGAGGGTCATATAAACATCTTCATGAAGATCACCATGCAAAAAGGCATTGTTAACATCTAGCTGCTTGAGGAACAAGCCCTTGGCAATAGCAATGAAAAGAAGTGTTCGAACAGTGGTCATCTTGGCAACTAGAGAGAAGGTATCAAGATAGTTTATACCCCCGATTTGTATGTATCCTTTGGCGACGAGCTGTGCTTTGTAGTGTTCAATAGAACCATCAGCCTGATATTTAATTCGGTATACCCATTTGTGACCAATGGGTTATTTTTCGGGTGGCAATGGTGTAAGAACTCATGTGTTGTTCTGCTTAAGAGCATGAAGTTTTGCAGCTATCGCTTGCTGCTGCTCAGGATGTCATGTAGCTTGTTGATAAGTTCTGGGTTCATGGTTAGTAGAAATGGAAAAAAGATAATGTTGATGCGTAGGAGACAGGTTATGATAAGAAAGAACAGAGGAAAAAGGATAAGGAGTACCTTGCAAAGATGATGGAGCTGAAGCTTGGAGAGTGAGATGGTAATCCTGTAGATAGCCTAGTTGTTTGTGTGATTTGGTTGATCTTTGAAGAGGATAAGGTGATGAGGGATGAGGGATAGGAATAGGAATTGAAAAAGAACTTGCTGGGGAAGATTGAGGGTCTGATGAAGAAGATGAAGGTAAAGAAGGTGAAGGTGTGGGAGATGAAGATATAGAAAAATTTGGAAAATCTAAGATGTTTATGTCTTGAGGTAAAGAAAAAGGTGGAAGTGACATTGCAATAGGAGAATTGTTAGATGAGCATCGAAATGGAAATATGGTTTCATAAAAAATCACATTTCGAGAAATGGAAATTTGGTTCCTTTTAAGGTCTTAAGACAAGACAATATAACCTTTGGTGCCCTGCTTATACCCGAGAAATGCCCATTTGGAGGCTCGTAGTGCAAATTTGGAATGATTATGAGAGGATGTAGAAACATAACAAAGAAAGCCAAAAACCTTTAAATGGGCAAACGCAGGAGGCTTGTGATAAAGAATTTCAAATGGAGTTTTGTTGTTAATTATAGGATAAGGAAGTCGGTTAATCAAATAAGTGGCATGGGAGATGAGATAAGGCCAATAAATAGGTGGTGTATGAGATTGAAAAAGCAATGCTCTAGCTACGCTTAATAAGTGCTGGTGCTTTCTTTTTATAATACCATTTTGTTGTAGAGTTTCAACGCATGAAGTTTGATGAACAATACCATGAGAAGCAAAGAAATGAGGCATAGAAAATTCACACCCGTTGTCAGTTCGGAAAGCTTGAATTTTTGCACCATATTCTGTTGTTATGAAGGAAACAAAGTTTTGAATAATCTGGCATGTTTCAGATTTTGTTTTCATAGGAAAGGTCCAGGTATATCGTGAGAAGTCATCAATCATTGTTAAGAAGTATTTGTGACCAAAGGTAGAGACAGTGGCATACGGACCTCAGATATCAACATGTAACATGGAAAATATTTTATTGCTCATAGTAGTGTTTACAAGAAAAGGTAGTCGCTTTTGTTTAGCAAAGTAACAAGCATCATAAGGTAAATGCATATCTTTACAATAAATAAAGGAAAATTGTTGATGTAAAGTTCTCAAGCAAATTTGTGAAAGGTGTCCAAGTCGAAGATGCCAAAGATTAATGTCGGGTGACTGGGTTTGACATTCTTGGAATGATTGAGTGGTTAAGGTGGCAGCTGATTCTGCAGTTCTAAGGATATATAATCCATTCTAAACTTCAGCTATACCCATCATCTTCTAAGGATTTATCTCCTGTATAAGACAAAAGGAAGGATGAAAGATTAGGAAACAGTTGAGAGAAGAGGTAAGTTTGGTTATAAAAATAAGATTTAAATTAAAATCGGGAATGTATAGGACGTTTTTCAAAATCAGGGGCTTTGAGACTTGTATTATGCCAGATTATTTGGCTATTATGCGGTCACCATTCAGAAGCTTAACAAAAATAGGTGTAATGGATTTGTAAGATGAAAAACAAGATAATGAGTAGCAAACATGATCAGTAGCTCTAGTGTCAAGAATCCAAGAAAATTTATAAGTAATTGGAGAAGTAGGATTAGTCATACCTTGGGTATTGTTACCAAAGACAGTAGTTTCTGATACTATTCAGAAGTAAGAAATGATAGAGGATTAGAGGAGGAGGTAGAGTGTGATGAACTTCCTGGAGTCTTTAAGATGGAATCTTAAGTAGCCACACTATTGGTTGAAGCAGATATGTTTCAGCCTTTGAATCCTAGAGGATATCCATGCCTTTTGTAACATGTGTCTGTGGTGTGTCATGTCTTCCCACAGAAGGCACAAAACTTTAGTGTATTTGCATGACTTTGCATTCTTGCATTTCTTGCAATTGGCTTGGTCACTGTTTTGTGGATAAAAGCCATTGATTCGACTGGAGAGGCCATTTCTCGCTCTTGCTGGATGACTAAAGAAAACACCTTGTTTATAGAAGGCAGTGGTTCCAGGAGTATGATATGTGATTACACTGTACCATATTGCTCATTGAGACCATGCAAGAAACGAATGACATAATCTTGATTTTGATAGTTCTTGCTGTTTCTTCCAACATCGCATGAACAAGATGGATCACAAATACAATCCTTGATAGGCCAAAGATTGACATATTCATCCCCATAAGATTTTAAGTTTTGTGAAATATTCACTAATTGAAAGTTCTCCTTGTTTAAGAGCATGAATCTCCTCTTGCAGCTTAGTAACTCTGAATATGTCCCCATGAGAAAAATGATCGCGAAGATCATCCCATATATCCTGCGTATTGTTGAGCCACATTATGCTTTGTGCTATAGTGGTGGAAAGCGATTTTGCTATCCATGCCTAAACCTGAGTTTTGCAATATTCCCATATTGGAAACAAAGGATCTATTGGGGATGGGTTTTTGATTGTACCATCGATGAATTTCAATTTATTTTTGGAAAGAAGAGCCATGCGCATGGCACGAGCCCAAGAATGATAGTCTAGTGGTGGTGATACCAGAATTAACACCGGATTCTCATTTAGATGTATGTAAAATAGGCTTAATTGATTCAGGGAAGGATTCATATTTTGAGAGGTTGAAGATGTGGTGGCTTGATTTTCACTTTCAGAGGATGCCATGACTCAGGTACAAGATAAAGATTTGCTTTGATACCATGACACGAAACGGATGTGCGAGAAAAGAGAATAGAAAAGAATGAGGAAAAACTATATGTTGCATTACTTCTGGATAATCTTTGTACAGGTATATATATATATATAGCTTGAAAGGAAACTAACCAACTGACTATAACTAACTTAAAGTCTTTGTTAGACCACTCTCTCTTTCATTTTTGCTTTTGACTTTCTAATAAATTTTCTTCATTTCCTCATGCAAATTTCGGTATGCTCATCACTCATTTCTCTGCATGGATGCTAACACAAGGAAATATTGAATGACCTCTTCTCTCTCCTTGAAACCCGACACCCTCTCCCTCTCATTTCACATGCAAGGTCTTAATATTTCAACCAAAATAAAGGGAAAGAAGCTGAAGAATGAAAATAGAGAAAAACCTGCATAGTTGTACCATTTGAAGCTTGCATGAGGGAGAAAGAGTAAGTTTTAGCCAAAGTGAGTTACAGGAAAATGTTCTACTTTTCATGAGCTTTCAAATGAACCAAATAGTTTTTCTTTTCCATTTGGTGATTGTTTTCTTGATTGGAAGCTAGGAAAGCTTGAGAGGTGGAAGCAGTAGTTGGAGGGAAAGGAAGAAGAAGGAGAAAGAAGCAACTTGGTAGGTAAATCTTTTTTTTTTTCACTTTAGCTTTTCGTTTTGGAAATTTTCCTCAAGATGAATGGTTCTATTTTTTGTTATGGCTATTCGAATTTTTAGAGGAAAGAAACTGAAATTTAAGCTTGGGAAAAATTGGTTCAAGAGAAGAATTTGGTTTCAATTGGAGTGGAATTATCCTTGGAGAAGAAAGTGTCATATATATAAGGTATTTCCCTCCACTTGGTTTTCCTCTATTTTCCTTTTGAATACTTGAAGTAAGTTGGGATTGTTTCTGCGTCATGGCCGAGACTCAATGTGGTGCAAGGGCAAAATTTGGAGTTAGGAAAAGCAAGATAATAATTTAGGAAAAATCGAGGAATTGATTAGGTAATCACTTCTATTACTTATAATCTTAGAAAAAGAATTGATAAGTTAGTTGTTAATACTTTTTTTTATGGATTACATTGGTTGGATGTTGAAACTTAATAAGTGGAGATTAAAGTGTTAAATTATTAATCTTGAGCATTGCAAATTAAATAGGTATGTATAGTTAAGAATGGGAATTTTGGTTAAATTTGATAGATAAATTTTTGTATGAATTCTCTTTACTATGTATTGCCTATGTAAACTAGAATTTAGGCTGTGTGGATTTGCTTAAAGGACTAGAGACCAATTAGGGGAATTAAGATCCCAAATTGAGTTAGGTAACCATCATTTGAATTCTCATTGGATATGCCTTTGAATTTAATATATATATATATATATATAAATATATATATATTTATATACACGAATATTTTGCCATGTATAGAATGGGCTGTTGGTATAAGTTATGCCTAGGTATGTAGTAGCGGTTAGCTCCTCCAAGTTGTGGCACTTTCATAGAGTAGAAGCATAATGGCTACTCTAAAGATTGTATTTTATGGGAGTACATGGTAGCAAGTTAGCTCCTTCTCGGGTTGTTGGCCACTAACTCTATTGTCTTGACTACAAGTATGGGATTGTAGTTAAGAATTGCCAACTTATATCTTCAGTATGATGTTACATAGTTTGTGTATCAATTTTAAATTCATTTTGTGTGTGTATATATATATATATATTGAGAATGCATATTAGTTAGAGATTTTTATCTCATCCCATTTATGGGTTATACTTTTTCAGGCAAAAGTTCTAGAATAGGCAAAGAAAAGATGACTGATGCTTAGATATACTTTTATGTTGTTTAATGCAAATTATAATGTTATGGCTATGTGTAATCACTTGATGGTGCTAAGAATATGATGCTTGTGTGGTCAAAAAGTGGAGCAACTTCTAGGATGAACGTATGTATCTATTAATATGCTTGGTGATGTTAGACTTCAGTTATGATAAAGTCGTGTTATTGTTGTTTAATATCCTAGATCTCAGCCTTGACATACAAGAAAATTGATTGTTTAAAGGCGAAACAATTAGAAGATGGTGGTTGTGCTACTCCCAAGGGGTATTGTCCAGAATCTTGGCTTTAATATGCTTGATGAATCAATATGGGGAACCAAGTAAAAAGAGAAAGAAATGTCTTGGTAGTTTGTACAATCTTGTGAAATCTAATCAAGGCGATTATTTTGACCCAATTGGTGCAAGGGTAGAAGGTACTCCTTTTCATTGTTGATTTTTGGATGTTGTAGTAGGTATTTCAAGGGATTAAGATACTAAATTTGGGGGCATTTAGAGTAAGTCTAGTCATCCCTTAAAGCACCTAAAGTGCACCATTTTCCTTTGAAAGCAAAATCAGGCAATTTTGTAAATTAAGAAAATTCAAGGGCCAACCAATTCCTCTTTGCTTGGAAACTTTGTGGCTTATAGCCAACACTTGTAAGATGCTCCATGTCAAATTTGGTGAATTTTGGAACCTTAAAACCAATATTAGGAATGACACAAGTTTTGTCCACTCTTGAGTCACAACACCAACCTTCAAGTCATGATGTGTGTGTTGTTTTGAGAGAATAGAGAGGACAATGCCGCTACACCAAGATTTAAAGTCATGACACAAGTCCTTTAACTCAGAAAAATTTTGTCTAAGTGGAGAAAGGGTAGCCTATATGAAACTAAGCTCTAGCAGACTTAAACTAAACCTATTTAATGAAGTAATGCCAGGTTACATTACATGCATACCAATTAAATTTTTTAAGAGGCTTAGATTTTAAGATGTAGGTGACTAAAAGTAGGAATTAGGTAACTAACTTATAAGAAAATGAAGTGGTATTAAGACTTAATTGACTTTAAATGCTTCAAAATTTCATAAATTTACTGGGTAGTGGAACATGATTAGACTAATTCATAATTAATTAACTAAAATAATGACCAAAGAACCTTACTGAAGACTCATATTAGCAGCAGTTATGACATTAAGCATAGAAATAGAAAGAAAATATGGAATAATTATGTTTGATATGATATAAAAAAATAAAAATTTTATTCTATTTGTATGTTTAGTTAGATAAAAATAATATAAAAATAAAAAAGAATGGTAAAAAAAAAAGCCTTGTATCCCTTTTTAAAAATATTAGTGGAATGAAAAAAATTAATTATAATAAGGGTATAATAAACTTTACATAAGTTAGGTATAACAATTATCATTGATTCACATGTTTATAAAATGGAAATGGATTCTTTTTTTCATTTTACAACATATATACCAAACAAAATTATTTAATAAAGTTTTTTTTTCAAACTTCCTTTTACTAAATGGGGCATTATTGCAAATAATGCCCATTTTGAGCTATGAACACGAAGGGGCATCATTCCTTCTTTTTTTCCTTCTATACTTATATGTCACATGGAATACTTAAAATTTTATACTATTTTCAATACTTTAATTATAAAAAATAATTTCATTTATTATATATATATATACACACACACATTTAAAGTTATATATTTAATTTATTCAAAGATCAAACAATATATTCTTTATATGTCTAAGTAAAACTGCTAAAATTTCAAGAGTTGCTTCAGTCATTTTAAAATTTATAATAATTATTTTTTTTAACTTAATCTCCATAAAAAGAGTGAATTACGTGTCCATTACAGTTAAATAAAAATATTTTTTAATTTTAATGGGAAAGGTTTTTATACAAAATATCTTTTGAATTAAAGTTTCAAAATTTAATATTTTATTTGATATTTTTAAGAATATTTTTTTCAAATAGTATAACATTACAATTATTAAAATTCTTATATAAGTTGTGAGAATTTGTTTGACATGGGATGGCTGGTTATTTTTGTTTTAGTATATTATATAAATTTGTTGAATTTTTAATAACTTATGGAAAAGCATTTGTTCACAAAATAATTTACTTGAGAATATTTAAATGACATTAAGTATACCAAAAATGCAGTCATAGTAAAATAAACTCTTTTTCTGAAAATCAAATAAAAACAAGAAACAAAGAACACTTCCCTCTATGGGTCTTCACTGATTGAATGAGGTGAAGCTGAGGAAAACCTAGTCATATTGTTGTGCGGATGGGATTGGATTAAAAATCATAATAAATCCAAATCAATTTAATTTACGAAAGTATTTATTGTATTTTTATAGTATTCAAAAATTGAGTATTACTATTCTTTATATTTTAGCAAATAAATAATTATTTATTGAAATCTAAGATTTAATAATAATTTAAAACTAGTGTACATGATAACAAGTAAATGCCATAGTACCTACTCTTATATAGTAGTATAAGAGTACTGAAAATGAGTACCTATACCACATATGTGTACATATTAATTATATTAAATTATTTCAATTATATATTTATAATTGTTAGCATAAAATTTTAAATTATTGAATTAAATATGCGCTGGTTAGTATTTAAAATATTCTTTAACATAATTATACCGGGAACTTCATAATTCTTAATTGAAATCTAACTTGTTCAATAGTGTAATTTTTTCATCTTTAATCAGTTTATATACATCATTAAGGATGATTTCCTAGGTGTGTACCAAGCAATCATTTTATGGACAAATATCTATAGTTTAAACAACTTCAATCAAGAAGATAAATTTTGCTCACAAATAATAATAATAATAATAATAATAATAATAATAATTATTATTATTATTATTATTATTATTCCAACAATTTATTTTTCATTTTTCCAAGAAGTATACTTTACCCAAAAAAAAAAAAAAACCGATACTTTAATCTCTGTAAATCAAACCCAGGACTTTAGATTTCCTTGCACCTGTGCAATCCCATGGAATATTATCAGTAGAAGGAGCAGCATTGGAACCTAGCTTTGATCAAAAGTGAAATCTTTTCATCTTTAGTTGGTTCAAATACATGCTTAAGGGTTTCTTTTTTATGATTGTCAAACATAGCAATCTGGTATTGATAAGAATTAGGGTGTTACCATGGAAAATTCAATCCCATGGGAGGTTAAGTATTTTCGCAAATGGATTACTATTTTTGTCTGAAAATAATCACTTGTCAAATAAAGTGTTAAACATTTCTAGATAAAAGTAATAATCTTATAGTGAAAAACACCCAACCTCCAGGGTTTGAGTTTTATATAGTAACACCTTAAGAATACAAACAAATCTATTGAGCACAGTAGCCAATAGTAAAATTCTCAATCTTATTGTTCAAATTTGGCATGCAATAAAGCACAACCAATTCGGGAAACAAAAAAGACATTTCCCTCTCTCTCTCTTTGGGTAAAAAGTGTGTGTGTGTTTTCTTTTTTCTTTTTTTTCCCTTTTCAAATTGAGTTCACGAGCTCTGGCTTATCAGCTTATGTACAACATAATGGAGACAGGAAAAGGCACGGCCCAAGTGAGCTTGAGAAAATCTTGCAAAACTTGGCAATACCTCTCAGCAGCTAGCCCTCCTGAAGGCATTTTCAATCCAACCAATATATAGAACCAAAAAAAAACATATATTTGCTCTTACTCTGTCAAAACCCAATATGTAAGCTGTTGCGACCAATGTTATTAAAACCGGACCGGTCATTGAACCGGTGGAGGTACTGGTTCACGGTTCATTGGTCGAACCGTGGTCGAACCGGTGATAATTAAATATATTATTTAAAAAAATTTTATGTATTAAAATTTTAATATAACAAATAAATATTAGTAAATTTTAAATATTTGATTACTAATTTAACATTTCTTAAGATATTACAAAAATTAATGTTTAGTTTAAAATAAAAATTATCTATGATTAAAAATTAAGAATATTTAATATTAAATTTTTAAAATTTCTAAATTATATTAAGATTCTACTTATTATTAAAAAATAAAATAATAAATAATAATTTTAGCTAAGCATCTTGATATTTGAGAGCAATATTATTAGGAAATTGAATATGATAAAAAGTAAATATAAAAAATAATTAATTATACACATTTTATTTCTCTTATATTTTCTTTTTTAAAAAAAATCATATTTCAACCCCCTCATCTTTTTTATTACTTTCTATTTTTAATTTGTTAAAATTATTTAAAATGAATTATTCTGTTATATAGAAAAAAATTTAAAAAAAAAAAAAAGAAAATATACTTCAAACCGGTTTGACCGGTTTTTTGTCCGGTTTTTTTATCGATTTTTTACCGGTTTTCACCGGTTTTTGACCGGTTTGACCGGTTCTTGACCGGTTTTTTGCTTGACCAATTTTCTAACTCAACCGAACCGGACCAGGGACCGGTTCCAGGTCGAACCGGTCGAACCGGCCGGTCCGGTCCGGTTTTCTAAACAATGGTTGCGACTCCAACTCTCTCAAGTTAAGCTGTTAGTTCTTCTCGAAATTGGGGATCATGCCATCAAAACTTGATGCTACAAGCATTTCGGCATCACTCAACCGAACTGATGTCTTCTCCCGTGTTGTTGTTCTTCCTTTTCTTCTCTTTAGCACGGAAGTCATCCAAATTTTGGTATTCTTCTCTAAGCAACTTATCCAGTTCTGGGTGTTTATTCAAGGGTTCTTTCCGGTCACGTCGCTGCCCATAGTGGTGAAATGGCCTGCCATAAACATAAGCAAATAAGTTGTTGCAAGAGAGACGATATAGTTATAAGATGAGCCAAAGCAATCTGAAATTTTAATTTTCTTTGGTTATCTAGCAGCATCCATATGAAGACATGAAATATAGATAAAAGTAACCTCCACATAGTTATGTGGAAGTTAGCTATCCCCAGAATGTTTTGACTAAAAAGGTTCCCACACTTGAGGACATAATAAATGTTAAGGGTATTAAAGTTATTTTTCTCACAACACAGATAAATAAGTAGTTATTGTGTTGTGGGGAAATGACTTAAAATGAAAAAATGACTTTAAGTGCCTCTACATTTATTGTCTTTGAATGAAAGAGGGTAGACTTTTTATCCAAGCACCCTATGCGAAGATTGCTAACCTTCACATATGTGTATAATGAAAAGGATGTGAACTTGAGAACTAATAATATTGGCGTCATATTTTGATAAAATCTAGCCTCTTAACTTAAGCATATCTCACTCTCTGCGCAAGAGATCCACATCTATGGAGCATAGATATGAGATAAAATATGTACCATCCAATTTGAATATGTGGACATGACAGTTTTATAAAAATACAAAGCGATACTGCTAGAATACATTACTGAAATTTATGAAAAAAAATATATATCTTTCAACATCTAAGATGTCACATATACATCAATTAATAATATTTGAGATATAACAATATGTAAATAAATTTTATAAATTACCCTCAATGTATATAATTTTAATCACCACTCACTAGCTAAAGGCAAAGAATGCAAATGTCTGATTTAAAAAAAAAAAAAACGATGACAAGTGGCAATGCAACATCATCTTCAAGCCATCTCAACTTGGCATCAACCCTCAGCAAATGGGAAAAAGTGAAAAACAGAGAGGGTCAAGACTCAGAAGCAGAACAAACTTGAAGAGCATAAGCTGCAGACTAGGTCACCTCAAAGAAAAAGTGGTAAAGAGAAGAAAAACTTGAAATCAAAATGAGAATCGAAATCGAAGATGAAGATAGAAAACTGAATCGACTTGCAGTCTTGCAATTTCAGAGAACAGCAAAAATTTCGATCCAAATCCCAAATGCTCAAATGGTGAGTTTTCAATTCAAGGTATCGTTGCTGTGGAGACTCCAACCGTATCCTTCCCATATCTACAGCTTTAATTTATTTCTTGAAGACAAACCCCTTTTTTGGTCCCACATAGATGAATATTTCTCAATTAGATACTTCATATAATTGCTTTCTTAATTTGGTTGCTTACAAATGAGATATTTCTCAATTTACTCCTCCATAGATGAGTATTTCTCAATTCGGTCCCTCACAAATAAAATAATTACTAATAACATCCTTATGTCAATGTACTAAGAATGAAACTAATCAATGTAATGACATGTAACATACTTTATGATAGGTTGCCACTTTTATAATATATAGATTGACAGTAGATTAACTGATAATTTCATTAACAATAAATTGACAGAAGAATATTATTCATAATGGTTTTATTTGCAAGGGATTTGTTGGAAACCCATGATTCTTGGGAATAATCATGAGATATTTACTATTAATGGACTGAAATCAAATGCCTTTGTTTTGTTATTTGATTCCTCTTTATGAGGCTGTATTTTTCCTTTATGTGGCCTGTTTATATCTTTCCATGTTGAGGATAATTGGCTGATGTTAGGCGGCCATTATGTCTTTTTTTGTTAAGGTTGGTTGGCAGAAATTCTATGGTCCACTTTCTTTATAAATTGCTGCTACTATTTTGAAATAAAATAAGGAATTTCAAAGTGAAATACTTCATAGTATCAGAGCCTCTTAAGGGCCTAAAACACAGTCGTGATAATCTTTGTCTCCATGGGACATAGGAGCCTCCCAAGCCAATGTCGCGGATGCTGCATTAGAGTCAACTGCCACTATCCAGCCAAAAAGTCTCGGCAGCGTATCTTCTCACTCCATGACTATCGAAAGTCCACCATTGATGATCACAAGTCATCGATTCAATGGAGATAATTATCTTCCATGGTCACAAGGTGCCTTAATGTTCATTCGGTGCTGTAGAAATGAGAAGTATCTGATAGGAGAGGCTGTCCAACCTGCTGCCACTTGTAACATCCCACATCGGCTGGAAGGGGCTTGTGCTGAGCGCTTATAAAGGGGTGCGAAGCGCTCTCTTCCAGACGCGCGTTTTGGGCTGAAATTAGAGTAAGCCCAAGGCGACAAAACCCCTCCCTTCCCGGGTGAAATGAGAGTAGCCTAACGGGGGACGTAGGGGACAATACGTCTGGCGGCTCTGTAAGTTGTTTAATTTAAAATCTGGGTTGATTGAAGGCTTCCCCATCATATATGAGTGTTTGTTTAAGTTTCTAAGACTCCTAAGGAGCCTCCCAAGTGCCCCATCCATCAAGGAAAAATCTCAAACTCCATAGGTCTTTAAGGTAGGCATAAATCGATCAAAACCCTAAGAGATAGCTAAGGGATGTTTCAAAGAGTTCCAAGCTTGATTTGGGACTTTATATGATAAAAGAAGATAGGAGAAACCCTTGGAAAAAATTTAGAAGCCTTAGGTTGGGAGATGAGGCAATGGCTTCTATAATGTAACCTTATGAAGCAACATGGACCTAAGTGTGTGAAAGTGAGTGTGTGATGGCTTCAAGGACCTTAAATGAGGTCAAGAGGTCTAAATATGGTAAGAGAATGGAACCAAGAATTTTACTTGTGGTAGTTGCTTCATTAGGTCATTAATGGAACCATATTGTGACAACTAGAACAAAGTGTAGTCTTAAGAGTGAGTTGAGTGTTCTAACTTATTCCAAGAGTATAATTAAGTGTTGTTTATTGTGAATAGGCCAAAGAAATCCAACCCTACCTCCTTGTGTTTGTGGAATCGAAAAGGGGAAGGAACAAGCAAAGTAATACTTGAATTTGCCCCAAGGTAGCTCTCCACCTTTTCTTGTTGCATTTTCTTGTTGCATATATGTCATTGTGTGCTTGTGTGTATATTTGTATGTTTGAGACATGCCACTTGATGCTATGTTGCTATTTTGGTATCAATATGCTTTCTTGAATGTCTTTGAATTGTGGAATTGGCTCACAAGGGTGAGGTAGTGCCAAAAGTCCCTTAATATGGGTGAGGAGATGTCAAAAGTCGCATGGCATGGGTGAGACAAGGCCAAAAATCCCTTGGATGGGTGAGGCTAAGTCAAAAGTCCCAAGAACCAAGAGTGAGGCAATCCAAAAGCCCTACAAATGGGGTGAGGCCAAACCAAAAGTCCCTAGAGCTCATTCTTATGCTGGATATGCGTTTGTGATACAAAAATGTGAAAGTGGAATGCTTCCTGAATTGATTGATTGCATACTTGTGCCTTTGACATGTTGTATGCCTTGAAAATGTGCTTGAATAGGTGTATGAGCTATTGAGGTTCAATAAATCTCACCCCCTCCTTTCTCTCATCTCATATGATCTAGGTGGAGTCCAAGATCCAAAGGATGGAGGCCAAGGAGCTTAAATCTCCATCTCTTGGCACATTTTGCTAGTTTTGGTGTATTAGAATGTCAAAGAATATATGTATATGTTATTTTTGAGCCATGACACTTTGAACAAGTGTAAAACTATGTAAAGTTAGTGTATGTATCAAGAATGGAGTTTAATGTATAGAATTGTGTGTTTCGACCACTTGGGAGCCCACTTATGCATGTATGTGTATGGAAGTGGAATGGTGAATTTGAGTTGTATGAGGATTCAAACCTTATGAGAGACTTATTTGTGCTCTAGTTATGCTTTCTAAGTTGCTCAAATGTGTATGGAACCATGAATGGCCCATTGGAACCAAATTTGCCCATTTATTGGAACCAAATTGCCATAATCTTGAGCTATGGCAAAGTCTGACCAAATGACCTCTTCTTAACTTGAAATTTTGCATGCACTTAGATCTTGCCTAGAGCTTTTTGGCAAGCTAAAAATCAGGTCATTTGGAGGTCTGTGTAAGTTTCTACGATTTTTCAAAGTTGGCACCAGAATTTCGGATGTGCACCAGTACTGTTCATTTGGTCAGTTGTGAAATTGTGTCATCCGAGGGGCCAACGTGGTCCAATGGCTACGAAATTTTGTAGGTAGAAACTAGGCATTTAGAGTGACTTGTAGCAACATGCCAATTTTGCCCTTCGTTCTTAGCATTTTCGTTTCTCCTTTGTTTTAGCTCCTTTTTGAGAATCATCTTTTCCATTATAAAATGTAGATTCCAAATTTAATAAAATGCCTTTTGAATCACTCAATTTGGAGCTAAAACCTTCTCGAACGAATCGGTCAAAATTTGGGTCAACCGACGTCGGAAAGAGTACATCGGAGGGGTTTTACCGGTCCCGGGGCTTCCCATGGTTTTTGGGGCCTCTGAGAACCCTGGGCAACTCAAAATTTCCATTTAAAAAGCCCTCCTGGGTGTTTTTTCCAAAATTGCACTTATTTACGAAAATGCCACTGGCTTTTCGGCAATTTTTTTGGATTACTTCGACCCCAGTTTCTAGGCAACTCAAGGCTCAAATCCTCATTTTCTATTATTTAACATTTTATGCAAATTTTATTTGGCCTTGAATCACTCATCTCAGGGGACTTACTTTTCAAACCGGCCCATTTCTGTGTTTTTACAACATATCGGGCGTTACACCACTGATCCCAAATATAAAGTGTGGTTTGTAGAAAACAACATGATCATGTGATGGTTAGTCAATTCCATGACAACTGAGATTGCAAGGACCTTTGTGCAATGCAAGACAGCATAGGAGATATGTGACGCTCTGAAGGATTCCTATTCCTTTTTTAAGAACACAACAACAATATTTCGGATTAAAGGGAATCTACAAGACGCAAGACAAAGTGATTTGACTGTCACTCAATATTACAACAACTTGGTGAACCTGTCGCAACAATTGGATTTGTATGAGGTTCATCAATGAATATGTAATGCTGATGCAACCTACTATCGGAAATTAGAAGAAAGGGAGAGAATATACACCTTACTATTGGACCTCAATCCCATCTTTGAAGAAGCTAGGGGGAGGATTATGGCTACTCGACCATTGCCATCACTTAGAGAAGTCTTTCATGAAGTTAAAAGGAAGGAGAGCAGAAAACAATTAACGTCTGGAGGAACAAATGCTCAACCCACGATTGAATCTTCTGCCTTGGTCATTAGAAGCAATACCGCTTCTGATTTCAAACAGAAGAAGGGTGGAAAAGCATGCTGTGACTATTGCAACAAGGCTAGTCACACCAAGGAAATATGCTAGACAATTCATTATAAACTAGCAAACTAGAAGCCGAGACAAAAAGATGAGACTAATGAATCAATGATGACCAATAAGGATAAACCTCAATCTGAGACTAATCCCTCTACCAAAGAGCAACGGGATTCGTTACAAAAATTGCTCAGAAATAAGGGTTAAAAGGACCATAGCATTTGAAACAAAGTTGTTGGTTTCACTTCTTTTACTCAAGCTAAATTTGGAATTTGTGAAGGTGATTGGCAGTGTTGAGCTCCAACTTGTGACAAACTTGAGGGGTAATGTTGAAATCCTACAATTCTTGGGAATAATCATATGGGATATTTGCTATTAATGGGCTAAAGTCAAATGCCTTTGTTTCCTTATTTGATTCTTCTTTATGAGGCTTTATTTTTCATTTATGTGGCATGTTTATTTCTTTTTATGTTGAGAATAATTGGCCGACATTTTGTGGCCTTTATTTCTATTTTTGTTTAGGTTGATTGGCTGAAATTCTATGGCCATTATTTCCTTTTATTTAGAGGTTGATAGGCTGAAATTCCGTAACCTACTTCCTCTATAAATTGCTACTATTGTTTTGAAATAAAATAAGGAATTTCAAAGTGAAATCATTTAGGACCAAATTGAGATACTCATTTGTGAATAACCAAATTAATAAGGCAATTTTATGAAAGACTAAATTGAAAAATACCTCATTTATGAATGACCAAATTGTTAGGGCAATTCGATAGGGGATCAAATTAAGAAATACCCCAATTGTGAGAAACCAAAGTAGGATTTTTGTCATTGGAAAAAAAAAATTTTGATATGCCTAGAATACATATCCAAGCCATCATCGGCATATTGGTGTTGGAGAAATATCCAACAACTTTTCTTTCAACCAAACAACTTCAATGAAGCAAGCACTAGCTTCTAAACAACCAATATTATTGATCCTTTATGAAAATAGTTGAATAAATCTTTCAAAAGACATCAGGAAAAGGATTGAAGAAAACCGCAAAAATTGAATGTGCAATATAATTTGTAAAAAGGTATATCAGTTCAGTTACCAATATTTTTCCAGGCCATACAGATTGCCCTTATCGTAGAAATCCAGAGTCAGCTGTTCAAAATCGCTGTACAGATCCTCTCTAAATTCGTTCTACAAACCATAACTGAAACAAGGAATTATTAGAAATCACAAGAGGAACTGGATGGATCAGAATTTTCTAAGGGGGAAAAAAGAAAGGACGGTCATATTTAAGAAGAATTGAATCTGTCAATCTGACACTCCCAATTAACAACATAACTGAACATGAAAATTTTAAAATCATTCAGCCACGTAATCTGAATTGAGTGGAATAGAAGATGAAAGTTAAATGATTGTTCAAAGTTGTCAAGCGAATGAGAAAGGCATAATTTGAAATTAGTACCTGTAGAACCTGAAAGGCACTCTATCCCATAATTATAATCAGCAGCAGCATCTTCCATCGCTAATTTCCTAAATTCATTATACATAGAAGGAACAAACATGTCTCGAAGAAAATAGGACCAGAACCTGTATAATGTATTCATTTCCTGCATATACCCATGCACACACACAATATACAACAGGAATAAACAAGTGTACAATCCAAATAGGAGAATAAGAATTCAGAATAGAAATATTAATTTTGTAGATTATATGAAGATCACAGTAAGAGGACCAGCTCATTCAGATCATGACAGTTTAATCAAGAATTGTTTTTATGCAGTTGCATTAAACAAAGACAAATATTGAGCTGTTGATAATGCTCAGTGTAGTAAGCTCTATAAGTTTTCACAATAACTATTAGCAGCGTATTAGCAAAATATATTCTTAAAAAAAAAAAGATAACTTGTATAATTCAAATCATGAGAAAAACAAAATAGTTCAAACATAAGTTCCACAAACAAAAACTATGGGAACAGCTTCAAGTATTGGAAGAATGAATTTATAAATTGAAAATGATATTTTGAGCCACATCCCACGAAAGTGGACAACTAAATTTGATTTACTTCACCATTCAAACTTTACAAATGCAAGGGAAGTTAAATGATGCAGTCCACCTCACTGCAGCCAATTCCATGTTTCTTTCTATCATTCAGGCACTGCTTATGATATCTCAGGTACCTAAAAGGAAGGACAATCTCATAAAGAATTTGAAAATACAATATATTCTCTACCTTCCAAATGCTTATGAGTAGCAAGTAAGCACTATCACTTACTTCTGTTGTTTGAAACCATTTTCTTCTAAAAGTTGGTGACTTAGATGCTGAAATGGTGGAAAAGACTTTGGCATGGAACCCACAGGTGGACTACTTCCAGAAAGACCCCCATGTGGTGAACTACCCAATTTGGAAGGCTTCAGGCTGTAATATTGAAATGATTAACAAAATAGCCTTTGGTCATCAAATAATTAACAGGTCATTTACCAAAATCAAAAGGCAATCAACATATCATCTTGATTAGCATGCTTTAAGTAATAATTGCTCTTTGAATCAATAATTACACCAGAGCCTTCCTAAAAAATAATAATAACATAATAAATAAAATAAAAGGAAAGCAAACAAATATCAAAGTCATTTAGCACAGGGAATAGTAATTCTGAACTGACCCATGATTTTCAGGAGGTGTAGAAGCAAAGAAAAACCCAACTGAATCACCAGGTGGGCTTTCAGATATGATTCCAAGAGAGTTACAGCCAGTTCCATGATTCCTAAAATTGCTGGAGAAAAACCTCTGTTTATGGGAAGATTGTTGCTTCTGAAACCCTTTTTGTTTTCTTCGGGAATTAGTGCTTCCAGTTTGAGATTCCTCAAGAATACTGCTGGCACTGACACTCTCACCCACCTTCATATTTGATACTTCTGGAGCATTGCTTGGAGATCTTAAGTTTCGATCTTTGTTATCACAGTTATTCTTTCTACAATTAGACTGCCTGTTTTTCAATTCCTGTTGATAATTAGGTCAGGCAACTAAAAATTCAATGAAAAAGGTGATGATGCACAGGATCAACAATTACTGTTAAAAAAAATTATAGCAAATTGGAGTTTCAACCTGCTCATAGAAGTAGAGACCATCATTTATGGCAGATGCAAGCTCACTGGAAATGGATTTTGATTCCTCACCACCACCTTTATATCCTTGTCTAAGATCACCATTCTGTACATCAAAATCAAATTAATAAATAATCTATTTAATGCAATCTACTTAATACTGTTAGTTTTCATTCAAACCAAAAGATAAACATTATATATGCATGCCAAAAACAGAGTATAGCCATCATGTGCCCTGATGTTAATTTAATTTTCAGCATTGGAGCAGTTTCAAGTTTCTAGAAATTTAAAAGCAAAGTATTTATTATAATAATTCTCAAGGACCAAAAAAAAACTCAAGCTTGGTTTTAATTAGCTCATCTAAGGTAGTACCTGAGTGACAATTACAAGTCTCTGAACATCCTGCTCATTGACAACCATCTCATCATCTTCCTTATCAAGCCTTTTGGACAACAAAATCAATCAGATCAGTGTAGTAATAGAACAGGTACACATACTTGGTTACACTTAGTGATAATAGTATGACAATCACCTTATTTCATACCATATGGGATGTCGAAAACTGAAAGAAAAAAGAAATTCCTAGTATATTATAGCATCTCAAACAGAAGATGTTAACATTCTTTTAACCCAAAAAAATCTAACTCAATATAACAGATTTCAAGATCTCATATTTCACAATCAACGAATCAACAACTCTGCTCTTCCCCTTGTTATAAGAGTAAAACTCTAATTTTTCCCACTCCTCCCCTTATCTAGGGGAATTTCCCATAATACATCGAAAGCATATATCTCCTTTTGCATGCTCTTAATACACAAAATAGACATACAGTCACCATAAACAAAGTCTTTGGAGTGTAGAGTCTCAAATTCAATTCAAATATAGTTTATATTCAACAGCTATGTCATTCATCTGGTGAACCATTAAAGGCACACATTTGGGAAAAAAACTTCTTGTATGACCACACAGGCACATTCCAGGTGAACTCTAATAATAGGGACAAATGTATAATAGAAAGGTTTTTAAAAAAAATAGATAAAGCATATAGGGGAAGAAATTATTTTCGTCCAAGTATCATTAAGCAGGTATAGAACAATGCAGTACCTTTTAGCAGAAGAAAGCTCATTCTTCTTTAGCATCTTCTGTTCAACCTCCATCTCTTCATCAAGCATAAATGTGTTGGCAAAATCATTAGAAAGGTCTCTGACATCCATATCAGCTGTAACTTCCATATTCCTAGTCTCGCTATCATTCAATTTTATGGGCTCAGTTTCTTGTGAGCAACAGCATAGATTACTATGATTTGTGTCAAGATGAGAAAATTTGACACTTTCACCGGTTATTGCTTGTGATTCATCATTAGAAGGATGACTCATAGTATCATGTTCTGAATTCATATGTGAAACTTCTACCATATCTTTGTTTGATTGCACATGCTCCACCAAAATTGAATTCTGCACAGTATCTTTAAGATTTTCTACAGAAATATCCTTTGTCATATATTCATTGGCATCATTGTTCTGAAGGGAATCGGTAACATCCATTACGAGATGTTTAGGTGAATCTCCTGAGGAAACTTGAATCCATTTTGACCAATTATTGCGTTTCCTTATCTTGTCACCCTATGGAAACAATACAAGCTACAACTGAGGATTACTTGCTGAAGCATCACCAAAGTTTAATGCCTCATTGCTTTGGTAACTTAGTGTGTGTAAGAGAGAGCAGAGAGAGAGAGAGAGAGAGAGAGAATCTACATATGAGAACAAGAAGTTGTAAGACCTTATTATATCTACACTTAAGCCCATATCAAAATTTAGCTTAAACTTGATGAGCTCAAAAGATACACCTCTTAAATAACCACCTAGCACTATGTAATTTGCATAACTTAGGCACATTTAGATTTATTAAGGAAACCTAATGAACACAAAGTATTATAAACTTCCCTTTTGCAACAATTGGATGATATGGTAACGTATGCGTCTTTAGTAAATTATTGAATACAAACCTCAGTCCAGAAAACAAAGTTGATTTTAAAGAGCATGATGTCAGTGCCTAATTTTGCAAAAATATGACATCCGTCCCTAACTAATAGAAGAAAAAGAAACTTGGTACCCAGTACCTGCTTTAAATTTTAAACTTGTCTTGACAAGAAATAATGAAAAGAGTCGATAGCAAATATACAATCGTCAATCAGTAGAACAACAAATAAAAAAGGAGTGACATTAATTCAAGCTCAAAATCAATGTTTAAAAGTCTGACCGATCTTTGAACCAGAATGTGAAGTGTTTCACAATTTAGTGGTTGAACAGTTTTTTCTAATTTATATATAAATGAAGTACAATCAAATTAACAAGTAAATATTATAAAATATTATACATGAATTTACAATAAGATACAATTAGTTATTATCTTTACAAACAATAATATTAATTTTAGTGTGAAATTTAGAAATAGTAAATCAAAATTTTTAATTACTAAGGTTAAAAAATATTTTTTACAAAAAAATAGTTGAAGATGCAGAATAATTTCTATAATATTTAAGTAATTTAGTTACTCATTAGTGTTAAATAGACTGATACTAGAAAAAATACTTTGCTGGACAAAATCTAATTATTTCTTAACTTGAATTTGGTTCATTTTAATGAAAAAGAAAATGGAGTTTATAATAAATACTTTTTGTTGCAAAAACTTCAACACAAGGCAATTTGGCTTATTGGTCTAAACAAGCTTTGTCATTCTCAAGGTACAAATATTGTACAAGCACAAAAGCTCCTTTAAAAATGGGTGATGTGGCAACTTCTCATGATGCCATGTCATCCCTTACTGAATTGGTTTACCTGCCCAACCAGTGCTCTGTCAACTGGTTCAGCCAAAAAAAAAAAAAAAAGGCTAGTCCAGCAGTCTCTGGACTGGTTTAGCCAAGAGAACCAAAATGGACCTGGTCCTGGTTCAACCAGATGGTCTGGCTGACCTGGCCCAGTGCTTACAACATTACTCAAAATTTAGATCAGCAAAATTCAAAGTTGGGAAAACAATCCACAGTACCATCAACAACTGAATAAGATGTTGCTTATTTAAGCTTCTGACATACATGAAATTGCAGCCCATCACTTTTAAGAGCATAAAGAAAGCACTATGTCCTATGTACCACTCAGACTCTGTTTTGTGATGTCAAGATCAACAATAATAACAACAACAGCAAAAAGATAAACAGTTGGAACAGAAAACAAGTAAATATAAACCATGAACTAGCTTGTAGAATCAATAAGAAGCTTAAGCTTGTCTCCACAAGCACGAATGCAGAAGAAAACCAAACTTGGAAAAGAAAAAACACCCAAGTGTTAATCTAACCTGCACTTCAACAATATTAGAGCTCTGCAGAGCATCAAGGATGAATGGAATATCTGTGCTCATCCTCTTAACCTGTGCAACTTTTGAAGCATGAGAATTACATAGTAACAATTTCAGAATAAGGGAATTCATTTAAAAACCTACAATTGGCATCATATGAGGTAACTGAGAATAACATGGATTATGGAAGGCACCAGCATATAGCATACAGAATGCAAAATTACAGCCCTCTTTGACTGCAAAATTGCTTCAGACATACCCTTTTAAAGTCAGCTACAGTGGATATTGGAACCCATCCTTGGTCATCCATCAAGGAAATAAGATAATGGTCATTCTGCAGATTTTCATCACTGCCAGGAAAAGGCTCTGAAGTCAGCAGTTTGCTGCATGCAGTTTTTATTATATGATTTAATTTCTATGTTCTCAGCGCATAAATATGAGTCGTAGGACTAGAGGAGTTCTTATAGATTTTGTAATGTTTTATTGTTCATGACCTCACTCCAGGGTACAACTTTGAATATTATAAGGCCTACTACAGAAACCAATAATCATCTTAGACTTTGTTAGTGTTATCTCCTAATAATATGAATCAGTTCCACTTTATTAGCTAGGGCAACAATCATCCCTTACAGACCCATCTAACTGTAACATTCATGCATGCATCCTAATTAACAGAGAAGACACCTTCATGTCAATAAAAACACCAGTTGCACAATTCAGATGGGCTGATGTAAAATGAAAAGAACAACCAAGAAATATTTTATTACAAGATAACAGAATCTGAGAGGTATCTAGGACAGATATTAAGTTCTAGCTAATGGCACGAGCAAGATAGTTTTACAGAAGTCAGTGTCAAAATTTAGGTTACTTACCTAAAATAATAATCTATCTGTTTAACTATGCTAGCCCTCAAAGCTATAGTTTCCAGAGACATTGACTGAGGTTCTGGATCGAAAGGATATGGAACAACGTGCCAAGGATGGGTCCAGGTATAGAACCTGGGGGTGCCATAGGGCCATAACATATGGATGTAGGTCCTACACAGAAGATACAAATATTAATCATAGAAGTGACTGATTCTGGAAACAAACTGAGATAGTAAGATGTATCCCACAACATTCAAGAGGAAAAATACATATATGCCTTTTCACACCAATCAGACAGCGTCATGCATATCTATGTATGTGCACAGATTTGCAAGTATAAGAAGAGAGAGGAGAGGACAATGAATAAAATCTTTACCCAAGAAGCTTGGACCAACCATGTACCCTGGAGGTGGAACATAGAATGGAGGTCTTATAAAGGCCCTTGGTCCCCTAACCTGCTGCATAGAAATGTTTGCTCTGGCAGGAAATGGCCTTTGATGATGCCAAGCATGATTTAAATGTTCACGCTTTTCTTGCATATTAGGTCTTCCATTAGAGAAGTTAACAACATAGGCATTGGGATCCCCTTGCACTGGAGGCTGAGCACCTTTGGCATCAACAGCATGAGCTGGTGGAATGAAAGCCTGTCTTGGTGGCTGAGATGCAGGCCTCATTAAAGGGTTTTCAAAATTTGGAAAAGGTCCTGGGCCAGGTAGGAAAGCATACCCAGGAAGAGCAATATGAGGTGGAGGTACCATAGCATGAAAAGCTGGTGGAATTGGTGGTTGATGATAAGGCATTGGCACGGGAAAAGGAGGTGCACCGCTTGAGTTGCACATAGGGCTTGGCTTTTGATGTCGTGATAATGGCAGCTTATTTAACGGATTAAGGTTTCCAGAACCATTTGACTTATGTTGAATAAGAGGACCCTGGAGATTGGAACAGATGCATAAGAACAAAATCAGATTCAATACTGAAGTTGAAGAATCTCGTAGTAACATATAACTGTTATTTTTATTGGGACGATAATCGGACTTTGTAAATGAAAATTCAACCGTAAGCACCTAAGGAATTTGTCAAGGTTTAGAACTTTGATGTTTTCAAATCCTTATATATCATTGAATGCTACTTCATTGCTCAAACCGTATGCCCTATGTGTTACACCACACTGTACCATCTCAAGATGCCAACTAAATGAAGTTATAAAGTCCTAGCCATTTTAATTTTTGTGAAGTTTTCCTATAATTTATTAAATAATGCAGATAACATTTCGACCAAAATTCCAAAGAAACCTATGGTCTGATGGCAAAAAAATCATAGTCCTACATTTTAGCCAAAGCAACAGAGTTTTCACCTCCTACACCCAGGTACCATAAATGCTATAACTTGGGATTAAGGAGAGAGGAAAACATAGAAAGACAGACCCACAAAGGAAACGTCATACATCCTTTTCAGTGTCAAGAAACTATTTTTGCTTTCTAACAACTAAAAGAATTCCCTTTTTGTGTGTACGTTCAAAGCTAATTAGCATGTACTAGGTGGTATCTAGTTGAAGGTCATATACATGACATGAGTGCATTCATACAGAAAGCAAAAGTTTTCTTGACCTCCTTGAATTTAAGAGATATAAAACAATTGTAGGCAAGTCATTCCAAAGCATTTTATAGCTCAATGCTTTTACCACATTTGTTTTGCTCATATTTTTTGCCATAAACACACTGAGACAAC
Organism: Erythrophleum fordii; assembly: GCA_032878935.1. NCBI lineage: Eukaryota > Viridiplantae > Streptophyta > Magnoliopsida > Fabales > Fabaceae > Erythrophleum > Erythrophleum fordii. The sequence goes on along the minus strand of JAVQMF010000058.1, from coordinate 29,546,388 downwards.
ATAAAATCACTCGTTTGCACAACTGCAACACAACTTGCTACATCTAGACTCAGTCATTGCGCTATCCAAAATTTAGTTAAGATTAACATAAGTAAGTACTGAGTTAAATTTTTAATGTTTAAGAATGATTCCTGCATTTCACTGCTGCCAGATTTTAAGCACGATCATTGCAGTTAATCCAGATTTAAATGGCAGTGTGCCATCCATGGACATTGCAACAAGAAAATTCAGTTCAGATTTTACCCCAAAAAAAAAAGAGAGAGAGAGAGAGAGAAACTACGTTTTACACCTCTGAACTAAGTACAATTACAAAAATTGATACATGAACTTTAACATGTTAGAAAACATTTCCCTGAACTTTGACTAAAACAAAAACATTAAACTCCAATAAAAATTAACTGCAAGAGGCTACATAGTCCTCAAATATCCTCTTATATCTGCGTATCATCCCAATTCAATGCAAATCCATGAAGATTGCTAAAGCAAGGATGCAACCTCTTGAAGTTAATGTTAACTAGAATTTATCATTTTTATTTTAATCATATACCAATTTTGTAAGAGTAAAATAACAATTTGTTCACTGAATTATTAGATTTATTTAGCTTTAGTCTCCAAAATTTGTTATTGAACAAGTTAGTCCTCAAAAATAACAACTTGTTACAAGCTAGTCCTCTTGTCATTCTCGAGTTATTTGATAATAAGTACTAATGAGTTCGTTATTTTCAAAGACAAATTTGTGCACTCACTGATTATCTGGACTAGAGCTAAATGAGTATAATAATTCAGAAACCAAATTGTTAGTTTACTATTAGGCTAAAATGTAGTTTCCCTTATAAAAAAAAAATAGATAAAACTAACAAAAATCGTACTTTGACAATGAAATTTTCCCGTTTCACATCTGACGCCATAATGCTATAAATTGAAGATAGATTAACCTTCACATAAGGAGGTCGTGGAGCAACCTCACCCGCACTTGGCACAGCAGTCGTTGTATCCTCAGGTTTCGCAGAAGTCTCAGAATTCTTGGATCGTTGGGCATCAGAGAGAGCTGGCCAAGACTCGGTGCTCATCATCACAGACACATCACTTCCATTCCCATCAACCACAGGAGTCTTCCATTGCGACTTGGGGGCACCAACCTCATTCCGATCCTCACCAATATCACATTCATCAATCACCATCACTCCTTTTGTCTCACCAATCATCTAACTCCACAATTCCCCCCTTAAACCTCTCTCTCTTGGCAAATTACGGGGTTCTCGCGAGTTAACAAACTATAACTATTGGGTATTCAAAGATTACTGGAAATGTAAGAAGATATTACGAGAGAACATTTTTTACTTGAATCAATGATCATCATCAGTAACTAGAGTGTGAATTGAGTACAATAATCCTGAGCCACTAGCAATGATTATGTGGGGTTGCATAAAAAGAGAAGAAAAAGAAATTCATCTCTTATGAAGGTTTGATCAAAGCAAGAGTTGGAGTACATCGGACTTTGGTGTCATGGAGATTAGGGTTTCGTGAAGTCAGTGATACGTGATATCAAGTGTCTGTGCTCATGTTCAATACAGATTGAGAATAGCAGACGCCAACAAAATCAATGTGCAAGTGGAACTGATGGAGCAAGGTTCAGAGGCGTCGGGATTTTCTTCTCGAGCAATTCTTACATACATACAACTTGTGTCACACGTGTACTCCACCTGCGCAACTGTACAAATCTAGAAACCAAATACACGCCACGTCATCCCAATGCCAAAACGCACTGTTACATTTTTATCATGAACCTCCTTATGGGTGGGAGAACACATGCCAACTGTCACGGACTTGGAAATTCAAGTGACCATGCGATATTTAGATACACTTAGCTCGTACCTAAGTCAACCTTTTTCCTTTAGATTTTATTAGGAGACTTGATCACAAGAGGAAGTTAGTCAAAAAGTTAAAAGAAGAGAACTTAGACAACAGAACTTAGAGAGAATTTTGTGTATTGTAAGAATGAGAATACAAATTGAAATGTCTTTTCCCATGACACCTTGGGGGTATTTATAGCCTTCCACCTCCTCAATGGACAGTGGAGATCAACTCGATCTAATGGTCTATAATCATTTTCTAAAACAATCTAGGATATGTACAAGGAGCCTAAATATTTACAGAATTGCCTAGAATACTCTAAAACTCTCTTTAGAAAAATCTAAATATTTACATAGATATTTGTATAAAGAATGGTGTGGAGAATTTCAGAAGCTTCCAGAATCTTCTTTCATTGTACACTCGTGTCATTCTCCCCCACCTAATTCGACGACGTCCTCGTCGTGTCTTCATAATCTCGAACCAAGTCTTTGTACTTGTACAAAGACAACTCGTGCTCCCAACTTGTCTCACTATCAGGTAAGCCCTTCCAACACACTAAGTACTCCATGTAGCTCGAATGAGTACCCTACCTTGGGATGACTCGATGCGCCACTATCTCTTGGGCTTCTCGCTCATAAGTTATGGTGACGGCAGTTGGAGCTCTCTTGGACTCGTTTCTACCCACATCCTCCTTATCGGCATGGTAAAGCTTCAAGAAGCTCACATGGAAGACATGGTGTGCCTTGATATGGGATGGCAAGGTAACTCAGTATGCAAGCTTGCCAACCCTCTTCTTAATTGGGAAAGGCCCTTCATATCTCCTCAACAACCTCTTATATACTTTCCCATAAGAGTAAAGAGTGTGAGGGAGGAGTTTCACCATGACCAAGTCTCCTTCCTCATATTCCACGTGCCTCCTCTTCTTGTCGGCCCACTTCTTTATCTTTTTGGCCGCTTTGGTTAGATAGGCTCTAGCTATCTCAGCTTTCTCCTTATGCTCCTTGGTAAAGAAAAAGGCACTTGGACTTTTCCCAGGATATGTCTTAGCTAATGTTTGGGGAGTCAATAGTTGTTGCCCAGTGGCTAGCTCAAATGGACTAGCCCCAGTTGACTCACTTCTTTGGAGGTTGTATGAGAATTGGGCCACATCCAGCAACTTGACCCAGTCTCGTTAATTGGCACTCACAAAGTGCCTCAAGTATAACTCCAACAAGGAATTCACCCTTTCAGTTTACCCATTAGTTTGAGGGCGAAAGCCGGTAGAGAAGTTTAGCTCGGAACCAAGTAACTTAAACAACTTAGTCCAAAATCTTCCAGTGAATCGAGTATCTCGGTCGCTCACGATCGATCTTAGAATTCCTCACTACTTCACCACATGCTTGAAGAATAGCCTTGCTACATCTTCAGCGTTGTACTTCATTGGCACGGGGATGAACACTCCATACTTGCTAAATCGAACAACTATGACCATAATATTGCCAAAGCTATCCACCTTTGGCAATCCAACAATAAAATCCATCAAGATACTTTTCCATGGTCGCTCAGGGATAGGTAGTGGCTCCAGTAGTCCAGCAGGCTGATTTTTCTCCCCTTTGTCTTATTGGCACACAAGACAAGTCCTCACATACAACTCTACATCATCACATAGTTGAGGCCAATAATATCCTCGTTCAATGAGCGCCAACGTACGATGCGTACCTGGGTGGCCAGCCCATAAGGAGTTATGGCATTCCCTTAATATCTCCTTTCTCAAGCCATCCCACCTCGGCACATACAAGCATCCCCTTTTAGTGCGAAGTAACCCTTCCTCCAGTCAGAACTTCCTTGTCTTGCCTCCCTTCGCAAGCTCTACCAAGTTCTTGGCTTATGGATCCTTCTCGAGACCCTCCTTGATTCGCTCCACCAAGGGGAAGTTAGGTTGAGTCAAGGTAGCAAGTTCAACTTTCCTACTTAAAGCGTCAGCCACCAAGTTTGCCCTTCCTGGCTTATACTCCATCACGAAAGCAAACTCAGCCAAGAAGTCTTACCACCTAACTTGCTTTGGTGTCAACTTCTTTTGGTTGAGGAAGTAACTCGTTGCCACATTATTGGTCTTCACCACGAACTTCGAGCCCAACAAGTAATGTCTCCAAGTCCTTAGGCAATGCACTACGGCGGCTATCTCCTTCTCTTACACAGTGTACCGTTTCTCGGTATCATTCAACTTTCTACTTTCATAAGCTATGAGGTGTCCTTCTTGCATCAACACACCCCCAATAGTGAAGTTGGATGCATTAGTGTGCACCTCAAAGCTCTTGGTGTGGTCGGGCAATGCTAACACAAGTGCTCCATCACCACACGCTTCAACTTCTCGAAGGCCTCATGACACTTCTTATCCCATTCCCAAGAGCAATTCTTTTTCAGCAAGTCCGTCACTGGTGAGGCCAGGGAGAAGTAGTCACGAATGAACTGCCTATAGTAGTTTACTAAGCCAAGGAATGATCTCAGCTCAGTGATTCCCTTAGGAGGCTCCCAATCTTGTATGGCTCGCACCTTGGACTCATCCATCCTTAGTTGTCCCTTGCCAACAATGTGCCCTAAGAACACCACTTCTTCTTGGGCAAAGGAACATTTCTCCTTCTTCAAGTACAATTCATTTTCTTGCAAGACCTTGAAGACTTAACGAAGATGTTGAACATGTTCCTCCAAGGTCTTGCTATAAATGACTATGTCATCTGATAAACACATATTTTATCTATTTTTATCCTCCTAAACTTAGACGTTTTAGTTCCAAATATGGCTTTAAGGCTTTAATTAGATAAGATTTTATTTTAATAGCCATTTTCTGCACTTTAAGAATTTAAATACAAATAATTGATTTTAAATGCATAAATAATTTTAAATGAACTTTGTGATTTTTCTCCTTTGTTTTTATGCAGATTTTGGGCAAATACATTTGAATGGAGGGAGAAGTCACGAGAAAAGGTGTGATGAGAACTAAAAGTAAAGCCATAAGCTGGAGAATGGAAAAGGCATTGAAGCTACGGGTTTAGGGTCCAGAATAAAGCCATAAAGTATATGAGAAATATAGGAGAAGCCACAGAACCATGCATGGGGCATGCAGCTCGAGTAAAGAAACTACAAGCTGAATAAAGAGGTTCACGTGGAGACAAAAGCAGAACCACGTAAAAGAAAACAACGTGGAAATGAATATAGTAGTCTGGACAGTAGCAAAATGAACAAGAAGCAGTTGCAGAACGTGGAAAGCATGAGCTAAATGAAGGAGAAGTCCACTCGAGCTGCTGGTTTGAATGAAAACGCTGGAGAACCACACCTGTAGCTAAGAAAGACGATGGAGCTGAATGATGCATGAGCTGAAGCTACATGCAGAAGTTGCATGGCTGGCAGCTGAAATGGGAAGCCTGTAAGTAGCAATCACGAAGGAATGAGCATTGCAAACGAAGAGAAGAAGCTGTGCAGAACAACAGAACAACGCCTGGAGCATTAAGGAGCTGGACGTTGGACTTCAAAAGAAGAGAACCTCGAGTGAGGTTTGTACAGAAGCTGCATGAAGAAGAACACGAAAAAATGGAGGGCTGGAACGAGCTAAAAAAATGAAGAAAGCCATGGTCTGGTTCGAAGAGAAACACACACACATGCAGTGGCTGGAACTCGAGGAAGTCTGCGAAGAGAAGAAAGCAACGTGTGATATAAACAGAAGCTGCACGAAGGAAGCAGAACCACGTGAAGAAGCTGCAGAAACTGGAAAGAAGTAACGTGACAGCAAGCAAACGATGAAGCACAGCAGCATGCAGAAGCTGGAGAAGAAGAAATACGTGAACAGAAACGCTGAAGCATATGGATTATTATATTGAATGGGACCCACACCTTATTTCACATGCAAAGCTACGGGAAATTGGCAAATAAGAGAGCACGTGAATTGATTAATGAATAGCACGTGAAAGGGGAAGAGAGACGTGAATGAAGAAAAGAGACGTGAAAGGGGAAAGAGACGTGAAAGGGGAAGAGAGACGTGAATGAAGAAAAGAGACGTGAACAAGGAGGGAAGGAGAATATAAAAACTTAAGAAGGGACGCTGAAAAGGAGGAACGAGGGAACGTAGAAAAAAAAAGGCTGGAGACATCGAGAGGAGGAGAATTTCCAGCGCTGAAGAAGAAGAATTTTTTCTTTCTTTCTCGATGGTTGCTTCTCTGATTGATTCTCCTTCATTTGATCCTTCCATGGCAGCTTAAATTCCTTGTGGTGGCTAGCTGAAGATTGAATTCTCCTAGATGAAGATTTGAGCTCTACATCTCCTATTAAATTTGGATAAAACTCTCTTGCCCAATCTTTTGATTTTAGCATTATTTCCTTCATCAATTTGTCTAGGTTTAGCTTTTTGGTTTAGAAATTTAATTGCTAGAATTACTGGATTGAATTAAGTCTTGGATTGAACTTAATTTGAATTTTGGAATTATTTTTTGATCATAATGTGTTTGGAAAAAATTCCAGAATTAATGCTGTGCAATTGAACTCTAAATTCCTCTTAACTTTAGGCTAATTGATGCAATGGTTATTGGGTTAGTTAGTTGAAACTTTTGTGCAAATTAATTGCTTGAGGAGTTAATTAATCTAATTGGTGAATTAGCATCTTGAGTGAATTGTGCAGTAGCTTTCATAAATTAATCAAATTTAGTGTAGTGTGTTCTTATTCTTAATCCAATTAATTAGTTGTTTAAGGTTTCTTGTGGTTGCAAAATTCTTTGAACAATTGATGAATTGAATCTTGGATGGTTATTCAAGAACCTTATGATGAATGCACTAAAGAGCAAGAACTTAATCCTAAATTGGTGAGCTAAATAGAGCAAGGATAATTGAACTCTAGGGAATCCAATTGAAAGCTAGTTACCACATTTATTCGATTAATCATTTGAACTTAGTTTTAGATTTCTAATTTTTGTCAATTAATTTTAGTTCGATTAAATTCTAGCATATTAAACCCCCAAGTTAAATCCTAATTAGTAATACTTAGAACTCTCTTCCATAAACAATTTAAGGCACAAACTCTTTGGGAAGATGACCTAGGTTGCACCATTATCTACAAACTTATTTTGCTACCTAGTTTTATTTGAGATTGCTCGACACGATCATCAAATTTGGCGCCGTTGCCGGGGAGTTTAGTTCTTAATTGTTTGAGAAAGTTTTCTAGGTATTTTTGTTTTGTTTTATCTCTGTTTTGATTTTATTTTAGCTGAATTTTTGCTCTGTTTCGAACTTGGAATTTGGTAATTTCGGTGTTGCGTATTAATTTGCCTGCTTGCTGGAATTTTCGTTTAAAGTGCCCAGAAAATTCTCAAACTCTGTATTTCAAAGTTTTTGGGTGTTTTGAGCAAAAGTAATAGCATAGCTATTAGGTGCACCATTTTTTGGCCAAATTCCAACGTTTAGAGCACTTTTTCGAATTTTTTAGTATTTTTTCGAATTTTCTAGGATTTTTCCAATTTTTCTGGAATTTTTGTTTTAATTTTTGTTTATTAATTTTTGTGTTCCTTCTTAGTTTTTGCTTGTCTAATTGGTGTATGACAAGAAGTTCTAGTGAAAAATTAATTGATTTGGATCCAGAAATTGAAAAAACCCTTAAAAGACAAGTAAGGATTAGGAAAAACAAAGATAGTGTAGGAATTAATAGCTCTAATTCATCTGCTTTTGATTCTGTGCAAGGAATTGATTGTGCACTTCAATTTGCTAGTGATAATATGGCTGAACAAGATCAAATAAATGCTAACAGGAATATGCATGTTCAGGCCAACTTGAATGTGAATGCAAATTTGAATAATAACATGCATGCTAGAACTATTAGAGAATTGACGGCTCCTAATGTGCATTATCAAAATCTTTGCATACAATATCCAGAATTAGATGCAAATTTTGAGCTTAAATCCGGATTGATTCACTTACTTCCTAAGTTTCAGGGACTTGCAGGAGATGACCCTCACAAACATCTAAAAGAATTCCATGTTGTATGCTCTACAATGAAGCCACAAGGTGTCTCAGAGGAACAAATCAAGCTCAGAGCATTCCCTTTTTCCTTGGATGGTTTAGCCAAGGATTGGTTGTACTATCTACCTCCCGGTGCCATTGCTTCTTGGGACCAACTGAAGAGGTTATTTTTGGAGAAATTCTTTCCTGCATCTCGCACTGCATCAATAAGGAAGGAGATATGTGGGATCAGACAGAATAGTGGAGAGACTTTATATGAGTACTGGGAAAGATTCAAAAGATTGTTGGCTAGTTGTCCTCACCATCAAATCTCTGATCAGTTGCTTATCCAGTACTTCTATGAGGGGCTGTTGATCATGGATAGAAATATGATTGATGCTGCCTCTGGGGGAGCCTTAGGTGATCTAACACCTACAGGAGCTTGGGAGCTGATTGATAAGATGGCTCAGAATGCTCAGCAATTTGGGTCCAGATCAATGCAAACAGCAAGAGGAGTCAATGAATTGTGTACTCCAGATTATGGTCAGAGAATTGAGAGCAAACTTGAAGTAATGTCTACTGTGCTCCAAAAGCTTGCTTTAGATCGGCAGCAATCATCCTCCATCCCTTCTCAGACTTGTGCACCATAATCCTACCCTACTCAGACATATTCTTATCCACAGTGTTATGCATCTGGACAGACATCTTCCTTTACTACCTTGGTAGGACCCCTGTGTGATATATGCCCTTTGGCCACACATAATACTGATCAGTGCCCTATGTTAGAAGACAGGGTAGAGGCTTGTGCTGGGATGTTTCCAGTTAGGCCAATGCAACAAGGGCAACAAAAATATGATCCCTATTCTAATACATACAATCCAGGATGGAGGGATCACCCTAACCTGAGATATGGGGGAGGACAACAGCAAAATAGATACAATGCTGTAGGACCAAATGCACAGTATTCCCAACCTCTTAAGCAATCAGTTCCTATCCAAGAGGAACCCATAAAAAATAACAGCATGGAGTTTATGATGAAGCAACTCTTGGAAAAGATGGATCAAAATGAGACTAGAAACAAACAAGAATTGGCTAACATGAAAAATCAGAACAAGCATTTGGAAAATATGGTTAGCCAATTAGCTAATTCTCTCAATGAGATAAAAAGCCAAGGATCAAGCCAATTACCCTCACAGACAGTTGTTAATCCGAGGAATAGTAGCAATGTCAGTGCCATCACTCTTAGGAGTGGAAAAGAAGTTCAGGGATCCTCAGATACCACCACCATGATAGGTCGGCGTCACCAAAAACACACGCCGCACCAAATGAGCCTAATAATGAGAAGGAGCCAAAGAAAAGTTTACCTTTCCCACATAGACCTACCTTGGGAAAGAGGCAAACGGAAGCAGATGCAGAAAAAGAGATTCTTGAGACTTTTAAAAAAGTTGAAGTCAATATACCCCTGTTGGAGGCAATCAAGACCATTCCTAAATATGCCAAGTTTCTCAAGGAGATATGCACCAACAAGAGGCGTCTGAGAGGGAATGAAAAAGTTAATTTTGGCAAGAATGTTTCAGCACTCATACAACCAACAATGCCCACTAAGTGTCAAGATCCGGGCACTTTTACAATTCCATGCACCATTGGAAATTTTGAGTTTTCTGATGCTTTAATTGATCTTGGTGCTGCTATAAATGTTATGCCTATATCTGTTTATTCATCTTTGCAGGTGGGAGAGCTGAAGCCTACCGGAGTGGTTGTGCAGCTGGCAAATAGGAGTATTGCTTATCCTTCAGGAGTGTTGGAGGATGTTCTGGTTAAGGTAAAGGATTTAATTTTTCCAGCTGATTTTTATGTCCTTAATATGGAAGATGATAGATATAGATCTAGTGGACATGCCCCACTCATTTTAGGTAGACCTTTCCTGAAAACTGCTAAAACAATTATAAATGTGCATGAAGGTACTCTTCAAATGGAGTTTGCTGGCAATATGATACAATTTAATATATTTGATGCCATGAAATATCCTTGTGATGATAACTCTGTTTTTAATATCAGCCTGATTGATATGTTAGTTGATAATGCTAGCACTGAATTTTGGGATAGTTTATTGACTGATTCCTGTGATATTGCTGACTTGGATGATTCTCTTGACTGTACATGTGTTGGAAGTACTATATGTGATAATTGCTCCCAGATTAGTGCTTTCATTGAGATTGGTCAATCTTCTTGTTCTAAGGACGATGTACATGCTATTGCCTTCCCTAAATGTTCTGGTGTTGCTGGATTTACTGATTCTCAGGATATGTTACATATTGATGTCACTTCTGGATATGTTGATTGTGCTAGTTCATCTATTTCCACTCTTACATTGCCTATTGATAGTGGTAATAAATGCTGTGTAACTAGTTCATCTGTTAGTGATACTGATGTTGATATTGCTATTGGCTCTCTTGTTAATACTCCTTCTGCTGATATTCCCAAAGATGGGAAAGTTGTTTCTTCTGTCTGTGATTTGTCTGAACAGGTATTTGGCATGGAAGAGATTGAAATCAAACAACTCATACCTTCGGTTGAGCAAGCTCCCACCTTGGAGCTCAAACCACTGCCAGATAATCTCAAATACACCTACTTGGGGGAAGATGAGAAACTTCCAGTAATTGTGGCTAGTGACATTATTCCAGAGGAAGAAGAGAAGCTTCTAGAGGTCTTAAGGAGACGAAAACAAGCAATAGGGTGGACCTTAGCTGACATACCTGGCATTAGCCCTGATACATGCATGCACAGAATTTTGTTGGAAGATGGGGCAAAACCAGTAAGGCAACCTCAAAGGCGACTGAACCCACTTATTCTGGATGTGGTTAAAAAGGAAGTTTCTAAACTTTTATCTGCTGGTATAATATATCCTATTTCTGACAGTCAGTGGGTTAGTCCTGTGCAGGTAGTTCCAAAGAAATCAGGGATCACAGTGATCCGGAATGAAAATAATGAATTGGTGCCCACCCGTGTACAGAATAGTTGGAGGGTTTGCATTGACTATAGGAGGCTTAATTTAGTCACTAGAAAAGATCATTACCCCCTTCCATTTATTGATCAGATGCTTGAGCGTTTAGCTGGTAAATCTCACTATTGTTTTCTGGATGGATTTTCAGGGTATTTTCAGATATGCATAGCCCCGGAGGATCAAGAGAAGACGACATTCACATGCCCATTTGGAACATATGCCTACAGACGAATGCCCTTTGGTCTTTGCAATGCCCCTGGGACCTTCCAGCGGTGCATGGTTTCCATTTTTAGTGATTTCCTTGAAAATTGTATAGAAATTTTTATGGATGATTTCACTGTACATGGGAACTCTTTTGATGATTGCTTATGTAGTCTGGATAGAGTCCTAGCTAGATGCATAGAGAAGAACCTTGTACTTAATTATGAAAAATGTCATTTTATGGTTCGAAAAGGCATTGTATTGGGTCATATTATATCTGAACAGGGCATAGAGGTAGATAAAGCTAAGATAGATGTTATAACCTCTCTACCATACCCGACATGTGTTCGGGAGATCCGATCTTTTCTAGGTCATGCAGGTTTTTATAGAAGATTCATTCAGAACTTTAGTAAAATTGCTTTGCCATTGTCTAAGTTGTTACAAAAAGATGTTGATTTCCAATTTGATGATGCATGTAAAACAACTTTTGATGAACTTAAGAAATGCTTGACTTCCCCACCCATTATTCAACCCCCTGATTGGACCCTCCCATTTGAGCTTTTATGTGATGCATCTAATTTTGCTGTAGGTGCAGTCTTGAGCCAGAGAATGAATAAGAGGTCCCATGTGATTGCTTATGCATCCAAGACTTTGGATGGGGCCCAAGCAAACTATACAACCACAGAAAAAGAGCTTCTTGCTATTGTTTTTGCTTTAGATAAATTTAGATCATATTTACTTGATACTAAAGTTATTGTTTTTACTGATCATGCAGCCTTGAAGTACTTGCTAAAGAAGCCCGATGCAAAGCCAAGATTGATCAGATGGATGCTTCTACTTCAAGAATTTGACATTGACATCCGGGATAAAAGTGGAGCTGAAAACTTGGTGGCAGACCACTTGAGCAGAATTGAAGCTTCAAAAGTAAATTCCTTACCTATTGATGATGATTTCCCTGATGAGCATTTATGTGCTGTGCATAGTTTTTCTCCATGGTATGCAGACTTAGTGAATTATCTAGCTGCTTCTGAACTACCTGTTGATTTGACTAAACATCAGTTGAATAAGTTTAGGAGTGAAGCTAGGTATTATATTTGGGATGATCCATATTTGTGGAGATTATGTAGTGACCAAGTGATTAGATGTTGTGTGCCTGATATAGAATTTGATTCTGTTTTAAATTTTTGTCACACACTAGCATGTGGAGGTCACTTTAGTTCAACACGCACAGCTAGGAAGGTTCTAGATAGTGGATTGTATTGGCCTACCCTGTTTCGTGATGCCTTTAATTTTTGTAAAAGATGTGTTCGGTGTCAACAAACAGGTAGCATATCTAGGAGAAATGAAATGCCACAACACCCTATCTTATTTTGTGAAGTCTTTGATGTGTGGGGCATTGATTTTATGGGACCTTTTCCCACTTCTTTTGGCTTTTCATACATTTTATTGGCCGTTGATTATGTTTCGAAGTGGGTGGAAGCCAAACCTACCAGGACTGATGATTCTTCTGTGGTTGTAGAATTCGTTCGCTCTCACATTTTCTGTAGGTTTGGCATTCCCAGAGCCATTATCAGTGACCAGGGCACTCATTTTTGTAACCGGAGTATGCATAACTTGCTTAGCAAGTACGGTGTTGTGCATAAAGTAGCTACTCCATACCACCCTCAGACAAATGGCCAAGCAGAAATTTCTAACCGGGAGGTGAAACAAATTTTGGAGAAAACAGTGCAGCCGAATAGGAAAGATTGGAGTAAAAGGCTAGATGATGCACTTTGGGCTTACAGAACTGCCTACAAGACTCCTATTGGCATGTCACCCTATCGGCTGGTATTTGGAAAAGCATGTCACTTACCGGTGGAAGTAGAGCACAAAGCTTACTGGGCCGTGAAGAAATGTAATTTGGACTTGAATGAAGCAGGATCTCACAGAAAATTCCAACTCCAAGAGCTTAAAGAGATCAGATTGGAAGCCTATGACAATGCAAGAATCTATAAAGAGAAGACAAAAGCATTTCATGACAAGATGATTGCAAGGAAAGAGTTTGTTGTCGGCCAAAAAGTCCTACTTTACAAATCCCGTCTGAAGCTTATGCCAGGTAAACTTCGTTCTAAATGGGAAGGTCCTTATATAGTTTCTAATGTTTTCCCTTTTGGCACAGTTGAGCTTTTGGATGAGCAAACGGGAGCTAAATTCAAAGTTAATGGACATCGGCTCAAACACTTTTATGAAGGAGTTCCACGAGATAACAAGGAGGAGCTCCAACTTCATAACCCATCCTAAACCCCGGTTGTACTCCTTCCCTTTCCCCTTTTATATTGTGTTGTCTTTATCTGTTTCTTACATTGTGTGCTGGCATTGCGGACAATGCAATATTTAAGTGTGGGGGGGGATACAAATAAATTTTTAGTTTTGTTTTATTTTGGTTAGTTGATTTTTATAGTTTCTAGGTTTTTAGTTAGTTTTATGTTATTTTCCAAATCAAAAAAAAAAAATTGACAAATTTTTGAAAAATTTTTAAAATAGTATGATTCTTTTCAGTTTTCCTGTGAAAGTTGCAAGTTAAGATGATTATACCTTGGATTCACTTAGATATGACAAGTGATGGATCTTGTGTTTTGATTCAAGTGAAGTGGCAATGAATTTGATTTCAATGAATTATTTGATAGCCATTAGCTGGTGAGAATCTGAGCTTTAATTATTCAATTCTAGTGTGTATTCACCTATCTTTGTTTCACTCTAGAACTTGTCTTGATTCTTTGTTGAGGCCACATTTGCACTTGCATGCATAAAAATGATAAGGCATTCATTTCTTTTATAGCTAGAGAGCCAAAAAGCTAACCATACATTCATTTTATCCATTGTTTAGCCACTTTGGACTTGATTTTCTTTTCTTGTTAGCCTATAGCCATTAAATATATTCCCACCTTGTTTTAAGATACCTTAAGGAATTTAAGGAGCATTACATCCAAATAGGATAGGTGAATTTGTGCTTTTCATCCATTAAGGCCATTGTTAGTCAAAGAATTTGTTCCAAAAAAAAAAAAAAAAAGAGGAAAAGTTATTGAAAATCAAAGGAAAGAAGTAATTTAGATTGAGTTTTTAGTTGCTTATACTTGTTGGAAATAAGGCCTTGAAAGCACACTCTTCCTTATCCTATATTGTCATTGAGTGCTCTTGAGGTTCTAAGGTATCCATTTGTTTAGTTTTTCCCCTTCTTTTTGTATCCATTCATTTCATCTCCCTTAGCCCCATTACAACCCTTAATAAAGTCCTTTGATTTGTGCATTGCATTTGGCATGAGTGGTGGAGACTTAGAAACTTGACAAGCTTATGGTAGTGAGCTTGGATAGGTGGAATTTGAGTGAAACACATTTCCCATAAATACTTGAGAGATGAGAGTAAACACTAACCATGTGAGAGGGCTATGCATTTCAGTTCATTCTTTTCAAATGAAATTGCCATGAAGCTTAATTCTTGATGCAAGTGAAGTTAACTTAGATTGTTAAAGTGTTGAAGAGTTGTGATTAATCTCTAGCTTGTGATTCTTACACTCCTTTTTCATTTTCATTTTCCACTTATCATTCTACTAGCCGGGTGTTTCAAATCATTCTATCTTGGATTTTAAGCTTTGCCCAGGAGTGCAAAGGTTTAAGTGTGGGGGAATTTGATAAACACATATTTTATCTATTTTTATCCTCCTAAACTTAGACGTTTTAGTTCCAAATATGGCTTTAAGGCTTTAATTAGATAAGATTTTATTTTAATAGCCATTTTCTGCACTTTAAGAATTTAAATACAAATAATTGATTTTAAATGCATAAATAATTTTAAATGAACTTTGTGATTTTTCTCCTTTGTTTTTATGCAGATTTTGGGCAAATACATTTGAATGGAGGGAGAAGTCACGAGAAAAGGTGTGATGAGAACTAAAAGTAAAGTCATAAGCTGGAGAATGGAAAAGGCATTGAAGCTACGGGTTTAGGGTCCAGAATAAAGCCATAAAGTATATGAGAAATATAGGAGAAGCCACAGAACCATGCATGGGGCATGCTGCTCGAGTAAAGAAACTACAAGCTGAATAAAGAGGTTCACGTGGAGACAAAAGCAGAACCACGTAAAAGAAAACAACGTGGAAATGAATATAGTAGTCTGGACAGTAGCAAAATGAACAAGAAGCAGTTGCAGAACGTGGAAAGCATGAGCTAAATGAAGGAGAAGTCCACTCGAGCTGCTGGTTTGAATGAAAACGCTGGAGAACCACACCTGTAGCTAAGAAAGACGATGGAGCTGAATGATGCATGAGCTGAAGCTACATGCAGAAGTTGCATGGCTGGCAGCTGAAATGGGAAGCCTGTAAGTAGCAATCACGAAGGAATGAGCATTGCAAACGAAGAGAAGAAGCTGTGCAGAACAACAGAACAACGCCTGGAGCATTAAGGAGCTGGACGTTGGACTTCAAAAGAAGAGAACCTCGAGTGAGGTTTGTACAGAAGCTGCATGAAGAAGAACACGAAAAAATGGAGGGCTGGAACGAGCTAAAAAAATGAAGAAAGCCATGGTCTGGTTCGAAGAGAAACACACACACATGCAGTGGCTGGAACTCGAGGAAGTCTGCGAAGAGAAGAAAGCAACGTGTGATATAAACAGAAGCTGCACGAAGGAAGCAGAACCACGTGAAGAAGCTGCAGAAACTGGAAAGAAGTAACGTGACAGCAAGCAAACGATGAAGCACAGCAGCATGCAGAAGCTGGAGAAGAAGAAATACGTGAACAGAAACGCTGAAGCATATGGATTATTATATTGAATGGGACCCACACCTTATTTCACATGCAAAGCTACGGGAAATTGGCAAATAAGAGAGCACGTGAATTGATTAATGAATAGCACGTGAAAGGGGAAGAGAGACGTGAATGAAGAAAAGAGACGTGAAAGGGGAAAAGAGACGTGAAAGGGGAAGAGAGACGTGAATGAAGAAAAGAGACGTGAACAAGGAGGGAAGGAGAATATAAAAACTTAAGAAGGGACGCTGAAAAGGAGGAACGAGGGAACGTAGAAAAAAAAAGGCTGGAGACATCGAGAGGAGGAGAATTTCCAGCGCTGAAGAAGAAGAATTTTTTCTTTCTTTCTCGATGGTTGCTTCTCTGATTGATTCTCCTTCATTTGATCTTTCCATGGCAGCTTAAATTCCTTGTGGTGGCTAGCTGAAGATTGAATTCTCCTAGATGAAGATTTGAGCTCTACATCTCCTATTAAATTTGGATAAAACTCTCTTGCCCAATCTTTTGATTTTAGCATTATTTCCTTCATCAATTTGTCTAGGTTTAGCTTTTTGGTTTAGAAATTTAATTGCTAGAATTACTGGATTGAATTAAGTCTTGGATTGAACTTAATTTGAATTTTGGAATTATTTTTTGATCATAATGTGTTTGGAAAAAATTCCAGAATTAATGCTGTGCAATTGAACTCTAAATTCCTCTTAACTTTAGGCTAATTGATGCAATGGTTATTGGGTTAGTTAGTTGGAACTTTTGTGCAAATTAATTGCTTGAGGAGTTAATTAATCTAATTGGTGAATTAGCATCTTGAGTGAATTGTGCAGTAGCTTTCATAAATTAATCAAATTTAGTGTAGTGTGTTCTTATTCTTAATCCAATTAATTAGTTGTTTAAGGTTTCTTGTGGTTGCAAAATTCTTTGAACAATTGATGAATTGAATCTTGGATGGTTATTCAAGAACCTTATGATGAATGCACTAAAGAGCAAGAACTTAATCCTAAATTGGTGAGCTAAATAGAGCAAGGATAATTGAACTCTAGGGAATCCAATTGAAAGCTAGTTACCACATTTATTCGATTAATCATTTGAACTTAGTTTTAGATTTCTAATTTTTGTCAATTAATTTTAGTTCGATTAAATTCTAGCATATTAAACCCCCAAGTTAAATCCTAATTAGTAATACTTAGAACTCTCTTCCATAAACAATTTAAGGCACAAACTCTTTGGGAAGATGACCTAGGTTGCACCATTATCTACAAACTTATTTTGCTACCTAGTTTTATTTGAGATTGCTTGACATGATCATCATCATCCAAGTACACCACCATAAAACGATCAAGGAAAGGTTGAAATACCTTGTTCATTAGGGTGCAGAATGTAGCAGGTGTATTGGTGAGTCCAAAGGGCATGACACCAAACTCGAAAAAGCCATAGCGAGTAACACATGTTGTCTTTGGCTCATCTCCCTCGGCAATACGAACTTGATAGTATCCAGACCTCAAGTCAAGCTTGGAGAACCACCTCGCATCTCTAAATTGATCGAACAAATCGGCAGTGAGTGGGATGGGATACTTGTTCTTCACAGTAATCTTGTTTAGTGTTCGGTAGTCGATACATAGCCGAAGCGACCCATATGCTTCTTTTGGAATAACACCAGGGCACTATATGGAGCCTTCGACGGTTGGATATACTTAGCATCCAACAACTCCTTCAGTTGCCTCCTTAGCTCCTCTAGTTCAAGAGGTGCCATCCTATATGGCACAGCAGTAGGGGGCCTTGCACTAGGTTCCAATTCAACCTTATGATCCACCTCCCTTTTTGGAGGTAGCTTCTTCGGCAACTCCGTGGACATAACATGTTTGAACTCTTCCAGTATGCCTTGAACCTCCTTGGGCAACTCAGAGGCATTGCTCCCTCTTTCTTCCTTGAGTGCCACCAAGTATGTGAGTTGTGCCTTCTTAAACCCTTTGCTTAGTTGCATGGTAGATAAAGATCTAGCTTGGCTAGTCTCACCTCGTGTCAAAGGTACCATGCGCAAGTTCCCTTCTTCTAGAATGCACATGGTATCTGTAAAGGGAATTGGCACAGCCTTTACCTTGTCTATGAAATCCATGCCTAATATAATAGGATAATCATCCATAAGCACAACAGTAAAGTCTACCAGTCCAGTCCACTCAGCT
This sequence comes from Erythrophleum fordii, assembly GCA_032878935.1. Classification (NCBI taxonomy): domain Eukaryota; kingdom Viridiplantae; phylum Streptophyta; class Magnoliopsida; order Fabales; family Fabaceae; genus Erythrophleum; species Erythrophleum fordii. The sequence goes on along the minus strand of JAVQMF010000058.1, from coordinate 29,528,416 downwards.
AGGCAGACCTTGACATTGCGACCCACTCCACGGATCATCCTCGGAGGAGAGTTCATAGCCTTAAGCCATCCAAGCTTTTGTTCGTACTTGATCCCCAACCGGTTTGCCTCCTTCCCCTTCAGGAAGTTGTTTATGGCACCAGTATCTACCAAGGCTTGAACTTCTTTACCATCGACCTTGGTTTGTACAAACAAACGCCCTTTCTTCTCGGTTTTGGGCAACTCCACCTTTGCCTTGATGGCATTAAGGACTTATAAGGAGCCTACTTCCCTTTGATGCTCTACTTCCTTTTCTTCGATTAAAGCAGAGAGCTTGCTCTTCTTAGGACAATCTCGAACCAAGTGAGGGCCTTCACAAAGGAAGCACTTTAGTGGTGGCCTTTCATCGCTCTTCTTATTCTTCGGACCCTTCTCCTTGGGCTTGAAGGACTTAAAAGTACCATCCTTACCTTGTTTGCCTTCTCCCCCACCTTTGCCCTTATCCATCTTGGCCTTGCTTTTGTCAAGCTTTCGAAATTCGATGAGGGATTCAGCTATGGACATGGCGGTGGCAAGGTCCTTAGCATCTCGTCGCTCTAACTCTAGTTTCGCTTGGTTGTAGCCCATCCATGAATACAAAGAAGCCCTCAGAGTCAGGATAGTCAGGGATCTCCAAGAGCACCTCAGAGAACTCCTTCACATAATCTCGAATGCTCCCTTTTTGTGTGAGACGCCTCAGCCTTACTTTCGCATCTCTTTCGGCATGCTCGGGATAGAATTGCTTCTTGAGCTCCTTCTTGAACTCATCCCATATATCAATGGTGCAAGTGTCTCTCCCAGTGTCACCATGTCTCCTCCTCCACCATAACATAGCGGTGTCCTCCAGGAAGAAAGATGTGCTATCAATCTTCTTGGCATCCTCCATGATGCCCAATGCTCAAAAGTATTGCTTCATACTCCACAGGAAGTTGTCGATCTCCTTCGCGTTCCTTTCCCCCTTGAACATCTTGGGTTTAGGAACGTCCACCCTCGAAAGAGTAGAGGCGAAAACTCTTCCATCCTTAGCAACTGCCATTTTCACTAGAGTCATCTCACTCTTTAATTTCCCAAACTCTCTCAATACCCTTTCAAGTTCCTCTCTAAGAGTAGCATTCTCAGTCTTAAGAGACGTAAGTTCATTAAGGAGGGAGTTATGTATGGTCTCATCTGACCAGATTAGTTGCTCGATCACTTCGTTCAAGGCTCCTTGCATTTGTCCACAAAGCTCTTCATTCCCCCTTTTGAGCTCCTCGATGCAAGCATCATGCTCCTTCATTCGAGCATCAATCTTCTTGAACTTATCTTGACTCTCAGCAACTGCAATCTCCATCCTCACGAACCTTGTGTCGAAATCTCCTAGGTCTTCCACCCTAGAAGGTACCCTAGACCTCGACTTGCTTTCTTTCTTTTTCGAGACCTTCTCTTGTTCCCCACCATGAACGCGAGTAGTCTTGCTTACTATCTCCACGTCAGCAAGAGCTTCTCCCAAAGAGATGAACTTAGGCTCTGATACCAACTATCATGGACTTGGAAATTCAAGTGACTGTGCAATACTTAGATACACTTAGCTCATACCTAAGTCAGCCTTTCTCCCTTAGACTCCACTAGGAGGCTTGATCACAAGAAGAAGCTAGCCAGAAAGTTGAGAGGAGAGAACTTAGACAAGAAAGCTTGGAGAGAACTTTGTATATTGCAAGAATGAAAGTACAAACTGAAGTGCTTTCTCCCATGGCACTTTGGGGGTATTTATAGCCTTCCACCTCCTCAATGGACGATGGAGATTGACTTGATCTAACGGTCTATAATCATTCTTTAGAATAATCTAGGATATGTACAAGGAACCTAGATATTTACAGAATTATCTAGAATACTCTAGAACTCTCTCTAGAAAAATCTAGATATTTACTTGGATATTTGTATAAAGAATGATGTGGAGAATTCCAGAAGCTTCCAAAATCTTCTTCCATTGCACGCCTGTGTCACAAAACACACACCGACACCATCACATGCATCGCACAAAGGCAGGGGTGCTCTAGCATGAACGAGTCTTGCTTCTCTTTTAGCCTCCTCATCTCTTAGCTTCTGAAGGTCTACTCCCTTCTCTTGATTCTCCTGGAGTTGTTTGCATTGATTAATGGCCTTTCTTCTTCCTTTTGGTGTGCACTAATCATTTTCATCAATGACCTTTCTTCTTCCTTTCGCAATCCTCATCTCCACCCATCTCTGTACATCTCATTCCGTTCATTGCTCTCCAAACTAATCCAACAAGGGAGAAGAACCTCATCATACCCAGTAAATCAAAACCTTTTTTTTTTAATATGCCAAAATTAAACTCCAAAATACCCCAAATAATATTTTTTTTTTTAATGCAAGGTTCAATAATCTTTTACAATATACAAAAAATAATAATAATAACTCAATTCATGAATGTGCATTTGTTTCTGAATTGATCAAATGGGTGGAATTAAAACAGGATCACAAACATGCGGCTTTTTGTCCTTGCGCAAAGAATCCCAACACGATTTAGAGCTTATATGGGGGCGCCCTAATCCCGGGATTTTGACTACAGTACCTTAGACAAAAGTTTGAATACTTTGAATGCACTGTCGTCATTTTAATTTCTCCGAATATAATATGAATTTTTTTTAAAAAAAATTTTTAAGGATACGGTTGGAAATTAAAAAATTAAAAAATAAGGATACTGTCCTATTTTAAAAAAAATTAAACTTTTTTTATTAGACACGATTGCTCTACAACCATGTCCAATAAAGTTTTTTAAAAAATTAAATTTGTCCTGCGTGTCATGTGTCAGGGTAAACTTGACACGTAGGATAGGTTTGAAAAGGAATACGGTTGCCTATGTGCTGCGTGTCCTGACATGCAGATAATATTATCACGTGGCAATGCATAATTGGGAAAACTAAATTACGCTGCCACGTAGCAATTTCCCAATGGATTGAAGAATTATCTTCATTTTTTTAACGTTGCTCATTTTCTCCTTAAATAAGCAGCTATTCTTCTTCCCCGTATTCTACCTTCTACAATTTTTTTTCATTTCACACAACTGCTACTTCTTTCTTCTTCTTTATGTAAAAACTTTAGTTGATGTTTGCTTCCTTTGTCCAACTCCTAGAGTAAGCAAGATTTTACTGCAACAAAGATAGTAACCTCCTTCAACAGTTTTGGATCAATTCAAAAGAAGAAAGATAAGTAGAAGAAGAAGTAGTCCTGGAGTCATTACAAGAGAAGGAAGATAACAAGCAGAAGTGGTCCCTGAGATACTGATCTGCTATGAAAGCACTGATTACAACTATTTTTTTATTAAAAATATAATTATGTTGTCAATTTAAAATTAAATATTTGTGATATATGTATATGGTTAATTTAGATTGTGGAATGATTATTTATATTTGTGTTTAAAAAACTTAGTTATAGTTGGAAAAAAAATTGTAAGGTCTAGATAAAATAGCCGAGAAAAATGATAATTTATATTTTTTTAATGTAAGAACATGAAGTAAATTTAAAAAATATGTGGTAGAGGTTGAAAAAAATAATAAATCTAGGAAAAAATTTTATTATGATGTAAAAGAAGTTTGTAAATATTAAATGCTATAATGGGTTAAGAAATTGAAAAAAAAATATTATGAAAAAATGTTGTAGAAGAAGATTATAATATGGGAAATAGGAATGAAAAAATGAAAAAGGTGATAAAGAATGTTAGAAAAAAATAAAAGTGAGGCATAAAATATTGTTAAAGAATATAGGAGGAAAAAAAATTTGTCAGCTTGAAAAACTATAATGGTAGAAATTTTTGAATCAACAATTACAATGGAAACTAAAAGAAAAAGCTACAAATGTTATAAATAAGAGAGGCATGGAAAAAAAAATTGTAAAAGAACAGTATAATATTGGAAATAAGTATGGGAGAAAAATGAAAAAATTGTTAAAGAATATTAGCAAGAAATAACAGTTGTGTGAAGAAGTATTGAAAAAAAAAATAATATAAAAAAAGTTGTCAATATTGAATACTATAAAGGTGAAAAATATTTAACCAAAAATCATTATAAAAAAAGTTATAAATGTTATTTAAAAAAAGATATGAAGAATGTAATAATAAAAAATGTAATAATTTATACATAATTTTTTTAATAAAAATCACATCGAAAAATTAAGAAAAGGATATAAAAATTATTGAAGTGCTATTGAAAATTTTTAATTCAAAATTAAAATATTCTTACCATTTTTTGAATAAAAAAATAAAAAAATATAGATATAAAAATGATTCCCTCTTGAGTCCTGACGCATTTTCCTGAAAGCCTTTTATTTAATTTTTTAAATAAATTAAATTTTATTTAAAATATTATATATTTATCACACTTTAATTTACATAATAATAAAAAATGTAATAATTTATACATAAATTTTTTTATAAAAATCACATCAAAAAATTAAGAAAAGGATATAAAAATTTTTATATAAAAATTGTTGAAGTTCTATAGAAAATTTTTAATTCAAAATTAAAATATTCTTACCATTTTTTGAATAAAAAATATAAAAACTTAAATATAAAAATGATTCCCTCCAGAGCCTAACACACTTTCCTGAAATCCTTTTATTTAATTTTTTAAATAAATTAAATGGACACGTGTCCAATAAAAATTTATTTATTTATTTTAAAAATGGACACGATTGCTTTCCAACTGTGTCCTTAAAAAAGTTTTAAAAAAAATTTCCATATTGTATTTAGGGAAATTAAAATGATGGATGTGTATTAGGAGAATTGTAAAATTGGCACTGTATATTTGAGTCAAAATTCCCCCTAATCCCTCCCTGTGATGCCATATTTTCAATATGTATTGTCTTAATTTATAAGTGGTGAATGAATTTTTTGAAAAAAAAAAATTTGATCGTTTAGAATATTTATAAAACAAACAAATTATATTTAAAAAAAATAGATAAATATTTTTGAATGATTTAAACAATTAATATTTGCTCAAATTGACACATTTCCTCCATGATATTTAATAGGGGTATTCATTGGCCCGATATGCCCTAGGAGCCCACCCTAACCTGGTCTAATCAGGTCAAGCCGGGCCGGGCCAAAAATACAAATGGATATAACTTTAAACAAAACTATATTAAGTCGGGTCGGGCCATGGGCGAAGCATATTCTGCCCAACCTACCCTAATAGTTACCTTTTTTTTTTAATTATTAACATTTTGCCATCTTTTATATATATATATATATATATTTAATTCTTATTTCATCTGATTTTTTTTATATATTGCAGTTTTTATTACCTACACAAACTTTCCCTACTTCTTAATTGTTTTCATTATTAATGTGTATACTTACTGGTATTTTTTTTGTTAAATAATAAAAATATACATATTTACTTAAGGTTAATTATATTAGTATAACTTATATTTTATTTTACAATACTAGACTATTTTTTTATTATTGATAAAAATATAAGAGTTCTAAAAGTTTATTATTTTGAAATATATATCTATGAGTTTGTAAAAAGATATTTTTATATTATAAATATTAATTCATTAAAAAAAAAAGTTCGGGTTGCTCTAACCCACCCTAAATCACCCTAGAATCGGGCTTGTTCAGGCCAGGTCGGGCCATGGGCATAAAAACAAACCTGATATCTTAATCAAGTAGGGTATTAGGCTGATTAGATGTTCGGCCAGGCCTTCCCCACCTATGTACAGCTCTAATATTTAACTCCAACATTTTACCATTACAAGATTCAAATTGGATGCTAATTTAGAAGAGATGCAAGTACAAAGGGTTTGGGAGCAACTATTATATTACAGTTTTATAGGTGCGGCCTAGGAGTGCCCCCATCAGATTCCGAAAAAGTTTACTATGATAATTTAATTTGATTAATATATTTGACAAAATTAAAAAGAAAAAAGGTTGGCTCTGCTGGAAAAGTTATAACTTTGTGTTGTAAGCTCTTTGAAAAAGTTGCTTTTAAAACCAAAATTAATAATAATTATAATTTTTTATATTTTCTGTTGTTAGATTATTCAATAAAAATATAATACATATAATTTTTTTAAAAAAATCAATTATATGATAATAAACTATAAAAATAATATTTATTTGTAAAAATTATATATTTTCATGATTTTATTAAAAAACTTAATAGTAAAAATGTATAAATTATAGCTAAAAAGTTTCACTTAATTAATATAATATTTAGTAATAATTTTTTTTAATACTAAAAATCCAAAGAACTTTTCATCAACTTGTTAAAATAAATAAATTAGTTGAAGATTATATTAAAAAAAATATAAGAGCAAAAATTAAGGATTTATCAAGATAACAACTATAGAACTACAAACAGAAATTGAATTAGAAGGGAATATTTTCATGATACAATTAAACAAGATTTGTTTTTGGTATTTGGAAAAAGGTAATAACAACTCATATTTGGGTGAGAAGTCAATAAAAACTTAAGAAGATGGCAATAATATAAATATAATAGTGTGCGTGTGTGTGTGTTTACAATAAAAATATATTTGAAAATTAGTTAAAATGATTTTTTTTAATTATAAAAGTCATAGTTGTGACTTTTATTATACTTCTTAAAAATTATCACAATTTTAAAAAAATACCAAAAGAAGTACAATAAAAAAATTTTTTTTTGGGCCAACCAATAAAAAAGGAAATTTAACTAAATATAAACATGTGACTTTTATTATACTAAAAACAAAATCCATGATAATTACAAACAAGCCCTCATCTTGTTTGTAAACTGAGTTTAATTATAAAAAATGTAATTATGAGATTTTTACCTGATCTCTCATTTATACAACAGTAAGATACTGCATTAATTGAATTTAATAACCCTTACAAAATATTTAGATTCCTTCTATACTTAATTGAATAAAATGCAATTAATAAATATGATTTAATATTGATCAATTAATAAAAAATAATTCCAATAAATTAAATAATGATTATTCAATATTCATTATTTGATCAAATTTTTAGTATCAATTTAATTATAAATGTAAGTAGAAAAAAAGTATCTATGTATTTACATAGTTGTATTTACTGTTTTAAAAAAAGTCTTATTTCATTTAAAAAAAATTGTTTCCCTTTTTTTACTATTATTTTGAAATCATCAATTCCGCCCCTATATTTTAAAAAAATAGTATTCATAAAAATTTGTGAGTTTTAAATTAATACATTTGTGAATCCTTTTAAGGAATATTTCTTAAGAGTAAATTATATTAAAATTTCTTGAAATTTGTCTAAATTATATTTGATATTCCTTTGATTTTAAAAATTATACTTAATTTCTTTTTTAATTTATTTTTATCAAAAAATTAAGCTTTTATACCATATATGTTTTGTTCCACAAATAAAATCATTAACTATTTTTACTAATTATATTAAGAATAAAATTATAATATAAAGTTAACTTTTTAACAAAAATAAATTAAAAAATTTATGCAATATATGTCAAAATATTAAAGGAATTAATTGTAATTTTTAAGATAAAAATAGGATATAATTTAATTAATTTTTTTAAAAACATTATTATAATTTACTCCTTTTTTAAAAAATTCCATATAATAACAGTTGACCAAAAATAAAATAAAGTTCTTTTTTTTTTTTTCCACAAATCGGAAATCATTTCCAAAGAGGGAAGAAGTTGTAGCTTTTCGTTCAGAACACACCCTCACGCGGTCCCTGTCCCTCTTTGCTCGACCTTCTCACTCTATCGGCGTCGCTTGTTTCTCCGACACAGGCGACACCTCTCGTTGGTCAGTTATCCGGCGGTGGAACGGTAAGCTTCTCTCTCATTTTGCCTTGAAAGTTTTTCTCTGTTTAAAAGTTATATCGAAATTTGGGGATGTTGTTGTCGGACTTGTAAAATTCGGCGGCCTTGTTCTTTGCTTTCTCTCATGTGCTTTTTTCCAAGGAAATTCTGGTTTTTCTACTTTTTCCGTGATGCTGTTTGATCAGCTAAAAGTTCATTTTTTTTTTCTTGCATTATTTCCAAAATGCATGAAGAATATGCTGTTCTTTTCTTAAGTCTGTTTTGTATCTTTTAGTTTTGCTTTTCTTTACTCTTCAATCTTCATTCCCTCAAGGATTTAGTGCACGTGATAGTTGAAAGGAAGGTGAAGGGAGTTCTTTATTATGGTATACGTTGCTTATGTTCCCTGTTGAATTGAGTGATCTCTTTTTACCTATGCATTAATTAAGGTAATTAGTTTTTCCAAATCTTTGATTAAGCAAATAAACAGCTGTCCAAAAGTAAATTATGGCTTGGACAGAAGACTGTATTATTATTAGAAAAGGACTTTTAAGAAATTGTTTACAGAAGTATTTATTCTTCTTTTAAGGAGATTATTGATTAATGATGTTTTTCATACGATACTTTTTTAGATTTTTATGTCTTTGTAAGAAAACTTCTATGCTCAGTTAATTATGTATATGGATTCCATTCCCCTGACCAAGTATCTTAATTTTATCAGTATTTTCTGTGCCTTGTGTTCTCTTATTGTTCGGAGATAGAAAGAATTTGGGCTTGAGATAAAATGAGCGGAGTGGAGAAAGGATCAACCACTACGAAAACCCCTGCAGATTTCCTGAAATCCATTCGTGGGCGGCCAGTTGTTGTAAAGTTGAATTCTGGTGTCGATTATCGAGGTGATACCCTCTATTTGTCACTTTTTCTTCCTCATTAGTTTCTAACTAAGTGTGCCTTTCTGGATTTTTTTTCTCTTTTGTCTGTAAGATATTATACTAAACCATTGTAGCTGATATTTTCTTTCTCCTTTATTTCGTGATAAAACTGAAAAGTTTAGTTTTCTGAAACATGATTGATTGATAATTTTGTAAAACTTGAAAATGATACATTTAGGTTTACTAAATTTTTATGTTGAAAGCACCTCTCTTCATGGTGGTACATCATAATTACCGCCTGCTTTTATCTTCTCACTGTAACTCATTAAATAATAAATATATAAGAGCATCATTTTCTTTCTGTTTATATCTAATAATTCTTTGTTTTATTTAACATCAGGCAAGATTATCAATTCGATTACTTGTTGCAATTGGGTTCATCTTCCGATATATTATATTGAATGGCTTTGGACTCTAGCAAACAATCCCGGTATCTGAAAATTCTTGGCAATATCAGTGAACTAGCCAACATATGATCTATATATCCTTGCTATTCCTCTGACAGATTATTTTCTTCTTTTTTACAAGATGTGGTTTATTGGACTAGACAAACAGTTGTTTAATCTAAGCTAGGATTTATACAGCTAGAAATCGGTTGAGGTTCCTGGGTAAATCTGCCTAACCCAACATGGAATAAAATTGAGATAAGAAGGAAAACAAATGTTTGCCTGTATGGAAGTATCAAATTTCGGGGTTCCTTGTTATTTATAATTTATGATGCTAAGTTTTCTCCAACTGACCTAATTTGGAGGCTGAGGATGGCAGGACACTATTGTGTCTTATTTTAATGTGAATTATGAAATGATTTCTTTCTGTGCAGGTAGCGTTTTTACTTTAGGTTAAAAAAACGTTGATTGATCTATTAACTTGCAGAGCGCGGTAATACCCATGGGAATGAAATAGTTGAAAAATAGAAGCTAGTTTATGGCTTTATAATATACCCTTTGTCCGAAATATATATATATGATATCTGGCAGGAAGGAATTGAGTTGCAAAGAGAGGAAAAAGGAGAGTAGTTTATTGTTACCATAATGAATTTTTTATTTAAGTTCATATTTGGTGGCTTTACAGTTGTGAGTTTGCTTGTGGGTGATGTTTGCTCCATTTATCTACATTGTTTTGTTATGTTATGCTTCCAAATACTCAAGAAGTGGCGTGACTCTGTTTGATTAATTTTTGCAGGTATTCTAGCTTGTCTAGATGGCTATATGAATATTGCAATGGAACAAACAGAAGAGTATGTCAATGGACAATTGAAGAACAAATATGGCGATGCATTCATTAGAGGGAATAATGGTAATGTTTGAAAGATAGTGTCATTCCTTCATAATCAATGCGTGATTGCACCACTAACTAAATTTTCTTTTTTGTGATGCAGTTCTGTACATCAGTACCTCAAAGAGGACCCTAGCTGAAGGGGCTTAGTATGTAACTCTGTCCAACATGTTTTGGGTTTGACACTCATGACTACTCCAGCTTATGTTAGTCTATAGCTTCTTTATTTCCTTTGTTTCTGTGGTGAAATTTTTTCGGATGTTAAAGGCTAAATGACTTAAATGCTTGTTGGCATATGTATATTTGGGCCTTGATTGCAAAATACTGTTTGTAGAGAAGATTAGGATAGAAAAGAAAGGATTTTGGTGGATGGATGCGCATTTTCTTTGTTTGGTATGCAAAGATAAGAAGGAAAGGAAGAGATTGGAAAGGAAGGCATTTATCTGGGACCGACCTATATTAATCCGCCCATCTCTGGACGGAAAGGGGACAGATAGTGGAGAGTTGTGAAAACATTTTACTGTTTTGCGTTTTCTGAATGCATTTTACTGTGATGAAGGGGGGCTAACAAATTACAGATTTACTTTTTTTTTTTTTAATTCCCTTCCTGATGAAGGGATATGAAAGTAAATGGCTAGCTGGAAGAGAGAAAAAGAGAGAAGGGGGGGGGGGGGGGGGAGTTAAAGTGAAGAGTTGATAATGAAAAATATATTTATTCATGGTAAATATATTTAATCACTTATATTGAGAGATATTTACAGTAAATATATTTAATTAGATGAAAGGTAATAAAATAATTTAATAATATATATATATATATATATATATTAAGTGAAATCAAATAAAGGAATGAAGATTTTTTTCCTTTTCCTTTTTATCATACTAAATAAAGTGAGGGATAAGATAATTGATGAATTTTTTTTTTTTTGCTTTCCTTTCTTTTCTTTTCTTTTGTACGTTTTTTACCCCTTACTGCACCGCCTTTCTAATAGTGATAGTGCTGCACATGCTTATGCTAAAGTAGATTTTAAAAGTATGTATGTATTTATATTAATTAGCAAAAATTAGTATTATCATTAGGATTAAACGTAGTTCATAATTCAATATTGCAATCAACATTAAACAACTTGTAATCATCTCTTACAGACCATTTGCTAGAATGCCAAAAAGGGAAAATGAATTGCATTTTGGTGCAAAGTTGACTTTGGTAGCCAAAAAGTTCAACAAAAAGGGAGCGTTCACCTCCATGGCATTTATTGGCATTGTAGGTTAAGAGGGAGAGCAAAGTTTGGAGCCAATTCTAAGAAATGTCTTTTTTATCCCTCTTGATCGTATTGCAACTTCACCATACCTTTGGGTTTGTTCCATCCCACTCCATTGATGATCCAAGGTAGTTTAGCAAGGGAGTCAATAAGGATGAAGTGCAAATTAGGGATTCTGAGAATAGTAGCTTCGACACGAAAGAAAATACTAGGTTGACTGCAAGAGCTGTGGATGGGAAGAGCAACTTGCTGTATTTCAATTGATTCCTCTCTTCAATGCTGCAGACAAATTCTACTGCACAATGGTCGCTCAATCACGTTGAACCCTGCAGAGGATCGGGCTACTTCGATTTGGAAGAAAGGAGAGGATTTGGCTCTTCATGTTGCACCCTCCCAAATAATATGAACATAAAATAAAAGCTCTTATAGTTTTTTCATTTTTTAAACCTAAGATATTTATATCTTTTGTTATATTTTACTTTTAACTCTTATACTATTTTCATTTTACCAAATATACGAATAAAAAGACATTCACATTATTGCTATAGCATATCAAACGAATTTGATCTCTTTCCATTTCATTCAATATTCTCCTTCCCATTCCACTTAAGCATTTTCTGATGAGCCCTTATTCAAGGCAAAGTAATTCTACTTTACTTGCATTAAATGTGTGTTGGTTAACAATGATCAATTTCTCTTCCATATTATCATCTATTACATATTGGCCAAAGAATTAATTACCATCTATGACTATATAAAGTTAGTAATAATAATTTTACTATACAATCAACTTGTGTTATTGTAAATTTTGACTTGACTTTTCATTTACATTCTTAAAAGATTAAGCTTTTTTTAAATTTGACTGCGATTTAAGAACAATGAACAGTATAAAAGTTACAAAAACATGATACTGATGATTGTCCTTAGACCACCATTGTTTTTTTTTTGAAAAAAATGAAAGTTGGGATTTCATTTGCTGTTAATTGATAGAAAGAAATGGTTGGACGTTCGTTAGCTTTAGTTGAGTATCGCAGGAGTAAATCCATATTAAGAAGTTCTCAGTGGCAAACTGGTTGCTTCTACTTTTCTGATGTCTTCGCCTTTCAGTTGGAAGCTAATTCTGAAGACGCTCTATATTATTTTCCCTATTTTGTGAATATTTTAAAATGCTGTGACAACCTTATTTATAATAAAAGCAGTTTACGGATTATTCCTGTAAATTGATTGATAATGTAGTACATTTAAAGGAGTTGCAATGAAATTATTTGGGCAACTGAACTAGCATTAGCCTCCAGATAGTGGTATATACAAAATGGGCTCGTGTACTTGAAAGCAACTGTCAAAGGAAGTAATTATTTAAAGGCAATGGGATCAAAAAGTATTTCATCCAAAGGTAATAAATCTTCAAACTCGGAGGCAGTGAAATCGATTTCCAATTGATGAAATGTTGAATTCGGAATGAGTGATTCCGAGTTCATAGGAATTCATTTAATAAATTTATAAACTTTAATGAAATTAAATAAGTATTTTAGAAAATAAAAATTTAATAAAATATAGATTAAATAATTATCTCTTTTCTTTGATTTTATAATTAAAGAAATGTAGATTAAATAATTATATTTTTGATAAATAATCTAAAAAAAAAGTAATAAAATGTGAAATTAATAAATTTTTTCCATTACGTTGGTATCAATTGCTATGGCAATTTTGTGAATTTTAATTATTGGAGTTAGCTTAATATAAGAAATTGAGATTTTGTATATAAAATTATATATCATTTATGCAAAGTTTTTTATACCATTAATATCTCCACTAACTTATCTATAGATAATTGCTTATTATTCACGCAAGATTTTTTATATCAATAATTTAAAATTAATTTTTTCTCTTAAATGCCCAAAAATTTAAAAAGAAAAAGATTGACAGGATAGAAAAAAAATATTCAATAATAAAAATAATTAGAGTTTTAATTTGAAATTTGGTTTTGTTTTTTAGAAAAATAATTCTCCCTAATTCTATACATGAATTATGTAAATAAATTAAACTTTCTTTTGTGTATAGTTCAAGTAGTATGTATATATATTCGTATAAAAAAGTTTCATATAGTACAAAAAATTAACTGAAAAAATATGTCACATTAGTTTGCGCACATATATTTTTTATACAATAATTATATAACTATTGAAAAAGAACAAATACTATAATAAATGACTTCCGGTGCCACAACGAGGCCTTCTTTGTTCACGTTGTGGTCGTTGTTGTCTTTGTTGTTGTAATTGTTGTTGCTCCTGTTCTAGGGGTGAGGAGGATGGAGAATCAGTTACAGGAATCAGTTCATGTGGTGTTACAAATCCAAGTTCGGATGATCCTCCAACATCAAAAGAGGTACTAGCATATGTAGCAGTGAATGCAGACGTATTAAACAAAAGGTCAACAAATGATCCTTCAGGTTGTTGCTCCAGTGTTTCAAAATGAGTTATAGGTGACGATGGCATGTAATGTGAAGGACCAGATCCCATAAAGTCACCAACATGACTAGCTAGAATAGAAGATGGTCCAGCTAAACTAATATCTTGAGGCATAGGGGTCGGAATATATGAAGATGGACCGGCCATACTACTGCTAAAGTCCTGCTGCACTGACTCCTCATTTTGCTGTCTTTGTTCTGTAATAGGGGGTTGCTGGGATGATAAGTAACCCTGACGTTGCTTACTCGGTCGACCCATCGGAATTTGTGGTCTGGGTAAATCAGGCGCCGGTTCAGTAGGTTGGGAAAATAGTGAGAAGCGTTGTTCACCAAGAGCTAGTAATATATTTCTGGTATCTCGACCTACAATCTTGCAAAAATTTGAAGGGAGAGAGTCTTGCAAATACATCTGATAAAGTTCCTCTGCTAGATTAACCTAGGAAAAAAGAAAAGAAATAAGCATTTAAATGTCATTAAAACTATAAAAGTAAAGTTATATGGATACCGAAATGAGGAAAAGAACAATGACAACAACTTAAAAATTTACCGCATAACTAGTCACAACGCTGAGAGGGTGGATCCATCTCCGAGTACATTACCAGTACCATCACATGTATGCAGAGGTGCGATAAAAAAGCTCATCAATAATCAAAAACTTCACCATAACATTTTGCCAGTTATACCATTGTTGGATAAAAATATTATGCTCTGTTGCCCAATTGGTTTAAGTTTTTTCTCGGAGTTGTAAAGCATGAAGAGCATCCAATCTGATGGGTTCTTGAGGGATTAGTTGGTGTCGACCAAATTGGCGAAGAATACGATTTGGATGGTGCCACTCTATGATATGAAGCATATAAGAGGTACTGAAGCTATCCAAATATCTGGAGAAACTAAACAATACTCTGGAATCAAATCATGGACATCTTGGGACTGGTATGGGTGCTAAATAATCTATGGATAATATGGATAAAATAATATAATATCATAAAATGTCGGATTTATAGTGCACAAATAGAAAAAGAAAACAAATATATAACAACTGACCTCATTGTCCCCCATAACATCCAATAGAGTCCGGTATTGACTAAGAGCTCGCATACCAAGATGAGGTGGTCGTCTAACATTCTTCCACCTATCACGAGTGTTGGATAACATTAAAAAAATAAGCATAAATATATAGAATTATTAGTAAAATGTAATTCATACATAAAACCAAAAGGGGGAAGTATAAGATATTCTTCTATAGGAGGATCAAGGGTCAGCGGTCTCTCTGGTACGAGCATTAGAAATCGATCCCATGCCCACAAGTGCAGTAATGTTAAGCAACCACCTATTCCCTTCTCGTCCTTATATGTTGTATTGCATAGCTCTCGATATAAGTAAACTAAAACTACTGAACCCCAACTAAACCGGCCAACTTGTTCGAAGTCCTCAAGTAATGGGAGATACATCAAATATATTTTATAACTAGATCTATCTGACAGTAAAAAGCTTCCAATCAACCTAAGTATGTAAGCTCTTGCAAATCGACGTACAACCTCCTAATCAGCGTCATCTGGTAAGTGAGTAAAATTCTCAGCTAACCATGCAATAGTGAGTCATTGGCTATCAATCTTATCATCTGGCGGTCGAATACCAAGAAGCCACTCACATGTATTTACCCAATGCCAATTTGTCCTTCCAATAATAGGGTCTCCATCACATGGTAGGTCAAGTTGTACAGCTACGTCTTCAAGGGTGATAGTACACTCACCACGAGTGGTGTGGAATGTGTGTGTTTCTGAACGCTATCGCTCCACGAGTACATTAATTAATGATAGATCATACTCAAAGAGGCCAAGTTGAGCTACACCATAAAATCCAGCTTGCCTTAGGTGATCTATTATGGCCGGCGGTGGATCCCCTGGACGATCTTCATGCTGAACACGTCGTGGGCAGAGAATTCGATCGTCCTACAAATATACACAATTAGAAATTGTCAACTGTTTATCTACAATCGTTAATGTACATAATGATGTAATTAGTAAAGGTAAATAACTTAGCTTACTTGGCCATTCCAAATAGCTTCAGATATATGAAGTCTTTATAGGTATAACAATGAATGATCCTCAGGACCCGGATGCACAACGTGTCATGGAGCGACCATGATATCAATGCACCTGTTAGGAGTGAATAAAGTATAATCTAAGAAATAATACATATTGAAATTTAACAGAAATTATAAATAGGACACAATAGATAATGTATTGATTAATAAATATTTAGTACAAATTAATTTATAAACATATAAAAAATAATTTATCAACAGGAATGAATGAAGCATAATTTATAAAATAATACATATTAAAATTGAACAGAAATTACAAATAGGGCATAATAATATATGTTGACGCACAATTCAATTAATATAAATTGATTTATAAATATTTATTACAAGGTGTGCTCTTAATTATCACGTCGATGATGTGGACAAGTCGCTCGATTATGTCCTGGTTGTCGGCATAAACCACATCTAATAGGTTGTCCCGATTCCTTAAAATCCATTTCATTTTAATAGCGAGATGCTCTTGGTCGACCTCTCTCTTGAAGCATTGATGAATTAAGGATCAACTTTGGTCCACCTGGGTTTGGCCAATATTCTTGTCCTCCAATCAGTTGAAAAGCATTGTTATACGCACAACGTATGGCGTCAAGACGAAACACAGGATCGATAAATTGGAATGGCTCTAGAGAAACTGCGGCACAAGCTGCAAGAACATGCTGGTAGGAGTATCTCTCCACCTGAAATTCACTACAATTACAAAATCACTCGGTCAAGCTAACCTTGCAGCACCGACCATTCTGGCGATTCATCTGATCATATGGTTCCTCCACTTCAAATGATTGAGCATTTCTATCAAACGCGCGCACAGTGCATGCAGAGGCGCGTTGCACAAAGTATTGATTGATCCTGTAATATGTTGCTTTGGCTATATCGGTTATGGGCAACGACCTAATACCTTTAAAAACTCCATTCATGCACTCGGCTAAATTTATCGTCATATGCCCAAAGTGACAATTGTTGACATCATATGTCCTAATCTATTGCTCTTTAGGGATATCAATAAGCTATCTAGCTGCTTCTTCATGTATGGTCCTAAGCTAAGCTAACTTCTCATCAACATATCGCCGCTCGTATGCATAACCTGTTAAATATCACCAGAATTGTTACAATGAGTATGGACATAATATTATATTTGATTGCTTAGAGTGAAGAAACATACCAATATTTTTCAACATTTACTTTAGATTTGATGATCTAAAGTGAGTGTGCAAGTTGCTAGCTACATGTCAGAGACAGAATACATGATATCCATATGGTGGTTGCCAACCAATCTTAAGATTAGCAACAGCGACTAGAATTGATGGATGTCTATCCGAGATCAAACAAAGTCCGCGTCTCCCCAATACCACTCGTTGACGTAAGTTGAAAAGGAACCATGTCCATGCAGCTTGAGTCTCTCCCTCAACTATTACAAATGCAATAGATACAGTCTGTCGATCACCATCTTGTGTCATTGCCATCAAGAGAGTCCCTTTATATTTACCATATAGAAATGTCCCATCAATCTGAATCATCAATTTTAAGTGATTGCAAGTATTTATACACGGCTTAAATGCCCAGAATACACGTTTGAATACAGCAACAGGCTCATTTGTTTGACATTGTTCAGTTACAAACTCAACGTATGATCTAGGAATGAAATGTTGAATCGCGGCCATCCATCTGGGTAATATAGCGTACGAGCTCTCCCAGCTACCAAATGCAATTACGGCGGCTTTGTGCTTTGCTTTCCATGCTTTCTTGTATGATACTGTATAACCAAACAAATTCTTCATCTACTCAATGATCTATCTCACTGAAACATTCGTTGTCTCAGTCGCCATACCCACAATGCAAGATGATATAACATCAGAATCCAATTTTGGGTGATCTTACGATATAGTCATAGATAGGCATGTATGAGTACTACCATATTTTGTTATTTGTCAATGTGATCCCTTACCCTGACTTTTTTTGCATGCCCTTACTCGCCATCTCCAACTATTCCCATAATGAATGCAACGAAATTCTTCATACTTTTCAGTTGTTAAATATTTTTTGAAATTGTGATGTACTCTCACAAAATATAGTTTAACAGCACGGTGCAGTGCCTTTTGGCTTGGATATTGCAATCTAACAAACAAGTCTTGCATGCTCAAATTTGTACTTTCTCTAACCTCCTTAAATTCATCCCCACTAGCTAAAGTCACATTTACTTGGGACAAGAACGTAGCCACTAGATCTACATATTAGGACACTAGATCCTCTCCACTCATGTCATTATCAAATTCTTCATCATCATTGTCATCATCGTCATCGTCGTTATCACCATCACTATAATCAGGGTCGAGTTCAGGATTATATTCATCTTCATTTTCAAAGTCTTCTAACACATTATCCTCGGAACTGTTCAGAGAATAAGGCTCAGTGAAGCAAAGTGCTAGATGCAAAGAACTCGGGTGGGAAATGGTCTCCATTGATATAGGATTATATTGTTGCGAAAATATTTGTTGAATTTCCCCACTCGTGAGTCAGTCAATGAAGTTTTTGCATATCATATACCTCAACTACATTCAATAGCCTTGGGAAACGTGAGTGAGCTTGCCATATTCTTTGAATATCAAAATCATCTTTTAGAACAATCGATTGGTACCATGTAGGATTCAATGACGCTGGGAGTCTATATATCAAATCAAAGACAACTTCTCCAGCGGAGAGCCGTAACTTTTGGCTAATAGCGTCTTTCAAACTATCTAAACTTATGTCAGTACTAGCTGTTATATATTTGGACATGGCATATTGAAATGTTGCGCCTTGAGGACCATAAAAAATCTTTCCATTTGCATAAATGCAAATGAGTTCATTTCTTTTAGCCATTCACTTTCTTGCAAGCCAAGCTTTATTTAGTTTGTTGCTCTTCCATTTTCTACCCTTTACTTAGTATTTATTCCTCTTTTTTTAACCTCTACCAAACTCAAGTCAACATATAAATATAATTTCTCATATCAACAAAACCAAATAATAAACAAATAATGTGCATAACCTACAACAATTTATATAACTATTCTAAAAAATATTTCACTAAAACAAATGAAGTAAACAAAATAATAAGTAAACTTTTTATATAAAACTAGTATTTCAATTTTTTAAATTCATTTTTCTTCTTAAAATAAATAATTTCTCATATTCTAAAAAATAATTAACTAAAACAAATAAAGTAAATACATATTAAATAATAACAAGAAAACCGTTTATATGAAACTAGTATTTCTTTAAATATTTTTTGTTTTTATAATACAATTTATATAACTATTCCAACAGTGTTTTAGTTTTTTTCTCATAATTTTTTAATACTCTCTTAAAAATTATTTTCCCAATTTTTCTACTTTTCTTTAAATCACATTTCTTATTCTTATACTCATTTTTAACTCTTTATTTAACTATTCTACTGAAACAAATAAAGTAAAAAACATTAAAAAAAAATTTCATATAAAACTAGTATTTTATTTTTTTTTTAAATTCATTTTTCTCGAGTAAATATTATTCTTTCCACAACTATTTCTTATTTTTTTACAGTGTCTTAGTTTTTTCCTCATAATTTTTTAATACTCTCCTAAAAATTATTTTCCCAATTTTCTTACTTTTCTTTAAATTATATTTCTTGTTCTTATACTCATTTTTAACTATTTATTTAACTATTCTAAGAAATAATTCACTGAAACAAATAAAGTAAAAAACATTAAAAAAACTTTTCATATAAAACTAGCATTTTATTTTTTTAAATTCATTTTTCTAGAGTAAATATTATTCTTTCCACAATTATTTTTTATATTTTTATAGTATCTTAGTTTTTTTCTCATAATTTTTTAATACTCTCCTAAAAATTATTTCCCCAATTTTCCTACTTTTCTTTAAACCATATTTCTTATTCTTATACTCATTTTTAACTATTTATTTAACTATTTCAAAAAATAATTCACTGAAACAAATAAAGTAAAAAACATTAAAGAAACTTTTCATATAAAACTAGCATTTTATTTTTTTAAATTCATTTTTCTCGAGTAAATATTATTCTTTCCACAATTATTTCTTATTTTTTACGGTGTCTTAGTTTTTTCCTCATAATTTTTTAATACTCTCCTAAAAATTATTTCTCCAATTTTTCTATTTTTCTTTAAACCACATTTCTTGTTCTTATACTCATTTTTAACTATTTATTTAACTATTCTAAAAAATAATTCACTGAAACAAATAAAGTAAAAAACATTAAAAAAACTTTTCATATAAAACTAGTATTTTATTTTTTTTAAATTCATTTTTCTCGAGTACATATTATTCTTTTCACAGGTATTTCTTATTTTTTTTTTTTACAGTGTCTTAGTTTTTTTCTCATAATTTTTTAATACTCTCCTAAAAATTATTTCCCCAATTTTTCTTCTTTTCTTTAAACCACATTTCTTATTCTTATACTCATTTTTAATTATTTATTTAACTATTGTAAAAAATAATTCACTAAAACAAATAAAGTAAACACATATTAAATAATAACAAGCAACTGTTTATATGAAACTAGTATTTCTTTAAATATTCTTTGTTTTTATAATACAATTTATATAACTATTCCAACAGTGTTTTAGTTTTTTTCTCATAATTTTTTAATACTCTCTTAAAAATTATTTCTCCAATTTTCCTACTTTTCTTTAATTCACATTTCTTGTTCTTATACTCATTTTTAACTCTTTATTTAACTATTTTAAAAAATAATTCTCTAAAACAAATAAAGTAAAAAACATTAAAGAAACTTTTCATATAAAACTAATATTTTAATTTTTTTAAATTCATTTTTCTCGAATACATATTATTCTTTACACAACTATTTCTTTTTTTTTTTTTTTAATAGTCTTAGTTTTTTTCTCATAATTTTTTAATACTCTCGTAAAAATTATTTCCCCAATTTTTCTACTTTTCTTTAAACCACATTTTTTATTCTTATATTTATTTTTAACTCTTTATTTAGCTATTCTAAAAAATAATTCACCAAAACAAATAAAGTAAAAAAAATTAAAGAAACTTTTCATATAAAACTAGTATTTTAATTTTTTTAAATTCATTTTTCTCGAGTAAATGTTATTCTTTCCACAATTATTTTTTATTTTTTTACAGTGTCTTAGTTTTTTTTTTCATAATTTTTTAATTTCCTCCTAAAAATTATTTACCCAATTTTCCTATTTTTGTTTAACCTACATTTTTTGTTCTTATACTCATTTTCTATTTTTCATGATCCTTACATAATTGTTTTCCTCTTTTAGTTTTTTCTTCTTTTATTTTCTAACCCTTACTTAGTATTTATTCTTCTTTTTAAACCTCTACCAAAATCAAGTGACCATATAAATAAATAATTTTTTATACCAACAAAATGACTAAATCAATTTATATAACTATTCTAAAAAATAATTCATGAAAACAAATAAAGCAACAAACATTAAAAAAACTTTTCATATAAAACTAGTATTTCAATTCTTTCTTTTTTTAAAATTCATTTCTCTTCTTAAATAGTCCTTTCACTACTATTTCTTATTTTTCACAATTTCTTAATTTTTTCCTCATAAATTTTTAATTCTCTCCTAAAAATTATTTACCCAATCTTTCTATTTTTCTTCAAATTAAATTTCTTTCTCTACTACTCGTTTTCAATTTTTCTATTATCCTCACCTATTTTCTTCCTTCTTTTCATTTTTTTCTCTTTCATTTTTCACCCCTTTCTTAGTATTTATTATTCTTTTCTAAACATCTATCATAATCAACTCAACATACAAATAATATTTACTACCAACAAAATTAAATAACATACAAATAATGTGAATAACTAAAAATAAATTATATAATTATTCTAAAATATTTAATTAAAACAACTAAAGTAAAAACATATTAAAAATTAATATGATACATTTTTTTTTAAAACTTTTTTAAAGTTCTTTTCATTTTTTCTCATGTTTCTAACTTTATACGCTATTTTCTGTTTATTTTATATATTTTTAATATTTATTATCCTAACTAAAATTTACATCACATCTCGAAATATAGAATAAGATAGATAGTTGAAGAAGATTAAAACATACTTTCGTTATGTTGCTTTAAGCTCAATAAGATATAAAAATATTTTGCCCCAACCCCATACGCAGAAGAAGAAGAAGTGACACCAGAGAAGCTTGAATGGAAAATGAAGGGGCTGGCTCAGCTTATATCAACATCTCCGGGGTATTTTCGCCATTTCACACGCAACATTATCTTCCTTAATTTATTTCAACCAATCAACATTCAGCAGAGTTTCTTTCCTCCACTAAAAACTCACCACATTTCACCCCATATTCAAATTTATTCAAACTGACCAATTAATTTGACCGGTCAGCTGCCACTGTCAAGCTAGGCTCGAGTCTAGCTGGAACCACTGATTCTGAGTTTGCGCTAAATTCAGAACCAATGGTTTTGAATTCAGGGGGCCTCGACACGTGGCATCAGACAGTTGAGCTCGACGCTAATGATGCTGAATTCATCGGGTCTAGCCATGTGTCACACATGCATTGGGTTCCGTCTACAACTCGGCACGATAGACTTCGAGTTCCATCTACGTATTGCCTTTCGAGTATATACTTTTTGAAATTTTTTTTTCAATCAATTTATTTTCCAACTATTGCTTATCTTTAGAAAAACATACAAAATGTGATTGACAAACAGAAAGGATAATAATTAGTTTGAAATAAATTATAAATAGTGTACATAATTTTCCCCCTTTACACTTACAGGATTGATCAAAAACTAAATGACTTTGTTCTTTAAAAACTGCTCTCAATTTAATTATTCAAAAATAAAATCCTATAATTTAATCTCCTAAAAATTTTTCCCTAATTAAAATCATCTATCTCTTAAATGAAACACATGATCACTTCTACATTAGTTGGTGTACTATAAATAAAAAATTTACTTATCTAGTAATTCATGAACTGAACTTGTCTTAGGTGACATTTTTACCCAACGCAATATCATTTAAGAAAATTTCATAAAACTAAACGACAATCAATACATGGGGGATAAATGTCACTTAAGACTATAAAATCCCATTTATACAAACAGAAAGTTTATTAAATAGTCACACGTCTTGGCCAGAAACACTATTTTGGCTAGAAAAAAATTTATAAAAAGACTGGAAAAAGCTTTACGTTTAGAAGAATAAATTAAGAAAAGTTCAATCTTTCACGAACTACATCGTACTCTTGATCAAACGTAGGATTGTAGCTAGATTCAACTTCATTCCCGTTGAAAAATCCGGTGACAACAAAACCCAAAAATTTTGAAAAGTGTATCAGATTTTTTGCCAATCACGTCTGTTGTAACAGTTGTATCACAACTCAAGATCCTTGACTTGAAACATTCGTAGCTAGTTAATCAGTGCGTTCCAAAATCCCACAAACCAAGTTAACCATGACAGAGTTGTACTGTGTAGCACAAAGTAAACATTCTAGAATTGAACGTCCAATAGTCTAGATACCTAAATTTTCCAGAATACAACACAACCTAAGATCATAACCCATGATCATGATTTCCAGATCCAGTGTTGCTCCATACAAAATGTATCAAGCCATGATATATCCCTTCATCCCATCCATAAATAGTCAGTAACCTCCAGTACCATACCAGCATCGGGCTCAGATCTCTTAACTAGAGTTTACGCGGAGGTGAATAAAAGACATACCCCCACTTTACCCAATATGTATCCACCAAAACTTAAAAACACAAGGACGAAAAAGATACCTACCAGATACGTATTTACATCTACTCGGTAAGGGTATGGCTTGAATATACCCGAACACATGCTTCATAGCTGTATAACAAGCTGAGAATATCTCCCCGAAAGTTGAAGGATAAGGTCCAAATGTGGCCCATTCATGCATAGCAACTACCTCATAAGCCATAGAGACCCTTGTCAATCTTCGAGTCATCAAATATCATTACAACCTCCAGAATGTCATGCAGCATTTTTCAATGTCTGTGCCTAGATTAAAAAAAAAAAAAAACGGAAAAATGATGGCACAAATCACAGACATGAACTTATGAGGAGAGTATGAACTTCCCTTATTTTGGAACAGAGCTTACACCTGGTTGGTACTGCCTTTGTTATGTACTTCAGTTTTGTAAGAAAAATGCTGTTTAAAACTAGTACATGCATTTTGGCTAGAGCAGCTTGTTTAGGATAGTATAGTTTTGAAAAGCAATTTTCTTCCTTTTACAGCTTACTAGATAATAACTTTTTCAACGCAATGGCAATACCAAACTGGGCTTTCTTCAACCCATAATATATGCCAAGAAAATGCAAACTAAAAATCAAAAGCAGAGTTCAAAACCCAACTTGCTAATACATGAATAATATCTTCAGAATTCAATAAAAAGCTCTGGCAAGTGAAGAGAAGGGAAGTTCCTTAACCTAAAATTTTCCCAGACAGTTATAGAAGAAAAGATATATCATACCCATGGAGAACTCCAAAGACGGTAAGAGACCAGGGCATCCATCTGATTTTCTCTCTGACATTCACCCCAAACCAAGGGAACTTGAATGTAGTGAAAGCAACCCACCCAAGTGGCCACTTCTTACCTTGGACGTCAATAGAGGTTTCAAACTTCGTCAGGGTATGCAGATGACAGAAGCTATGAACAGATTCTAGCATCCAACTTCAAACTAACGCACATTGGGTAATATCTAGATAAGTGCTCCAAATATGCTGGAGTTAACAAGGAAAATAACTCCAATTATAAGGAAAGAAGGCTACCAGTAGAGAGTAGGGTGGTAGGCACACCCTGAATAGCCAAGGGCTCAATTATTGAGGAGGGAAAGAATACAACAAGCATTTGATAAATAAGATTCATTTTACCGATTGATCTATCCTTCATTAAAAAATAAATAATATTGATCTTCATTGCCCAATTTTCATATTCGAGTCTTGACCAACGAATATAGAAAATTACACAAATACTTTGGGGGAATTTTGGGAGAATAAAAACAATTTATACATATCCTTATAAAACTCAATCCTCTACCAACCAACCCCCCTTCCCAACCCCCAAAAAAACATTAAGGAGAAATGTAGAAGGAGTGCAGAAAAGACTCAGAAGAAAGGAATAGCACTTAAATTGTACACGGCCCGAAAATGTGCAGCGCCACTAATTTGTCATAATAAATTTCCCCATTTTAACAGCTAATTCAAGAACATAATACTTTGAAAAGGATAATAATTCTCGCAAATCAAGGCAGAGAGCCAGATACATATAAATATATATATATATATATATAACTTGTTCCAGTAAAAATAAAAAGAATTCCAAGCCATACCACTTTCAGACTTTAATGTCAAGCTATAAGAAACCACAAACGACAGCATTGATGAACCAAGAGAGAAAGTATAGGGGGAAATGTCCATAGGCACATCTAAAAATAATTGCAACAAAGCTTTCTCTGCCCCAAAATTTAAACTGTTCCTCAATAACATTTCACAGAGGAACAAGAGGTACTACATTGTTTTAAAAACATGTAAAGGGTAAAATGTACTACACGAAAATACAGGTTTCAGAATCTGGTTCTTTTAGTAGTCAAATGGTAACGGTTCACTACAAAAAGATGCATTTGAATAGTGCCTGGAACCTCAGAAGAATCACCAGAGTCCAAAACTAAATGATTGATGCATTTATGGGAGTATCTGCACAATGAATAAATAAAACATAAAAAGACTAATTTCACAAACCAAATATCTTCAGCAGAAATGCAAATGCTAGTATAAAATCTTGGGAGCCAAACCTTTAGTACTGCAAAATAGATTTTAAAGAGTTATATCTATTTCACACTACAAAGTAAATCATGGCAATCTTTTGTTTAAAATAGAGGAATGCAATAACAGTACTAATATGGGCAACAAAATGTAATCAAATCTTCAGAATTTAGTCTCACAAGGGCAGAAGCTGAATGAACCCAGAAGTTAGGTTGGAATAAAACTTGGAAGAGTATTGATATTGATGAATTTAGAATTCCTTCTTATAGCCTAAATGCCTCATGTAAGTTGATCAACCTACAGAGTATAATGGATAACCAACATGTCTTTACATCTAACCTTCAGAAACACTATGAACAGCATTCTGACACAGTTCACATTCCTCTTCTTTAGCATTAATTTTCACCCTTCATGTGGTAAAATACCTACCACGTTGCAAACAACGGCATGCATTATAGCAACAACGATGCTCCAGATAAGTGTCTCCCTCTTAGAGCATCAAATGCAACAAGAAGGATAGAGACAAGAACACACAGACAAATTTCGGATAGAAAAAATAAATAAATAAAATAAATAAATAAAACAATACATATGATGAGCAACCCTCACATGTAACATCTAAAGAATCTCAAGCATTACCGTGAAATCACTAGTTCTAATTTCAACCAACTTTAAATATATGCCCACACCATTAGGGATCTCAATTCCAATGTCTCAGACAAAATACCCTAAGTTTTATGTCAGACTACTATATCCACTAAGTATTTATCCTTATGCTAAAAACTATACAAATTCGCTTACTTGCATTAAATTAAAAAATTCAGAAGAAAGAAAGAAAGTGGAGCAAATACAAACCCAAATGGCATGCAGTCCATTCGAAAAACAAATTACATACCCATGCATTCAAACATTTCAGATGAAGACTACAAGAACACATGCACTGATGCACCCTCTAAAGAAATTATTTCATTATCTCATTGTAACACAGATTGGTCATGATACCTAAGTTTAACAATCAATAGATGAGAAGTGAAAGTGAGTAATGTCTTAAAGCTTTTAGAAGGAACTTTTCCTGATTCTTAAAAAAGAACGAAGAAAATTTGTTAGTAAAAAAATTTTTTTTTTTTTTTTAGGGGGCATTATTTCACCAAGTTCAACGCAAGAAAAACACAATAGAGATACCTCTCATATTAATCCACGTAACATTCATTTTAACAAAGATGATTGGTTTTTTTGCACTCCATCATAGGTTGCAAGACCTAAAATTTTTTAGTAGGTAAAAAACGGACTACTAAAAAAAATATCCCAAACTATGTATTCCCTCATTTTTCCAAAAATGGGGGACCCTGAATAGCCTCATACCCTTCCTCTAATCCTCTTTAAACAGGTTACCTAAAAAATAAGAATGTTTTTATGATGCCATAGATTCAGGCATTTAGCAGCAGATGAGTTCAGAATAAAGCAAAAGTGAACAATACCGGACACTCACCTAATGACCCATGTAAGAAGGGCCAGCACCAGGGTGAGGCCTAACACCACTGCTCTGTCCCATTTGTGGATTCTGGTATCCCGGTTGCAGAGCAGGCTGGTTCCCATAGCTCACAGCAGCCTGGTTACCGTATCCAGCAGGCGGCCCACCCTGGTTAACAGGCGCACCACCAAGACCTCCAAGCAAATTACCAAGCCCCAATCCAGCTCCTTGAGTTGTAAGCAAAGCAGTCAACGCTTGTCCGAGTGCCGGATTCAAACCCTGCACTGGCGGCACTCCTGGATTGAAACCCACAGCAGGACCAGGACCAGGGGCTGGTGGTGCCATCGGGTGCCCAGGTCCTGGCCCGCTTGACGAATATTTATTCTTCTCCTTTCTTGAGTGGTAGTGAGGCTGATGATGATAAGCATGGTGCTGATGCTGGTGTTGATGATATCCCTTATTTCCCTTAGGACCGTCAACCGCTTTCTGACAATAAAGTGTATGCCCCTCAAAGTTCTTGTGTGGCTCCTCCAAAGCCTTCTTAGCACTTTCTGACGACTTGTAAACAAAAAGTGCAAACCCCTTAGGCTTTCCCGTCTGTTTATCAAGGCCCAATGGACCCTCCTCTATCTCCCCAAACTGCTTAAAGAACTCAAGTAGCTTCTGGGGATCAAGATCAGGACCCACATTGCTCACAAAGATCTTCTTCTGTGTATATACAGACATAGGTGCGGCTGCAGGTGGAGGAGCCTGAACAGGTCCAGCTGAGGCCAATTGACAAGAAGTAACCCGATTTCCAATCTTCTTCTGGGGCTCCTTCAGCGCCTTACGAGCCCCGCTTCGGTGTTTAAACAAGATAAAAGCATAGCCCTTGGATTTCCCAGAGACCTTATCAGTGACGGCCTTACAATCCTCAATCTCACCATACTTCCCAAAGACACTAGTAAGTATTTCAGCAGTGGCATCCCAACCAAGTCCATGGACGAAGATTTTACGGTGGGCAGGGTCCACATCCGCCAGCTGACGAATGTCCTCCAGGAAATCTGGGTACTTTTCCACAGCTTGCTTAACAAGAGAATACAGCTGCTCCTTCGTAAACGGCTCAAGAAGCTTCTCCACTGTCTCCTCGTCCAAATCCTCCCCTTGGTCTTCATTCTCGTTACCTTCAACCCCATCAACTTCCACTTGAGCCGATTCCACTGCGGGCACATCGTTCGAAGCTTCTGCAGTTTCCAAATGTTCACCTTCTTGCTCTTCAGGGTTTCCTTGCTCTTCCCCATGTTCTTGCCCTTCTTCTTGTTGGGTATTATCAACGTCGACGGCCATATTCTCTTGTTCATGGTGGTGCTCTTCCTCCTGCAGCCCCAGCTTTTCGGGCTCTGGTTCGGCGACGTTGGTAGGTTCGGGTTGAGAAGGGGGCAGCTTTCGCTTCTTGGCCATGACGGTGGAATTTTACTCCGGGAGACGAGCTAGGGTTTGCAGAGCAAAGCTGGGAAATTCCTTTCTCTCTCTTTCCAAAGAGGGGTTTTATTGAAGAAAGAAACTCAATGTGCAGACTCAGCAGCTCGGGATTTCACTGACAAGTACACTCACTGTTGCAATCGGGTATGGGAACATAGTGGGCCGGATCTATACCCAGAACCGATAATGGGACTAAAAAATAATCAAACTACCTACTTCCATCGGATTATTTGGTTTACAAAATTATTAATTAAGAAATAAAAAGGAAAATATTTAATTAAATAAAATTATTATTATATTTGGTGAGACATTAAAAAAAATTGATATTTACATATTTAATTAAAAAACATATAAAGAATTGAAAGTTAGGATAAGAAAATGACTAAAACATAATAAGTAACATTTATAGATTCAAACAATATTTGTCTCCTTGCATTGATTATTTTATTTATTTCCAATTCTAGCTCCACACTCCGCACATTTGGTTTTTGAAACATGCTATTACAATAGCTAGCTGCATCTCGTAAATTTTTTTTGAAAATGTTGTAGTGTATTGCTCTTATACCCACCTTATTTGTTTTTAACATGCAATTGGTTGCAAATAGTGCACCCTTTAATGGTTTTTATATTTTGATAGGATCATGAACATTGCTCCCTTACCAAAAGAGGATGGAAAAGTTGAAGGTGACACTACTCATTTACAACCTAAGCCTAGAAGCAGTATACCCCCACGAACAAAGTCCAAGATAGATGAATAATTTTGAGCTTTATATGTTGTCGTGCGCTCCCCCTTTGTGTCCACAAAGGCATCCATCCAACAAAGTCAAGCCCTTCAAGCAGAGGCATCCAGATTTTAAGCCGTACTTAAAGGTGTGGAAGAGCAAGTGACACACTTTGATATGGACACAAACATGATGGAAGACCACTTAGGACAACTAGAAGCAAGGATGATTAAGGCGTAACATAGCTTGCACATCTCCCAAGTTAGCATTGCCACTGCAAGGAAATTTTGCTAGCAGTGAAAACATTTGCTTAAAGTAAAGAAGGAAGCAAAGGAGAAAGCCAAGCAAGAACTTGACAAATAGGAAACACTTGTTATAGTCAACAAATAACAACTGAACATGACCTCTTTTTGCGCTTGTGTTTATGGCAGTTGTAATCACTTGTAATCACTTAGGTCTTAAGGGCCAAGCTAGAAGAAGCAAGTTACATAACCATTGATGCAGTGTCAATACAAGTACTGATGATGTATCATTTTGTTTGTTGTGGTCGCTGTTGAGCCCCTGTGTGCTGAACATATATAGCTTGTAGTATATATTGTGCTATATTAGTCGTGTGTTGAAACATTGTAAAATGTTTATATTATAATGTCATGTTAATCTGGCTAGTTGATATAACATGGTTGTTAAGCTAACTTTTTCCTACTGGTTGTAACTTCTTTAACATTAGGTGTTGTCTCTAGTGATTTATATGATTTCAAGTCATTAGTCTAATGTTAAAAAGCTTTTGGCTGTGTGATCCACTACGCTATGGTCTGTAATTTTCCTTATAGGCTGTATTCCATGGTGATTGATCATGTTGTATCAAGTGATAACATTTTCTTCAATGTTTTAAAATTAGACACCCATGGAATATACTACAACATATCTTACATGGTCACAAGCACAAGATGTAGGGTTCTAAAATTATTAAGGTGTTTTTCTACTCAAGTAGGCCCTGATGAGAATCTTGTAACGTTACCTTTCTTAATAACTCAAGCCATCTTACCATGGCCATTTCCAATATTACAGGAAAAATAGTTGTGTCAATAAGAAAAGTAATTTTGCATTTCATAACCATGTTTGTTCCTTGCTAAAGCTTGGACTATCAGTACATATTATAGCAACAAATATTGTCTACATTTCATTGACCAAATTACATCAAGCATGCTTAGTAGAACATGTTGGAAAAGTTACAACCATATTCTACTTCGCCAGCAACACCATAAACCTTGCAAGTAACAATACATGACTAAATAGCATTTTCAACTAATTAACCCTTGTTTCTTCTCTAACCGCCCACCTGCAGAAAAAAGAAAAGAAGCCAATTTTAGTGAACCATATAGCCTTATCCATTTTGGAAATTAAAATAGACAGTAATTAATATTTATACTTCAACCTCTTATATTTTGAAGTTAATATAAGGCTATATGGTTGCCAAATCAAATGTATGGTTGCCAAATCAAATCTACAATCAAGGTAACTAGTTAAAGTTAATCAGATAATTGAATTAAGAAGTTGTGCCTTCAAAATTTTCATATATATATATATATTTACAACACATGAGTTTTTCCATCTTTTATAAGAATAATTAGGCTTGAAGGATGAGTACCACTGCAGTTTAAGGAAGTTCTGACTTGTATATGTTGGATATATATACACATACACACATGTGTGTGTTTGTCCATAATTCTTAAATATCATTAAATATATTTGAGACTTATATACACTTCTAACCATGGCATAATACAAATTTTAGACCTTATCCTTTACTCCAAAACATTAATAATCTGCGAGGAAATAAATTTCTCACCTCCAAGTTTAAAACTTTAATACTCTAAATATCATGAGTAATTTTCTTTAGTATAATAACTCCATATGTATAATTATATTTAAGTTTGAAATGCTTGCAGAATTTCACCTTATTGTTTTATATTATGATCTTAGTATTGTGTTCCTTAAGAGTGTGTTAAGTTGTTATGGTTATAATTAAAGTTACAACATATCTTCAAGTCAAAAAGCCCAAAAAAAAAACCTACTTGAGCCAAAACACAAGTAGAATATGCCCATTGTTTAAAGATATGATCAACTAGAAGGGCATGTAAAAACAACATATGATTATTATTCACACTTAATGCAAAGTTTAAAGATACTTTTGACCATATTACTTAAAAAAAAAAAGATTTGTACCTTGAAGAATTGCTACATAGAGTAGTGGTGGTACAAGAATAGTCTAAGCCTTTCCAAGTGTTGTAACAACAACATAATTAAGTAAACACTCAATAGGAGTAGGTATTGCATTGAATTCAAAATACCTGTTCTCTACATTGTTTAGATGACCATGTATATTTAGTCAACTAGACTAGGTAAGAATAAAGTGTGTAAATTGTCATTAGACCAACATACACATATGTATTAAGTGCAGATTAAGTAACATATGAATCTAAGAACATAAGAAATAAAATAAGTCATAAATGTTGTAGAGACCTATTGCATCATTTGAAACAGAATCCACAAAAACCAAGGCTTCAAATGCCAACACATGTAAACCACTTTGTAAGAATGTTGTTCTAAATGGGACAAGCACTAATTAACTAAGAAATTAACTTACCCTAATATGTACCCTTATCAAAGTCTAAACCAAGAGCCATAAAGCTTCCAACCAATATGAACATCTCAAAAACAACACTAAAAGTTTCCACCCAGGACAATAAAAAATTGCACCACAAAAGGACTAAGTGCACCATCTACATATATAATAACCCTTATAGTAGTTTATGAATATATACAAAATATTTAAGCATCTATCCTATTGTACGTTGTATCCAAATGCTTTTCCCACATCTGAGATAGTTGGGAAGCATAATAGTTAACTCCTTTCCAATATCCTTATGTGAACTTATTAACCTCATCCTTAGTAAGACCAAGAACTTATAGCAATTGTGTATATAGTTCCCTTATAAAGCTTTCCATGTCATTCTCACACTAAAAACATTCACCCATGGTTCGACCATATTTCTTCAAGCTTTGGTCTATATCCAACAACTTTTCTTGGTCACAACTATTTCTCTTCATCTTCCAATTTTTAAAGGTTGCCTCACTAGTGGCCTAAGCTTTTTGTCTAGTTGTTTATCCCTAACACATATAGTGCAAAGTTCATGAAAGTGGGTGAAAGGCTTAGTCCAAAACATTGCCACCTTCTTATGAACTTGAGAGAGCATAATCAGTGCTAAATATCATGAAATAGAGTAGGAAGTGCTAAAAGTAAAAAGATAAAAATATGATACCAATTATTAGCCATATGGGTTGTCAGACATTGACCAGATCTTTATTCACTTGATGGTATCGTTGACCTTTATAAAGTGCAAGAAAACATTTGCAATTGGTGTACTAAGCATAACCAAATAATAATGACCTAAACCAAAGTAATAGAGTGAATTAAGGATACCTCTATAACTAAAGTATAATTATATGTATATAGTGAAGCAATGGAAAGAAATGAATATGTGGAAAATGCTCACCTTGTGGCATTTTCAAGTCATGCCACCAAGTAATTACATCTCACAATATCCTCCTATTGGCAGTAGATCCTTCCTACTTGATAACACATAGATAAACTATTTATCTTGCAAGCCAATGCCAAAGACATTAGTCGTGATCGTGCCTTTTCAATTGTGATACCATGGTTTGGCTTCAAGTGGGACATTAATCAAAATATGTGTTTGATTGAGTGCACTGAGATAATTCTAACAAAAGAGTTAATATGTGTGCCAGATTATCTAAAAGAAAATTAATTCAAAACTATGTTTACGACATCATTTTACCTTTAACCATTTCTGTCTCTCATTAGTTGAATTCTTAGCCATAAGGTCCAATTCCTTAAAAAGCTCCCCATCTAAATGTGTCATAACAATCAACACTAAATTGAAATATCTGTTTACAATTTTCTCAAATCTTCATAATTAACACTGTATAATAATTATTTACATGATGTGCAAGAATGTTTAAAAAAAAATTGTAACTTGCTTTTTAACCGTTATATTTCTTAAAGGTGTTAGGCCTCCTACTTCCTATAGTAATGAAGATAATCAATTAAAGGTTACCTTATACTTTCTAAGTTGGTTATAATGTATTGTGTCGCTACTATAAATCAAATGCCTTAAGTGAGCTTTCTGTATTTCAAAGTTAAGTTGTACAACTTATAAGAAATGCAATGCCTATGTGAACATGCCATTATTAATTCCATGGTATAAGAATTAAAAAATTAGGAAGTATGTGCTACTTATGGAGGCAATTTTTCAAGTTTCATCTAAGAACCCTATGTAAATGTCTCCATAGATTTTGACTATTTTGTATTATTAATGGCATTATCACTATAATAAAAATTTATTTGTCATTTGAGTTCTACATAATATATTGTAGAATTTTATCAATTTTATAAACCTGTGAAGACCTTAGTCAAGCTATTCCCATACCTAACACAAATTAGATTACAATTTCTTATTAATCCTTAGGACTTAAGGAAACCATTGTTGCCTTCAATTTATATCAATATAAAGTGTTGAGGAGAAATTATTAAAGCTTTCTTCTTAATAAATTCGGACACATAACTCAGGGTCATCTCCAAGAGGCTTGATTTATTCCTAAAGTGGGGCATATTGTATTAAATGAAATGGAGTCATGGGTAACCCCAAGTATAGCAGTAATAACTAATATTGTCTATTTGTTAGGTAACCAATGGGGATAGAAAGTATTGTTTTGTCTAACTCTATTACTTTCAACCCTTTTATCTAATGAGATGCAATAACATTATAACAAAAGGGAACAATAAAAAGCATGATTTAGAGTCAAATTTCAAAATAGAATTGTGAATAAAACTGGATTAAAATTTATGAGTTGCACCTTTAAACTATACTGAGGATAAGATCAATAAGCATTGTTTACAGCAAAAATCAATCTTTTACACAAGTCGCATAAATGGAAAATAGAGATTCACATATAACATGCTTGTCTTCCTATCTTCACTAGGGGCTTTTAGTCATCATCACTATTATCAACTATATAATGCTCAATATTATATTTTTATATACAAACACATAAGGATTATAGGAATAATAATATTACTTCAAAGCATAATTACAAAAAACACTCCTCATTTGTAACTGAAAAGTCCCTTACTGCATTCTCTCAACCTCAAGTCTTATTTTTCTATTTCCCAAGATATCTAACTAGAAAAGAAAAAGAAATGATAGAGGAAAGGAAATAAAATGTTAAAGAGCAGATAACATTGTTGCCATATAATATAATTAGCAAAGTGACCTTTAGGAAATTAAACCCACAATATAAAATTTATGCTAAAAGATTAGATTGACCATAGCAAAGTTCATGGTGTTTGTTAATAAATCTAACCACCTATTTATCTTTCAATTATAACAAGTATTTTCTTTTGAGATTTATAAACAAATTAAAATTTTAAACGTAAGAAAAAGTTATAAAAATGATGCATTTTGCTTAACATCTCTTATTCAGTGATATGGTCCCTAGTAGAGTTCATCAACCATTTCAAAGTAATTTAGAAAGCAAGGATCCTGTTTGATTCAAATAATCATATTCGAGCTTAAATCTAGTAGTTTGAAGATAAGGCTAAAGCTACAAAATCATAGGATAAGGGAGGTAAATTTAGTGAAGTTTAAAGCATCGCAAGTCAAGGGAAGTCCAAAATAGTGGGTGGAATTAATGGAACTCACTTGTTTTCGATGATGGGAGCATGGTTAGACCTTTAGTGGCAATAGGGCATGACAAATCAAATGAGGATAGGAGTTTATAGTGAGCAACAAATAATAGAGGAAGCTTACTTTACTAGAGGACAAACATTTTACTCTGAATGGTTGTGACTATGGTTGAATATTGAAATGAACAAGTAAAAAGGACTTTGTGCAAAATTGGCTCCAAATGCATTGCATTTTCGCAAGCTACATTGTGAGGGAACACTTTTTCATTGACTTTTCCAAAGTCTCTGATAACTTCAAACTAAACATGATTTTATAAAAGAAAATGTTGTAGTCTCCATCTATTTATTCAACCCAAATGGGCCATAATTATTTTAGTTAGTTATGTTAGCTATTTAAGCCACATTTGGTACAATAGAATGAAATAAAAAAGGAACGAAAAGTGAAATAAACTGGATGAGAAAAGACACATGTGCTTTTACTTTAAAAAAAGTAATAAAAAAGAACAAATATTGTTCACATGTGCTTTTACTTTAAAAAAATTAATAAAAAAGAATAAATATTGTTAAATAATGATAACAACGATATAATTGTATACTAATTTTTTCTCTCTCCCTTTCCCATTCTTCTTTCTCCTTAGCACCATTCAGGGCCTTGGCTGTATTTATCTCTTTATATAAGATATGCTTACATATGAAATGGGTTCAAGTCTTAATAAAACTTCTCTATGTTGAATCTTTTGCATACCTAGTTGTCGGTCAAATCAAATAACCCATGAACTAGATAGGTTAATGAACTAATTGATTTTGAATATTAAACTTTAAGTTATAGGCCTTTCTTACTACCCATGGATCTAATCCAAGTGCACTTGACTTATGGGTTTTGCTGATTATTTAATTTGAGAGACCTTACTCATCACATTAATTGTATTTGATGTGGGACTTTTGCTCCTTAGCCAAGCTCACCATCTTGCTTTTTCCTAATCAAACTTCATCAAATCCTTATGAAGCACCATGTAACACCCATTAATTTATGTCAAATATCAAATCCTTCTCAGTGTATGGCTCCACAATCCGATAGACCTAAACTAATTTATTCAAACAACCTTTTCTCTCAGCCTTTGTCACACACGAAAATGCAACCGCGTGGCGCCTTTAAAAAAAATCAAAATTAAATGTAAAAATGTAATAGATATGGTTCAGGAGTCGCTACCAAAATTTTAGTTTTTGAAAAGGTAAAATTTTAGAAAACCCTTTTTAGTTTAAAAAATGGTCTGTGAATCAGAAAATGGATTCGGGAGTAGATTATGAGTGGGGAAGGTGTTAGACACCCCACTATACCCGTTCTTAAGAACGGTTACCCTAAGTTAGTTGTGCAAAAATATCATGGCCTTTAGTCTATTTTAATTCTCCTTAACAAATCGTATGCAAAATAAAAGGTAAAGAGATTAAATACAATAAAATTAAGAGTAAAAAGGAAAAAGAAATTAATTAAAGAAAATTAATAAATTAAAATAAAAAAGAAATTCAAGAAGTAAAATAAGTAGAAAAAGAATGAAATTAAAAGTAAAACAAGATGAAAAGAAATTAAAAGAAAAATGTTTATTTACAAAGGCGGACTTGATCTAAGATGAGAGCTTAAGGCCTATGTACCCTACAATAGGGATCAAAGTCTACGTAGTTCGATTAGAGATTGTATTTGTTGGTTGGTTTTCTTCTTGATTTTATGTTTTGCTTTTGTTTGTGTTTTTTTGTTGTTTTTTTTTATTATTTTTTTGTCTTTTATTTCTTACTAATTTTTTTTGTTTTTATATTTAATTATTTTTGTTTGGGTGTTGTTTTTCGTGAAAAGGCAAAGAAAATTAATTACTTTTTCTTTTAGCAAATAAAACAAGTTTTGAAATTGGTTGATGTGTTTTAATTTGCTAAAGAAAATTTTAATTTTACTCTTCTCCGTATTTTTTATTTTTTTCCTCTTTTCCTTATCATTTTTTTCATTTTTCATTTATTTTCTTTTTTTTTTTTTTGGTTTTTTCCTTTTTGTTGTTTTCGTTTTTTTTTTTGTTTTTTGTTTTTGTTTTATTTTTATTTTTATTTTTTGTTTTTGTTTTTTTTTGTTATTGTTGTTTTTTTTATATGTTTTCCTATTTGTTTCTCTCTCTTTTTTTTTTTGGTTAATTTTTATTTTGTATTCTATTTTGTTTTTTTTTTCTTTTTTTCGATTTTTATTTTTGTTTATCTTTGTTTTGTTTGTTTTTTTTTTTTTTGTCTTTTAACTTTTATTCTCCTTTTTTTTTGCTTATCCTTTTTTTCCTTGTTTTTGTCTTTGATAAAAAATTTTATTACTATATATATATTACTTTCTTTGGTTGTTTTTTTTGTTTTTATTTTGTTTTGTTTTGTTCTTTTTATTTGATATCATATTTTTTCATTTTTGTGTGTGTGTTTTCTTTTTTTATTTTGTTAATTTTTACTCTTGATTTATTTTCTTTTTTGTTAATTTTTGTTTTGTTCTTCCTTCCCTTTTTTTTTTTCCTATTCTCTTTGTTTTATTGATTTGTGTATTTTTGCTCATTTTTTGTTTTGTTGTTGCTGTTTTTTGATTTTTTTTAAATTCTATTATTTTATTTTATTTCATTTTATTATTATTTTTAGTTAATCTTTACTTTTGATTTATGTTCCTTTTTTTTTCGTTTTCTATTTTTTTCTTTTGTTTTAATTTTTGATTGATTTTGTGTTATTGTGTTGTTTTTATTTTTGTTTTTATTCTTTGCTTGTTTGTTTTTGTTATGTTTTGCTTTGTTTGTTTTTTCTTTTTTTTTTTTTTTACTTTTTTTGGTTGTGATTTTGTTTTACTTTATTTATTTATTTATTTTGTTTTTATTTAATTTTCTCATTAATTTTCATTTCCTTTTTGATTCACTTTTTCCCCTTTTTCCAGTTTTTTTTAATTTTTTGATTGATTTTATTGGTCTCCTTTTAATTCTTCAATATTATTATTTTTTATTTTGTTTTGTTTTGTTTTATTTTTTTTTGAGTGTGTTTATTCGAATGTTTTTATATTTATATTTTTATTATTATTTAAGCCTCTTTTGCTTTTCTTATTTTTTATTTTTTATTTGATTTTTTTTTTTAAGGAAAAGGGCCAACTCTAAAAAAAAATGCTTTTAGACTTTTGCAATGCGAATTTTTTTCAATTTTCTAAGAGACCCATTCCAGAAAAACAAATCTTAAGACTCCGAATAGTAATAGTAATTTTTTAAGGAATAATTAACCCTCTCCTACTTTTTGTTTTTTTTTTTCTTAAAAAAAAAAACTTTCGAAGGGGGCCATTGAAGCCCACAAACATGAAAATGTAAATTCACGACCCAAAATGGTACCAAGGAGGCTTATTGCCACACATGGCCTTTTGGTTTATTCTTATGAGCCCAAGGGGATATAAAATCCCACACGGCCATACTAGTAACTCGGATAATAAATAAAATAGATAAAAGGAAAGTAAAAATCAAAATAAAAGAAAGAAAATAAAAAAATGAATAACTTATATTTGTGAGGGTGGGTGCTCAGTGTTAATATTCAGCATCATTATTAGGCAGATTTACAAAATCCATAAAAAAAAGGTACATGAATTACAACTGGATCTTCCAACACATCATCCCTTTTCCAACGAGACCAATATGGTCGTCCCTGGGGCAGTGCAATCAAGTTCCTCCATTTTACTCCATCAACGTGCTCGCGCTACCCAAAACGAGCAACACACTCCACAGAAATGCAATAACAACAATGGGGAAGAAAACATTTGCGGAAGCAGAAGATTTTTAGAATTCCATTGTATCAATAAAAAATGATATGGACAACTAAAATCAATCCACATGAAGGTTCCAGACCCTATAACGCTAACAAAGCATATCCCAATTGCATATGAAAACAAGACGGAAAGGGCTCAATCTACTGGAGCCTCACTCTGGCACTTTATCAAACATGTACTAGGCCTTTACTGGGACTGCATAGGATTCTATCTCTTACGGTAACCAGAATTAAACACATATGACTATAATATTAGGTATCAGATCCTATTGGAATCACACTGGCAGCCTGATTATGAAATAACCATCTAAAGCTTTCAAGAGCCAATACGAATCAACAACAACATTTGAGCCTCAATTAACTTTCAAAGACTACGTAGATCAACAGCAATGTTTAAGCATCAATTAAAATTCAAGGACTAATACAAATCAATAGCAAGGTTTAATCACCAATTAACAGCAATGTTTAATTAAAATTCAAAGGTTTAGTCCAGGAGCCACGATTCTCAGCAAAGAAGAGAGCAAACAGCATAGGATAGACCAAAACAATGTACCTTTCGATGCTTGCTTACTTAGACTAAACACTGAAACTGTTAATTAATTCTGGGCTGATAGGAACTGTTCTTCTGCTCCCTGGATTCAGTTATCAGCGAACCTCGTCCAGGATTTCCCTTCCACAGCACCAGACATCCAAAGAAGTCCCCTCTAGAATATTGCTCGGAGGATCTTCCAACCTAAAAATTTCTCCGCACCCTCTCGGGAGAATCTCCATTTTATCTTTTTAATCCCTCGATGAATTCCACTCGGTCTCTCTCTCTTACTCGAAATCAATTTCCCCGAAAAGAATACTTTCTCCTCCCTAATTTCCTTCGCCTCCTCTCTAGTCTGAAATTACTCCTCCAAAAACCCAGAAAGACTCACCTTCCTCCCTCTAGTTCTCGAACTCCCCTCCAGTCACTAAAGAAAGAAAAGAAAATCCCAAGAATCCTTGCTGCACTCCTTCAGCCTCTCGAATCCCTTCGTCCCAAAAAAAAATCCCCTCGCCTAGTATAATCCTCTCTATTTATAGTGAACCTGAGAGTGATCTCCACTCTCGCTCGTGCGTCTCGACCTTCTGCCCCTCGTACGGGCTCGTCATACTTCCCTGCTCCCTTGATTTGGGGTGCCAGCACTCTTCTCGTACCATTTCATCCCTTCGCCTTCGAACGCTCGCGGGAGAGAGTCAGAGCAGAGGAAGGGGGGACCAGCCATCCAGGGTTTTTCCTTCGTCCGAATTGTCTTTCGTTTCATTTCATTTCGGGCTTCCCATTCGGGTTAGCGAGGCGGGGGATCCGGAGGTTGTGGGCTGAATGAAAATAGGTTTCCAAAATGGGCTTATATTCTTTGGGCTTCTTCCTTTTTTTTTTTTTTTTTCAGCCCAATTCTGAGTTAGCTTTGGGTTGGACTCCTTCTCTCTTTTTTTTGTTTTGGTTTGGGCTTTCCTAAATTATATTATGATTTGTTTGTTTATTTGTTACCTTTATTATTTATTTATTTATTTATTTATTTATTTTGAATTAACTTGCTTTTAGTTTTTTTTTATTTCTCCTTTTCTTTTCCTAATCTCTTTTGTTATTTTTATTTTTATTATTATTTATTATTATTCCCTCTTTGATTTTTTTTGTTCCAATTTTGGGATTAATGGGCATTTACCTTGTTTCATTTTTATTTTTATTATTATTTTTAATTTATTTTGGGGTTCTTTTCCTTTGATGATTTTTTTTATTAGTTTTTTTTTGGAAAAGGTAACTTTGAATTTTCCTCTTCTTTATTTTTTCCTCTTTTTTTTATTAGTCCAATTATTTTGAAATATATCCGGACAAAATACAATGTTCACAGCTACCCCTCTTTACTTGTTTCCTTGGGCAAAGCCATTAAAGATGTAGTTTTTAATGTTTTTGCATAAGGAACAAGTAAAGATAAGAACACGTATTTTGTCTGAAATAATTTGATTGTCTCCTGATATTAGGTGACAATGAACAAGAAGGTAGAAGTGACCCAAACAGACATGGTGTTTGCAGGTTGCCCCTCTTTGCTTATTCTTTAAATAAAGAAATCGAAAATGCAATTTTTGATATTTTGAGCTTAAGAATAAGTAAAGATGGAAACATATATTGTTTGGGATGCTAAAAGATGAAGGAGAGTTACGTTACCTGAATTGCTGAAACTTAATAAAAAATGCTTGCAAGTTTGATTGTATACTCAGTTTATATAAGACTTTTGGGTGGCTGGTTTGTACAGGGCTGAGGTGTCTGTTGGCAGGGCTATTATTTGTGCCTGTTCTAACAGGTCTTTAAAGGTGCTTATTATGTGCAGGACTTAAAGGTGCCTATTCTGCGTAGGACTTAAAGGTGCCTGTTTTGCAGGATTTTGGATGCCTATTCTGCGTAGGACTTTGAGTGCCTATTCTGCGTAGGACTTAAGGATACCTATTCTGCGTAGCACTGAAGGGTGCTTATTCTGTGCAGGACTTTATATGCCTATTTTACGTAGGACTTTGAATGCCTATTCTACATAGGACTTAAAGGTGCCTATTTTGCGTAGATCTTAAGGGTACTTGTTCTGTGCAGGACTTTGGGTGCCTATTCTGCGTAGGACTTAGAGTGCCTATTTTACGTAGGATTTAAGGGTGCCTATTCTGCATAGGATTTAAGAGTACTTGTTTTGTGCAGGACTTTGGGTGCCTATTCTGCGTAGGACTTAAATGTGCCTGTTTTATGCAGGACTTTGGGTGCCTATTCTGTGTAGGACTTTGAGTGCCTATTCTGCGTAGAACTTAAAGGTGCCTATTCTGCTTAAGGTTAAAAGTGCCTATTCTATGTAGAATTTTAGGGTACCTATTCTACGTAGGATTTAAAAGTGCATGTTCTGTGCAGGCTTTGGTGCCTATTCTGCATAGGACTTTTAGACTCAACAGTTGAGTAATGCATGTGTATATGCGGGAGGCATGATATATGAAGAAGGCCTCATGAGGAATGTAATCAGTGGATTTGGTGGATGAATGTAACCTTGCGAGCAAGAAACATGAGACACATGGGTATTGCCCCTGATATGAGTTCAACTTCTTATGCAAAGAACGAAGAACATGTGGGATGCTTTATTTGACATTTACTTGCCCCAATATGAAAGCGTGCATGATAACTATAAATTGTTGTTTGTTGTATTTTTCTCTTTTTTTTTTCTTCCATTTGATTTCTTGTTTTTTCTCTTAATTTTTTTTATATCAAAAAAATGTCAGTTTAGAGGCATTGCTAAGTGTTGAACTTTTAACTAACCAACGATAGAGACCAGGTATTCTGCCCTCTCGAAGCACTACCCATTTAACCAGACTGTTAGTACTACGGCTTACATCCAATTGGGAATTCTCGATGCTCCATCAACAGAGATCTTTGTACGTCATCTTGCAAAACCACATTCATCCCTTTCGTTTACTCTTTTGGGAAGGAAAGTCCCTACATATGGCACTTATGAACGTCTGGATGATTTAAATGAGAGAAGATTGCATTTTAATGGACGACGTTTAATATTTTGGTCCCGGTCTATCTCTCCAATAATGATTAAGCCAACCAATCCAAAGAGGATATCAACGCCGGCGTGCTAGGTATTTGCTTTGATGAATGTCATTCCTTGGTTATTAATTTATTCATATAAAGCATGAATGCAAGTGGTTGTAATATGAATGAACCAATGAATTGTAACTAAAATAGATGAAAAATTATTAGAAGAATAATCTCCAACACAAAGTCTTATAAAGCTCATAAGAGTTAAGACAATAAGTAATTTGGAATACAGGAAAGATGAAATAATTAGAACCAAAAGTTTCTTCCGGAGAATGTCCGCTACAATTGTCCTTGCCTGCCCCCACAAGGTGATCCTTTGCGTTATACGAGATATGCATTTTGTGGAATCTAATACCCATTGCTCCCATACTTCTACCCAACTTTGAACTTCAGATTTTGCCCTAACTTTTGCCTAGGC
Organism: Erythrophleum fordii; assembly: GCA_032878935.1. Classification (NCBI taxonomy): domain Eukaryota; kingdom Viridiplantae; phylum Streptophyta; class Magnoliopsida; order Fabales; family Fabaceae; genus Erythrophleum; species Erythrophleum fordii. The sequence continues at coordinate 29,485,537 of JAVQMF010000058.1, read as the reverse complement.
ATTTCCTTATATTACCTAGCGGGCTTTTCTTTTCCTTTCTTCTCTTCGTTTCTTTCTTTTCTTTCTCTTCTTTTTTTTTGCTCTAATTTTTGCCTAGGTTGCCCTTTCGGGTTTTCAGCCTAGCGAGCTTTCATTGTGCTCTAACTTTTGCCTAGGTCACCCATTTAGGTTTTCAGCTTAGTGAGCTTTTCCTTTTTAAGCAAAATATTTTTTTACTGCATCTGAATTGAAGGGTTTAGTCAATTCATGTCCGTCCATGTCGATCAAAACTAACGCCCCTCCTGAGAAGGCGTGCTTTACCACGTACGGCCTTTCGTAGGTAGGAGCCTACTTGCCCCGAGCATCATCCTGATTTGGTAAGATTCTTTTAAGAACTAATTCACTGGCTTTGAACTCTCTAGGACGAAGCTTTTTGTTGAAAGCTTGTGCCACCCTTTTTTGATACAACTGGCCATGGCATATAGCGGTGAGTCTTCGCCCCTCAATCATATTTAATTGCTCATACCGAGCTCTCACCCAATCCTTTCATCTAAGTTGGATTCAATTAATACCCGTAAGGATGGGATCTCAACCTCAATTGGTGTGATAGCTTCTATTCCATAAACCAGAGAGTACAGAGTTGCCCCAGTTGATGTACGCACAGTCGTGCGATAACCGTGTAATGTATATGGAAGCATATCGTGCCAATCTCTGTAAGTGATTGTCATTTTAGCAATGATCTTCTTTATGTTCTTATTTGCCGCCTCCACTGCTGCATTCATCTGCGGTTGATACGGCGCTGAATTATGATGTTTGATCTTAAATTATTCAGAGTTTGAAGATTTCTGTTCCGTTTAGGTTAGCAGCATTATCTGTAATGATCTTTTCAGGAATCCCATAACGGCAAATGATGTTCGTCTTGAGGAACTTACAGAAGGCTTTTTAAGTGACACTGACGAAAGAATTAGCTTCTATCCATTTAGTAAAATAATCAATAGCAACCAGAATGAAACGATGCCCATTTGAAGCCTTGGGATTAATCGGGCCAATTACATCAATGCCCCACATGGAGAATGGCCAAGGTGCCACCAGGTTGTGTAACGCAACTGATGGTGCATTGATCTTGTCCGAATATATTTGACATTTGTGACACTTTTGAACATAATCAATGCAATCCTTCTCCATCGTTAACCAAAAATATCCACATCTCTGGATTTGTTTAGCCAACATGAGACCGTTTGTATGTGTATCGCATATTTCCTCATACACTTCCGTGACTATCTTTTGGGCCTCCCTCGCATTCACACACCATAGCAGTGTGCCATCATGACTTCTCTTGTACAAGATTCCATTGCTGATGAAGAAGTTCATGGCTAGCCACCGGATAGCCTTTTTATCACTTTTAGTGGCCTCAATCGGGTATTCCCTATTTGTCATATAAGTTTTAATGTCATAATACCAAGGTTGCCCATCAGGCTCTTATTCTATATTTAAGCAATATGCCGATAAATCTCTGGCTTCCACTCGGAGCGGCTGGACTTGAACTCCATAGTCGAGTCGAATCATCACTGCTAAGGTGGCTAAAGCATCTACAAATTGGTTCTTGTCTCGAGTGATATGATAAAAATTGATTTCTTCAAATTGCTTGATTAATTGAGCAAGAAATTTCTGATATGGAATCATTTTTGAATCTTTAGTTTGCCATTCTCTGGTCACCTGATGAATTATAAAAGCTGAGTCACCAAAAACCTCGAGACTTTTTATACCTAGAGTTACAGCAGCATTTAGCCCATTGATGCAAGCTTTATATTCAGCTATGTTATTGGTGCATTCAAACTCTAATTTAATGGCCACCGGGAATTGTTTTCCTTTAGGGGATATAATTACGGCTCCAATTCCATAACCATACATGTTTGCAGCTCTATCAAAATACATCATCCACCGTCCATCATTATCATTTCCATCATCTTCATCATCCTCTACGGCTAATATGTCCTCGTCCGGGAAATGAAAATCTAACGGTTGGTACTCATCCAAAGGATTTTCAGCCAAGTGATCCGCTATGACACTACCTTTTACAGACTTTTGTGTCATATACTTGACATTATACTAGGATAGAATCACTTGCCACTTCGAGACTCTCCCAGAAACATATGGGCTTTCAAAAATATATTTGATAGGATCCATTCGAGAGATTAACCAGGTGGTAAAATAAAGCATGTACTGGCACAAACGTCTAGTGGTCCATGCTAACTCGTAGTAAGTTTTCTCAATCAACGGGTAGCGGGCTTCACATTCATTAAATTTCTTACTCAAGTAATAAATTGCTTGCTCCTTCTTTTTGGAGGCATTATGTTACCCCAGTACAGCACCCATTGATCCCGGCAAGATGGTCAAATAGAGGATCAAAGGCCGTCCTTGTGTGGGCGAAACCAAAATTGGGGGATTTAATAGATAATCTTTAATTTTGTCAAAAACTTGCTGATAATTACTATCCCATCCTCCAGTGTAATTCTTTTTTAACAATTTAAAAATCGGCTCGCAGGTTGCAGTTAAGTTGACAATGAATCTTGCTATGTAATTTAGTTGACCCAGAAAACTTCGCACCTCCCTTTCTGTTTAGGGAGATGGCATTTCCCGAATTGCTTTTATTTTATCAGAATCCACCTTTATCCCCTTCTGGCTCACCATGAAGCCCAACAACTTTCTAGTTAAAGCCCCAAAGATACACTTGTTGGGGTTTAAGCGGAGTTTGTATTCATGCAACCTTTTAAACAATTTTCTCAAAACTGCCACGTGGCTCTCCCCCTCTTCAGATTTAGCCACCATATCATCGACATACACTTCAACCTCCTTATGCATCATATCATGAAAGAGTGCCATCATAGCCTATTGATAAGTCGCTCCTGCATTCTTTAACCCGAATGGCATTACTCTGTAACAATAGGTTCCCCATGGCGTGATGAATGTAGTTTTCTTTTTATGGTCCTTATGCATAGGGATTTGATTGTACCCTGAGTAATCGTCCATGAAGGAATACCGGTGGGCTCGTGCTATGTTGTCAACTAAAACATCAATATGAGGCAATGGAAAATCATCCTTCGGGCTTGCCTTATTCAAATTCCTATAATCAACACACATGCAAACCCTTCTGTCTTTTTTCGGGACTGGTACAATGTTTGCTACCCATTGAGGGTACGTGGACACTTGGAGGAATCCTGCCTCTAATTATTTCATGACTTCTTCTTTTATTTTCAAAGACAGTTAGGGCTTATTCTTCTCAATTTTTGCTTCTTTGGCTCGACATTTGGGAATAAAGGAATTTCATGAGAAGCAATATCTGGATCGAGTCCAGGTATGTCCTGATAAGACCATGCAAAGACGTCCATGTATTCCCTAAAGAGCTGAACCATTTCCCTCTTTTCTGGATTATTTACCATTCTAATCTCCCTTTTATCTTTCTCTGTCCTTAAATTAATGTTTTCAACTATTTCTTTATGTAGGCATATTCCTTTATCTTCAGAATCGAGCATTTTCTCAAAGATTTGGGTTAATTCTTTATTATCAGATTCGGAATCATGCATATCCGTAGTAATGCATAAATCACTCAATGGGGGCTCGAGGACCTCTGCGTTGGACAGGAGTCCCGAGGAAAACGATTTCCTGGAGGAAGAAATAAAAGGAAAATGAACGAGTAGGAAAACATATAGAAAGAAAAGGCATGATACTCAAGGATTTTAATTTCATTCATAAATTACCACTGTCATTCATAAAGTACTGACTGAAATTATAAAAAAAATGTCTTAGACAGATTAAAACAAAGGAACAACACAATCATAGCAATTACTCTAAAGTCACGACATCAGTGATATCCTCGATCTCCTAGTTATCTAATTTTTCTCCAGAATCATCGACCATGACCCAGGCTTTAGCTCCTTGCATGACTTCGTCATCAACCATTGAAATGCTTAACCGATTCACAATCTTTGAAGGAGTCGAAAAAGTTTCTCTGATATAGGAAATTTTATGCTTCTCGCTCCCTTTACTGCCTTTCGCGCTTGGTTACGCTTTTAGTTGGTTTGACAGCAAAGGCTCATATCCTAATCCTTGACGCTTAGGATTTTCTGGGAGAGTGATAGGCTACTCAATTCCCTGTAGCTGTATCCCTAATCCCTTTCTAGATTGGGACCATTTTTTTTCAATATTTTCATCACGATCTGATTGACATTTCCAACGGTAGGCTTGGGTCCATCTATCTCTAGGCTTTGAAACGGGATTTCTATTTCTAGTTCGGCAGCTTCAATGTATGGCAATGAACTAGGTTTACTCAACATTATCTCCTCTTCTCTCTTGACAGTAATGATTCTTCCTTTGTTGATAAACTTGACTCTTTGATGAACGGTTGAAGGGACAGCACCGGCAGAGTGGATCCATGGTCTCCTAAACAACATTGTGTAAGATGGATCAATGTCCATTACCTGGAAATCCACTGTAAATACTTTCAGCCCGATTTCTAAAGGTAGGCAAATAGTGCCTATCACTGCTCTTTTAGAACCATCGAATGCTCTAACTACCATGTCACTTTTTTCAATATGTAATGCCCTTATTGCTAGTTGCCCCAATGTAGTCAATGGCAGAACGTTGAGTGCCAACCCTCCATGAATCAGGACCTTCGCGATTACAAAACCATTGCATTTCAAAGTAATGTGCAAGGTCTTAAGCTGATTAGCGGATGTCTCCACAATCTCTTCTTCAGAAAATGAGATGACAGATGCGGACTTAACAATATTCATCACACTAGTGACCTTTTCTGGGGTAACATCGGGCCCTACATATGCTTCCTCCAATACTTTTTGCAAAGCCCGACGGTGCACCTCTGAGCTCATGATTAAGGACCATATTGAAATTCGAGCTGAAGTTTTTTTCAATTGTTCTACCACATCATATTCACTTTGCTTCATGATCCGTAAGAATTCATTGTCAGCACTATTCTCTTTTGTCTCCTTTTGACTGCTAGTATCAATGCTTTTTTCCTTCAGCTATTTGTCAACATTTGTAGGGGAATAAACCCTGCCACTCCGAGTGACCTTCCTAGCCTCAATTATATTGGTGACAGGTTCTCCTTTCGCCTTAGCAATTACTGTTTGATGTGGGGGAAGTTCAATAATCTCCTTATATCTCTAAGGTACAGCACGATCACTTTCATATGGAAAAGGAGCTGGCAAGTTAACAATCATTGGGAATAGTTTTGGAGTAGAAGGGGTTGTCATTAGAAAAGGATCATTGACAGTTAGAGCAACTGTTTTCAACTGTCTGGTAGGGATGACAATATCAACATATTTCTTATCTGTTACACAAATTTCTTCTTCAGACTTCCCTACAACCACGACCCCTAATGTCATTAATTCTTTTAATGCTTTTTAGAACTGCACATAATTCTCGATATTATGATCTGTATATTGTTGATGGTAGTCGCAAAACATAGCCTGTGGCCCAGTGACAGTTTTGACAGACTCTTCTAATGATAATTCCAACATGTACCCAGCTAATTGAAGATTAGCTACCAGAATCTTCAAGGGCAATCCAATAGTATCGGGGTTCTTAGAAAATCCTAACTCATTTTCAATGGCATTTACCTGTCGCTCATGACTAGGTAGGGGATTGGTGGCAATTGTCGAATCTTCCCCAGACTTAGGCTGGATATGGTTGGATTCGATCAAATCCAGCACGTTCCTCTTGAAAGTAGTGCAATTCTTAATTGAGTGCCCTGGGACTCCCATGTGATACTCACAAGAGACATTGGGGTTATACCAGGCTGGGTATGGTGGTTGCAGCCCCTTCACATACCTTGGCCCTATGAGTTTTGCCTCCAACAGTTTCTGGTACAACTCCGCATTGGTTGAACTAAAATTTGGCCATTGCCGGTTGTCCTTTGGTCGTACATTAATGCCATTCTCCTATTGTTTCTGTCCATTCACGGCCGGTCTATACTGATTTTGGCCTTCACCTCCCCTACCAATCTGATAAGACACAGGTTGACGCAGGACTGGTCTTGAGGGTTGAACATAGCTTATCTCCCCTTCTTTCTTCTTCATACCTTGCCCCCTCTTAAATTTACCCTCCGTCAAAGGGGATGTAAGCTTTCCATCTCGAATGTCTACTTCAATTCTCCCTCCAACCTTAATTAAATCAGTAACATGAGTTCCCAACATGATTTTGTAAAATGGATCGGATAAGGTCCGAATAAAGTAAGAACAGAATTCAGAGCCGATCATCGGGGGCTGAACATAGGAAGTCATTAATCTCCACCTTTGGGCATACTCTTTAAACTACTCAATTGGTTTCTTACTCATTCTCTTCAACTGTTCCCTAGTTGGGGTAGTGTCGAAATTGAATTTATATTGTTTCATAAAAGCATTTTTGAGATCTCTCCACTTGCAAATCTTAGAATGGTCTAATTGCATAAACCACAATAGGGCAAACCCAATCAGACTCTCAGGGAAGAAATTTATCAGAAACTTTTCATCCCTTGACCAAATAGTCATCTTTGTGCAATACGACTTGAGATGGTAAATGAGATTACCAGAACCGTCATACTTGTTGAAATCTGAAACTTTAAACTTCTTCGGAATTGATACTTTAGGAGTTAAGCATAACTCCTCTATATCCAATGATCCCCATGTGGTTGGTCCTTGTAAATCATGCAATTGGTCCTTAACCTCCCCTAATTCTCTTTCCCAATCCTCCTTAGTATTATTATTCTTCCCTTTGCTATCCACAGTTGGGATCTGGAATATATAGGTGGCATCATATCCGGGGAAATCTTGTATATCTTTTGCTTCATCACGAGGAACCTGCTTGTCAGCCACCATCATAGAAGGATCTTATGCATTTTTCTATGGTAACACAGGGTCTGGTACTCGACTAGAATGTTCTTCAGTTATAACCACTCCAGATGAGCTTATTCCCATGTGTGCAATGATGGGTGGATGACTGGACGCACTGGGTGAGTTATCAACGCCTTTTCCTTTGACAGCTTCTAACAACATTTTCATCATGTGCTCATTTGAGCCATCTAATTTTCCATGGTGGTGATGCGGTTATTCAGTGCGACTGTGTCTTCCTCAATTCTCTAACTTCCTTCCCCTTGACGTTCCTCCATGAGTCTGGCTCTTGAACGTGTGTTGTATATCCTAGTGAGACGTATCTGGTTAGATGGGATGTGTTTCGGAGGCGTAATATTGTCTTCCTTTTATTTGACCTTTTCTATTCTTTTCTCTGTAAAGAGAAGGCAAATTTAGTGATATTGAAAAGTACTTCTCTTAACTTATTATTATCATTATTATTATTATTATATACATTTTTTTATTTGGGTTAACCGTTTTGGCATAATGGCAGAGGAACATCGGGCCCTCTGATTCTTAAAGGATTTCATTAACCTATATAAGAATATCAAAGTTGATACTTGATGCAAGAGGGAATTAAAAACCCCTACATAATCAGGTCTTTGTATTCATTTGAACTATTTCCTTTTCATCAAGCATAAGGAGAATACAACTCTTTTTCATACCAAAGTACTAAGTGATACATCACATTGGGATTCTTTGGAACTTAACAACTATTGAGATATTTTAACTCATTTACAACGTCATTACACAATATAAAAAATTCTGTTATTTCCTTTAGTGTACTCAATGGATCGGCCAAACCTTTAGCTGCTTTTAATGTGCTTATGAAACTAGGGAGAATCTCGTCAGTTAAGAGGATCAATTTCCTGAACCTTTCCTTTTCCATGGCTCGCTCTCCATGAAGTATCTTCCATGTCTCAATCATCTTAGCCTGCTGATTAAGCTGTTCTACCAAGTTTTGTACTATCCTAGCATTATCACTTCTGACGACGGATATTTCATGCATTTTCTATTCCAATTCCCTTGCCAACATATCAATTTCATGTCGAATCCCACTAGATTCAAGCTTCTGTACTCGTCTTTCTAGTACATCTTTTTCTCTAAGGGCCTTCATTAATCGGGTTCTACTGATACGCATCTTCTGTTCATTTTCGGTTACCCGTTGTTGAGCTTTCTTTATCATATCCCTCAATCTTATATTTTCTTCTTTCATCCTTTTCATCTCAACATTACCCATACTCCCTTTATGTCTCTTTGCGTTATCCGCTTCTGCTCGCAGCACTGCATATTCACTTCTCATCTGGTTCAAATTCCTCAAGCGTTCTTGCCTTTTTTCTTCTAAACCTTTCAACTTTTCTTTTTTCTCTTCCACTTGCCTTGCTAATTGTTCATCAATTACCTGCATGTCATTGCCGAGCATGGGGTCAATTGGTCTGAAAGAAGGGTTAGCCCCTTTTGTCCTTTCCTTTAGCCATTCTCAATATTCATTAGTTGTGGCTACGATCCACTTGCCCAGTTCGCATCTCCCTTTATATATCACTCGGCTCCATGCGCCTCTTATTTTCTAGCAAAGCGTCTTAGCTTCCGGGTCATTATGATAAAAGTGAACCAATTGTATCGCTTCCTCAGATGGAATGTCTTGTTTATATGCAAACTGTTAATGAAAAATCGATGGGTTGTAATTAATGCAACCTCGAGGGCTTATCAGGGGTACATTCAAGAATTTTCTGCAACAGTACACTATTTCTTCACTTTCCCACCAAGCTAGCTTCCACCATATCGTGTTCTCGTCCTATTGACTGAGGGTTTGAGCCCAATCATCATGAGTCTTCTTTGAAGATAACAGGATAGCATCTTCATGATTAAGGAAATCCTTAATAGGGTGGTGTATAGTGTCATATCGTCGACCCAATTGATATTGCCTCTCATAAATATGATTGAACATCCAAACCGTGAGGAGTTGCAGGCAACACTTCAATTTCCCTCCACTTTCTTGTTGACAAAAGCTTAAGGTCAAGAATATTTCCGCCAAAACTGCGGGCATGGGATTTACGCGATGATTGTCCACCATCCATAGAACACTCACGGTCGCCAAATTAATTATCTCTACTGCTGAGGGAAACAACACTAATCCATATATGGCTAAAGCAAGGACCCTCTTAAAAGTCACCCAATCTCCCTTTTCGGCTAAGATCCTCAAACGCCTTTCTACGTACTTCCTCAAGAGACCTTCAGTCTGTCCTCTCTGATGTAATTGAATTTTATTAGGATCTTCCCTTAAAATTTGTGCCACTGTACGTTTTGATGGCAAATGTCCTGGATAGTAGTAAACAGAAGCATCCTTTCCCATAGGTGTATTCATGAAGCTCCCATATTCCTCTAGAGTAGGTGTAATCTGGAATGTAGAGAATGTAAAACACCTTAGTGAACTATCCCAATGCTAGGCCAAGGCTGAAAGTGCTTCCAGCTGGACCGGTATTAGCAACAAGTCTAGAATATCCCCATAATCCCTTTGAAAATCTTGGATATGCCTCCCCTTCAACTTCTCACTTAAGACAATTAAACTCTCGACTGATTCAGCTTCTGCCTTGATTTTAAGCTTCATTCATGTCGCAACTAGGCCAGTTTGTCTTGAGCTCAAATATCGCCCATTGCCCAAAGGTTTCATTACCACCATCGTGCCAATCAACCCAAATGACTGTTCACTATTTCAAAATATCAAAACTTATTGGTTAATGAATCATTATCGTTAGCTTGGCAATTCTGCCCAATTCTTAAGGAGTTTATTATTCCATAGAGAATAGGGTATGAGGATCAATTTAAGAAAGAATAACTCTATACATAATTGGCATTGATATGTTCAGCAAGCTAATATAATGATGCATTGACATTCATGCTATGATATTAGATATAATGCCTCGACATGAGAAATGATAAAAAAAACTTTGCACTCTTCCTTGAGAGACCTATTGCTTCATGGGAGAAAAGAGTCGACAGTTAAATCGAGAGAAATAAGTTTTTCTACACGATTCAACGTCTTAAAAAGATTCAATTCTCTAACCGAGACATTACATCTGTTCATTGATGATATAAAACCGGCAGACTTTATAATTTCCAAGATTTTGGGAAATATTCATTCATTGTTTTGCAGGGTAGAGTATATCGTGTAGTGTTTATTATTTTAACTTATCTCTATTTCTTTTATACTTTATTTTATGCATAAATGTATGTTGAAAGATTCCCCTTTCGAGGAACCATAAAGAATGTGGTGATGGCCTTTTCGGGGTTGAAAACCCACTAGGCAAGGGTTTGTTTAACTAATGCGTACTTTCATTATAGTTAATATTATGATTAGTCGGTATTAGAACGGCCCGTCAACTATTCCAGTAAACAGTGGTGATGTATCATTTTTCTTAGGGATATCATTGGATGAATGCAATGTACAAACAATTAAAAGTGCTCTCCTTTGTCCTAATGTGGATAGATCCTAAGTTGTGATAGCTGGTCTATAGAAGTTTGGCTCTACTTATTTGGGAGGCATATATGGCTTAACTATCGGTGCGAATTTCCATGGCAGATCTATGACCCCTTAATCATCGGTCCCTAAATTGCTCCCACCGTGAGATGAGGATCTCATTATATGAATTCGACCTTGAGAGGAAAAAGATCCTACACAGTTCCTGTCCATATAACAAGGTACAATTTAGGCGAGGTCTTCATGATAGCCTCAGGAAGCACAAGGCTTCACAGGGAAATCAATATAAACCTCTACTAACCTAGGAAACACTTAGACCCAAGTGTAGGGCCCATATTGTGTGTGAGATATTTGTGTCTCAGTGATGTGTGTGAGGAGAGCATTTACCTTTTCATCCTATGGACTACCCAACCCTCATCTGTTAGACAGATTGGCATAATAAAGTAACAGAAACATATATACACATATATGACTAAGAAGTAACATATATAAATGTAGTCATCTACCCTAAGGTTTTATTTTACATGTTATCTAATCCTAACGCATGTTATATGTACAATCAACGAAATAAAACAGGTGAATCGAGTATGTAAAAGACATGTTATCTACCCTAAGCATACGAGGCAGACAACAAACAAGAAAGGCATAACATTTTGCACAACTAACTTAATTTTGGCTTGACTCTCTAAAAGTCTCCAGTGGAATCGCCAAACTGTCACACCTGAAAATGCGACCGCGTGGCGCCTTTAAAAGAAATCAAAATTAAATGTAAAAATGTAATAGATAGGGTTCAAGAGTCACCACCAAAATTTTAGTTTTTGAAAAGGCAAAACTTTGGAAAAGCTTTTTTAGTTTGAAAAATGGTCTGCGAATCAGAAAATAGATTCGAGAGTCGATTGTGAGTGGGGAAGGTGTTAGGCACCCCACTACACCCGTTCTTAAGAACGGTTACCCTAAGTTAGTTGTGCAAAAATATCATGGCCTTTAGCCTATTTTAATTCTCTTTAACAAATCATATGCAAAATAAAAGATAAAGAGATTAAATACAAAAAAAATAAGAGTAAAAAGGAAAAAGAAATTAATTAAAGAAAATTAATAAATTAAAAAAAAAAGAAATTCAAGAAGTAAAATAAGTAGAAAAGGAATGAAATTAAAAGTAAAACAAGATGAAAAGAAATTAAAAGAAAAATGTTTATTTACAAAGGCGGATTTGACCTAAGATGAGAGCTTAGGGCCTACGTACCCTACAATAGGGATCAAAGTCCATGTAGTTCGATTAGAGATTGTATTTGTTGGTTGGTTTTCTTCTTGGTTTTATGTTTTGCTTTTGTTTGTGTTTTTTTGTTGTTTTTTTATATTATTATTTTTTGTCTTTTATTTCTTACTAATTTTTTTTTGTTTTTATATTTAATTATTTTTGTTTGGGTGTTGTTTTTCGTGAAAAGGTGAAGAAAATTAATTACTTTTTCATTTAGCAAAAAAAACAAGTTTTGAAATTAGTTAATGTGCTTTAATTTGCTAAAGAAAAATTTAATTTTACTCTTCTCCGTATTTTCGATTTTTTTTCTCTTTTCCTTATCATTTTTTTCATTTTTCATTTTTTTTGTTTTTTCCTTTTTGTTTTTGTTTTCGTTCTTTTTGTTTTTGTTTTTGTTTTTGTTTTTTTATTTCTGTTTTTATTTTTTTTTGTTTTGTTTTTGTTTTTTTTGTTATTGTTGTTTTTTTTATATGTTTTCCTATTTGTTTCTCTCTCTTTTTTTTGGGTTAATTTTTATTTTGTATTCTATTTTGTTGCCTTTTTTTTCTTTTTTTTTAATTTTTCTTTTTGTTTATCTTTGTTTTGTTTCTTTTTGTTTTTTTTTTGTCTTTTAATTTTTATTCTCATTCTTTTTTTTTGCTTATCCTTTTTTTTCCTTGTTTTTGTCTTTGGTAAAAATTTTTATTACTATATATATATATTTTACTTTCTTTGGTTGTTTTTTTTTTTATTTTGTTTTGTTTTGTTTTTTTTTTATTTTGTTCTTTTTATTTGATATCATATTTTTTCATTTTTGTGTGTGTGTTTTCTTTTTTTTATTTTGTTAATTTTTACTCTTGATTTATTTTCTTTTTTGTTAATTTTTGTTTTGTTCTTCCTTCCCTTTTTTTTTCCTATTCTCTTTGTTTTATTGTTTTGTGTATTTTTGCTCATTTTTTGTTTTGTTGTTGCTATTTTTTGTTTTTTTTAATTCTATTATTTTATTTTATTTTATTATTATTTTTAGTTAATCTTTACTTTTGATTTATTTTCAATTTTTTTTTGGTTTTCTATTTTTTTCTTTTGTTTTAATTTTTGATTGATTTTGTGTTATTGTGTTGTTTTTATTTTTGTTTTTATTCTTTGCTCGTTTGTTTTTGTTATGTTTTGCTTTGTTTGTTTTTTCTTTTTTTTTTTGGTTACTTTTTTTGGTTGTGATTTTGTTTTACTTTATTTATTTTTGTTTTTGTTTTTATTTATTTTTCTCATTAATTTTGATTTCCTTTTCGATTCACTTTTTCCCCTTTTTCCAATTTTTTTTTTAATTTTTTGATTGATTTTATTGGTCTCCTTTTAATTCTTCAATGTTATTATTTTTTATTTTGTTTTGTTTTGTTTTATTTTTTTTTTGAGTGTGTTTATTCGAATGTTTTTATATTTATATTTTTATTATTATTTAAGCCTCTTTTGCTTTTCTTATTTTCTATTTTTTTTATTTTTTATTTGATTTTTTTTTTAAGGAAAAGGGCCAACTCTAAAAAAAATGCTTTTAGACTTTTGCAATGTGAATTTTTTTCAATTTTCTAAGAGACCTATTCCAAAAAAACAAATCTTAAGACTCCAAATAGTAATAGTAATTTTTTAAGGAATAATTAACCCTCTCCTACTTTTTGTTTTTTTGTGCTTAAAAAAAAAACTTTTGAAGGGGGCCATTGAAGCCCACAAACATGAATATGTAAATTCACGACCTAAAATGGTACCAAGGAGGCTTATTGCCACACATGGCCTTTTGGTTTATTCTTATGGGCCCAAGGAGATATAAAATCCCACACGGCTATACTAGTAACTTGGATAATAAATAAAATAGATAAAAGGAAAGTAAAAATCAAAATAAAAGAAAGAAAATAAAAAAACGAATAACTTATATTTGTGAGGGTGGGTGCTCAGTGTTAGTATTCAACATCATTATTAGGTAGATTTACAAAATCCATAAAAAAAAAGGTACATGAATTACAACCGGATCTTCTAACACATCATCCCTTTTCCAACGAGACCAATATGGTCGTCCTTGGGGCAGTGCAATCAAGTTCCTCCATTTTACTCCATCAACGTGCTCGCGCTACCCAAAACGAGCAACACACTCCACAGAAATGCAACAACAACAATGGGGAAGAAAACATTTGCAGGAGCAGAAGATTTTTAAAATTCCATTGTATCAATAAAAAATGATATGGACAACTAAAATCAATCCACATGAAGGTTCCAGACCCTATAACGCTAACAAAGCATATCCCAATTGCATATGAAAACAAGACGGAAAGGGCTCAATCTACTGGAGCCTCACTCTGGCACTTTATCAAACATGTACTAGGCCTTTCCTGGGACTGCATAGGATTCTATCTCTTACGGTAACCAGAATTAAACACATATGACTATAATATTAGGTATCAAATCCTATTGGAATCACACTGGCAGCCTGACTATGAAATAAGCATCTAAAGCTTTCAAGAGCCAATACAAATCAATAGCAACATTTAAGCCTCAATTAACTTTCAAAGACTATGTAGATCAATAGCAATGTTTAAGCATTAATTAAAATTCAAGGACTAACACAAATCAACAGCAAGGTTTAATCACCAATCAACAGCAATGTTTAATTAAAATTCAAAGGTTCAGTCCAGGAGCCACGATTCTCAGCAAAGAAGAGAGCAGACAGCACAGGATAGACCAAAACAATGAACCTTTCGACACTTGCTTACTTAGACTAAACACTAGAACTGTTGATTAATTCTGGGCTGATAGGAACTGTTCTTTTTCTCCCTGGATTCAGCTATCAACGAACTTCGTCTAGGATTTCCCTTCCACAGCACCAGACATCTAAAGAAGTCCCCTCTAGAATATTGCTTGGAGGATCTTCCAACCCGAAAATTTCTCGGCACCCTCTTGGGAGAATCTCCTTTTTATCTTTTTAATCCCTCGATGAATTCCACTCGGTCTCTCTCTCCTACTCAAAATCGATTTCGCCAAAAGAATCCTTTCTCCTCCTCGATTTCTTTTGCCTCCTCTCTAGTCTGAAATTACTCCTCTAAAAACCCAGAGAGACTCACCTTCCTCCCTCTAGTTCTCGGACTCCCCTCCAGTCACCAAAGAAAGAAAAGAAAATCCCAAGAATCTTCGCTACACTCCCTCAGCCTCTCGAATCCCTTCGTCCCAAAAAAAATCCCCTCGCCTCGAATAATCCTTTCTATTTATAGAGAACCTGAGAGTGATCTCCATTCTCGCTCGCGCGTCTCGCCCTTCTGCCCCTCGTACGGGCTCATCGTGCTTCCCTGCTCCCCTGATTTGCGGTGCCAACACTCTTCCCATACCATTTCATCCCTTCGCCTTCGAACGCTCGCGGGAGAGAGTCAGAGCAGAGGAAGGGAGGGACCAGCCATCTAGGGTTTTTCCTTCGTCCGAATTGTCTTTCGTTTCATTTCATTTTGGGCTTCCTATTTGGGTTAGCGAGGCGAGGGATCTGGAGGTTGTAGGCTGAATGAAAATAGGCTTCCAAAATGGGCTTCTATTCTTTGGGCTTCTTCTTTTTTTTTTTTTTTTGGCCTAATTCTGAGTTAGCTTTGGGTTGGACTCCTTCTCTCTCTTTTTGTTTTGGTTTGGGCTCTCCTAAATTATATTATGATTTGTTTGTTTGTTTGTTACCTTTATTGTTTTTTTATTATTTATTTATTTATTTTTGAATTAACTTGCTTTTAGTTTTTTTTATTTCTCCTTTTCTTTTCCTAGTCTCTTTTTATTATTATTATTATTATTATTTATTATTATTATTCCCTCTTTGATTTTTTTTTGTTCTAATTTTAGGATTAATGGGCCTTTACCTTGTTTCATTTTCATTATTATTATTATTTTTAATTTATTTTGGGGGTCTTTTCCTTTGATGATTTTTTTTTATTATTTTTTTTTGGAAAAGGTAACTTTGAATTTTCCTCTTCTTTATTTTTTCCTCTTTTTTTTTATTAGTCCGATTATTTTGAAATATATCCAGATAAAATACGGTGTTCACAACCTTAACAAGACCTTCTCAAGCTTGGATGAGTAAGATATCCATAGAATAGATAAAAAGAAAGAGCATTACTAAAATAGCCATAGCTTCTTCAAATTTTGTTGAAATTACACATATATCCTCTCTATTTTCAAAATATACACAAACTTTCTATAAAACAAAAAGTAATTAACATAGACATCCCTTAAGTTTTTATGAAATTATACAGGTATCCTTTCCATTTTTAAAGAAGGTTTGTGTATATTTTGAAAATAAAGGAGAGATTTATATAACTTTAGCAAAATTCATAGGAGATCTATGTAATTTACTCTTTTTTTAAGAGAAAGAATTTAGATATTTTAAAACTAAAAAAGAGGTCTATATAATTTCAGCATAACTTAAGAGATATCTATGTATTTTACTCTAAAATGAAAGATATTAAATAATTAAACCTTGTCATAACATGTAAAATCACTTTATAGGGTTTGAGACCTTTTACCAAGAAAAGCTAGTATTAAAGCATTTTTAAATGGAATTCAAGTACGCATGTGTTTGTAAAGTTGGTTCTAGATTTGTAAGAAAAAAATCTTTAAGAAATTAGTGTTTGTAAAGTTGAAAGTGATATTTATATGTTTCTTCAATATTGCATGTATGGCAACAGGCAAAACAACTT
This sequence comes from Erythrophleum fordii, assembly GCA_032878935.1. NCBI lineage: Eukaryota > Viridiplantae > Streptophyta > Magnoliopsida > Fabales > Fabaceae > Erythrophleum > Erythrophleum fordii. The sequence goes on along the minus strand of JAVQMF010000058.1, from coordinate 29,469,226 downwards.
TAGATAGAAATGGCAAAATTTACTACCAACTTTCATAGTAACCTTTGTAATTAATATTGCTCTATGCATTTTTCTTTAGATGGATCAAAAGAGTTAGCCTTGAACATGATCACAATCAACTTTATCAAATTCTCTCCATTACTATTATTTTTTGTTATTTCACATAAATCATTCAAGTTTGGATAAACTTATGTGATGATAGCTGAGTAATCATTTTTCAAGAATTTAGATAAGTTACAGATTGTGACTGTGTATTTTAGGAATATGTGTGTCTATATATATAAATATATATAATAAAAAAGAAAATTAAAATGTTTTATTATTTAATATTTATTATGTTATATTTTTAATATATAAAATTAAAAATCATATATTTAATTATTATTAATTTAATTATGATTTGACTATGGCTAGATCAATAAATTAGGAATCAGTACTTTTACTAGTTCAATAACTGATTCAATTTTAAAAGCATTTTTTTGTGTGTCTTAGACAAAGTGCCAAAGTAAAGCAATTCAAGACTTAATTAAGAAACACCAAGAAGCTAGATCTCTTTATAAATTATTATCTATCGAAAATTAAACAACTAATCGACAATATTGCCTTAGTTAGATACATTATGATTGTATCTAATCAATTTGAAGTAAGTTTTAATAGATTGCCAACTAAATATGACAACTTCATCACCTCAATTTCCTCCAAAGTTGAGCCGTTTCATAGTGCTAAAGGTTGAAGCACTTTTGATCACACTAGAAGTACAAATCTAGCTAACATATATCATAAGGCACAACTAAGAGTTTTAATAAAGGAATTCAGTTGGAAAAGGGTAATATTTCAACAATACATAGCTAAGCTCTATAAGGTAAAAGAAGAAATCATGGAAGAAGATCCTAGTGGAACAATTCTTACAAATCTTGATGCTAACTATATGGAAGATAAGGCATGAAGCTTAGAAATACTTTTATAGATCTGACATGCAATTCAGTGGACCTCTCTGCCAATCTTTTCCAAATTCTCCATACAACACAATTTCTTACAACTAGTAACACAACAACTCAAATAATACAACTCTTATGTTTTTAGTAAATAGTTGCCCACGCTTGGTCATTGCGACCCTTTTTGTAAGGAGGCACCCCTTCTATTGAAGTTACAAGGCTATTTTGCTGAGTTCCTTAACATATTAGTAGCTTATATGCTATGGAAAGGTTACAATTCTAAGGACATTGTACTCATTAGTGAGCGTCTGGTCTAGTAATGATAACCACTTTAAAAATAATATATGATCCTAAATGTTGTCTAGATCTGATTACTTCAAGTCACCTGACACCACAAAGTGACAATTTTTAATCTAATTCACCTTATACTAGTCCTAAAAAAAATAAAAGTGCAAGTTAGAAATGGTAATGGGCTCTCTATTAAACATATTGGGCATTCACATTTAACTTCACCTATTAATCTTAACTTTACTTTCTCGCTAAATAAACTACTCCATATCCATACATACCTATTAATCTTAACTCTACTTTGTCCCTAAATAAACTACTCCATGTCTATGCATCACAAAGAATCTTATGAGTGCATATCAATTTACAGAAGATAACAAAGTCTTTTTAGAATTTGTTCCTAACCATTGCTTTGTCAAATCATAGGAATCTAATAAAGTTTTAATCTAAGAGATTGCTAAAAATGCTCTCTACTTATTTAGCAGCCTAGAACTGAACAAAACTCCATTCTCAACCTATGGAATAACCAACACAAACTCTACTTCATATTATTAAAGTTGTAATAGTTCTTTTACTTGTATTGAGTTTGTTTGTACTACAAATTTTGTAAGCAAACTTGCTACAACTTCATTTATTGCAAATTATATGTACTAATAAGTCCAATGGATAGCACCTTAGGCTTGGACATGTTTCCATCAATTTTGTAAACTTTGTGTAAAGCAATATGAAAATTCCTTTTAGTTTTAAAAGTACCCATGATTTTTCTTTTGCATGTTGCTGAGGGAAATCTCATAAGCTACCTTTCCAAAACTCTATTACAAAATTCACTCAACCACTTGAACTTATGTGTTTTGACATCTGGGGTCTTTCCCCCATAAAAGCCAAATTGGGACAACAATGTTACATTCATTTCCTTGACACTTATACTAGCCATTATTGTCAAACTTACGAGTTAATTTTTCAAGTTTACCAAGTCTACATTTTCACCTAAGAAAAACGTGTTAAATCTATTGTAAACTTAGAATCAAAGCCAACTCATGTATATTGGTGTAGAATTAGTTAACTCGACAAGCTTGAAGCAAGTCAAGTAAGTTTAAAAATATCCCTTTTAACCTAAAAGTTGTGTCTACCTAACTAAAAAAACTTCAAAAGACCTATACTAGAAACCTAGTTCCAAGTAAGTCTTCTTAGCTTTTTTAAGTGTTAAAACCCACAAAAGAAAAAAGAGAGAAAGTGTCAAAAGTGTTGTAAATGTTCATGTTTAATTTAAGTTTCTTTGAATTAGTATAATTTAAATTGCATTTGATAAATTTCTTATTTTATATTGTATTTTAACCATTAAGTATAATGTAATTATATATTTTAAAAAATTAAAGAAAACAAATTTAAAATTTTAGGATAGGGAAAATAATATTATATAATTATATAATATTTTTTAATTTGTTTAGAAGGGTGGTTGCCTATAAAACCGAAAATGTGGGCCCATCCTTTTTCTGGATGAAAAGGGTAAATTGTTGACAATTGAAATTTATCAAAATTCTAAACATTTAAATTAAGAAGAAAGAATTTTGATGTATGATTAAGAAATTCATGTTACCACCTTGTTGCATGGTACTTGCTATGGATGAATTAGATGCTAAACCTAAGAAGTCCAAATTTATAATGTTGGTCAAATAAGACGTTTGTAACTTTTATATAACCTTATGTACAAATTATATAAGCAAAAGACAAATATTTGGTAGATCACGTTGTGTTTTATCTTTTATGCATTACTATATTGCAATTTTTGCTATAAAATGCATGCACCTTGCCACTTAATTTATATATTTTTGGAGGGTTCAAATTTGCTGCAGTTAGAGCGCGAAAATGAGCTTGTCATTGAAATTTTCTTAGGTGCACCTGGAGCATGGTGCACCTAAGTAAATCAATGGATGAGATTGAATTTGTACATGTGAGGTCTATGTGTAGTACAGGTGGGGCCCGCGTGCAGAGTAAATTTGAATCGTAGAGTGTACAAATGACGTGGCGCACCAGGTGTACGTAAGAATTGCTCCTTGTCATTTTGGCGTGATCTCAGCCGCTCAATCAATCCAAGAGACGATGTGCTGCCACGTTGCTTCTGTCATTTCCCTTGCAACAAAACACGACATTTCAAAGCTAAACGTCAGAACTCATTTTCTTCTTCCTTCCTGATCGATCCTCTGTCCTAGAAATAGGCAAGGAACACCATCAGCATTCACTTTCATTAAATCAAACTCCATCAGCCATTTTCTCATATGTTTCCCTGGATAGGCATATCTACCCATCAGAAATACTTAAGAACAGAAGGACAAATATAATTAGGGAAAATCAAAATATGACAAAAAATTAAAAACTCAAAAATCCATAAAAAATATAAAAACTTCTTTTTTGATGGATTGAAATATTAAAGCTTTTCTTAGACATTTCATTCTTCACTTTGAGACTATTTGAAAATAGGTTCAAATTTTAAAATATATGCAACTATTCATATAGCAAATGAAGAGGAAGACAATAGGACCTAAATTCTAGAAAGCCGTACAGCCATTCAGCTCTTTTACTAAGTTACTTTACATCCATTTTTTGCTTTATCAAAATCATAATAGAACATAATATTTAAAAATTTTCAATTTTATTAGTTAAGTTAATTGTGGGCAAAGGTATAAATATAATTATGCAAAATGATAGATTAAGATGTGTCATAGATACAATAAACCAAGCGGAACTTATGCGAAAATGGTTAGGAATGGAGTTTAATGCAATGGAAGTGAGTGAGGAAGGAGGCTTTAGGAGTTCTCCCCTACTATTGGTATAGAGCATGGATCAGGAAGGAAGAAAAAAAAGGGTTTTGATAGTTAGGTTCAAAATGCGGCATTTTGTTGCAAGGGAAATGATGAAGGCAATGTGGCATCGTTTCGTCCTCAAATTGGTTGAGCAAATGAAATTGAACCAAAATGATGCTCATATTCACGTGTCAACTGTAGCAAATCTAAACCCATTTTTGGATATGTAAGATGCCAATTCGATATACTACTTAGGTAACTTCCTATGCCAAACGCTCGTTCAATTCTTTGGTTTTGCTATTAGACAAAACTTACATAAAGTTGCTTTTTGTTATAAGATTCTCTAATTAATTGATAACACGTGGACTTTTTCTCATACCTCACTAATTTACTATTTTACCATAACTTAATTAACTCACATCTTTATTTTTACTCAAGCAAAGCTTGAAAGAAAATTCAAAAATTGTATTATTCAAAATCTGTCTCATAAATGCATTAAGAAAGTGTTCATATAAAGCTTATAAGAAGCTTTAATAAATTGTCATAAATAAAAAAAGATAAAATAGGAAAATTTTTAAAAATAATAAAATGCCTAATAATAGGAAAGTCTTTAAAAATAAAGAATCATCTAAAGATAAGAAAGTCTTAAAAGTCAAGAAAACTTAGAAAGTTAGGCCACTTATTTAGGCTTTTTCTTTTGCTTCATATGCTTATCTGCTAAGTGCCCCGTATTAGGCCCATCAACTTGTGAAAAACTCAATCTCAAGTTAATTTGTGCATCTAGATACAATGGTTTATCTAATGAATGAAGTGGATAGATATCCACCACATTAAATGTCTTGGATATATCTATTATCTTTGGTAAATTTACAATATACATATTAACATTTATCTTTTTCATGATCTTGTATAAGTCATACTTTTTAGGCTGCAACTTGTGGCATGTCCCCATTGTGCATCTCTTGTTTTGCAAGAACACCATCATCTAATCACCTTCTATAAAGGCTTGCTTTCTACAATGTTGATTTGTATCTTGTTTATACTTAGCATTAGCTTGTTCTAGATGTTGCTTCACCTTTGATTGTTTGCCATACTCTTTGTCACTGCATTAGCTCTAACCATCTTAGGTAGCTTGATTAAATCAAAACTAGTAGGAATCAAGTTAATGTGGTGTTAGATGCTTCTTAGGGGAGGAACACCATAAGGAAGTTCTTGAGGTATCACTTTTTTAAATTCCTCCAACAGTGGTTTAACTACATTTGGATATTCAATTTTACCTATTCCTTTTCAATCATCAATACTTGTTTCATTATTAAGGTGTGCATCTCTCTCAACTCCTTCAATATAGCCTTCCTTTCTTGTTTTGACCATATGAGTGTAAGGAAAGTCCACCCCTCCACTTTAGAAATTTTGAGTCTAAAGCTTTTCTTTTTTAATGATAGTAAAGTATACTTTTTGCCATCTTTCTTTAGCTTGTAAGTATTCTTCCGTCCATCATGTTGTTTCACAACATTGTATTGCCAAGGCCTAACAAATAGTAGATAATAAGCGTTAATAACTAAAATGTCAAAGTACACCTTTTCTCTATATTTCCCTATAGAAAAAGGCATTTTGCATCTCTTTGTCAATAGATTCTTTTCTGTAGCTTTGATCTAGTTGATCATATAAGGGTAAAGATGTTTTTCTGACTTCAACATCAACTTTTCTATATTCTCTCTGCCAAGAATGTTCTCGCAACCACCACTATTGATGACAACATTAAATCATTGATAAGAGATAGTGCACCTAGTTTGGAATAATTGATATCGTTAAATACTATCTTCTTATTTCAGTGACAACATCATACTCCTCACTATGTAACTAGGATGACTATCATTCTTGTTAAACTCGTACTTTTCTTCCTCTTCCTCTGAATCTTTAATGTCCATAGCTTGCTCATGTCTATATGCAAGAATAGTTTTTTTGCTTAGCTGTCCACAAGATTAGTCTTCTTTAACACGCATCTAAATGATTTGTAATCTTTTTTAAATGCCTCTCCAAGCATTGAAATCTCAAACTCATTAATTGCTCCAAATTCTACAACGTTACCTCGTGATTGAGCACAACCAATCCCTAGGCCTCAATCCCCTAATCATTGTCACAAACACTGTCACTTGCTATTGCTAAATCTTTGATCATCAAAATGGATGGAAAACTAAGCTCTGATACCAATTGACATAGCATAACACATGAAAAGGATAGGAGAATTACAAGCAAAGCTTAAGAGGAAATTTAAAAATTATATTATTTAAAATCTGTTTCACAAATACATAAGAGAGTATTTATATGAAGCCTATATGAAATGTAGCTCTCTTATTAAATACAATTAATTTAACTAATTATTATTAGTGATTTATCAAATGGAGCACGTAGAAGCTATAGATAACATATACTGTAGCACCTAGGTAAGGAGGTCACATACACAATATACATAAACATATGCTATTCTTTATAAGTCATTTAAACTTTTGAACAAGTGTTGATCTTATTAGCCAACACCTTAATAGTGTTAGTTCTTACATCAAAATATTATTTCTGAGTCAAGTTACAAACTAATATTTACACATATACATTAAAAGAAAAGTCCTATGATCACTGCTGTCTTACATCATATTCATGATACGACTAAAGGGCAAATAAGGCCTGCTCATCCTTATTAATGACTATCCATTTCATGCTCACAATTACTTGGACTTGCTCTATGCTGGGCACTTCCACATATTGCCACTCAATCTTAACTATGAACTGAATCAAAGGCATTTCAATAATCCGAACACATTAACACAATATGTGAGAATTACATAATTTTTAATAAGATAATATGATTATGAAAACCAGTAATAGTTCAATATCTATGTGTGCGGAAAACATTTTTTATCACCCTTGTTTATCTTAGTCATATCTAATAATACACTAGCACATAAAAGCATACAATTGACACATGGTAAATTACACTACTACATCATATGCATGCAAGATGTAATTACTCAATCGAATAATCCAAGATTAATAATGAGATAACTTGTATATTGAAAGCAAATAAATCTCAAATAGTAGGTCAAACAGCTGGGTTATACAACATATGGTAAAATAGTGAGCTTAACATTAATTTTAGCATGTTAGGTTAGTGTTAACTATTGACAATCTACTTGGAACAGAGTCACGGCCTACCAATCTGTTAATTTATTGCAGAAATCAGGTTGTATTATATCATGTTTATCTCCAGTTTTTTGAAAAATATTACATTTTACCTCCAACTAAACTTTAATTATAAAATTAGTACATAAAGCTTAAAATGCACTAAAACACTTTATTAAATTTAAACTAAAATAAAAATCAAATTTCAGTTAATTTTTGAAATAAGAAAAGAACTTTTTAAACTCAATTTTTTAAACAAATTCAACAATGAATTAATTCAAGTATCTCTATCACAATCAGAATTATACGGTCTCTTGCCATGAATTTTAACTGAAATTTAACAGTTTTTTCAGTCTACAGTTCAAAAAAAATTATTATGTTCATTTTATAATTGATTTCTTTCATTTGTAAAATAACACATAAAATAAGAATTAAGAAACAGACAGAATATTTATGGTTTCCAAAAAGAAAAAAGAATATTAATATCAGGTATAATATCTTCAACAGTGTGATTTGTAGGAACAGAATTCAATTATCGCCAACCGATATGCAAGATGCTGTATAAAAGTCGCAAGTCAGACAACCGCGAGAGTTTATCAAGAATAATATCAGCTGCATAACACAAATATCAAGCGCATTTTACCTTTACTTTGTCTAATGCCAATACATTTTATTTGCAAAGATGCTCTTAAAAAAGGAATATTAGAATTCAAGATTTTAAATCGAAAATATTTATATTGAATGATTTAAAATTTTATAATTATTGATAAAAGTTCACATGTTGAATATGGCAAACAAGGGCCATTTATAAACTTGGGTTAGACTTGAGGTTAAATTTATAAACGGATAGAATCAATCGGTCCTTAATTTGTAATATATTAAAAAATACTAAAAATAATATGTAATATATTATAATATTACAAAAAATAAATTTTATGTCTTTAAATAATAAAGCATATTATAAATGGTATTGTATATTATGTTAAATAGAAAATATTTGAATTCAAATATTTAGCATTGTGAAAGGACAAACAAACCAGACCCGTAAAACTATATTAAGAGTACCATAATTATTTTTTTCCTTGATAAATTTATTGATGCAATGATTAATGAGGAAGCATTTCCCATTTGGGTGAGACAACTAAATGATTGTCAATAATAATAAGCAAACGAGAATCTTATCCACAAACCACACTCCTTTGGACAGCACGTGACTGTCACGCCACCACCATGCGCATAAACCTGATTGCGGCTCCTCCTCGGTTCCACACGTGGGTTCTTTTAGCCATGTAAGGTCACCCTCAGCTCAACCCCGCAACCTCACGCGCCAACCACTGCTCCCACCTTGCACAACGATTTTTTAATTTTCAATTCTCCACAAGACTCGAGAAAGGGCAAATTTTTGCCATGAGGATGGTCGATTCTTGTAATATAAAAACATCAAGCTCCCAGATACTTACAATATCTCTTTTGTTTGTAAACCAAAGATAGAATGGAATAGAGTATGTGGCCAAAGAAATAAAAGTGAATATTATAAAGTGATTTCTAAAAGATTTTAATCTTAATTATACTACTATATACTAAAAATTAATACAACAATTAATATTTTTTGCTGAAAAAATAATATTCTTTAAATGCATACTACAAATAATACATTGTATTGAAATCTAAAAATTTTGTGTTAATAAGATACCAAACTTTAAGTATAATTTTTAAATATTTGTTAATAAGTTCTAATAAAATTATACTAAGTGAAGTTATTTATAATTGAACATTAAATAAATACATTTTAAAAAATTTGCATATTATTTTTCATTAAAAATATTGATAGTAAATACATAAAAAAAAATCTTATTTAAGACAATCTATGATTATTTTTAGATGAGCAGTGTATGATATATATAATTATTACTAAAATATCATAGGTCTCTTAAATTTTAGATTATATGTAAATAGCCTTCAAAGCTTTAAAATAAACTCAAACTTAAGATTTTGTGCAAGTAATCGTTAATCATAATGAGTTTTTTATTTCACTATCAGAAATGTGATGGGTGAGAAAATTTATCTATACATAACCTAATTCAAAGAGATTATTTGTAAAAATAAAATAAAATCTGGAGGTACATTTAATTTGTGCTCTATTTAGTTTGTCACAATACAAACATGTTTCTTTTACATAGTTTGTTTAATATTTATTATATTTGTATAATAATTATTACATTTATCAAATCATTAATTTTTACAATTAAATCATTTTTTTAAAAGTAAAAATGTAATAATCATTTTTTTATTTTACTTACTTATTTTTTATATTCTCTTTCTTTTTATATCATCTAACTAAGCTTAATGTGTTACCTTTCATTAGTTAATTTACTAATTCACAAAAGAAGGCCTAAGTCACTGGTGAATATAATATATTTATATAGTTTATGTAATATTTATTATATTCTTATATTTATTATTTTAACTATTAAATCATCATTTTAAAAATAGATATACAAAAGTTATTTTGTATCTTATTTACTTGCTTTTTATGTTTTCTTTCTCTTTTATATCATTCAAATAAATGGGTTTGAAAAAGAGTTATTTGTACACAAAAAAAGTTTGGAGGACTTATTTTAAAATTTTAAAAAATAAAAAATTATTTATACATGACCTAAAATTCAATTATGTACAAATTCACCTATAATTATATAAAAGATATAAAATTTTTCTTATTTTATTATTTTTAAAATATAAACATTTAAACATAGTTTTTTTACATAATTTTTTTTTATTAATTTTTACTTTTTGGGCCAAAATTTTCAGTAAGTTAAATTGAAAAATTACGTGAATTGAAAATGCAAGTTACACGCAGACGGTGAGTGGAAGAGAAACGCGGGTAGTAGCAGTGCGAAACAGAAAATAATCATAAAGCCAATATATCTGCATCAGCTGCCGTTAGGAGTGCAGAGCACATCTGGTTTGTGTCTCTCCCCTCTGCTCCATACATGGCAGAAGTGATAAGAGCGGTTCCCTGCACTTCAGCACGCGATTCATTCTTCTTCTGAAACTCCTCACTGTCGTTTATTTCATCCACCTTCGTCTTCTTCTTCTTCTTCTTACCTTCTCAACCTTCTCCTGCATTCTCATCAAAACGACTCCACTTCCTCCAACTTCAAAACTCTGTCCTGTCGTTCTCGCCTTGCTTGGATCTGCGTGAGTTTTCTGGGGAATTTCCATGGGAAACGCTAACGGCAGAGAAGATGAAGACGTTGGGAGGGATGATCGATACGCTGCTGATCCAGGCCTCCGTGGCAATTTCCTCTCGGATTCTCGGCCTCCTGTTCGAGCCGCTTCTTTCGATTCAATGGCCAGTGGTCGGCCGCGGAGTGCTCCGCAGTCGAGGTCGCCGATCTTGTCTGTTCCTCAGGTTTCAGCCTTTTCTTTTTCTCTGCTCTTTGCGGTTATGCTCAATTTCTGAATTTGTCGTTTCTGTTTGTATACGTGCAATGCGTGTTTGTTTACTTTACCTGCGTTCGCTTGTACTTCTTTATATACAATTGGTTGGTTATGGAGTTTTGGTTTTGGTTAATGGCTATTTCTTTGGTGTTTGATCGGTATTACTGATAATGTGTTCCCAGTGATTCTCAATTCTTGTGAAAGTGTAGCAACGAATTTTGTTTAGTAATGTTTGGAGCTGTTTTTCGTAGATGTTCTGTTTGGTTGAGCATCTCCGTTCAGTTCTATGATATGTTTGATAGGGGTGTGTCTGTGAGAGAAATTAGAAACCAGTATAAAGGGGCATTTGTTTGGAATAATACTCCTTTGTCATTGATTGGCTAAGAACGTGGAGATTAAAGATTGTACCCGGTATTTGGATTGGATGGTTTCGAAATAGGACATTACCACTCAGTCTGATTTATTTTCCAAGTATTACCCCATTGTAACGAGGAGAGTTAGACAAGGAACTTTTGTTCAATAGTTACGGCTTTCTCTCTTCCCCCAATCTCTCTTGTTGGATTCTTATTTATGGTATTTTCAACTTACTGTGCTGTAAATTTAAAAGACAACAACGTGTACTTTGGTATTTATAACAAGACTTACTGTCTGTTCACTATATGATTTTTGCTCATTTTTTTATGGTAGCAATGACATCTTATTTCACTTTCCCTAATATTTTTTCCTATATATATATATATATATCTACATATAAGCGGTCCAAACTGGTCATCTTTTAGTTTTCTCCACATCTTTAAAGGTGAATGAATAATTCCATTTAAATTTAACAAATATATCCAATAATACTTTTATTTTCTTTCTTTTTTATGAGACAAGTGTTTGCCAGATATATGCTAGTGTGTATTAGCTGACTTGTGTTTTGCATTTGAAGATTTTCCCTCTCTAATCTCTACGTTAAGTAGAGTATAATCTTCTGAACATATGTGCACATTTTCCCTCCCTATACTCTATGTTAATTTGAGTATAATCTCCCGAACAATTGTGCACATTTTCTGGTGTTTGGGGCTGCGGCCAGCAGAAAAATCATTTTCTAGCAAGTTAAAAAGAATTCATTAATACTTTCTATCTTCCAAGGTTGAAATCATTTTCAAAAACAATTTTAATCATGAAGGATTAGTGACCCTCGGGATATTTCCTTTTTCTCATTTCTTTGCATCTTCCTATTAACTTGATTAGGCCCAAACTATAAAAATATATAAAATTTCTTTCATGATTCAACCATTGTTTCATTATCTATTTTAGCTGCTCAGTGTAAAATCTGGAAATACTATAATTACTCCTGAAAACAATTGTTTGGTTTCATAGGAAATCTTGTCCCTTATTTACTACAGTAAAATCCAGAGTGATTTGTATCACTTTGCAACATAGCTGTTTGCTCTTCCTGATATCTGTGAATGGAACTCTGGTTATACTCTGCTTATGATATTATGAATGCTAGAAACTGGAAAGTAAGGGCCATTGCTAATTTAGTAACTTGCCGTTACTTAAGAATATGTGATATTGTCCTTTGGATGGACTAGCAATTGACACATATGTGCATTAATAATTATAACAATGGGCTTTTTTTTTTTCCTGTTAATTTTTCTCCTTTTATGAATTTTCTTTTTTAATCAAAACATGCATTCAAGACAAGAGATAAATGCCAATGACTTAGTAAAGATTTGGAAGAGAGAATAGCATTGCCCTGCATTAAATGACATGGTTGCAAGGTAATTTATTTAGTAATAAAGTTTGATTGATTTGGAATTTAATCTGGGAATGATTTATAAGAATTGATGCAGTCTTTGTTGATGGCCTGGCTTAAATTTTCGGAGTCGAGTGATTATACATTTTTTATTGGCATGTTGATTTTGGTCTATGGATCACTGAAGAGATCAATGAAAATGATGTTCCTAATAGATCAAAGGTTTATTTATTTATTTATTTTAAGTAAGAAGTCTGATGTTCTGGCTTGTTTTGGAAGTATAAGCTTGGTGATCCTGATTACAAGCCACATGATAGTTTAACTTGGTAGATATTCAAACTTGAGCCATCCAAGCTAAATGTGTTGCAATTAATGTTATTTACTCATCTTTTCCGGCAGGACTGTGCTAAACTTTTTTTTTCTTTTAAACTCAGATGCAGCCACATCAGCAGATACGAGGGGTTATTTTCAAACAGATTGTGTCAATAGCATTTCTCATTGTTGCACAAAATTTGTGATCTGGTTCTTTGCCATTTCAGCTATTTGTCATATTCCCTTGAATGCTTCGAAATATTGTCCCAGTTGGGCTCCCCAATTATAGAAACATTACAATGAAAGAAGAACGTGAAGCAAGAATTTTCATAATGATAAATTTGGTTCACTGACCTTGTGTTTGAAATTATTGGATCTCCATTAGAAAAAAGATTAAGGCACTCAACTCTAGGAATTATGAGGAGTTAGATTCTGCAAGCTTTTTTAAATTCATTTTTTAAGATTGGCCATCAAACCATGGTTTCTTTATAAGGTAATACCCCCTTTATTAGTATCATCTATGAAAAATTGATTATATTACTTTGTATATGCAATAAGTTTTATAAGAATCTCCTTGAAATATTTGCATATCTTTCTTATTTAAGAATTGTTTGGAGGGGTTTCAGCTAAGTTAACCTTTTGATATAGCACCATTTCAGAGGCCCAAATATTGAAAAGGGTCTAATGTTTCTGGTGATTATCTCAATTACTTTGTTTTTTGGTTTCTGCTTTTATTTCCCTGAATATCTTGGTTGCTTGGTTGGTTTAACCTTGTGCAAGTATCAAAAAGAGGTCTACAAATATTTTTGCACATATAATAGGCTTCAAGATGCTGATTTCGATAAGATGCAGGTTGACAGTCTACTCCAATCTTTTATCTATGTTTTAATGAAAGATGATTTGGAAGTCCTATGAATGGTTCTGTCTGTTTAAGTTCACTTTTTACTGAAAGGCCTGTCATTGTCTGATGAAAGTTCACATACCATATGTTAACTGGAAGGTTATATGAATAAATAAAGAAAACTTTATGAAGGCTTTTATAATGTTAAACTCATATGCATCAATAGATGATGTTGAAATGGATTTTGGAATCAACTTTGTGGAACTTAGATGATAAGATGATCCCAATTAAATGGAAGTTTGTAAGATTCAACTTATGATTGTGGGAGATGTATAGTAGTATGCAAATATGTTTATGCACTTCTGTTCTGGTTGCCTTTTCAGTTTCCTTCTTGGAAATGGCTAATATGTCCGCTGGCAGTTTTATTATCCTGTGTGTGTGTGTGTGTGTGTGTGTGTGTGTGTATATGTATATATATATATATATATATATATATATATATATCTCTTTTATCGTCTAGATATATTAATAGGTCTTTCAGACTTTCTGGTGTCTCAGTCCAACAATAAACACCAAAAACAAAATATATTATTTTTTGTAGAAAAAAATATAAATTGTTTCATAAAGGAAAGTGTGTATTTATTTATTTTTGGTAGGAAGAGTGGATAGTTATTTGATTAATACATATTTTAATTATAAAAAAGAGTAGTGGGTAGTTATTCAATTATTTGTAGCTTCCCACTAATTTTTTTATTCCTTTTACAATTTAAGAAAAATGTTTTATTTATATAAACTCTGTTTATGCTGAACTTTGATATAAATTATTTTTCATAGCCGGTTCCAAGCTTATAAAAAAAGAAGAGGGTTGTATTAGGCAATCAACAGCCAACATAAAATTTTGTCAAATCTTTATAATATGTATCATTGATATATTAGAGGTAATGTTAAGTCATTGTCCAGAAATAATGTGTTGTATAACTTGAATACAGTGTCAAATGAGCAAGAGCTGCTGCATCGATACCTGGTTGTAGTGAAAAATAAGTAAAGGTTTTTATATTTTCATGAACGAATGTAGGTAAAGAAATTAGTTAACAAGAGTAGAATTCATTTTGGAATTTCAAATATATATGCACTTATAGATAAGTCAATGGAAATAGTAGATATTATGATTAGGAGGAGGATTAATTTTATGTGTCTATAAGAAATCAAATGGGTAGGAGAAAAAACGAAAGAATTAGAAACCTCAGGTTTTAAACTTCAGTCTACTAGTGAGGATAAATCTAAAAATGGGATAGATATAATTATAAATAAGTTTTGGAAAAATGTTGTGGTGAATATAAAGAGGTTAGGAGATAGAATCATTGCGTTAAAATTTATAGTAAAAAGAAAAATCTTTAATATTATTAGTGTTTATACATCACAAGTAAGGTTAGAAGAATATCACAAGGTAAAATTTTAGGAGGATTTAGAATATTTAATTTAGAAAATATCATTAGGAAAAAAAAATTATTTTAAAAGGAGATCTTAATGGTCATGTAGGAAATGTATCTAGAGGTTACGAGACTGCAAATGGAGGACATGGCTTAAGGGAAGCAAATACAGAGAGTAAAATTATTCTAGATTTTTCATTAACGTTCGATTTCACATTAATTAACACTTGTTTTAGGAAGCATGAAGATCATTTTATCACGTATAAAAATGAAAGGTTATGCTCTCAAATTAATTTCTTTCTTATAAAAAAATCAGATAAAAAAACTTTGTATGGATGGTAAAGTTATACCTGGAGAGAACTTGACTATTCAGCATAGTGTATTCGTTATAGATGTTCGAGTAAAAAGAAGAGTAAGAAGCAAAGGTCAAGATATGATGTCAAAGATCAAGTGGTGGCAATTGAAAGGGGATAAAGAAAGGAGCTTGCAGATGAGGATTTTGGAGGAAGAATCTTAGAAAGTATAAGGAAGTGCTAATAATATGTGGAACGAGATGGTTAAAGAGATTAGGAAAGTGGCAAAGGAGATATTTGATGAATTTAGAGGCTTTGGACCTAGGGATAAAACATTTTGGTGAAGAGATGTAAGTGTGTAAGATAAAGTTAAGGTTAAAAAAGAGTGTTATAAAACATGATTTTTATGTAAGAGTGATGAAAATTGAAAAAAAATATGAGGTAATTAAAAAAGACACTAAGAAGGTAGTGAAGAAGCGAGAGTCAGGGCACTTGATGAGTTTTAGGTGCTAAAGTTGGAGAAAGGAGTGTTTACAAGTTAGGTAAAAGTAGGGAAAGAAAAACAAAAGATGTGGACAAAGTGAAATGCATTAAGAATGAAGAAGGGAAAGTATTAGTCACAAAATAAGATATCAGGGAATGGTGGAAGAGATATTTTTATAGATTATTTAATAAAAGACATAAGATTGTATTGTACTTAAATAGGTTAGACATTAAAAAAAAGGATCGAAATTATACTTTTTATTGTAAGATTTGAGAGTCAGAGGTAAAAGAAATATTAAAACGAATGGAGAATGACAGAGTAATTGGATCAGATAATATACTCGTTGAGGTATGGAAGGGATTAGGAGTGACAGGTATAAGTTGGCTTCCCAGAATTGTGAGGTCTAAGAATGCCGAACAGGAGAAGTACTTTAGTTCTTATTTATAAAAATAAGGGGATATATAAAATTGTGTAAATTATAGGAGAATAAGCTTATGAGCCACATTATGAAATTATTGGAGAGGGTAATTGAACGAAAATTGAGATAAGAGACTTAACTTACAAAAAAATCAATTTGATTTTATGATAGGGAAGTCGACCATGGAAACAATATATTTGTTGCAAAAATTGATTGAGAAATATCGAAGGAATTAAAGAGATTTACATATAGTGTACATTGATTTGGAGAAGGCATATGATAGGGTACTAATAGAGGTTTCATGGAAGGCTATAAAGAAAAAAAAAATTTGTATAACTTATATTTGAACACTTCAGGATATGTATGATAGGGTTATAATTTGTGTTATAATAAAAGATAGATCAACAAAAAAAATTTTAATAACTATTGGTCTGCATCAAGAATCAACTTTGAGTCCTTATCTTTTCACTTTAGTCTTAGATGTGCTCACTGAACATATCAAAAAGTTAGTGCCACAATGCATGCTTAAAGAATCGATAGAGGAAATAAATAAGAAGTTAGAGATGTGGAAACTAATTTTAGAAGTACATAGATTTCGTTTAAGTAAAAGTAAAATAGAATATATAAAATGTAAGTTTAATAATAGATGCATTAGTTTTAGTGCAGAAGTGAAAATTAGAAAGTATACCATACCATAAGTCACACGATTTAAGTATCTTGGGTCTATCATACAACATAATAGAGAAATAGAGGAAGATGTAAAATATAGGATTCAAGTAAGGTGAATGAATTGGAGGAGAGTTTTGAGTGTTATTTAAGTATCTTGGGCCTATCATACAATATAATTAGAAAATAGAGGAAGATGTAAAATATAGAATTCAAGCAAAGTGGATGAAATGGATGAGTGTTTCGAGTGTTATTTGTAATAGAAGAGTACTATTCAAATTTAAAAATAGATTCTATCGCACAGTTATAAGGCCTACAATATTGTATGGAACTTAGTATTGAACAATAAAAGGTCAACAAGAGAATAAGTTTAATGTTGTATAGATGAAAATGTTGCGTTGAATGAGTAAATATACCAAACAAAATGGAATTAGAAATAAATGTATTAAAGAGAAAGTGGAGGTCGCACCTATTGTGAAAAAGATCATAGAATTGCGATTTAAATGATTTGGACATGTGTGGAAGAGACGTATAGAAACTTTAATTAGAAAAGTAAATAGTAGTCCAATAGTCAGAGATAGAAGAAGATTGAGAAAAATTATAGTAGAAATCATTAAAAAAAAATTTAGACTTAAATAGTTTGTCTAAAAATATAATTTATGATAAAACTTTATGACATCAATTGATACATATAGCCAATTTCACTTAGTGAAAAAATATTTTGTTATTATTGGTGTTTGTTTTATTTATATAAGAATTGAGCAATGAACAATTAGTTTATTATTAAAGAATTACAGTTTAATTTTTTCTCTAAATTATTTAATTATCTTAAATTTTAAATAGAAGTAAATTAAAAAGTGAATTGACATGCATGTTAGTACATATCAAGCCACAGGAGTGTTTGTGTGTATGAAGCTTTACCCCCGGAAAGATTCAGACTTTTTTAGTTAGTATAAAATTAGTAGTCTTTTATTTTTATGTATTAGAAAGAATTTGTTGATCTTATCAGTGTCATTCTTCTTTGCACTTTTTCAGGTTCCTGTTGCTCCACTGCCAAGAGGTAGTGGCCGTTCTTTTCTCAGTCAAATGTGGCAGAATGAATCCCATGGAATTGTTGATCAACCTCCTGAGCGACGAATTCCTATCATGATAACATGGTATCATGGTGGTAGCGATGTGTCTGTCGAGGGATCTTGGGATAACTGGACACATAGGTTAGAATTTTTTCACTTCTCCTTTAGTAGTGCCAACTTTATTGTTTAATAACATGGAAAATAATTATAATTGTAAATGTTCTGTGATGGACATTGTACCATAGGTGAACTTTTATTACTTGCAGGAAGATACTGCAGAGATCTGGCAAGGATTACTCAATTCTAATGGTCCTGCCATTGGGCATATATCACTACAAGTTCATTGTTGATGGCGAACCAAGATATATTCCAGATCTTCCTTATGTAGCTAATGAGATGGGCCATATCTGCAATCTTCTTGACGTTAATGTAAGCATAATTTTTTTTTCTTCCTTTTTCTTTCCTTTACGACCAAACATTAAATTATTTTGCGAACTTTCTGTTTTTCTTAATAAAGTGCATCCTCCTAGGTTCTTAATTGTAAATCTGCTTTCTTGTAGATTTTTGTTTTGGTGTATAGGTGAATCTTGCAATTAGGTTAATTATGCAAAAGGGTTGACTTTTTGCCTTTTATTTTTTATTTTTTTAGGACAGAAGGTGAATCGGGGAAGGAAAGGGTTATGCAGTCCGTTTGTATGATCATGTCTACGTGTGATACATGGAAAATAAAGATGAACATGGACTGCCAAAACACCAATTCCCATGCTCTTTCTGGTTGGTTTAAGAAACAAACTTAAGATTTTGGAAAGAAGTTCTTATGGCTTTTGGTGTATGTAAAGTAGTTAATGGAAAAAGTGAATAACATAGTGATGCTTGAAAAATAAAATTCCTTCATGATTTTTGTTCATGAGTTTGAGGTGGAAAATTATATATTTAGGTGGCATTTGGAAAGTCAGTTTTATAATTATGCATCTATTGCAAAATATACGTTTGAGTATGAAATATCTGGTATCTCAAAAATTCAAGAGTATGCACTAGAATTGGTGGATGCTTACTAGGCAGGGATCCCCAGCATGAATCCAATGGACACCTTTAGCATTGACTTAGCTTGACCCTGTTATGAAAAATTCAGGATTCACATATTAGTTATGATAATACCAAATATGAGAATATTACATTATTGATATGTACACAATTATAAACATTTTTACTTAGCAAATTAGGATGCCCACTTTGTTACCAATTATTAATGTAATTCTTTATCCCATTACACCCATCATCACTTCTCTTGATTATGAGGAAGCAGTGTACTTATATAGTCAAATTAATTTGTCTTGAATTTTGTGGTTTTGTATATTTTGACTTGAATTGCTCTTTCTTTTGTTTACTGCAGGATTATGTTCCTGAAAACCCCAGAGGCGTGACTGAATTTGAGGCTCCACCCTCTCCGGATTCTAGCTATGGTCAAGCATCCCTAACTGATGAAGACTTTGGTAAAGAGCCAGCAGCCGTTCCTTCGCAGCTTCACCTCACTGTTCTAAATATGGAGAACTCAAATGTAGGTACCTCTACAAAGCCTCAACATGTTGTGCTAAACCATGTCTTTGTTGAGAAACACTTGGCCTCCCAGTCTGTGGTTGCCCTGGGATTGACTCACAGGTTCCAGTCCAAATACGTGACAGTGGTCCTCTACAAACCACTGAGTTTGGACAAGTAAGAAACAAGGAATGTAACATCCCTTTCTTTTATGTTTCTTCTTCTTCTTTTTTTCCTTTTTTTTTTTTTGGGTAGCTTCAGCCTGTAAGGATAAAAGCTCTAAGCATGCAGTAGGTATAGGAAAATGTTCTGTATATTGATCCTTCGATGATTCACCAGTGGCATCATCTAAAAACCTTGCAATAGAAGGTTATGGTGGCTCAACGGCTGTGCTACTTGTGATGGTAATTGAGATTGTCAGTTTCCAATGTCGAGGTGTTTGCTATTTGTTATGATGCGTTAATATTTAAAAAACAGAATCGATATTCATAATAGACACATACGCCATGGCTTTGAGAGTCAGGCCCATTAGGATGTAAAAAGGAACAAAAATAAAAAATAAAAAGTAAATAGATAGGATAAAAAATAATTTTTATACTTTTATTTTTAAAAAAATAAAAAATAAATAAATACATTGGAAAAAAAATGTAGGAGCATAGGATTTTTTTCACTCTTGGCCAACAAGGGTCTTGATATGGCCACAACTCAATAATGCCTTCTAATAAGTAAATTTATATTTGTTTGAATACTCACAAACGAGGAATGCATCAAATTTGACAACTTTGTTATATGTAAAATTTTATAAATAGGATTACTCAGCTAAAGAAATTCATGGCAATATATAGATATATTATATTTATTTATATGTGCGTGTTGGGACATTCTCAACTTACTTCCTAAGTATTAAAGATTTTATTTTTTAATTTAATTAATAATAGTATTTATTTTTGGCCCCACAAACGATGTAAAATTTCAAGCCGCATGCAAATTTATCTAAATCACTTGTATGTTTTCGGAATTTGTTTGTTTCCTCTAACTTTGGAGTTTTTTTAAAGAAAAATGTTTTCATAAAATTTGTTATATTTTTTATTCAAAGGAATTTTTTTTTGATACAACAATAAACAAATATTTTGGAATTAGGAAGCTTGTTTTGTAATAGTAAATACTATTTGCTTGACATGAGCTAAAGTGAATGTTAATATTTTTTAATAAAAATAAAATATAGTTAACATAAAAAAGAATGGAGTTAAATAAGTTTCTACTTTCTCACATATATTTTAAATTTTTATAATTTTGAATTATGATTTGTATTTAAATTTGTTTTAAATACTATATTATTTCTTAGGTTAATTTGAGACCAAAGAGTCCAGATAAAACTATATTTTATTTGTAAAATTATCAAAAGGGACACACATACCGAGACTGTTTTTTTGATACTTTTAGTAATTTGTTAAAAAAATAACTAATAATTAAATAACAATATAATTTTTATATTGATAAAAAAATTATAACCAATTTTATTGAAAGATTTTTCAGTAGTGTAAAGTAGAAAGAAAGTCAAAGAAATGCAAAAGAAACAAACGGAAGAGAAGAAGGGCTTATTGACCAATAAAATATGAAAATAAAATATTTAAAAAGTGTATCGTCAATTTTATTTGTTTCATATTTATATATTTTTTAATTATTAATGTGTCCATTTATTATAAGATGAAACATTTAATTTTTAATTTTTTTTAATACTATCGAATCTCAGCGGACAAGAGATTGATACATGCCTATCAATAAAGGTTTGTTTAATATTGTATAAGATAAAATTTGATAATATAATGTTTAATAAAATTTTAATATTATATAATATATTATATTATATCATATCATATAAAATATATTATGTATTGTATTGTATAACATGAAATAAGATAAAAATTAACTATTTTAATAAAAATATATTTTATTTAAAAATATATTATATTCATTCAAATTTGTTATATTATATTAATTATTAAAAAAATATAAGTCTCCAAGAGCTTAAAAAAAAAAAAAAAGCTCATGACTACTCTGTACATTCAATGACTATTTTTGTCATTCTTTTGATAAAGCCTTACTTGATAATAAAACTTTATAAGAATTTATATGGTTACCTAGATTTTGAATACATCATATAATATGAAATATTGTTCAATTTTGTGGATAATAAATCTATCAAGTATGCAAAAGAGGTTAATATAGTCAAAAGTTCTACAAACAATATCAAATTATAAATACCATCAAACTCTGACAATAAATATTACTAAATTTGAGTACTAGGAACTAAAATCTCCTAAATATTGAAATCTATTTTTAATTTGAAACATTAACGCTATTAGTTATCTTCAAGCAACAAATTACAAAGCAAATGCCAAGAAGTACCGAAATTACAACTAATGAGTTAAATAATGAAATAGAAAATTGACCAATAAACAAGCTGCTGGTTAAAAAAAAGAAAAATTACTTCATTCCAAAATTTTAAATAATATATAACATTGGAAAAATATTCAATCTATAATAAAAGATTTTTAGAGGGTTTTCTATTTTCTTTTAAAAGATCCTTTCCATGAGTCATACAACCAAAGTTACAGAATAACTAATCATATTTCATCTGAACAAAGCAAAAGATAATATTTCAAAGTGCCATTTCACTGTTTAAGAGGAATAATATTTGCCATAAAACAAAAGATTGTACAATTAGTACGTGTTTGGATGGGCGGTGGCATTTCCCAAATCATGTTTCAGACAAATCAATGAATTGTTGCTTCTACGTATTATGGTTAGGCAAACGGGATTTTCAGCTTTTCTACCACAAAACCAAAACGCTATTAGACGATCATGGAGGCCAATGCTGGCAACGCAAAAAGTCAAATGCAATGCAAAACAAAATGCACCGCCATCTCTTATTCGTTGTGATTGATACATAAAAATTAAGTATGAAAATTTAAAAAAATAAACAAAATTGGTAAAAAACAATACTCATACCTTACTTTAAAAAAATAATAAAAATAAATAAATATTATTGAATACTAATAATAATAATAGTATAATAGACATAACATAAAAAAAAATTTCTATTTCTTTTTTTTAATCTTTATACCAAACATGTCCTAAGCATTATATGGATTGTTTGAAAGCCACAAAAGAAAGACTTTTTAGTACCCATATTACTTTACATCCTTCTTAACCTTCATGGTGTAGACCATGTTATGATACACAATATATGCACTTTCTTTGCACAAAGAGTTGAAGGAGTGAGGGCTCCTTTGGTACATAAAATTCTTTTTTATGGAAATAAAAAGAGAATGCTAGATAAAATAAAATAGAATCAATTATATTTGATATGATATAAGAAAAAAAGGAATATTTTTTCATTTATATATTTGGTAGGATGAAAAAATGTAGAAATAGAAAGCAAATTATAACAAAAGACCAAAATGCCCTTACTAAAAAAATGGAAAAAATAATGTTTTTGGTCCTTCCTTCTCTCTTTCTATTTTCCTTGCTCTTTGTCTTCACATTTTATCAACTTCGATTACATACACATGAAAGGTCTTGTTTTGTTTTGGATATTGCTTCTTAAGCCAACTTCCTATACTAGATCCATAACTTCTAACTCTAACATCCACATAATTCTTAAAGCTTATATCAACCATTGATGAAAGGTAGTTTATGTTCCTCTTTAAAGCAATCCATGGCTTCAATGGCTTCCCCACAATTAAAAGCTCTGCATTTATAGCCAATTCTTATTTATACTATCAGAATAGCATTTTCCATTAGAATCATCATTGAATTTCTCAAACTTATGAACAATGCCATCAAACTCTTTCCGTAGAACAATTTCTCATATGTAAGGTATTGAAGAATCAAACCCATCTGTATCATATGATTTCACTATTTTAAAATTATTACACTAACCTTCTTTTTCTTCTTTTTTAAAAAAATGCATAATAGATTCAAGAAGAAAGAGTTACACTAGCCTTCTTCTTCTCTCTCTAACAACACACTGGGAAGCCATGGCTCTGCAACTATAGGAGACTTTGAAGGAAGCCATCGTGGCATACACTGGCCTCTCTCTGACCACCTTTTTTGCTATCCTTGCCTTGCTCTTTTGCTATTAACTATGTCATTCTGAAGCATGAGCTTAGGGTATGAGAGTGCAACATTCACAAATGAAGTTGTAGTATGATCAACATAGGCAAAAAGTTTATTCCTCAGAATTAGCTCAAAACTCTACTACCTTTCCCGCCACAATGTCGAAAAGTGCCATGGAAGTGCACTTTCCATTTATGTCCAGCTTTCAACCTAACAAATGCAACAAAGCAAATGAATCTATTTCATTTTTTATTTTCTATTTTCTACATTCTACCAAACAAAAAGTTAGATAAATATTTGACTTTGTTTAGAAAAAAGAGCAATAGCAATAATGATATTTGACAACATTGATGGTAACTATTACAGATAAGTTTGACAATGGTAATGATGATAGTCATTTTGTAAGTAGAGCATAATAGTATTAGGACTAGAATGGGAAAGATTTAAGAGGGATTTAACTTCAAAATTTGATTAGATCTAATCTCACTTCTCAAGGTTTGATTAAGTTATTCATTAAATGTATAAAAATGATTTGATAGATAAGCTTATATAATAGAGTTCTTACACTAAATAATTAATAAATTCATAATATATTGCATTAACTTATCATACTAACCCTAATATAATGTGCCAAATATGCCCTAGCTACATTAAGTTTGACCTTAACATAATCATGAAGTAGGGGAGGTAAAAAGGCACCATATAGAGCCTTGTGATTGACCCAAAAAAAAAAAACTTTTTCCTTTAATTGATTTTCAATAAATGAAATTAACTTTTTACACAATATGACATTGTGATTTTATTTTTAATATGATAATAAAGGTGACTAAATTGATGTTATACTTCGATATAAGAATGTGATTTTGTTCTTGATATGATAATAAAGATAATTAAATAGTTTTATTTTTGAAAAGAATGCATATTGCATAAAGAGTTGACATTATTGATCAAAAGTAAATTAAAAGGAAAGTTGCTGCAATGTGTATCAATTGTCAAAAGAGCTTGATGATATATTTGAAATGGGAGAGATATTATATGTAATTTAGCCAAATATGACAGGACAAGTGAGTATAATTTAATTTTTTACTTAATTATTAATTAACTTTGTGGAAACAATCAAAACATAATAAAAGAACATAACATAATCATTATTCATTAATGCAAACTAAGCCAAAAATAAAAACTCAATAAACTTGATTTATAATAAAGTAACAGAATCGTTAATCTAATTATTAAAAACATAGTAACTGAATAAGCACATAAAAGTTATCATTTATGTTTTTTTTGTAAATGTTATAATTATATGATGTCCATAATTCCAAAAAATGATTCTTTAAGGTCTCTTTTCATGTTTAATGGCATATTTCCTATAACTTTTAGAGAATTTATATTGAACAATTATATAAATTAATTTTCTTATTTGTATTATTGGAACGATTTATCTTTATGGTTAAACATTATAAGTAAAAGTTATGTATCAAGTAAGAAGTATACAAGAGAATGAGAATTATTTTTTCCTTTTTCCTCTTAATTTTTACCCTTCCTCTTGTTATATTTCTCATATTTTTATTAATTTTATAATACATTATTAGTACGATTCTTTAGTAAATTAGTGTAAGATATCAATCTTTAAAATTTGTTACTCATCACATAAAGGTATAAGAAATTTTCTATTCTTACTTTATATTATCCATGGATTCAATACTTTATATTATTCATAAATTTAAGATTCATTCATATTTATAATAGAATTATCAATTTGATATTGACAAATGTATCAAAAACCAAAGGGTTAAACATGATTAGATAACCAGTAACCACATCAATTTTAATTTTGATTATTTTATAACTAATGACTTCATTATCTAAATGAATAGCATATTATGTAAAAAAAATGGTGGTATATTTTGATAAATTGATGGCTATAAAAGATTTTTTTTTTTTACTATAATCCTCAAGGCTAATAGTTTTTCTACTTTATGCCACCAAAAGGCTTTAGAAATTCCTTAATTTCACCATATTTATGAACAATTTGATAGTCACTTACAATCTATGCACAAATGAACCATTAAAAGTCGAGAATAGTTCACATGATTATTGAAATAATGTAAGATTATGACCAATGGCTAAAATATGGATAAAATTCATTAAGACAAACAGCTATAAAGTCTTTGAATTTGAAAATGCCAAAAGCAATCATAAAATCTAAAGGACCATAAGATGTTGAATAGTCATATTATAATAATAATATGTTTTACTGTAATCATTTATGTGCAAATTTTTAAGCTTTTAAGAGAAAATGCAAATTGCAATTTCTTCCTATAAATATACATATCCTTTGTTATGATAGAAAAAATAAAATAAGATGTATTCATTTTATACTTTAATTTTTATTATCTACATACAATTAAATTCTTCATATGTATCGCTAAAAAGAAATCTTATATACACGTGATACTTAAATTAAGAAAATGATACATTTTTATGACTTTATTATGCTTAAATTTTATTATGAGAAAAATACTTATTATAGGTATATGATGTTAAATTTATCTTGTTGTTATCACTTTGGAGAATACTTTAAAGGAAGAAAATTCAGGATTTTTGCAAAATGTGTAAAGTGTGTATTTCTATTTCTAACCAATTTTGTGAAAAAATGGATGAAAAATATTCTATGAATAGATCTGTAGTCCTTGTAATAATTTGAAGACATAATACATGTACCAAAAGTAATAATTTTTTCAAAAGAAAAATAGTATGAAAATATACACACAAAAAACTTAATTACTTTGAATGTGATCCTACAATAATAATATTGAAATAGTTTATACTATAT
The DNA here is from genome assembly GCA_032878935.1 of Erythrophleum fordii. NCBI lineage: Eukaryota > Viridiplantae > Streptophyta > Magnoliopsida > Fabales > Fabaceae > Erythrophleum > Erythrophleum fordii. The sequence continues at coordinate 29,442,829 of JAVQMF010000058.1, read as the reverse complement.
TGTTAATAAGTGACAAAAATGCATAGTAATAATGTATATGAAAATAAAATGTGTGTTAGTCTTTGGAGAATTACACATAATAAAATATAATTTAATTCCTAAAGAACTAATATGAATATTTTTCATTTTATGATTGGACATAATATCTATAGCAAAGACTTATGTCCCACAGATAGTACTTAACGATAAAAAAAAATATTTCTCATTTAATAATATATGATGTTAATATTAATACTATATTTGGTAGTATAGAACTATTGAAAGCTCTGAAAGAGTTACTCTATTATTATCTAGGAGGAAAAAGTTACTATTGATGTTGCATTATTTTCTACTAAGTTTCAAAAAAATTATTAAGCTTCCAAAGATATTCATTATAATGGATATTATATTGAGATTGTAAATGAGAAAAATATTGAATATTTATATATCATAACTATTATATTGAGAAAGAAATATGTATTGAAAAAATTGTCAGCCTTGTCTTATAATTTGTACTTCACAAATATTATTACAATTGAAATATATGTTATAATAAATCAAAAGTTTATTGATTCAAATATATTTATTGTTTGGCATGATTGGTGAAGCCATCATGGATCAATTATGAGGCAAAAAGTTATTAAAAATTCACATGGACATCTATTGAATAACCAAAAGATCTTTCAATTTAAATGTCACACCCCTTTTTCCCAAGAGAAGGGGGTGACCAACACTAGAAGTCTATATGAAATCTTTACCTACAGCTTGGTTTGCTTCGCTAAGATAACCTTTAAGAGGTCCTACCGAATAGCAGTATGCTAAATAAAACCCTGCCTTGTTGGACATAAAGTGTACTTTCTTTGAATACTAGCTTTTTATAGAAATTTCGGCAGAGTGTCCCCTATAAATAGGACATCCCAAATTTCTACAAACAGCCAGAATTTAGTAAAAACAACAACAGAGAGCTCCGCTCTCTTTAATCCAGTCAACAAAACATCAATAAACCCAAAAATAGGGAAGGGGGAAACCAAACCTACATCCATTTGTCCTACTCATAAAATACTTTACAAAGTGAATCCCAATTCATTACAACAGATACCAAACCAAAAGAAAATTTAACCGAGCTCCCAATTCCAAAAAAAAGGGAGGCTCACCGCCACACGCCTCAGTCCTAAGATGAGAGACGTGGATCAGGTCCAGAGGCGTTATCTGAAAAATTTAAATTAAAAAGGGTGAGACAGAACTCAGTGAGCAGATAATAGATTTCAAAACTTAATTCAAGATTCATAACCAATAAATTAACGTGTATATAACTAAACCATCACACTTCACAATTTAACAAAACCCACAACCCGTCATCTAGAAGAGAAACCATTTAGACTTGAGTCTCTTGATGTGATCTCCTGATGAAGGTTTACCCCTAGGTCAGATAAAGTAGAGGCTACACCGTATTGGCAGCTCCGTTCCCCGTTTCACTCGGGTGGCTACGCCTAACAGGCAGCCCCTTTTATCTACCTTTCTTATTCGTAGGTCATGATTCATCCATTCTGGGAGTGGCTACACCTCGTTGGCAGCCCTTACCCACCTCACTCGGGTGGCTCCGCCTAACAGGTAGCTCCTTCTCCACCCAGATTCCTTTGCAACACATGACTTGGTCTAATGAAGGACAATAGCATACACTCATAGGTGAGACACACATAGACCTAAAATTCTAAGTTCCCATACCTATATATATATATACGTCATTAACTATAAGCAAGTTGGATTAAAAGAGATCAGACTTGTTCAACTAATAGCAATTAGGTCAATCAATCTCAACGCATAATGTTATAATATATATGTGTATATATATATATTAACAACTCATTAGGACCAATAATAATAAAAATAATGAAAAGAAAATAAACATACAAATACAAGTAAGGATAAGGCAAAATAGTTAAATACCTAAAAGGGTTACTTCTCAACAACTTCTCCCTCAGATTAAAGTTATTGCCAAGAAAATAAGCCCACAAATACACACAAATATATATATACCTACTAAGCAATGTTTTATCTCACTCAGAGCAATTTTTGGGCAGAAGGTAATAGTATTAAGATTTATGGTAACCATAAGTGCTTTGAAATCTATTATTTACTCACAGACGGTACCCAACGCTAGTACGCTACTTGTTTCTTCTTGAAAGGTTGGTTTCCTTCACTGCCAACGCTCATGGAGCTTCCTGGCAACACAGACCCACCAAATCATTACATAGGTTCATAATGATTTCCTTTACATTCAATTAACTCCATATTGGCTATCAAACAACTTTCCTTTTCCCCCTTTTTTTTATAGTGAACCATACTCATACTCTAACAACAATCTTTAACTTAAATCCTTCCATATAAATCCTATTCCATCATTTTAAATTCATGTATTATTCTGAAGGAGCAATAGATCAACAATTCTGCATATCCCGTACAAAACCAAGAACCCAAAAATTGAAACCCTCTTTCCTTGCCCTCCTTCGGCCAGACAAGCAAAGAAGAGAAAAATCTCTCCATCCTTCTCATTCCTTGGAGCAAGAAAGGCCGAAAATGGAGGAAATGGCCAGAATCTACGAGATTAAGGGAGAACACAGCACCGAAAATGAAAATTGGGCGTAAGAGAGGCAGAAGACGCTCACCTAGACTGATGGCGTTTCTGGCTTGCTGTCTCACGTTGCCAGACTTGCAGCAGCTGCGAGGAAGCTAGAAGCAGCTCCTGCGATGCCGGCGAGGTCCTTCGGTGGAGGAACGATGCTGAGAGCTTAGAGGAGGGAGCTTCGCACGCGTCTGGGAGGAGGAAGGAACAGTGACGGGAGAAGGAGCTCGAGAAACTCTGTATAACGCCGAGGAAGACGTCACCGGTGAGGGAGAGACACTGCAACTTTCCGGAGAAGAGAATCGCGAGCTCACAGGAGAGAAGGGCGCTGTGACGGAATGAGAAAAATAGCTTCAAAGAAGAAATGGCAGAGGGAGGCATCGACGAAAAAGAAGGGAGTGAGAGTCAGACAAAAAAAACTGGAAAGGAATTAAATAATTAATTTAATAAATAACCCCTTCCCCCTTTTTTTTTTTCTTTCGGTTCTTACATTAAAGAATTTTCATGTGCTACTTGTTTTAAAGGTAAGCTAATTATTATATCATTATTAGCTAAAGTTAGGATTGAATCCCCTATATTTCTGGAATATATCTAAAGAGATATATGTGGGTTCATTCATTTATCATATGGATCATTCGAATATTATATCATTTTGATAGATGCATCTACAAGATGATCACATATGAGTTTATTATCAACTTGTAACTTGACACTTTTAAGGTTTCTTGCTTAAGTAATTTGATTAAAAACATAATTTCTAGATTATGTAATCAAGACCATTCATCTTGATAATGTTAAAAAGATTACATCTTAAGCTTTTAATGAATATACAATAATTATTGGAATAATAGCTAAAAAGCTTGGTGCTTATGTTCATAAAAAATGATTTAGCAAAATAATTTATTGAATTCCTTCAATTAATAGTTAGACTAATACTTATAAGAGCAAAACTTTTCATTTTGACATAAGAATATGTAATTTTACATGCAAAAACACTTATGTGCATTAAGCTAACAAATTATCATAAATTTTCTCTATTATAATTGACTTATGGTGAGAAGTCAAATATTTTCTATTTTAAAATTTTTAAATGTGTAATATATGTTCCATTCACTCCACCACAATACACAAAGGTAAGTCCTTAAAGAAGGTTAGAAATATATCTAAGTTATGAGTCCCATTTTATTTATAACACGATTGGTCGATTGTAATTTTAACAAAATAATTTTTCCAACATTATGGGAGATAATAAGCAATTGGAAAAAGAAATTACATAGAATGCATTATTATTATCTCTTATAAATCCTTGTACAAAGTAATGTTAACTAGAAGTTTAAAAAATAATGTATTTACAAAATATTACAAATCAATCAATAGATGCATTTACTATCCTAAAAAGAGTTACCAAATCTCATATACCACTTAAAAATACTTAAATATGAATTGATGTCCTACTAGGACATTGTGATAGTGAAAATGAGAATAAGTCAAGCTTAAAAGTGTGGTAAACTAATTAGAGCTAAAAATAAAAATCTTTGAAAAAGAAAGTAGCAAATAACTAGAATGGTCATATTGCAAGGCCTAATACATAAGAAAAGTGTAACGTCCGATATTTCGTAAAAACACTGTAATGAGTCAGTTTGAAAAGAAAGTCCCTTTAAGTGAATGATTTAAGGTCAAATAAAATTAGGATAAAATTTTAAATAATAAAAAATAAAAATGTAAGCATTGATTTGTTTAGAAATTAGAGCCAGAGTAATTCAGTAAAATTGCTGAAGGTATAGTGACATTTTTGTAAATTTGTATAACTTTTGAAAGACTCACAGGAGAGCTTTTTAAACAAAAATTTTGAGTTTTCCAAGATTCTCAGAGGCCCTGAAAATTATGGGAAGCCCTGGAGACAATTAAAATCCCTTTCGGTGTACGTTTTTGAATGTCAGTTTGTAATAACCGGAAAAAGGGAAAAGAAAGAAAGTGAAAGATGGAAAAATTCAAAATCTGGAAATTTTGCCAAGTCTTCTCGCAATAGCGAGAAATGGTCTCGCTGTCGCGAGAATGTCTTCTCACAATAGCAAACGAGATTCTAGCTATAGCGAGTGCTGGCAGCAGTCCATACAAAAACCAGGGAGTTGCTCGCTGTAGCGTACGCCATAGCGAAAGTAAGGTCTGGAACTAACGCGAGTTCGCCATAGCGAAGGTCGAAACTCGCCATAGCGAAGGGAACTGATACGAGCTCGCCGTAGCGAAGGTTAAGCCTCGCCGTAGCGAAGGTTAAGCCTCGCCATAGCGAAGCCAGATAACACGAGCTTGCTATAGCGAAGGTTAATTTTCACCGTAGCGAGGGTCAGTCCGAAAGAGAGTAAAGAGCGAGAAAATGACTTTATTAAACACCCAAACTTATTTCTTCTCTCATATTTGCCCTAAACTTCGACCCAAGGAGAGAAAAGAGGCGTGGAAAGTGAGAGAGATCAAGAAAAGGAGGAAGAGTAAGGGAAAGGTAAGGAAACTTCTCCCATTTCTTCTTAGAACTCTGATCCCCTCTCTTTGCCCTCTCTTCCTACGGTTTTGTTTGTGAAAATGGTTAGATTTTGGGCATGGGTCAGAAGAGGGAAAGTGGAAAACACCTTTGAATCTTTGTATTTTCTTTGAAAATGTTGTTTCCACTACCATAGGAGCTTGAGAGAGAGAAAGAGTTGATGGCATTCTAGAGAGAGAGAGAAAACTCTAGGTTCTGTATGTTAGGAGAATTTGATCTGAAGGATTACATTCTAAGAGAGTAATTACATGCTTTTGTGTGTCTAGGCTCAAGAGAAACACCTCCATCAAGGTGTAATTGTGAACTTAAGAAGGGAGAAGAGGAATTGAAAGGAAAAGCTAGTGTTGACCTTGGCTGATAAGGTAGCTCTTTCTTCTCACTCTTTCTTGTTGCATTCTTGGATGTAATAGTCATTGTATGTTTATGTATATGCTTGTTGTGTGGAATATGCCATATGTTATTGCCATGATGCATTGTTGACAATATGCTTGTGTGATGAATTGTGAGATTTACTCGGGTGAGATAGTGCCGAAAGCCCCTTAAGATGGGTGAGGTGAAGCCGAAAGTCCCTTGAGATAGGTGAGACAAGGCCAAAAGTCTCAACGAGTGAGGCCAAGTTAAAAGTCCTTAAACTCAGGTGAGGCCATCCAAAAGTCCCTAAACTCGGATGAGGTTAGACCAAAAGTCCCTAGAGCCTATTTTTGGCATTATTGTGATTTCCATAGCATGTACAATGTGTGTTAGGTGTTTGAGAATGGCTAAATGCTTATTCACATGCTTTGACTTGTTATATGCCTTGATTGTTTACTTGAATGAGTGCATGAACTACTGAGATTCCCTGAATCTCACCCCTTCCCCTCCCAACTTAATATGCTAGGTGGAGCACAAGGAGAACCAAGTGCACACCAAGGAGCCTAGGAACATGTATAGGAGAATGTTAGTTTTATTTTGATCTTTTTGATGTAAAGTGGTGCCAAATGAATATGTGCCCACTATTTTTGAGTTGTAAATGTTGTAACAAGTGTAAATGCATGAAATGGTGATGTACAAACTATGTTGATAGCCAAATGAATGGAAATGAGGGTTTTGCCCCTTTTGATGAATGAATGAGATAGTGTGTTTTTGGCCGTAGCATAGTGAATTTGGAATGTATGTTGAAATGGACCACATGAACTTGTTATATATCTTATTTTTATGCGTTTAAACTTGTCTATAAGTGGTTAGAATGTGTGAGAGGCTATTTGGACCCATTTTGGACCTCTTGGGTGCCAAAACTGGTAAATTTGTGAGTTTCATCAAAATATGACCGGATGAGCCCCTTTTGCCATGAAATTTGGCATGCCTTTAGAGTTTGTAGAGAGCTTCTTAAGAAGTGAAAGTTGGTAATATTCGGAGGTCTAGAGAATATTTAGCGAATTGTTGAATTTGGGAAAATTTAATGGATTAGTCATGCATTGTTCATATAAACCAGAAAATGAAATCTGTGGCATTCATAGATCAAATGAAGTCCAAATGTGTTGAAATTTTATACACATAAATTAGACAACTACAGTGACTTATAGGAACTAGAATTACCTGAATCAGAGGTCTGTAGAGAGAGAATGAACCTTCTGAAGTTTTGTATCAGCATCAGGGAGCCTACCTGACCTCTGTTATTGTTCCATCAGTTTTCGGGGTCCACGGGTTACTAAACTGATCTGGACTTATTTTTCTCCTCTAGTAGACATCCGTAGCTTTCCATATTGGTATGGTGTGCCCAGATTGGATTTTTTTGGATTTAGTTATGAATTTTCGAAAGTCATGACAGTAAACTGGACCAGAAACAGTGATAGCCGGACCTCCTTTCCATTTTCGATGTCAAACATGGTCCAAATGTTGAGATTTCGATTGGGAATTATTTTTAGTGTAAAGACAACACTTGGAGCTTTCTAGAAAGTTAAAGTTTACTAGATTCCCATTTTTCTATAATTAGTTATGATTTTCCAAAATTAGAGCCAAAATATGACTTTTGGGCACAAGTGAGAAAATGCAATTTTTCTGGTTTTTGGCTCTATACCCGTGGCTTATGATTTGTTTTATGCTATGTATGAGTCGTATATATGGAGTTTGAGTTGAGGATGCTTGAGATGGGTTCACAGGACCCACAGGGCAAAAGATGAGTATATGAAACCCTGGTTCATAGCATGCAAATGCCACGGATAGGTGTTGATTCTTTGGAAATCATATGGAACCGAGCCCAGTGAGGGGCTAGATAGCGGTAGTAGATTAAGGTGTTACACAGTTGACCTGGAATTTGACCTTTTCATTTGAAAAGGTTTTAAATCCAAATTAAGTACTTCCAAAGCTATTTTATAAGTTTGAAAACCTAAATTTTCTAATGAAAAAGACAGTTCTAAAAAATAGAGCTAAAATGAGCCTTAAATAAATTAGCCAAAAGATAGGACGTAAACGACATTTTATGAGCAAATTCTTCTTTTTATTACTTCATAAGAGGCGTCCCATTCTTCTCCCTCTTAGCCGGCTTTCTTTTCTGCTCAAAATAAAGGAGAAGACTAAGGGAAAGAATGCATAAAAGAGAGGAGGAAAGAGGAAGAAAAACTCCAAGAAAAGCTAAGGAAAATGGAAGATTTTTATGGCTCTTCCTTATTTAATGTTGTTCTTCTTCTCTTAAGCTTTCTTCTTATGGTTTTAATTATTCATTTTGGTCTATTTTGAGCTTGTTCAGAGGAGGAAGATTAGAATTTCAAGAAGAGAGTTATAGCAAAGGAAGAGGCTCTTGAAATAAGCTTGAAATCAAGGTAATTTTCCTACCTTTGTAGCTTTCTTCCCTTTTGCTTTTTGAGTGTGTGTCTTGGCCAACTTGAGAGCTTGTAGGGGGGAGGAGTTTTTAACCAAAAGCAAGTAAGAAACCTAGGTCTTAGGCTATGGGAAGTTAGGAAATGCAAAGAAATCTAAAGGAAAGCTAGTGAGATTTAAGATAAAAAGCTAAGAACTCTTATAGGTATTGAAAAATCTGGGTTGATTCAATAATTTCCTAACCTATGTAAGTATTTTTTTGAGTTTCTAAAACCTCTAGGAAGCCTCCTAAGTGCCTCTCCCATCAAGAAAAAATTGCAGACTTCATGGGTTCCAATTTCCTTCCATGTCTCGGCCAAGCTTGGATGGAAGGGGCTAGGAAGTATTTTAATTTTTTCTAAGCTTGGTTTGAGACTATATGTGATGGAAAAAGATGAAGGGAATCAAAGGAAAAATTTTAGAGGCTATAAATTGAGAGTTGGAGGCATAAGTTCCATATTGTGACATAAAGAAGCAACTTGTATCTAGGCTTTTGGAAATGAGTGTGTGATGGCTCTAAGGAGTCTAAATGAAGTCAAGAGGCCTAGATATAAGAAGCAAATGGAGATAAAAGCTTGATTGTGGTATATGTTTCATTAGGCCTTTTATGAAAATAAAATGTAACCATAAGATAAAGTATGTTTCTTTAATGTGTGTTTAATGCTAAGGCCTATTTCAAGAGGGTAATTGGATGCTATGTATTATGTCTAGGCCAAATAAATCAAGCTCCATCCAATTATGGGTGTGTGACCGAAAGAAGAGAAGGGTAATCAAGAAGGAAGCTTGTGTTTAATTACTAAGGTAGCTCTCCATTCCTTTCTTGTATGCATTTATGGTTGTATGAATGTCATTTGATGCTTATCTGTGTGTTTGGATCTTGAAAAATACCATATGTTATTGCTTGATTATCATGGCACCATTTTGTTTCTTGATTGGCATTTGGTTGTGAAATTGTACTTTATGGGTGAGGTTATACCGAAAGTCCCTTATGATGGGTGAGGTAAAGCCAAAAGTCCCTAAGAATGGATGAGATTAGGATAAAAGTCTTATGGATGAGTGAGGCTAAGTTAAAAGTCCCTAACCCAAGGGTGAGGCTAATCCAAAAGTCTTAAGAACAAGGTGAGGCTAGATCAAAAGTTCCTTGAGTTTGTTTTTAGCCTTGATATGTTGCTATGGCATGGAATTTGTGAAGGTAATAACTCTTGGAAGTGTTTATGACATGCTTGTATCTTGTAACATAATTACATGCCTTATTTGCTAACTTGAAAGGATGTTTGAGCTATTGAGATTCTTTGAATCTCACCCCCTTCCCTTTCCCATCTCAATATGTTTAGGTAGAACTCAAAGAGGATAAAATGAAAGCTAAAGAGGTTGATGGATCATATTTTGATTTTAGTGTAGTTGTTGATGTATATGAATATCAAAGTTTGTATGTATATATTATTTTTGAGATGTAGATGCTTGAGCAAATGTAAAAGTATATGAATATATTGTACATACCAATATTAGAGCCAAATCAATAAGAATGCATAATTTCACCACTTGGCAGACCATTCTTGAATGTGTATTATGGCATGTGACATAATGAGTTTGAGTTATATGATATTTTGTACCACTTGAGAAGCTCATATAGGCTATGTTTATGCCTTCAAATGTGCTCAAGTGGTTGTAGAATAATTGAGAAGCCATTTGGAACCAAATTGACCCCATTATGTTGTCAAAATTGCTATATTCTTAAGTTATGTCAAGATCTAACCAAATGAGCTTATCTTTGCATAAATTTTGGCATGCATATAAGCCTTACCTAGACTTTCTACCAAGTCAAAGAACACCCAAATTGGAGTTCTAAAGAATTTATTATGATTTTTTAAAATTGACAAATTTTGATAGAATTGGTATTGTTACTATACAAATTGTCAGATTCTTTGCTTGTGTCACTCATAGGCCAATTGTTGTCCAATAGCTATGAAAATTTACAAGAATAAATTAGACATGATAAAATTTCTGTGGCACTTAAGAACACCTCATTTAGGTTTATATAAAGAGAGAAACGAATTTTTGAAGTTCCAAATTAGTATTAAGGATGTAGCCAGACCTCTGTTACTATTTCATCAATTTTCAAGGGGTAAATGCTTCTGTTTTAGTCTAGCATTATTTTTAACCTTAATTTAACATCCATAAATTTCCAAAATAGTATGGTTTGCTTAGTTTTGATTTTTCTAAGATTAGTTATAAATTTTTGAAATTTATATCAGTAACTTGTGATAATAAACCTAGGCAGCTGGACCTTTAATGGTTTTCCATTGTCAATCATAGTCCAACTGGGTTTTCATGGCCCAGAATAATTTTTAACCTATATTTGACATTCAAAGCTTTCTAGAAAGCTATCTTTTGTTTGATTTTGATTTTTTTAGAATTAATTATAGTTTTCCAAAGTTGGTATTAGAAATCTGTCAACTAAACTTAAGAGCAAATTGCAATTTTTCTGGTTTTTGGTTCCAAATTCATGGTTCATAGATTATTTTATGATATGTATAAATTGTATAGATACAATATAAGTAGAGAATGCTATTGCTGGGTCCATAAGGTGAAGTATGAATTTATAAATCTCGACGTAACGCAATAAATTGCAATATTTTTAATCACTTTTCTTTGACTTCATGTGAAATCAAGCTTGGATATAAGGATGTGGCGATTAATAAATTATGGTATTACAAAAAGACCTAAGATAAAACTAATTATAAATCTTAGAAGAGGTTCTAGTACACAAAAATAATAAAAAGATCTCGATAAGTTATGTCATTATGGAAAAAGAATAGAATTGAAAAGATACCATTGTTGGCAACATTTTTTTCATATAATGATATTGTTTAAATAATACAACAAAATAAAGATTTTGAATCTAGAAATATGGACATATAGATGATTGGCCAACATTAAAAGACACAATTTAAGCATAATTAAATTCACTTTTAAAATGAGAAATTTTTGGATTCGTAATCCAAACATCCAAAGTGCAAAGCTAATAGGATATAAATGAATATTTATGCAAAAATGAAATGAGAAAAATGAAATCGTAAGATATAAAGCATGACATGTAATACAAGAATTTTCACAAAGGTCTGGTGTTAATCATAAAGAGACATATCCTCCTCCCATGGTAGATATTATCATTTTTACATATTTTATTGGTTGACAATACATGAAAAGTTTGATATGGATCTCATAGATGTTGTTATAGTCTATTTATATGGCTCACTAGATAATGAAATTTACATGAAAATTTGTGAAGTATTTAAAATGTCAAAAGCATATAAAAATTCTTGAAAAATTTTTAAATACATTTACATAAATCCTTATATGGATTTAATAGTTAAGACATATATGATATAATTGTTTGAGCTAATATTTATTCAAGTAAGGTTATAAAAAGATCTATATATGGGTTTATCATAATTGTTGTATATGTTGATGATTAAAATAATAATGAATCTTTTAAAGAGCTTTAAAAAATAGTTAATTATTTAAAAGAAAAATTTGAGACAAAAGATCTTGGAAAGCAAATTTTTGTCTTGTTTTGCAGATTGAGTACATAACAAGTGACAATCTTCTTCATCAATCAAGTTATATTGAAAAAATCTTAAAGCAATTATCCATGGATAAAAGCATATCTATTAAATATCTTAATAGTTATAAAATTGCTCAATGTGAATAAAGGCCTTTTAAAATGATGAAAAACTTTTTGGTTTTAAAGTGCTATATCTTAATACTATAGAAATATTAATGTATCTTGCTAAGAATATGCAACCTAATATTGCATTTGTTGTTTGCTAATAAGATTTAGTTATTTTCTAACAAAAAGATATTAGAATGAAGTTAAACATTTATTACGATATCTTTAAGGGACCATTGATATGAGGTTATTTTATTTAATTGAACTGGATCATAATTAATTAGTTATGTAGATGCAAAATACTTATCTAATTCACATAAAGTTTGATTTTAACCAATTGATTTATTTACATGTAAGAATACAACTATATCATAGCACTCTACAAAATAAACTTTAACTATTGTTTCCTCAAATCATGTAAAAATAATGCAATGCATAAGGCAAGTTGAGAATATATTTTGTTAAAATTAATAACCTAAAATATCTTGAAGATATATAGCTTACGCTTAAAAAAAAAAAGATTTCATCTATGTTGTATGAAGATAAAGTATCATGTATATCTCAACTAAAAAGAGTATACATTAAAAGAGATAGAACATAACATATTTCACCAAATTCTTTTCGTTCATGATTTTTAGAAGAATTGTGATATAAATGTTTAACAGATTTGTTCATATGATAATTTGGTAGATTTGTTCGTTAAAATATATTTAAGAATTGAAATATGTCGATTTAAAGATATAAAATGATATTGTCATTAAAGGGAGTAAAAGACATAATATACTCTTTTTCTTTAACCAAGGTTTTGTCTTATTGAAGTTTTTTTAGAAAGAATTTTAATGAGGCAACTCTAGGTTTTATCCCACTAGATTTTTCCTATTAAAGCTTTAATGAGGCATATTATTTGTTAATAGAAAATCAAGAAAGAGTGTTATAAATATTATAGTTATATGAATATCCCAATATTTTAAAAATTGAACCAGTAATTGAATTAGTAAAATCACTAATTCACGATTCATTGGTTAAACCATGATTGAATTGTAATTAAATCGATGATAATTATATATATATATATATTGTATATATCAAAATTTTAAAATAATAAATAATAATGAGTAAATATTAATAAATTTTGAAATATGTTATAACTAATTATACATAAAAACAAATCAAACCTGACATAATATTTAATTTTTAATTTGTTTGAAGAGTATTTACATAATTTTAATAAAAATTATATGAATTTCAGTTTTGTTTTACATTTATTATATTAAAATTTTACAATTATAAATAACATAATGATGATAGTTTAAGGGAAAAGATATTGTTTTTGTTAAAATAAAATTATAATAAAGGTTATATATTAAATATTGCACATTACAACTAAAAAGGCTTTCTAGCTTAGTGGAAGAGTCATACTAAACATATTGAAGGGTCACTAGGTCGAGTCGCAACATTGCAAGTTTTGTTAAAAAAATTTAGACAAGTTCAACTAGTAACCCAATTAGTTTTTCTGGTTCTCGTCGGTTTTGAGTATATCTAATTCTTAAGGCTAAGTAGACCGAACCAGAGACCGGTTCTCGATCCAATTTTCAAAACAATGGAATATCCATAATATTAAAAAAAAAAGACTCTCTATAATCCTTTTTAATATTTAATAATATATATCCCATAACTTTCAAAGAATTTATATTGTACAATTATGTAGATTAATTTTCTTATTTATATTATTGTAACTTATAGGCCTATCTTTGTGGTTGAAGGCCTATAAAATAAAAATTATGGAATAAGCATAAAGTATTTAAAAGAATGAGAATTTTCTTTTCTTTTCTTCTTTTAATTTTTTCTCTTATTCTTATATTTTTATTAATTTTATAACATTTTTAAATTACTATATAAAATTTTAAGTACCTCTTATTAATTGGAAATATTGTTTGCATCAATATAAATTTTTATAATTTAAAGTGTCTTGTTACCACTTTACCATTCTATGATATTTTTGTTTTAATTTTAAACAAATAATTATGTGGAGGTTAAAAATGTAAATTATACTCTTATTCTTTGAGAGATCTCTAAATTACACGACCCTTCCTCTTATATTTTATTTTCAAAATATACACTTCTCTCTTTTATAATCAAAATATGCTTTAAACTGACCTTCCTTATAGCAAAAGTTAAGCAATAATTACATTTATTTTAATTCAAATACCCTTTTATGTATTATTTATATAATGTGACAAGGGTTAAATATATTTGACTAATATAAAAATAGTTAATTTTTTGAATTTAAAATAAAATAAATTTATAATTTTTAACACAAAATATGAAACTTTTAAATAAAAGTCTTAAAAAAATATTTTTTAAGAAGTTATATCTTTTAAAAAATAAATAATATGATTCTTGAGGATATTTTGATTACAATGAAGCTTTTAAAGATATTTGTGTATGTTTTCATAATAAACAAAAGGATTATGTAATTGAATCATTTCTAAAGAAAGGGGAGTAATTTCCTCAAGTTTGAATGATGAACAATTTTATTGTTAATTTTTTTTTATTCACAAAAAGTGTTTTTTTTTATTAATACCTTAAACAATTTCATTGTTTTTTTTAGAAGATTGTTGGAAATAAGTTGACATTTTAAAATTGAAATTGTCTTACTTAATTCTAACAATAACTTTTAGAATATTATGGAATATTCAAAATTTAAGTGAAGTAGATATTTAAGAATACATTTTTTATTGTTTTAAAGTTTAGATAAATATTTTGGTTGAAATTTGGATGCAAAATATTACAAAATAGTTAAATAATAATTGAACAAACTGCAAAAATATTAAAGAGTACATTACGTTAATCTCTCATGAAGGTTTACTAAATTACAGCTAATATCCCTCTTATTTTTAAAATTACACTTGCCTCCCTTGACATTTTGATATATATTGCAAAAAATTGCCTTATAATTTATTTTCTATTAAAGAAGTTAACTTTTTGCACAACATAATGTCATGATTTTTATTCTTAATATGACAATTAAAGTAGCTAAATTGATGTTAAGCTTTAACATAATACTATAATTTTATTCTTAATATAATAGTAAAGATAGTTAAATAATTTTAATTTTAAAAAATATATATTATATAAAAATTTAACTTTATTAACAAAAAATAAATTAGAAGAAAGCCAAATGTAATTTTTAAAATAAGAGAAGTGTCAAGAGTAATGAGCTAAATCTTAAGGGAAGTTAGTGTTATTTACTTAATATCAAATAACACACATGAAACCATCAAAAGAAGGAAAAAGCAAATTTTTTTTTCCAAAAGTTAAAGTTATTCTCAATTTTGCCTAAAATGTTTGTTTTGCATCAATTTTGCCTTACATTTTGTCAAAATTCTCAATATCATTCGAAAGGCTAAATTTGTCAATTAAATTAATAGAATTTGATAATGTATTAATACACATGGACTGATACTCGTTAACACTATTATCCATGATCTACATAAATGAGTTTAAATCCTTTAAAGTGTAAAACTTATAAGGTGTCTTTAAAATGTGAGAGAATGATATAAAGAGTGAAAGTATATATGGGGTTTATTTCTCTTTTCACATCCTCTTTTTTTTTTTTTAATCTCTCTCGCTTTAGAGGCATTTTATATGCTTCACATTTTAGAAAATTCAAACTCTTACATTAATATTATACTACCAAGTCTTATAATCTTGGCCTATAAGTGTTGACATTCCTACTTTTTCAAAAATTATAAAATTAAATAGTATTATATCTATATAAGCAATATATAATTCAACTCACCATATGATAATCACTTCCTGTGCATTTTGACAATGTTAGTTCCACTTCCCTACAATAATAATAAAGTTGGAGTCCTTAAGAGTGGCTTTTATGTTGATGGAGTATCATATTGAAGGAAACCACTTTTTGCATCTTTTAGCTCATTTATGTCAATTGTAGGTGTTAGATTTTGGGATATTTATGATAAGCTAACATAATATATGATTTAACCCAATTTGTTAATTTAATTCATTGATTAATTAAATTATTAGGATAATTAATTATAATCTTAAAAGATTGAGATAATAATTATTATTATTATCTAATAATTAATTTAGGTCTAAAATCTAAGATAAACTATCATATTTTATTAGTTTAGAAATAGGTTATATGTATGGGTTATCATATCCTATTTTTCCAATTTCAAGATAAGTTATTAATATCCTATTATATCTCTTCTCAAGAGATATAAACAGGGGACTAAGGTAACAACTCAACTGAAGCAAAAAATAAAAAATAAAAAATAAATACACAGAGTGAGAGTGTGGCCACCTCTTTTAGCATTTGGATTCCCTACTTGGCACCAATGCAAAGCACATTGTGCTTTTAGGCAAAATGGCATCAATTTTGGCTTTTAATCTCACCTATCTGTTGCAAACGATTGTAGCTATCCATTTTAGCCCCCCTAAATGAATCAACTTGATGTGGATTAAGAAGCATTAAGTTCTTAGTTTCGTCTTTGTCAGTTGCTTTGCTTTATCCCTTTATACCCAGATCAAACCCAAATCAAGTTCTTCATACCTTCAGATAGTCATCTTCTCCAACATGGTGTGAATGAAGAGGCCTCAAACTAGGATCAAATTTTTTGTTCAACCTAAATGAAATATTTAGATTCAAGTTTTTAGATTTAAATGTTGAGATTCAAATTTTTATATTTGCTTGAGATTTAAACATTGTTGGAGATTTCGCTTTATATTTGCTTGAGGTTTAAATGTTGAGATTTGCTTGAGATATAAACATAACGAGAGTTTCTTGAGTTTCACTGGAGATTGGTTTAGTTTTGCTAAAGATTTGCTTGATTTAAATTCTAAGTTTTGCTTGAATCAAATTCTGAGTTTTGGTTAAAGCAAATTCATAGTTTCACTGGGCAAGCATAAATATTAGTAGTTTTATTATTTCATTAGTTATGGATGCATATGAGATGGCTTAATGACAAAAAGAAACAAAAAAACAAATGCACCATCTACTAGAAAGGGCATGTATAAATGTTAGTAATTTTGTGGTATAATTCCATTGGATATTTGCTTGAATGAAATTTGTTAGAGATGCTTAGAACTAGGATTGAAAGTTTATGATGGTCTTGTGCATTCTTTGGTCCCTCAAGGTTGCTAGAGTGGTAACTTGAATAAAATTCCCAATTTTGAAGTAGTCTTATGCATTCCCTTTATAGAGATTGGCATTTTGTAATGGTCAAATTAGTTCTTTACTGGAGTTGCATCTTAAATCTATTTTTTATGTTAAAATATTCAAAGTCTTGGGCATTAAGTCTATTTTTGTGAAACTTGTCTAGATTTGCTTAATGTTAATGGAAACTGCTTGATGTTGTAATATGGTAATGCCAACACAATATGTAATACCTTAACCTCTTAGCTAGTATACCATAGTTTTATTATCCATCTTGTTGCATTTCAAAAGTATTGGAGCAGCAATATATAAGGACATAAACACTTTCCATGAAAAAGACAATTATTTAATGATATTATTTGCATTGTGTAAGATCTCATTTCTTTAATTTATACTCCATACACCATGTAAACTTATCAACATCATTTTTGTAACGAACATAATTTTCATAAAACGACAAAATGAGCCGTATAAAAGTAAGTCCTCTAAAATGACCTAGATAATGTCCTAAAAAAATTTGGGTTGAGTCCTAGACTCCTAAAAATGATAATTCTAGGCTCAGACAGAAAGAAAAATGGAGTTAGGATGGAGAAATAATTTGCGATAGAAACTGACGAAACGTAATGATATTTTCGTAAATAAGTATAACTTTTGGAAAACCACATAGGAGGGCTTTTTAAATGAAAGTTTTTAGTTGCCCAAATTCTTAGAGGCCCCAAAAACTATGGAAAGCCCCGGGACTGGTAAAGCTCCTCCAGTGTATGTTTTTCAACATTAATTGACCTAAACTTTAACCAATTCGTTCGGTAAGGTTTTAGCTCCAAATTAAGTGATTCCAAAGACATTTTATTAAATTGGAAACCTAAATTTTATGATGGAAAAGAAAGTTCTAAAAAAGGAGCTAAAACGAAGTCGAAACGAAATTGCCATTACAGAAAGGCAAAATTGAAAATAAAAGCTTTTAGAATGTCCTAAACACTTCCACACTTTTCTTCCATCTTCTCCCTTTTATTGAGCACAAAATTTTTTGCCCAAAATATAGAAGTTATTCTGCTCTCTTAGGTGTACAAGAAGGAGGAGAAAAAGAGGAAGAAAATTAAGGAGAAACTAGGTAATTTCATGGATTTTCTTGCTTCTTCTTCTTCTTCTAATCTTGTTCTACTCTTTTCCTCCTTTCTTTCCACGGATTTTTTGAATGATTTGGTTCTGTGTTTGGTCCAGACCTAAGGGGAAAAATTCGAATTTGCCAAGGAGAAGGGAACCAAGGAAGAAAAGCTTTGAAAACAAGCTTGAAACTAAGGTATTTTTTCATTCTTGATGCTTCATCTTGGTTGCTCCTCTTTGTGGTAGTTTTGGCCAGCCTAGGGGGGATAGAAAGAGATGAATTTTGGGCATAACCAAGGGAGAAACCTAAGAAAAAGGGTGCAAGGATTAAGAATATGGCAAGAAATTTCAAGAAAAACTAATAGAAAACAAATTAGAAAAGTGTAGTGTTTTCTAGGGTTTTGCAAAATTTGATTTTGTGTGAATATTTTCTTGGCTATTTGAATGTTCCCTTGAGCTCCTAAGACCTCTAGAAAGTCTACCAAGTGGCTCTTCCATCAAGGAAAAATCACAAAATCCATGAACCTCTATTATGGTGTATATTTTGGCCAAGCTAGGTTTATTAGGCTAGGGGATGTTTTAATTTGTTCTAAAATTAGTTTGGGACTTTATATGATGTTAAAAGATAGGAGAAATCATTGGAAAAAATTTAAGAGCCATAGATTGGGAGATGGGATAATGATGTCCATAATGGTGCTTTGTGAAGTAACTTGGCTTTTCCAATTGTGCAATTGAATGTGTGACTAAAGACCTTAAATGAGTCCAAGAAGCCTATAAATAACAAGAGAATGGAGCTTAGAACTTAAAATGTAAGAGTTGCTTCATTAGGCCAATTATAGAACCATAATGCCAAGTATGAAATCAAGTGTGTATTTAAGCTTTAGTTTAATGTCTTGGCTTACTTCAATTATGTGATTATGTACTCCTTATGGTGTCTAGGCCATGAGAACAATCAACCACCTAAGTGCTCTTGTGAAATCAAGGAGGGGAAGGAATTTGCAAAGTAAAGCATGCATTAATTGAAAGGTAGCTCTCCATCTCATTCTCTTGCATTCTTGTGTGCATACGTATATGTTGTGTGCTTGTATATGCTCTTGTGATTTGAAAACATGTCACTTAATGTTTTGAGGTTGCATTGATACCAATTGTGCAATTGAATGTGTGATGGCTCCAAAGACTTTAAATGAGTCCAAGAAGCCTAGAAATAATAAGAGAATGGAGCTTAGAACTTAAAATGTAAGAGTTGCTTCATTAGGCCAATTATAGAACCATAATGCCAAGTATGAAATCAAGTGTGTGTTTAAGCTTTAGTTTAATGTCTTGGCTTACTTCAATTATGTGATTATGTACTTCTTATGGTGTCTAGGCCAAGAGAATAATCAACCACTTAAGTGCTCTTGTGAAATCAAGGAGGGGAAGGAATTAGCAAAGTAAAGCGTGCATTAATTGAAAGGTAGCTCTCCATCTCATTCTCTTATATTCTTGTGTGCATACGTATATGTTGTGTGCTTGTATATGCTCTTGTGATTTGAAAATATGCCATTTGATATTTTGAGGTTGCATTGGTACCAATTGTGCAATTGAATGTGTGATGGCTCCAAAGACTTTAAATGAGTCCAAGAAGCCTAGAAATAATAAGAGAATAGAGTTTAGAACTTAAAATATAAGAGTTGCTTCATTAGGCCAATTATAAAACCATAATACCAAGTATGAAATCAAGTGTGTGTTTAAGCTTTAGTTTAATGTCTTGGCTTACTTCAATTATGCGATTATGTACTCCTTATGGTGTCTAGGCCAAGAGAACAATCAACCACCTAAGTGCTCTTGTGAAATCAAGGAAGGGAAGGAATTAGCAAAGTAAAGCATGCATTAATTGAAAGGTAGCTCTCCATCTCATTTTCTTGCATTCTTGTGTGCATACGTATATGTTGTGTGCTTGTATATGCTCTTGTGATTTGAAAACATGCCACTTGATGTTTTGAGGTTGCATTGGTACCAATTTATTGTCTTGAAAGTCATTGATTGTGAGAATAGCTCTCAAGAGTGAGGTGATGCCAAAAGTCCCTTAAAGTGGGTGAAGATGTGCCAAAAGTTTCATGGCATGGGTGAGACAAGGCCAAAAGTCCCTTGAATGGGTGAGGCTAAGTCAAAAGTCCCTAGGCCAAGAGTGAGGCAAATCCAAAAGTCCTAGAAATGGGGTGAGGTTAAACCAAAAGTCCCTAAAGCATGAAAGTGGTATTGACATGTTAATATGGCATGAAATGAGATTTATTGCATACTTTATACGTGTATATTCATATATTTGATATGTGTATACCTTAAATGTGGTGTGAATGGGTGCATGAGCTATTGAAATTGTTAGAATCTCATCCCCCCTTTTCTCTCTCATGCTTAAAATGTCTAGGTGGTGCCCAAGGCCAAAAAAATGCAAGCCAAGAACACTAAATGGCTACACTTTACTTAATTAGTAGTTTAAATTGTAATAGAGTGTCAAGAAGCATTGTACATATTATTTTTTATTGTGTAAAACCTTGAGCATGTGTAACATGATATATAGACTATATGTATAATGTATGTAGTGTTAAATCAATGAAATTATGTAATTGGACCCTTGAATGACATGTGTGTTTAATGCATAAATGGATGTTGAGAGACCAAAATAAGATGCATAGAGCTTAGGACCATTTGGGCAGTCTCTACAAGTCATGTTTGTGCTTTGAAACTTGCCCAAGAAATGTTAAACAATTAAGAAAGCCATTTGGGCAAATTGGTAACCCATATGAAGCAAAAATTTACCATTTCATGAGGCTATGTCACTTTTTGTCCAAATGAACTCTTCTTGGTTTGAAATTTAACATGTATCTAGAGCTTATTGAGATCTTTTTGGAAATCTAAAGTTGGTAATTTTTAGAGGTCTGTGAAATATTTGATGAATTGTTGAATTTAAAAATTTTTCTGATTTTGGTCATTAGTACTGTAGCACTGGTTAGAAATTAAATTCTATCACTCATAGGGCAAATGATGTCCAATTGCCACAAAATTTTATACAAAGAAATTATACATTCCTAGTGACTTGTGCCAACTAAAAGCACCTCATTTAAAGGTTTAGAGAAGGAGATATGAATTTTTGAACATTCTGTCCAGTATCAGGACCCTTACCCGACCTGAGTTAATGTTCTATTAAATTTCAAGATTTGGGCTACCTGAGCTGGGCTGAAAATATTTTTTCCCTCTAGCTAACATTCACAGCTTTCTAGATTGATATCATTTTCATAGATTATATTTTTTTGAAATTAATTGGATATTTTCAAAATTTGCTATAAAATTTGTGATAGAATCAGGAGGCAGTTTGACCTCTAGACATTTTCGAATGTCAAACATCCTTTGTGACAGAGGTTATAGTCTGGGCATATTTTTAGTGTGAAGTATACATTTGTAGCTTTCCAAAATGGCCAAGAATGTGTGATTTTGATTTTTAGAGAATTAGTTATAATTTTTCAAAATTTGGCCAAAGCCGAAAATAAACCCCCATATTCTATATTCCATTTTAGTTTTCATGAGTTGTGGGCATGATTTTATAATTCAAATGAGCTATATACATGTAATTAAATATGGAAAAGTATAATATGAGCTCACAGGGGTCACATGACACCGAACGAAATTTTTATAGCAATGCAACGTAAAAATAATTAATATTTTAATGTCATTTTCTTGCCTCTCATATGTATTGATTGATATAAGATATAAAAATAGTATGAAATGAGTTAAGAAATCATGGTATTACAATTTTCTAGTCATAACACATCCATACAAGTCATACGCATCATATTTGATCTCTTTCATTTTGGGTTTGGAGCTACATCATATAAAACTCATGGTTTGCTCTCAAGTTCAATTTCTAATTTTCTGATACAAATTTTAAAAATTTATAACTAATT
Organism: Erythrophleum fordii; assembly: GCA_032878935.1. Taxonomy (NCBI): domain Eukaryota; kingdom Viridiplantae; phylum Streptophyta; class Magnoliopsida; order Fabales; family Fabaceae; genus Erythrophleum; species Erythrophleum fordii. The sequence goes on along the minus strand of JAVQMF010000058.1, from coordinate 29,420,956 downwards.
CTAAAAAAATCTAAATTAAGCAAACCATACCATTCTATAAAGTTATAGATGTATACTTTTAATAAAAAATAATTCCAAACCAATGCAGTAGACTTAAGCCATTTAAAGTTAAGGGAACAGCAACACAGGTCAGGCTGTATTACTGGTACTATTATGCAACTTCAAAAATTTATTTCTCCCTTTATAGAACTCTAAATGAGGTGATTTTAGTGGTTATGGAAAGCTTATGATATCTAATTTATACTTGTAAAATTTTATAAGTATTGGACTTCATTTGTCCTACATGTGACATAAAAAAGAAAACTAATTAAATGAATAGTAACTATACCATTTCTGTATAATTTGGCCAATTTTGAAAAATTATAATAAATTCTCTAGAGTTCTCAATTGAGTGTTCTTTAGCTCTATAAAAAGCTCTAGATGAGACCTACTTGCTAGCCAAATTTTATGAAAAAAAAATCATTCATTTGATCATACTTTGGTTCAGCTCACCAAATGGTCAAAATTGAAGTAAAAAATGGGACTTTGAGACACCAAAAGCCCTTATTAAATTTTCACAATCACTTGGGCAAGTTTAAAAGCATAAATACTCTATGTAAAAGCATGCCAAATGATCCAAATCCTCATAGAGCTTAATCTTACCTTGACATTGGCATATATATACAAGAACATCATATCACATAATGGTAAAAGAGTGGCAAAATCTCACATTCCCATTAATCTAGCTTCCACATTGATACATACGCTATAAACATATATTAGAATATGTTTAAGGGTTTACATCATATATGCATCTCATGATTACATAGTTTGACATCAAAATACAATTAAACAAGCCATTTCTCTATCTTCTTGTCACAATCTTGCTTTTTATACTTGGTGGTTTTCATTTCCTTGTCTACTTTACTCACTTAAACATGGTTAGACGTGTGTAGGAGAAGAGTGAGATTCAAAGAATTTTAACAGCTCTTAACCTTTTCAAATATACATCATGGATGTGTAAACAAGCTAAAGAATGCATGTATGGTTTTTAAGCAACTAGTGAACATGTATAAGGTATTTTCTTTGTCACATAAACTCATACAAGCATAAACTCTCAAAGGCATTAGTCTAGTCTCACCCTTTTTTTTTAGGACTTTTGGATTTGTCACACCCACTTTCAAGAGACTTTTGACTAAGCTTCACTTTTTTTAAAACTTTTGGCTTTGTCTCACCCATTTCTAGGGACTTTTGGCTCATCTTCACCTTTGCTAAAGGACTTTTGGCACAACCAAACCTATGTAAGTCATAATGCCATCATAAACACATTTTAAGAAATATAATGATACCATAACATGTAAGCATAGCCTAGAAACATTTTTCATAGCTCAAACATGCACACAAGTACTCAATGACAAGAAAATAACTAATCTATGCATGGAAGAAATGTTAGAGAGCTATCTTGAAGTAAGAACTCAACACTTTTTTCTTGGATATTCCTCCCCCCTTTTGACTACACACTTGCAATAGGATGGATCTTAATTTCTTTGGCCTAAACATATCAAATAAGACACAACTATATCATGGAAGTAAACTCTAGTAACACACACTCTCTATGAATGCTCACTTTGTTCTATGGTTACATAATAGTTCCATATGAGATCTAATGAAGCAAGTGCTAGAATTCAAAGTCGTGGCTCTATTTTCTCCTTTGATCTAAGTCTTTTGACTCCATTTAAGCCTCTTGGAGTCATCACAAGCTCATTTCCAAGAATCTAAACACAATTTGCTTCTTTAAGTCTTAAATTGAAACCTATACCTTCAACTCACAAACCAAGACTTCTAAATTTTTTTCAAAGCTTCCTTTGGTGTTCTTCCATCATATTTGGTCTCTTTCAACCCTTAGAAAAATTTAAAACTTTCCTTAGGCACAAGAACCATGCTTGGCCGAGACTATAGAGGTTTTTTGGACCCATTGAGCTAACTTTGTTTTCTTGAAGGAAATGGCACATATGAGGCTTTCTAAGCATCTCAAAAATTCATATATACTTTTAGACAATTAGAAATACCACTAGAAAGCTTCATACATACCATGGTACAATAAAAACCCTAGGTTTTGGAAACTTGAAAACTAATGGTTCTTTTTGGAATTTCTTTGCATCTACTTGTTCCTCACCCTTAAAAACCTAGGTTTCATGTTTGGTTTAGGTTAGATTTTGCTCCCTCTTGGTTGTTTTCTAAATGGCCGAAACTAGCTCTTAAAGAACAATAAGAAGAAAGCATGGACAACTAAGATAACTACCTTGATTCAAGCATTTTCCAAGAGTCTTCTCCCTTACCTTAGCTCCTCCTTGAAATTTCAAACTTCTCCCCTCTAAACATGGCAAAAAACATATCCAAATCAGCACCAAAGCCATAAAAAGAAAGAGGAGAAGGAGAAGAACAAGTTCAATGAAGAAAGGAGCAAGAAATTTCATGATTTTCCATACATTTTCCTAGATTTTTCTCCTCCCTTGAAGCTCCTTCTTGTGTGCCTTTTTTTATAGAACTTCTCCCTGGTTTTAGGTATAATTTAGGTTGGCCAAAAGTAAGGAAAAAGTGGGGGGCCACCAATATATAACTAAGGATCCTTGAGAAGCTTTTTAAAATGTCAATTTTATTCTTCATTTTTAGCTTTAGTTTTAGGTTTATTTCAACTCTTTTTCAAAAATCGTCTTTTCTATCATAAAATTTGGGTTCTCTAACCTTTAAATAATCTTTAGAATCACTTAAATATTGTTTGAAAACTTTCCGAACAAAAGGGTAAAAATTCGACCAACATTCTAAAATGTAAATTGAAGGAGTTTTAACTATTCTAGAGGTTCATATAATTTTTAAGGTCTCTAAGAAACCCAAGAAATTTAATTTTTCCATTTAAAGATCCCTTCTTTGAGTTTTCTAAAAATTGTCCAAAATTACAAAAATGTCACTGTATTTCGTCAAACTTTCTTTAGCCACTTCGGCTTCTATTTTTAGGCACTTAAGCTTTGATTTCTCGTTTTCTAATATTTAAAATTTTATTATAAATTTATTTGGCCTCAACAGACTCATTTTAAGGGACTCTCTTCATATCTGGCTCGTTTCTATCATTTTTACGAAAATCAGTTGTTACACAATACATGAAATAGAACTTTTATTTCTACCAATACAAGGCTTGATGTGTTTCCATAATGCTTCAATTTGCCAATATAAGGAAGATACAATTGCAACCAAAAGAATAAAAAAACAATTGAATATTGTGACTAAAAGAATAGAAGAATAATTGATATTGCATGAATCTGTTGCTAGCTTCTGAGTTATTGCATGTATCTATTAAGATATCCCCCATGATTGCTCTAAATCATTCCATGACTTGTTTCTCCTATAGGTCTACTTGTTAAACCTACATTTGCAGACAAAGCAACCTAAATGAAGCCAAAAGTGATAGTGCTTTAAAGAAGACAAATAAAGCAAAAAGCCAGATAGTAGACAAATGAAGCTAAATTGATAGTGCATTGAATATATTGTAAATGAAAAAAAAATGACATTATAATGGCTTTAAGTTGTAATGCAGATTGCATTGTAATAAGGAGTGCATTGTTAATTGCAAAATGAAACCAAATGAACTGCAATGGCTTTAAGGTGTATTAACCATAATGATTTTAATAAAACTTATATATATATATATATATATATATAAACACAAGTGGTCCCACTTTCTGTTCCAATAGAATCTTGCAATATACCTCTAATAAGGATTCAACCATATTTTATCATCAAAAGGTGTCTCTAACATAATTAAACACATTCTATAAACTAATATTTCAACCTTATAAACAAATCAAGCATGAATGTGTCTCTAATAGCATTGAGCATATTCTATCAAGTAATATTCCAAAAGTTGCATATGATATTTGATTTAAATAGTATATTTTGACCACATTCTACCATCATAAAGTGTTGCAATATTTCGACACAAGTGTTACTTCATTCTCAAGCTCTTTTTTTTTTTTATGATCTACCAAATATCAAACTATTTTATAAATCTAATGTGCCTGAAGAAGTGAACATTATATAATTTTATTTTGAGTAAATTACATGAAATATAAGAAAAATGTATGATGCACTATATTATATTATAGTAAAAAATTAACATCGCAACCATTAGCTTTGAATCTCTCTCTCTTTCTCTCTCTCTCTCTCTTTCTCTTTTAGTACTTTTTGAGGCCTAAACCAAAAACATGAATGAAGATGATGAAGCAAGCAAAGCAACCCTTGAAAACAACAAAATTTCAATGTTGTTGAAACACTTACTGATAATATGAAGATGAAGACGATGAAGCTTCAAACCTTTGTTGCTTTCTTGCTGAATGAAGATGGAGAAGGAAAAACCCATTAAAAAGATGCTTTCCCACTTAATGAAATAAGGCAATTAGTTGAAGAAGGAGACATTCTAAGTGTTATGTTTTTTTTTCCATTTACTTTTGTCCCTTAGGTGGCTTGCTGTGATGTCATCCATTGGATGTTGCAAATGGTTAAGATTTGTTAAGCAAAATGATGTTGCTTAATTACCAAGCACGTTGTGCTTTGCAAGCCACCAAATGAAGAATCCAAACAGAGCTCCTCTAAGGATTAAGTACACCTACTATAAAATCAAAATGCAAAGTCTGATAAGGTGATTTTGCGTAAATCAGGAAGGTTGGTGATTAGAGTGTAGCATAAGTAATCAAGTAAGAATTTTATTAGGTATGAAATTTATTTTGTTGTGATTATACTTAAGTTGTTATTTTAACTTTGAATTTTTCTTACATTGGTATTAGAGCACTAAGTTTGAATTTGCTTTCCCTAATTTTGTGAAGTATGATGCAAGCATTATTTTAGCCTAATTGCTAATGATATATGGTAAAGATCATATTAATGTAGGAATGCAAATCTTATTCTTCTATTACATATATATCATGATGTTAGGCTTATTTCAACTTATTAATAAGTGAGTTGCTATCTTGAAACTATGTGGAAAATTCTCTAATGAATGATGTATAATTTATTTATAAAATTTGTTTTGCAGCTTGAATTTTTTTCCTTCTTCATATTTAGATTTCTAAAGCTTCTTAAATTTCAAGTTATTATTAATGTAAATCCATATAGGGATAAGACAAATAATAGCAACAAAACACATGATTCACAAAAGCCTTTTCATGAAAACATCAAGGATGTTTAACAAAAAGAGATATGGGGAAGTCAATTTCCATCCCTGCTGTAAACCGTGATAAGGAGAACACCCAGCCTAATATAAGGATGTTAAATAACAAGCATTAAGGACTTTGGGCCTAATCCATTTAAGCTACCCTCTTACACATGGAGTAGTACATTGATGGGTTGAAACACAATAATCAACTAACTTAAACTCTAACCTATCTCTTTGGACCAGAACAATGAAGGCTACTTAACAACTTAAATTATATATGAAACCCAATTCTTTTAGTGCCTAATTATATGCAGCAAGACGTAGATTTAGTGTTAAAAGAAGCAGAGATTTAGACCTCTATTATGTTGATAGGTTAGCCTTTCTTTGGGATTGACCTCACCTTCCATATTTGTTTGTTTAATGTATAGAAACTTGATAGTTTGGAATTGCCAAGGTGTTGGTAGTAGTAGGGTTTAAGCGACTTGTTGCCACTATACAAATGTTCTCATTCTACTAGAGATGAGGGTGTCCTCCTCTCATGCTGTCAGCATATTTCATAGTCTCAATTCTTATGGTTACATTGTTGTATTGTGTACTCAGTATGTAGGTGGTTGGTTGGAAAACACAAGAGGTGCACTTGTTGAAGATTGAGGAAGAGTCTCAATTATGTCACTTAATCGTTCAATATAAGAATAAGGATGCTTGGCTTCTAATTGTGGTCAATGCTAATCCTAGGGAGGATGTCAAATTCTCTTGAAGTGGTTCCCATATTCCGAGTTATCAATGGTCTTTGAAAATTTGGATAAGGGTCTTTGCAATGATGCATGACATCTTATACTTCATAAAGCCTAGGTTAAAGTGCTCACTAAAATGGGTTGTTCAAATTATCATCCTTTACTTCCTAATCTTAAAGTAATCTTACTTAAAGCTACCAAGCTCATGTATTAAAACTTTCATAATTTTCTAGATCAAAATTGCACTAAAGGTATAGACCCAAGTGATGGTCTTTTTAGGCTTACTAATAATCTTCGAGTTTGGAATAAAGAGGTCTTTAGGCATAACACAAAAAGGAAAATCACATCATAGCTAGAATTTAAGGTTTTCAAAGGAAAATTAGTTTGCTCTCAAGGTCGTATCCAACCTTGCTAAAAATGGAGAAAAAAAAAAGCTTCAGCAATAGCTTGATGTTATTCTTAGATAAGAGGAAATGATTTGACTTTAAAAAGTGTGATCTAAGTGGATTTACGATGGTAATAGGAATACAGGGTACTATCATCTTAAAACAATAACCAAAAGAAGACATAAGAAAATCCTCATTTACACCAGGAAGATTGAAGCGAAGAGGATAATACTCACACTTAAGTCCATGGTTATGAGTTTCTTTCAAAATTTGTTTACTGAGGAGCATGATAAAGGATCTTGCAAATAAACTAGAGTCCAATTCATGCAGATCAAGGAAAAGGATTATCGTGAGTTGGCTAGACTTATTTTTGATAAGGAAATTTATGATGTTATGTTTTCTATAGAAGGTCTTAAAACTCCTTGGGATGATGGCTATCTAGCCATTTTTTATTAAAAATACTGGGATGTGGTAGGATTAGAGATTTGTAATTTCATAAAAAAAAATTTATGAAGATGTTTACTAGGTTAATATAACTCTCCTTGTTTTGATTACTAAAGTTTAAGCTCTTGAACAAATCACGCAATTGAGACCTATAACTCTTTGTAATGTCATTTACAAGTGTATCCTAAAGATCATTGTTAATCATTTGAAGCCTTTTTTTAGCTAATCTCATTTTGCCTTTCCAAGTGAGTTTTATTCTAGAGTGACATATTAAGGATAATATCATGGTGGCTCAGGAAATCCTACACTCCACGAAATGCATCTTAGGTAAAAAGGCCCCTTTCACTATCAATATTGATCTTAAAGAAGTTTATATTGCATGAGATGAGACTTTATTAAAAATATTCTTGATGAAGTACAAATCCTTCCTTTTTTGGTAAATCTTATTATAGATTGTATCTCTTTGGTTATTATTTAACTTTGATAGAATAGAGCTAAAACTGATTCCTTTTGTCCTTTGAGGGAGATCCAACAAGGGGACCTTGTGTCACCTTATATATTTGTCATATGTATGGAAAAGTTGTTAGATATTTTTTAGGAAGTTGTATGGATGGATCAATGGAGTCTAATTCAAATTGGAATGAAAGGTCCTTAAGTTACTCACCTAATTTTTGTTGATGATCTAATATCATTTAGAAAGGCCTCAATAGATCAAATTAATTGCACCATGGAGTTTCTAAGGTGTTTCTACAATATTTTGGGACATAAAATTAATTTCAGCAAAACCAAACTTCTTTTCTCCAAGAATGTCTCCTTTGATTTAAAGCAAAAAATTATTAAGTCATCAAGTTTTTGCTAGACTAATGATATGGGTAAATATATAGGTGTGTCGATCATTTATAATAGAACTCAAAAGAAAGATTTTAGTTACATCATAAAAAAAGGTGAATGCTCGTCAAGCAAATTGTTTAAGCATAGTAGGTAAGGTCATTCTTGCCAAATTCATGTTAGGTTCTATTCCTATTTATCCTATAATGGTTGCTAGACTACCTAAGATGTTGTGTATGGAACTCAAACAATTGCAAAGATCCTTCATTTAGGGGCATGAACTAGGCAATAGAAAATTTCACTTGGTAAATTAGAATCTCATGCATAAATCAAAAAAGAAGAGTAGCTTGGGTATAAAGAACTTGAATGTTATGGATGATGTTTGTTTTCTTAGGTTAGGTTGGAAGCTTAGGTGTAATGAGGATAGCCTTTAGGTGAATGTCCTCAAAGCTAAATATAATAAGAAGATGCATGTCACCAATTTTCTTAGACCAAACAAGCATATTTCTTTTTGTGGTGGGTTTTAAGGTCCATCTAACATCATCTCGACCCATTCTTTGTGCATGAAATAGGTAATGGTAAAAGCATAAACTTTTAGACAAATAAGTAGATTGATAATAAGACAAATCTTTTCAAAGAAACTCCTTAAAAGGTTAGGGCTAATATAATTAGTTGGAAAGTTTTTAATATAGTGAATTACAATGGAAACTGGGATAGGTCATGCTTTCAACATTTAATAGCCTAAGAGGCTTGCTTGAAAATCCATGGTATCCCTCTCGCGAATATTATTAATGATAAGGACTTTCTTGAGTGGAGAATCACATGGTATGTTCAATGTTTACAGCATGTACTCTCTTATCATAAGAAATGCTTTAAGGAATCCTTTTATCTTTTGGAAACTTATATGGAGTTATTCGAGCCCTAAAAGGAGTTGAGAAGGTGTTGGTGTAAGGTTGCTACGCTTTGTTATGCTTACAAGAATTATAAAAATACCCTTCTTGTTCAATTGATTGCCTAATGGCAACCAACGAGTGGAATACAATTTTATTCTTGGACTATAGTGCTTGCTTTTTTGCATGTTCTCTCACCTCTTAACTAGCCTTAAATCTTCAAGATGATTCGTATGCTAGAGAAGAACTTCTGAGCATATTATTTTTGGGGTGGGTTGTTAGTTCTTGTGAAAATGGAGAAATACTTGTATTTTTAACTAGGTAATGTCCAAATTCAATTAGAATAATTTTAATTTTTATTAGAAAAATTGTTGTTATGCAGACCCCCTCAATTATTGAGAGGATGCTTTCCTTAAGTGGGATTATTCAATAATGACCCTTTAAGTCTGATTGAATTAAAATTAATCATGATGGTACTAGTAAAGAGAATCCTGAGCTAGCCAATTGCGGTGGTATTTTAAGAGATTCACATGAAAATTGGCTTCATGGATTTTTCTAAAAATATTGGATGGTGTACCTCCTTGCAAACAAAAAAGTGGGGAACTTTATCTAAGCTTGAGTTGGTTTGTAATTTGGGTTATCATAAGGTTCATCTAAAACTTGAAACAAGCAACTTTGTTATGTCTTTGAATGGTGATGTGATGAGTTTTGTTAATAAGAGGCCCCTTATTAAGCGCATTTTGAATTAGGTAAATGCATAAAAAATTACGCATGTTTTTGTGTAGGTAACAAATGCGCAAATGTGCTTATTAACCGTAGCCTCAATTTTCCCTTGGCTCTTCATGTATAGGAGTCTATTTCCTCTTTTATTATTTTGATGTTTCTTGCTCATCTAAGAGAGACCTGGTTCCTCATAGTACGATGTAGCCTTTTTATTTTTTGTTTTTTGTTTTCGTGTTTACCCTTTCCTTTTTACCCCAAAAATATTATGAATTAATTATTTTTTAAAAAAATTTAGTCACATATTATATTTGTTTCTCATAATCTAATACCATATACTTTTGTCAGTTAAAAAATTTATATATCAATGTTATTGAAAAATCTAATAATCACTTAGGATATATTTAATTAGAGGATATAATAGTGAAAAAATGAAAAATGTGAATAGGTGGAGGTAAGTGAAATAAAAAATAATTATTTTATCTTTACTTTTTAAAAAGTGATTTGATAAATAAAATAATAAGTATAAGAGTATAATAAATATTACACAAATTATGTAAAAAGAATGCATTCGTGATTCCACAAACCAAACATAGCTTTAGAAACTATTTTGGTCACCCCAAAAAAAAAACAAACTTAAAAACTATACCTAAATTATTTTCTTAGAAAATAGCATAGAATTCATTTAAAAAGAAAAGGCTTCGGTTTTGCCAAACTGTTGGACATAGTAATATAATGCTTTCGATAGTTCCATTAACTTCAATCTTCGAAGAACAGACTAAAGAGGAAAGCAAGTGTGTTCCAGATTAGATAATAAATATTAATAATTATAAATTTATTAAAAAAATTCTTCCTTGGCAAACGACGACACTGATAACACCAAAATTCTTTCCAGCATTATGCACATATACACGGGCCAGGGATTTACCTAACCCAAGAGCTGACCCGATTTGAAATCAGGTCTCAAAATCTTGTGTGGTCCAATGGGTGACCGGGTTTCACTAGGTCACCAATCGGGACGGGTCTGTAATATAATCAAGAAGTATTTTCTAATTTTGATGAAGGACAGATAAGGAAAGCTGCGGGAGAGAATGAGATGTAAGCGTGCTACGGTGGGGAAAGGAGGCAAGCGTAGGGACAGGGAATGGAATCGGTGGAGAGATAAGCAATTCTAAAATGGATAAATTTCTTATATCTTTATTATTAAATTTTTTTAATAAATTTATAAAATATGTAAAAAGATTTTAAAAATCCAATAATGTGATATTACATTATAAAAAATATACATTTACCCTAAAAAATTACTCAATTTTCATTTTTTTATTAAATGATAAAGGTAAAAGAAATTAACTAGTATATTAGGCAAAAAATGCAAAATAAAGGACACTGGAACTTTCGAGCAGGGTAACGGGCAGGATTAGATTTTTTAAAAAAAAAAATTGTATAAACTAAGTCGACATACCCGATATTTCTAGAAGCAAACCCGAGACACAGCCCGAAATTGTATTTTCAAGTAACAAACCTGGCCAGACCTCGTCGGTAGATACAGACCTGGAAAAACCTGGCCCTATTCGACCAGGTTTTCCAAGTACAATCACGTTAGTGAACAGCTCTACCTTCCACGTTCAAAATCTAAATGATCAATAGAAACAATGGTATAACAAAATATGTAAATATTAACAGAATTAGTCACCCAAAAGTAACAACACAAATTGCATCCAATTGTTTTAGTTCATAATAATCAAAAAGATTGAAAGCGAGGGAGCAATGCATGGTGAGCCATAGCTAACGCAACCTACTAATTAAAACAAAGGGTAAGGGGGAGAGCAAACAAGAAGGATACTAATGAACAGTAAGTAACATTTCAGCAAACAAGAAAATAGACAGCCAACCGACCAAAAAAGCTAATGACGCCAAATAAAGATATCCTAATTAAAATAGAATTCTTTTGAAATTTTTGGTTTTGGTAGAGATTGGTCCCTCACTTGGCCATCATGACTTTGACAAACTCCTCGTAGTTGATCTGCCCATCACCATCAACATCAGCCTCGCGAATCATCTCATCAACTTCTTCATCTGTCAGCTTCTCACCAAGATTTGTCATAACATGGCGGAGCTCGGCTGCAGAAATGAAACCATTCTGGTCCTTGTCAAATACACGGAAAGCTTCCTTCAGCTCCTCCTCTGAATCAGTATCTTTCATTTTCCGAGCCATTAGGTTGAGGAACTCTGGAAAATCAATGGTACCGTTTCCATCAGCATCAACCTCATTTATCATGTCCTGAAGCTCAGCTTCAGTGGGGTTCTGCCCAAGTGACCTCATTACGGTCCCAAGTTCCTTGGTTGTGATACAACCTGCAGCATATTAATAAATAATTAAAAATAAATAAATAAATAATCTTCCCACACCAATAGAAACATTAAGGAAAAGAGAGGAAAAAAAAAAAAAACTTAAAATTTCAAATGTATTTGTCTTCGTAAAATAAATTCTTCAAGTCTTATTCAGAGGAAGTTTCCATAAGAAGGTCTACCCATAAGCAACCAAACAATAGAGATAAATGACCATCGCTCAAAAGATCTGGACATCATTTGTATGACCAACAGTCCTCAAAGGACCATAAAAATGACAATATATGGCAGCCATTGCCCAATGGAGCATTTCCACAAAGGTGAACACAAAACAACCTAACGTCCCATTTCCGTTGCTAAATCAAATACCTGTTAACTGAGTGCTGGAACTAATAAGCCTTTAAGTCTTTAAATGACAGCTAAATCCTTGGAAAACACCACATTTGACGACTCCCTTTTTCAAATGACCAGAAACAGTTCTTGAATTCAGGTACTAAGCCCCCAAAAAAAAAAATGCTATCGCCAAATTATTACCGTGTAGATTCAGTAATGCTGGCCAGAATGAAATACGATAAATCCTACTTTCGATCAGAAGTATAATAATTCTCATAAACTGAAACAGGATGACACTAATAGATCGACTAATCATAATAGTCCAATCTGAATGTCAATAACGGGGCTATTTCATCTCAGAAACACCTGCACATTCCATAGAAAAAGAAATCAAAATGCTGGCCCAATGCATTAAATTTAGAAGACCCTTTCCCGTATTGAACTATTGTAAAATAAGAGCAACAATTTTATTATCCACAAAAGCAATCTGATCGAATCAGCAAGGCTAAATCACATCTCACGATGAAATTAAAAATACCAGAGTAAAGGGGATACCTGGGCTCAGAATCAGTGCATACAAATATTCATCTCATCAAGAATCATACCACACAAAAACGAAGCCCATATATAACAAATCAAAGAAATACTGGCAACAAGAGCAATCCATACACCCAAATCAAAAGCGAAAATTCAAACAAGATGGAACCCTAGATCCCACAGAGAATTTCAAATTTCAAAAGGCAAGGAAGCAAATTCGACATATGCTACAGCAGTTCAATTGCAACCAGATCTAAGAAATACATAAAATCAATTCATGCAGTAAAATGAAGAATAAAGAAAAGAGGAATTGAAAGTAAAGCAAAAACGGAAAGAAGAAAGGATCTGAGAAACGAGACCATCGCCGTCCTTGTCGAATAGGCTGAAAGCCTCCTTGAACTCGGAGATCTGGTCGTCGGTGAGCTGATCGGCCATTGCAGGAGTTTGGGGAGAGAGAAAATCGGGGATTCAAAAGGGAAAACGGAAGAAAATGGGGTGCGTGTGATCTGTGAGTACGACGCTAGGATGTGGAAAATAATGGGGAAGGACACAGAAAATGGTGCATATTTATATGGGGCTATGGGTGTCCAACGCTCAAGTGTATCACGTTCTCTAAGCCCCACCCACACCTTCTTTCTCTTTTTCAATTACTTCAATTAGTAAATTTTTCGTTATTGAACTGTATTAACGTTATTTTTAAGAATAAATTACGAAGACTCTATCTAAATTTTATTAAAATTATATAGGTTTTCTATTTTCAAAAAATGTACAAATTATTTATAAAATAAAATTTTATTTTACTTTGTAATCTAATTTTAAATTTTTTTTTTTGACTAAAATACACTATGTTTAAATTTTTTAGTTTAATAAAAATGTATTTGCATTAATTGAGGGCATTTTAATTAAAATTATTTTAAATTTTATTAAAATATAAAATAAATTTTTATTTTATTAGAGTTCTATGTAGCCTTTACAAAATTTAAAAGAAATTAATATAATTTACTTTACTTTTAAATAACATTGTTATCAATGATAAAATAATTTTGATAAAATTTTTTTGAATTTTGTTAAAATTACATGCATCCTTTTTTATTTTTATAATATACACTTTAGTTTACTTTTAATTTTTTTAACAAAATATCTTCCATAAAAAATATATAAAAATAGTTAATTGAAGGTATTTTAATTAAAAACTTTAAAATTAGATTAAAATCTAATGTAACCTTTTATTTTAAAAGAGATCTATCTCAAGAAATACCTGTGCATTTATTCAATAATTTTAAAGTTTCTTACCAAAAAAATAATTAATAAGCTTAGAATGAATAAATATTTTAGTTCTTCAAAAATATTTTTTTTTAAAATTTGATTCTTCAAAATTTAACCCTATCATTTCAATTTTTAAAGGAGAATTTTGTTTTTGATATCATCCATACTTTAAGTTTATTAACTGAAATCAGTGACATAGTCTAACATAAAATTGATATGACCATTAAGTATCAAATGTTACTGAAACATATTATTACAAAATATCATATCACTCCATAATGCAAGAATACTATGTAGTTTTTTAATGTTTTTCCATGACAAGTTTTAACGAAAATTAGGCAGTTAAGAATCATATCAACTGCACAGTATGTGATGTTAATTTATATGTATTAACTATATATTAACATGCTAAATCAAAGATAATATTAAGGATAAAATATTCTTGAGAAGACTTAAATTTAGAATTATTCCATGATTTAGGGTGAAGAATATAGAGAGGGTAAAGCAAGATCATCTCAATCCAAAAAATTAAAGTTAATGGTATGTGCTAACATAATTATTAATTAGATAAAATATTAGTACATTGCACATACAATTGTCACCCATAAAAAATACATACTGTAAAAGTGTTCCATTAAATTCTGTGTGACATTAAATATGTACATCTTAATATTGTTAGATTTTAACTCATTTATTGTTTGTTGATTCTTTTTCTTAGCAAAATAACAAATATAAATAAATGTAAATTTTAAATTATTGCATTTTTTTCAATAAATTATTGGGTATCTGGGGAGTAAAACTTGTTACATTTTAGAATTCAACCAAAAAAAAATTATTTAAAATCATACACATTTTTTACAAATATAGATACAACTACATACATAGATAAATAAAGTAATAAGTGAATTATATTAACTTATTTTGAAGTTTGGTTGAATTGCACTTTATCCTCTTTTTCTTTCACAGTTATCATCAACTTCCTTGACATTTGATACGTGCTACTAATTCTTTTCATTTACTTTTTATCAATAAAATTAATTTTTGTATAATATGTTCTTTTTCTAAATATAAAATTATTTAACAATTTTTACCATTATATTAAGAAAGAAATCATACTCCTGCTTGAACTTAACATAAATTTAGCTTCCTTTACTATTATATTAAAATAAAAATCGTAGTATTATATTTTTTTAAAAAAATAACTTTATTGATAGAAAGTAGAATTAAAAAAATTATTATTATTATTTTATATATATATCAAATGTCAAAGAAGTAGGATGATATTTTTTAAATAAGAAAAGTATGAGGTGTAATTTAACTAATATTTAAGAGAGATCAGTGTAATTTTTTAGAAATAGTTTAATGTAACTTAAATAAATATTTATAAGATTTATACATTATGAATTACAAAAAACCATTTGGAAAAAAAAAAAAAGAAGGGGATATTGTCAGGAAAGTTGTTGTTCTAATCAATTAGCCAGTCAAATGTGTGAATATGGTCAAGATGATACTGCTGATGCTAACAGGTTAGTTGAACGGAGACGAATCCAGCAACTTGATGTTATGAATTAATAGTTCTCTTTTGAAGTGGTCTGATTAATAGGAAGTTTAAGCACAACTAGTCCGAATTCCAGAAGGAGGGAAGAATAGTCTATGTTCTATGTAGATTGGTCAATTATGGAATAGCCCCACCATGCCTTTTTCTATGGGCGTTGATCATTAGCTTGGAGACCCTTTAGAGTGCTTTTTATTTTATTGTATTTTCTTTTATTTATATGGATCTCTTTAAATTTTATTAAAATTATATAGATTTTTTTTTATTTTTAAAGAATATATTTTAATTTAATTTTAAAATATTCAACTAAAATATTTTTTATTAATGTAAATATACAACTATATATTATATCCGAATATATACAAATAAAAATAAAAAAGAATAGATTTGATTTCATTACATTTAACCCAAAATAAATGTGTATATTAATGGAGAGTATATTAATAAAAATACTTTTAAGTTAAATTAAAATATAGCTAGAGGATATTTGAGTATAAGTTAAAAATAGAAAAAGTGTAATTTTAATAAAACTGAAAAGAAGAAGCATGTATAACTTTTTTTGGGCAGCATAATTTTTTACCTTTAATAAAAGAAAAAAAAAAAGAGAGACCCTTTATAGCCTGAGAAATAACCAATGCATTAATTTTTTTTTTTTTAATATACAAGGGCAACAACACAGGAAAATTAAATAATGAAATGATTAGTTGAAAAACACAATACTAAAAAAGGCAAGCCAATTGAGGAGCTGTTTCCATCTTGAGTCATTGAGTTCCAGGGCATTTCCTTTTCTAACGAAAGCGTTATCCACACTTTAGAAACGTAAATGGTGAAACTTAAAATCTTAAACTTGAATCTTCTAATATTTAAGATGACAATAAGTGTTGTAAAACCCATTGACGTTTGCTTCCCCAAATTTTCTTAGATTAAAAAAAAAACGTTACATGAAAACTATACATTTCCGTATTTAATATAGGCTTTAGAAACATTTTTTTTTAAAAAAAAAGGCAACATTCTTACAAAATTTTCAAGTTTTGTTCTAACGTAGGAGGTGAAAATGTTGGATTCTTATAAAAAATAAGTGCTTTTAATAATGCCAAAAGGCTATTTTACACAGTTCTTATATTAATATATCTCCAAAAGTAATAAATAAAATCATTAATATAACAAAATAATAAATAACTAGCATTAACCTTTATAAATTCAAGGGTTTTAAGGGGGAAAAAAAAGTAGATTCTACAATAAAAAAGAAATTGCGGGTTCCACAAAAAATATGAATAAACAATGCAAAACAATAATGATAAGGGTTAACGGTATATAAATAATATATTACGTTCTAAATAATATAAATAAATAATAAAATTTACGGGTTATATATATAATAATAAAATAAAAATATACATATACATATACATATATTAAATTAAAGTAAATTAAATATAATATAATAAATAAATATTGAAATAACACAATAAATTATAAAAACTAAGGTATTGCCAAAAAAAAATAATACATTGCTTGTGATAAATAAAATACTATGATTTTGTAAGAAAATATTGTAACTATTAAAATAATAAATGATTAGTTATCATCAAAGCGAATTTGTTGACAGTTAAGGAACCCTTCAAACCTTCAAAAAGATCTGTATCTTCATGTACCCAAGACCAAAGCTTGAAGACTAGGTATTACTCTGAGGACTGAGGGTGACCTGACTTTGTGAATCAGGTTGACGACCGTTTGGTTTAGTTATTTTGTGAGAAAATACCTATTCAGAGAAGATGAGATCTTGTTTACCTACGCTCATTTATTGTTATTAAACTTTGTCACAATGGAATCTTGCTTTACTCTGCTCTAGCTAATATTATCTTCTTAAAATTAAAAACAAACATAAATATACTGATATGTCTGATATTTAATTATGTACAAATAAAATAAAAAATTTTATTTTTAAATATGTACAAATAGAATAAAAAAGAGTAGATTTATTTTTATCAAATTTAATCCCCATATATATACACACATATATATTAATACAGAGTATATTAGTAAAAAAGAAATTTAAATTGAATTAAAATAAAATGTAACTTTTTATTTTGAAATAAATTTGTATATATTTTTAAAATAAAAATTATATAATTTTTCTAAAATTTAGAGAAAATTTATGTAATTTATTTTTTTAGATAGTGTAATTTTTTACTTTAATTAAAAAAAGGAGACTCTTTATAGCTTGTGTGACAAGCAATTCTGATTTTTTTTTTTTTTAAATACAAGGACAACAATATAGGAAGATAAAATACTGAAATGATTAGTGAAAAAACACACTACTAAGAACGGCAAGTGTAATATCGAGTTCTTTGAAAATAAAAGATTATGTTATGTGATTATTAGAATATATATTGAGTATGAAGTATGGCAGTGGATCAAGTTAATTTAAAGGTTGAGATAACATCTCATCACCTAAGTCAAAAATCTTGTCAATAAGATTTTGTAATCTGTAGTGCAATTTTTGAAACCTTGTCGATAAGGTTTTTGCCAACAAGCACAAGGTCTTCTTGTACAATGTGTTAAAACTTATATGGTATGGAATTGGGTATAGAAGACTTTTTAAATGAAAGTTTTGAGTTCTTCAAGGTTTTTAGAGACCTTGAAAAACTATAGGAAGGTCCAGGACAACTAAAACCCCTCTGGTGGACGTTTTCTAATGCCGGTTAACCCAAACTTTGATTGATTCGTTCAAAAAGATTTTAGTTCTAATTTCAAGTGATTCTAGAGACATTTTACTAAATTGGGAGCCTAAAATTTATAATAGAAAATATGACTCTAAAAAATGAGTTAGAAACAAAAATGCCAAGAACAAAGGGTAAAATGGTAATTTTTGAAAAAAATCCTTTTTAAGTTCATATATATATAAGGCGTCCTTCTTTTCTTCTCATTTAGATTGACCAAGTTCTGCCCAAAAATCAGAGAAAACTCAAGGGAAGGAGGCGCACAAAGATAAGGCAAAGGAGAAGGGAAATTTTCAAGAAAAAGATAAAAAATTGTTGGAATTTCCTAGTTTTCTCTAATATTCTCTTTAAGAAATCTCTTCTCCTTCTTTTCTTTCTCCCTATGATTTTCTTAGAGTTTTTGGTACTGTTTTGAAGTCAGACCAAGGAGGGAAAATTTAGATTTGAAGAGAGGAAGCCAAAGAAAGGAAGATTCAAGTGTGAAAAAAAAAAAAAAGATAAATCTTCTATTCTATAGTAGATACTTCCTCCCCCTTCTTCTCACTATTTTGCCCCATGTATGTAGATGCAAGGGGGCTGAAATTTTGAAGAGAACCAAGGATGATTTCCATGAATTTAAGGGAGGAGAGAAAGAATATGCAAAGAAATCCAAGTAAAAACTATAAATTTGCAAGATAGAAAAGTTAGAATTTTGATTGTACCTTGAACTCTATCATGAACTCTAGCCATATTTTATGATATTTAAGTGTTTATATGAGTTTCTAAGACACTAATAGAGCTTCTTACATGATTCTTCCATCAAAGAAAGCAAGGAAAGTTCATTGGTGCCTTATGGAAGCATAGCTTCAGCCAAAGAGAGTCCATATACCTAAGGAGTGTTTTAATTCCTTCTAAGCTTAGTTTTGTGTCATGTATGGTGGGAAAGTATGAGAGGAAGCCTTGAAAAAAGTTTAAAAGTCATAGAAAGCAAGATGGCCTTATGGAGTCAAGAATCATGAATGGATAGATAAAATGGAGCCAAGATGATGTTTTCCAAAGATTGCTTTATTCAGTGCATTATGTAACCATAAAAAACCCCTATGAGTTACCTAGCTTTTTTAGTAATTGTGTGGCCTTAAACTATGCTTCAAGAGTATAATTAGCTTCCATGTGATGTGTCTAGGTCAAGAGGAATGATCTCTACCTTCTTAGGTGTGTAAGGTGAAGGGAGAGGATTCAAGACTCAAGGGAAAAGTGTGTAAATGCAAGTAAGGTAGCTCTCTCCACCTTTTTTCACGCATAGATGTGTGCTTACATTGTCTTGAATGTGTGTATGTATGTTTTAAGCCATGAAAAGTATTCTAGTATGATTTTATATGCTATGATACCATGATGATGCCTTATGTTTCTAAATGATATTTTATGTACTTGCTTTGGTTTGCTTGAGTGTGAAAAAGTCAAAAACCCTCTAGCAATGGTAAGGATGAGCCAAGAACCCTTAGAATTAGTTGAGACAAAATAAAGAGTCTCCCAAAAGTGAGGTTGACTCCCAAGAATAAAGTTGAGTCCAAGAACCTCTAAGGAAAAGGGTGAGGCAAGTCCAAAATTTACAAGTGAATAGGTGATGTTAATCCACTTGCTTGTTAAGCCTATGTATGCTATGTATAATGTTTTCAAATGCCAAGAATACTTCTTAAATGATTGTACATGTTAATATGCTCATGCATGTATTTGTGAGACTTGTATTATATGCTTTATGTGTGATTGAATAAAAGATGAACTATAGGGATTCTTTGAATCTCATCCCCTCCTTTCTAATATCTTAACATGTTAGGTGAAACAATTAAGTAAAGTAATGGAGGCCACCAAGTCTAGAAAAAAAAGATTAACATCAAAGTATTTGAATATGCTTAGTTTTACTTCTTTTTTAGCCATACATATGGCATATGATGTAACTCCTTAATCAAATTGTCATGTAAACATATGAGCATGTGTAATTATATTGATATATTATGTATAAATGAGAGTTAAGGTTATATGTATGAGAATGTGTATTTTGGACATGTAATAACTAACTAGCATCTTGGAAATGCATGTATAAATGGAAATGGAATGGCTAAATTGAGATACATAAGGTTTGGAGACTTGGGTAGTTCATACAAATACTATTTATGCTTTTAAATTTGCCCAAGAGGTGTCAAACACCAAGCAAGACCATTTGGACACACTTGATCTTTAATATGGACTAAAATTGACTATATTGGAAACCTATACCATGTTTTGCCCAAATGAGCTCTTCTTGATTTAAGATTTGGTATACATCTAGAACTTGTTGAGAGCTTTTTGGAAAGCTAAAGTATAAAATTTTTAGAGGTCTATAGAATATTTAGTGAATTTTCAAAGTTAAGAAAAATTTTGAATTTTGTTTGGTGTACTATTCACACTGGTCCGAAAATAAAATATATCACTCAAGGGGCAAATGATATTCAATTGTTATAAAATTTTATAGGAAGAAACTAGACACTCCTAGTGACTTGTGACAATTAGAAGCACCCCATTTGGATGTCTATAGAGGGAGATATGAATTTTTAAAGATTCTGCCCAGTATTAGGTGCTCAAACTGACCTCAGATAGTGTTTGATTGAGTTTCAAGGTCTGGACATACCTGAACCAGTCTAGATTATTTTTTTCCTCTAGTTAACATCTGTAGCTTTTCATATTGATATCATTTACATGGATTGGATTTGTTTGGAATTAATTGGACATTTTTGAAATTTGCTACAGAAACTTATGATAGTACAAGTAGTCAACCAGACCTTTGCCCGTTTTCAAATGTCAAACTTCCTCTGTGCTATGATTTATCATTTGGTCATATTTTTAGCATAATGTAGACATGTATAGCTTTTCAGAATAATAAAGAATACATGTTTTTAATTTTTTTAGAATTAGTTATGATTTTTTAAATTTGGTGATATAAAAGCCAAAATTTTGGCCGGAAATGCAAACATGAGTTTCATGTGTCCCCTTGCTTTTCACGAGTTGTAGGCTAATTTTGGGGATAGAAATGAGTTATATCCATGTATCTAAATGTGAGAATGTGATACATAAGTTTACACAGCCTATGAGACTCTGAAAGAAAAATTTTACCTTTAGAGAAACGCATCTTAAATCGTGACTCCTTATGCCACTATGTTACTTTCATAGAAATTATATGAGATGAGGCATAGGAATTGCATAAATTAAGTCATAGTATGATGTTATAGCAGGGGCAATTGACAAGTTGTCTCCATCTAGCTTTTAGGTCTTCCTTTATCACTCCCTAGTGAAAGTCCTTGAAGATGGTAGTGGTGGCATTGACGTGGGACCAATTTAGATTTTTTTCATTACTTTTTTTATTGTGAAAATTTAGATCATTCAAATTAATTTGGATGATTTACATTTAACATTTTAATTAATATTAAGCATTATTATTTTTAAGTTTACAGTTTAAAAATTATTTTTATTTTATATATATTTTTTAAATTTAAAAATAAAATAAAATAAATTTAAATTATCTCCTCTCCTGTGCCACAGGAAAAAAAATGACAATCTGAATGATCTTGTCTATTGAAAGTATAATTGGATATGCATTTCTCATGTCTCTTGATTTAAAAGAATAGCTGCTGCCAAATGAATAGGTGCTACATCCACCTCTACAAGCCAATGCTGACTGAAGCTTGAGCAATTGAGTTCCATGGCTATTTCCTTTTCTAACAAAGGCGTTACTCACAGTTTAGAAAGGTAAATGGTGAAACTTAAAATCTCAACGTTGAATCATCTAATATTTAAGATGAGGAAGTGTTGTAAAACTAGCTGAGTTTGCTTCCCCAAATTTTTTTAGATTCAAAAAACGTTACATCAAAATTATACATTTCCGTATTTAAATATAGGCTTTAGAAACATATTTTTTAAAAATGCAACATTCTTGCAAAATTTTCAATTTTTGTTCTAACGTTGGAGGTAAAAATGTTCGATTCTTATGAAAAAGAAGTGTTTCTAATAATGCCAACGGCTATTTTACACAGTTCTTGTATTAATATATTTCCAAAAGCAATTAATAAGATAATTAATATAAGCATAAATTACAAAAATAATAATTAATTATAAAATAATAAACTAAAAATTTAATATATATATATATATATATATATAATTAAAGTAAATATAATATAATAAATAGTGAAATAACACGACATATAATAAAAACTAAAGTATTGCATAAAAAGATATTAATTAATACATTGCTTGTGATAATTAAAATACTTTAATTTTATAAGAGAATATTATAACTATTATAATAACAAATGATTAATTATCACCAGAGCGATGGTGCTGACAGTTAAGGACCTCAGCAAACCTTAAAAAAGATCAGTATCTTCATGTATTCAAGAGCAGGAGCTTGAAGATGAAGTATTACCCTGAGGGTCACGACTCTGGGAGTCAGGCAGATGCGTGCGTGCGTGCGTGCGTGTGTGTGTGTGTGTTTTTTTTTTGGGTCATTAAGGTGATGGGTGTTTGGGATAGTTACTTTGTGAGAAAATACCTACCCAGGTAAGATGGTACCAGCCCAATTAGTTCTTGTTTAATTAAGTTCATATATTGTCATTCAACCTTGTCATAATGGAATTTTGCTTTACTTCGTCCTGGCTAATGTCATAATTTTAAAGCATTACGCTTAAGTGTAATTTTTTTATATCATTGATTAAAATTTTTAATTAAAATATTATAAAAATATGATAAATAGACTTTTTTTTATTGAGTAAAATGAATCAAATGATGTCATAAAATTTGATTATAAATCAAATTTTTTAATAAATTATTTAAGTTATATAATCCAATAATAACATAACAAATATATAATTTCATTGAAGAATCATATAATTATTTGTAGAAACCTTATATTAAAAACCTATACGTTTATCATATTTTAATCAAGAAACTTAATAACAATGCTATAAAGTCTTCCATATAAGGTTTTTCCCCCTCCTAAAGTCAAAATCAGACATAAAGGTAATAATTAGTCGCAAGAGAAGAGGGAGAGAACTTTGAACTAAAAAATCTGCAGAAATAAAATAGAAATTTCAAATATCCGTGAACCGAACTAATAATGGATAAACATCAAATGCCAAATCTGAATTTCATTAAAAAATATTCATATCATGTTTCTATATCCATTCATAATCCATTCATAATTAATTTAATCTTTTTTTTTTTTTGGGTATATTTTCATCAGTACATCTAAGATGAATGTCCAAATCATTGCTTCATATCAACTTTGAGGCGACGAGGCAACATAATGCCGGTTTGGCAACACGTTAAAAAAACTCCTTTTAGTAAAAGTTCCAATTTCTTACTTTCTATAAAATGTGGTTTGAAGAAGAGGCAACGCTTTCCAAAACACAGCTGATAGATGGCAGCATATCTCCATTCTAGGGATTGGGAAATCAAGAAATCGTAGGAACAGAGATATATAAGATTCAAGCTGCCTTTTTTGACTAAGTTTAACGTCAAAGAGCAATTATATTGATTGCAATCACAAGGACTAATTCCACATTTTTCAAAGACGAGAAAACCGGAAAGGAAAAAAACTAAAATGTTCAATAATAACCAATGAATGACTTCCCAAAATTAATCGAGTAATTGATCATGCAAGTAATAAATGTATCGATCCAAACTATGTCAGTTGCACACAACTATAAAACTTCACCGGGGAAACACTTGGGAATGCTGTAAACCTGTAATGTCGTTCTTCTTCAACAGACATTTTAGCCGGGGAATGACAAACTGATAAAAATCACCATCATCTAACATAGATGGAGTTTCAACTGGGAAACCAACAATACACACATTAGCGATGAGCTGCTTCGACCGTAACATATTTGCACATAATTTATGACCAGGATCAAGTAAAAACACCCCAAAAAACTCAACATTGTTGACGCAGTAGAATGCAACATTTCTCCTTGTCAGAACCTTAGGTAGAGCCATTAAAGAAGAGACTACAGCAGAATTGACGAATTGTATACCCTACTTTAACTATTGTGGTTGATGAAAAACTTTGTAGATAATCTATCACCTGCTATATCCTATTTTACTTTGAATTCGACCTCATAGTAACCTGCTGAGAGATTTGATAAGTAATTTCAAGTTCTTTCTTGTAGCCTCATCGCCAGTAAAACCGAGAATGTCAGAGCTGATATTCTGCAATAATAAAACAACAAAGGAAAAGGAAAAGTTATTCATAATCAAATAAAATTTTAGGCAGTTTTAAAGGGTCTTACCTCAATGTTCTTCAGGGTAAGAATAAGAGTGCATATGGACTTCTGAATTAGTTCAGTGTTCTCAGGGGTCATAATGGACGAATGAACCCTTCTGCATAAACATATGATCATATCTATTAGTAGTCATACTTCAAGAATGCACTTCAGGGTAAAATTAAAGGTAAATAAACTTTTTTAAATCAGTTCAGTCATAGTGGATGAATTTACCCTTCTCCAAAATCAAAGGATGATCCCTACTAGTTTTTCATACGTCAAGAATCTTACATCCTCTTTCTTATTTTTAGTTTCCTGTGGATGCTAATGGTACAAAATTATTGTGGAAGAAAAATAACATATCTATTACAAATAATAAGGAAAGAGTTTTCATGAAATCTAGATATTTAGGAACCACAGACTGAAATGCAATCACTTTGACCATTTGAAGCTTGTACCCACAGAAAAAGGTAAATTTATCTTGAAAGATAAACTACGCTAATTTTGCACACTTTTGCACAGGCAGGATATTGATTGTGCTCAAAATTATGAGTAGAACACAGAGCAGGCAATGACAACATTGATAGACATTGTCAAGTCTATCTTAAACATAGGACATGAACCACATGACATCATTTTAAAACCTAGTATTGTTGCCAAAGTCCCCGTCCTTACCCCAAGTTTATTTACTCAATCTATCCCAAGGGTAAGATGTTAACAAGCTAGTTGTCATTTTCTACACTAATACCAATGTGCTACATGGCTATGTGTATGCAGGCATACCAAACAAGAGATAAACAACAGACAAAGGTTTACACGACTAACCTTAAATCCTCAGAGGCTTCTGTAAGGCTTCGAGTTAAATTCTCAACTTCCTTCAACAGACCACTATCATGAACTTCAGCCAACAAAGGTTGAATGTCTTCAGCCATGGCTTTGATCTGAGACATCACTACATCAAAGCCAGAAATATGGGTATTAGAATGCATAACAGAATAATCACAAAAGGAAGTAAATTACCCACAACAGAAATAAGATACATGGATAGCATAAAGATGCAGACAACAAATAAACACACCAGAAGGTTACTGAAACTTTTCATTATCCTTTCGTTCACCAATTTGTCCACAATTACAATGCTAAAGTATCACCGTAAAACTGCTAGAGTGATCCAATCTGTGAGGGTTAACCACAATAAATTCCCCAGATTTTAGATGATTAAAGTAATTTTATATGCAACATAATTCTAAGTTACTAACGATCATGTGTTCTGAAGCGAGACCTATAAATGCTTAAAGTACATGAACATGAATTGTAAATGCACAGAATGTAACAACATATCTATAAACGTCAAGCTCCATCGATCAAGTTCCTTAATCAGCTACTCAAATTTGGCATTTTATAGTAAATTTGATCAATACCTTTAATCTATAATAGTAGCAGAATAATAGGAATGAATTTTCACATAATCTTTTTCAAACAGATAATAAGGGATTAACATAATTGTAATGATTTAACATATTATAAGTTACAACTTACAACAATGTTAATGCGAGGTTGAGAGAGAGATAACCAGTTTGTGCCATCATGCAATTATCCAGGTTTTATGGGGAAACAAAGTTGTCTATCCAGTTGACATAATTTATTACCATGAGTGAAGCATGATGACATAGAATAATACATCACACCTTCGTAAGAAGTGGTTTTGCTTCTTCAATGACAGAAGAAACTCGTTCAGCAAGGAGATAGGTATTGATAACACCAATTTCTTCAACATCTCGTCCAATGCGGGTAAATATCCCAACCAATGCATCCAAGCTCACTCCTTGGTATCCCTTGATCTTTTCTCGATCACACACAATGACACCTTCTGTGTGACATTCTTGGTCAAGAGGTCCAACTGTTGGAGTTGGTATTGGATCTCGAGGAGTAATGTCAATCAAGGTTTCCATAAGAAGGCCAGACTGGTTCGCTTCAATTAATGAATTTCGTGGTATAATTGTTTTATCATCTTCAACCTGCAAATTAAAATACAATGAATTAATATAATGCACCAACTAAAACAATGAAATCCAAATCCAGAAAAGTTTAAAATACTGGATGTAAGGGTAAAACAGAAAAAAAAAAGGTTGCATATTCAAAACAAGATAATGCTATCAAAACACACCTCAACAACCGCTTCAATACTTTTTAATGAAGGATTCACACTAATGACGTTGCCAACAGTCACCCCTCTAATCCTCACAGGTGTTCCAGTGCTTAAACCGAAAGCCTGAGAAAACTCAACCACTGCTGTGTACTTCCTGAATTTGGATCGTATTTGAAAAGCCCTCAACCAGGCCAAACAAAGTGCAAATAGAACTGTACCAGACAATAGAAACATTCCAACCCCACCTTCCCAGATGCTCCTACGGCCAAACCCAAAATCACTTAATGGACGTAGTGTTTGCCTCCAAATAGTACGAGGTATGTCCAAAATAACTGCAAGTGGATTCTTAGTTCCAGAAACAGATGACAGTGGGCCATGTCCTGCTTCAGCAGACATAGCTCTTATACTCTTGAATTTTGTTTGAGGTCTAGATGGAAGATAAGGGATGCATTTAAAAGAATTCCCTGGTAGGGTTATCAAAGAGGAAGATAAAGCAGTTGGCGTTGTTAAGCCCCGGACTAGCGGTGTCCCAACCATCTTTGATACAACCTCAGATTATAAATTATGCACCAAGGAGCTGTAAGAAAAAACAGCAGTCAAATAGTCGATTTCATAAGTTCCAAAAATGACATAAGTAACTAAATCGATCAGAAATGAACCTTCCATTTGAGTGCAATATGTTAAAAGAGATAAACCAAAAGCATTATAGAAAAAAATAGTCATATGATTTTATAAGTTTAGCACAAGTCTAACCAACCCTCATCTCTCCTGTGCTCACTGTTTGGTCTTCGTATTAGGTTGGATGTTGGAAGCACGCACAAAAGAAAAGAAAAGTAGATAACCCTTTTACCTTGACAAACGGAAAGGATAACGAATTTGTTGGCCCAAGAATTGAGATCACCTAGACAGTGGTTTTACTTGAAGTCAGTTGCTAGCACCCTAATCCCAGATAAGATCGCTACAGTCTAGAATTTGCCAGCTACAAGTTTCAGATTGTAACTAATTAGCACCCACAAGTGATTCCTAAAACCTAAATTTTTCAAGAAAACAAAAACTTAAAGAGAATTCACGCTGTTGAATGAGTAATCTTCAGCAGTGAAGCCCCCACCAGGCATTGTTTTCCCCACAGAGATTGGGAGGAAAGAATCATTTTCAAGCAGAAATGATACAAACACAAAAAAGTCAAAGTGATTACTAGTTCAGGCTATAATTGACCGTAAATTGAGAGAGAACAAGACATACTGTGAAGGGAGGCGAAAGATCCCTATGCAGGTGATACACTCATCGTCAATTGGGAGGCATGGGAAAAGGAGCAAAGGGCAGTATGCAAAAGAAGGGAAGGATGAAGGCTTCTTATTTTTCACGTTGCGAGGGGGCAGGGCCGACTGAACCTGAGCCATCGCTCTACAAGGCCCATCCACAACAATGTTCGACCCAAAAAAAAAAATTCAAATCTTCCTTGTTTTCCAGAAAATAATATAATTTTTTTAATACTTTATGTGAACAATTAATAAATTGGTTTCTAGATTATTAGATCAGTTTAGCTTCACTCCCAGAACCCATAAGTTAGTCATTGAAATTAACAAACTAGTTATAAGTTAGTCATGTTACTATTTTGGAATTACTCTAAAAAATACTAATATGCATTAAGTTTATTTATTTTAGGAAGTAACTTGTACTTTTATTAATTTTTGGGAATTAAAGTTAAATATGTATAATTATTTAGGAACCAAATTGTTAGTTTAATCTAATAACATTTATAGTGAATTATTTAGACACGTGAAACTTAATTTTACCACTTAAGTTTAAAAATACTAGTATTGTGTGAAAAAATTCTATAAGTGTAAGGACAAAACATAGTTTCTTACTTTTTGGTTTGATTCAATTTCATTCTAATAACATTTATATATAGTTTCTTACTTTTGGTTTGATTCAATTTCATTCTAATAACATTTATAGTGAATTATTTAGACATGTGAGGCTTAATTTATGGCTTAACTTTAAGTGAGAGTTAAATTAAACAATACTAGTATTGAGTAGAAAAATTCTAAAGTATAAGGATAAAATATAGTTTTATACCTTGTGGTTTAATTCAATTTCACTTTGGCATCTTATTATTCAAAAGTTGGTAATTAAGCAGTTGGATATTTAAACTATTAGTATATTGGTAATTTATGGTATTATTTCTTTAACTCTTTGGCCAAAAATAATACAAGTACAACATGTGACTCAAGAGATTTTCTCAATTTATCTAAAATCCATTTCTAAAATCCTTGATTTTAAAGGTGCATAGGGCTAGGCTTTAGACTAAGTTGAAGTCAGGCACAAAAAAGGGGCCATAAGGTTCAATCTAAACCAGTAAAAAATTAGGCTCAACTAGCCATATCAAGTTATCTAACTTAAATTAGGCCAAACTCTTTTTTTTTAAAGAAAAAATTTTGAAACTTTAAATATTTATATCTTTGTAACCACTTCACCATTTCGACATGTGATTACTTGTCTTGAAATATTTTTGCGAGATTTATACAATGGAAATAAAAATATATAGGTTAGACAAAAGATACAAGAAGAAAATGTAATTTTAAAGAATGAAACTTAAAAAGTGAAAACTTAGAATATGTTGGTCTAATTTGGGTGATTTTTTTATTTTGGATATTATTTTGAGATGGAAGTGATGCAAATGCTATAAGCGGTTTTCCCACTTATTTTATCCAAAAAGTTTGTTTACTATTTTAATTTTGAAATATTAGCTTTCAAATTCCCCCAAAAAAGTCATTTGCTATCTTGAATATAAGCCTTTAAATTCCAAAAATGTATTTTTTTTTTAATGTGATGATCAATTTAGTAAGGGCTTTAGCGCTTTTGGTTATTTATAATTTGTAAAATATATTTAAACATTTTTTACTAAAATTAAAAAATGACTCCTAAAAAATATTTCTTTTATTTTAGTCCTTATATTTTTTTATAATATGTGTGTGTGTGCGCCAGGAGAACGAGTTAGGTTAGATTAGTTAAAATTACCAACACAACCTAGCTAAGCAGCCAAAGCCAACTAATTGTGTATTTTTCCTTTAATCTATTTTAGTCTGGCTTGACTTGGTGGGAGAGCAGATGAATATACCTACTTGATTTGGCTAAACTTGATTTAAATAAATTAATGCTAAAGTTCCAAAATTCATATCATTGAAGAGTCAACAATTCATTTTGTATAAATTCTTCAAATCATTATATCCTACTATATTAGGAATTCTCAAACAAAACATAACTTTCCAAAGATCCCATTTTCAACTAATATTGCAATATACTAGATATCTAGGAGAACCATGTTTCATGTAAAAACTAAAAATGAAAAAACAAAAACTACAGATTTTAGTATAAAAGACCAACTTTGCATTCTAATGCCAAAAACAAGAGAAATGAAAACTATCCTAACTCAAAGCCACTTAAGAAGAATAAACCTTCAAACTATATGAATTGGAATCACTTTTGATAATTCCCTCTTTATAAATAGTTTATAAACTAGTTGGGTAGTGCTAAAATGATTTAAATAGTTTGTACTAACCAGTTTTCAAAATTCAAATTAATTAATCAGAATATGATTTATTTAATTAATAAAATTAATCACCAATTAATTAATTTGAATTTGGGTTTATATTAATGATTATGGACATGCCCATCAAAGATAACTTACATATTTCAACACATTTGAATCAAATATTGGTGTAGTATAAAGTTGCCAATTCAAAACATATGACAATACCGACCTAGTGGGGGAGTTGACTAAAAATAATGCTAGCACTCAAAATATATATTAGCACAAAAATCATAATTTCCAATGGCAAATTTCAATACATTTTTTCATATGGATTCCATTTGAATTATTAAAGAACAATGCAAAAATAAATTCCAACACTTAAATCATAGACATGCATATATAATCCAAAATATTAACAAGCCATTCAAAATGACTCAGGACATTTCACTTTCATTTCACAGTATTAACACGCCATTCAAAATGAGTCAGCACATTTCACTTTAAGAGAGTATGTAAAGATGTCATAAGAGGATGCTACTCATACTTTTTTAAGATTAGTATAAATTAACACCTTAAGGAGGCATTAACATTAATAGGAAAATTTCATTGAAGATATTTCCAAAATTAAAATTGTGTACCAAAAACTCTCTAAATCTCGATTTGAAAATTTGTGTTTATGCCATTAAACAACATTATAAACAATCATCGAACATTTCAAGACTTATTTGACTGATCAAAACACCATGAAACTGCATTCCCAAAACCAGATTATTAATTAATTCAATTGGAGCATATTTCATCAAGAACCCCTCAAACATGTGAGGACATTTACTAATCAAACTAAACTAAAAACCAAGGATACATCATATTAACAATGAGTAGAAAAGTAAATAAAAGTTTTCACTAGTTTAAGACCCAAAAAATCAAACTAAAACTCAGGCTAAATCATGTTAAGAATTGGTTGAACAACAGGGAAGAATTTTGCAAAATTAAGGCCTTAAAAAAAACACAACAATGCCCTACATCATGGAAACAGTGGCGAATTTTAACCAAAGCCTTTCTATGTAGAACTTGAAGCATAATAGGCCAATATCCTTAACTCAAATCCATTCATACTAAATGAAAAATGAAATACTCAGCAAGAGAGGGCATGTGCAAGGAGCAAGATAGGATACTGAAATGAAACTAACGTGGACTAAAGTGTATTCAAAATACATTTACAAGAGTGTTAATGTATGAAGAAATGTCCAATGTTGCAAATCTTTTTCAAAACGTGTCTAAGTATATGAAAATGTGAAATCACTCCTTCGATGCAAAAATATTCAATGATTAGTAACAACAACATAGACTAATGTAGCTAGTAATGGTGCAACCTACACTGCCATTACAAAATTTCACGCTGCTTGTTAGATCATTCACACTCCTTCCAAAATGATCTACCTGATCTTTCATGTCCTCAAGTTGTGATTTGACATAAGCCTTTGTAAATTCAACCATAGGTTTATTTTAGATTTTATGAGCCATTGCAGGAGGAATTGCAAACATTACCATACCATAATGCTTGGATGTTTTAAGCGGCCTATTTGGTGCAAACACAATAAAACTTACTAGAAATCTTTTCAACAAATAATGCAATAAACCAAAGAGATCAGGAGAACTATATTTCATATAAAAGAAACCTAAATATCTTAATGTAGAAGTGAAAACTATTAGATCTTAAAGCCACTCAAAAGAATAAGCCATCAAATATATAATTTGGGATAATTATTATTCATAACCTCTTTGTAAAATAGTTTATATAGGGGAGTGCTAAAATGGTTTAAATGTTGTGAGAGATGAATCAACTACTAAATAAGCCAAATGTAATGGTGGTTGTATGCCAAAAATAGGTGGGAGTTATGCTTATAGCTAAAGAAAAGTAGTGTTATACTACAACTCAACCCAATGGTAACCACTTTAACCAGTGGTCACTAGTTATGAAATGAAGATAATATTCTAAATATCTATTCAACACTTCTATTTGATGATTCATTTGAGAAAGCAAAGATGAAGAGTAAACAAGCTTAACCTTGTGAAGCTGAAACATTTCCTTCCAAAACTTCTTATAGAAAATTAGGTCCTCTTTATGACAATTGAGCTAGGAAGCCCATAATTTTGGCCACATTATTCGGCAATATCTGAGCTACATTTACTAGTGAATAAGGATGCTAGAAAACCATGAAATGAGCAACTTTACTTAGCCTATCTAATAGCTCTAGAATTATAAACTTATTAAAGGTTCAATATATCAATCAAACAAAATTAAACTCATAGTACATTTTAATTTCATCCAATATCTCATGTAATAATTCAATTTATTTTTCTTAAAATTTAGTGTAAATATTATCATTTATAAACAAAATTGCTGTAAGAAATGTATGATGGCAAACAAGGAATATTTGAATGATATGTGGCAAGAGTCTTGAATAGCATGAAATGCTTTATAAATTTTTTAACTAGTCTCTACGAATTATAGGTTCATACTTGGTTGTAAAAGTCATAAAAAAGATAACATCTCAAAATAAGATAACATCTCAAGATTAATAGAAAGTAGTGGTGCATAATGCTCAGTCTAGCTTAGTCAAATTGGGTGGGCTAAAAAAAGTTTTAAGCAAGGTCATTTGATGAGCTAGTCTTATTAGTTAGTTTGGACAGACTTGACCCAATTCTCTTAATAAAAAATATTTTTTTAATAAAAATTTTAATTTTTTTAGACAAAATGTAATTATACAGTAACTTAAATGAACATTATATTTTTTAAAGGGTCATTTTGTAAATTTGTATAAAAAATTTGAAAAAAATTTTTGGCCCAAATAGCCTAAAGTACCAGTTTGACTTAACCTAGTACTATTTTAGGTCAGCCCAAGTATTTGTAAAATTGGATCAAACTTCAGGCTAGGCCAGTGCATGATATAGCTCAGTATTTGTACATCCATGTGATATCTTTTTTTATTGTGGTTACCTAGTATTTAAATCAATTTATGCAAAATTTAATTAATTTATACTTCCAATTGGATCAAAGGCTTCCATGCCAAAATTAAGAAATTTATAGAGAAAATCTTTAAATACTAATTCCAAAAAATTAACTTGTCCAAAATTTGAACACTTGTACTCATGTGTAATTATAAGTTTTCTTGTATTGTCTCAAGATTAGAGAGGGAATAAGACATACTTCATAGAAATAAAAATTTTTAATTAAAATTAACAAAATAATATATTTGAAAGTTGCCATTAAATGAAAAAGAGCATCGATTCAACGTGTGTAATCTGTCTTGATTAATTTTCATAAAAACTTCTTTTTTGGGCCAAAAGTCAAAATACTTTTTTTATATATAATAATTATGTCTAATAGTATGTAAATTATAAAGATACCTTAATAAATGTAAAAGATTTTCAAAATTTGCTACAAAAAATTGCTATTTAAACATAATAAGAATAATTTTAATAAAAATTTTATAAAAGTTGTTTTTTTCTTTTAAAATTAGATATAGTGTCTAATAATAATTAATTCAACTGATCAAACCAATTGATTCAATCTTGTTTTGCATAGAAAAACATACAAATTTATTTAACATTAACATAAATAAAGTAAATCAGTTACCAATAATCAAGTGAATATATCATTAATATATTCAACTCAAGATAATATTCTTCATTTGATAGACACCATGTGATAAATTACATCTATAAGTTGCTCTTGGTTTGTGTTGAGTTGGAGTTGGGCAATCCAATAAAATTTTAAATGTTAGGCTTAAGCTCTACCTGAGACTTTACTCATGTTTATTCGTACATAAATAATATTATGTTCAAATTTAAGAAAATAACCTTAATTTAGTGAACTTAACAATTTTCATAAATAATTAACATTTCTTCATTAAAAAATGTTGAAAAATCAATTTATAAGAATAAAAAAAAATTCTCCTTCCCCTTCTGTCATGAAAAAAAATCCCCCTCAGAATTTCTAATGGGTTGAGATTTTCTAACATAACATGTAGATGGGAGCGATGAACATCAAATCTAAAATTGTACTTAGTTGTAACGTGTTTTTTTTTTGTTTGTTCTAAGTTTGCTTACAATTTTATAACAAGATAAAGTATTGTGTAGTTAAATGTTTTCAAAAGTGAATTTTACTCTATTTTGATAAGTAAGTGCATTTTGTCCAAATAGTGATATTTTTATCCTATTTGAATTAATAAAAAATAAATCTAATTTGTTGAGAAAAAAATAAAAAGGGGACATAATTAAAAAAAGGAAAAAACTTATAATAAATCTAATGCAAAATTAAAAAGTAAAAAAATTGAATAAATTTTGTTTTTGGTAGACCTTCGTTTTAAAGTTATGAAGGCTAATAGTTCATCAGAATTTGATTCCATTAGCCTAAATATTAGGCCCAAACATAAGCCCATTAAATTAAATCAAGTAAACTCAGATAGGCATAATCTGGGAATATGAGACAATATATATACACACACACGTGATAACAGTATCATTATGTCAGTGTTTACTTCATCTAGGACTAAATCAAGCATTTTAGGGAAGCATTTTTTAATATTGGTTTATGTATTTAAGAGGATAAATTATCTTAAATGTCCAACCTAAATTTTAAATTCTGAGTAGTCATAGATAATTCTTTAACCACTAAACCAATTCATAGATAATTCTTTAACCACTAAACCAATTCTTTAGTATTGGTTTAATTCAAGTATGATTAAGTAATGGTTCTTTAGTTCAAGTGCTATAATGTTATAAAAAAGTTGAATCCTTTGTAGTGATTTTGTTGAATAAAAAGGTGGGTAGTAATTTTTCTTTTTTAAAAAAGGAATAGAAATTGAACTTGTACACATAATAATTTTACGAGTGCTCTGTGAACTAGTAAGTGATTAACAATAATTATGTATTCTTAATAAGAAAAGGGATTTTCACATGAGTACGCGAAGATTTCTAAACTTTAGTTTATTTTGGATCTCATTTGCAAGGATAACCTTATCCTAGTGGACCTACCTATTTATCTGACTCTAGGATATCTAATTTTTATTGCTGCACAGTCCAAATATGAGCTTCGCTAATAAATGAAACTTTCTTTCTTTGAAGGATAAAGAGGATCATTAATGTTGTTTGAGTATATATCTTCAATTAGGAAACCTTTTAAAAGATCAGTCTACATAATATATGTGTTATATCTCTGTGTATTTTTTTTCTTTAAAGATAAAGATTAGTTGTGGCGAAGGTGTTAAATGATTTACACGCAATATCTTAAGTTCAAATTAAATTAGAAGGATTGACTTGGTGGTGGAGATGAGATTGGAGTGTATTTTTTATTTTTTTTCAAGAAAGTACTAGCTAATCACAAGGAAGGAGTGTAACACATGTCCTACCATAAATATAGAAAGGTAAAGGAAACTAAAAATTCTAACTAAAGAGCTAGCTTCTGCACCAGTGAAGAGGAAAGTTTTCAGGATTGAAAAGTGTTTAGCATGACTACCATGTCATAAACCAAGACTCCAAGATGTAAGCTAGACTTTGCAACATTTTCCAACATTAGAATATTCTTGTTAAGGAAAAGCCAAACAAAGATCAAAATATTGTAAAGATGAAATGATTTGCAGCGTATCATGTAAGAACTTGAAAAGGATGATATCCTTTCCTACAATCAATGTCACTAACCTAAACCTGAACCAAAGTAAGATCATCATTAGAGAAGAGATTTATAGAATTGTTTGGTTTGAAGCTACGACCATTCATTGTCATTTTTATTCTCACCAAAGCAAAGATCAGGAAAAAAATGTTAAAGTCCAAAGAGAGCATGTAACAATAGAC
The DNA here is from genome assembly GCA_032878935.1 of Erythrophleum fordii. Taxonomy (NCBI): domain Eukaryota; kingdom Viridiplantae; phylum Streptophyta; class Magnoliopsida; order Fabales; family Fabaceae; genus Erythrophleum; species Erythrophleum fordii. Next base: position 29,385,194 of record JAVQMF010000058.1, on the reverse strand, counting down.
AATGGATTAGAGAAGATCTGTTAAAGAGAGAAAGATATATGAGTTAAAACATGACATCTCATGCATCTCTTTTTCTTTTCTATAACATAAAGAGAGCATGTAACAATAGCCAATAAATAGGAGAAGATCTATTGGAGAGAGAAAGAGATGTGAATAAAAACATGGCATCCCTGATGCGAAATCAAAGGATGGCCCAATCTTCACAGCGTAAGTTGATGGATAGATGATGGTTTGAGACTTGACAGAAGTAAATAGCTAACCAACATTATAAGAACGTTGACTTACTACTTAGACAGCGCGCCTAACCACTAATACAATGAACCAACCCAGATAATGACGCATTTGGGTCAAAGCACAAATTGGGGGCTTTTGCGAACTGGAATCACCAACCTAAGGATAGGTTGTCAAGATAAAGGTTTTACAAGAGCAAAGAAAAGATAATATTCTCATAATTAGAAAAACACTCAGAATAATTCTATTATTTCCAATCTGATTCAAATGAATGCAGAATATATGTATTTATAGTGTAACTCAAACTTATCTATTGGAGGAAAAGTAGGAAACTAACTATATAATCCTAACTGAAAGACTTAAAAATTAGGAATACAAAATCAAATCTTTTTAAAAACAGAAAATGAAATATAATCTACCTGATTAATTCTAATTTTTGTCTAGAAGTTAACATATTAAGCCTATAATATTATTATTTAGGCCCAAATAAGTTAATCTATATATGGTCTTTGGTCTAAACTCTTTAATTTTGCAACAGTCTAACCTAAATTAGCTTTAATAGCTCCATCTTTAGCCCAAATAATGTTGAAGACATTTTGATTAATACTTGAATCATATTTATCAAAACTTTGCTTGGTTCAAATATCTTGAACAATCCACATAATGCTTCTTTAAGTTTTTTAGCCTATGCCTTTGTAATAAGTCTATTTAAAATATGCAAAGGATTATTTAAAGATTTTGAATTAGCATCTTCATGGACCTAGTTCATATCATCCTCCCCCTCTTGAAAAGGAGTCATCCTCGACTATTCAAATTTGCACCAAAACAAGAAGAGAGGTCAGAAACATTGAAAGTAGCACTTATGCCATACTCACCTGGTAAATCAATCTTATAAGCATTATCATTCATTTTCTTTAATACTTGAAAAGATCCATCTCCTCGAGGCATAAGCTTGGACTTCCTTTTGTTAGAAAATCTCTCTTTTCTAAGCTATAACCAAACTAAGTCCCTTAGTTCAAATACTATCTTCTTTTGTCCCTTGTTAGCATGATTTGCATATTGTTAAGTCATCCTCTCAATGTTTTGCTTAGCCCTTTTATGGATTTCCCTAACGAACTCAGCATGCTTCTTCCTATCCATATTGACTCTTTCCTACAAAGGCAAAAGAGTTAAGTCAATATGTGTAAAAGGATTAAAACTATATACAATTTCAAAGGGTAAATATTTAGTAGTAGAATTAGTGGCCCTGTTGTAAGCAAACTCAACATGTAGTATACACTCCTCCTAATTCTTTAAGTTCTTCTTAACAATTGTCCATAACAAAAAAGAAAGTATCATATTCATAGCTTCAGTTTGCCCATCAGTTTATGGGTGGCAGCTAGTAGAAAATAGCAATTTAGTTCCTAACTTGCTCAACAAAGTCTTCCAAAAATAACTTAGGAACTTAGCATCTCGATCCGATACTATAGTTCTCGGCATCTCATGAAGCCGTACAACTTCTTGAAAGAATAAATTAGCAATGTTAAAAGCATCATCAACCTTACGATATGCAATGAAGTGTGCCATTTTAGAAAATCTATCTACTATAACAAAAATGGAGTCTCTCCCCTTTTTAGACCTAGGTAATTACACAATAAAGTCCATGGCAATATCTTCCCAAGGTATACTAAGAATAGGGAGGGGAGTATACAATCCATGGGAATTTATTTTAGATTTAGTTTTATGACACACAATACATCTGCTTATAAATTTTTCAACATCCCTACACATTTTAGGCCAATAAAAATGTTCATTTAAGACATTAAGTATTTTAGCAATGCCAAAATGTCCCATTAAACCACCTAAATGCACTTCCTTCACCATTAACATATGCATAGAACAATTAGAAATGCAAAGCTTATTAACACGAAATAAGAATCCATCATGCAAGTAAAATTTGTCCCAACCAAGTCTAGGTTTGCAATGGCTAAAAGTTTCACCAAAGTCAATGTCATTAGTATATAATTCTTTGATGAACTCAAAACCAAGAATTTTAGAATCTAATATGGAAAAAAGAACATACTTACATAAAAGTGCATCTGCAACAATATTCTCCTTACCTTTCTTGTGCTTAATAACATATGAAAAAGATTCAATGAATTTAATCCACTTAGCATGTCTTCGATTCAATTTGTTTTGGCTCTTAATATGTTTGAGAGCCTCATGATCAGAATGTATGATAAATTCCTTAGGCCATACATAATGTTGCCAAGTTTCCAACACTCTAACTAAGGCATATAACTCCTTATCATATGTAGAATAGTTAAAAGTAGGACCACTTAGCTTTTCACTTAAATATACAATGGGCTTATCTTCTTGCATGAGTACACCTCTTATGCCAATTCCACTTGCATCACATTCTACCTTAAAAATCTTACCAAAGTTTGAAAGTGCAAGTAAAGGTGCTTGGGTGAGCTTCTCCTTGAGGGTTTGGAAAGCTTTCTCTTGAGCTTCTCTTAATTTGAATAGAACATTTTTCTTTGTCAACTCATTCAATGGGACTGCCACCGTGCTAAAGTCTTTTGCAAACCTTCTATAAAAGCGTACAAGTCCATGGAAGCTCCTCACATGTCTGATCGTGGTAGGGATCGGCCAATCTCAAATGACTTTAATTTTTTCTTCATCCACCTCGATCCCTTAGGCATTCACAACAAAACCAAGAAAAACAACTTTATTAGTGCAAAAATCACACTTCTTTAAATTGCCAAACAGTCTTTCTTTTCTTAGAACTTCTAGGACTTGTCTTAAGTGATCTACATGTTCATGCAAAGTCCTACTATACAAAAAGATATCATCAAAGTAAACTACCACAAACTTGCCTATGAAAGCACACAAGATATGATTCATTAACCTCATAAATATACTAGGTGCATTAGTGAGACCAAAAGGTATAACTAACCATTCATAAAGTCCATGTTTAGTCTTAAATGCAATTTTTCATTCATCTCCTTCTTTCATTCTGATCTGATGGTAGCTACTTTTTAAATCAATTTTAGAGAAAATAGTGGAGTTATATAATTCATCAAGCATATCATTTAACATAGGGATATGATGACAATATCTCATTGTTATATTATTGATGGCTTTATAATCAACACACATCCTCCATATACCATCTTTCTTAGGCACAAGCAGTATCGATACTGCACACAGGCTTAGGCTCTCCCTTACATATCCTTTATCTAGAAGCTCTTGTACTTGTGTTTGAATCTTCTTAGTCTTTTCCGGGTTGGTACAGTATGCTGGGCGGTTTGGTAAAGGTGCTCTAGGTATAAAATTAATTTGATATTATATCCTTCTAATTGGTGGCAATTTAGTGGTATTTCTTTCAAAAAGACATCTTCATATTCTTGCAACAGAGACTTAACAATACTAGGCAAAGTAGAGGTTAAGTTGTTAGTGTTTAACATAGCTTCTTTGTAGATAAATACTATGAGGTTTTGTTGAGAAAACAAAGCTTGCCTGATTTCACTTTTTCTTGCCACTAATAAACTTTTCTCTCCTTCTCTCTCATTTTCTTTGCCTTTAGATTTTTCTTTCTTTTCTCTCCCTCTTCTTGGCTTACTCTCTTTCCCTCTCTCATTTTCATTGTCTTCCTTTTTAGAGACCTTTTTACTCTCACTTTCTCTTTTCTTTTCCCTCTTGATTTGATCTTCTAATATTTGTTTTGGTGACATAAGAAGAAGGGTTATAGGTTCCCCTCTAAGTAAGAATAACAGTTTAGAAAACCATCATGTGTAATATGTCTATCATATTGCCAAAGCCTACCTAATAAAAGATGACATGCTTTTATTAGTACAACATCATATAGTACTTCATCTTTATACTTACCAATAGAAAACATTACCTTTGCTTATTTTGTTACCCTCAACTCTTCACATTCATTAAGCCATTAAAGCTTGTATGGCCATTGATGCTTGAAGGTAGATAAATTCAACTTCTTTATTAGCTCAGTGTTTGCCACATTGTAGCAACTTCCTCCATCTATGATTACACCACATATTTTCCCTTGGATTTGACAATGAGTATGAAACAAGTTCTCTCCTTCTTCATTTTCTTTTGCCATCATCTGGGCACTAAGGGTTCTTTTAGTCACAAGGAGTTCTCCTTCTTTCACATATTCTCTATCTTCATTCTCTATGAATAGATCTTCTTCTTCTTCTTTAGTTATTTCTCCTTCAGTTTCCCATGCACCGAGGTTATTAATAGTCATGGTTCGCTTGTTAGGACATTTACTAGAGATATGTCCTCTCCTTTTATACTAAGGATCAAATCTAAAAGCAAGGTTGAATTTTTTTTTTTTTGGTATTAAAGGTGGCAAAGAAAATATATGATGAATAAGAAAATCTAGAGGTTAGAAAGAAAAAATGTTGGTTAATGATGGATAAACTACCATGTAAATTAAAGCTCTGATACAAAATGATGTGAAATCAAAGGGTGGCCTAATCTTCACGGTGTAGGTTGATGAATAGATAATGGCTCGAAACCCGATGGAAGCAAATAGCCAACCAACGTTATAAATGTTGAGCTACTACTTAAACAATATGCCTAACCACGAACACGATGAACCAACGTACACAACGACACACTTGAGTCGAAGCATGAATTGAGAGCTTTTGCGAACTTGAATCACCAACTTAAGGATAGGTTGACAAGACAAAGGTTTCACAAGAGTAAAGAAAAGATAATATTTTTACAATTAGAGAAACACTCAAAATAATTCTTTTACTTCTAATCTGATTCAAATGGATGCAGAATACATGTATTTATAGCGTAATTCAAACCTATCTACTGGAGGAAAAGTAAGAAACTAATTACATAATTTTAACTAAAAGACCTAAAAATTAGGAATACAAAATCAAATCTTTTTAAAAATAGAAAAAGAAAGATAATTTACCTAACTAATTCTAATTTTCGTTCAAATATATCAAACTTCTAGAAGTTAGTATATTAAGCCAATAATATTATTATTTAGGCTCAAATGAGTCAACCTATATATAGGCCTTGATCCAAATTCTTTAATTTGCAACATTCTAATCCAAATTAGCTATAATAGCTCTATCTTTAGCCCAAATAATGTTGAAAATATTTTGATTAATACTTGAATTAAATTTATCAAAACTCTGCTTAGTCCAAATCTCTTAAATAAGTCCATTCAATACTTCTTTAAGTTTTTTAGCCTTTGCCCTTGTAATAGCTCCAATTAAAAGATGTAAAGGATCATTTGAAGATTTTGAATTAGCATCTTTATGAACTTGGTTTATATCAATCCTCGTATCTCTTTTTCTTTCCCATAGGATCTTTTCCTGAATAAGAGAGGATCTTGGTTCGTAACAATGTTATTGTGATGCAAGTGAGGACAAAATTTTGTTTCTCAGCTAGTATGAAATACGACATTATTTGATTGAGGATTTAAATTTTTTTTCATGTTGAATGCATGAATAGTAGTTGAGGCAGTGCTAAAAAAAAATCATTTTAGCAGCAGTTTTAATCATAGTTTTCAAAACCACGGTAGATTTGTCTACAGGGACAGATTTAGTTGTGATTTTGAACCACAGTTAAATTCTGGTTTAGCAGTGATTATAATATAATTGTAGCTAATCCGTTATTTTTTTTCCCCTTAAAATCCAACAACTTCGTGGGAAAAACAATCTCCTAACAATATACAACTCCACCTGCTCCTTCATAGCACAACCATCTCCCACTACCCTTGATCATGTTCCATCTCACTCTATACAGTGCTACCATTATGGGAGGAAAAGCGTCAGGTACACTCCCCAAGACATATCATTATCACCTTCAAGAGTACCTGCAGTCTCATGATCTCTGCACATTAAAGCTTGGCAACCTACTGGTTTTTTCTTGCTGCCACCACCTGATTTTGGTTGTTCGGGCCCCTTTGCGGAAGCCGGTGCTTCCTCCGATCCAGATTCTAGACCCAAATTGTCGCCGTTATAAAGGAGTGAAACAAATTCAAGATTCAATAAATAATTTTAGTGAAACTAAACTAGCTAATGATATTTTGTATCGAACAATAATTTTCATACAGTATAAGCAGCTTTAAAGTTTAAGTAAAAGGCTGGAAAGGTGGGAGTATTGGGAAAAAATAAAAATTCCTTTCTGGAATAGGACATCCTTCAAATGAAACTCAAAAATAAAGAGAAATACAATTAAAAAAAACTATAGAAAAAAAATGCAGCAAGATCCCAGTCCTCTTTGCCAAAAAAGAAAAAAAAAACTACTCTTCCACATAAACAAAATAAAAGCTAATGCCACATAATCACAATTTCGGGCACCAGCCAAACGCCACTGATCTACTAGAAATCTCTTTTCAGTAAGTAAAAGCACTTCTTTGTTGTTCAACGGCACAGCGTAATAGTATTAGCACCACCAGTTTAATATGAGCAACAGTTGATATGTAGGATTAAAAATGCATTGGAGCCAAAAGTTGTGAAGCTCATGCTCCCATACAATGTTAAATGACATTTTAGAGAAAATGCATTGCGTAAAACGGACAATCCCATCCATAATAAATGTAATTATAAACTATTGAAAAGCGCTAGAATTTCTTCAAAGCAATTCAATTTTTTTTTCCTTATTTACAACAGGATGTTGCCACCTATTTTTCCATTTTGATACATATGGCCTTTTAGTAGCATCCTTCAGTGCCAATGACATGGAACAGGTAAATGAGATACATAATACAATTCAACGTTATTAAACAAATTTCGATTTATTTAAGTACAAAGAAAGTATTCTAAGATAAAATGCAACAAAATAATTTCTAGTTGTAAAAGAAGTAAAGAGAAAATAGAAAAATAAATATAAGAAATCATACTTATCGTAGATCTCACAACTTTAGGCCTTCATGCCTAGCAATTAATATTATGTTTGAACTCTCTGGATCGCTGAAAAATTATAACAAAATAAAATATCCCTCTCAACATTATAAATGTAAAATATGAACAAAATATGCACGTACAGATAACTTCTAATCTCTGGCTAGTTTGCCAGTGTAATAAATTATTGACTTGTTTATTTGAATAATCTTCATGAAAAAATAAATAAAAGGCATGTATTGGACCAACCTATGTGAGACTGGCCAGACAAAGAGGCTCAGCAATTTGAGAAACAATTATACTTTTACAATTTTTGCAACAGAATGCAGTTACATGAATAAGAAATGATATTATCTGAGCAAATTTAAACCAAAAGGAACAAATAAATCTCCACTTAGATTTCAAAAGTCTATTTGTCCAGGAGTAATTACATAACCAATTCTTAAATATTAGATATATAGTAGCTCAAGTATATCTTAAAGTCATTTCTATTTAGCAGAAAGAAAAGAGGGAGAGGGGGAAGGGGGGGGGGGGGGGAGAGAGAGAGAGAAGGAATTAAAATTAGAATAAGAATTCATGCTCTACTATTAAAATTCTAGATAATTTTAAAATCTAAGCAGGCTTTATTTCTTTCAAAATGCTATGAGATAATAACAGTTAAATATATTGAATGTAATAAACTAACACGCCTTGAAGTTTTAGTCATCGCTAACCCTTCAAATGGAGCCCAGGTAACTACTCTAATGAGAACTGTATCCCCACCAAAAAGGAGAAAAAAAAAAAAGTATTGGCTTTGTATCTGCAGATGAACAAATGAAACAATCAGCAATGAAGCTTATTACTTTCTTTTCACTAAGAACCCATCCCAACAAACCAAATCAAGAGTAAGAATGTTAACATTTAGATTAAGCATTTCTTGAGAATTTCCATAAAGCAACCTAAATATAATTAAATTGAATTCAGGTGAGAAGTTACTTACATTCTTTTAAGTCCTTGATGATGCTGAGAAACAAATATAAATTATAAAGAACTAATTATCCCAGCAAGATGAGAAGAAGAATCAAAATATTTATTGTGAGAAAAAATTTCAGATGATTTCTTCCTGTTCCCTTCTTACGTGAATCTTTAAGGGTAAATATATTTCCTAATTATTAAAGAAAGATGGACAATTATCAACCAAGAAAAAAAGAAAAAGAAAAAGTGAAGCTCAAATAATTGAAGAACATGCAATCAATGTAAATATATAATACGGTTCCATCAACTGGCAAGCAAATAATCATGAGGGGGCGAAACAGACCACTCCATTGTCAATGGGATGTTGACAGTGAAGGAACGAGCTCCTTCATGGGGAGGGTTAGCTGACGATGAACGGCGAGAAGGATGATTTGTCGTCATCCTTGAATAGCGAGAAGGGATCTAACCAGTGATGAAATGTGTTCCGTGGATAATGAACAGCGACGAGGGGCATTGAGAGTGCCCGGAGAGAGATCGAGATTGAGAGTGTGGCACTGGAGAGAAATGTAGATGGTTAGAGCAATTGCGGCTAAGACATATGTTCTAACTGTGTGATTTTCAAAAACCATGGTTATGACATAAGGCCTAACTATGGTTTTTAGAAATTGCAGTTAGGTTACCCCATGTCCTAACTACGAAATTGTGGTTAAGACAGAAATCTTAATTGCAGTTAAAAAAATCATGGTTAAGAATTAGAATTGTCGCAGTTTTCTTTTAATTACAATTAAGGTACTGCCGCAAAAAAAAAAAAATCCGAATTTTTAGTACCGAGATGGTAGTTATTTGTCAAGGCCTGTAGCATGGGTAAGCCACATAAGATTCTAGTCAACATTTTTCTATTAATATTATTAACGGTGGTGTTGGAGGGGAGAAATATATTAATGCTTTTTAGAACTTAAAAGGAGAAAAGAATAACAAACAAAAACTAAGGGAAGAACAACAGACCTCAAGATCAAAAGTCCACTATTTCCAAAGGAAAAAAAGGCACATGTACCTACAAAACAAATATAATAGTTAGAGATAATTAGCCAACATTACCTGTTAATTTAATTTAGTTAACAAATTATTTTAGTAAGATATTATTTAAAAACGTTAATATAGTTCCACTTGTTTTTATACAATAATCTAGTCCCTTTCTAAATCTTAGGCACTCAAATTGCAGTAAGCTTTTCACTAGGGTAGACTTAGATGCATTACTTATATCTTTGCTATCAAATTTATTAATTAAAATATAATAAGTGTATAATTTTTAAATAATAACATGACAAGTATATAGTTTAATAACAAAAAATATATAATTATATGTAAAAATAATACATTTGTTATATCATTATTGAAATATATTTATCATATTTTAATTAAAAAATATAATAACAAAGATATAAAAAACTATATATAAATTTGTCTTTTTAATAATACTATTGTCACACTCTAATTTTGGAGATATAACTTGTACGAAATATGAGAGAATTTCATATAAGTTTAATGAAACACTCTAAAGTCATATTTTAACTTAAATTCATTTAATTATTTTGACTCTAATTTTAAAATATCTTTAACTTTGTATCTTTATTTTTAAATATCTAAATTATTATTCTAATCTCATTTAGTCTTATTTCATTTCATTTTGAGGTCTTCCTCTCATGTCTCATTTGTTTCAGTTTAATTTTAGGAAGATTGAGTATTGTAAGTATAAATTAAAAACATTTATTCAATGATATTTTAGTGTCACTAAAACTTTTAGTACTAAAAAAAAAATTTTAGTGAAAGATATTTCCATCACTAAAATGTTTTGTTTATTTTACAAATTTAAATCAATTCTTAGTCCATTGGAATACAGTATAAAAAAAAACTAACAAGCATAATATAAATATAGAAACACCAAGCAATATATTTTATTATACTTAAATTGCATTACAATGTCTCATTGAGTCTTACAAAGTTTGAGAAAACTCAAATTTTTTTACTAAATATTCTATACATCAAAACTTAGCTCTTCAAATTAATTGTCACGAAGTTTAGAAACTGTCCCTTGAGAATGTCTTTAATAAAACTGCCTGAATCAAATATTAAAGTTATTCAGCATATCTTTAGTCATTGCTTTTGAAACACCAATGTTGCTATCTCCTGAGATTCTTGTCTTTCTTTGGTTGGTAGTTTAGTAAGCTCTGCTTCAACCTGCAAGAACAAATAAATAACCCCATCTCACTAACCTGATTGTAGTGACAATAACAAGAAAGTCAACACTTTTTTATCTTTTTTCTTTTTTTGTCCGTCAACTTGCGATGTTGAAATGCAGAAAAACCATTGCACTATCACAGATAGACTAATGAAGAAAACCTCTATGCTTGCACTCAACACGTCCAACCCAATGAATCCATCTTGCACTACATAGAAAATGACAATGATAGGCCTCATACTTTAGCTAAGTTGAACTATTAAACTGTGAACTAATTCAACCAATCAACCAATTGATTCAATCTAGTTTTGCAATAGAAAGTATATAAATTTATTTAACTTTGACACAAATAAACTAAATTAATGAAAAATAATCATGTGAATACATCATGGATACATTCAACTCAAGATTATATTCTTCATTGATAAACATCATGTGATAAGTTACAACTATAACTTGTTTTTAGTTTGTGTTGAGTTAGATTTAGACTGCCTAATAAATTTTTAAATATTAAAAAGCCTAAGCGAATATTAACTCAAATCCATTATCAAAGTTTAAATAATGGCCTAAGCTCATGAATAAAGCCTAGACTTTACTCATGTTTATTTGTATATGAATAATATTATGTTCGAATTTGAGAAAATAACCATAATTTAGTGAACTTAACAAATTTCAGAAAAAAAAAACATTTCTTCATTTGAAAAATGCTATTGCTGTACAGGGTTGAGATTTTCTAACATAACATGTAGACGCGAGCAAAGAAACATCAAATCTAAAATTATGTTTAGTTGTAACGTGTTCTTTTTATTGTTATAAGAGTAAAATTATATTTAGTTGTAACATATTCTTTTTATTGTTGTAAGAGATGTTTGCATATAGTTTTATAATAAAATAATATATTAAGCAATTAAACTATCTTTTAAAACAAAGTAAATTTTATCATATTTTGATAACCAAAAGCTTTTTCTCCAAAAAGCTTTTTCTCCAAACAGTCATGTTTTTATCCTGTTTAAATTAATAAAAAAGTAAATTGTAGTTTGTTGAGTGAAAAAAAAGGAGAGATAATAGAAAAGGTAAAAGTTTATAATAAATTTATTGCAAAATTAAAGAGTAAAAAATTTTCGAATCAAGTTTTGTTGTTGGTGGACCTTGGTTTTAAAGCTATGTAGGCCTAATAGTTGATCAGATGTTCAGTCCATTAGCAAAAATATTAGGCCCAAAAATAAGCCCATTTAGTTAAATCAAGTAAACTCAAACGCGTATAGTCCGGAGCATGATACAATATACACCCTATCTCATCAGCTTTTTGAGAAGCCGAGGTTCAACACAATCATGATGTTCAAAATCCATAGGTTAAGCATGGCAATAAAACCAAAATATCTTCTTCTTCTTCTTTTTTTCTCTTAACTCATTTTAAGTGAGTGTATTTTTTTTCCTTAATAAAAAAGACAAAATCTTTGAAGTTGGGAGTAAAAAAGATGTGTCTTTAGATAATGAAGCATATATGTTGTTTCTATAACATTTTGTACACTTAGTTTAGCTTTTATATATAGAGACACAAGTGTCATTATGTTAGTATGTGTATTAACTAAAATTAAATCATATAATTTTTAACAGTGCTCTTTCTTTTTTTATATTGACTTGATGTATTTAAATGAATAAATTATTTTAAATACAAGCTACGAAATTTAAATCCAAATAATAAAAATAAGAATTACACTTCCTTACCACTAAAATAATTCTTTGCTATTGGTTGAGCTCAAATATGATTAAGCTTTCTGGAAACTAGATTAGGTATTGGTCCTTGAGTTTGAGTGCTATAATATTATAAAAAAGTTAAATCCCAAATAATGATTTTGTTCAATAAAAAAGTGGGGAGTAATTATTATTATTATTATTTATAAGAGGACGATTAATAATGGTTTGAGTATATCTTTAACTAAAAATTTTAAAAAATTAGTCTATTTAATATATATATATATATATTATAATATTTATTAAAATTAAGAATTTAAATAATCAGAACTTAAACTAATAATAAATTAATTTAAATAAATAAAATAAACAATAGGCCAAAGTTTTATGAATGGAAAATTAGACATAAGTTTGCCATAACTTTTGTGGCTATCACTTTACAATCAACTTTGACATGACTTGCGCTTTAGGCATGAACAATTTTAGAAAAACTTCTTTAGGTTAGTAGTGATAAGTTTAGAATGTAATCAAAATGAGGGAGTTGTATTTGCTGCATTGCTACACAGTTGACGCACATGTATCTTCACCAAAAGCAGGAACTTCAAGGTTTGCAGTCATGACAGTAGGCATGGACTTCTTTGGGCTTGAATTGCTAAGAAGTAGTTCAGATGACCAAAGTAGAACCAAAAGAGATAGATAAATACAGGCAACAAGAATATATAATGCAGTGTAGTGCTAAAATAATTTAATTATTGCGAGAGATATATAAATCAAACAAAATTAATCTCACAATATATTGTTATAATTTCATCCAATATCTCATTTAATACTACAATATCTTTCTATCAAAATTCTGTGTAAATATTATGATTTATATACAAAATTGTCATAAGAAATGCATGATGGATAAACAAGTGAGTATTGAATGATGTATCATGAGTCTTGAATGGTACAAGATAGCTTGTAAATTTTTTTAATAAGTCTACAAGGAATCATAATAAAATTAACATCTCAAAAATAATAGAAAGTGTGATATTATTTTTATTGTGGTTATGAAGTATTTAAATCAATTTACGCAAATTTTAATTAATTTATTCTTCCAATTCGATTAAAGGCTTTTATGCTAAAATTGAGAAATTTATATAGAAACTCTTAAATACTAATTCCAAAAAAATTACCTAACTAAAAATCTAACACTAGTACCAACGTGTCTAATTATAAGTTTTCTTATATTGTATTAGGATTCTAGGGAAATAAGACATGCTTTGTAAAAATAAAATTTTTTTATTAGACTTAACGTAAATAATATTTTTTAGATTTGTCATTAAATCAAATAGGGAAGCGATTCACCATGAGTAGCCGATAGGGATATGATTGGATATTCAAAATTACTTTTTATATATAATAAATATGTCTAATAATATATAAATTTTTCAAAAGTTGCTATAGAAAGTTGCTACTTAGACATAATAAAATAATATTTACTAAAAATCTTATAAAAGTCATTTTCAAAAGAAAAATTGATTGATAGGGTGTTTGATAATAATTTTTAAAAATTGTTACAAACATATAAAATGACAATAACATAGGCTTCATATTTAAGCTAAATTGAACTGTAACATTACTAATTGAACTGATCAAACCAATTGATTTAATCTAATTTTACAATAGGAAAAATATAAATTTATTTAACATTGACATAAATATAAACTAAATAAATAACAATTAATGATGTGAATATATCATTGATATGTTCAACTAAAGATTATTTTCTTCATTCATAGACATCATGTGATAAGTTTCAACTATAACTTGTTCATGGTTTGTGTTCAGTCGGATTTGGATTGCCCAATAGACTGTGAGCTTAAGCTCAAGCCTAACCCATAACCTAAATTCATTATCAAAGTTGAAGTAATGGCCTAAACCAATGGTTAAAGACTAGACCTTGGTTTTAAAGCTATGTAGGCCTAATAGTTGTTCTGGATTTGAGTCCATTAGCCTAAAATTAGGCCCAAAAGTAAACCCATCTAATTAAATCAAGTAAACTCAGATGGTACAACACAAACCTCTTGAGAAGCCGAAGTTAGACACAATCATGGGAAAGAAGCCAATATATATATATATATATATATATATATATATATATATATATATATATATATATATATATATATATATATATATTTTAACTCATTTTAAACAAGTATATTCTTTTTCTTAATAAAAGAGACACAAAATCTTTGAAGTTAAGAGTAAAAAAGATGAGTGTTCAGATAATGTGGTATATATGATGTTTTTATCACATTTTTTTTGGTAGATTCTCAATGTTCCACTTAATTTAGCTTTCACATGTCTATATATATGTATATATCCACACACATACAGAGAGAGTATAAGCAACATTATTTTAGTTTGTGCATTAACTAAAATTAAATCATGCAATTTTTAATGGTGCATATTTTATATTAACTCAATGCATATCTTAAATGCTTGACTCCAAAATTTAAATTTAAATAGCCAAAATAGAAAACACACTTCATCCTAAGTAATGAATTTTCTGAATAAAAAATTGGGGAGTAATTATTGTTTTTAAAAAGAGGATAATTAATAGTGTTTTTTTTTTGCCAGCAATTAATAGTGGCTAGAAAATTTCAATTTAGCAACAAAAATTAGCAATGGAAATCAATCGTTTCTAAAATGAGCATTTAACAACATAATTAGCTGGAAAATATAAAATTGTTCCTTTCTTTATGAAATTGCATATTTACCAACCAACTATCAATGACAATATATTGTTGAAGTTTAGAAATGAATGGAATATGTTATAACAACAACAACAGCAACAATAATAACAATCCCTCATTTTTCTAATTATTTATTGCTAAAATTTGGAAATGAATGGATGATGTTAAATCTATTTCAAAATAAATAAATAAACAAGTAAATAAAAATGTTTACTTATTCATTTAAAAACAAATTTAGCAACATCAAAACTATTTATAAACAAGTTTTAATAATTCAAATAACAGTAATAATAACAATAATAACATTTTAAATAATTATAATAACAATAATTCCTCACTTCTCTAGTCATGCCACTTAAACTATCACTTAATTTTGCAATGGCTTCCCTCACATCTCACGACTCCCTCAGGGTGCATCTATATAGATCATTTTCTCTTACTTATTTGAATCACGTTCACGTAACCTTGCTTCGATTGGTGGTTTCCTAAAGCGCCAAAAGAGCAATCCAATCAAGAGGAAGAGTATAGAGTGAGGAACGATTAAGAGGAAGGCAAAAAACTCTGGTTTGTCTCAATCTTTTCTCATTGTTTAATTACACTATTTTAATGAGCTGCTAATGCATGTGCAAAAGGGCCATTGATTATTAATACTTGATTGATTGATTCTTATGGCTATGTGAATCTAACTCTAGTTATTATGGTGGTAATTATAAGTGTCTTTACCATCGCCATCATCATTAATTATACGGCATTGATTTGCCTCTTTCTCCTGTTTCTTAATCCTCACTTCCTTCCCTCCTTAATTCAAGCTTTCTCTTCTCTTTGATTTCTCAGTTTATAACGGCACAAACTAAATTAGTGTTTGAGGAGCAGTTTTCATGGTTATTTAATTGACAATTGGTCTATGCGTTAGTTGGTCAAGAAATTATTTTTAAAAAAGAAGCCATCATGAAGAACAATGAAGAATAATTGACAATTGGTCTGTACTTGACTGTTTACCAAACTTCTTTTATATACAAATTGATAACTTTTTAAGTATTTGAAGAAGGAATTAGGGAGTATAGATTCTCATACAAATTTGTCTTTTTTATTTTCAATCTAATTTTTCTTTTTTTTTTTTTTAAGTGGATAGAAGTTTTGGATTGTGAGATATTTCAGAATACTTCAGAGAGAAGCATTTCAGAGGATCTGCTTCCTCGTCACATGTGTACAAAATGTGAACAAGAAAGGGAAGGGAGGGCCGCTTTGTCCAAGATTTAAGTTGATCATTAACAACTCCTGAAAACGCTGCCAGTGAAATATAACCATTAATTAATCCACTTCCTCAATCTGTAACTAAAGCCTTTGTAGCTCCTACTTTTATCTAAGAAACCCTAAAGGCCCAAACTTATTTTATGATAATAAGCCTTCTTGAAATCTGGTTTGAGTACCTAAGGTCCACACTTCCGCCTTCAAATTCCTTAACAACTTCATAGGCCACAAGGGAAGCATCAAGAATCTTTCTGCCAGCCACAAAACCATTCTAAGTGGTAGAAATAGTGATCCAAAGAACTTCATTCAACCTTAAGTGCAAGACCCTTACCTGCCTATTTGGCATAGAAAGGAAAGTGATTCTTTTTTTTTTTTCCCCTCATTTTAAGTAAAGGTATGAGGATTATTTTCCATTCATTATTTTCACTTGTCCCTTTCAATTTCTATTTTCATACTTAATATTTTATGTACCAAATGGTCTCGGTGATCACTTTGTAAATACTGTTAACGAAACTAATAGCTTTATCGTCTTCTAATTTCATTTAGAAACCTTTCTCAAAAACCAAGGTAAATAGGGGGGAGTTCATACTACAACCAATTTTCCTATTATGATAAAAACTGTTGATACACCTACAATCGTTCAACAGATCCTAATAATTTGAAGAGTGCCATAAAAGTCCATCGATCATACTAGGATCCTTATCTAAGGCCCACAAAGTCTTCCTAATATCCCCTTCAAACTCCCTCTTAAACGACCTGACTTTATCAACAATTGAACACTAGTAGGTCACCAATCCAGACCTTCAAAGAAAGTATGACAATAATCTCCCTCCTCATACAAAGTTCAGTAAAAACTGGTAATCTTTCTGATGAGATTGCTCACAACCTTCTATCCTCCGCTGCCAACTCCAATAGTAGAAATTGGTAATCTCTGGTTCCTCAAACTAGGATCGCGCAAAGTACTATTGGTTCTGCTGGGTCCTGTGTGGCAATTTTGACCCATTTGTTATCATAGGAATTTTTTTCTTTGGTCAACTTCGTACTTATAAAAATATTATTATATATATACTATATTTCTGGGGACCCGTTGACGCTGTCATCTAGTTTCCCACACTTCTTTTTTTATTAATAATATTTTCAAGAACTCCATAGTCCATAGCATTACTTTGAAGTTTACTGGAACTTGCTGGCAATGCAACCAAGCCATTCATTGTAAGTTGGACTATCTCAGCACCTCAGCCGTCTCAATTTTGTGCTCGTTCCTTACCTTTGTGGCCAACTTTGGTTTTTATCTTGTTTCATATCTGGGGCTAAGTTTACATTGTGTTAGGTGGCAAGTTCTATCTCTATTCTTTATCTCTTGATAAAAGGTTGATGCAGATTATAGTTGCAGTTAACAATAAAATTGCTTTTACGAGTCCATAAGGTCTTGTATTTTGAATGTGATTTGATCCTTATTAATTGCTATTATCGAATCATATAAGGCTAACATGATTGTAAAATTTAAGCACTCACTTGAGTTTTTTTTATTGAAGCACGTATATCGTTCACGAGTTTGTTGCTTGAGTTGGAATTTTTGTACTCGTGGTGTGCATAGGGTGTTCCTTGATTGAACCTTGAAGAGTGTTCTTTCAGTAACTGTATTAAAATTAAAAAAAAATAAAAAAAGAATGTTGAACATCAAATGCACCATCTGTAGGATCTCCTTGGTATAAATTTAATTTACAGTCTTTATTCATTGACTAGTTAAGTTATTCATTGATCGAGTTTAAATTTTATGTATTTTTTACCAAAAAAAATTATGTATTCTATACAGACACTTAGAGAAAAACTTAAAAAAATAAAAATAAAACTAATTTACAAGAAATGAATAATAAGTTTATATAAATGCCACACGTAAAATTCAAGTGTGCTAATATAAATTTGTTTAAGAACTACTTCGGTGTGTATCTAGATATCACTACTCACCTGTTTATCAAATGGCTCAATATTCCGTACTGTTTGACCCTTCCTCGTTGGTTCACGTGTATGCTCCTCCATTGTTATCCTGGTATTTCAACCTTGGGTAGCAGCAGCTTGATAATTTCATACTCTTCCAAACTTTCTTCGCTTAACCAATAGCTATTTAATTAGCTACCTGCAACCATATAGTTGAAGCAATGTGCAAGATCATTTTCTTTAATGTTTAATGTCACATATAGCACCACCGACGATGGGATGCCACCGCCAGTTTGATCATAGTTCATTGGTAGAAGAAGATTATTAAAACATGGGCTTCTACATCTTCAACTCTATGCTGTAGCTACTACAACCCTGGTTTCCTAATATATAAATTTATACATTTAATTATTTTAAGAATGTGAACGATTGCCTCTTCCCCCCTTGGATAAAGGGAGATTCATTACTTATCCAAAGCATAATGGAGTGAGTAGTTAATTTAATGGAATTCATAGTTTTTACATACATATAATTAACAAGATTCGAATTCTCTGCCTATCATTTAAATGTGAAAAGGATGGACATAGCATTCTTGGGAGAGCAAATCCAGAAGCCAATCTTGCCCCATGTATTTTATTCTCCTTTCAAGAGTATGCGTGAATCTGTGTCATGTACGGAGGCATCCACCTCCCTCCAGATTTCGTCCTCCAACCGGTTGCCGTCGAAGCCTCCTCCTCCACCGGCCACCGTGTGTGGTGGAGATCTGCCGTTGGCTTTAGGACTTTTTTATTTTCCCTCCTTCTTCACAATCTCAGAGCTCTCGCTCCTCAGCTCTCTAATTTTGTTTGCTGGAGCTCTTTGCTTCTATCTCTGTTTATCGATGGAGTCTCAAGCAAGCCTTCTCCTTCAAAAGCAACTCAAAGGTAGGGGTCACTTGAAAATATTCTCTTTGATACTTTTTTGCTTTCTGGGCTTTTGACTTGTCTAAAGTCGCAAATGCTGGTGGTCTTGTTTTTAAATCTGCTTAATCGTATTGCGAAGGTTTGTTTGACTACTCAATGTGATCTTCACCTCTATGATTAATGGTTTCGTAAATATGACCAGTTGTTTTTGGCTTTTTGGTATTATTGTACAATTGGACATATCAATTACTTTGATGCATGCTTCATCACCTTCAAATAGACCGAGTAATACACGTTGACATGTAATTGTTTGGTGTATGAGGTTCAAGCAACTTCAACAAGAACAGGAGAAGGACATGCACCCATTTAACCATGATCCATGAATATAGTTCCCTTATAAGAGCGTCTAGCATCAGCTTCGTTGAAGTGTCTGAGTTCTGGAGAATTTTGGAGGACATGCAACCATTTCACCATGATTCATGAATATAGTTCCATCCAACAGAAACAATATGAGTGGCAGAAATTGATAATGGAGAAGGGATCTGAAATAACGAATGTAAATTGTCAACTGTTCTTTGTTTGTTTGATTCAGTTTATCATTAATAAAGATAAATTCAATATAGTGCATAAGTTTCTGTTTAAACAGATTTGAAGAGGGTTGCTGTACGCCATCTTGACATTATTTGAGATAATATTCAACGTATTACATAAGTTTCTGTTAAGCATTATATGCTGTATGCCATTTTGATTTTTCCGCTTCTATTATTTCAACTGGATGTGAAGTAGATGTACAATCTCATAAATATTTATGTTATGTAAAAAGAGTAAGTTATTGAACATTTTTTTAAAATTATTGTTTGGTTCAAAATAATTTTTATTGAACTGAAATATTAACATTGAATATTTTTATTTTTTTTCTCTTATTGGTCATTCAAATAACCATTTTTTTGGATTTAAAAGTAAAAAATTGAAGGTTTTGATATATTTTTTTCTATTATGATTTCGTTAAGAATACATTCTTTTTGGACTAGAATGTTAAAGTTGAACATCTTATTTTATTTTATTTTTTTAATGCGTTTTCACACTATTGGAAATTAAAAACCTATGTTTTTTGAATTTAAAAAATTAAAATTTTTAATTATTGGTAATTTAAAAATTATTTTTTAAAATATAAGCTTATTATTATTATTGTTGTTGTTGTTGGTAAATAAAAATTATTATTTTATTAGTTTTATTAATTTTTTCCAAAAAAAATATTATTAGCATTTGATCCATTTTTCTTTTCATTTTTACATTATTTCCATTCAATCAAATATAGAAAAATCTCTGTCATACCAAACATAATTTTCAATCATAAGATTTCCATTCTATTCACACTTCATCTTCTATTTTTATTTCCATCAAAATCTTTTCTTCATATCAAACAAACCCAAAGTAAATCAATCATCCAACCAGTTCTCTCCAATGCCTAAGTGAGACAGCTATTTATTATTTAATAAGGTAATCGGGTGAGCTTGAGAGCAGAGCTCTATGGTGAAGCCTCTGTCTAAGTCCATGAGAATTCAAGCCCCATATTTCTCCTATTATCTCTCACAGGCATTTGCCTGTGAGATTCAATAAAGCAAATGTTTATACTTTTATACTCTTATGGAGCTTCTAATGCTCTTTTGTAAATAAAAATATTATGAATGATAAATTTTTTTGGTCAAGCTCACTATTTTGCCTCAATTTGGATTCTCCAATGGTAACATATGCTCTTTATTGATCCCTTTCTTTGTTTTAGGATGTATGATTTTATTGATAAGGAAAAAATAATCATTTTTATCATTTACTTTATGAGAACTTGTAATTGACTTTTCATTGGTTTTGAAGTTAACATTTCTTGCGATTAATTCATGACCTTTTTTGGATTGTTTAGTGGGCATGAGTTCCTTTAGAGATGATTATGCGTGGATGTATGATAAAGTTGTGCCAACTCAAAAATGATTGCCGAAAGAATTTATTAGAGGTGTCTATGAATTTATAGCTTTTACACTATTGCAAGATAGTTTTGTATTTAATGGCAAGCTATGGTGTCTATGTTCAAGGTGTGACAATATAAGGTTTCTAGATATAGAATATATGAAGACTTATATAAGTATGATTTTGTTCCTAACTATTATCAATGGATATGGCATGGAAAGTCATTTCGCACATTCTGTTTCTCCACGGTCTTATAAGAGCCTAAGAAATGAAGTGAATGTTGAAAGCACACCTTTAAATCCTTATTGCACAATGATTTTAGAAATAACTAGCCTTGCTTTCAATTTTGTATTTGATAGAACTGATTTTGTTGGATATGAGGAAGAGTCTTCTAATGGTGTTGTTGAGAAGTTTTGTGAATTGCTCAATGCTATAGAAGAGCATTATATGAGAGATGCAAAATGCATATTTCACTATCAGTAATGTTAAGGTTGTTTAACATTAAATCTAAGTTTAATATGAGCGAGATATACTTTAATCGAATATTACAATTGTTGAAAAAGTTGCTACTTGATGACACCAAGTTACTTAATGATTTGTACAACACTAAATAAATGGTTGGAAATTTTGGTTTAGGGTATAAGAAGATAGATTATGTGTGTGAATGAATGTATTTTGTGTTACAACGAAAATCAAGATTTGAAGGTTTGTCCTATTTGTGGTCACTTTTATTATAAATCTAGAAGAAAAGGTGGTACAAAGTTGAAAGACATCTCTTATAAGATATTGTAGTACTTTTCTTTCACAACAAGGCTAAAAGGTTATTTATGCCAACAAAAATAGCTAAACATATAACATAGCATAGGAAAAGTCATCAAGAGTGTGAGACAATGAGCAAGCCATGTGATAGAAAGGCAAGGAAGCATTTTAATGAATGCCATCCTTCATTTGCTGTTGAGCCATGAAATGTTCAATTAGCTCTCTGATCAAGTGGGTTTACTCTATATGGACAAAAGAACTATCCATATTCTTGTTAATTGGAATTTATAACACTATACAACCTTCTCTTTGGAATGTGTATGACAACCCATTATATGTTCTTTTATTATATTATTGGTCGATTCACATTCTTGTTTTAGTTTTTTGTTGTGGATGGATAGTTTTGGAGTATGGATTTATGCTAGCACTAATAAAATAGTTTCTAAATTTGGTTTGAAATTTCTTGTGAGCGTGACTAATAATTTAATAATCATTTTATTGTTAGCATATTGATTAGTTAGATATTGTTGATGCACTTTAAAAACTAAAAAGTACTTGCAATGCCTATTGTGATGCTTTGATTTAGCTTTAGCATTTTTGTTTATTAATGTATTACTTTCATTAAATGCTTATAGAAATTGTATTATTAGAATGAAGAGAACCACACGGCCATAAAAACACCTTTCGAACATAAAGGGAAAATATGGTTGAATGGTACCATAAACAAAGCTTAAAAAAATTTATAAGAAAGATGTAATTCCTAAATTGATTAATCGGAATCACTAGGATGAGATGGTAGTTTATTGGCAAAGTAAGGAGTTCAAGAATCAATCCACCAATAATTCTAAGAATAGTTTGTTAAATTTGAGTGGGTTAAGTACATTCTTGCATATAGGAGAATCAATTTCAGTTTTAGAATATAAAAGCAAGTATGTAAGTGTTAAATTTTTATATTTTATACTTATTATATTTTAGTTATCCCACTTTAATTATCTACTTGTTTGTTTGTTTTAGGTAAAGGAGAAACTGGTAGAGTTTTCTATCTTAAAGTTATTATTGACAACATATAAGACAAAAAAGAATGATTGGTTAATCATAAATCAAAATATGTGTAAGTAAGTATAACATTTTAATGTTCATATATAATATTATGTTTATTTGATAATTAATTTGTGTTATATTAGGCCAAATTTAAAAATATCATCAAGGGGCATAGAGGTGACACTTCTAAGATATAAGTTAATGGAGAAAGATGCAACTATTAGAAGGGCAAAAAGTGTTAAGGAAAATATAAAATTTAACCAAGTATTTTGCTTGCCATATGTCTTAACTTGTTGCCTACTCCACCATTGTGTTATCCACTTATTCATGTTCTACATGTTGCTTTGCATTTTCCCATGTTGTACTATTTTAAGAGATAAAATGCATTATGGACTCTATGTAGTAGCTAAGTGTTGCAAGTCATGTCCTACTATTTAGGAATTATTTTTATTATTTAATTAATTTTATCACTCATGTTTTTGCCTATATAAAGGCTTGGCTTATGGAATAAAGTGTATTCTTTATTCTCCTACTTTCTCTCTTTATTATACTCAAAGTTATTAGTGGTATCAGAGCTTCTTTGTGAGGAGTGCAAAATATTATTAAAAAAAAAAGAGTGAGCAATATTATTTTTCTTCTTCTCTTGTTATTATTATTGACATTCATTGTTATTTCTGTTTGTTGCATCAATATGTCTTCTTCAGATTTTAACTTTGTGCAGCCATCTATTTCACGTTTTGATGGTCACTATAATCATTGGAGCTTGCTAATGGAGAATTTCTTAAGATCCAAGGAGTACTGGCATGTTGTTGAAAATAGTGTAGTAGCACTTGCGAATGCATAATAATTAAAGATAGAGGCATTGAAGCTGAAAGATTTAAAAGCGAAGAATTATTTATTTCAGGCAATTGATCGCCCCATCTTGGAAACTATTTTTTACAAAGAAACTTCCAAGAATATACAGGACTCCATGAAGAAGAAATATCAAAGTACTACAAAAGTAAAGTGTGCACAACTTTAAGCATTGAGAAGAAATTTCGAGATTTTGTAAATAAAGGATGGTGAATCTGTCATAAGTTATTATGCCAAAACATTGGAAATAAGTAACAAAATGCATTTTTATGGTGAAAAAATGTAAGTTGTTACTATTGTTGAAAAAATATTGCGTTTAATAACTCTCAAATTTGATTATGTTGTTTGTTCTATTGAAGAGCCATTGAAGAGTTAAAAGATATAGATGTATTCTCACTTGATGAATTACAGAGCTCTTTGCTAGTTCATGAGCAAAAGATGAACCGTAGTTCAACTATGGAGGAGCAAGCTTTAAAAGCTTCTACTTTTACTCGTTCCTTAAATTTTAAAGGAAGGGATAGAGGTAGAGATAGAGGTCGAGGTCAAGGTAGAGGCCGCGGTAGAGGAAGAGGAGACTGAGGCAATAGAGATGATGAGGAGGATGAATTTCAAGGCAAAGGGAGAGAACGAAATCAACAATTTGACAAATCTAAGGTAGAATGCTTTAGATGTCATAAATTTGGTCATTATCGTTTTGAGTGTTATACTAAACTGCCTAACAATAAAGAAAGAGGAGAGAAGTCAAATTTTGCAAAAAAGAAAGTGGAAGAAACCTTGTTAATGGCATGTCAAGTTATTGAAGCACCTTAATCAGATCTTTGGTATGTGGATACTGGTTGCAGCAACCATATGTGTAGAAGAAAATCTTTATTTTCTTCCTTAGATGAAGAATTTCATTCCACTATAAGTTTTGGTGATTGCTCTACTATGAAGGTAATGGGAAAAGGTAATATTAAAATAAAAACTAAAAATGATTTTGTAGAAACAATCTCTAATGTTTTTTACGTCTCTAATTTGAAAAGCAATTTATTGAGTGCTGGTCAATTGCAAGAAAAAAGGTTATATTATAACTATTCAAAAAGGGACTTGTGAGATTTATGATTCTTCACGAGGTGCTATTGTTGTTATTCAAATGAGTTCAAACAGGTTGTTCCCATTAAAGATTGAAAGTGTTCAATCTTGCCTGTTGGCTAGTGAGAAGGATGCCTCATGGCTTTGACATTATCACTCTGGGCATTTGAACTTTGTTGGATTAAAAACTCTTTATCAAACAAATATGGTAATTGGTCTTCCTCAAATTTTTGCTCCTTCTCAAGTTTGTGAAGAGTGTGTTGTTAGCAAATAACCATGTACTCAATTTCCTTAAGGAAAGTCATAGAGAGTAAAAGATGTATTAGAGTAGATTCATTCCGATATTTGTGGGCCAATAACACCAACCTCCAATGGTGGTAAACGATATTTTATTATATTTATTGATGATTATAGTAGAAAAACTTAGGTTTATTTTTTATAGGAGAAAGCAGAAACTTTTAGTATATTTAAAAGCTTTAAAGCTTAAGTTAAAAATGAAAAGAGAAAAAAATATTAAAACTCTTCGTACTGATCGTGGTAGAGAATAATGCTCAAAAGAATTTACAAATTTTGTTGAGCAGTATGGTATTTGAAGAGAGTTTACAGCTGCTTATACACCACAACAAAATGGTGTATTAGAGAAGAAGAACAGAACTATCCTCAACATGGTAAGAAGCTTACTAGCAAAAGGAAAAGTTCCAAAGAGCATTTGGCCAGAAGCAGTAAATTGGAGCATTCATATTTTGAATAGAAGTCCTACTTTTGTTATTCAAAATATGACTCCACATGAGGCCTGGAGTAGGCGAAAGCCAGCCGTAGATCACTTCAAAATTTTTAGTTGTATCGTTTATGCCCATGTTCCAAATGAGAAAAGAAAGAAGCTTGATAATAAGAGTGAAAAATGCGTTTTTTTTTTTGTGTAAGTGAAACATCTAAATCATATAAATTGTTTAATCCACTTACTAATAAAATTATAATTAGCAGGGATGTTATTTTTTATGAAGAGAGTACTTGGAATTGGAATGGGTAGCAACCTTCTCCAATCGTTGTTGACAATGAAATTGAAGAAGAAAAATGACAATTTTCACACCCAAAAAATACCATAATAGCTATTCCTAAAAATTCACTTAATAATATTTCATCTATAAAAGTAGTGGTAGAGTTTCCAATTATTTAAATGGTAGATGAATCTCGTTCTAGTTGTGCTCGAAAGAGATCAACTTGGATGATAGATTATGCAAGTGGAGATGATTTATCTGATGATGAATCAATAGCTCATTTTGCTTTGTTTGCAGATTGTGATCCCCTTATGTTTGAAGAAGCCATCAAAGATACAAAATGGCTGAGGAGATCAAATCTATAGAAAAAAAATAACACATGGGAATTAGTGGAACTTCCAAAAGGGCAAAAATCCATTGGTGTTAAATGGGTTTACAAAACAAAGATGAACAAAGATGGTGAAGTTAACAAATATAAAGCTCGCCTTGTTGTAAAAGGTTACAAGCAAGAATTTGGGGTTGATTATAAAGAAGTTTTTGCTCCAATTACAAGACTTGATACTATTCGATTAGTGTTAGTCATAGCTGCTCAAAATTCTTGGTATGTTTATCAATTAGATGTGAAATCTGCATTTTTACATGGGGAGTTGCAGGAAGAGGTCTATGTTGATCAACCACTTGGATATGTGAAAAGAAAGTAGTAAAGAAAAACTATATAAATTAAAAAAGGCTTTATATGGACTAAAACAAGCACCAAAAGTTTGGTATAGTCGTATAAATGCTTATTTTATTAAAAAAGGTATTCAAAAATACCCTCATGAACATACTCTCTTTACAAAATTTAAAAAAAGTGGAAGAATACTTTTTGTATCTCTTTATGTTGATGATTTAATTTATACTATAAATGATAATTCCATGATTCATGCATTTAAAAGGAAAATGATGTAAGAATTTGAAATGTCTAATTTAGGTTTAATGCATTTTTTCCTTGGCATTGATGTTGTGCAATCATCATTTGGTATTTTTATTTCATAAAAGAAATATGTTCTTTAGATTTTGGACAGGTTTAAAATAGGGGATTGCAATCCTGTTCGTACTCCAACTGAATGTGGCTTAAAGTTGGTGAAAGATGATGGAAGAAAAAAAATTAATACTACTCTTTTCAAGCAAATGGTTGGAAGTTTGATATATCTTACTTCAACAAGGCCTGACATCATGCATAGTGTTAGTCTAATAAGTCAATATATGGAGAATCCAACTCAGAGTCATCTCTTAGCTGCAAAAAGAATTTTTCACTACTTAAGAGGCACCGTTGATTTTGGAATATTTTATAAAGCTAACTTAAAAGGCAAGTTTCACGATTTTTCTGACAGTGATTATGCTGGAGATCTTGATGATAGGAAAAGCATATCAGGCTTTGTTTTTATAATGAGCTCTAGAGTTATATCTTGGTTTTCAAAGAAATAACGAATTGTTACTTTGTCGACTACAGAAGCTGAATTTGTTGCAGTAGCAGCCTATTCTTGTTAAGTTAAATGGCTAAAGAGATTGCTTGAAATGTTTCAAAGTGAGCAACAAGACCCAACAATAATTTATTGTGACAATGTTTCAGCAATCAAAATTTTTAAAAATCCAACTTTACATAGAAGAAGTAAACATATTGATGTGAGATACCATTTTTTGTGTGACCTTTGCAATGATGGTATAATTGATTTAGTGTTTTGCAAAAGTGAAGATCAAGTTACTGATATTATGACCAAACCTCTCAAGATTGTTATGTTTGTAAAACTTCGAAAAATGCTTGGAGTGTGCTCTTTGAAAGACTTTGCTCAAGGGAGGGCTTAATTTAAATCCTTACACTCTTAACCTTAATATTTGCAAATATTAGTTTAAGGGAGAGATTGTTAAGGAAAATATAAAATTTGACCAAGTATTTTGCTTGCCATATGTCCTAACTTGTTGCCTATTCTACCATTGAGTTATCCACTTATCCATGTTCTGCATGTTGCTTTGTATTTTCCTATGTTGCACCATTTTAGGAGATAAAATGCATTATGGAGTATATGTAATGGCTAAGTGTTGCAAGTCATGTCCTACTATTTAGGAATTATTTTTATTATTTAATTAATTTTATCACTCATTTATTTGCCTATATAAAGGCTTGGCTTATGGAATAAAGTGTATTCTTCATTCTCCTACTCTCTCTCTCTCTTTATTATACTCAAAGTTATTAAGAAGAAGATGCAAATGGAGATGAAAAATCCTTCATGACAATGGTAGCAACTCTTCTCAAAGAGAAAATTACCAATGTTTGAATTGAGGTAGTTAAAGGACTAACAAAAGGACGAGTTTGCAACCTTAGCTTGGAAGCCACAATTGTTATGCATAGAGTTAACATAAAATCCTATGGTTTAACATCTTCAATAGCACCAACTCCCTTTGCACAAAACTTTATTGACACTCTACCTTTGAGGAAGCTATCAACCATGTAGCAAAGAAAATATTAGTAGATGTGCAAATAGGTTTTTATAAGAGATTGCAGACAAGAATTCAAGCAATCATCCCGTCTTTAAATCCAGGTCAGTCACTAGGATCTACAAGAGATTCAAGGTCTACATCATACACTAGTTAATGTGTAGGAGAAGATAGATATTTCTAGGACTGAGTTGCAAATTTTTGGAAGACACTATAACACTTTGTAATGCAAATTTTTTATATCATATACTAAATTTCTATTTATTAAATGAGTCTTTATATTTTGATTGATATACATTTATTAAAACATATATTAGAATATGACAATTACAATAGATTTAACAACGTATGCAAAAAGGATTTATTATTATTATTATTATTATTATACCATCATTTAGCAATGGATTCAGAGATAGATGTATAAAAGTTTTTTTTTCGCCTTAACTTTCATTTAGAAATGGATGCAGATTTTTTTTTTGGAAAATATTATTTAGCACTAGGTTGTTCCTGTCAAAATTTACAAGGAATATATAGTTGTTGCTAGAAATCAAATATTGGCTGACGAAATTTAGCAATGCATAAATTTCAAATTAACAACAAAAATGTCTATTTCTAAATTAGCAATGGATTATCGCCAATGTTTCTTAAACTTAATAAGACCCAATTTAGCTAGGAATTTAGGAATGTCACTATCCATTGCTAATTTATGATTAGCAACGACTATTTGCCCATAAGCCACCTGTTTCCGGATAACTTTTTATCTAGTAGCTAAATAAAACTTCTAAAAGATTAGTCTACATAGCTAAATGAATGGAGAGTTGGACATAAATTTGCCATAACTCTACTGGCTATCACTTTACAATTAGCTTCCCCATGACTTGTGTTTCTAGGCATGGACAATTTTATAATAAATTCTTTAGGTTAGTAGAAACTAAAGAGATTGATGAGGACACGCAACAAGGGTATATAGTAGAGTTCATGAGCAGACAGTAATATGCCTTTTGGGATAGTGCTAAAATAATTTAATTGCTGTGAGAGGTACATCAATAAAACAAAATTAATCTCACAATGCTGTATTATTATAATTTCATCTAATATCTCATATAATAGTTCAATATCTTTCTATCAAAATTCTGTGTAAATATTATTATTTATAAACAAAATTGTCTGAAGAAATACATGATGAACAAATAAGTGTGTATTGAATGATGTGTCATGAGCCTTGTATGGTACAAGATAGCATATAAAGTTTTTTAACATGTCTCCAAGGAATTATACGTTGGTAATTGGTTGTAAAAGTCATAAAATAAAACAAAATATAAAAAATAATAGAAAGTGTGGTATCTTTTATTGTGGTTGCGTAGTGTTTAAATCAATTTACACAAATTTTAATTAATTTAATCTTCCAATTCAATCGGAGGCTTCAAATGCGAAAATTAATAAATTTATGAGAAACTCTTTAGATTCTTATTAATTCCAAAAGTTAACCTAATTAAAAATCAAACGCTTGTACTATTGTGTCTAATTTATTTATTTTTTGATAGTCAAAGCTAACAGCGCACAACGCTTGTACTATTGTGTCTAGTTATAAGTTTTCTTGTATTATATTAGGATTCTAGTGGAATAAGACATGCTTTGTAAAAATAAAAATTTTTAATTAGACTTAACATAAATAATATATTTTAGATTTGTCATTAAATCAAATAGAGAAGCGATTCACCGTGAATAGTCTGTTGTGATTGGATATTCAAAAATACTTTTTTATATATAATAAATATGTCTAATAGTCTAATAGTATATAAAATTTAAAGATACTATAAAAAATGTAACAACTTTTCAAAAGCTGCTATAGAAAATTGCTATTTAAACATAATAAAATTTAGTAAAAATCTGACAAAAGTCGTTTAAAAAAAAACTGATTGATAGGGTGTTTGATAATAATTTTTAAAAATTGTAACAAATATATAAAATGACAATAATATGCGTCATACTTCAGCTAAGTTGAACTAATAGATTGTGAACGAATTTATTCATCCGATCAAACCCATTGATTTAATCTAATTTTGCAATAGAAAAAGTATAAATTTATTTAACATTGACATAAATAAACTAAATCAATAAGAAATGATCATGTGAATATGTCATTGATACGTTCAACTCAAGATTATCTTCATTCATAGAGATCATGTGATAAGTTACAACTATAACTTGTTCTTGATTTGTATTGAGTCGGATTTGAAATGCCCAATAGACTCGCTTAAGCTCAAGCCTAAGCTAAAATTAACTAAATCCATTATCAAAGTTTAAGTAATGGCCTAACTCATAATTAAAGCCTAGACTTTACTCATGTTTATTTAATATTATGTTCAAATTTAATAAAATAACCTTAATTTAGTGAACTCAACAATTTTCACAAATAAATAACATTTCTTCATTTAAAATATGTTGAAAATCAATTTATAGGAATTAAAAAAAAAAATCCCCCTCCGCCTTCATCATGAAAAAGTCATCCTTTTCTCCATCCTTCTTGATCTAACGTTAACGGATTGCTAAGGGATTGATATTTTCTAACATAACATGTAGGCGTGAGCAATGAACATTAAAACTAAGATTGTGTTTGGTTGTAACATTTTTTTAAGGAAAGTTTGTGGATAAATCATATTAAAGGTCTATATCATAAATGTATGCCTTTAATCTTTAGAGTTACAATCTTTCATGTGAAATATCTACATCATAAAAAGGTACATTTAACTCTTTGTTCATTGAATGAACCAATGGACATGCATTCTCACACTTTATTTATAAATACATGTAAAAAAACCATAATAGTTTTCAAAGTTGTAAATTATATATATAATATTCCCCTACTAATTTACAAAGCTTTTATAAGTAGTACAATTTATGTATAAGAGAAAGTGTCACTAGGAATAAACTTTCTATTAGTGTAAGTTTTCAACATTCCAACGAAATAACAAGTGCCTAGTCGATCAAACCTATACTCTTATCGCTAGAACTAGAAAATAACACATAATTGTAGCCAAATCAAGTTTAAGATATTTATTTACTTTAGCATTTTTATAGCTATGTGCTCAGCGTGGTTTTTATGAATATTTATAAGAGTAAAACCTCTAAAACTCTTTATTAGAGTAACACCACTCCTATATTCATATAAGTGTAATCCTTAGATAATATAGTTATTGATCCATTAAAAGCTTCTCAGCTCATCCTCCTAAATTATACAAGTATGACACTAAATCCTACTTCTTAGTGCTCCAATCATTAAATGACTTGTTTTTCCCATTAAACTTTAAAACTAGTGTTACACTAAAATAAGGTTGGATTCCCACCATTTAATGATTATAAATTTTAGTCCCATCTTAGCAGTGATAACTTTGATATTTTCCTTCCATAAACCTTTCATCAATGATGTCATTAATCTCTTATTAATTGTCTCATGAACTCATGTATCAAGCTTATGTGTCTAAACTTTTCATTATAAACTTTATTTTACACTCGAGACATGGTTAACTCATTATCTCAGAAGAGCAAAATGGCTATCATCAGGTGTAGCCACATCTTTATATCTAATAACAAATTCTTAATCCATTACACTTCTGTCTCTACAATTGATAACCTATAAACTCAACTTCTATTATAGAATGTGAGATACGATCAAAATGCAGCTTTCCAGATTATAAATCAAGAATTTGTCAAGTTAGATTAATTTGATGACACTAATTTCAATTGATAGAAAGATAGAGTGATAGTTAATAAATAAGTGATCCAATGATTCCTCACACTTATGACAAAAACACAATTGATATTAGTTTGGAAATGATGCTTTTAAAGAATATGGCTTGTAGGCAAGGCTTGATTTCTTCTTTTCTAGACAATAAACAAAAAACACACTTCAATCTTCTAAAAACTCCACTAAGAAAAGTCCATTAACCTTTAAGGATGTTAAAGCTGAATGGATTGTGAAGCAATAAATTTGTAACCATTTGGAACAAAGTATAAACTTGTAGATGATTTGTTCCAAAATAGGAAATCCTTCATCTACCTACAGATATAGGGATCTCAGTAATCTCCTTAACAAGACATGGAGGATGAAACCTATTCAATTTAGAAATACATTAGCTACCAAAGTTGCTATGCTTCAAATCACAAATCAATTAAAGGATGAATAGCAAACCTCCAAAATTTGTTGTTTATAGCAATATTCTGACTTGCCAAGTGATTGAGACAAATTATCAAGAATTAAATTATTACTACACCAAAATACTTTTTCTTGGCCTATGAATATTGTGAAGTTCTTCTGACATCGTAATTTGTTAATCACCCACTGATATAAAAGAGCATTTGGGTTTGTGATACCTTAAAATTTTTAAACTTTTCAATTGGATCCCTTATGGTGAAAAATGAAGTATGAAAATAAAAATAACGCTTATTAACATAAAATAAATTATTTTAGGTTATTAAATCGAGACTAAATAATTTTTTAAGGACTTTTTGAAATATGTTAAGTATCTAATTGAAGCACATTATATCCTTCTAAGGCAAAAAATGCAATTATAACGAAAAAAATCAAAATATTTCTCATTCACCTTTTCTTTCATTTTCTCTCTCTCGAAACACCACACTTCTAGCATCTTCAACTAAACCCATCTACTTCTTGCTCTATTTCTTGGTTTTTCCCATCTCCCTTTTTAATGTTGCAACCATAGAGCTTCATCTTTTGTGCAGCCACCACTGTTAAGCTCCAATCAACCCCTAGTCACTAGTTAGTTCCTACTATTCTAGGGGTGACCATGAACCACTGTGGGTGGCTTGAAAAAAAAGAGGAAGCTCTTGGTGTTGATTTTCTTTCTCTCTTTTTATACTTTCTTCTCTTTTCTTTTGTGCTAACGGTTTTTTTTTCCTTCATTGATCCTCTATTTTCATTTCAATTTTCTTTTTGAAATTTTCAAAGTTTCCCTTCCTTGTTGTGGCTACCAAGGGTAGACCTTCTAAGTAAGGTTTCACTATTGAACTTTAAAATAGCAACTTAATACTCCTATCTTCAATTATCAAGCACTATAAAGTAAGTTTTTTAAGTTTAATTTGAATTATAGAAGCTTAAATTGAAAAATTTTGGATTTAGAGTTTGTATTCAAGATAAGAAAGTATATAAAAATTTAGAGATCTATGTATTAGAGAATATATTGGGCTACATAAATGATTGTAGATACTAATTAAATAGCTAAAATATTTCATTCATATTGATTATAATTTTAGGTGATATCAAAGAGATTCCTTCAATTGGATTTCAATTTTGAGTAATAGGAAGTAGGGACCTCTACTACCAATCCTAATCAGTGAGTATATGAATAGCAAAGTGGTACTTTCATTTTATTCCATGTTATATTTTCATAACCCAAATTTCATTTTATAATTTATACACTTAGTTTCTTTGGAGAAACAAAATTTCTGTTTTCAAAACTTCAAATCAAATGTGATGCAAGCATAGGTGTGTATACATATTTATATGGAAAAATAATAAATAAATTAATAGATAAATAAACAATTGGAATGTGACAAAGATAAGCACTTGTGAAATGTAAAGAAAGGAATTGAGAAAGTGAAAGTAGTGATGTGTGTATGTGTATATATATATATTTGTAGTGAAGTGTTTTATATTTATTTTTCTATTCTATGTTTTATGATAACTCTATTAATTTGTAATTCTTTTTATCATTTTTCTGAATTGTTGGTTTACTTTTAATTGCCTAAACTATTATTTTATTGAATGTTATTATCTATTTCCATTTAAAATAAATAAATAATGGATAAGGATCTTGCTAGGACCCTGTAGCTATTAATGGAAGTAATAGTTGAGGTACATCTAAAATGAGTTGTGATTTTGTGATAGAACTGTGATGTGATATATCGAATGTCGTGACTTGAAATGCTAGATGTGTATTATGAAAGCACTGAAATATGATGTATGCAATGTAATGACAAGAGATATGATGTTGTGGTTTGATGGTATGAAGGCACATGATAGTTTGATTTCTTTCTATGATATTTTCTTAACACTTAGAAATTTTTTTTATGAAAATTTTTTGTTTATTAAATAATTAATTTTCATTTTATTTATAAAATATAATATTGCTTAAGTTATTTGTTAACTACTCAATTTCTAAAAAACTCAAATGTCCACTTATTTCTCCTTCACATACTTTGTTATTTATGCATTAACTAAGCCAATGGAAGCTTATTCCTTTCTTTTTTCATTTTTCAAATCAACAGGTAGGATAGTGAGGCGATCTAAAGCTTGTGTGCTACCAGACACATTAAGTATGTGCTTAAACTTATGCAGTTAGTGTTAGACTCCATGATATGGTAACATATAGGTGTAGAGCACTTTGGGAATGATAGGTATCATGTCATTTGTAAGGCCCGTTATGGCCATTTTGAACTTGTGCATGATATGAACTAGGCTCGTATAGAGAAGGATGCTAATGCAAATCATGGGACAAAATTAGTTAGCTCAAAAGAACAAGCTAATTCAAAATGTTCAAATAACCCTTTGCATCTTCCAATTAGACCTATCACCAGGGCAAGAGATTAAAAACCTATAGAAATATTGAGTGTACTTGTTCAAGAGATTTAGATTAAGCAAAATTTTGACAAATCTAATTCAAGTATCAATCAAAATGTCCTCAATATTATTTGGGCTAAAGATGAACCTACTGGAGCTATTTTGGGTTAAAAAATTGCAAATTAAAGAGTTTGAAGTAAGAGTCATACATAGATTGATTCATTTGGGTCCAAATAATGCTAGTATGGGCTAAATATGCTGACTTTTAGAAACGTTGTATAATTGGACAAAAATTAGAATTAAGTAGGCACATTCTCTTTTCTTTTCTGTTCTTTTTTTTTTTTTAAAAGATTAGATCATTTTGTGTTTCTAATTTCTAGGACATTTCGTTATAATTATGTAATTAGCTTTCTAGTTTTCCTCCAACAGCCAGATTTGACTTACACTATAAATGCATGTATTCTACCTCTATTTGTAAATCAGATTGGAAGTAATAAAATTTATTCTAAATATTTTTCTAATTGTGAGAATATTATCATTCTTTTACTCTTGTGAAACCTTTGTCTTATTAACCTATCCTTAAATTGGTGATTCAAATTCACAAAAGCCTTCAATTCGTGCTTCGACCCTAGTGTGTTGTTGTGTGGTTGGTCCATCGTGTTTGTAGTTGGACGCGCTGTCTAAGTAGTAAATCAACGTTTTTATAATATTGGTTAACTATTTGCTTCCATCAAGTCTCGAACTATCATCTATCCTTCAATCTACATCGTGAAAATCAAACCACCACTTGATTTCACATCAGTGTACGTATTGTTTATAGTTTCTCAATGAAGTATTTTGTTGAATGTAATTTAATATTATTGGTATATACTGGATTAAACTATTGTATAAATTTATATGTCTAATTTTAGGGAAAGTGCTATTAGATTTTCGACCACCCCAAGTAAATTATATAATATACATGTATATTTTTCAAAATATGAGTTGCATGTACTATCTTGAATTATGATATTATAGTTGAGTTTGAATCTCTAAGACTTGCTAAACTAAGCTAATCATTAGATTGATTTACCCTATGACCAATCATAATTTAGAAATTTGGATTGTGACAGGTTTGTCAACAACTCTCCAAACTTGTTAATATTGTTCTGTCAATAAAGCTCTATTGACTATATTAATTGGTAAATCTAACATTGTATTTGAATCCTAGTATTCTATTATTTATTCTACATATATTGACTACCGAATGAAAATATCGAGAATTTCTATTACCGTTAATTAACCACATTTGTCTAGCTTTTTGGATCCACCGAGAATTTCTTCACACTCAAGCATTTTTTTCCCCAAATTCTTTTGAATATTTTCAAGTTGCATATTCTTTTCTGTACCTTACCAAAATGATGCTTATTCCAAGATTTAAGTTCAGCACATACATTCTTTAACTTATTTAAAAGACTCAAAGCAAAAAAAATCCCTGTGTTTATATTCCAAGGTTTATGTACAGTATAATTATGTTGTTCATCTTTAAGCCACATGGCTTCAAATTAACCTGAAAGGTCTTTGTCTAAAAGGAACTCTTTGATCATAGACACAAACGGTAAGATCTAAGCAGGCCAGGGGGAAGCACTCTCTAGTTTTTGCATGTAAATTTACCCAATTTGGATTACATAAAACGTGATCTAACATTTTTCATAACGTGAACCACTTAACAAATTAAAGGAATAATATCAACGAGACTGAAGCATTAAGTAATAAAAATTTGAAACTTTAGAGCACCAACAACTTGATTATTAGCACTAGGCTTCTTAGACTGATTCCAAACTTGGTTAAAATCCAAGGATAAGTCATAAAATGAGCTAACTTATTGAGAAAGGTCCATAAAATATATCCAAGATTAGCCTTCAGACGACCATCAATACATCTAACAGAATAGACCTTACTACAATTATTTTGTTATGTATAATTGGATACACCTTTACTACAATTTTTTATCATATGATTACATGTTCCAATATTAGTTATGTCAATTTTTTCACTGTTTTCTTTTTTCCAATTTACTAGTTTAATGTAGATGATTTCTCAGTGATTGGATAAAGAAAAAGTTTCGAAATAACACCTCATCTAAATTATATATATATATATATGTGTGTGTGTGTGTGTGTGTGTGTGTGTCTATAGTGCATTGATATTTTAACTCTCAAAAAATATCTTTTATCTTAATTTAGTCTCTCGAAATTTTTTTTTTTTTGGGAACAAATAGTCATTCGAATGTTTCGTTCTAGTCTTTTAAAAAATATCTCATTGAATTTAATACTGCCATCCCGTTACATTCGTTTACATATAGTTTAAAGAGATGAATGGTATGATCTAATATAAAATTGATATAGCTATTAAATACTCAATTATTATTGAAAATATGCCATATATAGCATCAAAATAAAACGCTACTGTGGCTATTTGAGTGATGTAATGCTTTTTCGTGACATATTTTCAATGACAATCGGACACTATGTTACATGTTTTTGTTAATAAATTTAATACAAGAATGATATTAAAGACATAATTTTTTTTTTTTGAATAATTGAAATTAAATGTTGAAACGTAAAAATGTTTAAGAATCAAAATATAAATTCACCCATATATTCTTTTTTAAAACCCAAGTTGAAATCTCAACGTAGTCATTATAAACAAGATAATTGGGCCAACGAATTCAAAACTATGGTGAGGTTGAGAAGTATAAAATTCTGATTAATGTCCCGCAATATTCTTTCATTACAAATTTCAACACGTAAACGTAATCCTTGTCGTGGACCATAGTTTTAAATAATTTTATTCTTGGGTTTTGTGTGCATGCAATGGATGAGATTGGACACATACGTACGTGACGTATTAACTTCAATGGTCAAAATGCAAAGAATTTTTGTAATTTGGGATCGTACAATTTTATTTTTCAGTTTTAAAGGTTCAAACTTCTAGTTTC
Organism: Erythrophleum fordii; assembly: GCA_032878935.1. NCBI lineage: Eukaryota > Viridiplantae > Streptophyta > Magnoliopsida > Fabales > Fabaceae > Erythrophleum > Erythrophleum fordii. The sequence goes on along the minus strand of JAVQMF010000058.1, from coordinate 29,347,644 downwards.
GCACAGCATAAGTATTCTTTTTTATTTTTTGTGTAAAAAATCCTAAAATCACTTTGTTAATATAGGTTATAAGAGGGATTAAATCAACCAATATATATATATATATATATCCTCCTTTCATTCAAAGTAACAAAAAAAAAGACTTTTTGTTGAAAAAATATAAAAAGAAATGACCAAAAAAAATCTTTTTTTGTCAATTGAAATGATAGACTCTATGCATGTGTGTGTTTATATAGTTATTGTAGATTTAGTCTCTTCATTCTAATAAACTAGTGGGCTTAAAATTTTAGATGAAAAAAAATTAAGAGAAATATTATGTTGCACAAAAAGCAAAGAGCTAAGTATCTTTTAAATATAAATATTATTTAAAATTTTTTAATCACACTAATACTTACAACTTTTTTTTCCAATTACTACTTTAACATGTAATGTGAATTTTCACTTATATAAGCTTTAAAACTTTCAGGTGTATCTAACATGGGACTTAAAAATACATCTTTTACACTTACACATTTATAATTTAATTTTTAAAACCAGTTATTATCTCTAACATCATATGATACTTATTTGTCTATAGACATTAAAAAAAAAAAAAAAGATGCAGCCTAAGTCCAACGAAAAAAAAACATATTCAAAATTATGGTGACGCTGACAAGTCCGAAATTCGCATAAATGTTTCATAATATTCTTTTATTCTTTATTTTAACACGCAACAATAAGCCTTGAGGTGGACCATAATGTTCAATAATTTTTTATAACATTATAAGTATACAGATGACATATTCCAATGATCGATGGTCTGAGAAGGAAGAAAACAAGCAGGTCAACTAACAACTGAATGGATATTATTGAAATCGACAACTCTAATAAAACCAATGGCCAGAAAAAAAGAAGAAAACAAATTCTACTGATACTGGTCAAATAGATTTGTGGCACCAACAATTCTCATAAAATCCCGGACAGAAAAACGTCGAAAAAGACTTAAGCTAAAGGTTTTTTTTAAGGCATTTGTTATTACGTTTTTTAATAAAAATAAAATATTTGAATTTTTCTATTAAAAACCTAATTATATTTTATTGAGTTACAAAAAATATTTTATCTTATTAGAGAACCAGCTAACAAATACTTAAAAATTACATATAAGTTTTAGTCAAAAATTTTTTTAATAGATTCAACTTGCAATAAGTAAGTATATTTATGAAAAGATGATAGCTATACTTTTTGGGAGAGCTTATTTTTAGTTCACTTATTGTGTGTGTGTGTGTGTGTATTTGTAATTAACTTAGTCTAATTATTTTTTTTATGTCAAATTTACTTAGGATAAATTATTCTGTTCTTCCTTGAAATATGCCTAAATTACATGACTCTTTCTTTGTTTTTGAAAATATAAATAAGTTTAGTTATAACTATTTTGACCAAAACATCCACATATCTATTACTTATATAATATAAAAAATATTAAATATTTATTCAACTAATATAAAATAATCAATTTTTTAAATTTGGCAAATTGTAAAGTCATTTATAAAAAAATAAATTATTGAAAATAAATAATATATCCAAAAGAAATAATATTTAAGTTAAATAATTTGTAGATAACAATTTAATTTTAAAAAAAATATTTGTAATAAATATATTAATAAACATAAACATTGCCATAAATCTAATAAAATTTTAGAATGAATTAAAATTATGATTTTGACCAAAACATAAATTAGAAGTTAGAATTTTTCAATGAAGTATATTTTTAAAATAAAAAAAAAAATTGTTCTTGAGGATGTTTTTGTTATTTTTTTTTAAAAATTATGCTCCATCCTCTTTGATAATCTCTTTTTTCCTTAACAACAAATCCCATTGCCGATATTCTGAGGCTGATCTTTTTCCTTTCCATACCTTTGTTTGTGTAATATATTTTCTTTTCCTTCCTCTTTTACTCAATCATTTATACATTAATTTTCAAATTGCGGTAATAAGCTTACCATGTTGATGGATGGAAAGCTATCAGCAACTGGAAGATAGGTCAATCATTGAAAAAAAAAAAAAAAAAAAAGATATATATGATTTATAGATTTTTCTTAAAACTTCTTGTTTTATGGACATAATTTAACTGTTGATTGGAAATACTTAGACGAACTATGCATGCTTTCCAACAATAATAACCCAGAAAGCAATACAAGCATATTGTCCAACCAAACCTACAAGAAGGTAGCTGGGGGGGAAATTAAAGCCGGAAACTGGAAAAATGACAGGGCCATAAACATCAAGAAACTACACTCGATCACGATTCAATTCGTTTCTTGCATATCATCTTCAGTTTTCCAAACAACATCCTTAAGACGCGTGGAAAGATTTTTGTAGAACTGCAGACAGGGAAAAAGGAGTAATTTGATTTTCAGTTACATGGAAAGTAAATATACATATATAAATATATATAAATATATATATATATAGATATATATATATATATATATATAAGAATATCCCCTTTTTTTTGTTGAACAAAATAAGTATGCTCTGATAATATTATGAGTAAACTAATATTTGGATTCCAGAAAGAAGTATGCTCCCATCACTTAAATACTATCTTGATCCTTCACAGATGAACCAATTTTCAAGTTAATACCTAAGAGATTTCCATTCTTATCATTATCTGTTAGCAAAATTAACAGTTCATCAGTAAAAGATTTAGTCTTTAAAAGATAATTACCACCAATTTGGTCTTGACATTGACTAAATTGATGGTTAACAAAACTCACGGCAAGATCATACTAATGGATTAAAAAAAAAGGGGGGTCAATTGATAGTAAATTGGTAACTATGTTTTAAGGACTCAGTTGACGAAACATGCATTTTTCAGGACATAAATGATAGTCTGCTCTATCATTTTACAATCATAAAGCTTGCAGCTGTGATTTGACCTGCAATCTGAGGATGAAATTATGTAAAACAGAGAAAGTTTATTGTGAAATAAAAAGAAAAGAAAATGAAATACGGGAAGGAGAATTATTGTTCATAGAAGCAGGAGTTATTCAGATTTATGTCACACAAATAGGCAGCACAAAACAAGCAGCCAAGAATTCTTCTAGTTGTCATTAGCACAAACACAGAAAAGGGGGAGTTTTTGTGTTTTTTGTTTTTTGGAAGGGGGGGGGGTGCGGGGGCGGGAGAACAGTTTTTTTTCAACTCAACACAACACTGAATTGTAATAAAAAAATTCTTTCACATGTCATAATTTTGTTAAATAACTTGATAACACATAAGAATTTTTCCAAACAAATTATTAGTGGAATTACAAAATGCCTAATGGTGACAACAAACATATAAGAACTTGAAAATTGACATCAGAACTGATCTTTTTAGCCTTAAATTATAGCAATTAGGGATGAGGTAAAAGAAACAATCGAAAAAAGAGAAAGAATGATACCTTATGGAACTCCAATGTATCACCTTTTGCTTTCCTTACCTCGACCATGTGAAGAGAAGGTGCCACTTGAAATACCTGCTTAAAATATAAGATACCATAAACATAATATTTGACAAATCGCATTCCACTTCACCATATAACACAAACTCATGTCATGTACCTCCGTGGCAACATTAAGGTTTCCCTTCCTTCCAGCCTTAACGTTTTCAAGCCTCATCTGCGGGCAATGATATATTAATTTCAAAGAAGTAGAATGAACGGTAGATTAAGTTCTTCTTTGATTGTAATTCCATAATAAGTTCCAAAATTTTGGCTTACCTTGTAATTTTTCTTGCGCACATCGAAGCCAAGAGGTTTTGCAGCTTCTTCAATCTTGTTCACTATCTCATTGGCAGGGCATTTTGAAGTGAATCTTGTTTCCCTTTTAAATCCCTGTAATAATTCACATCAGAATACAACCTCAAACAATTAATCAAGCCAGATATTTCATAATCTGCTCAAGTTGGCCTAGTAAAAGAAAATTTCCTACCCAAATCAGGTTCAAGCTTTGACAAAGGTTAACTAGTTCTTTTATCTATCCAACAAGTTATATGATTCCTACGTTAAATTTACATAACTTTGAATGATCGCATATTTTTCCTGTTTTTAAATTACATGGCAAATGCATAGTATAAAGGGACCAAATTAATGCAGTAGTATAATTGATTTCAAGATAATATATAAAATCCTGAATATATGATAAGATGAATCTGTTTGCTTCCACTAATTTCCTTGAAAATCTTGTGTGTACCAACTAAATTCCTTATGCATTAGAAGTAAGTAGAAGGAGAGAACAATGGGAGCACATTCAATGAAATCTACAGCTTCATAAAAATACAAGAAAATCATCTTATCATGTGAAGTTGTGAACCTGCTCCATATCAAACAAATTTTCAAGGTTCAGCCCTTTGGACATAGAGATTAAGTCAAATGCATTCATAGCTGTTGGCTGTTCTTCCTTTTTCTCTGTCACATGGTGCTCCTGTGCATATGGAAAAACCCTTTATGTAGCCATCACATCACTGACAGAAAGCAATACCATAATTATATTACTGATCATCTTCAACATACTTCGGAATCTTTAAAGACTGCTTCTACATCATCAAGGTTGGCCTCCCATTTCTCCTCGAAAATTGGAGGCTTATAATCTTTCTTAAACCATTCATCATCCAGAATCTCAGGTATTGTGATACGCTGCCATACAGCAAGGGTAAATCAGAAATGCAGATCAATAAGTATGAAATGGATTACTAAAATAGCCATAACAATAAACAAGGTGGATCATTAGTTCTCTGTTTTTCTCTCTCATATTTTTTTTCTTTTTCCTACATGCTTCTAAAAGGTCTACTTGTATGGTTTACATAATTCACAAAATTAAGCGGATGTGGGGCCACTGAGTCAAACTTAGCGCAGTGATCTTGGGAAACTATGAAGGCAGCATAAAAAGATTTATTTCATTATAAGTAAAAAGACTTTTACGTTCAGAACAAATAAGCCTTTTACACTGGAAAAAACAGCTAGAAAGTCAAATGCTATTTCTTACAGTCATGGGTTTGGGATCCAAGATTCGAGTAATCAATTTCCTGGCACTGAAAGAAAGCCAAGGGGGGCAAGTAAATTCAGCAGCTGAGATCTGTGGATCAGGAAAAAGAAAGTAATAAACAAAAAATTAAAGGGCGACGGGAAAATTGTGCAACAGAAATCACAAAATGCTCACTTTTTTATACAGATTCATAAGATTAGATTCATCAAAAGGCAGGTAACCCGCAAGCAGTACAAAGAGAATCACCCCGCATGACCACAAATCTGCAGTCACCCCATCATAGCCTCTATCATTAAGGACCTAAGTAGAAAGAGTAAATATTGTCACGGCATGATTTGAAATTTATGACACAAGAAAGTAGCACAACATAGTATTTGTTTGCACCTCAGGAGCAACATAATTTGGTGTTCCACACGTAGTATGAAGCAGTCCGTCATCCTGTCAACACAACCGTATTGTAAGATGCAACAGGGCCTCTTAAAAAGCATTGAAACTGTTTTATCAAGACTGCACTAGCATTCTAAGCATAAGTTCAAATTCATAGCCACCGTTATATGTAGGGAAGAGAGCAGATTCTAAGACAGGATACAGCACAATGCTTATTTGAGGAATTCTAATTCACTTTCAGCAAAATCAGCTAAGACAAGTGAAACAATGGTACCTTGATAACCATATCCCCTATTCTTTTGAAATTCACAATTTTACTATTTGGTCTCAGACTTCGGCACATAGTCAATGCAACTTAGAAAAGATATTGAAACAAAAAAATGATTTAAGAAATTAACAGAACAAAAACGTATAAAAAGGATCACAAATTTACAAAACCTACTAAAATGAATAAGGTCTAATTTCTAAACCTGAATTATCATTTACCAATTCCACCAAAAAAACTGCCAATATAGAATTCATACATATAGATAAGCATGTGCACAGTACTATAGGTTAGCCAATAAGCCAATATATAGATATACTATTTAAAAATAAATTAAAAAAGTTGTCTTTGCCAAGCTCTAAGAAACAATGATATTGATTTCTGATCCATTTTCTTTTTCTTTAAGGACTAGCTGTAGACTTGACGGCAGGAATATCAATATATTGAACAAAGATAAATAACAAAGAAAAACAAAACTTAGAAGGCAATGAAACATGATTACCCTGACTTGTTGGGAGAGCGCACTTAGCCCAAAATCAGAAACTTTAAGGTTGCCATAAGCATCTAATAGCAAATTTTCCGGCTGCAAATGTTAAATAAGAATGAAACCATATAAGAGATTCTTTCTTCTGATATCTAAGTGAACTAAACTCTTCTAGCATCTCATATATATATATATATATATATATAAAAGGTAAGATAGGTGAACAGATCCTACCTTTAGGTCTCGGTGGTAGACACCCCTGCTATGGCAATAATCAACAGCATTTATAAGCTGCTGGAAATATCTACGTGCTTCACTTTCATCCATCCGTCCATGGTTTACCTTTATAAAAAGTCCATTAGATAATATACACAACATTTTTTCCACTTCAACAACAGTTATGGACTAAGACCCAATGCAAACCCATCTACAATAATGATGATATAAGAATGGACCCAAAAAAAATTATGGTGGACAAATAGTACTGTAGTATCATAAGCTTAATAAGATTGATGAATGATGGAGATTAAAGTAATATAAGATGCCAAAGTCCCACATTGCGTAGTGTGAGCTACTTAATGAAGTCCTTATGCAAGGTGGTTCTTTCATTTTAATAGCTAGCTTTTAGGAGAAGGTTCCCCTTTTACTCGGACGTATATTAATTGATATCAAAGCTAGTAGTCAAAGACTCCAAAAAGGGCTACCTATGAAGGGCTCTAACCAGTGAAAAGCCAAGTGAAGTACCATAGAGTGTAACCACTGAGATGTTGGCTTTCCAAGATCGCCTAATTGATAGGAACCAAGGTAATATGAGAGGTGGGTCTCCCACCTCAATAGTTAGCTCCAGAGGAGGATTCCCTACTTTGCTTGAATACCCATCAAAGAACCACAAATATGACTCAGTACATCCTTATTTTGTTCTTTTCCTCAAAAGTGCTCCTGAGCCAATTGAAATAAAAGTAAACCACTAAATAAATGGGACCAATAGAGACTTATTTACTCACAATTTTGTCAAAGAGTTCTCCACCAGTCACAAACTCCAATACAATGTATATTTTAGTCTTGCTTCCCATGACCTGAAAATAAATAATGTAGTTCAGCATTATGCAATATCAAGAATCCAATCTAGCAACAAAGTAAACAAAGAATTGAGAATTGTTAGGTTTCAAATCATGGTATTACTTTTTTATAAAGTAAGTTCCTGTGGTCTCTATCAATTGATGTTTGTTTAGTTGTCCAGACTGGTGCAAAATGCAAGATGAAAGGCAAACATACCACTATCATCAGCAAATTTGAAAATGCCCAAAAGGGACATTTCTTTTTTCCTTTCAAAAAATTTGTCAGCTGGACTACAAATAATGAGAGCACTGGAATCAATTTGTTAAAATATATTTGTTTTAAATAACTTTTTTCCTATGTGCATAGATCTTTATGAAGGAGGTCTTGGGGGAAGTAGTGGTAAAGGCCTAAGTAAAATGTTAAATTTCATTCATTTCCACAGTTTAAAGTTGTTCTATGTAAATCAAGTAACGATTTGGCATAACCAGAGCAAGGAAAGAGAATAGGGCCTATCCATTTATTACAACATAGGGACTTTATATCAACCAGATACTTCCATTCTTTTTCATTTTACAAACTCGTTTGTCATATGCAAACTCATCTATGTAGGCATCAGGTAGAAACTTAGCCAGCAAAGGTACAAAACAAAAATCAAAATTCAAATTGAAACAAGTTGTTCATTTCTCTCGCAGATGAACAAATGAAACATGGAAGGTTCTGAGGCCATTCAGAGGATGATGTTGTTGTGTCCTTCTAATATCCATTTACTAAAGTTGAAAGAAAAAAATGGATTAAAGCGGACAAAAACAGAAAAGAAAACCATCAATATCTATTTAAGTGAAGAGAACTGGATGGTGATGGAACAGGAAATAATTAATAAAATTATACGTACAAGAAGAAAGGAAAAGGTCCACTATTTAGGTGAAATAACTCAAAATGACACATTAGCTCCATCTCTTAGGGGGCATTTGGTTAGACAATGGAATTGGAACTGGAAAATTCCAAGCAATGTCTATTATGCCATTGCAATCATTACTTCAGAATATTTATTTTTTTAATTACTTTTTTAAAGTAAGAACACCAGGATCATTTCCCATTCTTAACATCATCTTTTTCCTTTTCATTTCCATTTCCATTCTAACAATTTTGTGTATCAAATGGGTTAGTGTGTCAAATGACTGAACCTATAACTTCAGCCTTGGATAAAAGGCAGCAGTGCCAGAATAATTTAAGAATTGGTAGATCTTTCTGAATATAATGAAAACCCAATATTATTATAACTTCATTGGGCAATGGCTACTGTAAACATTTAAAAGACCTTTCAAAGCCTCCAGTGGCTTTGAATACTGTGTCAGGATACAGAAGTCTCTAGAATAGTAATAAGAATCATAGCGAAAAAGTTGAGTTCTGGACAATTTTATGCTCAATCATAACTTGTTGCTTTTAGGAAGGGCGAAATTTCTTCAAGTTAGTGGAAACTAAAGAGATGAATGCAAGCATCAAGGGTATATAACATAGTTCACGAGCAGGCTACCAATAATATTTAGTTAAATAGAGAGATGACAGCTCTCTTTTTCTTCAGCAAGCTATGTGTCTACATTTATCATTTATCTGTTCCCTAAACCAAATAGCAAAAAGAAGAATTGATTTTAAAAAAGGAAACAAGAGATAAGATGGTGTGTTAAAGAGAGACCTCATATAATCGAACAACATTTGGATGCTTGATTAACTTCATTGTTGCAATTTCCCGTCTGATCTGTAAAATTACAATGAAAAGCATTCAAGAGATTTGACTGCATTATGTGAGGGTCTAAATCAACTTTGTTACAAAATATATATGCTAAACATAAAGTTCCCATATAAGGGATGAGAGTCTGTAATCCCACACCTAAAACTAATTTCAAGAAATGCTAGATTTATCAATATCTTTAAAGCTTTTTGGAGACATAAGAAGCAATTATGCTATAAATCTGTATGCCTTTTGCAAATTGAATGAACTAATACAAAATGGAGAAGAAGAAAATTTAACTAATAATAATTCTTAAACCACCTGTTCAGCCATCTTGTGCTTGAGAACCTTCTCTTTGTCAAGAATTTTGAGAGCCACAGGCTCCCCAGTCTCTGAGTTCCTAGCAAATCTCACTTTTGCAAATGTTCCCTCACCAATGGTCCTCCCTACCTCATATTTACCGACTCGGCGCTTGATTTTAGGCTGACTCATCCTCAACAATTGTTGAACTTTATGATCAATTGAACTCTTACTCGCTTATAAGTAACCTACACAAAATGCATATTAAAATTGAGTTCCTAGCTAAATTTTATCAACAAATTAAAGGATAAATAAGAAAAAAATTTAGAACAGATTTATATGTGCTCAATTAGGATGTGTTTAGGAAATGCTACTGCTGCTTATGGTTCAAACAAAAAATTTAACGTTGAAGCTCCAAAATTCATATCATCAAAAAGTCAACAATTCATTTTATATAAATCCTACAAACATTATGTCCTCCTATAATAGGAATCCTCTGTGGTGCAAGCACAATAAAACTTCCCAGAGATCTCATTGTCAACCAGCAATGCAGCACACCAGAGAGACCTTGGAGAACTATGTTTCATCTAACTAAAGATCTTAATATAGAAGACCAACATTGCATTATACCCAATACTAAAAGCCAAAAAAATGAAAACCATCCTAACTCAAAGCCACTCAAAAGAATAACGAAGAAGAAGAAACCAAGAGAAATTAAAACTAACCTAACTCAATGCTACGCAAAAGAATAAAGAAGAAGAAGAAAGTAACAGACCCAATAATATATATCTAAGAGGCGTGCTGCAAATGTACAATAAAAAGCTATAACCAAGTCAAATAAGAACAATCTTTTGTTTCAATGTTCAAAGAAACTGTTTTACACTGGATTTAAGTTACAGAAAAACAGAGCAATATAGGTTGGATAAGGAATAACCTCAAGTTCTGTCTAACAGCCTCCAACAAAATGATTGTCACCACCACTGGCGTTCAGCTCGAATTTGAATCAAAAAGGAAAACTAACACTGCATCCTTCTAGTAAATTATTATTATTAGAGATTAGATTGGTAATGGAAGAATCAATGTCCAAAATTGAAGTGAAGACCTTCTGTTACTAAATCCTCACAAAGCACCACAAAGAACATAATTCCAATATTAAAGAATAAAAAAATCTTAGAACATTCTGCAGCTGTACAAATTGGAGAAAAAAGAAACTGACGAACCGAAAAAACCCACCAAAAAATTTCGAATTACAGAGACCCAGGAACACAAAAGGGAAACCCAATTAGATCTTAAGTTCCAAAATAGGGGGAAAATCCCAAAAGTTCACCGTTAAAAAGAATCAAAGAAACAGAGAAACTTGAATTCTTTTAAAGAAATGAACTAATTGAGAGTAGCAAAGGGATGCAGAGAGAAAATAACAAAAACCCAGATCAAATAGTCAAGTACCACACAAGCTCCACAGGGCAAAATCCTACACGAGCTTGAGATTCATGCAAGCGAGTATAGTGGACAACTACATATTTATATGGAAAAGAAAAAAAGTGAGAAGTGCAGAGACAGAAAGATGGCGAGGCAGGTAGATGAAGAGAGAGAATATATACTTGTGCGTTACGGAGATAAGAATGAAGATATGGAAGGAAGGAAGGAAAGCTGGCTGGCAATGGCATGTAGCAGACAAAGGCTTTTGAATTTGCCCAAAAGCCGAGGACATTTTATGATTTCTGAGACGCACGACAGCGACTAAACCGCAATCAGACAAATTATTTGCCTAATCCAATCATATCTACTTAATTTTCCTGTTTTTTGCAATTTTGTTTTTAGCAACATGCAATGTTAAAAGTTAAAACGCCTGCTAATACTTATCCGAAACCTGAATGAAATGAATGTGTAACATAAATAATGATATTATATGTGTGTGTGTGTGTGGAAAAAAGAATAAAAGGATTGGTCATGCTGAATGGGCGAGAAACATAAGAAAACTTTGGTCCCATGTTTTTGTTGTGCTTGTATTGTAGACTCCCCTGCCAGCCACCAGCTATTCCAATTCACATTAATGCTTTGGTCCTCCTTATTTTCACTAGAAAATTGTATTTTGGCTCTTTAGCCACATTTTAAATTTATTTTTTTTTTACATTTTTTTAATTTATAAATTATAAAAATTGCTTATAATATCATCCTTTCATTTTATCCTTATTTAAAACTTCATATCAAATTTGAAATTAACTTAAAAATTATTTATTTATTTAGTATAGTTAGCTTACACATTAAATTTAGCGTCGATATACTAAGCGTCAATTTTTTGATAAAAAAAGTAAGATATGAAAGTAATATTGTAAGCATCTTAATGATTTATAAACTAAATTAAAAATAAAATTTTATAAAGGATTAAATTAAAATTCCATTTATCTATTAAGGAAAAAATAAAATTTTTCTCCTTTTTCACCTTCTACCCTCGTCGCTTCTTTTCAATCACCATTTCACTTGCCAAGAATGAGAGTTTAATAAAATGGGTTCGTGAGTTGATCTTATTACCTAAAATATTTATTTTTCTAATTTTTTTATTAATCTGTTACATTTTTATTTATACATTCTTACATTTTATTAATATATTAATTTAATAACAGTATATAATAAATTTAAAAAAAAATTTTTGTTATTTATATATTGAATTTAAAATTTTCATAATATAAAAATAATTAAAGTTTTAAATTGATATAATAACAAAACAAAACTTATTAAATAGTAAGAACCACTTATTATTGAAAAAAACAATGCTTTAAACAATTAATGATGAAGAATTTAATAGAATAAACTAAATATTATTTTTTATTTAATAAATATCGTATTATAATTGATATTCATAATAGAATCAATTTTATAATTTTTTATTATACAAAAAATATGCTAAGAATTATTGGGAAATTTATCTTAATTAATTAAGGTAACTCATGAAGAAAAAAATATTGAGTTAGACAGAGACACAATTACAAAATACACTACTTTGGTGTTTGATTCATGAAATAATTTTTATAGGAATGAGAATGAAAATGAATTTTAATAAAACAGAATAATTATATTTAGTATGTTATGAAAAGAAATTGACATAATATAAAAATAAAAAATAAATATGAACAAATTATTGTAATATTCTTGGTATAAAAATATATTAAAATATGTATTTATTTTATTCTATTGAAAAACTTTTTAACATTTTTAAGTATTTTAATCATTTTAAAATATTAATTTTTTATTTTTTAATCTTTAAAAAAAAATCAAGCATGATCTATGAAATAGTAAAATTGAATGGATAATGATGTAAATTCTCATTCCATTCTTTCAATTAGTCCATCATTTCATCAAAACTTTGAAAGAATCTAGATGCCTCAATTTGTGGAAATAATTTATTGTACAAAATGGAATGAAAATATATTGCTGCCAACCAAACATTTATAATATTGGAATTCCATTTCCTTTCTTTAATCCACAATGACAAAAACTACAAATCAAACGGGCATTGGCAGAAAGAAAACTAAAAGACAAAAGAGGGTTAAAATTGAAGAGAAGCCAAAAGAAAGAAGAAAAAGGAAAAGATCACCAAAAGTTTATGGAAGTTAGGATTTGCCCACAATGTGATTATGTGTTACAAAGATTTCATTTCCACTGTTTCTTGCAACTGACCCAACCCATCACTTATATGTTATCTAATGTGTAGAATATTTTTAAGAAGAATTACATTAACAGACTCGTAATTTTTCATTCTAAAGGATAATATTTGTTACCACTAATTTATTCTAAAAGATAATATTTATTTTAAAAGATCTGTTATTACTAATTTTAACTTGTTTTACTTAAAGTTAATAATAATTTTACTTAAAATAATAATAATAGATCTTTTACGATAAATATTATAGTCTTTAGGTCTTTAAATATAATTTTTTTATTTTTTTATTATACTAATATATTCCTCTGCTACGAGGAAAAGCTTCTCAACTCAAGCTTATCGCTATTGGAGTTTAATGCTTGAGTGCATCGACATTCCATTATCTTCGTTTAGCCCAATATCATAACACGTATTTTTAACTACGGGGAAGTAGACAATTTGACAATGATTTTAGTGTTTTGCGTGCTTTTATGGAAAAGTGCTTTCTGTGGAATCTTCTGTGAGAATTGCTTTTCAATTGCCCAGCCAATTATCTTCCTTCATTTTACGCGTTTCAGGGGTTTTTTTAAGACCAAAAGTTAAATATAACTAAATAGGATCGAAATCACTTGCTCTATAATACAATGTGCTGTGAAGCAAGTAAGATTTAAAAAAAGAGGTACAACCCTTTGAGGATCCCAAATTTTTTACGACCAATATGCATTTTAACTTCAGCCATTTAAATTAAATTTAAATTTTATAATTTTTTTATTTTTAACATAAAATATTATTTTTTTATAATTGGTACTATTTTCATTTTATATTCTATATTCATTAAAATAAAAAAATTTAAAATTATATATATATATATATATATATATATATATATATATATATAATTTAGGTCATTCAAATCAAATCTAAATGTTTTTATTTGTTTAATATTAAATTTTTAATAAAAATAAAAAGTTTATTCTTTTTGCGGTATTACATTATTGAATCCTTTGGAAGATTTTTAACACAAGTTGTGTTCTTATTTTAAAATTTTAATGATAATTTTTCAAAGAATACTTTAAATATCTGTTTGGCTGTTTAAAGCATTTTTTTTATATTACAAAAAAGAACCAAAAAAGCAGAAATTGAAGTCATTTACGTACATAAAGCCTCATAATACTTATGCAAAAAAAAATTTAGCCAAAACACTTTGCTTTTCTGACCTCTAGCTTTGTTTCCTCTATCACCTTCATTTGTAAGGTGATTGACCAAAAGAGTAAGATCAAAACTTTTATGTACAATTTCTCATTTTTTTTATAATTTTTCAATTATAATATGATAAGGATATAATTTTTTAATAATATAATAATAAATATATAATTTTTACAAATAAGTATAGAATTTTTAATTAAATCCCAAACTTATCATATTATTATTAAAAAATTATATATTCAATATATTTGATTAAAAAATTAAAAATATAAATATAAATAAAAAAAATGTACTTGAATCTAGTCTAAAAAAATAATGCTAGTGATACAAGTCAATTGTTAGTTACCATACATGAAGAACTATCATATACATGAGACTTTATTTTGAGTTTGCGCCTTTTTTTCTTATTTTACCATTTTTTTAACATGTACGGGTCCTCCTGTAAAACTATTCTCGAGACTCACCCTAATAATAATAATAATAATAATAATAATAATAATAATAATAATGAAATGTTGATATTATATTTTTATTAGAGATGATTCAGGGGTACAATTAAGGATTTTACAAGTAAATAACTGAGATTGAATACTGTGTAAAATGATTAAGATCTAGAAGGTTCCATGATTTAAGGCAAAAAGAAAATGTCTATATTCATCCTATCTTTACCTTTTTCAAACTTGTCAACCGTCTTCGTTTCAATATTTTAAAAAGCTCTTAAATATATGTAATGTACTTGTTTATTTTAAAATAAATAATTATGTGATATAATAATTTTCACGAATTTCAATTTTGATTGCAAATATTTCGAAATGTTTTACCGTTAAGATTGTTTTCCCAAGACACTAAGGCCCTACATGGAAAGATGTGCATCATAAAAGACACTTCTTGAGGGTCGCTCGCTCCTTCTATAAACCAATCTAGGTAATTGGGAACTCGACTTTTTAGCACACAAACAAAAAACAATCTGTTTGAAAATATGACTGTCAAAACTTGTCACTTAAATATTTATTTTTTCATAAATTAAAAGAAATATTGATTATAATAGTTTAGATTCTTTTTTATTTTAAACTTTTTTAATTAAAAAAGATATCTCAATGTCAAAGTGATGGGACATTAAATTTTTTTAATTAAAAAAAAAGTTTCACCGTCAATGAACATGAACTTGGCCAATTCACATCTTAATTAGGACGCGGACCAGCTAAGATTGTGTCTCAATATATTAGTCTTCAGACGCAGACGGTGTTAGTTTACATATCGTGAGTCCTAACAATTTGTTTGGATGGAAGAAGAGAAAAATAAAAGAAGAGAAGAGTATAAGAAAGGGAGATGAGAGAAAACGTAAAAAAAATTTTTTTTTTTTCAATGTGTTTGGATGGAAAGAGAGAAAATATATATAAAAAATTATTAATTTATAATGATAATAATATTCTTATTATCTAATATTAATAATTTTTATATTTTAAATATAAATTAATTATTCTAAATTTAGACACATTTTTAAAAGAAATAAAAATTATAAATTTTTAAAAAAATTATAAAAACTATATTTTAATTTTTAAAAAAAGTTTAATCAAATAATTATAAAATTATAAAAAATATTAAAACAATAGAAAAATTATTTAAAATTATAATAAAAATAATTTATTATTAAAAAATAAGATTTTAAAAATTAAATACTTTAAATTAATTAAATTTTATTTTTTAAAAAAAATTTTATTCATAATTATTTTAATATAATATATATAACTTTTATTTTAAAATTTTATAAATATTATTATAATATATATTAATTAATTTAAATATAATATATATAAATATAATCAATATTTTTAATCCAAAATATATATTATATATAATATATTATTATACGTTATAATAATATATATTAATATATATTATATTAAAATATATATATATATTCAACCAACATGTAGTCAGAGTATCGTTTGACTACATGTTTGGTCACAGCAACCGATGTAGTCGATTGGTTGTTTTTTTTTAAATGTATTATTTTAATTTAAAAAATTATTCATATTTTATAAAATATACTTAATAATAATTAATTTTATAATAAACATTTTAAACAAATAATTATAATATTAGCCAATTAATTAATTAATTAAAATTAAAAAAAATTTGCTTAGTTTGAAAAATATTCATTCAACTGTAATGTAGTTGGTTGTCTCACCCTGCGTCCCATTTTCTCTTTGAAATCTCTTTATTGTTAGAGAGAAAATTTTTTCGTGGGACCCACATCAATTTTCCCTCCTGTTTTTCTCTCCTCCTGGTTCCCTTCTCCCATCTAAACAAGGCAAAATTACTTCTCCCTCCTATTTTCTCCTCAACTATTTTCTTTTTCTTCCTTTTCACCCCATTCAAATACATGGTAAGTGATAAGTCATTTAACTCATCAATAAAAAGCTTTTTCTCTCGTTTTAAATCGTTTCTCAAATCCTTTCCCCTTTATTTTCACATTTCATTCATTCTCTTTCAATATCTAGCTCTCTCATTTTATACTCTTATCATTCTTTACCATATCCTAGTGTTTACTCAACGTGACTCGCTTAAACATTTTCAAACCTATTGGATGAAACAGATGATAAGACTTTACTTCAAAATATAATAGATAGATAGAAGCTTAATGTCACATGACTCGCTCAAACATTTGCAAACCTATTGAATAACATAAATGATGAGACTATATAATGATTTACATGAGTAGACTTCTTAAGATTAATTGAGAACTACTTAATGCTAAATTAGACTGGGCATAGGATGATATTAATGTTTTTACTATTACTCGTAAATTTTGACGAAGTTGATTATTACAGTTTAAGATAAGTGGTTTTGGCATACTTGTATAGAGAAATGTGTAATATAACAAACTACAGAGAGATAAATATTAATGGTTATTTGATATTATTACATTTATGGATGTAGCATCGATTCCTTTAACCCACTCCATAGCTACCTTTTCAACTAGACTTATATAAGGAGATATATTTTTTGAGACCATCATTAGGTTTCAAATAGAGACGTATTCCTTAATATATTTGCTTGACTATAGATACCTTGTAAACTTATAGGATTTTGTTGGATCAAATAAAGAATGGCAAGTTCATTTGACAACAATATAACCTATCGGGTGTTTGACATTTAATTTGTGTCTATTGTTTTAATGCCTCCCGATATATGGCATATATCATCCCCATTATTTGTTTCTACATCATTAAGTTTCATCATACTAATAGTGTTTTTTACTATTTTGGTAGGTGGTAACATATCCCCTAAAAGCCATTTAAATTAGGGTTGCCTTGAAGAACCTAAGAAGTGACACTGCTCAAAACTGGGATGTTAATAAACTGGCGCAATTTTACTCCTAACAAAGCATGCATCAATTATATCTTAAATATCCCTTTATTTTATCTACAAATTTCGAAATAAAATTTTTTGAAAGTTATTCATGGACAATAATCATAAAAGTTTGGATCTTCTATAATACTTCAACAGATGCAATTTAAAAAAATGATTAAAAAGATAAATAGGCATGAGATGAATTTCAGTATTTCTCTTATACAAATTCTCTTCTGACAAAAAACGATCCTTGTTCGCGAGATACATTCTCTTTCAATTATTCTCTTTTAATGCTTGTCTACAGTATTGTTTTATGAAATAAAATCAAGTGATAACCATAACCTAATAAGTTTCTATATTTTTTAATTTTTCCTACTTCGTGTTGGGTTACTTGTAAATTTCACCTGGCTAGAATCTTTCCAGCAACTTATTAATTTAATGGCAAATTGGTGATAGCAACCCAAGTTTCACTTTTCATATGGTTCCAGAAGTATAATAAAAAATTTTGATGACACTGTAAATTATAATAAGTAAACAAAACAAGATTTTAAATTGACCAGCAAAGATAGGAAGGCTTATTATATGACCAAGGAAATTTTAATGATTGATCACAAAGTGCAGCTTTGCGTGGTTCATAAAAAAATATGATTTGAATATTCTAAGTTTGAGTAAATTACATCAACTTATTTTAAATTTTGTTAAAATTACATAGACATCTCCTTTATATTCAAAATATATACAAATATTTCTTGAAATAAAAAATTACTTTATATTTCAATTTAATTTTAAAGTTTTTAATCAAAATACCTTTCATTAAAAATTTTATTAGTTTTAAAAAGATCTATAATTAAATTAATGGAGGATATTTTAGTTAAAAATATTTAAAATTAGACTAAAGTGTGTGGTAACTTTTTATTTTAGGAGAAGTTTATGTGTATTTTAAAAATGTAAAAGAGGTATATGTAATTTTGGCAAAATTCAAGAAAAATTTGCTTAATTTACCCTTTAAGTTTATTTCCCTTTAAGGTTTAATAGTGTGGTCACATATGCTTGTTTGATTCATATTCAACTTTTATGGGAGGAGGATATGGTGATTCTCACCTTTGCTGTCTCACTAAATTAAAATTAAAGTAAATTAATGGTTTAATTTTTGAAAGATTATTCCTCTTTTAATTTGGTTATTTAGAGGTAAAGCTCTTCAAATGATCACTTTTCTTTTAATTTAATCTTAAAAAATTAGACATTTTAATTTAATGTTTCAAACATTTTTTTCAATTAAAATAGTCCTCTCAAAGAGCGGCAAAAATATTATTTGGATGGATCATTTTAACTGGAAAAAATTTGATTGGGAGACTAACTTAGAAGCTTTTATTTTTAGAGAGAAGAACAATCTTTTATGGATTAAATTATCAATTTACCTTTAAAATTATATTATTTTTTATTAAATTTTAACAATCAACAGATGTAGCTGGTTTTGCAATTTTTAAGGTTACGCAATTTTTTATGTGAAAAATTTTATACAAAAATAAATTTTACGTAATACTTTTTTGTATAAGTAAAAAAAAAAAAAACTTAGGCCTCTTTGTAAAAACTAAAACTTTTATAGGGCATTTGGCAAACTTAACAAATATATTTTTCAAAAAGTTAATAAAAAAAAGTATAAAATGATGATTGTTTCCGCAATTTTAGGACCAATTGATGATTCATTATATTGCAAAGCAAAACCATTATTAGGCCGTACCCAAAAAAATAAAAAGGAGAGCAAAAAAAGAAAGAAAGAAAGAAATATCAAAATTTGCTGGGTTTTTAAACTTTTTTTTTTCTGGTTTAATTTAGAATCATCAGATTTATTTTTTCTTAATTTTTGATGAATTTATTTTGTGTCAATATTTACTTTTGATTTCTTAGCTTGGCTGAAATTTCACTTCTATCTTTTATTTTCATTTCCGAATTTATCTTTTATCTTTTAAAATCTTGTTACTGCATTTTTTAGATGCTTGTGAGAATTTCTAACGAAAATTTCCAATGTGCCATTGTATATGTGTCTAAGATACTTGGTTAGTGATTCTCACATAACTATCCGGCTTGAGCAATACAATAATGGCATTTGAAAAAATAAAAAAATAAAAATAAAATTTATATAAAATTAAGAAATGAAATGTATGTTTGTGCCACCATTTTTCATAACTGGACAAGGGACATCACTTTAAATGCAAAATTTTTTTAAATGCATCAAATGAAAATAGATAGATTAAATTAATATATACAAAAAAACATGTAACATGTTGCTATACTTATCATTTGTGAATAAATTTTTTTAAGATTAAACTTGAGTGTAGTTCCTTATATATTTGTTATTAAAATTTTTAATTATAATATAAAATGTGTTTAAATTTTTTAATAATAACATAACAAATCTATAGTTTAATTAAAAAGTTATACACTTGTTAACAAAAATCAAACGTCAAAAAATTATACACTTGTTAACAAAAATTAAACATTTAACATATTATTATTTAAAAATCAAATATTTATCATATTTTAATTAAAAAAATTGATAATAGAAATATAAATAATTTTATATAAATTCTTTTCTTTAGCATTTAAAATGTTTATATGTTTTTCTTTTCATAAGCTTGAAATATAAATTTCTCTTACCCAAAGACGCTTTGCCAAATGAACCAATCAATTCCACTTGAGAGGAGCTTTTACCCTTCATACTATTCTAATACACTAGTTAAGTTGTACGATATAACAACAACAACAACATTATTGTCCTTTTGTCCCTCACAAATTCACCATGTGCCTTGGAATCATTTGAAGCTGAAGTGACGCAACACCTAAGAAAATAAGAATCCCCTTCTCTCCCGAGGCCACAGTCAGACTTAGATTCTTTGTTGTTTAACTCAAACTGAGTAGATATAGGCTCTTTATTTTTATTTTTAATGCCTTTTTTTATTTAGTAAAAAAAATTAAAAAATTATCTTTATTCTATGCTTTACTTTCTTAAAAAAAAAATTATCAAAATAAACTAAACATCTAACCATCTAGGATTGAAAAAAGAATATAAAAAATCCAAAATGCTTCTCAGCACGTTGAACAACAGAAAATCTGCATGGGCCACAACCTTAGAAGAATTGACATCTAACCACAAAGAATCATTGGTACCTTCATTGGGACTTTCTTCAATGTCTTTGTTCTCTATTTTCCACACTCCTTTCTTAATCAATCACAAAAGACACTGTGTGCTATCAATTTTCGTAAATGTCATTGTCAAAATTGTCTGAGTTTTGCCAAATATGAACTCAAAAGGAGCAAGCTGTAGGGTTCATAAAAGCCATATCAAGACCTTTGATTTTCCAATTTCTTTTGAAGTCATTGTTTTAGAACCTCTGGCCCATTTGACTTTTTTGCTTCATCTCTGGCCTTAACGAGAAAGGTCCATATTTGCAAGGTCCCAGACATGTGCTTCATGATCGGCCACGCCAGACAATGCCCATTAGTTAACATAAATTCCAAAACCAAGAATGGTAGATACAGCTAATTACATTAGTCTAATTGGTGTGATTGAGAATTCAAATTTGTCAGTAACTCAGTGCTCAGTGAATTTCATAAATATTTTTAGACGAAGTGTTTCTTTTTGTCACTTGAAGAAACATGTCTCAATCATATTTGGTCCTTAAAAATTTTATTTCCACACGTACGATTTAATCTTTAGAAATTTTTAACTTATTATTTATTAGATCCTAAAGGATGTATATTTTTTTTTCGGTCTTTGTATTTTTTTATTGATAAGGACTAATGAGTAGCCACTTCAAACAGTCACATAGACTGAATTGTTTAGAGGTGAAGTTATTAGAAACTAAATGATTGAGGCATATATCTTTCAGGAATCAAAATGTACATTTTCTCATATTTTTACTATAATTTTTAGCATATTTGTTCTCTGGAAAGCATACTTGAAGTGTGGACAAAATATATATCAATCATACTTTAGAATATCTTTGGATTGAAGAAAATAAAAGGAAGAGAAGAGAAGCAAAATTTTAGTTTTGATATATATATATATATATATATATATATTATTTTCCTTTAAAGCTAGCTCTTTTTTTTCTTTAAAATATGTTCGAATAAAAGATAATAAATGAGAAAAAAGTTTATTTATATCTAAATCAAATAAAATTCCACTTACCTTCTCTTGATTCCTTCTATTATATTCAATCTAAACATAAGAGAATGTGGACAAAGAATCTATCTTCTAGTTATTTGGTTTTGGAAACTATGATATCATATTAATAATTATTTTAACCAAAATTTAAATTATAAATGAAGGTACAGAAATAAGTTCTATTATAGACACTTTCCAGAGACATTGTTAGCCAACAGACACCGAAACGTGTCTATGTTGTCGTCAAGAACAAAAAGACAATATGCAGTACAATAGCAGAAAATGTTCAGGAAAATACAGTTATGCATTTTTTTTTTGGATGAAAATAGCTATGCATATTTTGCTTAAACAAGTTTTAACCAAACCCAATTTGTAAGTTTTAAATATTACTTTAATTCAGTCTAATGCATTGAACATGGATCAGTTTAGATCTTTTGCAATTATAAATTGATTGTATATAATATAGTTAGAAAGAGAAAAAAAGAAAAGAGAAAACGGGTGAAAAGAGAGAAACTAAACCCTATATACACTCTTATTTCTTTGTATTACTTTTTCTCCTAATACATAATTATATGATTATAAAAATCCACTATAAACACCAACATTGAACACAGAAATGTATCCCCGCAGTCACACGATGCAATCAAGGTAGTGACTACTACTGTGTTTGGAGCGTTGGCCATTTTTCAAAACACATTTTGTAAGAAATGACAAATTATTATTTTTATATAAACGTAATTTCTCAAAACAAAAAGTAATGCAAACGTAACTCTTGAACGCAGCGTCAAACATGTATTATATGTCTAGTTAATAGTTTGACTAGTCACCTTACTTGTATATTTTAGAGAGATGAAAAGTTCTAATTATGAGGATAAAAATTTTAATTTAAAAAAATTATATTTTATATAATAAAACCTATAATTTTTTTTACTATTTACTTAATTTTTTCTCCTATTTTTGTTTATTATTACTTAAGAAATTACAAACAAAATTTTTGAAAAAAAATTATATTTCATAACTATAAGTTAAAAATATTTATTGTTAAATTTTAAAATTATCTAAAAGGCTTAACAGACCAAAAATTTTTATTTTCAATTAAGACTTGTCCTCATAATTAAATTTTTTTTCACAATTAAATATTTTATCCCCACAATTAAATTTTGTAATCTCTCTCAAAATACACATAAAGTGAACATATGTTAAACTACTAACTTGACATGCAATTACTACCTTGACTACCTCCTTGTAGCCACTATCTATCTATTCAACGCATGCGTATTATTTCCTAAAACCGCTTTCACGAAGACCTTTTGTTTTGTCATGCTGATTTAAAATTTCAAAGTGTTCGTTAGGAAGTTAGCTTGATTGGTACGATCAAACTACTCCGATGCAAAATGATCATTTTGGATTGGTTACCTGTGATTTAGTGATTTGAAAGAGGTGGATCTAAGCACAATATCAAATAATGTTTGGCAAAAAAAAAATGCAATTTTGTTTTCATGAACAAGTTTCAACCAATCCCAGTTTATAGCTTTTTCAGTTCAAATGCGTTCATCAAATGTATAATTATTCACTGGAACCACTTTTACAGGGACCTTTTGTTTTGTCACCTTCATTGATTTCAGAATGAGATTAAGATCTGCAACATTAATTATAATTATAATTATAGTTATGCAATTAAGATTTTTGCATAGTGTCTGGGGTAAATGATTACGTTTGGGTTGGAACAAAATAAATTGGGTCAGCTATGATTTGATTAACTAATTTTTATAGTTTTATTTGATGTTATGAGACAGGTTAGTAGGTTAACCATGGGTTGACTTGCAAAAATTCATTTTAATAGTTAGATTGTTAACTCAGCTATATGAGAATCTGGCTTCTCTATTGTGGAACATCATGGCTTTCCATACAGGAGGGTCTACCATTTTATTTTTATTTTTAAAATTTTTCTTATATAAGATTCAATGATTTTCCACTGCATAGCAAAGAACCCGAACGTGTTACATGAACCTAAGAGGACCATAAACCATTTGGGTTATAATAAGAGAAAATTATATATATATATATATATATATATTGAATTTTGTTAAGATTATATAATTTTTTTTTTAATTTTTAAAATATACATTCACTTTCTTTGAAGTTAAAAGGTTGCGTTATGCTTTAATCTAATTTTAAAATTTTTAACTAAAATATCCTCAATTAACTTGAATATACACCCCCCCCCCCACACACACACACACATATATATATATATATATATTAAATATTTTCATTATCCAACAATTTAGAAAAATAGATATGGGGATAAAGAAATTTAATTTTTGAAAAAAAAATGTTTTTAGGTTGATGGAGGATATTTTAATTAAAAAATTTTAAATTAAGCTAAAGTGTATATTTAAAAACTAAAAAAAATTTGTATAATTTTAACAAGAATCATGGAATATCTATAAACTCTTAAAACAATTGATGGGTGTGGTTCAATATTGTCATCCTTATTGCTTGTGCATGTTGAGCAGCCAAAGGAAAAGCAGGAGTGTTACAAAATCACAAGCACTACGTTCTTTTTTTTATAAAACTAATATAAATATAAGAAATATAACAAATGTAAACGAAAAAAATGGGAGGATAATTTTCATTTTTTTAATGTTTTATATTTAATACATAATTTCTATTTATAAGCTTTCAATCATTAAAATAAATATATGATTTACCATAACGCAATGAAAAAGTTAATTTATATAATTATACAATATAAATCTTTTGATAGTTATAGGGTATATACTATTAAACATGAAAAGCATCGACTGCAAATATATATATATATATATATATATATATATATATATATAATTTTTAGTGGCGACAAAAGTTCAAATGTTGCTGCTAAGTTGTTGTTAGAATTTTTGTAGCAGAAAGTTCTTAATGATGACAAAACAATTATTGCTAAAATTGTAGTTAAATTATTTGTTGTCATTGAAAGTTTTAACTTTAAGTGTCATTACTAAAAAAGACTTTCAATAGTGATAATAGTAACTATTAAAATCTCATTAATTAATTAAGAGAGACTTTTAATAGCTATATGAGTTGTTGCTAAAAGTAACTTTTAAGTCCCTACCTTAAATATCACCATTAAAAATGGTTTTTAGTGGTGACAATGATAATAGTTGTTATTAAAAGTTTTTTTTAATCCAAAAAAAAGTTTGAGTGGCAACTAAAGATTCTTTTATTTTTTTTTTTTAAAATTATTTCATTATCTTGGTTGAAAAAATACAATTTGCAATTTTGTTTGACAACAAATTTTAGTGGTGACAACAACAATAGTTGTTATTAAAAGTTTTTTTAATTTTAAAAAAAATTAATGGCAGCTAAGGAGTCTTTCTTTCTTTCTTTCTTTTTTTTTTACATTTATCTCATTATCTTGGTTGGAAAAATACAATTTGCAATCCTAATATTATTAGAATCAACTAGAATTTATACTGTAAATCATAAGCATTGATATGGGAAAAATCAAGGAAAATATGATAGATGAGAAGAAGGAAAAGAAAAAAAAAAAGGAATTATTCTTTTGGATTTTCTATTGTGTTGGAATATGTACTAGGCCAGAGTATTGGCTTTGCTGCACCATATCCTTGTGTTTCAAGTGGAAAACTCAAGCATGATTGCCATATTTAACGACAACGTGAGATTTTTAGTTCCTTCGAGGAGAATCGTCTTGGAAGTTTTAGATGTTTCAATTTTAGACTTCGGTTTTCTGTTTTCTGTTTTTAGTTTGCACCTTTAGATGGTATCACTGTGGATCCTCCTTGAGCACAAAGGCTAGTCCCTCTTTCATGAATTGATTATAATGATCAATAATATAAGATAAAATTTAATTTTCAGGAACCATTCCAGGGTCTTCCTAATGCTTAATAATAGAAGCAAACAAAAGGGCATAGATTTAGCATATTACTTTCAATGAGGCGTAAAAGATATCAACAGAAACAACTTATCTTCACAAGGCTTGCAAAAATGTTAAGCAAGCTCGTTTTGTTGTATCTCCAGAGAACAGGAAGCTGAAAATTAAACAACACAAATATCATGATTCATGCTAAGAAATAGAACATGGGAAAAAACAAAATCACCAATAACATGTAGATTTTACTCATTCCTACGAAGTTTCTAATGGCACACTACTTCTAGTCAATGGGAAACATGAGATAGTGCAATCAAAAGAATCAAAACATAATCTAACCTATAATGGTCATAGAAAAGAGGCTTTCTAATTGGATTATGTGCTACTGTTTCAAGATCAGTTAAAGAGGAAACCATGGTTAAGCATCCTTCCATTTGAACTCCAATAATCATGTTGTATGTGATACCAAAATAAAAACAGTAAATAAAACTTGAAAGTATACAAAACTTCCTTTGCAAAGCAAGCAAGAATAATATACTACATCAAGCAATTATGAATAAGATAGGACATAAATATGTTGTGGATGTTATTATCATTAACAGCCTGTCAATCCAAGTAACAATAAAGAATGAAGCCTAACAAAACCCAAGCACCTAGAATTATCAAAAAAGTTTAAAGAATAAAACACTCCACAATGAAATCTTGCAAATAAAACAATTCTGCCACTAAGACACCGAACTATGAAAATATCATTTTAATGAATTCTAATTTATTAGATGAGTAAAGTTTTATACTTAAATATCATTTTAAGTCTTAATAATTATTTAATCTAAATCGTGTCATATTATTAGCAAAATATTAGACATGAGTAGAAAATAAAATTAGGAGAAGAGTGGTTGGAGTCAATCATAAAATCCCACAGAAATAAAAATTCATAGGCCTATTGCTGCAAATCAATTAGTTAGCTAGTAATTACCCCTTGATGTACGGAGAGATATTAGTGGTAAGGTTTGGAGTCTCGATACTAAATTAACAACAAAGAAAATATGAAGAAAAACAAAAAATTATAGAATGTAGTAGACTAAACAAAATTACAAAATAAGATTATTATTTAGTTGGGAAAACAAAATCAGATTAACCATTGGTCCACAAGTGTTATCATAGGTGTCAAAGCCACAAACTCTTTGTACGCTCTGATTCCACCGCCACCGGGTGTGACACAGTTCATCTTGCTCCCAATCACAAGATCTCCAAAAAGTTCTACTTTCTCTTTTCATAAAGAGTAGACATAAATAGAACATCAATGGCCAAAAAGGACATAATCAAGTTGAAAATAAACAAAATATTCATTGCAGCTAAGGAATGAACCAAAAAAAAAGGGCTTTCACAGCTTCAAAGATAAATCATAATCAATTGAAGTTGAAGCCAATTGAAATTATACTTAGAGCTAATAAAATGTAATAAAAAATAGTAATAATATACAAAAATAGAAATAATTGATTAATGCAAAATAAATTATTTTAAGATAAAAAATATTGACTAATTAATTTAAATTAAATTTTAAAGTTTAAACATTATTGTTAGCAATCAAGGCCCAATAAACCGTTCCAGCACCTCAAGCACTAAAGACCCAATTGCACACAATGAAGCACAGCCCATTAACAAAGGAAGCAGGACCAAGAAGAAACCCGGGTGGATGGATGACTACGTGGATTGATTTGCATGCATTTCAAGTGGTCCTGCAGAAAGGGGAATGTGGCTAAAGAATATAATACCGTTACAGTACCCTGCAGGATCTGTTGCGTGCCATTTATTTGTGGTTGTTATTTTGTTGTTTTGTCATTAGAAAAATAGTATTTATGTACCTTGCATTTCGGAGAATGGGCAGAGAATGATAAAAAGAATTGTTGGAGTTTACCTTTTTCTCAAATAAAGGAATGCAATATTTTCTATAGAATCGTGTGTTATCTGTGTTCGTCCTTTGTCCCTACTGAAATCGTGCTTGGAGCTATCATTTGGTGCTTTCATTGTTCATGGCTGACGGTACCCAGCTAGCTCGTTTGGAGGATTCTCTTAAGTCTAGTCGGGATGACATGACTGACTTTAAGAATGATACCAATCAACGCCTTTCTCATATGGAGTCTACCATGGCTAATATGGAAGCCATGCTTCAGAAACTTCTGTCATCATCCACCACGCCTCCCACTCCAGCTAGTTCTTCCGGTTCTGTTCCTCCTGGTTTTCCTATGCCACTGGATCATTCTCTTTTGAAGGGCATGAAAATTGACGTGCCAACTTTTGATGGGGCCGCAACGGAGGATTGGGTGTTTAAAATTCAAGAATTTTTCAACATGTATAATACACCTACTGAGCAACGAATTTCTCTATCTTCCCTTCATATGACTGGTCCTGCCTATAGCTGGTATAAATGGATGAGCAGGAATGGTTTTCTCACCACTTGGCAAGGGTTTTTGGAAGCCCTGTTATTGCGGTTTGGTCGGTCTCTTTATGATGATCCCAAGGCTGCCCTGAAAGCACTTCGACAAACTGGCTTTGTCGACGATTATCAAGCCCAGTTTGAAGAAATTTCCACTAAGATCACCGGCCTTTCTGAGACGTGGTTGTTGAGTTTTTTTGTTGCGGGCCTACAAGATCACATTTTTCATGAGGTTTTAATTGCTCAGCCAACGACTTATTTCCATGCAATCTCTTTGGCTAAACTCATTGAACAAAAACACTCTCACCTACTCTCTCATCCCAACCCATCCAAATCTGTTTTTCTTAAAACCTCTTCCTCCTCTAACTTTACTTCCCGTCCAGTCACCACTTTTGCTTCTCAACCTTTACAAACTCTTCCTCTGATTCCTCCACCGCCAAAAGCATTACCTGCCTCACCATCTCCTTTGTTTCCTTATAAGAAATTAACTCCTGTTGAGCTTAAAGTCAAACGTGACAAAGGTTTATGTTACTATTGCGATGATAAATTTTTTGTGGGTCACAAATGCAAAAGTTAAATGCATCTCCTCTTGGGTCCTAATGATTTACAAGAACTATTGCCTATAAACTCACTGCCGGAGGATCCATCTAGTGGGATTCAGGACCAATGTTATCAATCTCTTGATGCTCCTTCTTCAGATACTCCTGAAATTAGTTTGCATGCATTGGCTAGCCATTTGCATTCCAATACCATTCGCTTATGTGGTCAATGTAACAAGATTCAAACCACTATTCTTGTGGATGGTGGTAGTACCCAAAGTTTCATTAAACGGGCCATTCTCAAAAAGTTGAAACTCTTACAAGAACCTATCAGCCAATTTAACGTCAAGGTGGGAAATGGAGCATATCTTCTTTGCAACTCCAAATGCCCGAATGTCCAGCTCATTGTTCAAGGTCATACACTTCAGTTAGACCTTTTTGTTTTAAACTTGGATGGTGTGGATATTGTTTTAGGGGGTGATTGGTTAAAAACCTTAGGACCAGTACTGATGAATTATCAATCTCTAATAATGGATTTCTGGTGGGATGGTCAACAGATTCATTTGCAAGGAGAAACTCCATTTAATATGCAACCCCTGCCTTTACAACACCTCAAGAAAATGACTCCTAGCATCTCTGTCTTATTCCAATTACAGGTTATCCAAACTCAATCCATTTCTCAAGCATCTACGGTTGATCTTCCTTTTTCGGTGGCTCAACTGTTAGACAATTATCAACATCTCTTTCAGGAACCATCCACTCTACCACCGAAGAGAGCTCTTGATCACCCCATTCACTTACAGGACGGCATGGCCCTTGTGAATGTCTGACTGTATCGCTACCCTCATTATCAGAAGACAGAGATTGAACAATTGGTTGCTAAAATGTTAAAAGCAGGTATCATTCGCCATAGCCACAGTCCATTTTCATCTCCAGTTCTTCTTGTTAAAAAAAAAGATGGAGCATGGCATTTTTGTGTAGATTACCGCGCTCTTAACAGGATTACCATCAAAGATAAGTTTCCTATCCCTTCTATTGATGAACTCTTGGATGAGTTATATGGTGCCACCATTTTTTCTAAGCTCGACCTTCGTGCCGACTACCATCAAATTCGAATGAAGGAAGGAGATATCCATAAAACAGCATTCAGGACTCATCAAGGCCATTATGAGTTTTTGGTGATGCCATTTGGTTTATCAAATGCTCCTGTCACATTTCAAGCCACCGTGAATAAGCTTTTCCTACCATTTTTGCAAAAGTTTGTTGCTGTTTTCTTCGATGATATTTTGGTGTACAGTGCTTCCTTACAAGATCACATTCACCACTTGAAACAGGTTCTAGAGACTCTTGCTGCACATTCATTCTTTCTTAAAGCATCTAAGTGTCTATTCTGTCAATCTTCCATCGAGTACCTTGGTCATTTCATTTCGAGTTAAGGAGTTTCCACTGATCCTGCTAAAATTTAAGCCACGTTGGATTGGCCTCAACCTACAAACATCACCCAATTAAGAGGTTTTCTGGGCTTGACAGGATACTACAGGAGATTTATCAAAAACTATGCATAATGTGCTGCCCCGCTGACTGTTCTTCTCAAGAAACATAATTTTCAGTGGTCTAATGCAGCTACTGTTGCATTTCAACAATTGAAACAACGCATGACCGAAGCACCGATCTTAGCTCTCCCAAATTTTGATATCATGTTTGAAGCAGAGACTGATGCTTCTAACTCTGGTATAGGCGCAGTCTTGGTCCAAAATAAACATCCTGTGGCATTTTTCAGCAAGCAATTGAGTCCCAGACTTCAAAAGTCATCCGCTTATGTTAAGGAATTGTATGCTATTACTCAGGCAGTTAAAAAATGGCACCACTATCTCTTGGGGAGGCATTTTCTCATTGTGACTGTTCATAGAAGTCTTAAGGACTTAATGAACCAAATTCTCCAAACGCCCGAACAACATCATTACTTGAGTAAATTGATGGGATATCACTATACAATTGTTTACAGACCAGGACATTTCAATCAGGTCGCAAATGCATTGTCACGAAATACAGACCCATCCACTGATGCTACTACCACATTTCTGGCTATTTCTTCCCTTCAAATAACTTTAATGTCTCAACTTCAAGCTGAAAATATGAACAACCTTGACATTCGGCAGCTGCAGGAGCAGGTCCACTCTCATCAAGCATCTCCTCAATTCACTGTTCGCAATGGAATTCTTTTCTTTAAAGATAAATATTATCTCTCACCTACGTCTGAACTCATTCCCATTATACTTCATAAATGCCATGATTCTAGTATTGGGGGCCATGCTGGGTATCCCAAGACATTGAAGAGAATTTCAGAAAAATTCTATTGGACCCACATGCGAAAAACAATCCAGAACTATGTAGATGGGTGCCTCATTTGCTAACAAATAAAAGTGCCAACTTCTAAATCAAAAGGGTTACTTCAACCCTTACCAATCCCAATGCAGCCATGGACCGATGTTACGTTAGATTTCATTACCTACCTCCCCTGCTCTAAAGGTTTTACAACAATCCTTGTGGTGGTCGACAGATTAACCAAAATGGCACACTTTGGAGCCTTGAAACCTGGCTATATAGCTTCTGCAATAGCAGAGTCATTTGTGAGGATGATCGTTCGAAATTATGGTTTTCCATAAACCATTGTCTCCGACAGAGACCCAATTTTCATGAGTCTATTTTGGAAACATTTGTTCAAATATAGTGGCACTCGACTCCAATTTAGCTCTGCTTACCACCCTCAAATGGACGGTCAATCTGAGGTGGTTAATCGATGCTTGGAATAATATTTACGAGCTTTTACCCATAGTAAACCAGCACTCTGGTACTGGTACTTGCCGTGGGCTGAATTGTCCTATAATACTAGTCATCACTCAAGCATTGGTCGTTCTCCCTATGAGGCCATTTTTGGGTTTAAGCCTCCAGCACTGTCAAACTATTTGCTAGGTGATTCTACTGTCCATGCTGTGGATGTCACCTTGTTGGATCGCCAAGACCTTATCCAGGATCTTCACAGTCATTTACTTCAGGCACAGACTCGGATGAAGAAGCAAGCTGACATGAAGAGGTAAGATCAAACCTTCCAAGTGGGACAGTGGGTGTGGGTCAGATTACACAAATATAAGCAGCAAACTTTAGCAGCACGCAAGAATTTTAAGCTAGCAAAGCGTTACTTTGGTCCTTTTATCATCATTCGGCAGGTTGTCCCGGTGGCTTATGAACTGGAACTACCACCAGGGACCAAAATTCTTAATGTCTTTCACATTTCCTTACTCAAAGAATATAAGGGACCTACGCCCATCTCTTCTGAGGCGGATATCATGAACGATTTTGCCACAGATTTCATGCCCTCGAAAATATTGGTAGAATGAATGGTCTATTATGGCACCCAACAACGACGACAACTGCTCATTGCATGGTCCAATCAGCCTATAGAGAATGCTACGTGACAAGATAAAGAAATCATCCGGACTCTTTTTCCTCAATTTAACCTTGAGGACAAGGTTCTGCTTCAAGGGGAAGTAATGTTAGCAGTCAAGGCCCAATAAACCGCTCCAGCAGCTCAAGCACCAAAGACCCAATTGCACACAATGAAGTATAGCCCATTAACAAAGGAAGCAGGACCAAGAAGAAACCCGGGTGGATGGATGACTACGTGGATTAATTTGCATGCATTTCAAGTGGTCCTGCAGAAAGGGGAACGTGGCTAAAGAATATAATACCGTTACAGTACCCTGCAAGATCTATTGCGTGCCATTTATTTGTGGTTGTTATTTTGTTGTTTTGTCATTAGAAAAATAGTATTTATGTACCTTGCATTTCGGAGAATAGGCAGAGAATGATAAAAAGAATTGTTGGAGTTTACCTTTTTCTCAAATAAAGGAATGCAATATTTTCTATAGAATCGTGTGTTATCTGTGTTCGTCCTTTGTCCCTACTGAAATTGTGGTTGGAGCTATCATTTATCTTATAGAGTTATTTAGATATATGTCTTATATCTAACAAAATATTTTTATATCTTAAAATTTTTAAATAAATCAAATATTTATAAGATTTTATTTAAATTCTTGGGCCCAAAAGAAAGGCAAGTTACCACGCATCTCAATCTAAGCCCAATAACAAAAAAATCCTGGATCCTTTTATTTTTCTCCCTTTCTCTTATTTTGGTCCTTATACTCCCTCTCCTTTCACGATTAAACTGCAGCTTCTCTTCATGATTGCAGTGTCTTCTTCCACCAAAATACCAAACTAACGTCTTCCTCTATAAACCTCCAAGTTGTGACACCATTCAACCTTTAGGACAGCATCCACCGTCGATCCCTTATACTGTCCAACCATCATTAACCTTGTCCAATGTCAGCGAGGTTCTGTGATGGCCTTGCTGTGAAACACCATGAAAAAGAAGCCCAAGATGGTGATTTTCACCCGTCTTTCATCTTCTTCTCTTATTCTTTTTGTTTTGGTGGCTCCTTCCTCTTATTTTTCATCCATTATCATTTTATCTTGACTCCATTAACGGTCCAAAACTCTCAAGTCTCCTTCCTCCAAGATTAGCTGTGGATTAGCTCTTAAGATTGGGTTTTTATTGGTGAATCTTCATAATGTAAAACTTACATAAATCAATTCCTTACTCTATAAGATAATTTTTAAATCCAATTTAAATTATAGATATCTTATTTGAAAAATTTAGATTTAGGGTTAGTAATGATAGAGAATTTAGATTAAAATTGAAATTTTAGTTATTATAGATTGCATTTAGTTAAATTGATATTATAAGGCATCAAATTAGATAGTTAGGCAATAATTTTATACTTAATACAATTTTAGACAATGTCAATAATACTCCATCAATTAAAGTTGTGTATTGGGTCAATCAGGGGGGCTCTATTATTAATCTTAACAATAAATGTGTAAATAGTAAGATAACACTTTTCATTTGCACCTAGATGATATTTTTTTTACCTCAAATATCATTTTAATAATTTCTATTCTGTTATATGTTGGGGAAGCAAATCTTAAAATTTTGAAAATCTTCAATTGCTAAATATATTATAAATGATGATAAAATTCATATTACAACATATGAGAATAATGATGATTTCATATGTGCAAAGTGTAGATGTTAGTAAAACTCTTGATATGTTATTCCTTTTCTTTTTATGAAACTTTATTTAAATCATTTGCATTTGTTTTATAAATTATTTTAAATTTATATTTTGCATTTAATACATATTTTCTTAAAATCACTCTGTAAGTGAATTTGAGAATTATCATTATAATTGGATTGTTGTAATATTTCTTTTAAATTATTTATACTTGGTGTGACATTTAAGGAGAGTAGTTATTTCTTTTTGACTACGTTATAAAAACCTAAGTTTCACAATAAGAGTATGGGATACTTAGTGTGTTGCTTATGAAGATTAAAAACCTAAGTCTTTTATTAAGTAATATAGGATGTTTAGTGTGGTATTTATAAAGACAGTTTTTTCCTTGACAATGCTTTTGAGGATGGATCATCTATGCTTCTTTAGGTCTTATTATTAATCTATATTATATTTATAAAAAATATTAGATGAGATACAGTAGAACTCTGTAGTCATTGGCGAGAATAATGACCTAAATGTATTTAATTAAATTGAAATTTGATAAAAGACACAAATGCATTATGAAATGTGACAAATAGCACGGTAGTATTAGAAACTTGTAAAATAAAGTGCAATGACACTAATAAAGAAATTTGTGAAATAAAATGCAATGACACTGAGATTTGGAATAAGTGCAGTGGTATTATGAACGGGAATATGATATACCGTTTCACATGATATTTGTCCGATAAGTTTTTACTTCTTTATCTTAAAAAATCATATTTTTTTATTTTATCATTATAGATATAAATTTGTTTAATTTTTGAATATTTATAAGCTGACATCTCATTTTATTTTATTTTATTTTATTCGTGCCATTTGAAAAACTTATGTGCCTATGGTCTTGTTTCTCCTTTTGTACCCTTTATTATTTATGCACTTATTGAATTAGTGACAGGCTCATCTTACTCCTAATATTTATTTATTTATTTTTTATGTTTACATATAATCAAGTGAAGTGTTTTGGGATTAGCATACCACCTAGATATATTAGGTAGGCTCTTTGTCCGTTACTTGGTAGTGTTAGACTCTATGATAATGTGGCTACTAGATGTTGAGTTAAAATGGATAGAGTAGATGTTGTGATGTTTGTAGGCTTTGTATGGCTATAGCCGCATTATATTGTTTACATTTACATTAAGAAAAAAAAAAATGTTGGTCACTGGATTGTGACTAGTTGCACAAATTGGAAAACATCTATTATTTAGGGGAGTTTTGCCGAGTTCTAGGCAACCCCCGAGTGACTTTTGTGTAGTGAAAGATGTGTTTTAAAAGTAATATAACTTTTGAGATTTTCTTAGTATTTATTATGTTCAAGTGAGTGTGATACTTTAGGCTTGCTCAGTTAAAGTGGGCTAAATTGGCTTAATTTATATGTCAATTATGGCCAATGATTTGGGTTGTGACATAAAACTACAATTTCGAGAGATTTTAAACTAAAATCTTATTGAATTAAGAAGTTTACAAGAAGAAATTAATTAAGTATATAAAATCAATAGCATTGTTTTGAGCTTTCCTGGGGTTGTGATTGACCTCAGCGAGAGCAAAAGTAATCTAAGAATTATTGAGAGAATCGAAAGCAAAGAAGATTACAAAGAGAATTATTGGAAGAACTTGCATCTCTTCCAACTCATTCTTTTGATATGAAATTCCTCTCTCTTGCGCTTTCTCTTTCTCTCTCTATTCAATCTCTGCTCCTCCCCAAAGATTTCTCCTTTGCTTCACACCAATACCAAATTTCTCAAAACATGGTAGCCTGTTACGTCTATGTAGAGAATATGGCTTTCTTATTTCATCTAACACACGCATCCTTCCTTAGGCATTCATTAATTGTCAATGCCAAAAAGAGAAAAAGAAGATACGGATGACATCTGTGTTTCATTCCATCTGCTTTCTTTTTATTTAAAACTATGTAATCTAAATAATATAATTATATACTATATATAATTAGATATATGTATAGATATAAATTATAAATTTAATTAAAATAATTAAATAAATTATTAATCCAATTTAAAATTGAGAATTAATAAATGAAAATGAATGAAATAATTTACTTCTAAGATAATTATGACTGGAAAATAAAAATAAAAATTAATATTAATAATAGATAATAATTTATTTACACATTTTTTTTATATTGTAGTTATTGTCTTATTTGTTTTATTTATTTATTTTAGTTAGTTTTACATTTTTGTTTTTATCTCTTTATTTTAAGAGTTGTTATCTTTATTAGATAGTTATCTAAATTAATTAGGATTAAGTTATCTAGATTAACTATAATTAGAAAAAGAGTGACTAGTGCCCCAAATATGTATATATATATTTTATATATCAATTATTAATATTTTTATTTTTATTTATCATTTATTCAGTTTAATTCAAATTTATTTTGGATTAGTATTTATTTTAAATATAATAATAAATTTAATAATTTATCTATATTTATATTTATATTCATTTAAAAAATGTTTTTTGTATTATATATCATTTATTAATTTATTTTATTATTTATTAATTTAGTATCTTTATTATATTTTCTTAGGAGATATTATAATTATTTTATTATTAATTAGTTTATTAATTTTTATTATATTACTAATTAATTAATCATGCATTTCATTCATTCTTACTTATTATTACTTATTACATTACTAATTACTTTAAATTTCTTATTAAATTGAAATGGTTTTATTAATTATTTAATAAAATTAATTAACAATTAAATAACTATATCAGTATATAATTTAATATTTAAACTTTAACATTTAGAATTTAGAAAACTAACATGATATGGTTCTAAATTTTGAATTTTAAGATAACATTTCATCATAGTCATTTTTTATAACTTTTACTCAATATAGAGTCATTCAGATGACTATGAAATATACATCCAAACAATTTTAATCCATGTAAAGATTTATGTAAATGTAAAAACAATTTTTTGAGGAATCATTACATGCATCTAGTATTTTAAATCTTTCAAAGATTTTCATGCAAATTTCATTATACAATGAACTATATAAATAAGCTATAACAATATTCATGAGATGGATATTAAGTTTTTCATATATTGCCAAGTTAATGATTGTATTAACCACAGGAGAATATGTCTTTTTATAATTAATGCTAACCCTTTTACGAAAATCCTTTTGTTAAAAGTTATGCTTTATATATAACGATTTCATTTTTCTTATTTTGTTTTTGTACAAAAATTCATTCATACCATATTAGCTTTACACTTCAAGTGTTCAAATTACAGGTTTAAAAATTTCATGTTTTAAAAGTGACTTTAATTCTGCTTGAATTACATCTTTCCATTTTGACTAATTTTTATCTATAGTCTTCATCAAATTTATATTTAAAATTTTTTATTTTGTTGTACTATTTCAATTGCAACATTGTATGAAACAATTTTTTTTACATTTGTATATTTTTGGTTTCATCTTTTTTTTAATGACTTAACTTATTAAGAACTCATTATTATTTTCAATTTCATTTGTATTTGGTAAATGCATCAAGATATTTAAGTTTAAGATCTTTATTTTATTATATTATAGCAATATTGTATGAGAAAACATTTTTTACAATTGTATATTTTCAATTCCATCTTCTTGTTTCTTTTTGTAGTGATATAACTTATCAAGATCTCATTATTATTCCTCGACATTTAGACCTTTTTTGGGATTTTATGATTAGTTATGTTTTGGATCTTCTTTAACTCCTTAATATAACTATCTTAGTTATTTATTCTTATGCTTTTTTGGAGGATTTTTATTTTTTGAACAGATTGATTTACCATGCTACAGGGGTGGCTTACTTCTATTTGTACTAACCAATTGTCTTATTGGAATATCACTTTAGATTAGAGTATTTTTAGTAGGTACATCAAAATTTATCTTCTAAACTTTATGATCATTTATGACATTTTTGAATTCAAAGAATTTATATGGCCGTTGGTCTTTATGGTTTCTAGTCATATTTTAGCCATGGTCATAATTTTATGTCACTTCCATAACCATGATAAGTCATTATTGTCCTTTAATAGTTAATTTGTGCCTAACTCATAAGTAGTAGTCAACTTATGCATAAGTTATAAATCTATTTGGTGGCATGAAAAGATAAATTATTAGCCTATAGGACTTTAGAAAAAAAAAATTTATAACTATCAATTCATCAAAATTTGCTACGAATGTTTCTGTACATATGCAATATTTATTTAGATGATGAAGTAATCTGTTATAAAATAATTAAGATCAAAAGTAATATAGCTACTAGCCATCTAGTCATGTTTAACTTTTTAGTTTTCAAGACATTTGTTAATATCAAATTGATAATCATATTATAAATATGAATAAATCTTAAATATATGAATAATATAAAATATTGAATATATGGATAATATAAAGTAAGAACCAAAAAAAAAAACTTGTAGCTTAATAGGATGAATACTAAGCTCCATGGACGTAATTTACTAAAGACTTGTGCTAATAACATATTATAAAATTAATATAAATACAACAAGTGTAAGCGAGAAAATTTGGAGGAGATTAGAGAGGGCAATTCTCATTTTCTTAGATGCTTTAAGCTTAGTATATAGTTTCTATTTATAAGTATAAAGATAGATTTATGAGTTATAATAAAATAAATAAAAAATTAATTTATATAATTATATAACCAAAATCTTTTGAGACTTATAGGATATATGCTATTAAAAATGAAAAGGGATTCTAAAAAGTTATTTTATGAGATTCAACATCCGTATAGTTATATTATTTATAACACTTTTTTATTAATTTTCTCTAACTTAAAAGGTGCTATTAAACTAGCAAAATTCCGACCTTTGCTATACAAATGGATCTGCTCGTGTTTGCTCTCTCTCATGCTTACTTGTATCACTTACAAATCTCGTTATTTCTTTTTTTTTTCTTTTGAAAGCAGATCCCTTCATTGTTAGAGACATCATAAGCAAATTGAGGAGATTGGTACTCAGACAAAGTCACAAGCTAACAAATAATTTGTCTCAACAAATTTTAATAGTGGAAGGTAATTACACATAGACAGCTCCTAGCTCTTGATTCAAAGTTTCCCAACAAAAGCACCGTAATGCAATGCAGAATGAGAATAAATTATTATTTGAAAATTACGGTTTGTAATTTGGGTAATTAAAATCACTTAATATTTACTTTTAAAAAATGTGATAATACATTTTTTTCAACCTTATGATTATGTTAGTCCATATCTATTCTTTGAAATGTGTCTAGATAATATAGTCATAATAACAATAAGAATTATTATTATATATTGAACTGATGTTTGAATTTTGATAATTTTGTTCCTTTTCTTTCATTCTATGTCGCACTAACCAAACCAAAAAAAAAAACTATGAATCCAAAAAATATTGGATACTCATGTCAGAAACAGTCCTGCACTTCAAACTCCACTTAAGTAGTTAAGGTTTTGTGACATTGTAATATATAGGCTTACAAACGCATGTTCTCTCAAGTTTCATAGAAGTTCCAATTTATTTCCCCCATAGATCAACAATTGGCAATTAATATTGCAATTCCAGTTTTTAAAAGAATTCAATTTTATCCCTTTATCAACATTTATACAAACTTTAAAGTCAAATTTAACATTATACTACTTCAAACATTATTTATTTAACAACTTTAACTCTCTTAAATTTGGCATTCAAGTCAATAGATAGTTAAATTTTAAATGAAGATGTGATAAATAGGTAAATTTTCATTGTTTTAGAATATAGGAGGATGGATAACATTGTTTGATTTTAAACAAAGTGAAACAAATTTAAAGTTTTATAAAACTAAAAGTGTAAATTACACTAATTTCGTGTGAGATTTGGAGAGTATCTCTCTTATTTTAAAAATATTTTTCAATTCCCTTAATATTTGATGTATATTACAAAAACTTTATATGTAATTTGTATTTTGTTAATGAAATTAATTTTCTTCACAATTTACATTCCTTTTAAAAATAAACTTATTTAGTTGTTTTTATCATCATATTATAAATATGATTGCAGTAACACATTGTGTAAAATGTTAACTTTATTGACATAAAATAAATTTAAAAAAAATCAAATGTTAAGAGAATTGAGTAAGATTTTTTAAAATTAAAAAGATATCAAATGTAATTTACTAAATCTAAAAAGAGATTACTTGAATTAAAATGATTAAAAATACACATAAACCTTAACATTTTTGCATAAAACATGAATTATCTAGTGCTGAAGCTAAGCATCAATCTAGACCCTTTATCTTCATTATTTTTCCAATCTCAGCCATCTATTATATATTTTTTTTTTTAATTTTAAAAAAATTTAAGATGAAGATAATTTTCAAATTTTCACTAAACAGATAGTTTTGTTTGGTAAAAATAGAAAAACTATCTATATCACACCCTAAAATCAAAGGTGCAATTTGCACATATTGATGTTAACCTTACATCCACAAGCCTAACATGTAATCTACTACACAAGCCTAACATATAACATATAACCTACTACATAGCCATAATCCAATGGTTTGGCACTTCATTTCAAATTACCATTTCATTTGCATGATCAATTTCTTGTAGAAATTTCAAAAAAATTCCTTTAAAAACAAGACCTACTAAAATTTCAACAAATAGCCCAACATAAAGCAATATAACAAAAGCGAGCTTTGCTCTCAATTCCTATCCACTATAGGACATTTACCAAGGGAATTTTGCCTGTGAGTTTGTGGAGCTATAATTAAACTATAAAACCATTATAAACAAGATCCATAAGTAATCTTGCCCATGTGAAATAATGTGAGGCTTACCAAAGAAACATGTGAAATAATGTGGAGCTCACCAAAGAAATGCTATCCTCACTAATTTGTTGGTGAAGACTTTGACTTAGCTTTACTATCTAAAAAATCAAATATTTGCCAAGTAAATAATTAATATCCCATAATAATTAATAAAAATTAAAAGAATGAACTACATAGCCATAATCCAATGGTTTGGCACTTCATTTCAAATTACCATTTCATTTGCATGATCAATTTCTTGTAGAAATTTCAAAAAAAATTCCTTTAAAAACAAGACCTACTAAAATTTCAACAAATAGACTAACATAAGGCAATATAACAGAAGAGAGCTTTGCTCTCAATTCCTATCCACAATACAACATTTACGAAGGGAATTTTGCCTGTGAGTTTGTAGAGCTATAATTAAACTATAAAACCATTATACACAAGATCCATAAGTAATCTTGCCCACGTGAAATAATGTGGGACTTACCAAAGAAAATGTGAAATAATGTGGAGCTCACCAAAGAAATGCTATCCTCACTAATTTGTTGGTGAAGACTTTGACTTAGCTTTACTATCTAAAAAATCAAATATTTGCCAAGTAAATAATATCCTATAATAATTAAAAAAAATTAAAAGAATGAATATGTAAATAAAGGATGAATTGAAATACCGTAAGTGAATGCCAACTAATTTTTTAGATTGAAAATCATACTTCTCAACAAAATAAGCCCAACTGTGATTTGAATATTACCAAAATCACAAATTGATGAGAAAAAATAATGATGATAATGGAATAATTATCCAACTTTCAAGAGATATATTGAAAAATTTTTAAATCATACTCTTTCAAAAACTTCTTCCATTGGAAGGACTTCCTCATAATGAAATGACTATCATAGGCAAACAAGTCATATAGATAAATAACTAATGTATCATGAGTCTTCAACTCATGTAAAATAAAATTATTTTGTTTCACATGTGATGGTCGTCGCATAATAGTTGCATTTTTTGCACTCCTTACTAGCTAAGACACCAATCATGACATATCAAGAGGTAACAAAATCATTATTAGCAACTAATGTTCTGTAACAAATCCTTTTATAAAATGTAATTCTCTTATATGAAATCATATTAGGTCAAATTTCCGGTAATTATTTCTCACTAATAACCAGAAAAGAGATTTTTTAAATTTTTTTTGAGATTATTCTTATTAATTCCATACATGTATTAACAATTTACAAGTCAAGAAATGTAATACAATTAAAACATCTCTCATTTGAACATCAATGCCAATAGAATTTCCAAAAATTTTAAGAAACTTTGATTTTTCAAAATATCAAGATGCAAGATATGAAATCATGAAGTAAGAGAGTGTTAGGTGGGATATTATTTACTCACTAACTAACCATGCCTTAATAGTGTTCTCTACCACTTCTTCCAATATCTAAATAAGTAACATCCCAATGTTTCCTTAAAATTTTTTTGCAATAACACTATTACATTTTGGCTTATAAACATATTTAGAACTAACTTTTTTCCGTCTGATTGATGCTTTAATTCATGAGATTCATATTTAGTTTTCTACCTTTGCCATCTAATATGATATAGTCCTACCATTAGAATTTACTACTTGATTAGTAATTTGCCCACCAAGTTATTCACCAAGTAACCTAATTATTGTTTTCATACTAATTCCTACTTCTATGTACATTCCCTAACGAAATTTGAAAACTTTAAATAGCCACTTCACCCACCAACCATTGAGGCTTAATTTATGAAGCA
Source organism: Erythrophleum fordii (assembly GCA_032878935.1). Classification (NCBI taxonomy): domain Eukaryota; kingdom Viridiplantae; phylum Streptophyta; class Magnoliopsida; order Fabales; family Fabaceae; genus Erythrophleum; species Erythrophleum fordii. The sequence continues at coordinate 29,305,416 of JAVQMF010000058.1, read as the reverse complement.
CACGATATATTCTCTCTGATCCAAAATATAAGTCACTTTTAATAGATTCACGCTTCTTAAAAAAAATTAATTATATTCTTAAAATTTTCAAATATTACCATGTTTTTCTAGCTTTGTCCTTGTTGCCAATGCAGTTATTGCCATTAAATGAAAGGTTTCTAACATATTTGTTACTATTAAATGAAGGGTATTATAGGAAAAAAAGTAATAATTATTGCTAAGTGACTTATATTTTGGATCAAAATTTTGTTTCCGTAAGTGACTTATATTTTGGATTGGAGGGAATATATATATATAATAGACATATAGAGGAACAAAACTCCCAAATCTCATAATTTAATTCTTCTCCAATAATTTCTAGGAATTCAAAAAAGTTAGGTCATATTCAATTTCATAAAGAAACAGTGAAAGCAGGACAGCAATGAAAGAAAATAGCAAAAACATGATAAAAGCCTTACCAAGAATTTTATAAAAATTATAGATGTTAATAAAAATATGGGTTGGCTTTCTCACAAAATTTCAGAGCAAAATTCCATGCCAAGTATCTCAACCCATTTTAGTAAGCGCACATCAAGAGTTGGTAACAAGAAAATCAAATTAGAATTCTCTTTAAACTCAGCTATGGTAAAGCGAACATTTATTTTTTGAGGTCATTCCTAGGTTTCCACCTTCCCATTGAACAAAATATAGTTATACTTCCAAACCCGTCTAATTATTAATTTAATAGCTTTCTCATCTTTCACAACAAATCTTAACTCAAGAAATTTCCAAATTAATTTACAAGGCATCAAGTGGGTTGTAAACCTGCCTTAAGGAGCTTGAATATTAAATTTGTGCTAATGGTTAGCTCATCCAAACTTCAAGTGGCCCCAACTCACCCTACAACCATAAAAGTCCCAACTTGAGCTCTCTTCAAGCTTAGCAAAGAAGAAGGAACAATAAAATTTTCTTCTATCTAGGCATGAAGGGTTTAAAGAAAGGGTGGGAGACAGATTTATAACCAAAAAGAATGAAGCCCCAAAGCTATTGATTTCGGCTAACCTAGCAGCTGAACACCCACACAGAAGAAGCACGTTGCAGCAGGACAAAACAATTTGAGCAACAGAACACAGCAGTGACGAGAGATTAAAAAGTCTGGGGCTGACCAGACATGAAGAAATGAGGAAAATAAGTGAAGATTTAGTTGAAATGCCAAGCAACAGAATCAAAGGAAATAGCCACACTTACCAACCGAAGAACAGCAGAACTTTTTGTCACGAGCAGTGGCATGACCCGAAGGAAGAAGTAGCTGGATTAATGGTCTTCGAAAGTTGTAGGGAAGGACGATTACGGCAGCAAAAACGATGGAGTACAGAAGTTACAAGCAGCACAAAAGATATTTTTAATTTTTAATTTTTTTGATAAAACAAAGACAAAAATAAGGACTGTCAGGATTATTGTGGGAGTAATAAAAGTATACATGAAACATAGGGATTTAGAAGAGTCAAAATGTCATCTCGAACAACCTGCAGAGGAATAGGTAGGGTCATATCCTTCCTCAGATGGTGATACTGTGATTCCTAATGAACTCCCACGTTGATAGGGTAAGAAAGAGGATGCAAAACCTGTTGCCGTTGGAGGGAACTCAATCTATAACGAATAGCCAAGAGAGTAATCTACCCTTAAGCCTGTCATTTTGCCAGAGGAATGAACGAAAGTGATGCTAACCCAGCTAGATGGAAATAAATACACATCCTTTCTGCTTTCTTTTAAATGTGGTTGGGTAACAAAAAGATACTATTGATTCATCAACAATCGTTTCCAGAGTATTGCGATGTGTTGTTTAAAATCGGACAGCTGAGTAGACCGTGTAACACCCGTAACCATAATTGTTCCTTATATTTTCTTTATCATCATTAGAGCATGAAAAGGCCTGGACAGTTGATGCTTAAAGAAATGCCTATTACGAGAGGACCATATAACATAGAACGTTATACAGACTTGATCGTGGTTTTAAATTGCGGTTGCGGTTGCGGTTATGTTGTGATTGCGGTTGTGGGTGTTGCGGATAGTATAAGAAGGATTGCGGGCGTTGCGGTCAAAAAATGCGGATGCGACCGGCGCCGCAACAGCAATATTACGACCGCATCACATGATGTGGACCGCAATTTAAAACTATGGACTTGATGAAGCAAGAAAAGCAAAATAGAGATCATGGCTTGTTTGATTCTATTTTATTTTTATGTTTTTAAAATATATATTTTTAGAATAAATTTTAAAAACAAAAAATTAAAAAATTTATTTGAGTCATTATTTTAAATTTTTTTTTTAATTTTTTTTTAATTCTACAAAACAAAAGTTATAAAACATCTAAAAAATATTCTGATTTTTCTGTTTTCGAAAACATAATTCTATTTTTTTTGGTTTTACAACATATTTCATTAAAAATATATGATTAAACAAATTTTTTTTATTTTTGTATTCTTAAAAACAAAAAACTGTTTTGGAAATAGAAAATCAAACAGCCGCATATCTTTAAACAGAACATGTATTGTCAATTGGCATTTCGGTAATTTAGAGAAAAGTAAAATAGAAAATAAAATAATAAAAAATGCTTAGCTAAAAATTATTTTAAATAAAAAACCCCAAATGAGTTTAATTCTGAATTAAATTCCTTTAAGTCAAATATACCCATAATATAAATTAATTTAGCCTAATTATTTTATTATTATTATTATTATTATTATATGAAAATTTCTTAAGTTTAAACACATTCCTTTTTACTTAAATTTGTAATTTAATTCTCCACTATTACTTCATCTTTTAAGTTTTATTCTGGTTATTATAGTATTTATTTTATATTTTGTTTTTTAAAATAAAAAATAAATAATTGAAATTAAAAAACATATAAAAGATCTAAATTATTACTCAATTTGAATAAAATAATTTGAGGAGTAAAAAATCATGTGCATGTCACAGTGTCCTAATCTGTACTTCTTAGCTAAATAATCAATCAGAAGTACTCCGCAATCCACATCACAGCAACAGCCTTCATTCAAAGCCTCATCGAAAATAATTTCAAACAGAACACAAACAAAATAAAATAAAACCCATTTCATTTAAAAAGCTCATGAAGATAGAAGTTGCAAGTACCACTACGCACTGCATGGTCCGTTGCTTTACGCTAGTTGAAGTTGAGGAGATGTACTTCTTCATTTTTCTTTCAGCTGAAAAATAACACGAGCCCATGTTAGATAGATTGGGGGTTGATTCTAGGTATATAAATAGGAGTGTTGCATACCTTAATAGTTAACTTTTGGAAAGAAAGTAATGACCTTATGACAAGTGGTATCAGAGCAGGCTCCATAGTCACTGCTAGGATGGATGGCGTCCGACTCCACCATGAATGAAATGGTGGGCCATTCGTAACGAGGACGTCACGAATTGGGTAAGTGATTATATCACGAGCCCACATCAAATAAATTAGGGGTTATTACTAGCTTCTGGGGAGAAAGTAATGGTCTCGTGACAAAAAACATTTGTCCACAAAAAACGTAGAGACAAAATTTAAGAATAAATTGCATTAATTTTTTTAAAATTTTATTGAAATTATATAATTTTTTTATTATTAAAATGTATAATTTTTTTGAAATAAATTGTTATGTTATATTTTAATTTAACTTTATATATTTTTAATTAAAATATCCTTTATTAATCTAAATATATTTTTTGAGTTAAATTTAATAAAAATAAAATTTACTCTTTTTTAATTTTTATTTGTGTATATTTAAATGTAATATATATTTTTATATATTTAAGTTAATATAAGGTATTTTTGTCAAATAATTTAAAATTAAACTAATATGCTTATTTTAAAAATAAAGAAAATTTTCATGTAATTTCAGTAGAACATAAAAAAATCCTAATAATTTATTCAAAATTTAATGATGATCATTTAAGATGTCCATGGATATTAGTTTTAATAATTTTCACACATATTGCCCATCTCAATCTATGTATAATAATTAAATTATTTCATTACAAAATTGGAAAGTAAGATGAACTGGTGCTTCAAATGCAAATCACTTTGATGAAAGCATGTGAAGGATAAAGATGTGTTTTAGGCCTTTACCGGCATAGTACATAAATTTAATTTATTTAATTCTCATTTCAAATTTTAATTGTAATATTTAAGAATAAGAATTTCCTGATTTTTTTAGTGTTTTGTGTTTAACTTATTGTTCTCTCTTCAGAGATTTCTCTTTGTAGATACAGACGCAAAAATTACAGGTGTTATAATTCTAATTGAAAAAAATGATTGCTTTAAAAGTTTGAGAATGAAGTTGAGAATTTCGTTTTCCAAAAAATTGGCTTATAGAAGGCTATATAATTGGGATATAGTGCCACCTCCACCCATTATCTAAAATTCGAATGCAAGCCCTCTGAGACAAGATTCTCAGTGCTTAATTATTAAAGTGACTCGCCATAAGAAGTTAATAAACAACATTATTTGTGAAAGTTTGGTTTTTTTGGTTTTGTCTGTGATCTTGAGTACATATGATTGAGACATATGTGGTAATATATGATCATACATCTAAATCTTGGTGTCCAAGGACATATTGTTTGGTTTTTTCAATTCATTTACAAACCTTATAGAATTACTTTATGCTTAAATATTGTCTCTGCTTGTTTAAGTATGAGCTGTACATGGATGAAGGGGGATAGCTTCAGAGGTAAATAAATGGAAGCTAATATTTAGAGAGCTAAGCTTTATAGGTAATAATACACATTGCAAGTGTAGAATATATATATATATATATATATTATAATCACAAAGAAGGCACAAAACCTTAGAAATGAGGAAAGAAGTGGGTTGGAGATTAAATTCAGATATGTCAAGTCCCCTTAAAATATACATATATATATATATATATATATATAATCCTGTGGACTGTCACTATTCTCTATCACTGTTTATTATTATTTATGTCTTTTTTTTTTCTTTCTTTACGGTCTATGGGACCTGCAATTTTCTTTTTCTTTTTCTTTTTTTTTAATTTTCATGTGGGATGGACCCACTGAATTTTTTTTAATCACCTACAATTGCAGGGGTGGGTCCTAGTTAAATTTAAAAGAAATACCGCTTAAACTAAAGTTTTTAAACTTACATGAAAATATATAAATGACAATAGTTGGTGCTAAGTATTTGAGTTCATGCCTTTTTAATACTTTTGTATTATTGAACAATCAGTATTGTCCTCATATATATATATATATATATATATATATATATATATATATCACCATGTGTTTCTTTTTTGTTTATTAAAGTCATGTATAATTGATTCTAAATCAATTTTAAATGCTGTAAAGGAGGCATAATGCCTAGTGGAAATGGGAAAAGGGGTGGGCTTGAGGTATATAAGATCATTAGAGGAAGTGTCGTTTGAGTTAATATCTTCGATATATTAATACAAAGTCAATTTTAAAATTTCTTCCTATATAATATTAATTAGATTTGACCAATAAAGCCTGGCACAATTATTTTGATTAAAAATACGTAAGCCAAGTTATCGAAAATGAAACTTGTTCATTGGACTAGTCTAATTTAAGAAGCCAAAATGATATGCTGGATTTAAATACTTAGATATGGTTATCAAATAGAGATTTTTATGAATTACACCATAGGCGTTTTTCAAAGGGAACTAAAAAAAAAAAATCAAACTACTTAAGTTGGTAATGATAGGTTTAGCCAAGAGAAGAAATGCATGAATTAGTCTAAGCATTTTTTTTCTCTTTTCAACAAGTTGTTTAGTACACAAAAAAATTGGAAAAAAAAATAATTTTCATATTATTATTTAAAAAATAATAAATATTATTAAATAATAATTATAAAAATAAACTAAATATTACATGTTATAAATCTATTCATTACAGTGAATGTCTTTTAGTTTTTAAACTTTTATATTCATTAAAAGTTGTTACAATTTTATTTTTATGTGGCTCTTTATATGATTATCTTTTTCAAAAATTATAATAATTTAGTTTTAAGAATTATAATTCTTTTTTTATATTCTTTTAAAAATATGTAACTTTTTAAATATTCATTTTCCACCTTTATATTTTACTTTATGATATATTATTTTACATGTAAGATGTGATTTTTTGAAATTATAAATTTGTATCTATAAATATACATTTCATTTGCATTGAAAATGATGAATAAAAATTTAAAAAATATTTCTTTTATCCTATGTCTACTCTAAATCTTTTCTCTTTTGTCTCTTAAATTATTTCATAAGATTACACACAATTTTTCTTCTCTAAAGAATACCAAACGTATGTTGTGAGTAAGAAAATAACAAGGCGACATGTCAACGTGGGAGTCTAATCGTTTAGCATACGTTCCAACACCCCCCCTCCCTTTTCTTTTTTGTGGGATGATAGTCCAATTCTACACTATTAAACGTTGATCTCCAGACGGAGTCTTGGATAAAGTTGGATAATGATAGGTGATATAATTAAACAATTTTGATTAATTAATTAATTAATTTACATCTATTTTAATTATTAATTCAGAAGCCAGTTTCAATTAATATATATATATATATCTCTGGACAAGTTATAAATGCTAAGATAATATATTTAATTATACTACATATGTTTGATTTAATCGCAAGACCAACCACATTAACACGTAACGTTAACCATATTAAAAGAGTTAGTAGCTATGATTCATTTAACACGTTTTGAAAATTTAAATAAACAAAGTCAAATAAGTTAAATAAATTTAAAAGATTAAAATAATGATATGACCTATCTTTTAATAAGGACGCACGTCACCTTTTTCTATTTCACCTAATGGGTACTTCTATTGCCTCTGTTTCGTTGCCCAGATCTGGATTTGCCCATCGAGATTTAATTTAAATAATTTAAATTTTATTTTATTTTAATCTTAATTATTTTTTTAAATTGATAATTAAAAAAATTATTTTTATTTTATATTATACATCTTTCAATAAAAAAATCAAAATACAATATATATATATATATATAAGCTTTCGATATTAAATCTAAACAATTTTCGTGTGGAGAAGCAGTAGCAAATATGAATTCTTACCTGCCCACGTATAAAAATGAATGTTGCTAACGCATTATAAGCTACCAAGTAATTCAGATAGTTTATATTTAGCATTTTCGGTTTGTTGCAAAGGGTAGAGTTTAATAGTCTAAGATTTGATAAGATAATTTTAATAAAATTTTAAGATTATGTATTTAATATGATATTATATAAAAAAATATAATGTATAAAATAATATTATTGTATGTTTAGTGATATTATAATATTGAATAGAATAAAAATTAATTATTTTCACAAAATTTAAAAGTATATTTATTTATATAAATTTATTTAAAATATATTATATTTATTTGAATTTATTATATTATATTAATTTTAAAAAATCCTTCTATTATTTAAAAAAATAAAACAAAAAAAATGAACTAGGACCTAAATTGTGTACTTTTTCACAATTTTGTGCATATCAACATCTTCAATTATCATTATATCTTGGGAGAATTATAATAAAGGATCAAAATATAAAAAAATTTATTTTTAAAAATCTATTACCACTTGTTTTAAGATGATTATCACTTAGTTTAACAACAAAACAGTTGAACCTAATAATAAAGGTTCTTAAAAATAAATTTTTTTATTTATTGGTCCTTAAACATAATTTTTTCTTATATCTTCACCGTTCTTTTATATAGAAAGAGAGGATCCCATTCAAATTTTATTGAGTTATGACAATTATAAAAAATGACTAATTTGTAACAATATATAAGAGAAATCAGAATCCTCTTGCACGGCAAAAGTTGATCTAATAGTGTTATATAAAGAGAAAAAAAAATATAAAATGTGTAAGAGATTTTGATCCTCCTCTATGTAATAGGCGTTTGGATTCTTTACAATATTATATTATGTATAATAAAAAAATAACATGAAAATAAAATTTGTATAAAATTTATTTTATTTTTTTTTACCTCTCTTTCTCTTTCTGCTTTTATCTTTTCTTAACTATGTAATATACATTTATTTGATGAAAGTAGAAAGATCCAAATTCTGTAAAATGATAACATGGCACAGTTATGTTAAAAAAAGAAGAAGAGCATATGTAAAATTTGTGGAACTTAGTTAAATGGTAAATAAGTTTTATAGATTTTTAATACTTTTTTTTTAATATTACATTGGAGGAACAGAACCCTTAACATTATTTACATCCATATCACATTCTTATCCTTGGGGTTAGATTTTGAATACTTTAAAACCTGCCATATGTATCATATTTACTTTTATTGGGTTGGTCTCTGTTTTTCACGTGACACCAGAACCTGACGAGAATCTTGACCCGTGCGTAATATAAGAATTCACCCTTTAATTGAGCATATGTTTATCTCTCTCTTTGGATATATAACTATGTGAAACTCTCCCATAAGGAGAAATTCAAATTTATATATATATATATATATATATATTACATTAGAGGAGTTGAATTAGAGAAATCAAACTCTTTATATTATTTATATTCTTACTCTATCCTTTCATATTACATTAGTCTCAAATGGCTTATATACCTCCTTTATGCACAAAGTAAGAAATAAAAAAAAAAATGTGAAATATAAAAAGAAAAAATGATTTATAAATAAAAAATAATTTATGTATTTTTATTTTTTAAAAAAATATTAAAAAATAAAATATTATTAACTAATAAATACAAGAACTTGGGCATATTAGAAAGTTGTCCCAATTTTTAGTTTTTGTTTCCTCTTTCCTTTGGCGACCAATCGAGGATGGTTCGCTACAAAGCCAAGAAAGAGGGCGGAGAGTGGAAATTCCGTTGAAAATATTTACAGCCGCCTGCAATGGTTGTTCGCTGGTTGCTCAAAACAGACAAACAACAACGTCAGTCCAAACCCCAAAGCAAGGATTGATTTTCCAACCCTCTACGTCACAATGTTGAATTGAGAGTTGTAGAAGAGGAAGACGGCAATTCCATACGAGTTACAAATTAAACACAGGTAGGACCCTTCTCGCAACTTTCGTTTAATGGCATGTTTGTATTGTTGAGAAAAAATCAAGCATTTTTCCCTCTTTTCTCTTTTCCACCATTTTCGTCGATCCAAACGTGGCTAGGAGTTCGGCGTGTACTTGATCTCTAAGGAATTGAAAAAGAAGCCAATATATTATTATTTATTTTGATTCAACGGATTGAATTTCCCCCCATTGACTACGCTAGCGAGCGACCTTGCTTCTGTATTAATGGTCCTAGCGTGGACAATTTCTCCTTGTTTTCATACACCCAACAACACTTCTCTTTCTGGGACTTGTTTCTTCGATCTTTTGCTTCCTTTTGTGTTTTTCCTTAATGGGTTTCGCTGGTTTGGTCTAAGAAACAAGAAGAAGAAGAAGACGCTCTCAGCATGGGCAATTCCTGCAAGAAATCCGTTGCTCATGTTTCTTCCTCCAATTTTTCTGGTCAATTTTCTGCTGCGTTTTTTCAATATCCATATATGATTTCCTCCTTCTTTGGCGCTATAATATATACTCTTTTATAGAGCAGTTATCATATTATTACGTTGATGCTGCTGTATAAACTGACTCAAATTTTGATTAAGGCTCTTATTGCGGTGTTCATTTTCGGCGTAGTACTGCCATTTATATATTTCCATGTAATCTAGCTTTAAATTATGGGTTGAATTGAATGCTAAATTTTAATCGAGGATTGCTTGTCTATCAAAATATGAATCGCAGTAGTATTCAATTTTTCAATGCTACTGTAGTTTAATGAATATATCCCTTGTTTTGATTCTTCCACTTTTAAAGTTATGGGCTGTGATGTTCTTAAATGGACCCATTTTCTATGACCTTTAGATGCGTAATGCATTTATAGAATTTGAAATCTAGACAAATAAGCTAAGGCATGTATGGTAACATTTATTGTGGGATTGTTAAAGCTTGTACTCTGCTTTCTACACATCCAACATTCAGCACATAGCTTATTCTAACTTAACAACTTAGAAGCACCAGAACCTTTACAGCCTTATGGCTATATTCCAGTTGTTACCTTGTCTTTATATGCATTTGACTACCTAGAATCAATGTGAAGTTCTTTCTGCCTTGATTGTTTAAAATGAACAGCAAATCTCACCTGTTTTTGTGTTGAAGTTCGCATTGTGATTTACCTGTTAAACTGCAAAGCTTAGTTTTTATGTTAAGATTCATAACTTGGATCAGGGTTGGGACACTTAATCAATCTCTGAACGGCTATTAATATTCTTATCAAGTATCATGCTTGAAGAAAACTTAATCTGGCTATGTTTAGTTAGATGTTATGCTTATTGCACTCTTTCTTGGCACCTTATATTCAATTTCTTGAAGTTATATGTTATAGAGCTGTGCAGTTTAGGGAATAAGAAGTTAAAGTTATTCATCTGGCTTCCTGTAACTTGTGCCTCATCTACTCTCAGGAGGTACAAATTCAAGTAAGAAAAAACAGAATTTGAATTCTTCAGGACAAATGGCTTCTTTGCAAAGTTCAGCATCAAATCTTGACAGACCCATCTCCAATAATCTTAAGTCCTTCAGCTTCAATGATCTAAAGGAAGCCACCAAGAACTTCCGCCAAGAAAATTTAATTGGGGAGGGAGGGTTTGGGTTTGTCTTCAAGGGATGGATTAACACTAACACCTTTGCTCCTACAAAACCAGGCAGTGGAATGGTAGTGGCCATTAAGCAGCTCAAGCCAGAAAGCTTTCAAGGCCACAAGGAATGGCTTGTATGTACAATAAGAACATTTGAATCAAGATACTTTCTAAATTATTGGTCTTTCTAGGTACTGACTGATTTCCTGCCCTTTTTCTTGGCAGGCAGAAGTCAATTATCTAGGGCAGCTTCATCACGAAAATCTGGTGAAACTTATTGGTTATTGCTCGGACGATAAAAATAGGCTTCTAGTTTACGAGTTCATGCAGAAAGGAAGTTTGGAGAACCATTTATTTAGAAGTAAGTACATTCACTGAGCATATTGCCCTCCCACATTTTCCTTTTCTTTTGATTCTTAATATTGAAATGGTATTTCACCGAAGGTGGAGATTAATGATAAAGTGATTATGAATGCATCACATGACTGTACAAATTTTAAGAATATTTGCAGTTTAAAGCACTTGATGCTTTTCAGAGATGTTTATGAGATACATATGTGAACACATGCTGTTAGGAGTAGGATATCTTCTAGGCAGTGGATATCTTGGACAAATCTTAGAATATAATCATTACAATTCTATGGTGGCCAACGGGATTTTGTTTTCTTGCATAATATTATAGTGATCAACTTATGTGTATAATGGCTTAAGCTGGCAAAAATGTCATTCCAAGAAATAGTTTTTGAAGCAATGTTCATGATGATGTTCAAACAGCTCCTGAGATGAGGCTGAAGAGAGAAAAAGAAAGAAGAAAGGGGGGGGGGGGGGGGGGGGGAGCTCTTAAGGTTTGCAGAACTTGAAACTTCTGTTTATGGAGAATTTCCTGATGGGATCTCTTTGTCTGTCATCACTTTTCAAATAAAGCAAAGTGCTATGCTTATTCTTATCTTTTAATAAATAATAAATTTGGCAAAAATGTCATTCCAAGAGCAATATTAATGAGAATGGTGATCAAACAGCTCCTAAGGATAAGGCTGAAAGGAAAAAAGATCTTAAGGTTGGCAGGAGATGAAATCTTTTTTCTTAATGCAGAATTTCCTAGTGTGATCTCTTTATCTGTCATCACTTTTCAAATCGGCAATAAATCATTTGCCTTTGAATTGAGCTGTAGCTGTAATTACTTTTTTATTCATCTTATCCTAAATTTTGTTTTTCCATTTTGGCAGAAGGTGTTCAACCCATAGGTTGGGCAACCCGGATCAATATTGCAGTAGGTGTTGCAAGAGGATTAGCATTCTTGCATAGCCTGGATGCTAATGTTATCTATCGTGATTTAAAGGCTTCTAACATCCTACTTGATTCAGTATGTAGCACTCTGAAAGTTTGGCTTGTGGAACTGGAAAGACTAAATTTTTTGATATATGTGTAAGTTTTCATTCTGAAGGAGTTGCACTAACTTTTGTGTAGGATTTCAATGCAAAGCTTTCTGATTTTGGCTTGGCCAGAGATGGTCCTACTGGAGATAACACTCATGTTTCAACCAGAGTTATTGGAACTCAAGGTTATGCTGCTCCGGAGTATGTAGCAACAGGTATAGTAACCGTTATTGAATCTGAGTTTCTCTGTCCTGATCAAAGTGTAAGGTTCATATATCCTGGGTTTTGAAGGTTAAGGGGTGAAGGTAACAGGTAAGAAATGCCAGGAGAATAATTGAAATAAAGAGTGTGTTTTTTTTTGTGTGTGTGCGCGCACACTTTTTGAGGGGTGAAGGTAACGGGTAAGAAATGCAACTCCAGAAATCAGGAGAATAATTGAAATAAAGAATGTTTTTCTTTGTGTGTGCACGCATGTGTGCAGGGGTAAGAGGTGAAGATATCCTTCTTTAGTAATCTAGGTTTGATTCCTTTAGGGAGTATTATAGAAGTAAAATCCTAAATGCTCCAAGCTAATGTAGGAAAATGCACCTTTTAAATCGCTCCCCCCGCCAGATGCGGATTAATATTGCAGTAGGTGTTGCAGGAGGTTTAGCATTCTTGCATAGCCTGGATGCAAATGTTATTTATTGTGAAGTCATATTATATCCTCAATTTATAAACTTGATTAGCCTATCTCTTCATCTTTATAACTTGGCTTTTGACTAAACAGGTCACTTGACCCCAAGAAGTGATGTATACAGCTTCGGTGTTGTCTTACTAGAGTTGCTAACTGGGAGACGAGCATTAGAAGATTACAGACCTGGGTTTTCAGAAGAAACTCTGGTGGATTGGGCAAAGCCTTTCCTGAGCGATAGCCGGCGAGTTTTCAGAATCATGGATACAAGGTTGGGTGGCCAATATTCCAAGAAAGGAGCTCAAGCTGCAGCTGCACTTGCATTGCAATGCCTGACCTCAGATCCCAAACATAGACCTCCAATGGTCGATGTTCTAGCTGCATTGGAAGCGCTCAATTCCTCAAATTCAATGCCAGGGACCCCAAAATCTGAGACCGAGAATATTGCAATCAAGCATTCTAGTCATTCACAAAAGGCAATTAAACATACATAGTCTCTATGAGTCACTAGTCTTGTTCTGTTTTGCAACCCTACAGTTATATATGTACATTCAGACATTAGAAGATAGTTTGGTGCTTGCATACCCATAGAAAGGCACAATAGAACACTAGCTTACTCCAACAAGTGCTTTGTTCTTTCAATTTTTTGTGGCCAATATCATGTCTTTGTAGGGGATGACTAATGTATGTAGAATCTTATTTCTTTATAAAGGAATGTGTGTCACAGGGTTTGTTAGTCACTGAAAAGAGCTAATAGTTAACTTGTGAGAGTTACTGGATTCTTGTATTATATAGGCAATATTTGAGCATTTCATTTTTTTTTTTTAGGGTAATTTCTCAATGAATTGAAACTCCACAATCTTTCCCAATAACGAGCAAATTTAGACTTTGTTGGCAATCCTTGAATTAAAATTGAAGAGCATGCACAACAATGTCTAGCTGGTCAACAAATCTGTCATGATAAAATCGACCATAATCCATTGAAGGCTCCTGGCAAGAATAGAAGTTAATTTTTTAAAAAATGAAAACTCACGCTTTTAATCATTTTAATTTACTCCATAATGCAGTTTAGTCTCTCTAATTTATTTATTAAAGCAATTTAATCCCTCATTCTAATTGAATCAATCTTTTACCTCTGATTATTTGCCAAGAAACATGAATTTTATATTTTATGGCTTAATATTGAACTATTGCCTTATCTAATTATCACTTTGGTAAATTATACTTTCTTCTCTTACAAGATGTTCAAATTAACGGCTTTCTTTTTATTTTAAAAATTTATAATCCTATCCTTGAAATTAAAACAGATACTAAACTGACTTTTTCACAATAAAATACGAGTTATAATTATATTTATTTTGATCAAAATGTTCTTATATACATTATTTGTATGGTATAAAATATATTAAATATGTATTAGCAAATATAAAAAAATCCATTTTCAAAATTTAGAATAAATAAATTTATAATTTTCAATCTAAAATAAATAACATTGAAATAAAAATCTAAAATACTTTTAGTAAATGAAATTAATTTTATTCTTAAGATTAATTTGATCATATTTTAATTTAAAGGAATTTGTGTATATTTTCATGATAAAAAGGAATATTATAATTTAAACACCTTTTAATGGAAGAGAGAATGATTTAGCTTGTCATTTTATATTTTACTTCCTGTTAATGAGAGATGACACTACTCTAATCAACATTAATTTAAGAGCACAGAATGAAATTCGTTGTTTTTCATACCCTCGACCCTGCCATTTGATGCATCTCCATAAAAGCAAAATATTTATTCAGCATACTATTAATTTGTTTGCATTCTCTTGATATTTTAAATATCAAAATATAAACTATCAGGATACAAGTTAGCATAGTATTTTTAATTTGCTACAACAATTGAAAGTCCTCATTAACAAAATACTTGTGTTTTATAGTTAAACTGAAACTTCTAAGATGTGAAATCATATAGTCTCTTGATGGTATGAAATATAGTCAAGGTAATATTATCATGTCTCCTAATATATTGAATACTAGTACCAAACACATCTTCAATGGCTCCTGACATTCCAAATATTAATATGAAATAATGGCACACCAAATACCTCCCAAGTATCATCAAGGTTGTATATTCTGGGAAAGTAACCTATAAATTTAAGTCAAGAACAATGTAGAATATTTCAAGGCATCACATTGCGATGTCTAGTTACTAAGAGTATTTATAAATTCAGTTTAATTAGGAATCAAACTGAATTGAGATTGTCAGTTTAATATTTTTTTGGATATTGTTAATTTTAACTTCTAATCAATTTAATTCAATTTGATTTATATTTTTTTTGACATAAAAGTGATGTAAATTTTTTTTTAAGATTGTTTTTTGTAATATATATAATTTAACTTCTAATATAATATATCTTTTAACATTTTAACCAATAATAATGTTAAAATAATTAATTATTATATATCATTTTTTACAAATTTTTTTTATAATTATATTTAATTATTCTACAATTATAATTAAATATCATACAAAGATAATAAAATAATAATATTTTTAAGATAATTTATTTAATAAATTCATTTAAATATAAATAAAATAGAAAAGATCACTTTTTTATTAATAAACAATTTATACATAATTTGAACTTAATTAATAAAAATAAAATCAATTTAATTTAAATTTGTTTGATAGAACCGAAAACCAAACTAAACCTATCAATTTTATAATGTCTAAAACTAATTTTTAATTTTTTTTCAACTGGCTTAATACAATTTTTATTGATTTGATTTGGTTCAATTAATTTGAAACAGTTTTGAACACCCTAACAGTTACAACCCAATATAACGTGAAACTTGAGAAAACACAAATAATACGAGGTGGTATCCTCAGAAGACTTTCTGCAGTACGACGTGCAGCTTGTTAAAACATTATTACAGCATAGTGCTGTCAGACATGCACAAACTGCAATGGACCTGAAATTTAAAAAAGAAAAGAAAGAAAGAAAATTTTCAAAATTATTGAGGGTTTTCTCTATGTTAAGGTCCCCTAATTGACGGAGTAAGCAACCATTGCATTAAGTGCTTCACAATGGCTTCCAGGAACTTCTGAGTAATATTAAAATATGATTTCAAGAATATACCACCCATTGAATCCATGTCATTTCTTCAGTTACTCAAACCATGAATATGTCCAATCTTCTATCACTCACTTCTCACATGGCATCCTGGTACCGATTGTCATAAGAATATGCTTTTATTGCTGCCAACCATACTGTTGATTGCGGTTTCCACCCATCATGTTTGAACCACGACCTGCTGCTGATCCACCATATGGACCACCTTGGGGATAATTCGGCGCTCCAACTCCATAGCCACTACCACCTCCCCCACGAGGACCAGCACCAGGCATACCACTTGACCCATAAGGTGCTCCCCGCCCTTGAGGAGGATATGGCCCACTCCCATAACCACCTCCTCCACCTTGACCTCCACGGTTTGGGTGATTGTATCCCCCACCAGGGTTCCCACTTGGAGGGTATCTTCCTGGCCCACCAGAGGGACCTCGAGGCTTTCCATAATGATGGCTAGGCCCCGCAGCAACTGTGGGCTGCGAGCCATGGATTGTTGGGTTAGGACCTGGCCGCATTTGGGCATGTGGTTGCCCTGGCTGTTGAATGGGGGGAAGACGAGTGTGTTGCTGAGGGTGCTGGATTTTCTGTCGCTTAGCATTTTCTTCATGTTGCCGTTGTTGCTGGCGCTTTTTCTTTGTCTGAAACTCATGTGACGACTCGTACTTGGGTAAACTAAGCCATACACAAGACTAATTAGTGAGTTGAGAAAATTGGTGATATATTGACTGGGAAATGACTAATTGAATATATACAACGGAGAGTTTAGAAGGGATGTAGAATGAATGAAGCATTCACTTAACCATATCGAGATTAAATACATTTTGGGGAATATATTAAGAATAAAACTCGAGCACGGCACTTGTAAGTCATACCTCTTGGGATCGCATGGCAATGGATCAGTCCAGAAATACTCGGCATCAAGTGCATCCTTAGCAGTGATTCTCTATTAGATAAAATGACAAATAAGTATTATGATCCGCATTACATACGAAATTATTCGTCATAAAACACAAATCCAAGCAGAAAATACATTTTTCATAAAAGAAGAAATTATATAAGAAAGAGAAGAAGGTTCATCTTGTTGGAGAATAAGATATCCTCAAACTAGAAAATATAAGAAAAAGCTCAAAACAGACCAAATTAACAAAATCGCTATCAAATTTAATAGTGTAAAAGAGCTTCCCAATCTCTCTGTAAATCAGAAATAGTGATTCCCTTAAGAAACCCAAGTGCAGAGCACTAAAGAGAAGCCATATACACAATTCTATTCCATATCTGATTTGAAGGCGAAGATATGCCCTCGAAGATATGGGCTTTCCTCTCAGACCAAGCAGGCCACAGAATCCCAAAAACCGTACATTGCCACAGTATTTTGTTTTCCTTCTTATTTCCAAATCCTTTAAATGAAATTAAGAGAAACTTTTCCAAAGTACTCGGGCAAACCCAACTTTCACGAAAAAAAAACGAAGAAGTTAATTCCAAAGTAACACACAGCAGGACAGTGGAGGAATAAACACGGCAAGTTTCTCAGTCCAATCTGCACAACATCATTAGATTTCACCAAACACATGGACACACTTCTTATTTTCAAAAGGACTTAAGCAAACGGACATTCACTTTTCAGATTTGCCTCATACCAACATCATGCAATAAATTCTTTAATTTTCAATACACTTTACCACTTTGATCACATTACATATGCTTCTGACAAATGAAACAGAGCACAATTCATTTTTATCACAAATTTAAATATAAATTTTTCAATATGTTACATGTATGACGATTGCAAAATTAAGACAGTGCATACAACAAACCCAAATCAAATAAAGAAAAAAAGATTAATTAGATAAGTCTGTAACACCAGGGGCTTAAAGCACCAAAATCAGTTCAGAACCGTAGGTGTTGATGTACCTGAGCAGGATCAAGTGTCAGCATCCTCTCCAACAATTCTAAAGCATGACGATCAAAACTATAATGCAAGCAAGAGGGAGAAAAGCTATTTAGATAATTAACAAGGACACCTAATGCCACAATATATGACTATTGATGCTCATAGTGTGATACTCACTGTCTGAAAACTTCCCTCAGACGTCTTTTCATTGGTCTTGTTGGCTTAAATTGATTATACCATGGAGACTTAGAAACCCCAGGCCAGTTCACCTCATCTGGAGCTCCACACAGCTCAAAAATTTTGTTTAGTTGTTCTGGCTACAATTTTCACAAAGAAAACTAAAATTAAAATTTAAGCTGTACAAGAATAATGACAATTAATTTATACACCAAGGACCATACATACTAAAGCAAGACTGGGAATGAATGCAAGACACAAAACTGAATTTTCAAAGAAAGCAAATAAGCAAGTTGGAGCCAGTAATCTAGCCAATTCTTGTCATTTGCATGCCCTCTAACATCCTGATGAATAATATAAAAATCATTTTTTTTTCAGTAAAACGTTTATTGCAATTATGTAAACATCATTAATCATCTAACAAAGCCGAAACGACTTATGGCTTGCTGGTTGGTGTGCTCCATCCTCAACTGGCAAGTCGAAAATTCAAATTGGTAGAGACAGAAGAAGTGGAATTAATCATCTAACAAAAATGAAGATTATTACAGAGTTAAACCATTACATAGATTGACACCAAGATAAAACCCTGAATCTGAAGCCACTTTGATTGAAGCAAAAAGGTTATTACGGTTAGCAAGAGCAGAGAAGTTTACAATATACACCCAAAAAAAAATTGGTAGCTCGTACTTAGCCAGAAAACTATATAAAAAAAGGTGACTGACAATAAGTTGTAGCTTCATTAACAACATAAAAAATAAAACCACACCTAACCAACATTCAGTATCACATTATGCACTCACCAGTGTGCTTACTTCTTTGAGTTCTCATGCACACTAATCAACCAACCACTTAAAAAGATATAAATCACAACAATCTTATGTATAGAAATATCAAGAACCTCGTCTTTTCCAGGGAAGATAGGCTTGCCATGAAGAAGCTCAGCAAAGATGCACCCGACAGACCACATATCAACAGCAGGCCCATACTTTGTTGTTCCTAGTAGCAGCTCTGGGGGTCTGAATACATAAAGACAAAATCCATAGGAACACTTGCCAATTTCTTAGCAACCCCCTTTCTTTTCCCAAATTCAAACTGCGACGCAAAAATTAAAACAAAACTCAGGTGTGAATACAAAGTAACACCTTTTACCTGTACCATAATGTGATAACACGATTTGTAAGATTTGCATTGTGGTCATTAGAAAATGATCGTGCCAGCCCAAAATCTGCAAGCTTCAGATTACCTTCGTTGTCTATAAGAAGATTGGATCCTGTAACAGAACAAAATACATGAAATAGCCAAATCATACTCATCCCAGAAAAAAAAAAAAAAAGTTTACATATATCTCTAGGGACAAAATCTCAATTTTGTGCAAACCTTTTATATCACGATGAAGTACTTGATTTACATGACAATAATGAAGCCCTGTCAAAAGCTGTCTCATGTAACACTTAGGCCAGAAAAAGCAAGTCAGACAATGCTTAAATGAATTACTACTACTAATATTTGATTAGAACAATATTCATGGTAATACCTTGATTTGGGGAACTGTAAATCTCATCCCAGGTCGATCTGCAAGACCGGTCAAATCATGGTCCATGTATTCAAAGACCATATAGATACCACCTTTATACTTGTTACCATCTGTAATTCCCAGCGCCACCACCCCCCCAAAAAAACAAAAAAGAAGCCGATGAAGATACCATGGAACAAAGAAACTAAAGGAATTTGACAGAACTATCTTCACAGCAGCAGAATCATGGAGCAAGTCATGTGCTGCTGTGCTAATTGTCAATAAAGTAACTAGCTAATAGTGAAAATGGAAACCTGGCCTCCCTTGCTCATCTTTCTCAGGGCCTGGGGGGAAAAAGGCATATGTCATTTTAATAACAAAAGGTAAATTATGTAACAAGACACATGTAGATCTTTAAAAACTTTACCTGGAGATGTCACAATTTCTTTCAGCTTAATAACATTTTCATGGTGTAATTTCTTTAGAATTTTGATTTCACGTATAGCAGTTATAGGAAACTGCAACAACAGAAGCAACAAGTCAGAGGAGAACCTCATAATACAAAGTTAGTAGCAGATAACCAATAATACTTTCTCAATCGTGTAGTGCTACTCGAAATTCTTATTTTAGCTAAGACCAACCAGATTGTAAATAAAATTATCTTATATGTTATGCACCCATAATAGAGAAAACAACATTCAGCAAGGCGATCAAAGAGATACCCCCTCTCTCTCGTTGTCCATTCTTATTTTCTTCAAAGCAACAATTTCACCTGTTTTGATTTCTCTAGCCATATAAACTTGACTGCAAGCACAAAGGTATAGATCAGTCCCTTCTTACAGAATCAGCAACAAAGGATAAACCAAGACACAAGACTTTCTGGAACAGAAATAAGTTAATAATCTCTACCTGCAGGCTATAACTCTCAAGCATATGTCTTAAAGGGGGAATTTAAGTTTTTAAAAAAAAATGCAAAGAAAGCTAAAATTTTCTAGCAGTTCAAGGATGCCATAAAATGAGAACTGCGTCCAAAAAGGGGGGAAAAAATGGATGAAGACTAGAATTCAGAAAAGGAAAACGGCAAACAAAAAGGTATTACAAAAATTGCTTTGACGGCTGCAGATAACTACATGCCTACCGATTAACTGCTAACAACCCCATAAAGGCATCCTTCTGAATTAAGATACTGACAAAATATTGATTTTAATGTTCAGCTTCTTATGTTAACAGCAAAAAAAAATTTAATTTAATATTTTATTGATATTAGGGGATACTCATCAAATATGTCCTAAACTCTTGCTTGCAATTTTCACACCTAAAATCCAAAGTATTTTTTTTTTCCTATAACCTATCATAAGTAATTGGTGCCTTCCAAATCTGCAATTTCTAGACAATAATAGAGTGGAATTCATATTCACCATTTGTGATTAAATACTTAAATGCACGGTAATAAGTAAAAGCTATTTTAAGTAATTTGGAAGAAATATTACTTCAGAAACAAAAAATGCAGACAGCATATGTTAATTGTCAAGAGAAACAACCCAAGGAACCAGAGAGAATCAAGAAAAAACTTTTAGACGAGATAAGTAACAAAGCAATTATGAAGAAAAAGACCTGAAAGCACCTAACTTTTCCTTACTGAATGTTTGACACCATCTTCAAAACCCTTAAAAAGAAAGGAGGAAAAAAAAAAAAAAGACACTGTCCAAGGAGGGTTGCTGTTTCCCCTCCCCACATATTTTACAATGGAAGTGTACAATTGTATGCATAACTAGTTGCATACGATTGTACAAAATTCAACTTGAAGAAGAGCAAGGTATCAAAACAAACCTGCCTTAGAATTACAACAGTTATGCAGGTTTGTCCATAAGAAATTGATAACATCCACGAATGGTATCATCAACATAAATGCAGCTTTAAATTTAATTTTGACTGACATAGCATATATGGACATGGAAAATGCGTTGGACAACAAAAGCCTTCTAGAAACCTCAAAAATTTTTTATCAAAATATCAAGTAGTTGAAAACTCCACCCAGCAACCAAATAAAATTTATTCAGTTTTATATGGATTTTAAACTTAAGAGACAACAGTTCTCTTTTGGCTTTTCTTAACCAAAAATCTGCAAACTTAATACAGGCCTTGAATAGATTTACATGGCATTGGTAGAAACTTAAAAAAAATAGATTACATATTTCAAAATTAAAGGGTTTTAACTTTTAAGTAATGTCTTGTCATACAACTTGAAAAGTAGTGTTATCTAGTTTATCAAAGGCAGACTATCACAGCTAGATCTGATTTGAAGTCTGGCTGCGGGCCTGCCTTTTGCCAATTTTCAAAGGGCCCACACCCAAAGTCCACCTCACAATTCACAGCTTAGGCCAATCATCATAAAAACAAAACAGATATAATAACAACTTAAAGCATTACTGAACGACGTGCAGATATTACATTATGAAGGCTATTAAGAGATTTTCCTAATCTAAAATATCTGCCTTTTCATTCCAAAATTCTTCCTTTTTTTGAAGCAATTCCAACAGAATAAGGCATTTCGGATGTTTTAATTGATACTTTTGCTCCCTTTTGGACATTTTAAAGTAACATAGGAGTCTATCAGAAATTTTACAAGCAATCTAGATTTTGTATGGCATAAAGTCCAAAAGTTTTTGAAAAGAGCAGTACTCAGAAACCCCACATGCTGTTCCACTTGAAAGGGAAAAGGCTTATCTTAAGGTGGTGGAGGGCAAAGGACAATCAGATTAACATAGTTTATTTAGGTGCTTAATAAGTTACAGGAGTGGTGAAAGACAGTTCTAGAGATCAATTCCTTTTAGGCTTCACGAAGTTTCATTGGTTGGCGATTAAATCCTGTTGGGTTTTCTTATCAAAAGGGCAAAAGCTTGATCTTTCACCCTTCATGGGTGACATTAATAGATTTACAGCAAGACTTTGGTAAACTACGAACCGCCAAAACAGAATTTTTATTTCACTGATTACCATTTTTCACCATCATTGGAAGTCCTGTCAGTGCTGCTATATAGTAAGTATATTGAGACTAAATCTTCTATAATGGGCAACATAATATACAATTATACAACTACAGTTACCATCGAATTAACAAATTTAAGCTCATATGATCCACAAATGATGACAAAATTTCTGATAACTCGGAGCTTAAACAATATACATTCATTAGCTCCCATGTCAGTCGCCCAAAGAAATAAGAAAAACGATAACATGATCAAACATAAGTTGTTGCCGATAACCATAACCACATCACACCTACATGGAGAAAGAAAAAGAAAAATTGGAACATATATTTCAAAAATTCGACTATGAATCATTGTAAAAGTAGGGAACAGCAATAACAATTAACGGGTATCGTGAAATTGCATGATGAAAAAATAGAGAAAACTGACCCATAAGTTCCCTCGCCAATCTGCTCCAACTTTTCGAAGCAATCAACACTTCTGGATCCCCATGAAGGGTACTCATTTAGGTTCAGGTGCCCAGGGGCGGCAATAGCCATTGCTCCTTAACCCCAAATCCCGCTTCTAATTCAAAAACAAGAAAACCCAGCAGATTGAGAAGATCAAACAAAGAATCAATGGAGGGTCAATTAGGGTTTTTCAACGAAGAGAGGGGACGCACAAATCTTACCGGAAGAGTTGGAGAAAACAACACACCAGGAGTGCGAGAGCGTCAGAATCAAACAAAGTTGGCGTCTTTCGAGAAAGGCAACGCAGGGGTCAGCGGAGTAGGAAGCGCTTAAAATGGAAGCTTTGTCAAGGATAATATCTCGATCGATGAACGGGAGAATTGGGAAGAGAGAGGATTGTCAATTAAGTCAGGGGAATTTATTTTGGGGGCTGGATTTTGTATTGCGCAGGAAACTATTGAAAAAAATAATAAATAACTAAATAAATCCTAATCCTAATGATGGTCAAGATCTATGTAGCATGTTAAGTATGCTGCGCTCTGAAGTGGGGAATCCAAATGCCAGTAATTTTTGTATATATCTAGGTTTTTCTTTAAAAAAATAAATATAAAATTATCATTAATCCTATAAAATTGTTTTTAAAATGTTATAATCGTAGTTGGATAAATACCTTTTACTGTATGTGTAGGTCAAGCCCCAAAAAACAAAACAAGTATTTGCTATTTAAGAAAAAGATTTATCTAATAATTATAAATTGATAAAAATTATACCTAAAGGCTTTAAAAATTACATTTTTTAGAGGACTAAAGGAATAAATTATTACTAGTACTTTCTAAAATTACCTCCTAAAATTACAATCTAATATGTCCAATATTATAAAGTTGTTTTTATTCAAACATAATAATAAATCCAACATATTCTTATAAGATCATATTATTATAATTTTAAAGAGTATAAGTAGTAACTTTGAGAAGCATTAGTGGTAACTTATTCTTTTAGTCCTTTAAAGGATTTTAAGCTTTTAAACTTCTTAGGTGGAATTTTTAGCAAGTTATGGTATAGAATTTTCTTATTTTAAGCTATGTTCATAATAAAATGAGTCTTAGGTATAGAAATAAAAAGAAAATGAAGATGTGATGGGAAATGTCTCTCATGCTCTTACATAAAGAAAAGTAATAAAAAGAGAAAAATATTATTAAATAATAATAATAATAATAAACATTAGATAAATTAGATATTCTCATTTTTCATACCTTGTTTTTTGCTTTCTTACTTCTTTAGCTAACCAACCGTGGCCTTAGAATTTATTTGAGAGTCTTTGTTCAAATAATATCATTTTTAAGCATGAATGATAATGGAATTTGGTAGGATTAAGGAATCTCAAGTCAAAGTTCGCCTTTTTTTTAATGATATTTTAAAAGAGCTTGGTCATGATGAACTCTTGCCAAAACTATAGTTGTTACTAATGCTTATACCTTATATGATGTTTTTTTTTGGCTTCTCAATCTTATGATGTAAACTTTCCACCAATGGAGAGAGAACAAATGCTAGTTCAAAAGTGGTTGCCAGGCCTTTGATATTCCAATAGAAATAACTCCTAGTATAACACTCAAGCCAATCTCTTAAGCTTAAGAAGTTATAAACTAGCTCACATAAAATGCAATTGTCCAAAATCAAGTTCTTTATAGAATTGACTCTTAGCTTGAGAATTTGAGTATCCATAATAGACTAGTGAATACTAGACTTGATGGACCTTTTTCTCAAGTGCAATAGCTTCATGTTAAATGGACGTGCATAATTGCACAACTTGATGCTAATTTGTGGTGGTACATTGACAATAAATATTTTAGCTCAAAATTTTTTATGAAAAAGCAAGAAATCAAATCCTTAAAAGCATAATTCCAACAAATTAAGGCAAACATAACATAACAAAACAAACTTAGACATAAACCATCTATCATATTTACTCCTTATATACACCTTTTCATACCCATACATCACTTCTTCACATTATTCATACCACTCAAAATCAGATTATTCTAAGTGTTTCAAGATAACTCGTGAAATATTTAGAATACTTGAAAATCACTTTTAACCAAAGAAAACCACTTAATTACCAAGACAACCTTTATCCACTAAGCGTGTGTTTGGCTTCGCGTTGGATACGGAGAAAACCACGTTCAGTAACTGCTTTTATGCAAAAGCTACTCTTTGTTGCTTCTGGCCAAACCACGTTTGGAGGAAATAAATGCTAAACCAAACATGCACTAAACCATTTCCATCCTTCACTAAGCCTTTCTTTACTGAGTCTTTTTTGTATAAAACTCCCAAGATTTAAACTCTTCTATGAGGTCCATGTCATGACTATTCTCTACCATCAAATGACAAGGATAGACAACCAATGAGCCAAGACAACCTAAAGGACCCTAAGTTTATTACACATTACAAACTTTTCTTGATAGATGCCTTTTTTTTGAAAACTCTAGTACAAAATAAAGTTTTCTCACTAACTTATAAGACTTTGCAGATGGTATTACTGATATTTCAACACTTTACATGGCTACATCTCATCTTTAGGAAAAGGAACCATTTGTAAAATGTCTTGATGATTTCCCTAAAGATCCACCAAATCCCTAAACCCACCAAAGCAACAAAATGCCCAATTTAACCAAGATTTGGTCCTCAGTTCACTTTTGATGGATGTCATAGTAGATGAATAAAGATCCAAGCTTTATAAATTTGGAGCATGGACTAATTTACATATGACAAAGCTTGATTCTATCTTACAAATAACCCTCAAAGAATTTGTCTTAGGAATGACTGGCACTATCTGAGAATGGTTTCAAATCCTCAAAGGATACAAACATATTTAAGTTACTCAATTGCAAAATGCTTTAACAATACCAGGAATGATCCACAAATAATTCATTGGAGATTTTTATCATATAGACAAACAAAATATGCAAGAATACTTTAACATGAGATGTTGTTCTCTCAACAAAGAAGATCTGCGACATCATTATTAGAGGATGGCTAAAAAGTATTACATGCTTAATGAATATTGTAATCCAAACTTAAGATACATCTTCCATGGCTCACTTCCTAAAAAGCTAAACTAGAATTGCAGAGATCAATACTTTCTTTACAAAAAGAGATGTTAAAAATTTCCCTTAAAAAAATATATTAGTTAGCCTTATCTAAACTTGATAAGCTTTGTAAGCAACAAGAACTCTTCCATTCTATTGTGGAAGGAAAAACGAAATGATAGAAAGTCTATAAGAAACCCTATTTATGGACAAAATGCAATGACAAAGACAAGAGTTCTTGTCCTATAAAAAAGAAGTTTAATTTTTTCAAGCATTGCTCCAACAAAAAATTATAAGCCCAAAAGGTTAAAAAAATTAATCAAATTCTTTGAAAGCAGATTTTATAAAAAGAAAAAGATTGATAGATGTTACTTATATAGATAAAAAGGGTATTTTGCAAGACAATATCTAGGCAAGTCAAAGAAAGCAATCAAGTTGGTACAACAGCTTCAATCCAGCATTCCTTTCAAAGATGACAAAGATTTGGAATCTTTGTTCTTTAAGCAATAAAAAGTAGATGAAGACAACATCTTTGCTCTTCCTAGACATGATGATTCAGAGATAGGATAAAGCACAAATAAAGAATACTTAAATCATCTAATTTATCTATCACAACCTTATTTCCAACTAGAAAAGGTAAAATCGTCGTTACCATACATAAAGATACACATCTTGCCTTCAAAACATAATAGGCTAATCCTTGTGATAACTTACATGGATACTGGTGCATTTAGCAGTCTAATGAACAAGTAATTCTTCTTTCTAAAAAATGGAAGCTACATAATGAATACTTTAGTGCTACTAATGGAAATATTTTTAGAGTTATTTTAATTTCAAAAAGAAATATTGGCATCTGATTCTTTCCGAATTACACTATTTGAACAAGAGTCCTTGGTAGTAATCTTTTAAAAAGAGACATTCTCATTAAAATAAATATATATTGTACAACAAACAACCTTCAAATATTACTAAAGGGTATTAGATATGTAAGTTATTTTTTGACATACATTGATGTTCCAAAGATATTTGAACTTCATCAAGTCCCCTCAGGATATGAAGAAATCAAAGACTAGCTCATAAAGTACTATCCTAAGAGCCATGAATCATTTTGCATCCTTTATTATTTTGAAAAAAATGGAGTTCTTCATTTAACTTCTTTTTAAGAAAATGAAAATATCAATCCAACTAAATCTTCACATCCAGGAATGAATCTTGAAGATCTTGCCATAGTTAGAGAAGAATCTACTACATTACTCAAACAAGACTTCATAAAGCTAACCAAATCTAACAAAACATGTTAAGCTTTCTATGTTGAAAAAAAGATCACAATAGAAAAGAGGAAAGGAGAGGCTAGTGATTGATTAAAAGCTTATCAATGTCTTCCTTTAAAAGAGTAAGTTTCCTTTCTCTAATACAAATGCTCACATTTCCTTCCTAAAGAATGGTTAAATCTTCTTAAAATTTGACTTAAAAGTTGGATTTTAGCAACTTGGAATTGACCCTACTAAGAGAAACAAAATTTCCTTTTATATTCCAAATGCCCAATATTAATAGACTATTATATCATTCAGGCTTAAGGTTGCCCCATCTCTTTTTTATAAGGCCATGATCAAAATTTATGAGCTTATTTTACATAGCATTCTCATTTATGTTGAGGACATTCCACTCTTCTAGAAAATTAAAGCAAATCACAAAAAACTATTTGCAATAGTTTATGGACATTACCAAGAAAAATGGAATAATGCTCTTAGCTTGAAATAATCAACTGGGCCAAACTTAAATAGAATTGTTGGGGATGCAATTATCTCATAGACATTACCAATCAGGATTGCACATAGTTCAAAAGCTTCTTAATTTCCCATATGAGAATCTTAATGTAAAGCAAATCCAATAATTCTTGGGGATTATGAATTTTATTAAAGACTTTAGTCCTCGTATATCTAATCATACTAGCCAACTATCAAACCTTTAAAAAAAAAAAAAAACCCTCTGGCTTAAGGGCAAGATCAAACAACAATAGTTCAATGCTCCAAAAGAATCACTTGAAATCTTCTACCACTTAAAATCTTAGAAGTAGTATAAGAATCTTACAAACTAATGCAAGTGATTATTAATGAGGTGCTATACTTATAAAAGAAATTGATAGGAAACAATACTATTGTAGACATGCAAGTAGACAATTCAAAGAATTAGAAAAGTATTATCACACTATCTATAAAGAGATCCTTGCTATCAAGTATAGTATAGAAAAATTTGATTTTCATCTTAGCACATATTACTTTATAATTCAAATGGATAACTTTTCATTCCCTAAGGTGTTAGAATCCAAAAATAAGATTTTCCATGATAAACAATTGTTCAGATGAAGGATTAGTTTTTCCGTTATAAATTCACAATTCAATGTATCAAAGGGCATAAGAACCTTACCATAAATTCATTCTTCAGACTAAAAGTCACTTATATTGTCACCCTACAAAACTCATCCCTTTGATCCCTGTGGCCCTATTTTTTTCCTCTTGTCTTATAGCAAAACTAGCCTAAACAAAGAAAGATTTTTCTCTTTGTTTAAAGAATCCCATAAAACCTTTTAAAGTCGAGTCTTTAGCCAAAAAGTCCCTATTTTACTATCTCCATTTGTATATCAAAAGCTCTTCTTTGCTAGAATACCTTTCTTACTTCAATCTTAACACTTATTTCATGATCCTATTTAAGATAAGAACCCTTGTCACAGAAGAACTCTTTCATGTCTTTAGAGCCTGATATTTATCTATATTAGAGTAATTGAATTTCCACCCTTGGAAATCTACTATTATCTTTGTGATGAAAAGAATCAATCCTTAAACTTCTAGATATTTTTTAAATGGTTTTTCCTTCTCACATGGTGGCAAATGGAAATACGAAGAATTATCCTTTAATATTGCCAACGAAAAACTCTTCTGGAAATACAAATAGATGTATCCATTTTCATCCTTCACAAACTCAATTAGATCAATTCAGCTAGACACTTGTTTACCTAAAGTGGCACATATGGTTGGAATACTTTCATGGATTTTTGTTTTCAAAGGTACAAGTCCTTGGGAATTTAAAAAAGTTTCTTATGTGATTTGAACCATTATTCCATTCATGCCAAAACAATGTTTTATATCTTTTTAGGTCCTTATCTTGGAGAGTTAATATCAGGAGAACCAACAAATGCTAGAAATAAACATTCCTGATGATCTTACATTTTATCAAGGCCTTAAATTCATCTAAAAGTATAAAGACTCAATCCAAGCCAATATCTTCCAAAGTTCTACTTCTTAAGAGCCACCACCAAATGTTACAAATGCAAGATTCCTAGGACCCTTATGCTCATGGCACATAAGACATAGATTAAGGGCTCAATAGTTTTAATAAAAAGAGAAAGAAATCATCTTATGAAAAATCTAATGCTAACGAAGTTTACTAGAATCTCTCTCTATCACATGAGCCAATCAAAAAAGGGTAAGATTTTCTTAATGAGCTATTGTCCTTTTACTATATTAAAAGCATTGCACTAAAAGTTAATATTATTGTTGTGAGTGTTTATAACAGTTTGCATCATGCGAATTACATGTGTACTTATATTAGCTTTCTTAAAGTTTCATTATTAAATTCATTTTTCTGTTTGTTAGGTTTGCAACTGCATATTTTGAAACTTTTCCATTGTAAGCAAGTTGAGGTTTGAACGAAAATAAACCTAAATATTATCTTCTCTATAACTTTTCTCTAAGTTTTCTCCTTTCTCCCTGAAATCTTCTCTTACTTGTTCTCACATGGTTGTATAAAGATATAAGTATGCTCTACACTTGTCTCTTATAAGGATCCTATACATCATAATGTTTTAGTCTAATGAACTTAAGTTTAAGAGAGATGATGTTGTGTATTCTAGGCTTTAAGAAGATTTATGCTAATATCAATAAGTTCTTGAATCCTAAGAGGCCTAGAAGTTGTTGCCCAAACAGGTGCTTGTTGTTGTCTCAGCATATTAAGATGAAAACCTTCCTGATTTTGTCATATGTCGCTCTAGAATTTCTACTTATATACAATGTCATCCTACTTTTCTTGAAAAAAATAAATTAGGTAATCAATTAGCTTTTTGATCATCATTCTTTAATAACATTTATAATCTTTTTAAATATTCTATAGCCATTCTTATTTGCATCATATACTTAATTTGTTTAAAATTTATATTGGATCATAGAATCATAGTTCTTGTGATCCTTAAATTAACTTTTTTTAAAAAATTAAACAACACAATCTTTAAGATGCCGTTTGTGGGAGACCACATTGCTATGTTAGCAACATAGGCCATGTTGCTAAAAAATCGAGGGGATATAATAAAGGGCTGTCAAAAATAAAATAAAATTAAAATTATGCATAAATTACAAAAATTCTCTTTAAGTTTTACTAAAATTACATATACTTCTTCTTTATTTTCTAAGTACATGCATATTTCCTTTGAAATAAAAAGTTATGTTATATTTTAGCTCAATTTTAAATTTTTTAACTAAAATACCTTTCATTAATAAATACATATTTTTTTTGTTAAATTAGTGAAAACAAATATACTTTTCTTAAACTTTTATTTGTACATCTTTTAGAACAAAATCTATATTTTTATTTTTATTTGCACATATTTGGTTATAATACATATTTTATATTTATGTTAATAGAGGATATTTTAGTTAAAAATTTTAAAATTGAACTAAAATATATGTTTTAAAGGTAAAAGAGATGTCTATGTAATTGTAACAAAATCCATGTAGTTTAGTCTAATATATATACATATATATTATACATATGACTTCTTTAAATTTTGCTAAAATTATATAGATCTTTTATTTATTTTCAAAATATACATAAACTTGCCATAAAACAAAAAGTTACATATACTTTAATCGAATTTTAAATTTTTTGGGAATAAAATACTCTCAATTAATCTAAATGCATATTTTTTAAAACTAAAAAAATTGCATAGAGGATATTTTGGTTAAAAATTAAGATTGGACAAAATTGTAAGATAACTTTTTGTTTTGGGCAATTTGTGTATATTTTTGAAGGGGAGTTTGTGTAATTTTTTAATGTCATTTATTTTGTGTTAAAAACAATAAATTTAAATTTTTTTTATCCTATTATAAGAGTGTTTATATCAATGTAACATAAAGGAATGTTTTATCAACTATTTTATTCAAATAATAATTTTATTAATAAAAAAGAATTTTTTAACATTTAAATGTTTTTGACATACAAGCAAATGAAAAAATTTACCAACATAAAGAAGACAGAAAAGAAATGTATTAGTTAAAATAATGATTCCAGTATACAAAGTCTTTTATTGATTTGCTTAAGAGGTCGTTGCATAGGTTCTTCTTCTTCTTCTCCTTGTTATGAGTCATTTTTATTATCAGTCAGTAAAGAATTTAAGTTTCACTAAGAAGAATAAATTATTATCATAAATTCATCCATTTGTGTATATGCATACAAATTCCCTCATGCTATTCATTTTAATTCCTACATTATGATTTGTACTAGACACATAAAAAATTACATAAATTAATTTTAATTGTCAAAATATTCATAACCCTATTATTGTGTAACAATTCTGGATTAATATTATGTTATTTCTATTATTATATTTTCACTTTTTCATTTTTATCTTTTAAATAATTTATTAAGTCTATAAATATGTTTATAATCTTCTTAATGTCCATACATATAATTTAACATCATACAATTAATGTTAATATTTATTTAAATTCTGTATTTTCTTAATTTCTATATACACTTTAATATTTTATTTTTTTAGTTTAGCACTAATTATTTTCCAATTTTTTTACTTCATTTTGGTATAATTATATTAATTTTACATGTTATTTTTTTAATAATTATTGTTGTTATGTATTTAAATCTAAAAAGTTTAAAGGGACCACTTGCCTCTCCCTTGGAAGGGGACCCAAGGAGATAGCAGAGTAACAAAACTATTGAATAGTAAAAGATATTAACTCAAACTCAAGTGAAGAAAAGTAAAAGTACTAAAATTACAATATTAAAGGATGAAGTGAACAAGTACCATATAAAAATAAGTAAATATGAAAATAAAAAAATTAATTGCATAATAATTATATTTTTATTAAAACTAAAAAAATAAATTATACTTAACTATAAGAGTACATTATACTCCTCTTTTCTGATGATATGTTTGGATGGATGGGTGAAAGAATGGAATAGAAAGGAAAAAAAAATAACATCCCATTATTTAAAAGGTTTTTAAGCAAAGAGAATTAAAGGAATGGAAGGGGAACAATTCCATCACTTCCTCCTAAAACCCCAAAATTCTTGCTTCCTCCTCCCTTCTTGAGCTCAAAAATTGTGGTGAAGCTAATGGATGGAACATTATTTCAATTAAAATATGATAAAATTACTATTAACCCTTATAGAGTCATGCGTATATTAAGAGACCTTATTTTGGTGGGTTTCTTCCTTCCATAAGCTCTCTTTTCTCTTTTACAATTTGATTCTTTGTTTTTTCTATAATTTGCCCTCTCATTTTTTTTCTTGCTTGACAAAGACCCTACTTAGGTGCTTTTGCTATCTACAATTTGCTTTCTAGTTCTTTATTGGTTCTATGTTTTTTTATTAGTGAATAAATTGCCTTTGAATAAGTTTTTTCTTTATTAATATAAAACTTAAATGCTTTTCTAATTATCTATTTGTTGTTTTTGATATAAAATACCATGTTTTGTGTTCCTTTTTGGTATAAAGCATTATTGTTGCTTTCCTTTTTATTATAATGATTATTAGAGGTGCTTTTTTTTTTTTATTCAGCATTGCTTCACCCTAATATAGAACATATGCTTTGCTTCTTATAATTTATTAAGATAGAGATTATTATTTATTGGATCATAAATGAATTAATCTATGGGATTAAAGATTTAGGGTAAAAACCAAACATGAAATTTTAAGAAGAATAAGATTAAGACTTTCAACTTACATCACCTCACTTATAATATAGCATAATTAAATTTGGTTTTTATTGAAAGACAATGTCGAAGAGACACACTAAAGGAGGTTTTTTGTTAGGCAAACATACTTTTTATTATTTAATTTAAATTAGTTTAGTTTATTATTATGTTTTAAAGTTTACTAGATAACATGGTTGAGATATTTGTTACGAGCACAGTGAATTTGGTCAAGTGTCACCAAAATTGTTTTGTTTTAAAGGCATAGGAGATTTGGAATTTTTTAAAGGTTTTAGGTGCTGAGCAACTATTATTTTACAAAGCATATGTTTTCCTCATTCAAAAAATTGATGTTCAAAGAGCTATTATGGATGTACCTTTGAAGAGCACAAGGAAGTTCTAATGATTTTGATATCAAACCCAAGTATTCCACCAAAGAACTAAGTTATGTATTTTTTAGCAACCAACTATTATAGATAAATTATTTTGTTTTTCTTTTCAACTTATGAGTTAAATTTAAATTTAAGATATTTTGATGGATTATTAAATTTTATGGTATTTTTTTTCTTGCCTGCATGGTCTTTTCTTTTAGGTCGTAAAAAGGTTTCTTCTATCCAATTGGAATTCTTCTTACATCGTGTACTCTTAATGACCAAAGATGAAACTTTATTAGGGTGTAGTATTCTATTACACATTGTTGCTTAAATAATTGTGTCAAGTTCCTTTAAACAATTCTTCATAAAGAGATAAGATAAACAACTGTGTCATGTTAGAACTACTTTCTTAGCAAGTATAATGACAAGTTAAGGTTTTCACCAATAATTGTTAGTTTGATTCTTTCTTGTTCTATGGATTTTAAAAATTTTTAGCCATGCTTATGTAAGCAAGTTTTTAAATATGAAGATAATATTGGAAATTTGCTTTTAAATTTATTCCATTCCATCCTCTTTTACTTAACTCCTAAACAATGGAAAGGTAGTTCTTCTTCCCTTTCTTACTTAAACATCCAAACAAAGGAAAGTTAACTCCCTTTCCATTCCTCCTTCCCCTTCCTTTATATTCCATTCCATTCTATCTTCTCCAAACTCTCAAACATAGCATAAAATATTATAAAATTACTATTTAATTGTTATAAAGTTATGTGTATATGAAGAGCCCTTAATTTGGTAGATTTTTTCCTTCCACTTGGTCTCTCTTCTCCTTTACGATATGCTCTTTCATTTCCTTTACAGTTTGTTCCATCATCCTATTATTGGCTACCAAAGGCCCTACTCGGGTACTTTTGCCATCTACAATCTATTATCTAGTTCTCTATTTGCTCTATATTTCTTCATTAGTGAATAAATTGCTATTGGATAAATTTTTCTTTTTATTGGTATAAAGCATTAATACTTTTCTAATGATCAATTTGTTGTTTTTTGGTATATAATATTATGTTTTGTGTTCTTTTTTGGTATAAAACATTATCACTGCTTTGCTTCTTTTTATAATGATTATTAGAAGTGATTGTCAAATAATGGCTATGATTGATGCATATTAGCATCAACACATTTTGGGAAATAGGGTTGGTGGTACATTTATAACTAAGGTAATTGACGATATTCTGCAAGACTTGAAAGAGCGCTTTCCAAACAAACTACTAGACAAAGCAAAAATAAAAGATCGCATGAAATTTGTACAGGAAAAATTCTAAAGCTGTTATAATATATTTAAAAGTGGCCTTAATGGTCTTGGTTAGAGTTCAACTACAAATACATGGGAAGCAAACCCTAAAGCTTGGGCAGATTTGATTTGTGTATGTATGTCTATCTTTTATAATTTCTTTTAAAAAAATTTATATTAATATGTTAATATTTAATCAATCTTATATATATATATATACACACACACACACGAACATAACATTTTTCAAGAAAAACTTAAAACTACTAAATGGAAAAACAAGCCTATACCATTTTATGACAAATTGATGTAGCTTTGCGCATAAGATAAAGCAACATGAGAGCATGCTGAAATTGCAATTGAGATAAGAAAAAGAAGAAATGTATCTATTGGAAGTAATTTCATTTAAATTGTTGACAACATTGACACTTTAGTAGCCAACAATGAAGCAACTTTAGAAAGTTTTGATTTGGCCAATGATAGAAACTAAAACTTGGATTCCTCAAATATACGTTTTGAGACACCTTTTGAAAGTGGAGCTTCATCCAAGAGGAAGAGAAGAAATAGTAAAGTTATGAAAGGGGATGCAACCATGGAAAAGATTGTTAAATCACTACATAACACAATTGAGGCATTTGTTAAGAGTACAACAGATTTGGTCAAGTGTCACCAAAATCGTTTTGTTCTAGAGGCATAAGTGATTTGAGATCTTTTGAAGGCTTTAGGTGTTCAGCAACTTTTATATTTCAAGGCATATGTTTTCCTCATTGAAAACATTGATACTCAAAAAGCTATAATAGGATGTTCCTTTGAAAAGCATAAGGAACTTCTAATGATTCTAATGTCCAACCCAAGTATCCCACCAAGCAACTAAGTTATGTATTTTTTTAACAATTAAATATTATGGACAATTTTTTGTCTTTCTTTTCAATTTTTAAGTTAAGTTTAAACTTAAGATATTTTGATGGATTACGAAATTTCATGGTATTTGTTTCTTACCATGATCTTTTCTTTTAGGCCATAAGAAGATTTCTTCTATCTAATTGGAATTCTCCATACACCATGTGTTCTTTATAACTAAATATGAAACGTTATTAGTGTGCAATATTCTATTACACACTATTGCATAGATAACTATGTCAAGTTTTTCTAAACAATTCCTTACAAAGAAATAAGATAAACAACTATAAAAAAGACAATAAAAACAACTATGTCATGTTATACCTATTTTTTTAGCAAGTGTTACGACAAACTAAAATTTTCACCAATAATTGTTAGTTTGATTCTTTTTTGTTCTATGGATTTTGAAAATGTTCAATTTTCTATAAGCAAATTTTTAAATATGAGGACAATATTTGAAATTTGTTTTTAAATTTATTCCATTCCATCCACTTTCACTCAATGCCTAAACAATGGAAATGTAGTTTTCATTCCCTTTCTTACTTAACATCTAAACAAGAGAAACGTAACTTTCCTTCCATTCACCCCTTTCTCCTTCCTTTCCTTTTCATTATATTTCATTCCATTCCATCTCCTTCAAACTCCCAAACATAGATGAGAGATAGCTTAATTATATAACTTTTTCTTTTGTTTTAAAAAATTATACAGTTCTTTCTTGAAATCAAAAGAAAACTTACAATTGAATCCATTTTGATTAAACTAGTTGCATTTTAAATTTAATGAATTTTAAAATCATTTAATAAAACTAAGCATTAAAAATACATCTTTTTAAAAAATTTTTAAAAAATAATAAAAAAGACAATACTTGATGACATTTAACTTCAAGAAAAATATGTTTATTAAAAATATATTAAATCAATATAAACACTATTATAACGCACAAAATATAATAAATTAAATTTACTGTTTTTATCACAAAATAAATAACATGAAAAAATTATTTTATTATATTTTTATCAAAATAAGTTTAATTGTAATTTTCTTTAATTTTAAAAGAAGTTTGTGTATTTTTTTTAACTAGAAAAAAATTATATAATTTTTATGTATCTTAAAGAAAAAGGAAAGCTGTTTATTACTACATACCATAATTATAGTTCAATAAAAATTAATTATGTAACTAATATTTAATAATAATAGGTAATCCTATTAAAGGTTAACTTTGTTGTACTTGTATACTCAATAGACAACGCAAGAACGCTGACGGGAGCTGTACTCAGGCCGAAACGAGGATGCAGTTAGCCTTTAGAGGCGCCTTCTTCGCCGCTACTCAGGCTTTGGCATTGGTGAGGTTCTACAGCACAAGCGAAGCAGCATCTTTTTGTAATTTTAATTTTTTACTTTTATAGGCACTTTAGTATATCCCCTTAATTTTCTGGCAATCCGGTCTCCTACAGATTGAGTTGTTTAAATTAAAAAAAAAAATAACAATATTTTTTATAATTTATTTTAATTTTTAATTTAATCTCTATAATTTTTTTTTTTTTTTTTAAATCTGTCCCCATATTTACCAAAACTTCTAAGGATCAGTTCCCACCATTTGTTTCCGTCTTAACGCCCTGGGGTGGAGAGGAGCTCGCCCCATTTCATATAGACTTTTAAAGACTGATGCCGAGATGTACTACTTCACATCATCACGCTTTGATACCTCTCACACAGAAGCAGCATTTATTCTCCCATCTTTACTCAGGTAGACAAGAAGCTGAGTTACGGTTCTTATTTTCTTCTCCTGTTCGACCTCAGCAGGCTCAATAACTGTGAAGAAAGAGGCGATTGGGAAGAGGAACAATATTAGGCTAAATAACTGTGACGAAAGAGGCGGTGGGAAGAAGAACAATATTCCAAGCTGAGTTAGGTTCGAATAAACCTTTCTGCTCCTTTTCTTTGGGGGGAGGCTTTATCACATGGTGTAAGAATACAGCACGCAGCATTAAATTGAGAGGTCCTTTGAACTCGTGGATTTGATTTGCTTTCCTTGTACTGGACTACGTATAAAAAACTAGTAGATTGATGAAGTTAGCAAAGATAAGTGTTTGATTGGAAGGCGCTTTTACCCTGGGAAGCACATGGATACATCTTTCTTCTTTATTTGTTGACCCCTTCTTCTGGTAATTTTCGCTGAAATTTCAATTTAACTGAGTTCACTAATAAATGTTGAAAAGAAAGCAAAGAGTAATGAGAAGAATCAAAGCACTCTTTCTCTCTGTGGATTAACAATTATATGGTTTGAGTCTTAACAAAGCAACATTGATGAGGGTACCATATACCAGAAGGTCGGTCTTCGCATGGTCTTGGCTCAGGCAAGGCAACTCTCACCCTCAGTACTAACTGAAAAAAGAGTCAAGACTACCAATGTAGATCACTGAAATTAAAGAAACCAGTGGTTTGAAGAAGAGTGTAAATTCATCGAAGGAAAAGATCATCGATCAAGTCATCAGTTACTCGGAAGATTATCGCTTAGGATTAAGCACGTGGTTCAAGGTAGACTTCAAGGGACTAGCTGGTGGTATAAGGATACTTTTGGGACACAAAACGGGGTTGATCTCAACATCCTAGCGTCCACCTTTCAGGAGGTTCAATTCCATTTTCAGGTATGCTCACATACTTGCATTATCTCTTATATTTATGCTAAAGTCCAAATCGAAATGTTGAAAAATTTTTATATGGGTTCACATTAATTCTTTTAATGATTTTTAAAATTAGGTTGATCAGGGTCCATTAAAGTTTATTATAAACCCAATTATTAATTAAGTGATCATGAAACTAATGGGTTTTAGCACATATTTAATTAAAAGGGTCTGGTGAGCGGATTAAAGTGTGGATCAACAGTTTTATTGAAACCTATAATGGGAGAGTCTAATAAAACATCTTTAAATAGAGTTAGGTCCCTTCTCTAACCCTAATTAAGAATTTCTAGTCCCATTGAAAGCTGTTCATCAAAATATAGGGTGATAGAGAAGAAAATCCAGTCTCTAACTTGTTTCTATGGCAGCTACAAGTATGATTTTTATTCCAATATCAAAATTAGTGTTTTAGTTTCATACAAAATCCAACAATTCTAATAGTGATATCAGAGCTATGGTTTTGTATGAAATTTAGAACAAAAAATTTTATAATTATGATAAGGATTCCATATATATTCGCACAATTTTGGCTCTCAAATCCTTTTATTATTGGTAGTTAATTGGGCAAATAAGTTTAGGGCTTTTGTTATATGGATCACAAGCTTTCTGACAATATATAATTT
This sequence comes from Erythrophleum fordii, assembly GCA_032878935.1. Taxonomy (NCBI): domain Eukaryota; kingdom Viridiplantae; phylum Streptophyta; class Magnoliopsida; order Fabales; family Fabaceae; genus Erythrophleum; species Erythrophleum fordii. The sequence continues at coordinate 29,266,605 of JAVQMF010000058.1, read as the reverse complement.
ACTTGGTAATTCAATTTAGGCACAGAGAGTTTAAAGTTCAGAGTTCATGTGTTCATATCATATGCCCAATATTATTTTGCTCAAATATCACATTTTAATTCAAATTATTATATGGGAAGGCTTGTTTTCATGTTTGTGAACCTTATTGTAACATTTAATTGCATTAAAATTTGTTCAATTTTGCTAGAAACTTGAAAAGGGGATTTAGGGTTCATGGTTTTGAAACTCACATGCATATACACCAAATTCCTTTGATTCTCTTATTTGTTTCCTCAATTGATGATCTAGACACATTACAAACCTTGTTTTATATCAAAGCCCTATGATTATCGATATTAAAAAGCTTTAGATTGCATATTATATTTTAGGGTTCATACTTTCGAAACCCATATCAAATTCGAACAAATTGAATAATTCTCTTATTGTTTTGCATAATTGATGATCTAGATATGTTAGAAATACTTATTTACATAAAAGTCTCATGTTTGTAGTGATCAAACACATCAAATTTTCAATTTTGGTTTAAGAAACCATTGCTGCGAAACCCACGAAGAAAATTGGGTTGATTCTTCCCTTCTGATTAATTTCATGGATAATTGATACTTCAGATATCTTAAGAATCTAAATTATGATGAAAAGCATAAAAATACAAAGCTAAAAGCCCTAAAATTGCCCTAAATCACAATGGGTTAAAAACGAGTCAGAAAACCCATTTTCTGACCTGCGTGACCTCATTGGAGGTTGAAGATGACCTACAACTGGGCAGAATAAGCCATACACGCGAAGCTATGTGGGGGTACACGCGTCACTCCCAGCTACAATTAGAGCGTTTTTCATCCCATTTTTTAACTTAAATAATTTTTTAATTTTTTGTTATTTTTATTTTATTTTTTAGGCTCAAAAAAATTATCTATTAATTTTTATATCTCTTCAATTAAAAATAGTATTTTTTTTAATCATTTTGAATAAGTAAACGGCTTAAGAAAATTACAGAAAAATTCAAGAAAATATTTTGACATATATAAAGCATGAAATTCAGGCGTACTCTCCTTAGATACATATATAAGAATCATACTCTCAAGTTAAGCTATTAAACATCAATATTTAAGCTTTATTTAAAGCAAACTGATTGTTCTTCACATTTTTAAGCAAACATGGTTTATAATTGGCCTTTTAGGATACATGCGGTGAAATATCTTCATAAAATATGAATTTTCTCCTAATTTGGAATTTTGTTTTAATAAATTATTGGAAATGATAATCACCAAAGTGGTTCATTCATCAACATTATTAAAACTGCTCAATTCCTTTTATTGATAGGAGGTGAGGCAATTTCTTTGTTTTAGTCTAGGGATATTATTTTGTGTATTATTGTGGATATTTGTCACCAAAAATATTTATCTATTAAAATACACAAAATTGTTGACTTCCTTTGTTGATAGAAATTGAGTTACTATATATAATTACTTGCCTAAAGGGGATTATTATATATACTAACTCTGGTATAGCATGAAGTGTGCTGGTAGAAGTAAATAGTTAAGAGAATTTACCAGCTCAAAGGAGATGAATTTTCTCAACTATAATCTTTCTTATTGGATAGAGATACGTAGTTTGAGAGACTTATCTACTCAAAGGAGATAAGGCTCCCAATACTTCATATTCTCCTTTATATTAGCTTCATGCTAGAAAGGCTTAATGCATGTTATGTTCTCTATCTAAAGGGGAGTTCATGATGATGCAACATGTGCTTCTCAAAGATAGCTTGTTCAATTTAAGTTATTTTGAAATTTCCTGATTTACTGATCATGTTGCAATTTTATCTACAATTTCCTTTGCTGTGAACAACAGTAATACCACCATTGAAGTTTTGATTGGTTCCAACTATAAGAGGTGGAAACAAGATGTATAATTTGCCCTGGGAATAGTGGACATAGATTTGGCACTACGTGAAAACGAATCTTTGAAACCCACTGACAATAGCACTACAAAATACAAGGAGTACTATGCTAAGTGGGAGAAATCTAACCGCCTTAGTCTCATAACTATGAAAAGATCAATTGCTGAACATCTCATGAGTGATTTACCAGAAACCACAAATGCTAAAGAGTTCTTCAATGCTGTGGGAAAGAAGTATCATATGTCTGATAAGGTTGAGGCAGGACAACTCATGGGTGAGTTGACAAGTATGAGATAGTTTTGTTATTCATTATGCACTTAATTCGCTTCCGCAAAAATTCAGTCATATCAAAATCACTTACAATACTCAAGATCAAGCCTGGGATCAAAATAACTTGATTTCTAAATGCATGGCTGAGGAAGACAAACTGAAGAAGGAAAAGAATGAGAATGTATACTTAGTTTCCCACAATAGGCCAAATTTCCATAAGAGAAAAGAAAGATTTAAGAATAAGAAAACACATGCTCCTAAAAAGGATCAGAACTTCAAAAGGCATGGTGAGCATCAGACTACAGATGATGTAGATAAAATAAAGGATATAAGTTGTTATTTCTGAAAAAAGAATGGTCATAAAAAAATTGATTGTCTTAAATATAAAGATTGACTAACAAAGAAGAGCAAAGACCAAGGGATTTAGAATCAATTACTGAAAACCAAGGGATAATGAGTCCAAGCTAAAAGTAAGAAATAGTGCAGGCGTTGAAGTTGAATATATTGGAACCTTTATTTTTCTTTTTTAGGATATGGTTATTGGCTTTGTTTAAAATTTTGTTTAGGATATGGTTAATAAAGTTGGATATTTTTTAATTTTTGAAAAAAAATGGGTTGAAATTTCTTATGATTATAATATGATTGGCAAATGCATTTTATCTAATTGTACAAACTGTGTTTGAATTCCAAGACTGACAATTTATCTTTCAATACTGAGAACTGCTAACCATTGTTGTGATATAAAGAGATAAAAATATGCGAGGGGAAAATTAACTAAAACTAAGAAGAAGGGTGCATTATTGATCACTTTGGGACCTATTTCTTACCACACTTCCAGACTTAGGATCCATATCAATATAATGTCAATATGTATGAGTATAGATTGGTCTTATGTCATTAAAAGGCATGATGATTACCATTATCCCTTATTGGTAGTTATGTTGGATCGAATTGTGTACAATGTGCTTTCTTAGAACCATTATTTTCTAAATAAAGTGTACACATAAAGTTTTTGTTGTTTTGTTAACCCATGAGTCATTTTATAAAATAAAATGAATTTACCGAAAATCAAATTGTGTGGCCAAAGTAGGAGAATGTTAGAAAATTTTTATGTGGGCTCATATTAATTCTTTTAATGATTTCTAAAATTGAATTGACCATGATCCATTAAAATTTATTAAAAGTCCAATTATTAATTAAGTGGTTATGAAGCTAATAAGTTTTAGCACACATTTAATTAAAAGGGTTTGGTGAGAGGATTAAGGTGTGGGCTAATAGTTTTATTAAAGTCTATAATGGGAGGGCCCAATAAAATATCTTTAAATAGAGTTAGGTCCCCTCTTTAACTCTAATTAAGAGTGCCTAGTCCCATTGAAAGCTGCTAATCAAAACATAAGGTAATATAGAGGAAGATCTAGTCTTTAACGCTTCCATGACAGTGACAGGTATAGTTTTTATTCTAATATCAAAATTAGTGTTCTAGTTTTATAAAAGATCCAAGAATTCTAATATGATATACATACACAAACAAGTAGTCTTATAGAATAACCTTAGTTAGGAATGTAGTTGCCTTATACTCTTTGCTATGGGTTACTATTTTTGACTCTAATGACATGCTTTATTCTTATGAAAAGTGTAGGGTTGTCCTATGTCTCATAGTAGAATGAGACATTTTCATGAATTCCTTTATGCTTGCATGCTTGTTGACTTTGCTTTGTTGGTCCTAAGTTTACGTGGACAATAATAGAGAGGATAGACACATTATTAGAGAAATGTTATACTAATGTTTTCCTTCCCCCTTTGAACTTGATCCCATTCGTTTGTTCACGTGCTTGAATAAAAAAGTCAATGAACTGGACAATGGCATGTTAACTGTAGTGTGACACAACAATTTTGTGCTCTGTTAACTCCAACTGTGGGTCTGATGGTAGTCTCAATCTTTCTTAAGACCTATTATATATGTGTAGGACTCAAAAATAGGATTGAGTCATTTGGATTACTTCATGCCTATGCTGTTGGAAAATGTGGCGATTGAGGGAGATAAGTTGGAATGATGGACATGAAAATAAGACATAAGCATGAAGTTTTGTTTAGGGTGTACAATACTTTAGGTATAATACATGATTTTTTTTCTTCAAAATAAATTATAACTAATACACACACACACACACATACACACATATATATGTGTGTGTGTAGATAAGACATATATAATAAAAGTGGTCTAATTAACACTTAACATCATATAAATTAATATCATTAACTCTTTCTCTCTTTGTGACACAACAAATGTAAAGGATAAGTTGAAAAGTATTATACAATGAATGTTAAAGGAAAAAATATTTTAATTAATAAAAATTAGAAAGAGTGATATCATATGAAATAGAAGAACAAAAGGAAAAAAAAAAAAAAGAGTAAGAAATAATGGTGGATTTGATCCTCACTTTTTCTTTTAGGGTATTGATTGAATTGAAAAAAATTTAATTGAAGGAAAAGAAAAGGAACAGAAATTTAAACATTTTCATTGACTAAAATTTAAATTTATTTGTTTTTTCTTAAAATATATTTAGATTTAGAAGAATAGTTAAGAAAAAAAATGTTTGATCTGTTAGACAAATTCAATATTTTATGTACAGTCATGAATTTCCTACAGCTAGCTAGTCATTTATATAATCTCATATATCGTAATTAAGACTATGTAGAACAAAAATATAAATTTTTTTATAAACACCTTCAACCGTGTTAAATGAAGTCAAAGGAGAAACCTAATTTTTTGTTTCAAAATATCAATTCTTGAAATCAAGAAAGAAGAGAAGAGTAATATATATTTTGTCCGAAAGTTCTTTTAATAAGTGTAGAAGACATTAGTGATAGTTGTTTATCTTAGTTAGGAAAGGCCTTCCTAATCATGAAACCTCTCTTAAAATAGTCAACATAACATCATGTCTCTTGCCATCAAAGAATACACTTTGTTTTATTGTGTGATTACTAACCTTTACCCACTCAACCATCAGATAACTGCCTATAATGATAAACATGTAAATTAAATAAAACATAAAGACTGGTTAATAGGAATATTTGAAATTTAAATAAACAAGATATGAAATATTCTAACTAATCATCAATTTAAATTATTCTAATATTAATTGAATCTAAAATATTTCAACATTCTTCCACTTAGTCCAAATGCAGTTTGCCATATAACATGTCCATGGGAAATTAAATCCATATCCTAAGAATCATAATGGTTAGTCATCTAAATAACAAATATTACTTTCCATATGCCACTTCAATATATATTTTCTATGAATAAACCTCAAATGTTTATTCAAATTTTATCTTAAATGTTTGTTAAATTCCCACAATAATGTATATATCCAAATAGATATAGCAAACTTTAATTCAAATTTCAACACTTAGAATGCTTTAACTAGACCAATGGTAACATAATGTGATCTAAGTTCATATAAAGCATATGATACTTAAATTCTTTTAAATGCATGCTATTAGTTAAAGAATCTTTATTCCCTATATGTTCTATAACCACATGTCCCTATGTGATCATAGTGCCTTGGTAAGCTCAAAGTGAACCTACAATTTGAAGCCTAGTGATGGAACTTTTCAAGCAAATTATTGTATGAACATACCTTAAAATAGGATATAAATTCAATTTTTTATGGTGGAAGTAACAATCAATGATTGCTTAGCATTTATGTGCTCTTCCAAGATATGGCTTATTCAACAAGCATGACGATGTATCTTAATGTTAATCTTTTAGTGTTAACACATCGTACCAAGTTTGAATCTAGATAACCAACGTCTTCCAAAATTGTTGGTTTTCATATATGTAAGCATGAAATCCTTTGTAACTTATCTTTTACAGCGTTTTTTTAAAGATTCAAATTTGGATGGCTTTGATATCTACCTAACATTCCTTCAGCAAAAATTATATCCATTGTGACATATATCTAGACAAAAAGTAAGCTTTTTGCCACTAAAATAGAAGAATTGTTTTCCACCTCTTCTCTTTTAAGATTAAATCTAGGGCATTGGAACAAACTAAATTTGTCCATTTTCATAATGAACATCATATTTGGTGAATGATTTTTTATCTAGAAATGTTCAAGTGCGTTATTTCTATAAGTTTCTTATGATACTTTCAAAATACCTTGAAATTTATCTTTGTAGGATCCTCATATCTATAACATAGGATACTTCACCTATATCTTGTACGTCATAGTTCTTGAATAAGAAATGTTTTATTTTATGTGGTAGCCCCAAGTCAGTAGATACATATACAAGTAATATGTTATCCACATATGAAACTATATAAATGACCTCACTCTTATTGACCTTGTGGTATATATACTAATCTATGATATTTTCAACAAAATAAACAAATGTGATCACATCATAGGACTTAATTAAAATACTATTATCATGAGAATTAAGTGAGTCTAAAATTGGATTTCTTAACCTTGCATACTAAATTCTTCAAAGCACTTAAGATGAACCTTATAGGTTATTTCATGTATACCTTTTTCTTAAGATCACAATTAAGGAATGCCATTTTCACATTCATTTAGTGTTATTCCAAGTTAAAATGGGTAATTAAAGTCATGATATGAAAAGAATCTTTTATTAACTTATGAGAAAATTCTGCTTTGTAGTCAATTCCCTCTTCTTAAGTGAAACCCTTAGCAATTAATCTTGTTTTGTAGCACTCTATGTTGCCAAGTGAGCCTATTTTGTTCTTAAAAATTTGTTTATAGCCAACTGCTTTGGCTTAACTAAGCAACTCTATAAGATCTCAAACATTATTGTTTGCCATGAATTCCATACATGGTATCATGCCATAATTTAGAATTTTCACCATTCTTTGCCTGTGAAAACTTTGTGGGGTCGTTTTTAATATTTATGTTGTAGTTAGATTCTATAAGGTACACTATTTAGTGACTAGGAATTGTTGATTTTCAAACCCTTGTCAATATTTTCAATTCAATTTATTATAAAGGTTGAAGTTGCTTAATAGAAATATCCTATTCATTATGAAGTGCTTCTTCAAAAATTGATAAAAACAATTGGATGTTAATACTCCTAGTTTCTAGTATGACCTTTTGGGAATTTTGAAACTTCATTATGTTCGATATTAGCTCAAATTAGATAAGTGTCATGTAAACCAATGTTTTACCATGATTAGTACAAGTTATTTCTAGAACATGATTATCTTCAATGACTATATCATGAGACTAATCAAACCCACTAATTATGTCATTCTTAAGAAACTTGACATTCCTAGGTTTTATAAATCTCATTAAATATAAAGGACAAGGAAACTTGTAACCCTTGGACTTTTATGCATAGCATAAAAAAAAAAGCTGTAACAATCTTATGATCAAACTTTCTTTTATATGGATTATACACTCTAACCTCTATAAAATAGTTCATATATATATATATATATATATGATTCAAATTGAGTTTTCATCCTTTTCAGATTTTAAAAGGTGTTTTAAAAGTAGACTTTGTTGAAACTCAATTAGAAATATATACAACTGCCAGAGTGCATCTTTTCATAAGAAAACAAAAAGTTTAAAATTATTATAAGCATACTATTTTTCATGTCCAATAGTATTAAGTTCCTTCTTTCAACCACATCTTCATATGAAGTGATATAGACATGATATATTATGCAACTATATCATATCATCAAGGAGCTCAACAAATGGACTAAGTGATTGCTCAATAGCAATGTATGTGTAGCGCCCGGTACTCGCTCCTCTCCTCTCAAGTTTTCTTTCTATGGTTTTAATGGAGAGCTTGGTGCTATTTTGGGGGTAGAATAGAAAGGGGAATTTCAAAACTTGAGGGAGTAAGCCAACCAAGTGGAAGAACAAGCCAAAGGAAGCAAAAAAACAAGGTAAAACTTCTATTCTTTGGTAGTTTCTCCCTCCCCCTTCTTCTTGCATGAATTTGGCCACCATGAGCCTAATTCTTAGGGGCTATTTTCTACTAATTCATGGAGGGATTAGAGGTTTTGGAGTGCAAGGATTAAGAATCTATCATTGGAAGCAAGTAAAAGCCATTGAATCTCAAGTTGAAAAAGTGTAGGGTGCTTGAACATAGTTTAAACTCTGGGTTGATTCAAGACTTTTCCATCATATGTGAGTGTTTGTTTGAATTTCTAAGACTCTTAGGGAGCCTCCCAAGTGCCTCATCCATTAAGAAAAAATCCCAAACTTCATGGGTCTTTAATGGAGGCATAAATCGGTCAAAACCCTTAGAGATAGCTAGTGGATATTTTAAATAGTTCCAAGCTTGATTTGGGACTTTATATGATAAAAGAAGATAGGAGAAACCCTTGGAAAAAATTTAGAAGCCTTAGGTTGGGAGATGAGGCAATGGCTTCCATAATGTAACCTTATGAAGCAATATGGACCTAGGTTTGTGAAAGTGAGTATGTGATGGCTTCAAGGACCTTAAATGAGGTCAATAGGTTTAAATATGGTAAGGGAATGGAACCAAGAATTATACTTGTGGTAGTTGCTTCATTAGGTCATTAATGGAACCATATTGTGACAAATAGAACCAAGTGTAGTCTTAAGAGTGAGTTGGATGTTATAACTTGTTCCAAGAATACATTAAGTGTTGTTTATTGTGAATAGGCCAAAGAAATCCAACCCCATCTCCTTGTGTTTGTGGAACCAAAAAGGGGAAGGAACAAGCAAAGTAAGGCTTGAATTTGCACCAAGGTCTCCACATTTTCTTATTGCATATATGTCATTGTGTGCTTGTGTGTATATTTGTCTGTTTGGGACATGCCACTTGATGATATGTTACTATTTTGAATATGCTTTCTTGAATGTCATTGAATTGTGGAAATAGCTCACAAGGGTGAGGTAGTGCCAAAAGTCCCTTAATGTGGGTGAGGAGATGCCAAAAGTCTCATGGCATAGGTGAGACAAAGCCAAAAGTCCCTTGGATGGGTGAGGCTAAGTCAAAAGTCCCAAGAATCAAGAGTGAGGCAATCCAAAAGTCTTAGAAATAGGGTGAGGCCAAACCAAAAGTCCCTAGAACTCATTCTTATGGTTGACATGAGTTTGTGACACAAAAATGTAAAGGTGGAATGCTTCATGAATTGATTGATTATATACTTGTGCCTTTGACATGTTGTATGCCTTGAGAATGTACTTGGATAGGTGTATGAGCTATTGAGATTCAATGAATCTCACCCCTTCCTTTCTCTCATCTCATATGATCTAGGTGGAGTCCAAGATCCAAAAGATGGAGGCCAAGGAGCTTAAATCTCCATCTCTTGGCACATTTTGCTAGTTTTGATGTACTAGAATGTCAAAGAATATATATATATATATATATATGTTATTTTTGAGCTATGACACTTTGAACAAGTGTAAAACTATGTAAAGTTAGTGTATGTATCAAGAACAGAGTTTAATGAATATAATTATGTATTTTAAGCACTTGGGAACCCACTTACGCATGTATGTATATGGAAGTGGCATGATGAATTTAAGTTTTATGAGGATTCAGACCTTATGAGGGACTTATTTGTGCTATATTTATGCTTTCTAAGTTGCTCAAATATGTGTGAAACAATGGATAGCTCATTTGAACCAAATTTGCCCCTTTTTTGGAACCAAATTGCCATAATCTTGAGTTATGGCAAAGTCTGACCAAATGACCTCTTCTTGACTTGAAATTTTGCATGCACTTAGATCTTGCCTAGAGTTTTTTGGCAAGCCAAAGATCAAGTAATTTGGAGGTCTATGTAATTTTCTATGATTTTTCAAATTTGGCATCAAAATTTCAGATTTGCATCAGTACTGTTCATTTGGTCAGTTGTGAAATTGTGTCATCCGAGGGGCAAACGTAATCCAATGGCTATGAAATTTTATAGGAAGAAATTAGGCATTCACAGTGACTTGTAGCAACTAGAAGCACCTCATTTGGAGGTCTGAGCTAAGAGATATGAATTTTGGAATTTCTAGAACAGCAACAATAATGCAGCACGACCTGAGTCACTGTTCCATTGAATTTCAGTAGCTAAAAGTGCTTTCTCTAGTCTGAGCCTATTTTTACCATAAATTTAACATTTATAGATTTCTAAATTGGTATCATTTGCATGGATTGGATTTTTTTGAAATTAATTAGACATTTTTAAAGTTTACAGCAGACACTTGCATCAGTACCAGTAGCTGTCCAAACCTTTGCCCCTTTTTGCGTGTCAAACGCTTTCTATGTTATGTTTCATAGCCTGGACATATTTTTGTCATAAATTATACATGTGTAGCTTTCTAGAATGACCAAGGATGCATGATTTCAATTTTTGTGGATTTAGTTAAGAATTTTCGAAGTTGTGACAGAAAAATTAAAATTCTGGCCAAAAATAATAGAGTGAATTTGATGCTCCCTTTTGAATTCCACGAGTTGTGGGCCAACTTTGGTGATGCAAATGAGTTGTATGTATGTAATTAAATATGAGAATGTGATGTATGACCTCATATGGTCCTCGTGACACTTAATGGAATTTTCATACGTGACGCAACGTGAAATAAGATATTATTTTAATGTCATTTTTCCATTCCTTTTTGTGCAATTCATCATGTGAGATTTAGAAATGATAAGAAATAAGCTAGAAATATATGGTGTTACAGTATGTACCAAAATATTCACTTTCTCTATCTAACCTCACTATATTAATCTATTTCCCAAATTATTTTTCTACTTTTGCTTTATACACCTAAAAGCCCTCTAGTGCCTTATTTTTGTTATAAAGCATGTAAATATCCATGTAGCGTGGGAAGTCACTAATAAAGAAAATGAAATATTTCTAACCATTAGAATATAAATCAAAGTATATATTAGTGTGTATAATATCTAATAATTCATCTTTTCTTATCCCTTTTATGTGACATGATGGTTTGCTTACCTTTGATACAATTTACATATGAATCAAAGTTAGCAAAGTCTAGGGATTCAAGGATTCCATCCTTTAATTACCAAGTCCTTGACTCTCTCATTGGAGATATGTCCTAGTTTCTTATGCCACAAACTAGAAGAATTTTTACTTATGACAAGTTAGAACTAAATGAAATTTAAAACACATTAAAGATAATAATATATTCTATTCTTCTCTAACTATGCCTTTATATTAGGAAAATTATTCCTTATATGCCCCTTCCTTTTTGGCCTTTCCTCTTGGACTTGGTAAGTGAATAAATGTCATTTGGATCTCACTATCTTCCAAAGTGAGCTTATTGTTTTCTTGCATGCACATGTCCAATAAGGCATTTATTGTTTACTTTTCTTTATATGTGTGATAAAAATCTATAATGGCCCATACTTATAAGGCAGCTTATTGAGGATTGTTTGCACTAAGAATTAAAAAAGAGATATTTATCCCAAGAGGCTTGAACTATGTAGTTATGTCTCACTTCTGCATTATATACTCACACACAACCTTCAATTCCAATTAACTTTATGAAGAATAACTATACCATTAGTGTACTAGTTAATGACTTGTCTAACGACTCCTAAAGTTCCTTTATAGTCTACATATAGTCTTTGACTTTCTCACATTCACATATGAACTTAAGATAACTAGTCCTTATATAAAATTTTTATAAACCTCATGTTAAAGCAATTATATCGCCCTATCACTCACACATTAATGCAATTTTTGCTTTTATGGAGGAGAGTTAAGTGTAATTTTTGAAACAAGAAAGATATAAGATATAACTCAACCAAATTTTTAAAAAAGTAGTGTACTTTATTTATTTATTTTTTGTTTATTATATTGCATTGGAAATATGGCACTCATGATGTTTCAATATTTTTTAAAGCAAATAAAAAAAATGTAATTCTTCATGGATAAGCCTATTTCGTATGCAAGATTTAAGACTTTGTGGTTTTATGCTTTTAGCTATATCCATTGGGTTAAGCTTAGCTGTTTCTCATGTTAGTGTAAAATTTTTACCTTTGTTTTAGCATGGGCAATCTTTTCTTCCATATATATAGCAAGGGTTCACAAATTCTATATAGTGACACAAAAGATATTGTGTCTTAGTTCTTAATTAAATTTATTTCTAAATGATTTTATATATTTAAACACTTAAAACTTGAATTATTTTATTAAAATATAATAAATTATAAAATAAAAAAGCATACATAAATTAAATAACCTTGCTTTATTAATCATAATTTACATAAAATGTTTGGTTGTGAATACTTGTTATTTTTACACATGAGTTATGCGAAGTTTGTAAAATAAGAATAGCAATTGTTTGTATAGTTTATATTCCTTATGAGACATGCAAAATATGATGATAAGGATGAAGAATCAATATAAAAAAAAAAAAGAAAAAATTTATTATCATAAAAAAAGAAAAGAATTTCTTAGATAAAGAAAACCTAAGTTTAAGGGCGATAAGAGAGAGAAGAAAATTTATGAGGATACAAAAAAAAAAGTAAGAAGAAAAAGGGAGAGAATGTATCTTTTACAATTGTGCTTAAAGATATTCTTTTGAAATTTGCTTATTTTTCTATATCTCTTTGTTTGAAAATGATAACCTAAACCACCTTACAAGCCTAAAAGATCTAACAATCTATGGGTTATGAAGTTTGCCTACATTAATAAAGAGAGAATAGAAGAGCAAGCATATATATGAAGCTCCTAGTGAAAGAGATATCTTGTGTAGTTTAGTTTGTATAGATTATTTTAATGCTTGCAATTAGACTTATGTATGGCTATTCACACATACACTTCAAAAGTATGGAAAATTTTTATAGGTATTGAGCCTTGGAACTTGTATGCATTGCTTTTCTTTCTTGTTAGTCATACCATTACAACAACAATATATTTAGTCATAAATAGATTATTTTAAACTAAAAAATCATTTACCTTATTTGTCAATTTTTTTTCTTGTTAGTAAATGATTATTGACTAATTTTCAATTAGAAAACAATAACTTTTGATGGATGAATAGCAACTTTGACTTGAGCAGTAGTATTTTTTTGAAGACTTAAGCAACCAAAAGTCAATCAGTAATATATATATATATATATAGATAATGAGAAAAACCATCAATTTATTGTAATTTTATTAATAACATTTTTTAAATTTATCATTCTTGTTATTTTTTATCTCTAGCTTTCTTCTTTTTTTCCTTTGTAAATTTAAATATACATTGAAAATAATTAATTTATACAAAATTTACAACAAACATTACAAACTCAAACTTAAATAAATCTTTACTTAGAGTAAATTAGAATTTTAAGAAGAGAGCTTTTGAAGAGAGCATGGCAGAAATGAGCTTTTGAACCAAAATAAAAGTGATGAAGTAAAGAAGAAAAAAATTTATACTTAGAAAAGAAAAAACAAGCTGGTTTGAAATTTTGTGAAAAATTTAACTTTCACTTCAACTCAAATTTAGTCCAGCAAAGCTGACTGAATTTTTAACTTTGGCAAACCAAAATTTAACTAAGAAAAATCGACTAAATTTCAATCTGTAACTCAACATACTGAATTGGCCAACTACGTACAAATTCAATGCATTGCATTTAAATTTAATTTTAAATTTTATAAATAATATAATATATAAAACATAAAATTATAAAATGAATATAATTCAAAATTTGAATATATTTAAATATATTGAATACTCTTTTAATATTATAATAATACAATTTACAATTAAATATAACATTTCAATTAAATATAAAATTCTATTAAATATTAATATATAAAATCTAAAAAAATACACTTCCATTTTATTTTTTTATATTTATTTAAAATTTATTTATTATTAATATTATTTTTATTTATTACTAATATTATTTATTATTAATTCCTTGCATTTATCTTTCTATTTTTTTAATATGTAGTTAGCCAAGTAATAAACTTTTATGGTTGACTGAGGTTTTGTAAGCCTTGGTAGACTAAATTTTAGTTAGTCAATATATCAAGTCTTATTTTCTGACTAATTTTTTTTTGGAAAATATTGTAAAGTACAACTTTAATACTATGAAAGGCAACTTTTTATTATATTATAATTTTCTTTATAAAAGTTAGTTGGAAAATTTAGTTAAAAATTGAAAAAAAAAAGTTGAAAATCAATCGATAACTTCATTTAGTAACTATTAACATTGTTATAGTGTACATCTTTATGCAATTGTTGAAGAAAACTATTCAATGATGTAATTGACTAATTTTGTTTTGCTTGAGAACAAGCAAATAAAGTGTAAGTTTGGAAGTATGATAAATCCTCAAATTATATATGTTTCCACACCTTTTCATATGGGACTTATCATCATATGAAGATCCATTTTATTTTGGATTTTTGTGAATTAATTTAGTATTTTTTTAGTTAAGTTTTGATTTATTTTTTATTTTAATTTTTTAGTAGTTTTTAGCAATTAATACTTCGATAGTTTTTAGGTTCATTTGATGCTTTTACATGTATTGTAAGAATTTGAGTTTAATTTACATGTTAAATGGCTAAGTTTTGTATGTAGGAATATTTGGAGGCTAAGTTTAAAGAAGAGGCAACACAATCACGCAAATTTCATATGTTAAGAGCACCTAGGCGATGAACTCTAGCATTATAGCCTTGGTTCAACCAGATTGTGTAGACCGGTACTAAATCCAGTAGCTAGAGTGTTATGGCCATGGATTGGTAAATGCCATTGTGCTAGCGCATAAAAATACAAGTAACATAGCTTTATATAAACTTATTTAAAGAGCCTATAAATAGATTCCTTTAGCCACTTAATGAAAGTAAGGACATATTCTAACCCAGCTTAAGATTCTTCAAGGCTTTCAAGGGATTTTAGAGCTTTCAAATAGTGAAAAAGATGGAGAACTAAGTAGAAACAATCCAAACACGGCAATATATGTTTTACTTCTTTGGTCAATGGCTTAAGATTTTGGTCTTGAACAATGTTATTCATCCTTCCTTTACTTTTCTTTGTCTTTTGTTTTTTTTTTTAATGTTTAATTTGTTGTGTTTGTATTTTGAATTTGTATAAGACATTAGTGTTATATCAATGAATCTATGTTTATTCCTCCTATTATGTGTCAGTGAATCTTTATATGATTGGTATAAATGAATAGTAGATTGCTTGGGTTGAGGGATCGATAGATGAAAAATTGTGTTGCTAACCTAGGAAAATGATGAAGAATTAATATATGAAATCATATAATCTAGGAGTGCTTGATTAAATATGAGAGTAAGCATAGGTTAATCTCACATCCTTGATGATCAATTAGAGTCAACATTGTATTGAGTTTATTATGTTTGTGTTTTGATGTTTAGAGTCTTAATTCATGTTTTAATTTGAGTCTTTATTTTTTTTAATGCATTTAAAGTGTTTGTCTTAATGTCTAAGTGACTAATAACTAGGAAGACCTATAATACTAGCTTGTAAATATATTAATAACTAACTATAAATAATTAAAAAAATAACCTTAAATATACGTAAAATCCCTTAAAATAATAAGTAATACAATTTTCATAAAATCGATACTCGTACTTTGAGTTCACCTTATTACTTGAGTGATTAGTACGCTTGGTAGCTTTAATTATAAGATAGTCAAACACATCACCTCATTATTTTTTTCACACTATGATATGATATTGGTACTTTGTACAACTAGGCCTAAGAGGGGTGGACGTTTTTATTTAGGCTAATACTTTAATGTTTATACCTAGTTGCCAAATTCTCTATTTTCTCTACTCTTTCAATTGGTTTTTCCTTTGTCATTAGCCTTAGTTTAGCTAGATAAATTTAACCTTCTTATTCATTCTCAGGTTTTTTTATAGGCATAGGGGTTCTAATGATGACATATCATAGGTGAAAGAAGATGGATGAGTAGGGATAGATGGAAAAAGACAAGTTTATAATCAGTTTGATTTGGTAGTTTTAATCACTCTTAGTCCTTTATTGACACAACCATCTAAGGAACAAAAATGGTGTAAGGTAGATTTCTTAGGTAGATAACACTCTTAAACCTATTCCAAAACTGATGCAAACTAAACAAGAACAAGGTCTTTCATTTGTTATTAATCTTCCCTAGGCGCCATGATCATACTAAGTAGAAATTGTCATTGTTTTAAAAAGGTGCAATAGCTTAAAGAATTAGAAATTTAGTATGTAAATATAATCACAACTATATATTTCTAATAGGAACTTTGCAGTCTATTTCTAATGTAGCTTAAGAATACAAAGGCTTGGTTATCAAAAGTTTTGTGGAATAGATGTTATGGGCAAGAGTAGGGGCTTGTTTTTAGCCTAGAACGAAAACACAACTTATGATATTATTGATTGTTTTCCTTACTAGATTCATATAACTTGCATTATCCTTCCATGTCAACACATCTATATATCTTTTATTCATGGTTTCCTAATTGTTTATAGTGCTATAGTGCTATATTTTATGGAATTGGTTAAAAAATAATGCCAAATTTATTAACCATCCTTAGTTAGCTATTAGTGATTTTAATTAGTTTCTATCTTTAAGGACAAAAAAAGTAATGTTTCTTGAATACAGGGGCTTCTATTTTCATATTAATGATGATAACTTGTGCTTTCATATATATCAAACCTATTAGACCCTTTAACACATGGATAACAAATAATAGATAAGGTAATGATGCTATATGGGTTAGGTTAGATGGAGAAATGGGTAATGTTCAATGGATAAACAACTTCCCTCATTTAGGACTATGCAATCTCACCCGTTGATCATATTCTTATTTTGTTTAATATTAATATATAGCCTCCTTATAGAAAAAGTTTGTTTAGGTTTATGAATTTTCTATTCTTCTCTCTCTCTCTCTCTCTCTCTCTTTCTCTCTCTCTCTCTCTCTCTTATATCAATGTGGACCTATTGTAAATAGTGTTTGGAATCAATGGTAGTCAGGCTTTTATGCATTTAAATTTCAAATGAAGCTTAATCATCTTCGGGTTTTTTTTAAAAAAAAAAGAATTCCTCATGTCTGCATAATATTTAGAATAAAATTTGGTGTTTAAAAGAAAAATTGCAGCATTGTCAATCCACATTGCAAATTAAGGATGTTGTTACTATGAAAAAAAAATAGAAATGAATTAGAATTTTACTATGATTGTAAGTTAAGTTTATGGGCTCAAAAGCTAGTAGACTTGGTTGGTCCATAGAGATATAAGTACTAAATATTTTTATGGCTTAGTTAACAAAAGGAGAGTTAATAATAGAATATTTAACCTAAACAATGATTACGGGATTTGGATTGATGATTTTGTCAAAATAGAATAGGAAACATGCAACTTTTTTTAAAAGATGTTTTCATAACATTGTTTTGGCCTATAAGATAATGCATAAAATACATTAAGTCAAATCCTCAGTCAATGGACGGTTCGCTTATAAATTGGATATAGTAAAAACATTAGATAAGTTTTCTTGGAACCTCTTGCAAGCTATGCTTATTAAGATGAGATTTAGATAAATTGCAATGTGTAACCACATTTTTTTATTTGGTGCTTTGAATGGCAACCTTATTTATCATTTCTATCCTCAACAGGGTATCAAACAAAGCAACCTTTTATTCCTTTATATGTTCACACATTTTGTCATCTATGATTTCTAATGTCGAATGAGATAGGAAGTGGTGGGCATTGAAACTAGTAGGAACTTTAAGCCCATCTCTCATTTTATTATGTTGATAATGCCTTGCTTTTTTTTAATACACAAATTCGTTATAAAAAAATTGTAGTTTTAGCCATAGTTTTTTAGTGGCTTTTGCGACGGTTATAACCATTATTGGACTGTTTTTTGTTAGATCGTCAATGGCAATGGTTTAGCTAAGGCTTTAATGAATCATAGGTAAACTCATGATGAAAAACTTGAATTTTCCAGGTGGCAGTTTTAATTGCTGCTATAAATATAATTTTTCCCATAACCTACTAATATATTATGTTATCTATTTTTTTTTCCAATAAACTTGTAACAACAATTTCCAATTGCTATCTATTTTTTTCAATAAACTTGTAACAACAATTTCCAATTGCTATATATTTTTTTCAATAAACTTGTAACAACAATTTCCAACTAACATATTCAACAATCAATTTCCAATAACAACAACCTTACTCCTTAAATTGTAGATATATTCATAGTCCATTAAATTACAAATAAGTCACTACAAATGTTATTATAAAATCTATCTAAACAATATGTTTATTTTTATGGGGAATGTCTGTCATCAGTTGGTGGGTGTTCATTATCTCGATCACTTGATGGTTAAAAATGAAACATAATATTATTAGTAATAAATTATAAACCACTAATAAAAACATTTATTCGTATGATTTAACTAAAATAAGAAGTTTAAAAAATTATCCCTTAAGCTTGTGGAGATAAGCTTTGGTGACAATAGCCCTACAAACTTTAGAGGACAAAAGCCATAGCTACTTTCATTTGTCATTGTCACTCATCCATTGCAACATTTTTAACCTTCACTTGTCATCGTGTTTCAGCCATTTGTACTTTAAGTTGAGTGATCTCATTTTGCAATTATATGTAAGAAGGCCTAGATGATGAACTCCTATGGGCTCAATGTCTGAAGATTTGAAATGGACAAGCACCCAATCCCACTCCTTGGACTTGACCACAGTGCTTATGGATTCTTAAAACTTTGGCCAATGAGTTTTCACTTGAAATTTCTTAAGATGAAGAGCCCTTGGCCTTATACATAGCAATCCATTCTTGCAAATTCAAATAAAAAACAATAAATCATCTATAGAATAAAGCCTTTCAACAAAATTAGAACTCAGCACCCATATAATTCAAACGCTTACACCTCTAACTTTATCGTTAACATAAGATCTATCATCATGTTTATAGGCTACAATTTGCATATCCCCTTATATGATGGGTCCCCACGTTCAATTTGAATGCATTGACATTGTAAGCATCATATCACCTTGCTTTATCAAGTGGAATTAAGGCAAGAAACTTCATATCATTTGAATGGAATCCATTGACATCATTTCTTATCTATAAGAAATAAAAACAAGAAACTTCATATCAACTAAAGTGCTTATCAAGGGAAAAACAATAAAAAATATACATGTACTTACATAGTGAGAAAACCAATAAACAAACTCTCTATAAACTCTCTGATCTATCTGTACTGAAGATCGAGTATGGTTTATTAATTGTCTTTTAACATGGTCTTTAAATTCCCTATATGGTATACATAAAGTAATTAAATTATTACTTTTATATAGTAAACACAAAGTCTAATAAATATACTTTAGTCACTAAAGAAAGGGTCCATTTCTTTATGGTTGGTTAGTACATGACAATATGCTTGTAATTTCTTTATAGGAGAAAGAGCAATGTATTCAAAACACTACACTGGTTTTTCAACTAATGGAAATAAAGTGTCAATATTGGATGGCCCACATTCAGGTTGATCATTTACATGTCTAGACTTATTGAATATGGTCTCTATTCCATCTAGATGCAAAAAGCAAAAAGTTAAAACCTCTTAAGTTAGGTAACTCTCAGTTATTGAGCCCTCTAACTATACCCTGTTTCGTACATAAAACTTTAACTTCATTCAGTATCTATTAAACACATTACATTAGACACCATGCATGAAATTAAAATGATTTGATTAACTACTTCTTTATTATACATCCAATCCATAATGGACGAAGCCTCCAAGTTTGGCTTCTTTAGTTAAATGTGCAATTAAATGAACCATAATAATAATAAATAAAGGTGAGAATAATGTCTCCAAATGACACAATGTGAGAATAACTTTCTTATGAAGTTGGTCAAGTTCATTTACACTTAATATTTTATTACATAAATGTTTAAAGAATGAACACAAGTTAATCAGAATTGTTGATACTTGTTTGAAGAGTGTCTTTCTTATGGTTAAAGGTAGAAGTTACTTCATAAGAATATGTAAGTCATGACTTTATAGTCCTCTAATCTTCATATTGTTTCAAATCTATATATTTAGAAATATTACTCAAATAACTATCTAGCACAGTGATATTTTTTAAAATTTTAAAAAGACATCCTCGTTAGCATTTGTCAAACTAAATAAAGGTAGAGGATATTTACCATTGTCATTGGGCTAAAAATTAGACCTTATGCCTATTTGTTGTAACTCTCTATGCATTTAAATGGTCTTTCACTTCATTAAAACTTATTTAGCAAAGTGAAAAACACATTGTCACATATGTTTTTCTCAATGTACATCAGTCAAGACTATGATATGTTAAACATTTCACCCAATAGGAAAATTTAAAAAATATACTTTTCTTATATCACTGTAGAGTGTCACCATCTACACCACTAGCTCGTCCAGGTCTTCTTCTTTGGCTTTTAACTTCCATCTCTTTTCCAATATATCATCAACATTATTAAGTTGTCATAAAATTTTGAGTTAGTCATTATTATTGGAGGATTTCTTTTGTCTTTCCCTCCATCAAATTGACCTTGGGTTAATCTAAATTTATGCTTTAGGTTTAGAAAACAATATTACCTCATAAAACACCATTTTCTACTATAAAGAAGTCATAAAGGAGTTAAATCAAAGTTGTAATTTGGATAGGCTAACATAATATACATGTTCTACCTAGATAATATTTTGAGCCTGAGAAAATCACTAATAATCTATATAATTGCTGCATACATATAAAAGACTTCATTAGTGTAGGAATCAAAAGTTTCGACTCCTAAATTCCATACCCTATTAACTATTCTATTAGCAATTATAGATAGACATCTATTTCATTCCTTGTTGCTTGCTTGCCTAAAATTATAATAAAAAGAAAGAATGAACTCTGTTTCATATACATCCATGGAGGAAGGTTGCAAGGCATAAAAACCATTAGCTATATTGCCAAAATGATTGAAACCATTGGTGGCTAACCCAAAATGCATATTCTGCAGCAAACTAAGAATTCATTATGTCAAATATCTTTTAAGCCTAAGAGCCCCTCAGGTGCCTAATCACACCATCATTGTTCTTATCAATGGCATGCCATTTCATATGCTTAGCAGTCTTAAAGGATATAAATAGCCTCTACAACTATGGCTTTGTGAAAAGTACTTGAGTACTTTTTGTGAGTAGTTTAATTCATTTTTCACCTTTATTTTTTAATTTCCATATAGATGTGTTGCATTTTTACACGTCTCCTTACTTTCATCCTCCCTCCAATATAACATGCAATCATTCGACATGGATGGATTTTTTTGTAGTTAACCCCCAATTTATTAATAATTTCTTAACCTCATAGAAAAAAGTGGAATATTTACATGTTTAAAGGCATTAGCCAACAACTTTAATATCATTGATAAATCCTTTTCACTTATTCTACATAAATACTTAATGTGATACAACTTAACCAAGAAAGATAATTTTGAGTAATTCCCACAACCTTCATACAAATTCTATTTTCTATCCTTAATTAACTCATAAAATTATTTCACATTGTCATGCATCCATTGGTTTAATGGTGGAACTAGAGCCTTAACCTCTTCTACACTTTCATTTTCATGAACTTGAATGCACATGGACCATGTCTTAGATAAAATCATCCCTGCAAATCTATTTATCTCTCACTTATGGCCTTGATTAAGATTTAATAAAAGGTTCATGTATAAGTCTCTCCCCATGTCTAATCTAAAAGGTATACCCTTATGGGAATAGTTTAAGGATCAAGTGGTCACACACATCTTCTCTAATATGCCATTTTTTAAACTGACATTTAAGACATGGACATATTATCCTACCTTCAACACTTTCATTGGCAAATAAAAAGTCTAAGAATCTATTCAACCTATCTAAATATTTATAGGTATTTTAGGGTTTAACGATCTCAGACTTGTCCATTTTTATAACTAAAATAAGATCTATGTTCACTTCACAAAAAAAGTATCACTAAACTTGAAACAAAGATCATGTGAAATTTTAATTTATTAAAAATTAGGATAAAAAAATTATGCAATTGTCTTCAAATTAATTTTAACAATAAGAAGATCATAGAAAAGTCATAAGGACATAAAGAAGTATGCTGATTGCAACATTTACCTTTGATCAACACATTCACCCATGTAGTAATAAAAAAATAGCAATTTAAAATCTACCCTCAAGTCTTCCAAACAACATAATATAATAAAAAAAATATTGTAAAATCAATTTATAGAAAATAAGCTTATGAATTTCTTCTTCTCAACTTAGATGACAAACTTTTAATTAAATTGCTAAAAATATCAAAGTAAAGGACTAGTAAAATTTGACTTTTCACTTGGTTTGTTCTCAACATACCTCCTCACATCCCAACCTCCCTATATTCCTACACTTTACACTGAAATCCACAATTAGCTTGTTCATGCCTTCAGTTGTTGATTTCTACTCCATATCACTTGTTCTTGGTATGATAAATAGAAATACGAAATGAGCATTCTTTCTTTAAAGCAAAATACAATGAAAGACAATATGCTTTTGAATATTAAATGATCTGAAATTGCTTTTGGGTATTATATTTATGATTGAAGCAGTAGAAATTCAAAGAATGAGGAATCACATAGATGCAAAGGTACTGATAGAGGACTTTTCAACAAGAGAAATAAACTTGCAAATACAATATTCAACAAAAACCTTGCAAATACAATATTTAACAAACTTCTTCTTCCATATACATTGTATTTGAAACTTACAAGTTGGCTAAGGAAGGTAATGGACAATGTTGCATGAGCAGGAAACAATAAGGAGGGATGGAGTAACACAAATCTCACACTGCAAGTCAGATCTTGCATTATGCTGAACTTATTATTAGATCTTGCATTATGGGTTGCATCACTAGGAGGTTGTCGCATAAGTTGCATCGAAGGTTGCCAAAGCCATTACCATCACTATCATGCTGTAATACAAAGAAGGGTTGCTACATGAAAGAAGGCTTCAAATTTAAAGAAGCATTTTTTTTCAAAGAACTGGGAAAGTGGGCTTAGCCATAATGTATAATAACTTGGCTAAACCACTTAATGACTTAGCCATGGTTCATAGTAACCATGGCTAAGCCACTTAATAGCTTAAACATTGTTATTAAAAACTATGACTAAGCCTCGACTTGATCACGATTTTTAGTAGCCATAGCTATTAATAATTGTGACTAAGCCTAGGCTTAGCCGTGGTTTTTAATAACTACGATTAGGCCTTCAATAGCATAACCACATTTACTAAAAACATGGTTAAGCCATGAAATCTCTCCTTTTTTCTCACAGTGATTAGACAAGTGAAGTTGTCCAAAGTCATCTAATAGGTATAGTTGTATATCTAGTCAAGTAATTAATCCTTTAAAATCTAGGTTAATATTCAAGTCAAATGTTTGATCTACACTGAAGAAGAGATTCATTTTTTTTTTTTTAGGTTTGAGATAAATCTATATTAAGTAAATATTTGGGTATATGGTTGGATGTTGGTAAAAAAAGATTCAAATTTATAAGGATGTTCTTGAAAAAATTGAATGGAAACTCTATACTTGGAAAGCTTAGGCTTTTCTCACAAGTAGCAAGAGTTACCCTAATTAGTTTAGTATTAAGTTCCATTCTCATATATCCTCTCTCATGTTTTGATCACCTTAGAAGTTGTCAATAGACTGATGTAATGATTGATTTTTTTTTTGGGGACAAAATCCCAAGATTCATTTATTAAGTTAGGATAAATTATGTAACCCTCGTGAACTTGGGGGATTATCTCTTAAAGTAGATGCAATGCTTGAATGTGGCTTTGTTAGCTAAGCATACGTGAAAATTAATTGGGCTGAACCGTCAGAATTTATATGTCAAGGAAATATAGATTAAGTATTGTAAGGATAAATTTTCAAGGCAATTGAATTCTCATTTTAATATCGCTTGGATGGGGATCAGAAAGGTATTCGAAAGGCCAATAATGTAATTTGCTCCGACCTTTGATGACAAATAGGTGATGATAGAGATATTTCTCTCAACAACTACCTCTGTGTAGATGCAGCTTGGTCTTCATGATAATCTTAATTCAGTTAAAGACCTTATTATGCATGACCTAGGAATTTGGAACCTACGTCGACTTGTTACACTTTATCCTCAACTTGTCCTTCGACAGATTACTAAGAAGGTCTTTTCAATTACAAACAAGAGATCGTTCTTATGGATAGGCAACAAAACTAGTAATTACCTTGTGGTTGATGGATATCAGATATTGGCTTAGGAATACTATGTGCATGTTGCTTCTCAATTTCAGGAATGGTGACATTTGTATAAGCTGAAATTACTATACAGATTAATTTTGTTGCGTGGAGACTTTTGACCAATGATTTATTGGTGGTCGACGTTCTAGAAAGCATCATATGTGGGTAGAAAATACGTGCCCGTTTTGTCAGGACAATATGAAAGCTATCAATCATCTTTTCATACAGTGTTCCTTTGATAGGGCAATTTGGTTCACCTCTCTACTGACAATTAGGGTTGATTCACTTCGTTATCAGAATATCCAGATTTGGTCACAAAACTTGTTCTCTTAATTTTTGCAGACTGGCTTTGAAGAAATGCTTCAACAATGCCAAGAGGGTTAATTATGTTGGCGTTATAGTTATAATGTAATTTTTAAAATTTTTTAATACTATTTTGTTTTGTCTTATTTGTTTTTTTCTATGTTTAGCTCTCTTATTGTTTATCCATCACAAAAAGAAGAACAAGAAACAAAGACAATTATCCATTTACATATAGGGGTACTTTCAAAGTATGGTGAGGGAAGCTTCCACAGCAATACCGTAGGATATTCAATCGTGACCGACTTTCACATAAATTCCATTATTTATTGACTATAATCTTTCCTTTTCTATCAATGGTTAATTATGAACTTCCATATCTTTTTATATTAAACTTAGTTATTGCCATCGATCATTCTCAAAAAATTGACTTCAAATCCCTTATATCCTATAAGTCCCAAGGATAACTGCTAGTGCCACTAATCCCATGACATCACACAAAAAAGATAGTGGGAGGAATGACTGTCTTATATTCTCTTATTATTCTTCCGCTAAAAGCAAATTAATTAATTAATTAAAACTAATGAAAGTGATGTGGTCATTAGTGCACTATGGATTCTGGTATGTGCTCCTATAAAGTACACATGACTCATGCAAAGATGAAGATAATATAAATAATTAATGAGAATGTTTATTATTGAGGACCCAAAGGTCATCTCACTTTCTTTGCAACAAGAGCTCATGTGTGTTTCCCCAAGTTACAGTGAATATTGATGAGTAAAATTGATTTTGGTAAAGTTGATTTTACAAAATTGATTGTATAAAAATGGATTTACATAAATGTGATTTATATTTAAAAATTTTAACTGAAAAGTGATTCTAATAAAATTAATGTTAATACACTTTTAATGCAACTATGTCTATATTGGCAGAAAGTAAATATGAGTTGCTTCAACTCAACACAATTTTTAGATGTCTTAGAACTATGATATAACATGATGAACGCAGATCCAAATATAATATAAATAGTTTTTACCTATGCAAATTAGGGTTTGGGCTGAAATATGAGTAGATGAACATTGATCCAAACGCATACATAATTGGCAGGTAATTTATAGGACCTTCCAATAATAAAATGGAATAAAATATATGTCTACATATATTTATGAGCTAATGAGCAGTCCATCAGCTTTTGGTCAACCACTTTATCCCTCCATCAAAGTCTTTCTTTTTTCTAAAAAAAGTTTTGATAGGAATAAATACAAGAATGTTAACTTTTCAAGACTGTGGGTGCAACCATAGAAGATAATAATAATAAAATATGTTAGTGTGACGATGTGAATACCACGATAGTGATTAGCATTTCTATGTTGAGGTGACATTAGTGTACGTTTAGCAAAGACCTACATGAGTTACTTACATTCAGTTGTAAAAAATTGTATCATACTTCTAATTTAATGAAGGGTTTATCTCACTATTTTCCAGAGGAATCTTCATTTTTCTCCGCGAATAAGACGCCATTAATAATAGGCGGCAATCCCTCCCTCTTCCTTTTTTTTTTTAAAAAAAATTAATTAATTATTTATTTATTTCACTTATATTTAAACTTTTTAAATTTATCTTTGCATAAGATTTGAATAAAATCTTTCGCTTTTCAGTTCAGATTTGAAGATTTTAGCTTTTCAACTTGCTTTTCTTAACAAACCTGAAAATCTTTTAGTCTATCGATTTACCTTTTTTGATAGAATGAAAAGCTGTTACTTTTTAGCCTCATTTGATATACAGATTCTTAAGTGATGAAAATAAAAATAAAAAATAAATAGAATATAATAAAAAAAGTTATGTTTAGTAAAAATAAAAAAATATTTGTATTTGATTATTTAATTAAATAAAAATAAAATAGAATAAAAAATAAAAAATAAAATAACAAAAATATACCTTGCCTTGTGTCCCTCTCATTTTACATTAGTAACGTACGTTTATATATATATATATATATATATATATATATATATATATATATATCTATGTTTGGTAAGAAGTAAAACGTGTTTCATTCATTTCTATTTTCTTGGTCATCATTCTCAACTCTCGTATCCAATTCTCCTTACTCGTCTAAAGTTTGAATTTTTTGGTGATTTTTTTTCACATATAAATTTTATTTTAATATTTTACATATATTAATTTAATATTTATTAATTTATTAATATATTTAAATATATATAATAAAATATAAATAATAAAATAATAAATTATTTTAGAGGTAATAATAATATTATTAATTGATTAATTAGGAATTTCCTATTGTAATTCAATCAAAAAATACTATTTTTTTATTGAAATTTAGTCAAAAATTTTTAACTGACAAATTGGTTGGACATAACAATGTTTTTCATTTAAATTTTAGTTGAAAGATACTATTTTTGGACCGATTTTTTTTTTTGAAATTCAGTTTAAAAATAATATTTTTTAAATAAAATTCAATCAAAAATTTTCGACCGATGGATTGGTTGAACAGTTCTAACTGAAATTTAATTGGAAAACATTATGTTTTGACTAAAATTTAGTCAAAAATTTTCTACTGATAGATTGATCGAATAATTTCAATTAAAATTTAGTCAAAAAAACACTTTTTTTAATTGAAATTCAGTAAAAAATTTTCGATTAATGAATTGGTCAGACTCAATCAAAAATTTTGAATTCAATCAACATAATTTTTTTTTATTTTTTTACGTTACAAGGATAAAAACATCAATATATTTACATTTGAAAAATGGATCGCAAAAAAGGCACGGCATACAAAAAAAAGTATACAGTATCCATTCTTTTCGTATGAATTTCCATTTTCCACGACGTACACGTACTAAACAAATTTTGCCAATAAATTTAATTTCTCTTTCCATTTCCATTGACATACCAAATGGGGCCCTTGATTTGTTAAAGTTGGTGGTTGTGCCTTTGTTTAATCAAAGTATTTGTGATTTTTTCTCTCTTAGGGTTAAAAATTTTATCATGTTATAAAAATTCTTAGATTACGATAAGTGAATAGACATTATTATCTTGCCACAACACCTATGATGATGGTGATAAAAATTTTTTATTCTAGAGTTACACTTCAAGATTAATAAGGTTTTTATATACTTGGTTTACAAAATGGGTGTAGCCTTTTCAAACAAATAAAAATAAAAAACTATATAAGCACATCAAACTTTTTA
This sequence comes from Erythrophleum fordii, assembly GCA_032878935.1. NCBI lineage: Eukaryota > Viridiplantae > Streptophyta > Magnoliopsida > Fabales > Fabaceae > Erythrophleum > Erythrophleum fordii. The sequence goes on along the minus strand of JAVQMF010000058.1, from coordinate 29,238,675 downwards.
CCGTTTTTACTTTAAATAGTCCAACCAAAATGCAATCTTAAGCTTTGGGCTTTGTATTTTGTTATGTGATCTATCTTATTGCGTTTTGAGATTTTTTTTTTTTTTTGGAATAATGATGTAGTTTATAATTTAGAACTCATATCTACATTATGGAAATACACACAAAGAAGATGAATAGACGTTTGTACAATAAAAATTGAGATAATGCAAACTAATTTCAAATAATACTCAAACAATTACCCAGATGAATTTATGTGGCAAAATAGATATACAAAACAGTTAAGTATAAATGAGAACTTGAAATGAACTTTCAATGCGGAAGTAAGTTGCATTTAACTGCAATTAAAATCAGTTGACTAAAAACAATGCAAACAAAAACAAACTCAAAATAGAGATATGTTTCTTGAATTTCAAGGAAATTTTTTTAATTATAATAGAGTTACACAGCAACTGGTTTGTTCATTAGTCACCAATAATTTTCAAAGTTTCATCCACTTAGAAATCAATTACAAGGTAGGTTTATGTACAGTTCACCGTCAATAAATTTATAATACAATGAATTTCACCTAATTAATTTAACATCCGACTTTTCTTGAACTAGAAAAGATTTATAAAAGATGAAATAAGATATAAGGATCCTTACAGAGAAAAGATTACAAGACTCACTCTTAAAATTATAATAGATAGATACACCAAATACTAAATCCAGAAAATAAGATGTGGAAACAAAGTGTACTATAAGATGGCTTGGATTTTCTTTCTCGGCGTTTTCTCTTATATACTTGTCTTCGTACTTCCTTTATATAGATGGTTCCAAAATCTAGCCATTAGAATGGATATAACTTGTGATTTTGTGATGTAAATAAGTATATTTTAAATTATGAGTTCTAGAAAACAGCTCAAATATATCTTTTTATTTTTTTTGTTAGTTTTTAATTATTTTTAAAATTTATCTTTTATTAAGATTAAGATTAAATTTCTATAATATAAATTTTTGTATTTGTATTAGTTCAGAATCCAATATTAAATAATAAGAAGTATTTTAAAATATTTATATCTCCTCTTCCCTTATTCTTCTTCCTCTTTTTTCTATCTTCGCCCTCTCCTTTCTTATTTTAATATCTCTTCCTTCTTTCTTCCTTACTCATGTTACATCATTTTGATTTCGGCTCCTTCTTGATTCTGATTTCCAGAATATATGACTTGAGATGAGAAACATAGGAGCTTCATTTTACTTGCAAATTGCGAGCAGATCTCTCCTTTTCCTTCTTCCCTTTATCATTGATGCTTCAATAGCCGTTGGATATAAATTCTAGTATGTGATCTTGTTTGCTGTCTCTTTCTTGATAGGATTCTCATGATCAATGAGGGCAATACTCAAGAGGGAAAAACAGAGTATGTTCAGCTGAGAAGAAAAGAAGCAGCTTTGATTATGCAAGCACCATTCATGACAACTTGGGGTGATAGTTTCCTTTTCCCTTTCAAGTTTTGAGTTGCCAGTAAATGCCTTGGTAGCCGTTGGAGATAAATGGAATGATATAATCTTTCTTTCCTTATTTATGTATTATCTTGAGCTTCTCCGAATAATGTATAATTTGACTTATCAAGGAAATAAATGAGAAATTTTGATTTCTATCCGTAATTGCATGTTTTGCTAATCCATAAAATAAGCAACTATATAATTGAATTAAAATAACTTAATGCTTCAAATTTAATTATTTAGTTTTGTTGTATCCAAATCTCAAGGTGAAACCTTGGGTCAACACATTAATTGTATTATATTTATATCATATGCTTATATTTGGCTAGCTTGTATTGAATTATTTAGTTATTTTACCTTTGCTTGGTTTGTGATATTATGAATTTTTAATCATTATTTCGATTGAAAGTCATAAATAAAGATATAATAATTTTTTATATTATATTACTAAAATTAATACTTGTTACCGCAAAATATTGAAGGCTATCAATAATGGCTAAAAGCTAGGCCAATTGAGGAGATTAATTGAGGAATATAGCTGAGAGAAATCAGTCAACAAACATACTAGTTGAAAGTCCTGGCCAAAGAACGCTAATAAAAAAGGAATGGCATAGATTCACCAATTACGTGACTTTGAAGGATAGTTAGGCAATACAATCCCTGACACTAGGTCAATACACAAACACAAATACAACAACTAGTGACATGACCGAATGGAGAATATGTATAGTTGTAAAAAAAAGTTATAAATGGTAGCAAAATAAACCATACAACATATTAAAAAACTTTTCAAAAAATTCACATTATAACTTTTTATTTATTTGCTTTGTTTATTGTCTTATTTACAACCTTTTTTATTATTTTATTTACTGTTTTCAATCAAATTTCTAATCAAGTTGCAGTCATTTTCTTTTACAATCTTATCAACCTATTTTAATTTAGAGTTTGTATAATTGGTTATTATTGAATTCAACAATTATTTTTGTTTACAAATTATTGGCTTTGCCATTTAATTTGTGTACTTTTGAGACTCTAATCATATGTTAACTATGTTTAGAACTTAAGGGAATCTTTTTTTTAGGAGAATTGTATCTTGTCTTCTCTTTTAACTTAAAGAACAGGGACTGAAGATTAGTTTTTGAAATCAGACACATGACTAAGTCACATCAACTAATTAGCCAGTCCTCTTTAAAAAAAGAAAATACAGCAACAATACCTAATTTTTATATATTTATAATGTTGTTTGGTTTGATCAATGATTCAATATATAAACCAATGATTCAATATATAGGTCAAACTGGTTGACCAGTGATCCAATATTCTTTTCAGATCAACTTTGTGGTTGGATTTCAAAATATTGAATAAAAAACAAAACACCCGTAGTTTGAATAGAGATACTGTTTCTTCCATGTACTTTTAATTTCATGCGAAATTTTAAACTCTCAAAGGTTTAAAGGGGATTCCATATCCCTTTCTGAACTGTCACTAAATTTGCCATGATATTTGGTGTTTTTGACAAAAATAATACCAAGTTAATTATATAGAGCTTACAAGAATGTGTAAAGTTGTTTTTTCTGTTAAAAATTCGTTGAAGTTCACTAAGATCAGTGTCTAATGAAGGACAAAGTGAATCCACTCACAAAACTTCAAAAAGTAAATTCTAACAATTGAATTGGAAAGTAAAAGGATGATAAAGCTAGATATTTACAAACTTGGGCAGATCCAAAGTAATCCACTAACACAACTTCAAAAAGTAAATTCTTGAGCCTTTGACATGTAGGTGATAGATTTTTAATTTGCTTATTTACATATAAGATATTTCAGTTTAGTTCTTCAATTACTAAAATATTTATATATAATATTATTATTTAATCTCATCATTCTCCATCTAAAATTTAATGCTAAATGTAACATCTAATTTGATATTATATTTTAGATGAAAATGAAATCAAATAGCAATATTATAAATATTTAATAATTATTGCAAGTCATTCTTTTTTCTCTTTAGAGATATTTAATTTATACAATCATCTCTTATGTTTTGAAAATATATATTATCTTTTTCTAAAATCAAAAGATATGTTGCACTTACCTCTCCTACAATAAAAAATAAGTTACAATTACACTTATTTTAACCAAAATACCCTTATATTTTATTACTTATATAATATAACATATATTAAATATATATTTAACCAATATTAAATAACCAATTTTATAAATTTTGCAAATTGTAAAATTATTTGATTAAAAAAATATTAAAAACAAAGAAATATTCAAAGAATAAATTTTTTTAATTTCACTAATTTATAGATAACAATTTAATTTGAAGAGCAAATTTGTATCAAATATATACTAATAAAACAAGTATTGTCATAAATTAATTAAGTTTTAAAATAGACTAAATTTATGGTTCTTAACCTAAATTAAATAATATTGAAATAAAAAATTAAAAATATTTTTTACTAAGTTATATTTTTAATAAAAAAAAAATTATTCTTATGAGTATTTCAGTCATATTCTGGTTTCAAAAGAATAAGTATATATTTTCAAAATAAATGGGAAGATCGTGTAATTTAAGTATTTCTTGTTGGAGGAGAGAGTAATTAATTTACTCTAATAATTAAGGGATTAAATTGAAAAAGTAAAAGACTAAAATAGGATTTCTAACAATTGAATTGGAAAGTAAAAGGATCAAGCTGATTAATATTTGCAAAACTTTGGCATATCTCATTAATTTTCCCTTTTTTTTTTGTCAAATATATTCCTGTGTTATTGTTTTTCAGAGGCACAAGAGACAGACAAACCTAGGAAAATAATGCCACTGGGAGGCTTCTTTAGTGGAGCAATAGTACTAATTCATGCCACCCACATAGGTCTCCATCACACTTTGGTACTAGTATTGATTCTCCCACTCAAGCTATGGCTAGATTTGTTGGGGAACCTACAAAAACTTTGAATCATTTTTTTCCTGATAAAATTGATAATATACACATGCAATGTCTGAACAAAGATCGATCATCCCACGGTTATGATTCTCTGATGAAGTTGCTAATCAAATGATTGGTCACCATGCCCTTGTCTGATAAGATTTCCATCTCACCTTTTTGCCATGAACTTCATGTGTTCGGGACCCTCAAATTTGTACCCATATGAACTGTAAAGCTAGGCCTAAGAAATTCCTCCTTCTGTTCGCTAAAATCAGATATTTGAGAAACTGATGATGTTGTGTTAGTTTAATATGAATACTAAATTTTCTGAGTTAGAGATTAAAGTTAGTGACACAAAAGTGAGAATTAATTAATATCATTAAAGATTATAATATCTTCTTAATTGAAATGGTTCTTTAATTTAACATAGTATAAAAGCTTTTATAATTAATTATAACTAATAAAATTAAGTTGTACTATAAGATAAAAAATTTTGTACTTTATCCACGCTTCAACTCAAAAAGTTAAATGCTTAAGTAAAGGATCATGAATAATTTAATATGAATACTGAATTTTTTGATATAGAGATGTCGATGATACACAAGCAAAAATAATATTGTAGACCTTATAATAATATTTATATATAAACGTAACTTAATACATTAAATTTTTATCTTGGAATGATAATCTTTTAACATGGTATGAGAGCCCCATAACCAATCATAACTAAAAGGCTTGCATTTTGAATCCCTCTATTTTATCCAAGCAAAGCAATCGAGTCCTTTTTCTTGTTTCAGTTATAGAGCAATGTCGTCCCTCTTGTTTATATATTAGAGCAATTTAGTTTGTATTAATCAAAGCAATATTATTTCTCTAATTATTAAATTAAGAAAATAACGATAGAAATTAGATAGGATAATAGCTCAATTTTGTTATAAGTTGCAAAAACTAATTCTTAGATTTTTCTTTTGTTTTTCAACTAATTAGAGGTGAAAGATTAATTTAATTCATTAATTGAAATGAGGGATTAAATTGGTTTAAATAAACTAAGGGGAATATTGGTTTGATGGAAACTAGAGGGACTAAATCGCTTCCTTAAATAAATTAGAAAGACTAGAAGTACAGTCATGCCTAACTATAAAATTAGGTTTAAACACAAGGTAGATATAATAAGTTTGTGCTTTATTCACTCTTCCAACTGTTTAAGTGTTGAGTGAAAACATATCAATAAATAGTTTTATTATAATCTTCAACAAGCCTCCTAGCTCAATAGCTCACACAAAAATTTCTCTAGACTTGAAGCATGTATATATACTGGCAAATGTATGGCAACATTAATTGTCCCTTGGCAAAGGCTTTTGTTAAGCCTAGTCAAAATATGATTTTTAGACTACTTATAGTTAAGTAGAAAATGTTTCTTTCTAATTAACAGTTATAATTTTTTGCATAATAATAAACACTTAATCTATCAATTAAGATCAGAATTAGACGCGTGTTTAATTTCCATTTAGCAGCAATTGTAATTATAATTTTGGTCTAATAGTAAATGCTTGATTTAACAATGTAGACAAAGCACATGCTCGCCAACCTATCTCGTGTTAAAGTCTTATTAAAGTATGAATAATGAGGGTAAAGGAATCAAACTCAAATTACTCACTTCAACTCAACTGTTAATGACCACCAAATGTAACAGAAGTTCTAAATTAGTTTGTCATATCGACGCTATCTTTGTAGCATGGCTCTTAAATTTGCTCAGATCAGTATCTATACCGAGCCAACATATCTCATCTAATTTTTGTTCGATTGATGTATATATAAAACTCGGCAAAGATAAACCCAAATTTTGAAAAATGAAGACTAGTCTTTTCGTACAATTAGGCAGCTTTGTCGGCAAGTTGGGACAGATATAGACCATTAGACCCCACCTTCTCTATAGAGAGGAAAAAAAGGACAAAGATGCTAGTGGTATATATATTGTTGTCTCTTTAAAAACTATAAAGCACCCATTAACCTTTTGTGATAAACACAGGCACTAACCAGCAAAGTATAGCAACACCACCATCCAGCACTGACGAAACCATCATTAAAACCCTTCCAACCCTTTCTTTTTCTCTTCAGGGAGAGTACTTCACTTCAGAACGCTCCATAGTATTCTATAATCTATAATACTAAGTTACTACTACTTTTTTCGTCAATTCCTTTCCATCCTTCCAAAGCAAAAAGATAATACAATCGTCAAAAGATGTGGCGTCTTCTGGCGGCCGTGACGAGAAACCTTCAGAACATGAAGAAGAGCTCTAGGGTTGCAGATGAGAACATGTTTGCAGGAGGAGGAAACGCAGGTGATAGAGGAGGAAGAAGAAGACAAGGGTTCTCTCTTATACATAGTATTCTTCAAGCTCCCATATCTATACTCTCATGTGTTTCTCATGTTGATAATTATGCTACTAATGGTAATGGGTCTGATGGGTTTTGGGCCTCTGGTGATTACGAGCATATTTCTGAGATGAATCAGATGATTGTGAACGACAGCATGAGATTCGCAATTTTGATATAGAGCCCAAAAAAAAAAACTGTTTAGGAAAAAAATGGTGTGCAGACTTGTTTGTTTGCTGTCAGGTTGTCTAAATTATAACACATGAAGGAGCATTTTTTAAAGAGTTAATAATAAAATATTTAGTCGTAGAAAAAATTATTCATGTGTTATAATTTTACGAGAGAACTTTTATAGCAAATATTTAAAGAACTTAATTTATGTTTGTTATTTCTACTCTTGGCCATTAGGGTTTCTTCTTGGATTATCCATTACAAAGGAATGGCTCTCTTTCTTTGTCCCGAGCAGTTTTCTTTTCTTTTCTTTTCTGGGTTAGTTTGGATGGTAAATTACACTGGGTGATTGGATTAGCTGAAGATATAATGTAATTTAGGTGGAGATCCTTGTGTAAAAGAACTTTTCATATATGCCAGTGTTTGTAGACGATGGAGACTATAGAGAGGTATATATGTTTGGATATGTATATATATCAATGCAGTTTTCTCTTTATCTCCATTGTTTACCCTTTTCTCACCTTCCCTCTACTTGTTCGGTCATCTTGTGCATCTATGCTCGTAAAGAAAAAGAGATTTTATTATAGAGTTTTTATATATGGCTAGTCTATGGCCAGCGAAAAGGGGGAAAAAAAGATAAAAAGAATATATAGCTTTATGTTGATGTGTTTTCATGAATAATTACTTATATTAATTGAAGAATCTATGGGTCACTTTGTGTAATTAATGGATGATTCCATTTTTGCACTTCTGGGTTTTGTTTAGTTTTAACTGCACTAACAGCTCTATCAGAACAAGAATCAACAATTACACATAAATGTGCCGTTTGTGGCAATTTTACTTTTTCACGTACTTTAAAACGTATTTATAAAATGTTTGACAACAAATATGAATAGTTTGAAATATATGTGTCATAAACATTAAAGGATTGTATATTTCAAAGTCAAATTTTGTATAAATAAATATTAAAATACTTGAAAAAAATTAAAATATCATGTGCTAAATTTCACCTAAATGCAATAAATATCGCAGCATGTAATTTGAGCTCCCCTATATATATATATATATATATATATATATATATAAAATTTTTTTAATCCTAACCATCCTTTTTTTATTTTAAAGAAAGCAAGATGTAAGATAAACATAATTTTTAAATTTTTATCAGAAATTTTGTGTTTTATTTTCTTTAAAATTAAAAAAATATATCAAATAAAAAAATGAATAATTAAGACTGAAAAAAAATAATAGAGATAAATGATCCAAATCGTGAATCAAACTCAACAGCACGTTAGCAGACAATCCGCGTTCGTAGTTATTGTACCATGTGGTTTACTCTATCAGCCAAAAGCTCCCCTATGGTTAACCTTTGTCAAATTTTTAATCGTCCGAGCATGGGAGAGTCACGTGACTCTTAATTTTCCCCAATTTGAAGCGAAAAGCCTTATCTTTCTCTATCCTCGAAATATCTAACATCATCTGAAACCAATTTGAAATTTGTTCCCAAATCCCAATTTGCCATTAGTACTCTTAAGATAATTTGTCCACATTCACAAGACATTGTTCTCTTTCACGGCCTTTGATTGAAAGCGAGGGTGAGATTTAGAGTGTGATTGAAATAAATCCCTAATTCTCTCTACCGAGTTTCAAAATTCTTGACCCTGTCTGAGAATCAATATCCAAATTTGTTCTTTATCCACCACTGTAAGTAATGTGAGACAAATTTGTCATTATTTTCGTGGCTCTTCTTTGTCACATTGTTCCATTGAAAACTAGAGTGGGATTCAGATGTGTGATTGAAACTTAGGATCAGATTTGGACTGATTGACAACAAATTTTGATTTTAGGCCTCAATTGCAATTAGAGATTTTGATTAATGCAAAAATTAAAAATTAGTAATTTCCATTTATATTAGGAGAAATAAGGACTCACATGACTCTCATGTACCAAGATCGTTAAAAATTTGACAGAAGTTATCCATATGGTAGTAGTGAGATTGAATTCTTTAAAATATAAAACCTATAAAATATTTTTAAGGTGAGAGCGATAGGAAGATAAAAGAAAAAAAAAATTAATGAGAAGAAAGAAAATAAATTCGATACACACTTCCATCCCACCTCATCCCTTGTGTCTTAAGTCAAAGTTCTGGCAGAATATTCTTGTGTCATAGCATTTACTTTCTGAAAAAATGATATCCAACGCTATAAAATGCCAAAAACGATCCTGATAGTTACATTTCCTTCCACCCTCATCCCAAACAAGAAATAGGGGAAACATTTTAATGAAAGTACCAATATGGGAGAATGCGTTCTCAAGATTGGCTATGAAGAAAATCTAGTTTCTAACAAAGCTCAAACACCACTAACCATAATACCAAAAAATAAAAGCACCATTTAAGTTACTGGCATCTATGGCTTCCTTTTACTCTCGGACCACATTGTTCTACTTGGAAGCACATCGTTTCTCTGCGTAAATACGGATGGCTTCAGCAATGTTTGCTCATACAAGAGGCAAACTAAATTAATTATTTCAACAGGATCTTTTCCCATGTATTCCAGAGGACAAGGTGCTTCATCACCTTCGTTGAGAGGTCAGATTTTATCTTAAGGTCTGCACACGTTTGCTTGCTTGTTCCCATCAAAATTAGGTACACAGATCCATTCATGTCTTGGCTAGAAGTGGAGAGGATCCTGTCATTCTATCCAGTGACTCAAATTTACAAAAAAAAAAAAAAAGCATTTTATCCAATCCCAGATTTTTTTTTTTAAATTCATTACTTTAGTAGTATGGAGTAACAGATAATCACATCTGTTGAGTTTGGATCCTCATTGAGTAAATAACTGAACTGGGTACATAGAAGTAATAGTATGTATAGAACTAATTTTTTCTCTTTCTACCAACTCCCTTTTTTTTTTATTTCTTTTCAATTGCACTTTATGCATTTATTTACTAAAATACAGAGGACACGGACTTTCACAATTGTGATAACTCTTACATTGTAATTGTAAAATAATTAATCTTAAAAAAAATCCATGGTTGGATGAAATATGAAAAAAGAAAATCCAAAAGAAAAAATTTCAAAGCCGCCAAATAGAACAGGATCCTCTTTTGTTCCCACCAAGACAGGAGAGGATCCGTGTTCCAAAATTAGGGCAATTTTTTGCCATGCTTCCGATTGCTTATCATCTGCAACAAGCCAACAACCATACTCTATCTCTTCTCAATCACCCAAGGTCTTGCACCTGTATTCAGCAACATTTTCTCGTCGTATAAAACCATTGAGACCAGACTACAAGAGTCAAGTAATCAAATTGTAAATAATCAACATATTAATATATTAGTCCAATAAATAATCATTTAATTCTACACTCAAATACTGATACTAACACGAGTTCAGGCTACAACAACAAACACTGCAGCACAACAAAATAAGTAGTGCTTAAATATAACTTGAAGTAACATGTGTCTCATACATGGTGTCAGACACATTCTGGACATGTAGTTCTATTTTTGAAGTGTCTATCCATCAAAGCTTGCTTGTTCAAAGCCGTGATCAAGTATTTAAAAAGATGATACAGAATCTAACAATCTAATAACAACGAGTTTAAAAAATCCCTTTCTTTGGTTCATGACATCCCCATATGCATAGGCTCCCTAAAAAAATAAATGGCCAGCTACAGTATTATTATATGAACCAAAAAGAAGAGAATAGCAAAACAAAAAGCGCATGTCAATACAAATAACTGAATAAGCTTCAACTTGAACTGCTAAATCTGGATAAATGGAGATTAAGAATCAAATTTGTCGTAGAAGCAGAATGGGTAAATGTCATCAGCAACATTATCATCACTGTTGTTGTTGTTGTCGCTGTCGCTGTCGCTGTTGCTGTTGCTGCTATTGTTTTGAGCGGATAATATCATGATATTGGGTCAAAGAAAGTAGGAAAAAGAAATAAGAAAATTTAAGAAACTTGAAGTTGGAATGGCAGAACAATAATTTGATTTACCACACCACTTTCATCTAATTACAACTTCCAAGTGAGGAAAATTTGAATCTGATGGAAGAGAAATCGGGGTTACCTCTCCAAATCAAAAGACATGAAGGAGCTATCATCTTCGCTGTCCTCTTCAATATGATTCTGATGAAGCTTCTTGGTCAGCATTGGTGCTTGGGGAGAGAAGACGACCCTTGAATGGGATCCCTTGGTGTTGCATAAGAGAATAAGAGAGATTTTAGAGAGAGCAACGGATAATTGATGGCCATGACGATCTTTGAACATTTGGGTGGAGGTGGTAGTGCCAAAGCGAAATCTGAGGATGCAGAGAGAAGTTCAAATGCAAGAAGATTGGGGGAACAAGAGATTTTGAGAATGCAAGAGACATTTAAATTTTGTCATTATTCAGATATAAACAGATTAGCCATCTACCTGTTTCTGCTAGTAGTTATCCTTCAATATGTGTTGATGTAATTTCAAGAGCAAATTCATTTCTGTAACAGTATACTAAAATTAATGACACCACAACAGTGAGGGATATTTTTGCAATATAACAGTAAACGATAAAGGATTTTAGTGTAATATCAGAAACAAAGGGGTTCCTTAGGTTTATGCTCATCACACCCAGCTAACAGTGAATATGGATTCCTTCATGTTTGTTCATCTTACTAACAAAACTTCTTTTCTTCCTTCTTCCTTTTTCCTTTTTTTTTTTTTTTTTTTTTTTTTTTTTGGGGGGGGGTGTTGGGGGGGTGTGGAATGGATCTCCTCATCGTTAGAGACAACAATCGTAACATGAGAAGATCCTAACATGAAGGGATCCATTCTTGCTAACAGTCATGGCACGCACTGCTAACACAATACCATTACATGTTAATTCATCACAGGGATCTAAGGATCCATTTTCTGAAGCTACTCGAGTCTTGACCTTCCCGTTGGGCACTAGAGACAAAGGATTGGGCACACTTGAAAACCTACTGATGGTATTAGAAAAGGGGAGCAATTCATGTCAAATTGTCATCCAACTGGATCTGCACCACAACTGGTGACTGGTCATCATATTTTAGTTAGGACTTGAATATATGATGCAAATTTAATGGTTTAACCTTGGTCAAAGTAGATACCCATCATAATCAACTCCAAACAATGTGATACTCTATGAAGATTGTCACTTGAATTGAGTTGGTGCGAGGTTCACCAATAATATCTAAGCTTTCAGACACAATGGTTGTATAAGGTGTTTTGTCATTCAAGGTAAAATAGAGGTCTCTAGCGTGCCCACTCTTCTTACAATGAATATATTGAAGGCACTGCCCACGGTTACAAACTTATGATTACCACCATGTCCACTTCCTTAGCCTCCTCTGTCTGCTACCTACGAGACCAAAACACTAGTATCTGATTGTTGTGCATTAGAGAGTGTTCAGTGGAGAAGAAATGTGCAGCCCCTGGAGATGTTTTCCAGAGATTGAACAATTGGGCTGGCCAGAATTTGATTCCCAATTGGTTTAATGTCACGTTCAATACCAATTAGTGTCAGAAGTAGCACCATAAAGTTGTCTAAGTGTCCTGCGCTTAAGTGCCACTGGTAATAGGTAAAACTCTGTTGAATTCTTTCTTGCGAGCATCAATCAGGCAAAATATCCATATATTGCTATTCCAGGCTAAAAATGTCATAATCATTATCAAATTATTGGATTTTTGGGGTATGAACTCAGAATAGTCCATAAGGACCATAACTTAAAAATAAGTCTTATAAGGTCAAAAAATAGTTAGCCGTTTGGGATCAGTAGACTGCCACAGGACTACACAACAGGGCATCAATTCTTTTGCCACTACAGAGGGAATATCTGGCTCCTTGATCAAATGGTCATCATATACCAGATTCATAAACCATATCTCAAGGAAAGCTGACCAAGAGAGATAGTTTGCACCACCAACCAATTTTTCAAAGTAATGACAGGTGATGCAAAGATAACAGAAATGACAATACTGGATTTACCAGTAGAAGAGCCAGTACAAATAGACATACTTATCTTTTGGATTGAAGGCAGCACTAGGGCGTTAAACTTACCTGGAAGGACAAACAGCAGTGCTTCAATGACAGCTTGTTAGACAGAGATGTAATGTGCAAGCGGACACTAACCAAGGGTCAGAAGTAAGAACCAAGACTGGAAAGGGGCCAGAAAAAATTGGTTGGCAATATCCGTGCCATGCACAGGTGTCATTGGCCTATTACATGTCCTTACATGCTGGCAGTTAAAAACTAAGCAGTGACAACTCGATGGCGAATAGAGGTGCCTTGGCTTCCTTCCTAGGATGTGGCTTTGGGATTTGGCTCAAAAAGATTCTGAGTTCAATCAGAATTTAGCAGGGCCAGAACAGTCACCATATGTGTCTGGAGGCTGCCTATGCTCAGCCACCTGTTGCACACGCCAAGAGGAATAGAAAACTGGAGGGAAGTCTGCACAGCCACTGGAAGGAGCCAATGGTAATGCATGCACACAACCATATATATATGTGTGTGTATGCATGTGCGCGCATGTGTTATATTTCTAATATTTTAAAATTTAAAATTTTGTGAACTCTTTCAAAATTCCATCCACTTGATCAATTACTACCCTAGTTTTACCAATCATCAAGAAGGTTGAAAATTCACTGCCAGAGCACAAAGAGCATCAGAACACAAATACTAATTATTTAAAATGGATAGATGGATCTTCCTGTTGAATAATCAATAATAATCAATTGAGCAGCTCATGAAGGCAATTCAGGAGAGAAAGAATCAGGGGCAGTGCAGACTTGTCAAGGAATGTTTACCATAAATGTAATTCCCATGACTATGTGGGCTGTCTAGGAAATAAATCAAGAGGAGTCACAATTAAGGGGAGAATCCTAACTATGGAAATTAAGCATTCTAGGGACTAAATTTTGGGGGAAAATTCTGGAATTATTGCAGGATACCTCCTAGTCTCCAATTATAGATACACCTGAAGGCTAAGGAGATGAAACACTTTAGTCCACCACCTTTCTTCCTCTCTCTCTCTCTTCTGCTCTTAGACTTTCCCTGCATTGGTCTTTATTTTCAACACTTCTGTTTAAGATTAGGGTTAAAGCAAAGGTATGGTTGGCAGAACTTCAAGGCTAAAGAAAACACCCCACACCACAATGAAGCCCTCTATACATTCCTTTATTTACAATATTATGAAAATAGAATTAAACTACAAGATAAACTCATAAAGATAAGGATAAATGATGACTATAGGACTCTTAGACAATAATAAACTCCAGAAGTCCTAGATAATAATAAACTACTAATCCTTTAAAACTGCATTTTAGTTTGTAACACTTGCCCTAGGTTTCTAAAGAACTTTCATCTCAGGCTTCAGTACTTCACAAGGAAATTTCACAGGAGCAAAAGAAACGGAAAGCTGCATATGACATTGCCCAGGCGACCATCGTTCAGCTAAACCGAAAAATTGTAGCCACTGTAACTTTTTCCACATACATGTACCTAAAAACCGTGACACCCCCCCCCCCCCCCCCCCAAAACAAAACCAGAAGAGGAAAAAAAAACCCAAAAAATCCCTTTTCTTGTCTTGGGTTAAGAGGATTTAAAATAGCAGTACAATGCCAACATTTTATCATGGTCACAAAGAGTATAGTATACAGTATCATAGATCCCACTCCAACACGCAGAGCAATTAGCTACTGACAAAGCACCAAAGAGTGGCAGAGTAGATATATGAGATAGACTATCTATAAAGAAGGGGGGAAATGACTAAATCTGAATGGGAAAACCATGCAAAACCCCAAGGAAATTAAAAGGAAAATTACAGTTAAGGGTAATTTAGGAGGAAAAAAAAATAAAAAGGCAGTGTATATCCTTTCTCCTTCGAAAAGGACCTAGTCCAACATGTACTTGCATTGATACAAGTATATAGAATATCACTTTCACTCCTATAAGTTCTATTGCTACCAAAGCATGTAAACAAAAAGAAGGGTGTAATCCAAGGGAAGACAACTTAACACCAATCAGTTTTAGTAATCTGAATTAATAATTTAAAGCCAGAAAGCCCTCCCCCATTCACACCTTCATAAATAAATTAGATCCATTGTCTGTAATCATCTGTTACTATGGCAGAATATAAACCTTCTGCCTAACAAGCATGGTAGCTGAGCATGTATTCCCTAGTGGTCATAGACATATAATTTTTAGTAAAACTGACTTTGAGAAATTGCAAAATGGGCTTTGACGTTTTACTGGAAACGAGGCCTTGACATGTTAAGTAAGAATACCCAATATAACTAAGCCTTCGGATAAAAGTTGCTGCCTTATCATATTTTCTCTAAATGTGTCAGCCAAACAAAAAGCAATTTCATGAAACAATCCCAACAAAGCAAATTGTCATACTTGTGCTTATTTGAATATTCCCTCCTCTGATTAAAAGCACACTAATCAAGAAAGGCAAAAGAGTGTTGTGCTTGTGTGCAGATTCAAATGGCTTAGCTTTAAGAAAAGGACAAAGGTGACTGATGGTTTATAACAGGCAGCAGCTACATCTAAGGATCTGTTGAACAAATAGTTCTGTCAAATATTCAAAAACTTTCCTTACCATCTTTGTGCCCACTCTCTCCAAAATGGATGCCCTGGGGTGCATCTCCTATTTTAAAGAATGCAAGGGATATTTTTTTTAATATCTCCTAAACCCTAAACCCTAAATTTAGACAGTCCAAATTTAATTTTTTATATATTTTTTTATTTCTTTTTTAATTTTAAAGATTGCAAAATACAGAATAAAAACAATCTTCTAACTGTAAACTTCCAAAAAAATATGATGATTAAGACTAAAAAACATTACAAAAAATAAATCCGTACTGTCCAAATTTCATTTGGGGGATATGTACAGGGAAGCCAAATTGCCACTCTCTCTTGCAATTTGAACAAGAAGAAAGCGTTGGAGATCACATTACCTAAACATGATTTTATCTTCTTTTTTTTTTTTTTCAATTAGCAATTTGTTTTTATATTTTTCAGTTTATTCCCTATATTTTAGCCATTCTGTTTAGGCTATTTGAATGGGATTGGTTTATCTCCAATGTTTTAGCCACTAGCCCTCATTTATTTAGGAGGCTAAAATTGAGTGAAAAATTTGCTTTGCCCAATTCAACCCCCTTTCTTGGATAATATTCTGTCTTATATATATATATATATATCTGTGTGTAGGAAAATTCAAACTTCCTCACTCTTTCATGAAAGAGGTTAGCAACCTCCACATTAGGTGTTTGACCAAAAGATCATCTCTCTCTTTAAAAAACCAACTAATGTAGCAGCATTTGGGTCAGTTTCTCAAAACACAATAAATACAAGGTCATTCAATTCAAGGCTTAAAAATTCATGACTAATGGGAGTTGGTCCGAATGCAAGGGGCTCGAATCCATTAAGCATGAGGTCTCAAGAGTCCTCATGTGTATGGAAAATACACCCTTGGGAGAACTCCCTCTGTTTAGGGCCTCACCGCAGCTTGAACGGAATTAGTCATAGACTGTAAAACAGATGCAGATACCTGTGGATCACTCCAAAAATTCATGTTATGAAAAAAATGACCTAAGTGCTCTTGCATTTATTGTATCTTATAGAAAGACAGGGATAATTTTCAGTCCCACACACACACTACAGCCATGTTGCTTACCATCCAACATTATTAATGGTTAAAATAACAGCTCCTATCTAAATCAAGATAACTGAATAAGACTTACTGGGAACCCATAAATTAATTCATGTGATTACTAAAATTTTGGATGAGAATTGAAACCCAAATAACCTAAAAAGAAAACACATGTAACTTGTAGAGCTAACTCCATCAAAAAATAATTATATCAACAAATTAGCATAGATAAGAGATAAATAGACAGTAGACAAAAACATAAATTACAGTATTAATCTATTATACAATGCTGGAAAGACAATAGAGAAAGGGCAAATACACGAAGTACAGCCAGGTAAAATAAGATTTTGGTACATAAAAGTATAAATTTGAAATAAATGAAGTATGCTTGGGTTTGTCTACAAACACATTTCTTACAAAGTCAAGAAAGTAAAATTAAATATTATAAGATAACTTAAAGTAGAATCAATACCACATGACCATTACACATAAACCAAAAATTGATAAATAAGTTGCCAACTATATTATGGGGAAGAATTGGAGAAATCAAATCAAATAGCTGAAGGTTGGTCAATATACAGAGGCGAAGCTTTTTCTAAGCATCATGCACGGTTACAATCCTATCTATAAAATAAAATCCTGAACAGTCAAATGCATTTGGTAAGATAAAAGCTAAACAAGGCAGAAAGACATAAATAAAGATATAAAGACAATTTATATTGAGAAAAAAAAATGTGTGCAGTCTCAAATGAAAAATTGCAAGCTATCTGCTCAAATTATGCTGGCATGTTGCAAATTGAACTTTACTCCATAACATGTCTCTGGTAATTAGTTCACTTCAGTCTGCAACTCTTTTCACATTTTTGAAACCTTGTCAACAAAAATTGGAACTCCATCAATTTTAGTCCAAGAAACGACTTAGGCAAGATTGAGCCATATCCAAATATAATGTAACTGGATCTAGCCTTTGAGTTTCCATAGGCAAAGGAAGCAGCAACTGCATTCAAGCATTTGATCCAAGAATCAGATTGGAAAACTTACTTTTGTTGGCAGATTACACCCAAAATTCTTAACTATTTCATAGAAATTTCCATGAGAATAAAGAAATAATAGAATCGAAAGAATACCTTACAATTGTGTCTAAACATTTATGAACTCCCTATATTAGAACTTTTCTCAAACATGGGCAAGCAACATGATTTGCCTCCACACTAATTAGCAAAAATAAATACAGAAGTGAATCATAAATTAAAATTGTAACATAAGCGAGATAAAGGCAGAGATGTATTTACAGAGGGCAGCAGTTTACTATAAAACAGAACTATGGAGATGAAAATTTGAAGAGCACATTCTTATGACACGTTTTCATAAGGGATACTCATTCACAGCAATAGAACATGATCATTGCAGAAGGCCATTCAGAAAAATTTTAATATTAGTTTTATTATTATTTAGTAACTTTTTAATATTAGTTTTTATTTATTCTAGACTGCATTATCTTGTTAGGTTTTTTTTTTTATCTTATATTGGGATAATTATATTTAAAATTTTTTTTATCTGTTTTTAGGTTGTCATGCTTTTATCTAACCTTGTAATTCAGTGAAGATAAGTTTGCTTTAATTTAAAATTTTCATAAGTTAGTTAGGTTGATTAACTCTGCCCATGTGGAACTTTGATGTAATGCATTTTTTTTATAGCCAGTCCCAAGCCCCAAAAAAAAAACAGAGGGTTGTATTAGGCAATCGACAGCTAACGTAAAACTTTATCGAATTTTTATGATATGAATCATCGATGTATTAGAAGTAATGCTACGTCATTACCTGAAAGTAATGTACTATATAGTTCAAGTATAGTGACAAATGAGCAAGAGCCGTTGCATCGACGCCTGAGTATAGTGAAAAATGAATAAGGGTTCCTACATTTTTATAAACAAATATGGGTAAAGAAGTTAATTCACAAGAGTAGAATTCGTTTTGTAATTTGGAATATAGGTATACTTATGGAGTAAGTCAATGAAAATAATAAATACTATAATTAGAAAGAGAATTCATTTTTTGTGTCTACAAGAAACAAAATGGGTAAGAGAAAAAATGATAGAATTAAATACCTCAAGTTTTAAACTCTGGTATACTGGCAAGACTAAATCTAAAAATAAAGTAAATATAATTATAGATAAATTTTGAAAAAAATATTGTAGTAGATGTAAAGAGATTAGGAGATAAAATTATTGCGTTAAAATTTGTAGTAAAAAAAGAAACCTTTAATGATATTAGTGCTTACGTACTACAAAGTTAGAAAAATATCACAAGGTAAAGTTTTGGGAAGACTTACAATGTTCAGTTCAAAAAAATATCATCAGAAAAAAAGATTCTTTTAAGAGGAGATCTTAATAGTCACATGAGAAGTGCATCTAGAAATTATGAGGGTACGCATGGAAGACATAGCTTAGGGGAAGCAAATACAAAGGATAAAACTATTCTAAACTTTTTATTAGCGTTTGATCTCACAAAAGCTAACATTTGTTTTAGAAAATATGAGAAACATCTTATCACGTATAAAAATGGAGGGATATACTCTCAAATTGATTTCTTTCTTATAAAAAAATCAGATAGAAAACTTTGTATAGATTGCAAAGTTATACCTAGAGAGAGTTTGACTACTCAACATAGAGTCTTAATTATAGATGTCTAAGTTAAGAGGAGAATAAAGAGTAAAAGCCTAAATAGGGTGTCAAGAATTAGGTGGTAACAATTAAAGGGAAATGAAGAAAAGAATTTGCAGAGAAAGATTTTGAAGAAAGGATTTTAGGAAGTACAAGAAAGTGATAAAGATTTGTGGAATGAGATGGTCAAAACGATTAAGAAGGTGGCAAAGGAGATATTTAGTGAATCAAAAGGCCTTGGACTTAAGAATAAAGAATCTTGTTAGTAGGATGCAAGTATACAAGATAAGATTAAAATTAAAAGGGAGTGTTACAACGCATAGTCTTTATGTAAAAGTGATAAAAATTGAGAAAAATATAAGATAGCTAAGAAAGATATTAAGAAGGTCGTAAGCAAAGCAAGAGTTAAGACATTTGATGGGTTATACCAATCCTTAGGTACTAAAACTAGAGAGAGAAATATTTATAAGTTAGTTAAAAGTAGGGACAAAGAGACAAAAGACGGGGACCAAGTGAAATGCATTAAAGATGGAAAAAAAAAATCGTAGTCATAGAACAAGATATCAAGAAACAGTTGAGGGGTTATTTTTATAGACTATTTGATGAAAGACATGGGATTTTATTACACTTAAATAAACTAGACACTAAAACAAAAGACCAAAATTATACATTTTATCGTAGGATTCGAAAGTCAAAAGTAAAAGAAACATTAAAACAGATGGAGAATGGCAAAGCAATTAGATTGGATAATATACCTATTGAAGTATGAAAATGTTTAAGTATGAAAGGTATAAGTTGACTCACAAAGTTATTTAATAAAATTATAAAATCTAAAAAAATACTAGATAAGTGAAAGAAAAGTACTTTAATCCCTATTTATAAGAACAAAGAGGATATGTAAAACTGTGCAAATTATACAGGCATTAAGTTCATGAGTCACACTATGAAATTATGGGAGAAGGTAGTTAAGCAAAGATTAAAACAAGAGACTCAAATGACTAAGAATCAATTTGTTTTTATCTCAGGAAAGTCGATTATAGAAGCGATATATTTGTTGCGAAAATTGATTGAGAGATATCAAAAAAATCAAAAAGATTTACATATGATGTTCATCAATTTGGAGAAGGCATATGATTCGGTGCCAAAAGAGGTTTTATGGAAGGTTCTGAAGAAAAAAAAAATCGTATGACTTATATTCGAGCAATTTAGTATATATATAATGAGGTTACAACTAATGTTATAACAAAAGGTAAACTTATAGAAGATTTTTTAATAACTATTAATCTACATCAGGGGTCAACTTTGAATCCTTATCTTCTTACTTTAATCTTGGATGTGCTCACTGAATATATCCAAGAGCCGATATTACAGTACATGCTTTTTGCAAATGACATAGTCTTAGTTGGAGAATTGATAGAGGAAATGAATAAGAAATTAGAGATGTGGAGACTAACTTTGGAAACACACTTGGAAACACACAAATTTTGTTTAAGTAGAAGTAAAACAGAGTACATGGAATGTAAGTTTAGTAAAAGACGCACTAATTCTAGTGCAAAAGTCAAAATTAAAGAGCATATCATTCCACACGTTATACAATTTAAATATCTTGGGTCCATCATACAACATGACAGGAAAATAGAAGAAGATGTAAAATATAGGATTCAAGTAGAGTGGATAAAATATAAGAGTGCTTCTAGTGTTATTTGTAATAGAATAATACCACTCAAATTTAAGGATAAATTTTATTGTATAGCTATTAAGCTTGTAATATTGTATGGAATTGAGTGTTGGGTAATAAAAATTCAACAAGAGAACAAGTTCAATATTGCAGAGATGAGAATATTTCGTTAAATGAATAGACATACTAAACAAGATAAAATTAGAAACGAATGCATTAGAAAGAAAGTAAAAGTCACACCTATTGTAAAAAAGATTGTAGAATCACGACTTAGATGGTTTGGACATGCGTGGAAGAGACTTATAGAAACCCCAATTAGGAGAATAGATCAGATGGAGAGTAATCCAATAATTAAAGGTAGAGAGAGACAAAGGAAAACTATAGGAGAAACTATTAAAAAAAATTTAAACTTAAATAGTTTCTTCAAAAAATATGACTTACGATAGGATTTTATGACATCGATTAACCTATGTAACCGATCCCACTTAGTGAGAAAAAACTTTTTTGTTGTTAATTAGTTAGTTAGTTAGTTAGTTAGGTTGACTGGATTGGCTAATCTTTTAGTCTCCAACCCATCTATTTATGTATGGCTTGAATATTTGGAATGATAAGAATCAGAACATCATTAAACTATAAAATCTTTGTGGTATCAGAGCCTACAAGGCCTGAATGATGAAATATGAGTAAATAATGGTACTCAACTCCTAAAAAGAAGAGTCAGCCAATGAAAATGCCCAACTAACTAGCTAAGAATTGGCCAAAAACAAACCTCTCTCATCACTCAAAGAGACTTTCTCTAAAGTGAGGCATGAGGAAAGTAGGAAAAGAATCACCTATCTGAACACTGAGTCATTTACTATGGTAGCCTATGTCACTCACAACCCAACTGAATTTCAATAGAGAAGACAAACTAAAGCTTGGTGTGACCATTGCCGAAAACAAAGCCATACCAAGAAGGTTTGCTAGAAAATCCAAGATAAATTAGCAAATTGGAAATCAAGAACAAAAGATGAGACCCATGACTTAATAGGGCCCAATGAGAAAAAACCTCTATCTGAGACTAATGTCAAAGAAGATTGGCAATTAGCCCTAAGTTGGGTATAAATAATAGTTCCCAATTTGAAGGGAAGTGTTAGAGAACATCATTCTTGAAGAAGACGCCAAAAAGACGTGCATTGCTGCAAGTGATATTTAGGAAAATTTTTACATTAGTTTTATTATTATTTAGTAGCTTTTTAATATTAGTTTTTATTTATTCTAGAAGACATTATCTTGTTAGGTTTTTCTATTATCTTATCTTAGGACAATTATATTTTAAACTTTTAAATTTTTATCTATTTGTTAGATTGTTAACTTTTATTCTGATCTTGTATTTCAGTCAAGATAAGTGTGTTTTAATTTAAAATTTTCGCAAGTTAGGCTAATTGGATTGGCTAATCTTTTAGCCTCTTCCCATCTATTTATGTATGGCTTGAATATTTAGAATAATAAGAATCAAAACATAAATAAACTCTGAAACCTTCAACCATCAATCAATTTTTTTTTTTTTAAAGAAAAAAGGGGTCATCAGTTGGTTTGCAAAGAATAGACACCTGAAGATGGTTCTCAGATGAAACATTCACTGAAGTATTCGTGATCAAGCAGAGTACAAGGCCAAGTGATTCTCCACAAGGGTATTTATATAGAGAGCAAACTAAAGACAGTTTCAAACTCAAAGTTAGTCTAAAACCAAGTTAGCATTTGATTGCAACAATTTCCCAGAAACTAATTGTTTGTGAAGGCCATTGATATACATTCACCACTAAAAATATTACCTGGAAAACCGCACATATATAGTCAGCATGTGCAGAAGAGGAATGCTTCCACTCTGGTTCAATTCACCCTAATTTGAGAGAAGTTTGATTTGAATCATAGTGACGTGTGGCAACTGCAATTGGCTTGTGCAATTGTATTAGGATGATTTTGGAGGGAAAATAGTTTATGAGAGGGTATGTGTGGCAGCCAAATTTTGCAGGCAGAACTCTTCAAGCACATTAGTAATAAATGCCTCCAAAAGAAAGGGGGAAAATAAAAGATGCATCATAAAATTCCAGATGGCCAAGGAAAACAAATCATAAATCAAAGCCACTGCATCCAATGTAATCGATTTCTTTAAAGAATAATTGACATCCTCACTAAAATTGTATTAACTTTTAGGCATCTTTAGCAACAGAACTGATCAATCACTCTCATTGATATCCTTGCATGAAATTTCTAGTACTTGCTGTCGGATAAAATCCACTTCGGCGCATTTCTTCAAACCACATCTTAGCCTCAGCTTTCCTCCCATGCTTGAAGAAAGCACATAACATAGTGTTATAAGTGAACTGATTAGGATCATAACCCTTTTGACACATCCGATTAAACAACTCACAAGCTTGGTCGATCTCTCTCCAGCTTACTCTTGTCAACAACAGATTGTAGGTGTATCTGTCAAGTGGAAAGCACCTCTCTATCAGTTCTTCCAAGTTTTCAATATGGTGGTTCACTCTGAGACGACCAGAAAATACACCAATGATCAGGCTAAGCATTGAACTGCCAGAAAACTCCTCTTCTCTGACTCCTCTCAAACGAACACAAATATCATAGATTTCCGGTGCATGCAAAGAATGCTTCAGAAGTACATTACCAATAAAAGAGGTTAACCGACGTCCCATTTTCTCATAGTCATTAATAAGATTTATTGCTTCAGGATATCTTTTCCTCCTGCAAAGACTCTGAACAAGAGTTTCATAGCATTCAATGCTTGGAGTTAATTTAGCAATCCTCATATCTGACAATAACTTAAGTGCCATGTCTTCCCTCTCAGCCTCACAGAGACCAATAATAAGGGAATTATATAATTTTCTATTCTTTATACCATGTCGCTGCAATTCGCCAAAGAAATTCATAGCATCCAAAATTCTTTCACTTCTTAAATAACTCTGCAACATATAGATGTAAGAATCCAAACTTCGTCTAATGTCATATCTTTGCATAATCTCAAATACTTCCTTGGCCAGCTCGGGCTTCTTGGATTTCCCAGCGGCATCAATAAAAAGGTTGCAAATATGATGTATCTCTCCATAACGGGACAATATCTCCAATAAACCAAGAAAGTGAGTTTTTGGATTTTCCCTTTTAAGTAAAGAATGAACAACAGCTCTATATAGCGGTTCTGTTGGGACGAGACCCTTCTCTCGCATTTCAATAAGAAGCCGAGCAGCAATATCCCCCCTATTTGACTTGCAGAAATTGATAATCAACCTAATGTAAGACTTTTGAGTAGCAATATTGTTCAATTGCCCATGTATTAAAAAACCATCTCCTACTCGTCCAGCCCGGCATAGTGCCGATATCAATTTGTCATACGTGGAAGCACTAGGCAAAAAATTCCTCTCTAAGGCTAGAATGAGCAACTCCTCCATCTCATCAACCTTACACTCTCTAATTAATGCATTGGTGAGTGCAGAAAAGGCTCCTCTATCAAGAAAATAACCTTCATCAATCAATTTTTTGAAAACAATATATGCTTCATTGACGCTCCTATTCAGACATAAAGTAAGAATCAAATATTTGTAAGCCAAAAAATTTGGAGAGAGTCCAAACAGAGATCTTGAATTGTATAATTCAAGTGCAACATCTACCATTCCTGCTTTGCAAAAGAAGCACAAAACAGTATTCATGGTAACCATATCAGGAGTAATGTGATTATCCTTCATTTCCATCAGTAAATCATACACCTTATGAAGCCGGTTCTCCTTCAAGAGCTTGCCTATTAAAATGTTGTACTGGAACAGACCAGGAATATAACCTTCCGAAGATTGCTTATGCTGGAAAAATTCCAGAGCCTCATCCAACCTTCCAGCCCGAACAAGATCACTAATCCACGCTCCATAAGCTTTCTCCTGTGGAACCAACCCTGAGTTCCCCAATTCCTGAACCAACTTTTCAGCACGTTCAAACATGTTATTCTTACATAGTGCACCAACAAGAACACCGGCCTCAGACCCAAGCAAAACTTTCTCACTACACACCAGCCAATTAAGATATTCTTCTGCCTCGTACAACCTGTTCTGTTTACATAAGTATTTCATTATTAGGGAATGTGTAATCTGATTCTCATGACCTCTCAATCGTATCTGCTCCAAAATAATTTCAAATGCATCAAGAAAATTCTCCTCCGCTAATGAGTTCAACAAGACATGGTAACCAAAACTATCTAAGTCCAGTCCTTGGAACCGCATTTTACCAAACAGATTAAGTGCTATGTCGGGTTTCCTTGCTACAGCATAACCTATGACCAAAATATCTTGAAACCTCACTTTGTAAGTGTACCTTTGCTTCTCATACATCTGAAGGAAATCGAACATAACGGACATAAGCTTGGCCTTCGAGAGAATCTTGAAAATGGCGGTGTAGGTGGCACGGGTATGGCTGAAACCGCGTTGGCGTCCAGCCCAATCGAAGAACTTGAGGCAAGACAGCACGTCCCTGCCATAGGCGAGAACATCCAACACGAAGCTTTCACTGAGTCGAAGACCCAACTGATTAAGAGCCAAGTCGGTGGCGCGAAAGGTCAAGTCGTCTTCGTTTTGGTTCCCCCCGGCATTCAGGATTTCGTAGATTCTGGCCAGTACCTCATTGTTCCCGGTCATGAACCAATTCCTGAAGGAACCCGCTATGTCCACGGGGCGATTGATGTTTATGTCATTGAAGAATGACCGGAAACTGCATGGGTCCGCAGAATCAGAAGAAGACGAAGAAGAAGAAGAATAAGAACAAGTACAAGAAAGAGAGGTAGTAATAGGAACAGATAGGGGGTGATAGAGTGTAAGAATTGAGGATAGAAAAGTTTCTGATCTGGTCACATGTTTCAGGGATCGCATCGTGTTTATGGGCATACAGAATGGGAATTCAAAGAGCCATCAATAGATAGAAGCAGAAGCAGAAGCAAAAGCAGCTGCTTCTCTGATGTCTCTTTGAGAAACAAACCCACAAAGACAGAGTCCCAAAAGAAGCAGTCTACCACGAAACAGCTAGGTGGCGACCTCCCTCCCTTGGTTTTGAGATTTTGACTATCTGCTTAACCTAAGATTTAAATTTTTTAATATATCATTTTTAATTTTTGAAATGAAAGCTAAATTTCTTTCAAGGAAAAAATAGAAATAATATGCCGAACTTTTAACATTTTATCAACTCACAGTTTCTCGGAAAAAATTATTCCTTGTAGTATGATTTGGCCATGGCACTCACTGTCTCTCAAGTCAAGCAAATCAATCCACTTTACCAATTCTATACACGAGACTCGGAAATTGAGGACTTACAAAGTCCAAAACAGATTCTGTACTGTTCTAAGGCCGTGACGCTCTTCTTAAAGGAGCAGTTCGGTCAATTAAAAAAAAATTACAAAAATATATGGCTTTTTATTTGGAGGATTAAGATCATATCTATAGTTTACTGTTTATTTTAAAGTAGCAGAAAACCCTAACGCCCTACGTATATTTTTTTGGTAATTAGGCTTTCGCCATAATGGACATTGAGACACTACTTTTTCAAAGGGAAGGAACAATTTAGGTCTAGAGGGGTGTCTCAACAAAAAATTTTAAACACTTTTTGGTTGGCTGTATTTAGAGATTTAACTACTGTTGCAATTAGAAATGAGGATCGGTTGAATTTGACACAAAATTTAATCCTTCCAAACCATGAGTAATTTCATCATTTCAATTTTGTTCGAGCGAATTATATCAGAAACATATTTACTTTGATGTATTTTAATACTCTACGTCCGATCAAACCTAACAAAGGGTTCAACTATACAAATCTAAAATTTTTGGAGGTTGATAATCAACTTAGAATAAATTATAATAGCTCCTAAGTTGGAAAAAAAAAAAAATTGTGCGTTTTAAACTTTATTTTTTTTCATACTCAGTCAACTTGATAAGTTATTTACACAAGAAATTCTTTTTATTGTACTGCGTCATTTGTAAATTATCTAGTAACTTTAAATCAATTCATTAAAATTTATATATAAAAGTGGCTTTTTCCCTCCAAAATTTGAGTTATTTATTAATTTCATCTTAAATGTTTATTGTATATCAATTATATTTTATATATTTACTAAAATCTTTAATATTATCCCAAATCTAACCCTATCATATAAATTAATGAAAAAAGGTGACATGCTAATTCATGTGAGCTAATATTCACTATAAAAATGTTAAAGTGGATTATATATTGCCTACATGTATGCCAAAATTCTCAACCCTAAATCCTTTAAGGATATAGAAAAATAGAAACAACACATTTAGAAATTGTACGGTTATGAAATCAAACAGTGTAATATCCATTTAGACCATGTATAATCCACATTAATATATTGTAATGAACATTACTCATATTCATGACAAGTCATCAATTTCTATTAATCTAATTACCAGAGTTAAGATTTAAGATGATATTAAAAATTTAATCAAATATATAGAACAAAATTAACAAAAAAAATGAACATTTATGACAAAATTGATAATAACTCAAAACTTATGGGATGAAAAAGATACTCTTGCTAGTGTTTATTTTAATGAGAGACTTTCTAAAACAATTATCCCTCAATGAGGTTTCAAGACAATGAGATTTATATCTCCTTATTTATTTGTGCCAATGAACATAATGATGCAAAAAAAATAGTAATTTAGTTTTCAAAAGACTATTTTTCTCTCTATTTTATTCTCTAAAAATAAAGCTTATTAATTTAGTCACTTAAAGATTTTTCTCTAATCAAAATGATCCTTCCATTACACAAAATTCATTGTTACATAATAGATTAATTAGTGTGGCACAAATGCAAATCATATGGCTGTTAATTCATTTCTAGACTTACACAAGTAGCAATAATCCTCAAAATAATGTCATTTAATATCACTTGAGTTGTGAAATTTGCCCAAATGATATTATTTTAGAAGAATGATTATTTAGTAAAGAGGCACAACTAGTCAAGTGACCTAACTAACCTAGTCCTATATGTTTATATTGGGCTAAATTAGGTCAGGCAAAAAATAATTGGGCTTAATTAGGCACCAAACCAACTATATTATTAGATTTACCTAGTCTAAGGCGGACATGTATATTTAAAAAAAAAAAATTATATTTTATAAGGACTTCCATGAAAATATTTGTTTAAAGACAAAATATAATTTTACAAAGACATGTGAAAATTTATTTTTTATAGGTCATATTTTAATTCTTATTAAAAAGAAAGAGGTTCATCCTCCCAAGCTAGGTCGGGCACTAGTCCTTCAAAAAACATTGGGTTGAGTATCGAAGTAAGCTAAAACCCAACTAAGGCCATGTGCACCCATACCATTAAGGTAAGTCTAGGTCATAAGTTAACACCCATGTATAATTTCATTTATATCAAACTAACAAATCTATTAAATGCTTGTGAATATTGCCTAACAAAAAGATTATTTTGATTGGAGGAAATTTTTTTTTAACTAAAATTAGAGAGTTTATCTATAAATGATCAAGTTAATAAGAAAATAATATTCTAAAAATTAAATCATTAATTTATCCTAAAATTAAATTAAAAATCCTATTTATCAACCATTTTTTGTGTAAATTTGATGAGACTAGATATTTGTTGGCCATTGGTTTGGCTTGAGAATTAACAAAGTTGTTCAGGATCCATTCTATAAACAACATGAAAACCATTTTAGGCTAAGTGATTCCATTCAAATAAGTTAATTTATTGGGCAAATACTTGGGTACTTATGTGGATGGTTACTTTAGATATCGCAAGTCTATTTATGTTTGTTTTAGCAAATATAAAGTAAATTATCATACTAAAAAGGTCAATTTGTTAGGCTCAACTGTGAGTGGGAGTGAGAAGACATATATTGGAAGGAGTTAGACTTTGAGAGGAGTATATAAATGGAATTAACCTATAGACTCAATGCCTTAAGATTTTGGGAAATAATTAGCTCTTGGTTTTCTGAAGTTTCATGCAAGTTTCACTTTAGTCCCAAAATATAGTCCTTAAAGTTGTAAGAGGGTTCAATATTATTTGTTTTTTTCCTAACTCTTTTAACTTTATTAAAAGTGTCTAACATGATTCATACATAGCTTAACTACAGTTGAATAGGGAAGCTGACATGTACAAGTTGTGCTAACTCAAATCCAACTTTAAACTGGAAGGTATAAAAATCTAAACTAACTATTTTGCACCTTTTATCAATATATACCAATCACAACCTGAAACTTGAGCAATGATTTGCATATAGACTAAGCCAACCTAAGGCTAACTTAGCCTTACAAGCCTAAAGACTTATATACACATAACAAGCCATCAACATGATAACAAAAATGACAATAGTAATGATATCACACTCTAGTTTTACATATTTCATTTTTCGATCACTTAGGAGTTACTTGAAATCCGATAACACCTTTCTTGAGATTAGACATATCTTAAATATGTACAATTAGTCTAAACCAACAAACAACACGATTTCCTAAAATATAAACAATACAATATTATAATGGCCATTACAAGGCATTTGGGTCTACTCATTCAAGCGAGAAAATGAGCTAATTAATTTAGGAGAATCACAATCGTTTAATGCATCTGATATCTCTAAGCGCACCACGTTGCCTCTAAACAAATGATACATAAAATGAAACATTGTGTTTTATTCATTTCTTTTTAAGAACTTATAATTGCATCTAAGCTGTCCAACCATGCAACATCCACAATCATGCTGCACATCCTCCCAGCCTCTTAAGATTGCATTCTAAAGCTTATATCAAGAAGTCACTCTCACAGCTTCCTTATTCCTAATCAATGTAGTCTCTATTTGAAGCTTATATCAAAACCTATTTTAAAGCTTAATCCAACCTCCATTCCACTCCACTCATAGAATTCCCAATCCTTCATCCCTTGTATTTCAAAACATTCACTTACAGTCTTGTCCTACCTCCACTTCATTTTTTAACCTTTGGGCTTTGAAATAGCAAAGAATTAAGAACCATAAACTAAGAATGGTGAAGGCAATAAAAGAAGAAACTTAAATTCCACAATTGCAAGACTTACAAGAAGAACCATCAATGTCTAAATAGAAACCTATTATAGTTACCATTTCTTTATCGAAAACTCTTAGTATCTTCTTTTAGGTACCTCTTATTTTACTTCAATGAATAGTCATTTGTTGTAAAGCTATGTGAAAACTTATTTGATTTTTGACAATTTAGATAGCATACTACTTCTATTCTTGTTATCATTCATTTTGCTCTAAAAAACCATCACTTCGACTTATTTAAGTAATAGTCTTCATTAGCTATTACACTCGATCAAGACTTATTATGTATTTGTGGTCTTAAAATTGACTAAAAAACTATTTGATAGTCCAATTCTATTGATTCAATGGTTTATATGTATTGTTGCAATTAGGCCTTCATTTAGAAACTTTATGATTTGTATCATTTTATATATGACTTTATAGTTTACCTATTTGAAATTTGAAGGCATAAGGAATACTAAATGAATCAACTATTCCAATAGTAACCAAAGCCATAGAGGTAAATGTGTTTGAATCCTTCGACATCTTCTTTCAGGCTATAGATGGTTTCATCAATCTTCGTAAACCTAGTTCATTCCACCATCAAGAATGGGGCAGAGTTAATGAAAGCACCAAGTTGACAATAATAGAGACTCAAATGAAAAGTCACGCATTATAGGTAATGGAATCTTACTTCAAGTAAGGAAAACTCTAAGTAGAAAATAAAATAGTAAGCTAATACATCATCCTTGCCTGTATTATTCTACCTAAAGCAACTATATATATATGTGAATGAAGAAAGAGAGAGAAAGAGATATATATATTTATATACATTCTACTACCCAACAACAATGACTCTTTATCAGTAAATCATAACAAA
This sequence comes from Erythrophleum fordii, assembly GCA_032878935.1. NCBI lineage: Eukaryota > Viridiplantae > Streptophyta > Magnoliopsida > Fabales > Fabaceae > Erythrophleum > Erythrophleum fordii. The sequence continues at coordinate 29,207,764 of JAVQMF010000058.1, read as the reverse complement.
CCCAACCTACATGCCCCTTAGTCATGCTTTCTTATAACCCCTTCCATAATAAAGTCCTTTGCCCAATGAGGTTGTATATGGACCTTCTTACTCTTATAATTCTCTTGGCCCATAGTCTTCTTTGTTTAAGTCTATTCCAAGGTATTATCATATAAGAACAAAATATTTTTCTATAAAGTAGAACAAAATATAATTAAAGGACAAAAATGAAACTTGAAATAAAGTTATGGAATTAAATTGAAACAAAATAAAGAAAGAAGAATTAATACTTGAAATAAAAGCACTAGATTAAAAGTATATTTTCACCTAAAAGATATGCAACTAGCATTTGTTTAAATTAAAATTGACATTTAGAAAAATGCAATTGTGCAACAAAATTTAATTACACTTAATTAACTAAAAGAATTTATTTGAATTTCTTTCATGGAATTTCTAAACAAATATAGGATAATGTAGTCATGGGCCTTGAGTCTTCATTTATTTATTTATTTATTTATTTATACTGTCAAGAAGAGACAACATATTAAGAAATAAACATTATCTCAATCTAAAAAAGATTAATAAACCTATCACCTATGTTCTCTAAAATATATAAATTTATGCCTAGTGAAAATTGAGACATTAAGAACCAAACATCCTATCTCAGAACTTGCAAATGAACTAGAATTAAATGTTGCTCTTGTGAAAGATAGCAGCGAGATTTCTAAAATGACAAAATACAAAGAGGATAGTCATGAGAATTGGGAACAACTCTTTGATGACTAATAAAGCATACAACATGTCATATTGCCTTCAAAAGCAAATAGATTGAGATTTCCAAATTGAAGCCTTTTGCCTTTATTTCTAAAAGAGAGTGGTTCCAAAACAAGCAAATATGGTTACATGGTGCTTCATTTGTTTATTATTCCTCTTCACCACCCAAAACATTAAATACCAATGATTGATGAAAAATTGACTAAACTTAGTATCTATATGATTAGTACAATTATGTTTCCCCATAGAATTATTCTAAACTAACAACTTTTTATATTGTTAGTTGAGTCTTCCAACCATTTTTATGATAAAGTCTATTGTACAATCAATTCCTTAAAAAATCCTAAGGTTTTGACAATGCCAAATAACATATAATGTCAATGAGGTAATGCCTTTTGTCCACCTTATCATCTATTGATATTCTCATATTTTGCTCAACCCAATGCTTAACCTAAATTAAAATGCCAAAAGGTTGTAAATGATCAACTCTTAATCCTACTAGTAAGCTAAACTAGATAGCTCTTGCAAAGGAACAAGATTTTAAAAAATATGGTTTATAGATTCATCCACTTGTTGGCAAAAAGGACAAATTTCTTCAATTGTTAAATGATGATCTCAAAGAACTGATGTTATTGGTAAAATTTTTTTTAATAATTTCCATAAGAGAACCAAAAAAAAGAAGAGATAAATTAAGTTTCCATAATTTTTCCCAATTTATATCCAAAAAGATTTAGATTGAGATGTGAATTATGGATGAACAAAGAATACCCATCCATAACTTGATACATATCTGACTAATTTCCACTCTAAACCAAAGAATCTCGTTGTCTTGTAATTGAAAATGGCATCCTTATTATCTATTACACCTATTCTTATGAGTAAATTTGTCTTAGAGCTTGCATGTTGCATGTTCATGCACGATAAGATAGCTTATAATTTGATATAAGGTTAGGCCATCTAAATACATAGGCTACTAGAGGTTGTCAAAGAAATAAATCATAGTTCCATTCCTTATTTGCCAACGAAGATAATCACAGATAATGGGCTTATTTTTCTGTATTCCTTACCAAATTCAAGCTATTGTAAAATGCTCATTCAAGTTACCACTAATAATATCTTTATAATATTTGGGTCTCATTATTCAAGCAAATAGCAAATAGCAAACCTATATCATCAAACACTAATCTTCACACATGTTTTGCCATAAGGGCTTGATGAAAAAACATGGGTTTGCTTTAAACTAAGTCCACCTTCCTCAAGCAACCAAAAAAATTTTGACCATTTTTGTAAACAGAACTTTAGTCTAGATTTAGAATAACCCCAAAGGAAATTGGCTATTAATTTTCATGTTAATTTCATGATAATATTTCTTAAGGAGTTTAAAGCAAAATAAAGGAAAAGTTAATGTAACATTAAGCATTGATTTAATTAAGGTAATATAACTCACCTGTGATAGCATTCCTAATTTCTATGACTATAATTTCTTATCAATTTTATCAACTACTTCCCTATATAATTGAGTCTTGTTTTTATCCAAATCCACTTGCATGCCAAGATATCTCCTCATATATGATTGAAAGTTAAGATTTAACCTTAAAAAATGTTTGATAATTCTTTTTTCAAATGATAAGACACACAGAGTCTAAAAACAATGACTAATTTAGTAGGATTGATACTTTGACATAAGAGTCTACTATAATTATTTAAAATATCTTGTACCTGATAACACATAATGTTTATAGCTTGAAAGAAAAGCAAGGTGTTATATGCATATACTATATGTGAAAATCAATCCAAGAGCGATATCTAAATTCTCTTCCAATAACAATCTTATTCTACTTTATGAATCAAATAGGGTTAAACATTAGAGCAGAGCAAAAAAAGGCATGGGGAGAATGGATCACCTTGTTGGAGTCCCTAATGAGGAGAGAAACTAACAGTTGTTGCTAAAGAGATTTTATGGCTAAAAAATTGTCGTTGCTAAAAAGACTCCCTAAATATATGTAATTTTGCTGCTAAAACTCGTAAACTTTTAAGGCCACGGCATTTAAAAGCAACAAATTTCGCTGCCAAAAGTTCATGTCGTCACAAAATATATTTTTAGAGGCAAAAAAAGTCGTTACTAAATGTATAATTTTAGCAGCGACAATATCTTTTGACACTAAAAATTTTTAGCGATAACTTTTACTAATAGTTGTGGACCCTTTAGTTCAAGAGATTTAGCGACGACCTTTTCACTGCAAAAATTCTTCTATTTGGCCTTTTAAAAAGTTTTCGTTCGTGATCTTTAGCGACAACATGCACCTTAATGCTAAATGTTATTTTAGCAGCGACATTAGTAGTCGCTAAAATTCCTTTTAGTGATTATTTAGAGAAATTAGTGGCGAGTATTGTTGTCACTAAATGTATACTTTTAGTAGCGAAATATTTTGGTGACGTTAAATGTCTATTTTTGTAACAAATTATTCTTTCGTCGTTAAAGTTTTTCATTTAGCATCAATATTTTATGTTGCCACTAAATATATCTTTAGCATCAACTATTATCAATAATATTGGCATACTATTAGCAATGAATTTAATCACCACTAAAGATGTTATTTTATTTTTTTTAGATTTTTAATATTTTTCTTAATTATTTTCTTCAATCCTGTTTACTAAAATAGATTTTATAATATTATAAATGGTGAAAAATAAATCTTCTAAATCTCTAATAACATATACTATTTTACAAAATCTAACATTTTAAAATACATAAGCAAAAAAAGAGAGCAAATCAAACTTTGCCAACAAGTTTGATATATACATTACTACAGAGGTCCATCCAACAACTATAAATACAAAAACTTGTTATATAAATAATTTTCTAAACTCACTTATACACTCCACTATTCAATGTTTAAAATAGCATTATAACATTACTAAACAAAAGCAAAAGAGCAAGAAGTTAGTATTGGCAATTACTTGAATCTTCGTAATTTAAGGAAGGGGCACTAACATTCAATCTAGACATTTCATTTTTTTTTTAAATGCTAAGACTTTCTTCATCAAAGGAATTACCTGCGTGACAAATTGAGACCACATTCCAATTTTAGTAAAGCATAATATTTGAAAGACTATGTATGCCATAAACAAATTAATGTCAAAAGTTTAAAAGAAAAATAGTGTTATAAATTACGATGCATTATTTATGTTAGTTGAATAATCAATCATTAAAACTCTTAATTACTCACAAAATTATTGAGCTTCTCCACTTAAAGCATTGTTCATCAGAGGTACATTTTCCCTGCTGAAAAGAAATATAACACTAAGTTTTTTAACATTGAAAAGAAAAAGAGAAGTGCAAAAGATACCTATTGGAATGTGGCCACGAAGGCAGCCATTTGAGCACGAATTTCAGCTTGCATTTGTGCTTGCATTTGGGCCCGCTCCTCTTATAGTTTTTATTCCATTTCTTTGCGCATCTCTTCACGCACTTGTTCTATTGTAGAAGAAACTCTAGACTCCACTTCATATTCGCCGATGCTTCTCTTTCTTGAGAGTTTCTTCCTATATCCCTTGCCATGCACATACCACGATCTCTCTCCCAGTTCCGTAGCTAATATCTCATCTCCAGTTATGCGTGCCTCTTCATTTGTTGTTTGTTGTTAAATAACAAGATCGTGAATGCATGACCTTAGTGCAGGACATGAGTTAGAAGTATAGAAAATTGTACAAACAATTTGTTTAAAGTTAATAAATTTGAAAACATTACATGGATTCTTGGGACTACGGATCAGCCCACATTATCTCCCCCTCTTTTGTCTGACGAGTATGTTGTGCCTCCCATACTCGATTAGTTGTTGCTGGATCCCCTGTTTCTGGGTCCCTCTACATATTTTTCAGACATTAGTATTTAAAGCTTTTTAGCATAAAAAAAAGTAGTAGTGAACATAGAAATGAATTTCTCCTAAAATACAATGAGATGCTCACCAAAGACTCTTTAACCTTTGCAAATGAGCGGGTATCACATGTATATAATGTTATCTGCTTTGACCTATTTCTACTACTTGTAGCTTGCATATAAAGCCAAACTATTGTTAATGATAATTTTAATAAATAATAGTACAGCTGCAATAAAGTTTGAACTAAAGACCTGAAACTTATCGGACTTAAAGTGCTGAATTAGCCATTTCTAATCTTGAAAGCTAACATCCTTTGGTTTTGCTGCTTGTCTCTCCTCATCAGTCATGTAGTTCTTATATATTTTTGACAATGAAGACTTCCAATTCTTAAAAAGTTGTTGCACTGAGTCCATGCAATAAGACTTGAATGTCACCTCCTGTTGAGGATCGCAAACTTTAAATTTGTCATATACATTAAGAATAGAATAGCAAATTCAAATTATAAGTAGTTATAATTGCAAACATAACATAGGTATTTGCACATTAGTTAAAGATATGCATTTAAAATATATAACTTGTTATCTTCACTTTCAATCCCATGGTGTCTCCATCTTTATTTGCAATATCTTTCCAATCACCATCTTTTAAGGATACAGTAGTCCGCACCACCCAACCAATGTAACTAGATAAGTCTCGAGCTCTATCTCCAATCGGGCGTTCAGTGATCCTAGATATGGTAATTAAGATCTTGTTGCCAAATTTTGTTTTAAGGTCAACTCCTAAACACTTGTACTTCCCTCGACCTTTTTTAATAGTGCTACAAGAAGCTGAACAATATAAAAAAAAAAAAAAGAAAATGATTAGATGATGATATATAAAAAACAAATATACCTATATATGACACAAGGTAAAAAAATTAACCAAATACTTAATTGTTTCCCTTGCTTACCTGCACTACTCTAGTTTCGTGATGACTGGGTAAGAGGTGAACCATCTTGTTTTTGTTCTTGTTCTTCCTCACCAACTGGCTCTAGTGGCAATGGAGAATATTGAGCTTCTAGTGCATCATGCTCAAGTTGCCCTCTCGTACGTGATAGGGATGCAACATCACTTGTGTTATTCTACCTTCCCCATCCATTTCCAAGTCCTAAGTCTCGTTCGCCTCGTTCAGCCCCTCTCCCACGCCTAGCACCTAATATTTCCTAGATCATTCCACATTTATTATGAGAACAAGGTAGTTGAACAATGTCAATTTGTAAAATTATGAAACTTTCAACTAAGAAATAAATTATAAGAAGGGAAGTTTTAAAAATTTAAAACAATGCTAATAATAATAACTACTTTATAGAAACTATCATAATTATTACTTATTATGATAAAAAATTTTGTTGACAAGGTATTAGTCAAGTCGACAAAATCTTGGCTTTTTTAAGTTTCTCAATTTAAAAATACCTTATTGTAAGAATACCTTTTCTAAGTTTTAGTGGCGACTAAAGTTAGTGGTGGCTAAAAGTTGTGTTTTAGAGACGACTAAAGCTGGTGGCCGCTAAAAGTTTTGCCATTAATATTTTTAATGGATAAAAATTTGGCGTTTAAACTTTTAGTGATAACCAGTTATGTCGCCGCTAAATATTTTTTCAGCAACCACTTTTTTAAGTCGCTACAAAAAGTCAATACTAAAAGTCTATTTTTTGTAGTGGAAAACTTGCTTAGATCTGGGCTAAGTTCTTTTCTAGATCCTAAATATGTTGTTTAATATGACCAACATGGGACTTATTCCAATTTCTTAGCTCAATCCTTAAAATAGATAATTTACTAACAACCTTGTATGCAAAAGACTCATTAATCTATTCATTCCATGAACTAGCTACAATGTTCACATTGTGAAAAGTAAAACTAGAAGTTTTCAAAACGGAATGGGCCTTCCATTTCCATCGGAGAAGATGTAAACTCATCTTCCTCAGGATCCGACTCTATTGACCTAGAGGATATGTCGCTTGCGGTAGATTCTTTAGATAGCATAATGAAGCCAGTAGGTGGTAGGTAAGAGTTTTTAGGTTCTGACATTGACATGGGACTATAATCTTTGATACATGAATGCCCGCGATTAGCATTATTCCACCAGCGAATTCTTGTTGTCTTCCTTGTCTCAGCCTTGAAGTAAAATGCAACATTAAATTGGGCCACAAATGGAAACCTGAAATACTTCCCAAAGCCAATTCCATACCTCCGACGAACTTTATCCTTGTGAAGACGTACCGCTTTTTAACCATTGGAAAGTCCCCATCAACATGGTCCATTTTTCCACATTGACAGCAAAGTCGAAAGAGTCTCTCATACCGGCAATCTACCCATATACGATGCCCATCATCCAGTTTTATCCAAAAAGCCATTAAAAGAGGGAGGATTAATGGATCTACTAAGACTTTTATACGCATGAATATGATATTGTGGGTAGATCCTTCCATAGCATCAAATTCACATAAGTCTCCTGCCATATTTCCAAAATACCTTTGCAACTCCTTTATAAAATATTCTAATGGCAGGCCCCAAATTTGAATCCAAATTGGAATTTGTAGGACTCTGAGCTTGGACTGAACCATATTTGGCTTCCATTGTTCCACTACCATAAGTGAAATTTCGACAGCCCAAGAGCCATTCCTAGGCACATATTTTTTATATTCATGATCCTCAAATTTGAGCAGTACAATATTGCGGTCTCTAGCAATGACCCGAACGTTGCCTTGCAACTTCATGCAGCCTCCAAAATCCGTTGTAGCCTATGTATTGGAAGGACTTTAAGATCCATAAATATGCCTAACAAGCAGTTATGCCAAAACTGACGATAAAAGTGAAGTATAGAGGAATCAAAGTTGACACAAGGACCCTGCTTGGGCAGCTGAAAAACAGAAGAACGGCCTACAATCCTCTCATCTCCTTGTGCTTCTGAGTTGAGTGATTCGGTACCAGGCCCCTACTTTCAGACCGCCTATATCCCCTAGGTTGTTGAAACCGCCGATATATATGTTGGCTATAATGTTCTTTGAAGTCGCACCAATCCGCAGAATTCACCAGGCAAATACCACAGATAGCCCAACGTGGATATACCGAAAAAAGACTACCACTCGCACTTCCTATCGTAAAAAATCTCAGCTCACAACCCCTGAGCTTTGTAGAAGATGGAGATTTTCTCTCTCCAGAAAGTGGGTTTTTCTTTTCTCAAAATGGAATGGGTCTTCATTGCTTCGCAAATCAAATCATAACTTAGAACATTGAACCAAACGCGCAGGATATATATTTAACAGTTTCTGTAACTTCAAATTCAATTTCCTGCATTTAAAATTTTATGATTTCTTTTTTAAAAAATAGTGACGAGGTAATGAGATAGTAAAAATTAAAAAGAAATATGATTCGAAATTTCGAATATCCTCATTGTCATAAAATTTTTTGTTAAAAAAAAAAAATACTACTCAGGAATGATATCCTATGAAACAGTGAAAAATAGCACATAAATTGAAGTAATTTGTTCATGTTATATAGGTAACACCGTAAAAGAAAAATTGAATTGTATCATTATTATAAGGTTAACAAACGTTTAAAATGTACTAATGTATTATTAGTCACTTATTGTACATCAATTATTGTTTTATATTAATGTGTATTAATGTATATATTATCTATCACTAATGAATTATTTACTTTTTTCGAATTAGAGGAAAAATATTTGTTGGTTTTTTAAAGTTATATATTTCAATTTTTTGATCCTTGAACTTCAGAAGTATAAGATTTAGTTTTGAAAAATACATGTTTCAACTATTTGTCCTTAAATCTTAAAAATGCATATGATGCAGTTCCTAAAAGTTTTAAACCCGCTATTTGTTAGTTCATGGAGCTTGCACTCATGAGGAGTAATGTGTAATGAATCGAAAAACTTCCAATGACTGAACTCTCTCTCTCTCTCTCTCTCTCTCTCTCTCTCTCTCTCTATATATATATAATTTAAGGTCAAAACTTGAGACATATATTGTATCATATGTATTTCTAATATTTAATGACTAAATAGTGAAAGTATATATCTTCTTGAGATAAAAAATTACATTTTTTTTTCTTTTAACTAAAAGTATATATTAAATCCAAACACAAATTTTTTGTAATGATTGGTGATTAAATATTCTAGTAGATAATTAGTTGAGAGATGTTAATTGAGATAGATAATTATCAACCTCTATGGTCAATGATTTATGATAGGATGATAGAGATAGGATACAACTCTCCAATGGACTCTCCTCAATCCTAAATGAAACTAAGTCTAGGAAAAAGGTTTTGAAACTAAAATAGAAAAGTAAGGAAATTGATTAATTACAATGAGAAATTGTGAATACAAGATGAATTGACAACAAAAACTTAAAAAAAAAAAAACTTAATTACAACTTAAATAAGAGATTGATGAAAAGATGTAAATTGCAGGAAAATTATAAACAAAGTGAATAAATAAACGAAAGCAAGTAAAACGAATTTTAAGTAAGTCCTTTGTAGATTTCTCGGTTGGCATTCATCAACTAAGATATTCTCGACGATTGATGCCCTTGGCTCATATATTTTAAGATGTTAACAATAATGAAGCATGTTGATATAGTAATAGCTTGGCATGCACTAATTAAAATGCAAGCTAGTTTTCCTTAAATATTTTTTAAATGAATTATTTTATTTTAAAAATAATAAATGAAGTTATTCCACTCTCTTCTTTTATTTATAATTATAATTAAAAAATAAAATAGTAGAAAATTAAATAATTTCACACTTTCCTCTTGTATCAATAACTATGTAAATTTATTTTTTTTTTTTAAAAAAACTTATATCTTTTTATATATCTTTGTTATTAAGTTGTTAATTAAAATATGATAAATATATGATTTTTTTTATAATAACGGAATAAATGTATGGTTTTTGCAAACTAATATATTATAGTTCCTAAACATACTATTTACTTTGTTATATTATACTATTTATTTTGTTATATTTTAATTAAAAATTTTGATAACAATAAGAGATAAGAAACTATTTCTAAATCTAATCCTTAATTTTATACTTATCTTTCCGTATGTACTAATATATATGGCTTTCCAACCTATCACCAAAAAGTCCCAAAACCATATATATTATTATAAATATAATATTTATTTATTTATTTTGCATGAACATAAAATGTGGTAATCTGTTGAGAAACTTTAGCCGAAAAGGACATATAAGAATAAGGTATATATTAGAAATTGATAAGGATTTGAATATAAAGATTGAGGAGATCGTTGCAATTTACTCCTTTCCTAATATGGCTATATTACGAAACCCTTGTTTATATATACTATCCACGTGCTTCTCTCTACTTCCGCCGCTTATTCTACATCACTTTCCCTCCACTACGCATGGTGTGATCATCTGTCTATCTCTGAAATTTTCTCTCCCTTTCTTTTTTTCTATTCTCACTCTTTTCTTTAATTTATGGGTTTTCTCTAAATTTATTTGCTTCTTAAGAAGTTGCATAGGCTTGTCTTCTTGTCTTCAATATCTGGGCAGCTATTTCTCTTGAATTTTTCTTTAGAATATTTATATGCGAATAATCAACCTGATCCTCTATAGTATTAATTCATGTTTTTCTCTTTCGCTGTCTCTCCCTGTATCATTGTACAGATCTTTCTTTTCTTTAAATCACCATATATTTAGAACTGAATAATCACACATAAATATTTTTATAATATAATGGTAATTAAATTCTTTTTTCTTTCCCTGTAAATTGGAGAATTTTTTCATTTTCTATGTACTCGATTCGCAGTATTTTCATGCTACATTATTTAGATCTTGTTTGCCTTTCTAGGGCAGGATTATGCAAGGAGTTTGAATTTTTCTTGTTAATTTTTGAGTTCAGTCGCTGATGATTTAATTCTTGGGCTCAGGAATTACTAGTATGCTTATAGGCGGTCAGTTGTCTCAAGATCTATAGTAGTATTGCATAAAATATAGTAAAAAATATAAAGGAACAAGTAGTAAATCCTGAGTTTGGATTTTCTAAAATTTTTTATTATACATTTTTTGTAAATTTTAAAAAAGAAAAAGAGAAAAAAAGAAACTAAGAAAAAAAAAAAAAAAGAAAGTAGACTCTATAAACCCTTTTACTTTTATGCCACTTTCTTTTAAAAACTTTACAATGAAAAATTCTAGAGAGTCCAAGTGTGTGGTTGGACTGATTTTTTGATGTTGGTCTTATTTGTTGAATTAGTGTACCTTGAAGAAAAAATAGATGAATAATTTTTATGAGATATTCACGAAAAATTAATTTTCCTATATCATGATATTTACGTTTTAAATATTTCAATTTGTGTTTAGCAATTGAAGTTATAGTTTTATTATTTTAAGCCTATAGTTGCCCTCAATAATTTGGTTTTTAATTATCGCTATCCAGCTTAACAGCTCTTTTAATTCATCCTTTTTTTTAAAAAAAAAAATTTATCCCATATAAAGTGCAAGTGGATAAATGAGAAATGAAGAAAATTGAGTTTCACGTATATCTAGATAATCATCTTGCATTTCAAATTTCGGTTATTGCAATTATAATTTCATTATTTATGCCTAATTGCCATAAATATATTTTCTTTTTGCCTTTTTATATTATTTGTCTCTTTCTCTAAAGTCTCCTCTTCTATTAAAGAGTAAAATTTAATTAAATCAAATTAAGAAACAGATTTTTATAACTTATCCAAATATAGTTATCTCGTTCTTATTTTGGTTAACAGTTACAATTATATTCCATTATTTTAGTCCCATATATATCCATCCCTTTTTTTGGCATTTTCTCATACTTGTTATAATATTAATGTAAATCTTAATTAAATTAAACAGCCATTTAAGTTTATGCTTTGCTTCCCATATATATATATATATATATATAAAAGAAGAGTAATCATGTGTGTAAAGAAAAAATAATCATTCTTAAATCACATTAATAGTGAAAATTAATATAAAAATCTTTATACAGTATATATTTTTTATTGTCACATTATTAATGTTTCTATTAATTTTGATCATTCATTTGTAATATAACTGCAATTATTTTATTCTCTGAATTCTCATATAAAAGTACTTCTCCCATTTAGTAAACACTACACACACACACACACACACACACATATATATATATATACACATATATATAACAAGTGGGAAGGGAATAGACCGGGGTAAACGATTGCAACTATATATACTTTCAAATTTCAATCTTTTCGGCCAATAATTGCCATTTGTATATTTTTATTTTTCTAACATTTTTATATTATTTAAAAAAATCGTAATCTCAACGGAGACAGCTATTCGAATTCATACTTACTTTAAATAATGATCCTATCCCGCATGGCAACCAAACAGTCCCATATTTTCCTCTAACGACGACTAATTCACCTGTGTTGCAGTATGGGAAGGGACACTAACAACGTCGTCGTTGGAGATGGTGAGCTACGGAGGAGGGGATGCACGTTTCGGAAAGACGACTTCCTCCCAGAGGAGTCGTTTCGGAGTTGGGGCAACTACGGGAAGGCGCTCATGGATACTCCGTTTCGATTCAAAGATCGGATCCTGACCCGGTCCCTCGACCACACGGAGCTGGTGGAGGTGAAGTCGCGGAGCCAGCACGAGATGAAGAAGACGCTCAACTGGTGGGACCTCATGTGGTTCGGTGTCGGAGCCGTCATCGGCGCCGGAATATTCGTTCTCACCGGCCTCGAGGCGAAGGAGAAAGCCGGCCCTGCGGTTGTGCTCTCGTACGTTATCTCCGGCATCTCCGCCTTGCTCTCCGTCTTCTGTTATACCGAGTTTGCCGTGGAAATTCCGGTAGCAGGTAATTAATTAATTAAATGTCTTTTATTAAAATTAAAATACTTACGTTATATGAGATATTTACTTATACCATGTGATTAAGTGCACATTGCTTAGAGTGAATAAGTATATAAATTTGAATATGTATTTGTGGATTACTCGTAATCTCATGCAAAAAATTTTATCTAAAACTCAAGATTTTCCATAAGTATGGATTTGTTTTGAATTGTGCATATTTTGCATTATTTTTCCCTTAATTTCTTTTAGGCCTAACTGAGCAGAAAAACATAAATCCATCTCTTATCATATGTATCATACCCACAAACACATACAAAAGAGAATACGAACAAGTATGGTCTGATGAGAAGGTAAAGAAAATATACAGAAAATTCAGATAGAAAAACTCTTCTCTCACTTGTAGTTGTCCATACTCTCTCATGCCAAAAAAAAAAAATCTAAAACTCACATTATTTTAAATAAGTTTGTATTTCTTTTGAATTATGCAACATTTTTCTTTCAATTTCTTCCAGGCTTCAAATCAGCAGAAATGCATAAAATTATATCTTATCTTTCTGGCCAATAAAAAAAATATTACCTTTTGTATAATATGTATTTGAGAAAATATGTGTATAATGTACCAGTGAGATGTGAATAGAGAGAAAATATTATATATATATATATATATATATATTGAATATGTGATATTAAAATTTTTTATTTGAATAATTTAAATAAAATATTTAAAATGGTCTCAATAATTTATTTCATAATAGATTGAAAAATGTTTGCACTTTATTAGGATTATTAGTACAGACTGTTACAGTAATTAAATTTTGTATTTAGTATTATAATTAACACTTATCATAAAATAAATACAATTGATTGTATTCATAATTTTGGGAGTAATTAATTTCGGCAATACTTGTGTGTGTATTTGTGTTGTTTCTCTGGTCAATGGAAATAAGTGTGTTGACTTATGAATCTTGAGCGTGTATTCGATTCCTTATAATGAGGAATCTGGATGGCTTGTGTTTTTAATTTCTCCTATATTGCCATGGTTGACTTATCTGGATAGACAGCTGGTGCTCGTGTGAAGTCGTAACGTGCACGTGCATGAACAGTGTAAGTGGGGAAAGTATCAATGAGTTGATTGCTATGGTTGACTTGATTCATGGGGTTTGAATTCTCTTCATTGATTGTCTTTTTTTTTTCTAAAATATGGTGAAATTACACTTTTAGTCCTCTAAATTTTATTTAAACTATATTTTAATTTTAAAAAATCATTTTAATTCAATGTAGTCTTTAAAATTTTAATCAAGTTTTGTTTTGATTCTAAAAATTTATTTTGGTTCACTGTAACACTCGATCTTAAATATAGTTTAATATAATTTTTAAAATATTGAAATTTTTTCAATATCATATTATTTTATAAAATCAAAAATTTTATTAATAAAAACATTTGATGTTACATCACACATGACTTGCTAAAAAGCCGATGTAGAAGCTCTGATCCAACCCGAATATGTTAATTCCATTGGTTTAACCTAAAAAAATCCAACTCTTTAACAAACAAATGGCCTTAATTTGTGAAGCCGTGACGTGTAAATGATGATTTCCTAATTGCTCTGGTCTTCGGTCAGCCAAATATACATATGAAGACACAAGCATTCCATCACGCCGTCTATTTGTCTTGAAATTGACGCACTGTTACATGTCAATTTCAATGAAGAAAATATGAAACAGCTACTTTTTATTATGATAATTTTTTAATTCATAAGCTTGATATAATAAATTTAATTAGATCTAATTTTATTAAATTTTACTAATGAGCTTGAGGAGTTAGACTTGTCTCTGACATTTGTATATGTTTATTCTAAATTATAATAACTTTTTCGTCTGTGAGAATATATATACATATATATCCTGAAGTAGAGAATTTGACTGAAAGAAGATAATGTAATAAAACACATAAAACTCTCTCGCTAACTTGTATTTTTTGTATGAATGTTCAAACAGATTTTTCAGAGATCTCTAATCTCCATTAATTTTCAATTGAATTTGAAGCAATATACTTTTTTTTTCAGGCGGATCATTTGCCTACTTAAGGGTAGAGCTAGGCGACTTCGTGGCCTTCATAGCCGCCGGAAACATACTCCTCGAGTATGTAATCAGCGGAGCCGCCGTGTCCCGATCATGGACCTCCTACTTCGCCACCCTCTGCAACAAAGGCTCCGAGGACTTTCGCATAATCGTCCACAGCATGAACCCTAGCTACGGCCACCTCGATCCCATCGCTGTCGTCGTTCTCGCGGTCATTTGCATCCTCGCCGTCTTCAGCACCAAAGCCTCTTCCCGCTTCAACTACATCGCCTCCGTCTTCCATCTCGCCGTCATCGCCTTCATCATCATCGCCGGCCTTATCAAAGCCAACCCTCAAAACTACCACCCCTTCGTACCCTTCGGTCCACGCGGCATTTTCGTGGCCTCCGCCGTCCTCTTTTTCGCCTATGTCGGCTTCGATGCCGTCTCCACCATGGCCGAAGAGACCAAGAACCCAGCCAGAGACATCCCTATCGGACTTGTCAGCTCGATGGTGATAACCACAGGGGCTTACTGCTTGCTTGCCATAACCCTCTGCCTCATGCAACCCTACGCCACCATTGATCCAAACGCACCATTTTCCGTCGCCTTCAGCGCGGTGGGGATGGACTGGGCGAAGTACATAGTTGCCGCCGGTGCGTTGAAGGGTATGACGACGGTGCTTCTGGTGAGCGCGGTGGGTCAGGCTCGGTACCTAACGCATATAGCTCGGACCCACATGATGCCGCCGTGGTTCGCTCAGGTGGACGGGAAGTTGGGGACGCCGGTGAATGCGACGATCACGATGCTTTCAGTTACGGCGGTTATAGCTTTCTTCACGGAGCTTGAGATTCTGTCGAATCTGTTGTCGATTTCTACGCTGTTCATCTTCATGCTTGTTGCTGTGGGGCTTCTGGTTCGGCGATATTACTCAACTGGGGTGACGACAAAAGCGAACCAGGTGATGTTGAATTTTTCTTTTTACATTCATTAGTGGGAGCTAAGATATAAGTCAAAGTTAATTACTTTATAAAATTGATTTTGGATTAAGGTCAATGGCTAACGGTATTGCTTGTGGTTTTCCGTAATAATAGACCTTCTCGACGTGATATATTAAATTTAGGGCTTGGGCGGGCTTCAACTCAATTTAGCTTTTCCAAAGAAAATAATGCATAATTTAATCATACTTTAAAATTTCGATGTTTCTCTCTTTTCTATTAAATTTTTAGAGTTAATTTTTTTAAAAAATAACTAATATTGCTTCATGCTCATGTACTTTTCTTAGTTACATTTGGGCCCAAATAAAAAAAGTGAAGTTAGGTTGAACTTAGGCTCAGCCTTTTGGAAAAAAAAAAAAGTAAATAAATTAAGTATAACTTATGCTCATGTCTATGTAAACCAATGTCATCATTTTGAAACTCATTTGCACTTGATTAGATTATTAGTTAGGATGTGACATTTGTGAATGACTAATTTGGTTTTCATAAATAACAATTCATACGGGAGAAGAGAATGTAAACTTTTATTGCAGTTAGATAAAATACGTAAATAAGAGAGAGTATAAATTTTTTTTCACATTCACTTTTTCTTTCTTTATGTCTCTTCGGTGGTGCTATATAACAATTAATTTGTAAATCCAGAAAATCCGAACTTCCCATATCCACACCAGAATTTCCCAAACATTCATGGATATTCTTTTTGAATAATATATGACCTTCAATTCCAAGTATTTATATATCTCTGACTTCCTTTTTCAGGTGAAGCTCATAGTGTGCCTTGTGCTGATTCTGGGATCCTCCGGCGCCATTTCCGGGTACTGGGCGAGCAGCGACGGGTGGGTCGGATACGTGGTGGCTGCTCCGTTTTGGGTGATAGGGACGGCGGGGCTATGGCTTTGGGTTCCACAAGCGAAGCAGCCGAAGCACTGGGGGGTGCCTCTGGTTCCATGGCTGCCTTCTTTGTCTATAGCCATTAACATCTTCCTTCTAGGGTCTATAGACAAAGACTCGTTCATAAGGTTCGGGATATGGACGGCATTTCTTTTGCTCTACTATGTTCTGTTTGGCTTGCATGCTTCCTATGACACAGCCAAGGAGCTTGAGGGAAAGAATAAGAGTGCTGACTTTGTGATGGAAGAAGGTGTGGCTGCTCCTGCACCTGCACCTGCAGTTTCTACTTCAGAAATGTAGATAATTAGTTTCTACTTTCTAGGCCTTCTCTAATGATTTTATCGGGCACTAGTTTATTTAGTGCTTGTCCATGTGTTATTTTTTCTTTTTAAATTCTACTGGGGCACTAGTTTATTTATTTATTGTGTATGTGTCAATTTTTACGCAGTGCTTGTGCAGTTTTTGGGGTTTTTTTTTTTGGCATAGATGTGTACGAAAATTCCTAGCCAAGTGTTTCTCTAAACTTCTATTATTATTATTATTGAAAAGGAATTCTGTTTTTATTATTAAATATTTCTGTATATACAGGTTCTTTCGTAAGTGAATTATTTGATCCCAGTAAAGTTTGAGCCGGTCCCAGCGGTACATGTTGAAAGTATATATTTAGAAGGCCGAACTAGGATTCTAAGCTGGTCGGGGCCCAAAAAATAAAAAAATAATATTTTATTTTTTAAAAATTTTATTTTATAATATATTATTGAAATAAAAAAAAAAATTTCTTTAAAATTTTTAATTAAGCTAAATAAAATGAATTCACTAACAATATCACCAGTTTCCCCCCTTTAAATTTAGAAACAAGTTTTAAAAATTAACAATATATTAAGAATTCTTTTTATATTAATATCGACAACTTTATACAATAATATACTAAAAAAATATACAATCACTCTACATCATACTTGTGCTAAGAAAGTACGAAACTTGTGCTGTTATGGGTATTAAGATTTTGGAGTTAAAAATTAATTTTTTATATTTAAATGGATATTGAAACGCTAATTGAATATGCCAGTTTTTTTTTTATAATATTGTTATGCTATTCACTTTTATTTAATTTGATGTCAATGCTTGGCTTCTTGATTTTTTATTTTTTGGATAAAAAACATAAATTCATTTCACAAAATAGAGTTCAGCCGTACTTTTATAACAATTGTGAAACTCTTAAATTTAATACTAAAGCAAAACATCTATAATGTTCTTAAGGTCTGTTTGGTTGAGGGTTTTTGGAAGGAAAGGGAGGAGAGATAAGATGTTTGGTTGAATAAAATTGGAGGGGATGAGAGGAAAAGGAACCAAATTTGCCTTCCCTCCAAATTGGAGGGTTTTGGAGAGGAGAAAAGGGGTGAAGTATTTTTTAAATTTTAATTTATTTTTTTGTCTCTTTTAATTTTTTAATATATTAATATTTAATAAAAATTAAGATAATTTTTATATCAGAAATTAGAAATTAAAAATAAAAAAAGATTGGAATTTATAATTTTTTTTAAAAAATATTGATATAAATAACTTTTTTATAAAAAATAAAATTAAAATAATGTAAAGGATAAATTTGTCCAAATATAATTACCTTCCCTCCCCTCCCCTTTTGAACCAAACAATAATTTCCCCTTTCCTCTCTTTCCCTTCCTTCCAACCAAACAAAACTACCCCCTCCCTTCCCCTCCATTAACCACCTCTCCCTTCCTCTCCGTTGAATCAAACGGAGCTTAGTAAAATAAAGGGCAAATAAAGCTTTGATCCACACCCTAGAATTAAAATTCATAGTCATACTCAATCTTGTAACAGGACAATTACTTCAGTTCTCTTTACATGTAAGATTTGTCAAATTTCTTATCATATATTTGGTAAAGTGAAAAAAACTTTCGGAAAATACAAATGAGAATAAAAATAAGAATGGAATAAAATTTTATCACCTAAAATCATTTTTGATATAATATGAAAAAATTATAATATTTTTTCATTTAAATATATGATAGAGTGAAAATAATACAAAAATAGAAATAAAAGATGAATAAATGATCAAAATACTCCTAATTATAATTAAAATATAATTATTATAATTAAAATAATATATTGATATTTTTTTGTTATTAAAATAATACATTTTTAAATAATTATATATTATAATTAAATATTATATGATAACATACATTAAAATGCATGCAAGTGGTGTTTTTGGACTTTTTGACACTTATGCTACAAGAAAAGAAACTAATATCCCAAAAACGTTATCACAAAATCAATCGATGTACATACTTTTTTTTTTTCAAATTAAAAGGAATGTAGGCTACAATAATTTGTGTCCCTTTTTATTATTTAAAAATTTTTTTAATTGAAAAGGATGTTTTGGTGTCAATGTGATAAGTCATCACACTGATGCAAGGAGTCAATGATGTGGACCAACCAGGGGCATGTCTCAGTGTGTTAGCACTAAGACGCAGATCATGTTGATTTGTGTCTTCTAACTCCTTAGTGAAGAGTCAATATATACTTTTCTCTTCATTTAAATTGCTTATTGACTCTTTTCTTAACACACTGAAACACAGATCATGTTGGTTTGTGTGTTGTAACTCCTTATGAAGAGTTAGTATACACTTTTCTCTCCATTTTAAATTGCCTTTTGGCTCTCTTCCTTTCATTTTCACATTTCATTTAGTTTCTTTCAATTCGAAGCTCTCTCATTATACAGTCTCACATTGCTCATTCTCTTTCAATAAGCTCTCTTATTTTATAGTTTACTCATTCTTTATCTTCAATATATAGTATTTTCATTTTCAGCACTCTCATCTTCTCTACTCTCTCATTTTTAGCTCTCATATCTTCTTCATTATTCTCAATGCAAATCTAAAAAATTATTTGTGGTTCTATAGAGAAAAAAAATTATAATAAACTACAGAGTAACTCTTTTGTTTATTCTCTATTTTACAAAAATTGTGTGAGTGATTAACATCTTCTATTGGTCAACATCTTATTATAAGTAAAAAAAAAAATTATAATATAATAATTGCACTTTTACATATACATATTTAATTTACTTTGTTTAGGTTTTTTTTTCTCTCTTTTGACCTTTCATTTAAAAATAATAATAACTTATCTATTTATCTGTTGCAATATAACTGACTAATGTGGTACAATAATAAATTTATTCTATAGTAGATCACGTTTGCATATTTTGTTTGATCTCCATTTTATCAAAATTGTTTGGGCCATTAACTTCTTCTATTGGCCAACATCTTATTTAATGTAAGAATTTTTTTTCCCCATCATATAGTAATTGCAATTTTACATATACAAGTTTATGTTATGTTGTTGAGTTTTTTTTTTAAACTTCTAGCCTATAAAAAAAGAGTAATTTATCTATTTATATGACATAATATAACTAACTAATGTATTACAATATTAATTTTATTTTAGTTCAAAATTGATTAATTTTGTTGTAAATAATAAATTGTATTATCTTTGACATAAATTGAAAACTAAGAATGAGAAGGAAAAAAAGTTCAAACAAATATATGGAGATGAAAATTAAAATAAAATGAAATAAATATTTATATGTTGAATATACATATTATTTATAGATTTTTTTTCACATGCTAATAAGCAAATTTCATTATAAGAATCATAATAAGTATGAGAGAGAAAATTATATGCATCTATACAAAATGGAAAGATTTATGATAGCAATAAGAGTGCAACACATTTGTACGTGATAGATTGAAAACATTAAAAGTTGACCTAAACATTGCTTTAAACAGGTTGAAGAAGCCAGTGGGGGAAAGTTATAGTTAAACTTAGATCAATTCATGTCTGAATGAATATATAGGTCCTTTTATTCCCATAATCTTATGAGATACTTGGCATGCACTTTAGAGGATGATTTCCAGCATCCAATTGATGTGGCAAGTAAACTAGAAATTCCCAAACCAATTATGTGTACTAGATATATATGTGTATATATCAACTATCGATGTAGATTTGAATATGGTATACAATGAGATCTATGAATCATTGATTCTTCTAATGTATAATGTATATCTGTCCCTATTATTTGCTTTTGGATTGTTAAGTTCTATAATGCTAATT
This sequence comes from Erythrophleum fordii, assembly GCA_032878935.1. Lineage (NCBI taxonomy): Eukaryota > Viridiplantae > Streptophyta > Magnoliopsida > Fabales > Fabaceae > Erythrophleum > Erythrophleum fordii. Next base: position 29,187,159 of record JAVQMF010000058.1, on the reverse strand, counting down.
GTGTTTTTTGCCAATTTGATAGGCGATAACATATCCCCTAGAAACCATTCAATGTGGAGTTCCTTTATGCACTTCAACTAAGAGGGAAGATTAGCACCGTAAGCATGGTGTATTTATAACTACATAGAATGCATGGTAGTAGATTGTTGTCTAGGCTAACATGGAGGCGTCTCTCATGGATCGCACCTCTGATTATATACATTGGTATTTAAAATATATGCAATGATAGATCTATTATAAGAATGGCTCTCAGGGTTTCGTGGTAAGGTTTTGTATAGTTAGAGTTACTTTGTTTTCACTTCTTTTATATATTTGTACTTAATCTATACACTTAATTGTTATTTTTCAATTTTCACATGTTGATATATTAAAAGACTTATACAGGCTTATTGTTATTGATCCTTTAACACTTGATTATGCAGGGTTAAGGAAGAAGGCAAGTATAGACATTAGGACAATGCTACATATCCTTGATGAACATTGAGAGATGATGGTCCCCTAACTTGCTCCACCTACACTTCATATAAAGAGGCCATTAAAGTTAGAGGCTCGACCGGGAAAGCAATGTCCCAGTTTTATATCCACTTGGTAGCTAATGGTAGATGTTGCAAGTGGTGGTGTTAGCCATGCAAATGCTTTATTGTCTTACTACACCTAACACCAATCCATAGAGACATTGGAGGTTTAGCTCCTTCTCTCTTTACACTATAGACAAATTTTGTTAGTGCTGATCCTTTTTCTTTTGTACCAAGTGTATCGTTTACACATTTTTGAGAGTGCTAGTCTTTCTTCTTTTACACCAAGTGCACTTTTCATAAATTTCAAAGATGTTGGTCTTTCTTCTTTTGAATCAAGTGCATCATTCATAGATTTCGGCAGTGCTGGTCCTTCTTTATTCACACTATCATTTCCTCAGCTATGCTTTTTCATCTTGCCACCCTAAACTATGCAATTTAGCAATGTGCCCTTCACAACACAATTTTTTGATCCATTTGCATTTAATTTAGAGTATGTTGGTGCAACTTTTAGATATTGGAGATCATTTTTCCAACAATTGTAGGGATTCTTTATTCCTAACTAACTAATCCCACTTATTCAATCCCTTTAATGGAGCTTGAATTTTTAGCTAACTCTTCATTTCAATAATAATAGATCGTTTGATGAAGATGAAGGAGAAGAGGATAAGGAGGATGAGGAGGAAGAAGAAGAAGAAAAAGAAGAAGAAGAGCTAGTGCAACAGTACTCATAACAACTTAGGAAAAAGCCTTGGTGCGGGATAGAAAGTTACATTAGTTGATTTAACAATTACTTATATCATTTTTCATTTTTTCATTTAGAAATTTTTATTTACATTTTTATAAATGTAAACTTTTTCATTTACTTAAAATTTACTTTTTGCAAATATTTTTAAAATGTTACATTTATTTGGAATATCATAGCATTTTTTTCTTATTAATTTTCTTTACTTATATAATAAAAATTATAAAAAAAAATCAAAGGGGACACAAACTAGCAAATACAAAAAATTTAAGCGAGACACAAACCAAGCTAATTTGCATCCCCTTTTGTTAAAAAAATATTTTATAGATTATCGACTGGCCTGTAATCCATTGATTGAAAAAAATATTTGAGTCACAATTTCATCTATGCCACAACCCTATAAAAAATTTAAGCATTTGTGTCAATTATTTTTGCAATTGAGTTTTTGGAATATTAATTTTTTTGGATGCATGAATGTCAAAAGGTTAATATTCTTGTGCTATATATAGTTACCCCTCCTCCCATTATCTGTGAGAGTTGTGTAGGAGTGTTAATGGGACAAATGTGTCTTTTTCCTCATCTCTCCCTCCTTTACTATTGTTTTCCATCCCTTTTATGAGGGAAAGCATCAAAATATTACATAGTGTCAATAGATTCTAGGATGGAAGGCATCTCCAATCTACTAAACAAGAAAATGAAACTTTCCTTCTTCCTTTTAGTTACCAAACATGGCCTAAGGGTTTTGCATTTCAAATATAAGAACAAACCAAAAACTCCACTTAGAAAAGAAATGAAAGTTTTAAAGTAGAGATATAAAATCTTTTAAATTTAGCATTGGGACAAAATACAAGTTTAAAAAACTTTCAAATCTATCATAAATGAAAAATTAAAAAAATTAGATAAAATAAAAGAAAAGGCTCTGTGAAGCCAAAGAAATAGTGGAACGAAAAAGAATAAAGATATTCAAGGCTTGATATAACTCAGCCACGTCAAACTAAGCAACAAAGAAAAAAAATAAGGTTAAGTTGACCCTATTAACTAATTTAGCTCAATCCTTTTTGGCAATACTATATTAAAAAATATTTTTTATAAAGACTTATATAAAAATTTTAATTTTTTTAAAGATAAAATGTAATTTTATTAAGATTTATATAAAAATTTTATTTTATTCAAAGATAATTTTATATAAAAACTTGAAATATTGACCAACTTGAGATACTAACTCGCACGAGTTTCAAATTTAAAACTTAGTATAAAATTGGACAAGACATCGAACTAAACTAATATCCAATGAAACTAAGATTTATACAAACCTAAAAACAGAATGAGAAGAAAACTCTATAAAAAAAGACGAAAACACATCTACAAGGTAGGAGCACCACAATGCCAACGTTGAGAGCAACATCAGCACTCGGGACTTGTTGCTCTTCTCAAAAATCAAAACAGGAAACTTTAAGAGGAGGCAGTCTATGATTCACCAAGAAGCACACAAGAACAACTTCTCAGCCTGGTTATCCTTAATATAATTTTTTGTGTTTGCTTTATTACAATGTAAGGCCCGCGAGACTATGAGCCTTTTTATGTTGTAATTTTTACTATTTTAGACTTTGTTTATTTGGAATGAATTTCCATATTTAGTGGCCAAAAAAAGAACAAGTTCTCAACCTGGTTATACCTAATTGTTCTGTATTCGCAATCACCCATGTTGGGAGATGCCTTGCCACCAATTAGGCAGTATTTGATTTGTAAGATTGACATATGTGAATAATGATGATTAAAATACTCAAATGCAACGAGTACCCATAAAATCTAATTATTTGGATTTAGGTATGAAAATTAAAAAAATAGATTTTATGGGTACTCATTGCATTTTAGGTATTAAACAAAATTCAGGTTTAAGGGTTTAAAGATCTTGTTAGAGATTTTTAAGTTTAGGGATGAGAAGGCGGTAGCCACCTTGCCCTCAACCCACAATATATATGTACATAGAATGTGGATCTCGTACGGAAATTAAGAAAATAAAAATTAGGATAAAAATGCAAAGAAATAAAATTTATTTTAAAAAAAGTGGGTCCCACAGTGAACATATAAGCTACAATAATAAATAGCAATGACATTCAAAATGGAATTAGTTCTATATATATATATATATATATATATATACACTGGTTTTTATATATTTATTTATTTATAAAAAATTTAAGTTAATGGTTGGATAATTTTAATGGTTGAGACTTTCTTTTTAATTTTATATGAATAAATTTCATGTAAATTAATGAGTATCAACTTAAGAAAATTACTTATGTTGAAAAATTTTCAAGTAAATAGGTTTGAGTTTGGGAAATGGAGGAATTTTATAAGAAAAGAGATACAAATTAAGTTTGATACCAATTAAGGTATGAGTCTGGGAATAGGAATGCTATTTTTTCAAGCACTATAATAAAAGAAATCCTTTGCTAGGACAGTATTGTGCTATCTTAATAAGGATGTTTAAAATTAAAAATAAATAAATAAATAAAAAGGGCAGCGTTAGGCCACAAAACCATGCTGTGCAAAGCTTCCAGAACATAGGATGCAAACTCGCATTATATATCTTACTCATACCTATCCATAATTATTCCTAAATGTAGTTGTAAGGTTGACAAGTTATATTACCAATTTTAAAAACCAAAAAAGAAATTATTGTATTAGAACTATAATTAAGTCTTAATCCAAAGTAAAATATATATTCTGTTTTCAATATTTTTATTCATTGAAAAAAAAATTAAAAACATTAACTCTTAAATGTTTTTTTTAAAAAAGGTTTTTTGTTACAGTTCGGCGCATTAAAATTGTATTTAAGCCAAGCGTGGCTTTCCTTTTACCGGGTGAGGAAGCACGCGCAGCCTGCGGCTATTGCAATCAAACAGATTTTTCAATGGCTTATTAAACTGGAGAGATAGGAGCAGGGTAAGAAGTGAGCACACGGTTGGTTCCTATGGTCTTTTCCATGGTCACTTCCATCTCTCTCGCTGGCGTGCAAAGCTGAAGATTGAGTCAAGTTCTCTGTTTCCTCAGCTTCACTTTCATCACTGGTAGACGTCCTTAGCCTCCTAATCTTTCGTAGTTTCCTATTTTCAATTCGCGCACTTAGTTTTTTAGTTCTTTAACTCGAAATTGCCTGGTGGGTTTTTGATGTTTGTGCTCTGAATCATGTCTTAGTGAAGTTTCTTTCTCTTGTTTCCTCGTTTTTCTTTCTAACCTTAATTAATTACTTCAATTAATTTTTTGCTAGAAGCAGTTATAAATTTTGGATTAGTACGCTGTATGCTAAAGTTGGTTTAAAAGTGAGTGGGTTCTTATTTCATTGATGGGTAGATAAAATAGAAGTGAAATGGACTGAATACGTAAGCTATGAGTATTCTGTGCTCTCTTCGATGAACTATGTTTAATGGTTGTTGGCCATGGAAAACAGTATTGGTACAAGGAAAGATTCTTTTTATACTTAGAATTGTGTTAATTTCAGTGGTTCCTAACCATTATTTTCAGGATAAAACTTACATGTATTTTGAGTATTTGCTATCAAATTATTTAATAAGAACATTATATGTGGGTATTTTTTACAACTAAGCGTCATATGGTTGCCTCCTTTAGGGTTTAGCGTTTTTATCAGGGAATTTTATGGAACACACGTAAGGAGTTATCTATTTTTTGTCCTTATTTTCAGCCAAATTATGGAAGGAACAAAAAAGGAAAGAAGGGTGAGGTGGGGAATAGTCTCCCCTTTTTTTATTTGTTTACCATGGCTGTTTTCCATGCTTTTAGCAAGACTTCTAGATTTCCGATGTTTGATCAGTGATGATGCTCCTGTTAGGTGCCCTTGTCTCCCATTGTTAATCCATAGTAACTAATTAGAGTACAGGAATATTCATAAAAAAATCTTCAGTAGCTTGCTGATTTGAAGATTTGATCATTATAAAAGCACCTGCCAAAGTACGCCCCACCACAATCATACTCATTTCTTACTGATAAATGTGTATGTAAGCAATGCTTGTTGGAAGACGACAGTAAGTAGGTGATTCATTTGTTTCAGATTTCATTGGTGAAGTTGGTGTAGACACTGGAGTTTGCTGGCATACATGGCACTCAGAACACTGAGTTCATTAACAATGGTCCGATTTGAGGCCACAAATTTCAATGGTATGCCTCCTCCTCGCTCTCCCAATTCATTGCCTCATCTCTCAGTCACAAAGCCATCTTGGGTTGTGAGGACAGAGTCAAATGTTCGAAAGAAAAGAAGAAAGAAGCCAGATCCTCCTTGTGTAGTCTGTGAGGGGAGTGGAAGAGTTGATTGCTACCAGTGTCGTGGGAAAGGAAGGACAAACAATGTTGATTCAGACATGCTCCCAAAAGGTCAATGGCCAAAATGGTGTAGGACTTGTGGTGGAAGTGGTCTTGGTTACTGCTCCCGCTGCCTTGGGACTGGAGAATATAGGTATATTATGGGCTTCCATTTCATGAAAAAGGATACAAATCACTCCCAAGAGCGCAAGTCTTAGGTTCAACCTTTTTTTCTTGTTATTTAGCTAAAATAGGTTCTAGATCATAGAGAATGTGATAGTGCAGTGAATTGACTTGTAATTGCTGAATGATTATTCTCCAAGCACATTATTGTGAAACTCCACTAAGGGATTGTTTCAAACTTCTTTCTTTGAGCTATATGATTGTTTCATGCAGGCTGGTATTCAGTAACCTCAATAACTAATATAATTTTAAAAAACTGCTATATGGTTATAAATTGACTAAAATTGTTTTTCCTTACAAGAAAAGGCCAAAGTTTCCAATCTGTAAGGTTTAAAAGATTATAAGCTTCTTTATCTGCGGCCTCTATTCTGTTGTGAGATGTACACTTGTCATGTTTTTCTACACTTGCAAATAAGATGGTGTAAGATGCTATGATCTCCAAGTTTGGCCCATACATGCTACTGTTGTTAGTGTCCAAGTCTTGCGTCTAAATAATTAACATGGGTGAAATAATGATGCATTTTCAACATCTAGGAAGATCCAACCAATTAACTCAACTTACCAAGGTAGAACTTGCCACTCTTTTTTGTTTATGATTGTCACTTGCCAAGCAAGTAAAGCACTTGTCACTTTTAATTTTTGATTTTTAAATTGTGTTGGTAATTAAAAGCTTGGGTGTCCCATTCATTTCTCTTATGTAAAAGGTAATGGACCTAATCAAGGTTCTTCTGGCTAGTTAATTGTGATAGAAGGACAGGTTCCTGCATGGTCAAGGTGGATTAAGGGAGAAAAGGGGTTTGTGACAATGGCATACCTTATTATTATTGTTATTTTAACTGATTAAGTTTTTGGCATTCTAGATTTTCCGTATGTTATTACAAGTTAAAATCTGCTGACTTGGAGCCGTTATTTTTGTAGAGCTTATATTACATGATTGTGATGGAACCCTTTATATATCTACTGTGGTCAAGAGTGCTTTAGGCATTGTTTGGTTTAGGGTTTTTGGGGGGGAGGGGAGGGGAGGGGAGGCCCTCCCCTTGTTTGGTATGAAAAACTTGGAGGGGAGGGGAGGCAAAATATCCCCTCCCCTCCCCTCCCCTCCCCTCCAAACCCTCCCCTCCAAAAGTAGAGGTTTTTGGAGGGGAGAAAAATTTTTTGTTTCATTGGACTAAATTGCCCCCACTTTGATTTCACTTAAAACATAATATAGATTTTATTTTTTTAATGAAGTTTAAGATAATTTTTTATAAAAATAAAAAAAATATTTTTTGAATAAAAATAAAAAATTATTTTTAATAATAAAAAGTAAAAAAAAAGTATTTTTTTATAAAAATAAAAAAATTAAAAATTCTAATATCATAAGGGTATAATTGTCTATTTAATTTTATCTCCCTTCCCCTCCCCTCCTCAACCAAACAACATATCATTAAAACCCCTCCCCTCCCCTCCCCTTCAAATCAACCAAACATCATATCATTAAAACCCCTCCCCTCCCTTCCCCTCCCCTCCCCTCCTTTGAACCAAACACTCCCTTAGAATCATTGTTCATAAACAGATTGGAACATTCCTCTCTTCTGGATTGTTGAGATAAAAGTTTTTGTTTAATTTTTTTCTTTGTATAATTTAATATAGTTGTTATTGTGTGATTGAATTAAACTATTTAATGCTATTAGATGTTCTCTTACAGATATGGAACTGTTCTTTGTTGTTTTATAAAAAATTGAATGTATAGACATGGTTTAATCCTTCAGGCACAGGCATTAATCTGAAATTTTCAGTCAACGCCCAGAGTACTACCTTTTAAAATGCAAAAAAATGAAGGGAGTAACAGACCTTGCCTAGCAGACTCTTCTCTACAGTGGAGTCAATGGCAGTTGCTTGATTCTCTTCTCCCTACTGGTGGATTTGCTCATTCTTTTGGCCTTGAAGCAGCAGTTCAGTCCCACCTAGTGTCTGGTCCCAATGAGCTTAAGACCTTTGTTATCCATGTCTTGGAAAATACAGGAAGCTTACTCCTTCCCTTTGTATACTCAGCTGCCATGTCACCTAATTTGGAAACCTGGCACAGGCTTGACAGAATCTTGGATGCTACTTTAACAAATGAAGTGGGTCGAAAGGCATCAATCTCACAAGGATCTGCACTGATGAGGGTGGCTTCAGCTGTGTTTTCTGAGACTCCCTCTCTTAAAACCATGAGGGATACCTCTCTGGGGTTAGGGTCCGTATGTTTTCATCATGCTCCAATATTTGGACTTATATGTGGAACACTTGGATTTGATATTACTGCTTCTCAGAGAGCTTACTTGTTCATCACAATGAGAGATGTCATTTCTGCTGCAACAAGGCTGAATTTGATAGGACCTCTTGGTGCAGCGGTATTGCAGCACCAGATTGCACTTATTGCTGAAGATATATTGGAAAAATGGATGAATCGTGTGGCAGAGGAAGCGTGTCAAACAGCTCCTCTGCTTGATACCGTTCAGGGCTGCCATGGTTACTTGTTTTCTAGGCTGTTCTCCTCTTGAAAGGCACAAAGAGTTCAGCATATTTGATACTTTTAAGCACTTAGAAGTGTGAATGAAAGAAACACAAAGTGTCGTGCATCTGGTTTCGTTGACCTTTGCGTGTTGATTTCTATAATTGTTGTGAAACTTTGATCAATGCTTACTTTTCACTTATCTCCTAGCTTGTTAATAGATTTCACAGTTTTTCTTCTTTGCATTCCCTAATAAATTTTGTGTGTCTATAGGCCATTTCACATTAAAGGATTCATACCAGTGTTGGTCTAAGAAGCAGAGATATAAGATACAACATGAAATAAACACCAACAAATAATGTGATATTTAGATGCAATTGTAAATTTCATTTCGCATACGACTTCATCTTTGAAGTATTGGTGTTTCATAGGTGTTGGTTATATTGCCAGTGCGAGGTTAAATTTTAAAATTTTGCCCTTTTATTACATTGCTCGTTGGGAATTTCTTTTTGGTGAAAGTGGTAGCTAGTCCTCTCTTGTTGAAGATCAAACTCCACGAGCCTCATTGTTTGTTTTCCCTCACAGACGAGACAGTAGGGAAGAGTTTGTTAAAAAACAGAGGAGGCCTGCGATTATAATGTAATTTGTACGAAGTTTTCATATGTCAATCAACACAAAAGATTGGCGGACTCCTTTTCCTTGAAGAAGCACAATCCTCATAGGAAATCGTTTGTCCTTCTTGAATGAATGGGAAATTTCCAACCCAGTTAGAGAAAAGAAACTCTCTCTTCAGTTTTTGGTCAATGCCTTGCTATTTAAGAGTAAATTAAATATTTTTTTCTAGTTTTATTGAAATTACTCAAATTTCTCTTCTATTTTATAAAATATATACATATATTTTTTAAAATAAAAATTTATTTTATATTTTAATTTATTTATTTTAGTTAAAAATTTAAAATTAAATTAAAATGTATAGTAACCTTTTATTTTAGAGGAGTACCGTGTATATTTTGAAATTAAAAAAATTGATATAATTTAAACAAAATTTACAAGAGGTCTACATAATTTATTTTTAATTTAATATTGACCATAATATTCATGGTTTTGATCAATCTCTCCTCTTCATGCACAATTATCCACTTTTAGTGCTGTTTTATAAAATAGAAGACCCTACATTTCTTCACAGTAGAAAGGAAAAGATCATTCAGCAGCTAAAATATTTGCACTCATTGAAGATAGACAAGAGGTAGTTTTAGCACTAACATTAACTGAAGAGGCCATCTTAAAGAGTCAAGCTGACTTGTAATAAAGTATATTACGGTTAAAAATACTTTTAGTCCCTCTTGTGTTATAAAAGTTTTAATTTAGTCCCTTCAGTTTAAAAGCATGTAATGTTGCTGTCCTGTTTTCTAAAATGATTCAATTTTATGTCTCCCATCTTTATCCAAAATTTAACACTAGATTTATAGTCAACAAATGCCAACTCTAAATGAATTAATGGCACAAAGTAAAAAAAATATAATGTCTAAGTTACAAATTGTAATTTTGGCTTAAATCAATATATTATATAAAATTCGTGTGAGTCGTGACTTATGAACATTGCGGTTCCGGTTTATGAATAGTGTGGCTTCTATGAGTTGCATGCCATGATACTATCGATGTCTATACATACACCGTGTATATCTGTACATGTACTGTTCACCCATTTTTTCCCCTTTTTTTGAGGTTTTTTTGGTGGGATCCATGGATCTTTTTTTAAATTTCTCTTGTATTTTGTAGGGGGCATGAACTAATTTTGGATACATGATGTGATAGAGTGGCAAAATCAGGACCTTTTTTTTCTTTAATAATGAGGGAATTATAGTTTGTTTTTGAATTAGACTAAATTAAAATTTTTATAAAACGACTTAAAATATATTTAAACTTATCAACTATAAAAACTCTCTTATTTATTTAACGAGTCTAGCCAACGCCTACAATTGAGTTATACTTATTTATTTTTGGTTATGGAGGACGTCATCACAACTTTAGTAAGAAGTGCGTTCGTCAAGAACATATCAATCATCTGAAGCATAATTTCAACTTTTATTCAAGGAATTCTGCAATGCATCACTACATAAGAAGGTTTCTACTTTTTTGTTGACCTTTTACTTACTGTCATCGCATATTTGCTTATAGACAAAGAACAGAATAGGATTCTATAATATCTTGTTTGCTTTGTCACAAGAGAGAAAAATAAAAGCAAGTACAACCATAATACGAAGAAATTACAACGTCTAAAGTAGGTGGGGGCATGATCAAAATTGCAAAGCAACAATGCATGACAAGATGAAGAAACCAGCTAATCTGGATCATCGAAAGAAAATCATTTTAAACTTCAGTTTCTTTTTAACTTTCTCATTCTCCTATATATGTTATACTCATGCATGTTTCCTTTAAACTATACTGAAATAGTGGGTCAAGCAAATGAAATTTGACAAGGATTTTCCAGCCAGTATGCTTAAATATTGAGATAATTTGGGAGAAAAGTCACCCTTCTTAGCTGTGATGCTTCTAACTATTGAAGGGCTTGTACTGGCAAAGAGATAAATAGTTTCAACAAAAAAAATTGAATTAACCATACAACGAACAAACTAGAGAAAATACCTAAATTTAGTCAAATTATTCAATATCAGTCAATTAAAAGCTGTTGACTACAGAAAAATTAGTGAATTCTAACATGAGTAATGCTAATTGCACAGCAACTTTTTCTCGCAACTCTCATGATTGACATATGGATGTGATTGTTTCCATGATTAAGTGCATGTTTGGATGGGCAGCAACGTTTCCCAAATCACGTTTCAGACAAAGCAATAAATTGTTGCTTCTATTTACTATGATTGGGCAAACGGGATTTTCAGCTTTTCCACCGTAAAACCAAACACACCATAACTGGATCTGGACCCACCTGAAAAAAGTTTAAGTGGAGGCCAATTCAATCTAGTTATAGTCACTTGTAATATTTTTGAGGGTTGTAAGAGTTTTTTGGTTGGTTAAGTAGCGTTTTTCTTTGATATTGCTTTGTGAGAAATTCAAATGTCAAAAGGTTTCTCTTATAATTAAATTTATTTTTTGTCTTTCTCTTTTAATTGAGGATTTTTTAAGGTCTTCGACTTGCACTTCCAGTTTCACTTCAACTTCATATAAACAAATCTTGTGTTTGTTCTAATCTCAATATCTCAGATTGCAAAGCCTACATATTCATTCCACAGCCTCTGGTTTCCCAATGAAGCCTTTTGCTTCCATATTACTTTCATTTTTGTCCATGCACCTTCATGTTCTTCTTCTATTCACGGCAAACTTACTTTGGTTCCAACCTACCAGAGTTGCCTCAGCTTTAGGAAAAGACTGATAATTTTGCATTGCTCAAGTTTAAAGAATCAATATCCAATGACCCTTCAATATTTTGGCCTTTTCGAATAGTTCTAACCACTTTTGCAACTGGCATGGAATTACTTGCAGCCATAGACATCAAAGAGTTACACAGTTAAAGTGGATATTGTTTGCATGGACTCGTATCGCCACAAATTGGGAACCTTTCTAAGAGTCCTGGACCGGCAAAACAACAGCTTCTATGGCAAAATTCTGGTGGAATTGGTCGGCAACTCCATCTCACAAATAACACATTGACCAGGGAGATTCCTATCAACTCGACAAGTTGCTCAAAACCTAGGAGCTTAGACTTAACCGGGAATAATCTCATTGGCCAAATACCAAAAGAGATTGAATCTCTTGGGCAGCTTCAAGGTTCGCATCTCAATACAAACAGTTTAACAGGACAAATCCTAGCTTCCATAGGAAAAGTTTCTTCGCTTGTTATTTTTTCAGTGGCTTATAATGACTTGGAGGGAAAGTCACCGGAAGTAGGCCGTTTGAAGAACTTGAAAGCTATGTCTATAGGTGGTAACAAGCTATCTGGTATGCTTCCTTAGTCATTTTACAACATTTCATCTCTTGCTCACCTGTCAGCTGCAGTGAATCACTCTAATGGCTCTCTTCCATCAAACTTGTTCCTCGTCCTACTAAATCTCCAAAGGTTTGACATTGGTATAAATCAAATCTCAGGTCCAATCACAACTTCCATCACCAATGCATCTATACTTCAGCAGTTATTTGATATCCCTGATGACCATTTTGTTGGGCAAGTTCCAAGTCTTGGAAATCTAAAAGATATTTTCTGGCAAAATATGGATGCCAATAATCGAGGTAATAATTCAGAGAATGACTTGGATTTTGTAACTTCTTTGATAAATTGCAGCAAATTGGAAAATTTGATCTTGAGTTCCAACAAATTTTTTGTTTTTGAGGTGGGGGGGGGGGGGGGGCGCATTTATTAAACACTATAGGCGATCTCTCAACCCTACTCAGTGGGTTATATCTTGGAAGTAGTCATATATATGGAGCTATTCCTGCATCTTCAGGAAATCTCATTAATTTGATGGCCTTGGGTATGGAAAATAACCATTTTACTGGGAAAATTCCAGCTGCATTTGGGAAGTTTCAGAAAATGCAAAAATTAAATTTGATAGGAAATAAATTGTCAGGACAAATACCAGAAATTATACGCAACCTTAATCAGTTGTTCAATTGATGTTCTCACATAATAACCTAGAAAGAAAAATTCCCCCTAGTATAAGAGATTGACAAAATTTACAATGCTTGAACCTTTCACAGAACAACCTTAGTGGAGCTATACCTCCACAGGTTTTTGGTCTTTTCTCCTTGTCAATTTTGCTAAACTTGTCTCAAAGTTCATTTTTTGGCAGTTTACCTGTTGAGGTGGGTAGGCTCAAGCAAATTGGGAAGTTAGATATCTTTGAAAATCATCTTTCCGGTGATATTCCCATAACCATTGGAGAATGCTTAAGCTTAGAATACATTAACTTGCGAGGCAATTTCTTCCATGGAACCATACCTTCATCTTTGGCTTCATTGGAAGGTCTTTGACCTTTAGACCTTTCAGAAAAGAATTTGTCTGGATCAATTCCGAAAGACCTCTAGGATATTCTTGCTTTAGAATACTTGAATGTTTCTTTCAATATGTTGGATGGCAAGGTACCAACAAAAGGTGCCTTCCAAAATTCAAGCATGATAGTGGTGAATGGCACTAGAAAGCTTCGTTGGGGTGTCTTAGAGTTACAACTACCACCATCCCCCCATCAAATTTCAAAGAAAAAAACCATTGTTTCAGGCTGATGATAGTACTAGTTGTGATAATTAGTCAGGTGATTTTTCTCCAATTTTCATCTATTCTTGTTATCTGTTGGGTAACGACAAGAAACATGAAGCCATCTTCTGATTCGCCAACAATTGAACTACTTTCCATTTCGCCATACCAAGCAACCAATAGGTTCTCACCTAGTAACTTGATAGGAAGTGGAAGCTTTGGCTGTCTATGAAGGCATTCTTGATTCAAGAGATAGGGTTAGTGTTGCTATAAATGTCCTTGGCCTTCAAAAGAAGGAGCTCACGAGAGTTTGATTGCTGAGTGCAATGCACTCAAAAATATCAGGCATAGAAATCTGATCAAGATTTTAACATGTTTCTCTATCATGAACTACAGGGATAATGAATTTAAGGCTTTGGTTTTTGAGTACATGAAAAATGGAAGCTTAGATAAATGGCTACATTCAAAGCAGCCAAGCACATTGGACCTTAAGCAAAGATTAAGCATCATTATTGACCTTGGTTCCACATTATATTATCTTCACTATGAATATGAGCAATCCACGATTCATTGCGATTTAAAGCCAATTAATGTCCTCCTTGGTGATGATATGGTTTCTCATGTAAGTAACTTTGGCTTAGCAAGACTTCTTTCAACTGTTAATGGCACCTCTCATGAGCAGACCAGCATAATTGGAATAAAGGGCTCTAGTAGTTATGCTCCTCCAGGTATAGTTTCATGTTATTTGGACTCCTTTTTTTAAATTATTATTTTGGTCCTCAAAAAATAGTGTCATTATCATTTTAAAATTTTATAAGTTTGTTATATCACTTTAATACTTGAAAGGACGATTTAACTCCTTTAAATTTTTATCCTCTCAAAAAATTTTGTCAATATCATTTCAGTATCCCAGAAGGGTGAAATTGGAACAAAACATTCTCCTAGGTACTAAAATGACAGGAAAAAAGGCATTTGAGTATCAAATTGAAATTTAATGGCACCATCTTTTGAAGACACTAATAATAGGGCTTTTGTCATTTTAACTTGAATTTCCTTTCTTTTAATGTCTGTTTGGTAATTATTAAGTATTAAAACATTGACTAGCAAAGCATTTGAGAGTATGGAATTAACTTGAATTTCCTTTCTTTTAATGTCTGTTTGGTAATTATAAAGTATTAAAACATTCGCTAGCAAAGCATTTGAGAGTATGGAATGGGTTTTGAGGTGTTTACAATGGGCCACATGTACAGTTTTGGAATTCTTATATTAGAAATGTTCATGGGAAGAAGACTCCCAGATGAAACATTTAAAGATGGTTTCAATCTCCATTATATGTTGAAACTTCATGTCCAGATGACTTTTTCCAGATTCTGGACCCATCTCTTCTTCCAGGAGAAGCAGAAGCTCATGACAATAAGGTGAAGCTGACCCTCATGTATCCTAAAGTACGAAAGTGCTTAGTTTCACTTTTGAGGATTGGACTTGCTTGTTCTATTGAAACTCCAAAAGAAAGAATGAGTATGGTTGATGACACCAGATGATGAAATCAATAAGCATTAATCTTCTTGCTATATATATATAACTATTGAACATGTGCAAATGAGACTTTTCAGTACAGTTTCTCCTACAAATATGTAGTTGTTCCACCATTTTCTTTTGTACTTCAGCTTTCACAATAATTTTACAAGGGTTCGTTTAGTTTTTTTTTTTCTTTTTTTTTTTTATTAAAATTAAAAGTATGACTGAAAATGTGATTGATAGTATACTACATATTTTTACAATGAGTAAATTTAGCAAATATAAGAAAACTTCAGCTTTCAAATTTTATTTAGATTTTGTTTTGCTAACACTGGTTCTCTTGATTATGTAATATTTTTGTCAGCTAATTGTATTACTGCTATTTCACAAATTAGTTTGTGCAAAAAGGAATATGTTTTGTGGTACAAATCTTTCATAGACCCAAAAAAAAAATTATTAGGAGAATAATTACAATAATGAAATTCCTAGAGTTATTATTTGATAGTTATAATATTAGCCACAAAATCTAATTTGTGCTGCATTTTTCAAATAAGATATTCTATTAAATAATAATCATTTGATGAGTTAAAAATAAATTTAATTTAAAATATATATAAAAAAATGATTCATGTTGGTGCTGAGATATGGCAAAATAAGAAGATAATAGCTTAGTCCAACAAGATTGTAATGTATAGCATAGAGCATTTTGGTATAAGGTCTTTCATCTATCAATAAAGGGGAAAGAGAATTTGCTTTGTAGTAACTAATACACCGTGATATTTTTTGTAAGGTAATGGATTATCTGTTATTTGCTTGAACGCTTTGGGATTCTAAAGATGCTTCCTTTTATAGTTAGAAATTTATGCAGTTATATATAACCTTCTTAAGGTTATATGTGGTGCCTTAGTAATGTGGTTTTGATAATATAAATTAGATTATTTTAAGTTTATGAAAATATTGAACTTGTAAAATACTTATAACAATTCTTGATATTGCCCAATTTTCACCAATAAACACAAATATATTAACCCACAACAGGAATCATGAAAGAGTTTAAAATAATTAATTTTTTTAATTTTTGTTTGAATTGAGACTTGGCTCTCCATATTAAAAGAAATGTGAAGAGCTTTTGAACCAAAAAATTTATTATCAAGTTCATGTGATATCATCTAACAAATTTCATAAAATATTTTTTTAAAAATAATCTAATTGTGTTTTACTATGATATAAAACAAATAATTTAAGGACAAGCTTTCAATAAAATTCTTTAAATATTTATTCTTTAAGTTTTTCAATACGAATATAACATAGGAGAAATTTCTTTAAAAAACTTAATTATGTGATACTATAAGAAGTTGGGCCTGGCTCTTATAACAATGACCATAATCAATACACTAAAAGAAGAAAAAATGCACTCAAAATCCCAGACGAACCTTTTTCAAAATCATTATTAAGATTAAAAGTAGGGAGGCATAGTCAAAACTAGAATCTCGAAAACAGATGAAAAGAGTGAAAATAAATGGTAAATTCTATCATTATCGCCCTAGTGACTGAATCTACTCTTATTGAAACCCCTATAATGCTTCCTGAGTGGCATATTCTAAATCTCAAGGCATATATAAGAGTTTATAATACACAACCGTTGAAGCAAAGCCATCTGGGTTTTCTTCTCATTACTGAAAAAAGAAAAAAGAAAAATCCAAGAAGAAAACAATAATATAGCTGGAATCCCATTTTCCAATCTAAAAATTGTGGAAGGTGTAGGATTTGAAACCAGTTCTTCAATATAACAATCAGCTTGAGTTTAGAGGGGCAGATAACAATAACCACTTTATTCATGAGTTCTAGTAATTATGCTAGAAAATATGGTCACGGGCCAGATATAGGATTAACTATTGTTGATTTTTGATATTTCCTATGAAGCTTGTTTTGATGAACTCCACGCCAAACCCTCCTAAGATGTTGGATCTTGTTTGAATGGAGCACATGATCGACGAAAATTCAAGGAGTGTGGAACGGTATGCCCATGATCATTCTTCTTTTTTTTTTTTCGGATAAAGTATACCCCTGGCCATTCTAATAAACCAAAGAGTAAATTATTTAGATTTTTTTTTAAAAAAAAACTTTGTTAAAACTATATAAATTTCTCTATATTTTTAAAATATATATAAAAATTTCTTAAAATAAAAAATTATCTTATACTTTAATTCTATTAAAAATTTTTCTTATCAAAATAGGCTTCATTTAAATTTTTCAAATATAAAAAATATATATGGGTTAATAGATGATATTTTAGCCAAAAATTTAAAATGAAATTAAAATGTTAGGTAACATTTTGTTTTAAAAAAATTTGTGCATATTTTATAAATAAAAAATTATATAATTTTAAAAAAATTTGAAAGAAATATATATAATTTCTTCTATGCGGAAATACCATATCCCCATCTTATTTTTTAAAACTGGACTGTGCAAGTTTTTGCCTTCCGCTCCATGTCCAGTAGCAACAACAAGAGCTCGTTTAAGAAGCGTCAATGGTTCCGATCTTTATAGTTTTTCATCTTCAGCATTCCATTTCCAGCAACATAAGGTTATTTATTTTTTTCAATAATTATTGTAGGATAGATATTTATATTTAAGAATAAAGTAACTTATAATTATTAATCAATATTGTGTATGGAACATGTCTATTATATATTGTTTATATTTTATTTATGTAATATTGATTTTTATTATATTTAGGGGTGCATATAGATTGAATTGGGCTGGTTTTACAAAAAAATAAAATAAAATCTTTATATAAGTCTTTAAAAATATTTTTTAATATATATGGTCAGGTTGAGTCAAACAAAATTAGCTACCATGACCTAGTTTGATTTAATTTTTTTTTTAATCTAACTCAAATCAGACTTAATGTGAACAGACCAGGTTATGTGTGCATCTTTAAGTACATTGAGTATAATTATTTTAGTTTGATTATGTTTCATGTATGCTACATTTTTTTTAAAAAAATAAAAATTATCTTATGGTGTTTATATTATTGTTGGTGAGAATGACATCACGTTGAAGTTTTGATATTATATTTTTACAGTCTTAAGATGGATTTGACAATGCTACGATTTTTAAAATATGTTGTGTTATAAATATTACGAAAAAGTTTTGATATTAAGGCTCAAGCGGTGTCTTCTTTAGATATAAAAGTAAAATACACGAATGTGTGAGTTTAATCCCCCACACTATATTTGAACTGACTTGATAATAATTAAAATTAATGAAATAATTATCTTTTAAGAAAATTTTGGCCGATCATCTATTAAGAATTAAAAAATAAATGGTTGTAAAAGTAAAAATAAAAATTTATTGAATTATAAACCAAAACTGACTTCGCAATTTTTGTTCACTCACTCGTTATAGATTTTTTATTATTTTTGTTGAAATTATACAAATTTTTTATTCTTAAAATATGTATAAATTTTTTAAAATTAAAAATTTATTCTGTAATTTAATCTAATTTTAAATTTTTTGAACAAAATATCTTCTGTTGAAAATTTTTAAATTTAACAAAATATGTATTTAAATTAACAGAGAGTATATTAGTAAAAAAATTAAAATTAAAGAAAAATATAAAATAATAATTTATTTTAAGAAAAATGTATATATATATATATATATTAAAAAATAACAAGAATATATATATAATTTCATTAAAAATCAGATAAGTATTTGTAATTTACTATATCACCTTTAAACATTGCATGCCTTTGAAGCGTCCGCTGCCTTCACTTCAGTAACCACTACGCATTTCATCAGTCACATAATCATCTTGAGCCTTACGAATGGCTATTACCTTCTCAGATCTCCACACCGAATCGGGTCTCAAAACCCTCGTCCAATTCCTCTCTGGGAAGACCTATATTTCTAGGTTACTTGCTCTCCATTGTTTCGCACATCGAAAATTTCAATTTCTTTTTTCTTGTTTCTGAGGTCTCTCTCCTTTGGTTGTGTTTTCAGCAATGGATTGACGAAGGATGATATTAAGGTGTACGCAGCTGTTTTAGAGAAGCCAGGTGACTCTTTTCCCAATGCTAACAAGTGGTTCAATGCTGTCTCTTCCCATCTTGCTGCAAGGTTTGTATCTCTATCTCTATCATTAGATGGTGGAGTGATTCTCATTTCCTTTTTTCTTTTTGTGTTTTAAATCGGATTTTTCTTTTAATTTGGTTAATTTAAGAAGTTTTATTTTAAATTTTTTTCCTATAAGTAGCTTCCCTGGCCAAGCTTAAGGTAGGATTCAGTGGTAAAGCTGCTCCTGCCAAGGCAGTATGCATGTGAATTTCATCTTCTGTTTCTTCTTTTTTATGGGTTCTATCACTTACTCTTAAAGATATCCTTTATTTACTTATTTTGAGGCCAGTTTGTCCCATATAATCAAATGGGTTATACCCATTTGAGTGAACTCTGGAATTGAATCTATTTTGCTGTTCATCCAATGAAATAATAGAACATGGCAGATTATTTGGTTGACCTATCAAGCCAATTATAGACATGTAAGTATGTTATAGGTGGATCTATTTGAAAAGCATATCTTATATGTTTACATATCTACTTATAATTAGTTTAGTTTTCCTATCTTTTGTAAATTGGTCTTCCTAAGAATTTTTTTAACCTTTAGAGTCAATATCATGAATGCCCAAGCAAAATTGTTATAAGCTAAGATACTAACATTGATGGCTGTGCATACATTCTGGAGTTGTATAATAGACTTTTGAATCAATAAAGTTGATCGGGTTATTATGAATGCTTTGCCCAGGTGAGCTAATCATCGTTGTTTTACTATTATGTTATACGTTGCTAATTGCTTGATTGCTTCAACTAATTAGATAATTGTGATCTTTATGAATTTGCCAGGATACTCCTGCTGAAGATGATGATGACCTTGATCTCTTTGATGATGAAACAAAGGAGGATAAGAAGGCAGCGGAGGAAAGGGAGGCTACTAAAAGGCAATCCTCGAAGAAGAAAGAAAGTAAGCTTTCTTTAGACTATAATTTGTTTTTGCGTAAGCATCTTTAGATACGTTAAATAAGGAGGAAAAGCCGTCCTGAATTTATCTAATCCACTTCATTGCCCAGTGATTAGGAGGTTGGAATGTGAACCTTTTAGTTATACTGTTATAGGATAAAATCGCAGGTTGTAATTATTGGTGACTTGGCCTTTAGATTGTGCTCTTTTCATCTGTTTCCTGCCGAAAGTGATTAAAAATTTCACATGTCAACATTTTTTATAGGTGGTAAATCTTCTGTTCTGCTTGATGTCAAGCCTTGGGATGACAAGACAGACATGAAGAAGCTGGAAGAGGCTGTTCGTAGTGTCCAGATGCCTGCTCTATTGTGGGGAGCATGTATGTAGAATTTTTCATTGCCTTGACTAGTACATTAACTACATATATGATGCATTTAACATTATGAATTATGATCTATGAAACACGGATGCGCCACCCAACATATATGTCAAACGTGTGTTGGTAGTATGTCATGGAGGTACTATCAGTGTCCAACACACACAACAATGCTTTATAGATTATGAATTTATGACGCATTCGACTTCTATGAATTATGTGTATCAATGCCTTGTTGATATTATTACAGCCAAACTACTTCCCGTTGGCTACGGGATCAAGAAGCTACAGATCATGCTTACTATTGTTGATGACCTTGTGTCCGGGGACTTCCTTATTGAGGAAAATCTTACAGTTGAGCCATGTAACGAGTATGTCCAAAGCTGTGATATTGTTGCATTCAACAAAATCTAGGTTTTCCTGGTCTTCAAGGTAGCCATCTTCAAGCGGCTGATTAGTCTTCCTTGATAATCCATTTTTATATCATTTATTTTGGTCTGTCTTTCAATGGTGGTTTTTCACTAGAATTTTGGGAAGTAAAAGAAACTTTTTAGATCATCTATGCGTTGGTGTTAATTCTAATACATGGGAATTTTAATTTTTCTAGAGTTTGAAAAACCTATTTTAAATACATATGGATATAACAAAACTTTGAAACTTACGTGCTGTTTGTATATATCCTAAATAAACCTTTTTTTTTAATGTCAAGATCAAATTTTTTATGCATAGATTTAATTTTTAGCATTTGCTATCTTGTTTAATAATGTTAAGACATGCAGAGAAGTTTTTTTTTTTTCAAAGGTCTCAATGGGCTGATGTGAGTAGTGAAAAAAGTTCATGTTATCTGTGTACCTCACAGTAAACATAAGGCCTAGTTATGTGGTATTAGCATTAATGAACAAAATGCTTATAGTTCAGAAAAATTTCACATAACATCCACAATTATGGGCTCACGATGGTGTTGTGCGTAGTGCTGTTATGTGCACCTTTGCAAGGAGTGTGGCCGATCTTGGGTGGTCGATGCCCAATAAATGATAAAAATTGGGCTTGGTTTATTGGACAGAGCATCGGCCCAATAAAGACAAATTAGAGTCAATGCCAAAATGTTTTATAACAATCAGCCAATGACATTAAAATTTAAAAAAACAAAAAAATTGTAAAGTGTATTGCATCATGCCTCTTTGGTTCGAAAATTCCTAACAAAAAAAGTAGTTGCCGTTTGACCTTTCATTGTTTCAGCCCCACCACTTTGCATTTTCACTTGCCTTTTACGCCAATAAAGGGGGTAAGGAATCAATCCCAATGTCTTCTATTGGTGTGAATTAAAAATCAAAGTAAATTAGGAGTTTTTTTTTAGTTTTGCTAAGATTATAAAATTTTTAAATTTTTATTTTCTTGAAATAAAATATTATATTACACTTTAAACTAATTTTAAATTTTTTGAACAAAATATATTTTATTTATTTTTTAGTTTTTTAAAAAATATATATTTAAATTGATAGAAAGTATTTTAGTAAAATTTTTAAAATTAAACCAAAGCGTAGGGTAATTTTTATTTCATTGAATATATTTTGAAAATAGACAAAATATTTATATAATTTTAACAAACTTATGAAAAATAATATGTATAATTTACTCTAAAAAAATTAGAGTTCTTGTGGTTGTACAGGTATTTATATAATATTTAAAAATCAATATATATAGTTTTATCTGAATTGGACTGTCTAGTTAAACCCAAGTATGATCTTAGTATTAATGATAAAGTTGTGAAAATATTTAATTTTGTAAGTATTAATGTTTTTTGTATTTATGAGCACACTTGAAAAATAAAATAAAATAAAATTGGTGGGATGGTTATTGTCTTAGCTTAGGTTTAAAAATGAAAAGATGTAACTGAAGTTTACTCTTTTAAATTCCATAATAGGAAAACTCATTTTAAAGAAATTACTCGCATATAGAAACTCAAATTTATATATCTTCAAGCAATAAGAACTAACTAATTGTGTGCACTCGCGTGACAATTTAAAAATTAACTTTTTCTATAATAAATATAACTATCCTAAGCTAGTTTAATGATGAAAAGTTTAACTAATTTACATATTTATTAAAAATATTTACATGTTATATTTTTTAGTAAAAACATTTAATAATGAATTTTTAAAACAATTATACTTTATTCTTGTTTTTATTTTTATAGTCTCAAGTATTATTATTATTGTTGTTGTTGTTGTTATTATTGCTATTATTATGGTTGCTGCTGCTACAAAGGTTAGGTAGTAAGATTTAATTTAAAAAATTAATTTAACTTAAAAGGTTAACAGGGCTATTGATTAAATGTGACACAATGCATTAGACCATATCTATTATTCAATCAAATGAAAATTATATCCAAAAATTTAAATTATTTAAATTTTATAATAAAAAAATCATAAAAATTAAAATTATTTCCAAAGTTAAAAAGACTTGATTTTGATTCAGAATGGACAAAAATGCCCTTAATGATATTTTATATTATAACTTTTTTAGAATCTGATAATAACTTCATTAAAATATAGCAATAATTTTTTTAAAACTTGATAGTAATTTTTTAAAATTTTGTAATATTTTTTTCTAAAATTTTTTTGTAACTTTGAAAAACCAAAATTGTAACTCTTAAATATTGTGATGTAACATTTTCATGATTCAAAATTGGAGAACAAGATTGTAAATTCCTTAAACTGTATGGTAGTTTTTTTAAAAATTCCTCTATAACTTCAAGAAACTTATGTTATAACTCTTAGATTGTAAAAAATTATTGCTAAATTTTAAAAACAATCACAACTAGGTTTACCACTATTGGCATTTGTGTCTATTCCAAGTCAAAATCAAGTTTTTAGGTCTTTGAAATAATTTTATATTTTAAAATATTTTATTATAAATTTTTAAAAATTTTAGGGCCTTAAGTATACTTTTCCTTTTAGTTACTCCCTTGGAGTTATGCGAAGACTTTTTGAAATTATAATTTTTTTCCTCTTATAAAACGACAATTACATGAGTTGTTAGGCATGGAAGTATCACTCAATATTATTAAATGACCAAATATTTAGTCTCGAAACTACATCTTCTTTGTAGACTTAAATTGGATTGGATGTTCCAGTCACCACCAAACTTATAAAATGATTTCAAGAGAAATTGTGCTGCTCATGAGAATGAAATTCTTTGCAATTGTATTTGAAATGTGCAAGTCTTTACCAATTTCATTGACTTGGACATCGTAAGCTGACCTGGACTAACCCTGTTTGGTTTCATTTGTACGGTGGAAAGACGAGGAATTATAAGTTAGGGCCTAATGATTCTGAATTTACCCAAGCTTTTGTTAGGTTTCATGGTAAGGAAAGGAAACAGTTTAAAGCTTTAGACATGACAATATGTCTAGGGAAAATTAAAAGTAAACAAAAATGACTCTACAGGTATTTCATATTTTAGGCAGAAGTTCCTACACCTTCACTTTCAAAATAACTAATTTCAAATTTTAGTTAATTAGGTTCTGTGTTTTTTTTTTTTGGTTAATATATATTATATATATTGAATTTAAACAAATGAAAAAATATTTAAAAATTTATTATAATTGATGTGGGATCATCTCATGAGATGGACTAGAAGTTAGAGGTTGACTTTATCTAAGTTTAAAATATATTTATTTTGCAATCTAAAGACCAAAATCAAGCCTATTTTGAACTTAATAGTTGAACATCTAGCCCAAACTCAAAATTGTAAATAAATAGTTATGTGAAAGGCTTAGATATCTATGAATTAGATTTTAACTCCTTCCGAATTTTCTATATTAGTTATAATATTTTGTTCACAGACAAAAAAAAAGTTTATCTTCAATATTTGCATTTAATTTTTAGAAGAATAGCTCTAATGTAAAAAATCGCTATGCACAAAATTATGCCATTAGTTGTGTCATTTTCCATGTTTGGGGGGTGTTCCAAGGTCATAGTTTATTAGCTTTTCTCTAGAATAATTGATCAGACTTGAATTTTAATTAATCAAAAAATATGAACAGTTTGTGTGCTTCTTTCCCTAATTATGCATCTCTTTAGTGAATTATATTGGGCGCTAAACTAAAACTCTAATATTTATGCATCTCTTAGTGGATTTTAGAGAATGGTGAGTGCAAATTCATCATTTAATTATGTATCTCTAAGGTGATAATTTGATCTATATCCTTATATCGATGAATTTTTGTTTTTTTAACATTAATTTTCTTTGCAATCTTTCTTTGTGTTTCAATATCGAATTTGATTGATATTGGTGTGGTTTGTATAGTTCAAAATTTCATCTTTCGCGTTGAATTAGAATCACATTCATTCAAGCTTTCTACAGTGAGTCTTGATTAATTTGAGTTTGGTGCCAATTCAAGTTGTCCCTTACCAATAGCAATTTGTCTCTCATTTATTTCATTAAACAATTCTTCATGATTTTTTTTTTTTCATTTGGATTATATAAAAAGATACGTGGCAAACGAATGATGATGCTAGCAAGTAGAATTCATCTTGAGTTAAGGGTCTTTTTCTTGTTTGTAATAAATGCAAGTTTAGGTATAAGCATAACTCATTTTTAATTTTTAATTTTTCTTGAGCTAGGCCTACGTTTGGATTTGATCATGGATTTAAGCATGGATCATTTGCAACTTTTTATTTTGATATGAGTTTGGCTTGAATAAAAATATTTGAATTCGAATCTAAGTCTAAACAGCATTTTTTATTTTAAAATATTGGCATAAGCTCACTAATTCCAAATAAATATTATTGGGCATAAAATCAAGACCATGTTCATTTTATCTTTAAAATTTTTATCAAAGCCTCAATAGAAAAGTCGATATTTGAACCAACGTTCATCTCATTTTTAAAACTTCTCTTTAGCCCCTAAGCTTGACCCAAATAAAATAATTACAAATCCAATCCAAAACACAAGCCCAGCTTGAACCAAAAAATATTTGGACAAGGTGTGGGCTCAAGTATAGTTTATTTCATATTAGGATAAAATAGAAATGTTTGAGTTCAATTTGAGTCTAAGCTCATTGTGAATGCAACTACTTCAATTTGAGCTTATTTTAAAAATTTTACTTTTGCACAAGATTAGGATGGACTTGTTTTTAAAATTTTTATTTGAGCCTTAGCTTAGCATAAATAGAAATTATTGGTCTAAGGTCAGGCTTAGACCTATCTCATTTTCGATAATCTTATTTGGATCCAAGTAAAAATGTGTAGATTTAAGCAAAAGCTTATAGCTTATTTTTAAAATCTTTTTTGAAATAAAAAGACAGTCATAACATTAACTTAAATAACCATTGTAAGACAAAAAGAAAAGGGAGTTCAAGTATTCAACCATTCAATTTTGATATCTTGAGCTATATAGTTGATATTAAGGGAATTAAAAAGTTGAATTAGCTACTGAAGGTCTTTCTTAAGGGTTTCCAAATTCACTCTTCTTTTTTATATAAGTTGAGCACGGAAGTTTATTTCCTATTGATGAAGAGGAATTGGAGATTGTAGTGTTAGAAATATTGATTAATGTCAACTTAAGAAATCTAGAGAATGCTTTTAATGGCTCTAAGAGACCTTGTTCTTTTGCCCATGTGCTCAGGGAGATCCCAATAAAGATGTCTTGCTAGAGTTTTGTTGTGAAAGATCACCACCTTGAGCCTTGTTCTTCTTTTGTGCTTTTCCTTATTAATTTGGATGATTATTGGCCACCCTTTTATGAGTGGGCCTATTTGGACTTACAAGGTTTTGTTTATCCACATTTAGATTGTTCTATCTGTGTCTCAAGATGTTTGCCTCCTAGAATAATGAGATGAATTGCATTTTCCACTTAATTTGGTTGACAACTATCAGAGTCTAGTCTTAAGTTTTTATGAATTAATTCCTAATATCTCATATGCCATATAACATTATAATGATAAGTATAGTCATTTTCTCTTAATGAAGTGTTTGATTGTTGGAGAACCACGAATAAAATCATTCTACTATTCTTAAAATTAAGGCACAACTGGCTCTTATTGATAATAGGGAAGCAAACTAAATAGCCTTGCAAAATCACATTTAAAGAATATGAGGTTAAGTGTTTCAGGGGTTGAATTATAAAATACACAATCTTAAGTGACTGATAAGTGGTGAATCTTGAGAATGTCTATTGTTGGATAACTTTTCTTGTTAGTTTCTTATGAACATTAATAGCTTCATAGGAATTTTAATCTACCAAAACCCTAAGATCTTGATGGATTAGGATTGGAAAAGCCATTTTTCTCTTCAGAGACACTTATATACTTCTCTAGTAGAGTAAAATACACTAGTGCATCTTGTCCAAACTAGATAGTTCTCATTGTCAAATACAAAGAAAAGAGTTTGAAGGATTTGACTCTTGGTATCCTCCAAATATAATGATTCCAGTAGGATTTGGTTCCAATTTGATTTGTTATGCAAAATAAAATCGTCAATTATCCCAATTTGTATTAGTTGACTTGATTAAGATTGCTAATTTGATTGCATGAGCTACCAAAAATAATGGTTGATTGGTATATTCTTCCCACAACCTTGTTGCTAAGTAAGATAAAAGACAGTGAGAGGATTTATTTTTGAGATTCTTATTTAAGTCTAAAAGCAATCAATAATAGACATCAATGGTAGCATTAGCCTAGGACTTAAAGTAGTGCCAGCATAGCTAATAGCAATAGGTTAAAACAAAAAATAAAAAGACAAAATTTAAATAAAATTATTTGAGAGCTTACTTAGGAGATTTTGAGAAAGGGAGTGGGATGATCCTTAATGATGGGGGTTTCTATTCTATTATTTAAACGTTTAATAATAAATAAATAATCACCCAGTACCTACTGTTTGGAAGTTGTCATGTCATTGTTGTAGAGAGACAATTTGTAAGGTGAACATTTTAATACTAACTTGGAATATTTTCTTTTGATAAGGATATGCAAAGAAAGTGTGAGAGTAAAATAATAAGTTAAAACTTAAAAAACAATGAATTCAAAATATTTTAAACTTTCCAATTTAGATTGGTTCGAAACCATACAAACAATAATTTGAATATTTTTCTCACCAACTCTGTCCTGAATCAATTCTCCTAAACAATTCCTCGGAAATGGTTATTAAATTTTCAATAAAAATATAATGCATTAAATTTTTTTAGAAGTAAGTACTATATTATTAATTCTTTTAAAAATTATCATAATTTTATTAGAAAATATCATAATAAATACATTATCTTTAATTTTTTTAAAAAATTAAATAGGGATTTTTTATTTATTTTTAAGATTTTTTTAACTTCAAAGTAAATTTTAAATTGATTGTTATTGTTATTTTTATTTTCTTGAAAAAAATTTCATATGTCATGGGGCCTTAATATCAATGGGCTAAATTAACAATGAAAAAAAATTACAATTTAGAATTATGAGTTAAAAATATTTATTATAAAAGATTTTAAATTTGAAAATTGTTTTAAAGATTCAAAGAATAAAAGATTTTGGACATATTCAGTATCCAAATAGAAAATAAATGGAAGAAAAAATATATAATATTTATTATTATTTTATAATTATTATTCAATTGTATTAATTTCTTTTTATTATCTTTTTAAAGTAGAGACACGTGATTCATTTCTCATCTAGAAAATTAATTATTTTATTTTATTTTATTTTTCAATAAATAACTTTGGATCTTTTCATTTATTACATAAAAAGTTTGAAAAAATAATAAATAAGAATGAGAAAAAAATTAGGTGAATATTAAAAAGGATTTATAATTTTTATAATATAAAGTATAGTTTTTTTACAATTAAAATTTTTGTCCTCAATTAAAATATTTAGTTTTTTAAAATTTTAAAATAATTTTAAATTTTAAATTTTTTTATAATAAATATTTTTAATTTAAAGTACAATTTTTTCATCCACAATATATTGGCAGCTATCTTTTTCGAGAATCCGTAAACACATTAAAAAAAAAAAAAGAAATTATAAGTCTCAATTATGAAATATGATATTTCATAAGACTGAACATATTTTACAAGACTTTGTAACTAAATATTTGAATTTAATAAAACCCACGCAATACTGATTATATATTATTTATAATTTATAATGTTCATTTTTTACCCTCTCATATCAATACACCAAAAATTTTAAAAGCATAGATATATATATATATATATATTAAAGCAGATAATATTTAGCGAGCTTCTAAAATCAATTGTCTCCATTTTGTCTCTGACTTTTCCTCTCTTTTTCCCTGAAATTTTCATTTACCTTTGGGGCAATTCTAGGGGTAACTTCTTGAACCGCAGCATCGTGGAGATTGGCATTTATTACTTTGGAAATTACGAAGGACGCGCTTGTTCGGTTTTCGGTTGTCTTTTTATATGCGAAATTAAACAATTTACATAGAAAAGAGCATAGTTTTGAAGTCGCAAAAAATTTATCAGGAGAACACTTCTCCTTGCTGATTGGCTCGACCAAGTCTTCTTCTGCACTCGCTCTACTTTCTCTCTCCCTCCCTCCTTTGGGGCTCAGGATCTCACGCTTCTGTGCTTCGAATCTTATTCTGTATTTAGCTTTTTCGTCTCTTGTTTTTCTCCCCAAATCCTTTGGTAAGTCAATCCGATGTATACTGAATTTTTCACCCTTTTATGGTTTTTATTTTTTTATTTTGCTGTTGTTATTTATTATCCCTGTTGATTCTGCATTAGTATGAAGTTAATCTGGTCCTTGGAGTTCATGGGTTTCGGTTAATCGATTCATTTGGATTTTAGAATCCCCAATTTGAAAATTTTGTGCTATGGCGACGATGTTGTTTGATTTGGGCTGAATTTTCCTCTTAAAATTTTCAGTTAGGGTTTTGTTATGCTTTATCTGGATTAATTATTGGACAAAATTGTTCTGATTGTTGTTACTCTCTTCTTGGTGATGACTGAACATAGATGTTATTTCTGTGGTTGAAGGCTTGAAGCCCTTGGATTTATTGGTTCGTAATTTATTTTTCATAATTATTTTCTCTTTCAGGGAAAATTTATTTCCGTTGAATTTTGTAGGAGAATATGTACGAATTCCTTTTTCTACCATAATTAATGGACCTGAGCTGTTCTTTATGGTGCTTATAAACTGAAAAAAATAATTAATTACGATTGTTGCGCGGGAAGAATCAGACATGATATCTGGCATCTTATTTAACTGGTTCATTAATATTTGAAGAATGGATGCATTTTATGTTCTCTAATTGCTGTCAAATTTGTTATGGTGTCTCATGATTTGATCCAAAGATAATTTGACCATTTACCTGTAGCTCAGCGGTTCACAGTGTCTTTACTCACCCTCAGTTGGAAATTAAGTGGTAGGAGAATTGCATAACATAGCAAATTGATCCATTCACGTATACTACCATTTTAAATTTAGCAGTTAGTTTCTATATATAATAATATGTTTTCATTTGCATGCAATCAACTTAGACCTTTCTTTACAATTATGTTTCGTACTGATTTCTTTCCGGCCTTCCTAGAGTCAATTGTTATGGCATCTATTGCTTGGAAAAGCAGTTTTTCAGGGTGAGAATAACTATTATTAAGCTCTCTGACTTGGTGAGAATATTGAAGTTTGGTTTGAAGGAAAGTTTTGGTTTCACTTTGATCCATATGTTGGTTCAAAAACAAAAATCTTTTGAGTTGACCTGCTCCTCTATCTCATGGTTACCATATTACACCTGGTAAAGATATGCATATCAACTTTGGGAAACTGGTGTGATGGTAAAAGACTCACCAGCAGAAGCAATTGGTGTGTTGCTTCTTCAGCATTTATTTGCCTTTGATTGATATTTACTTTATAATGTCCTTTTTTTTTTATATATTGGAAGCCTATTATTTCTGAAGCTCTAAATTTTGGCAGAAAGTAACATTATGTGCAAATTTTAATGTTTAGAAGTCTGGTGAAGGAGAAAGCATGTCTAGCGGAGCAACGCACTGGTGTCATCAATGCCGCCGGCCAGTCATACTTGACGGGAGGGATTTCAATTGCCCTAACTGTGACGGAGGCTTTGTGCAAGAACTTGATGAGATGCCAAGAATGCGACAGCTGGAAGAGTTTCATCTAGTGCCCGACATTTTTGATGCTATACATGCTTTTATGGAGAGGAGAGGCTCAGAACCTGGCTTAGGGTTTATAGATGAGGTTGATAATATACCAAGGCAGAGAATGGC
Source organism: Erythrophleum fordii (assembly GCA_032878935.1). Lineage (NCBI taxonomy): Eukaryota > Viridiplantae > Streptophyta > Magnoliopsida > Fabales > Fabaceae > Erythrophleum > Erythrophleum fordii. The sequence goes on along the minus strand of JAVQMF010000058.1, from coordinate 29,156,562 downwards.
TGGTCGAAACCCAAACTTTGATGTTAGAGGGAGATCTGGTTCTACCCTGGTTCCTGAACAGAGTTGGGGTCTTATTAGTTCTGGTCCTGTTTTGATATTTCATGGTCAGGTTCCTGGATTCACCTTTACCAATGGCATCCCTAGAAGTGTTCCTAGGCGTGCTGATGTTGGTGACTACTTAATGGGGCCTGGACTGGAAGAACTGATTGAACAGCTCACCATGAATGATCGGCATGGTCCACCCCCAGCTGCACGTTCTTCAATTGATGCAATGCCTACTATAAGAATCACACAGGCGCATCTTCGTTCTGACTCACACTGTCCAGTTTGTCAAGACAGATTTGAACTGGGATCTGAGGTGAGGGAGATGCCATGTAATCATATTTATCATTCTGACTGTATTGTCCCTTGGTTGGTTCAGCATAACTCATGTCCCGTTTGCCGTGTTGAGTTGCCACCTCATGGACATGGTAGTTTTCGTGCTAGTCAAAATTTAGGAGGAATTAATGCCAACAGCAGCACCAACAATGACAGCTCCCGGGGGAGGGAGCATAGCAATCAGAACCAAGGAAGGAGAAATCTGTTATCGTTTTTGTGGCCATTCCGTTCTTCTAGTTCAAACACTAATCAATATGCTGAGACTGGGGGAAGCAACTCTTCAACCAGTCATGACCAGAATAAGCTATAGGGGATGGCACTTTGATCATTAAAGTTTCATTTCCTCTCCTTTCTTGGTATTAGTTACTGTCTAATAATGCTTTGTAAATTAAATGAGATGGAAAAAAATTCTTGGAAGATTGTAATTAAAACATATGCAAGGACGATGGTGGATGTAAGTTTATGAACATCACTTTGTAGATGTATTGGTGCTTGGTAAGTTGAATGAATTAGCAGCTTTCGCCTGCTATTATGCAAATTGATTGTCCCTTGTTGATTAGGTATATTGTCCTTTTGATTATGGGGTTGCTGATCCTTTTCAAGGAGGCTGGCCAGCACTGGAACTTGAGAGTTGGCAGGAATTTGAGGCCATTGTTAATGGCTTTTAAGGTAATTTAGTGAGGTGATTGCTTTATTATGGTCATTGGATTATTGTGACTGGTGCATTGGAAATTTGATGCTGTTGGGGTGCACTTGAGATATGTTGTCAAGCTAATTATTTTAAAAACCAGTCATTGTGGTCATTTCTTGTGCTTCAGTGATTCTTTCTAGATGGGTCTTTGCTGCTTGGGTATGCTTGGCATAAAGGAAACATTTTGGGAATGAGGTGGCCAAAACATTTCGGTAGGACATCTACGTAACTCTCAAATTTGTCTGTTTCTGTCAACCTCATGCCCCAGATGACTTGGATGCTAATCATGCTATGAAGCTCGGGAATTTCAAGAAATTGGTTGTGGCAATATTTGATACATGTTACATATTTGTATTAGACACTACAAAACACGAACACTTAGTCGTGAATATTTAATGCATGTTTAATATTATCATTGAATGCGATGCGTAATATATTTCAAATTTTATCAAAAAAATTATTAATAGGGTTTAAAAAACTAAATTAATGGTTTTTAAGAATTTTATGTTTCTAATGTATTATGAAAGATCAAACGATCAAAAGTATAATATATTCTTATCAAAATATCATAAATGACAAGACTCGTTTAAAATCAAAGAGTCCTTCGTTAATCAAAGGCTTTGTCTTCTTTCCTGCTCGGCATATATCTATGTAACCCGAAAATCAAACAACTTAAACAAGTTCTTGTCTTCTGCTCCATAACCACGAATTGTGTAATATGTATGTATGTATGTTGTATTGTCTATCTTGTTGCAGAATTTCCAGTTGTCATATTTCAGGAGCCTACTACATAAAGGAGGAAACGCTATTGGTACGAAGAAAATTGCTTTAAAATATCAATGGCGGAATAACTTGGTTTCTCTACCCCTCCAATGGGAGTAGCAGAGAAATTCTTAAAATTTGAATGGTTTAAATTTTAAAATTTAATTTAATTTTAAAGTTTAATTATTATTATTATTTTATTTAATAATTAAAAGATTGTAAAAATATATATCAAAATTAAGAATAATAATAATAATAAAACCTAAAAAATTAGGAGCAACATCCTCTGTCAATTCACGACAGACCTATTCTGCAGTGACAAAATAAGGACCAATTGAAGGAACCTCTACCCCAATGTTTTTCTCCATTTCCTCAAACACATTTTAAAGAGCAGGCCACCATTAGTGGTGAAAAATGGAGCAAAGACCAACACTTCCATAAGCTTAATAAGGACGTTAGCGAAATGTGATCTGTTGGCTGTCTACCCAAGGATTGATGGTAATGCCGTTTATACAACCATAACCGTGTAGAAATTGACTAGGGCTTATCTATTTTTTTTTATTGTAATAATTTAAATAAAGGATATTTTAATAAGATTACACGAAATGTTGTGCTTAAAAGTCTTTAAGAGTAACCTAAGAGGCCATTTGATAGCACGACAGGAAGAAACTTCCTTTCCTTCTTGTTTTTGGCAATGTTCATAATGCTTTGTTGTTATTATTTAACAGCATTAATTATTATTTTTATTTTTTTAAAATAAAAATACAATAGTTATTTTTTATCTATAAACTTTTTTTATTTCTTTGTCCTTTCTATTTTACATGCCTAACCAGGGATAAGTGAGGAAGAATCTTTTGTTGTGTATTCTATTTTTAATTTTTTCTCAAATATAGGTAGATTTTTATATAAATAATATTTATAATATTCTATATACATATGACTTGATTTAATAAGATCTACAAATAAGAATAACTCAAGATAAAAAAAAATATATACAGTAGATAACAGTTTTTATTAGTAATTACATTTCGAGTTATTTTTCTTTGTAGATTTTATTAAACTAAACACTAAACATATAAAATGTTGCAGATCTCATTAATATAAAGATCTAGCTATATTTAAATTAAAAAAAAAAAACTATACATACAGTGTGCAGAGGATCCTTCCTCAACCAAAGTAGGCAGCTGATGACATAATAGAAAAACACTAAGATTTTGCTACGCAGGTTGATAACCTAATGTTATCTGTCGGTCGTCTTTTATGTCAAGGTTGGTAGTTGAAAACAATTGATAGTGTAGGGACAAAATTAATGCGAAAAGAAAAAAAGCTCAAACATATAAAAGTACATTTGTAGGTTAGAAAACGTAAAACGTTGTACAAAAGTAAATAGTAAATATAAGAAAAAAATTTTAATGGCATGAAATAAATGACTTGTACTGAAAATGAAAAATGGTTATCACAATCCATTATATTTAACTGCATAAGCAATTCTTTATATTTAAAATTTTTAATTAAATTTAGATGAGGTTTATTTGTTACTAAATGTAATTGTAATAATTATGTAAGTAACAATATATTAATAATTACAAAAAATGGATGAAGGTGAAAAAAAAAATGGTGAAATCGGAACCTGCACGTGACGATGCACACTTTTGGGTTTTGCCATATTGAGAAAGCAAACATGAGGGACACTTTTGGAATGCAACAATTATTGCGGCAAGAAATTGCAGGTAACATGAATGATTAAGGAGCCCACGTTGTTCGGCCCAAAAAAAGGAGCCCATGTTGTTGTCTTCCCATTGCAACATGATGTTGCCTCGAAGTTTTCTTCAGTATTGTTTGATTTGTGAAGTAATTTTTATGAAAATAAAAATAAGAATAATTATATTTGATATATTATTAAAAAAAATAAATATTTTATTCTATTTTTTATTTGGTTGGATAAAAAAGTATAAAAATAAAAAAATGAACAAATGATCATAATATCTATAATACAAAAATATATTAAAATATTATTTTATTTATTTTGTTAAAAAAATTTAAAAATAAATTAAAATATTTTAATATTTTTAAGACAAAATTTTTTTATTTTTAATCTTTTTAAAAAAATCAAATATAATATATGAAATAACGAAGTTAAAAAGATAGTGATGTAAATTCATGTTCCATCCTTCGATTCCTCTACCATTCTATCAAAATTTTGAAAAAATCCAAATTACTGTGTAAGATGGAATGATTTACTATGCAGAATAGAATGAAGATTGAAGACTACTAGCCAAACATACATTTTAATAGAATTTCATTTCCATTCTTCAATAAATTGTAAAGATATTTGCTTACCAATCGATACATAATACATTGTCTAATCTTCTAAGGTAACTAATTGATCCATACGGAAAATAAGAGTTGAAAACTGACTTAAGGACAATAGATCTATACATGTTCAAATGTTGCACTAGTAACATCATATTCAAATTAAATTGTTGGACCTCCACTTTCCCGAAGGGCTTATTTAACATAGGAAAAATGTAGTATACAGTCAACTAATAAGAAAATGTTAATGCTACATGGTTGATGTTTTATAAGAGAGTAAAGTCAATATGCCTTCATGTTTCTCCAATATCTTGATGTTCCTCAAGAAGGAATGAAGTTAATAAACTATATACTGGGAATGGCTTGAAGTTCCAAGGTATTGGTGTCATATGAAACAAAACTTGTGATGGATAACGCTTTCATTATGCAGAATGGGTCCAGCGACTAGAGAGGTGCAGTTTGGCCAAATTTGGCCTGACTTTTCAATTTTCTTTTTAAGATTTTGGGGTTATAAAATTAAAGTATGAAGATAAAAAGTATAATTAGGAGGTAAAAAATTATAACTATGAGAAAAAATTTTATTTTACAAATTTTATCTGTATAATTTTTTTATCTCCCAATTTGGGTCTAGGCTTGGCCCAATAAGCCTAGCTTGACCACCAAAAATTTTTTAAAAAAATTAAATTTAGTGTTTTGAAGAAAAAATACAAGATATTGTATGATATTAATTCAAAGTCTATTTCTTATAAGATGCAGACTTAAAATTGATCTCTTATAAGATATTGTAACTTTTTGTATCATTTCTTATTAATTTACCTTTTATTTAAATATTAGTAATCTTCATCATATAATATTATAATTTGTTTTTACTTTAATATTAAATATTACTACTTCAATATTTGAAAACAAAAGAAAGGGTCAAAATTAGCAAAGTAAAAGAAAGAGTAAGATAGATATAGATTAATAACATAAAAATAAAAGGATGGAATGGGTTTCAAACTAAGCTTGAAAATATGTCTAAGCCCAGCCTTTATTTTATTGAGGTGGATGCACTTTTTAGCTCATTATCTATAAGAACCACCATGGAGACCTACCACTTATGGCCAAAAGCCCTAGGCTTTTGAGTTCTTCCATTTTCCTCTTCTTGATTCTCTTAAAATCAAACCTTGAAGATGTGGAGAAGCATCGCTGATTGAACCTTGAAGAAGCCTTGAAAGTCAAATCCCTTTAGGCATATCATCAATGCTTAACTCAAGTACAATTTGTCCTTTCCATATTTTGTAAATTTTTGAGCAAGTTATCCAATGCTATTTTTTGTTTAAGAAAAAAAATTCACTCTAATTAATCTAGTTAGTGATGCAATGCTCTAGATGAATCAAAACTTTCTCTATAGAATTTCATTATATGATTCTTTAAAATGGTTCTTCTAAATCTTTTAGCCTATTTCTATGTCAGAAAGATCAAATATGACCCGTTATATGGTTACATTTTGTTATGCTTCACAATTGACTCAGTCGACTCTTATTGCTAACAAACTTATCAAAACTTATCTCTTAACAACCTATCGGTAACTAATAGCAATTACCAAGATAATTATAGCAATCACACACCACAAAAATCATAAAACCATTTTAAAATGCATTGCACACATAATAATTCCTCCTATCAAATAATCCTTGTCCTCAAGGATTAGAATTAGTATGGGCAATGTGGAATTTGGGAAATTGATTTCGGATACTACACAAATCTTCTGAAGTAGCATTTTCAACATTAGTGTTCTTCCATTGAATTAAGACCTAGGTAATTGGTAAATGGCCTTTTTTGGCTATCTTTCTTGCCAAAATTCGTTGAGGTTCCATAGTAAATTGGCCCTCATTATCTAGCATAAGAAGCTCAATACATTTAGAAATATCTCTACCTTTATGCTTCTTTAACATGGAGATATGAAAAATGGGATGAATTTGGGTGGTTGAAGGTAAATCTTACTTGTAGGCAACTTGTCCAATTCGTTAAAGTACTTTATATGGCCTACAACATCTTACTGCAAGCTTATGTAAGGAGTTATTAAGGACATTCCTTCTAAAAGGTTGTAACTTTAAATAGACAAGTTATAGCTTTAAATAGACAAGATCTCCTACAATAAACTCCCTCTTTGTTCTATGCTTATTAGTAACTTGAACCATTTTATTCTGTGCCCTCTGTAGATGCTCTTTTAATAATGAAATTGTGACTTCTCTCTCATTTGAACTTTTATCAATCATTTCATTGTTCGAATCCCCTGCAAGATATGGCATATGCGTCTGTGGCTTGATTACATATACAATCTCGAATGGAGTCATTCTAATGGCTAAATGGTATGAAGTATCATACCAAAGCTCAACTAAAAGTAGCCACTTGACCTATTATTTAGGCTGGTCACTACACATGCAATGCAAATAGCACTCCAAGCATCTATTGACTACCTCTATTTGCCCATTTGTTGGTGAATGATAATCTAAAAAATACAACAACTTAACCTTGTATAGTTTGAAAAAGTTTTTCCAAAGCTTCCTACAAAACATAGGGTCTCTATTCATAACAATCATTCTAGGTAACCTATGTTATTTGACAACATAATCCATGAAAACCTATGCAACTTCCATGATTAAAAAAGGATGTTTTAATGCCCAAATGGGCTACCTCAAACAATGCACGACTACTAATATCACTATCTTCTTATATGGTTTAGGCAAACCTAGAATGAAATCTACACTTAAATTTGTTCGCACATTTTTCAGTATAGGAAGCTGTTGCAAAAGGCTTGGAGTAGCTACATCCTAATGTTTATAACGTTGACAAATTGCACACTCTCTTACATAGTTCCACACTTGCTTTTCCATTTCTTTCCAATAGAACACTATTAATAACTATATGTATGTAGCTGTAACTCTTGAGTGACCACCCAATATATCATTATGAAAATGTTTAAGTAGTTGTAATTTAAGATGATGATCATCTCTTACCACTAGTCTGCCTTTCCTTCTCAAAACCCCATGATGCTAAGAGTATTTTGGATGAGAATATGGATTCTCTTCCAATTGAGAAATGAGTTTTTTGATGTTGGTATCATTCTCCCATAACTCTTTTACCCTTCTATTAATGCTAGAAGTGAAAGTAATGGCTGCAAAATATGAAGGTAGAAAGCTGCCTTCCTTTAGCTCTACTTCATAACCTTTTTTAGATAGTGTGTCAACCATTAAATTCTTCTTACCTTATCTATACTCAGTTGTATATTCCAACCCTATAACTTATGCAACATTTATGTTGATCAGGAGGAATTACCTTTTGTTACATCAAATATTTAATTGGCAAGTGGTTAATTTTGATAATAAATGGTTTACTAAAACCATATTGTCTCCATTACTTAATAACAAATACTATATTAGTGAGTTCTTTTTCATATGTTGATAAATGCCTCTTGGTTAGGTTGAGTGCTTTACTTGCATTGGTGATGGGGTGTCTTAAAAGCATCAATTTTAATAGTGAAAGGAATGGTAAAATTCGGTAAGACTAGAACAAGGGTGGATGTCATTGCTTGCTTTAATTTGTCAAAAGCAAGTGTAGCTTTTGTCCCTCACTCAAACATCTAAATTTTTTCAATAATTCTTTAAGAAGTTTACTTAAAGACCCATAAAGCTTCACAAAATGCCTATAATAACTTGTTAAACCTAAAAAAACCTTATAATGATTTAAGGGATTTAGGTTCAAGCCAAGATTTCATTGCATTTGTTGTTTAAGGGTCAATTTCTACTATTTTAGCTAAAATAATATGCCACATATAGTTTATTGTTTCGACTACAAAGGTACCCTTTGATTTTTTCGCAAACAAGCTTTCTTAAAATCTCCAAAATACTCCTTAAGTGACCTACATGCTCCTCCCATGATTTGCTATAGACCAATATGTCATAAAAAAATACAAAGATAAATCTTTTTAGGTAGGGCCTGAATACAACATTTATCAAGCCTTGAAATATGGCTAGGGCATTGGTGAGGCTGAAGAGTACAACTAAAAATTCATATAACATTTCGTGTGTGTGAAATACCATCTTATGAATGTCACTTAGTTTTATTAAGATTTGATGATACCTCGCCCTTAAGTCTAGTTTGGAGATAAAATAAGCTCTATTTAATTCATCTAATAGCTCCTCAATGATAGGAATTAGGAACTTATTCTTTATAGTTTGATGATTAAGCCTCTTATAATTGACGTAAAATCTTCAAGTATTATCTTTTTTCTTAACCAATATTATGGGTGATACAAATAAACTATTGCTAAGCTAAATCAATCCTTGCTAAATCATTTCTTAGACCAACTTTTCTATGGCATCTTTTTGTATTAGCCCATATTTGTAAGGTCAACTACTGAGGGGTAAGTCCTCCTTGACGATAATAGAATGATCAAAGTCACGAAGGGATGGTAACCTTTTTGGTTCTTAAAAGACATCACTAAATGATTATAATAAATGTTCCAATTCAGTGAGTTTAACCTATGCTTACTATTGTTTTTGTAACTGTAATTCATTCTTCATGTCTTGTGGCTGGTCTAAAACCTACATCACATAAACTACACTTTTAGGTAGTTGAGCATTATGTGAAGATTCCTCCAGTAATTTGATTTGCCTTTGCTAATATCTAAAGATTTCATATTGCTTCCCATTTAGTAAAAAACTAATGAACTTGCCCTTCAAATCAATCACAAATTTCCTAAGTGTAACCAACTATTGAACACCCAATACCAGGTCATATTTCCCTAATTCCATTACAAAAAAAAATTTGCATAAAATACCTCTTTGTGTATCTTCCATGGTAGCTGTATACATCTAGTATCTACTATAACTTGCTTTCCATTATGTACCTTCACTTTAATCCTTTTTTGTGTACCGAGTCTTCAATTTCAGCTTTTTAACTAATGCTAGGTTCAAAAAATTATGTGTGCCCCTGTATCAATTAGTAAAGAAACTTGTTGTTTCTTAATGAACTCTGTTGCCTTCCATTTCTTATGCTAGTATAATAAAGAGCTAGGAGTTTTTACATTTATAATCTTATGTGTATATTTTTGGGCACTAATAGCATAGGCTTCTCCTTCTTTTCTCATATATCTCCCACTTTGTCAAATGCTTAATGGTTTGATTCTAGTTTAAGTTGGTTTTGTATGGGTATGTACTAGTATAGTTGTATTTCTGGTTATTCAAATTGGTTATATTAGGCTGGTTTTTGGTAATTAAGCAGGACGAAATTGATAAGGATAGGTTACTGATACTTCAGCCATAAGGTTCGCTTTAAGGATATCATCGAACCTCTTTAACACATACTCTATACACTATCACCATTTAATATCTCCAATCTTCTTGCCTCTCATAAACAACTAATGCCATTGCAAAGCCTTCCTTTCTAGATGAATGCTAATCATCTTGATCCTTTGCTCTAGTGATGTTTCATCTACCTAAAAAAATTGCCTGCACCTGAAGGCCCATCCTTTATGATATGAACCATCAAACTTAAAGAACTCCATTTTGGTGTTCTTGGTGGGAAATGAATAACCAATTGATTGCATTCTCGTAAATGACTCGAATTGAAGATCCTTGTCCCCATTCCTGGTTCCTCCATTGATGTTCATTGCAGGTCTTGACTCCAAGAAAGCTATGCCTCCATCTACATTTTTTTGATTCACGTGCAACATCAATCTCGATTCCAAGGATGATTGACTTCTATTAATGGATGCATTTGTAGTCAATGCTTACTCATTCATCATTTCTGCTTTATTTGTCCCTATCTGAGACACCTTGACCTACTTTATCACTGTCTAGTTTGTCTATGTTATCTTTGCCACCAGGTCTACCATAAGAGATTCTATCTATGACAAAGAAGTATAAACGTCAACCATCTCTCTCTTAAGTCACTAATTTCCTTTTGTGATTGATCTAACTGCTCTCATTAATGAAGTTTGTTATTATGGTTCTTCGTGCTTTATCATCCCTCTGAATCAAATGGCTTTGATATTACTTTGATGTAAGGCTTCAGATAAACCAGAACTTGCTCAATAGAATTTTATTATATGATTCTTCAAAATGATCCTTTTGAATCTTCCAGCCTATTTTTATACTAGAAATATCAGATATGACTCGTTGCATGGTTACATTTCATTGTGCTTCCCAATTGACTCTTATTGCTGACAAACCAACCAACACTTATCTCTTAACAACCTATCAGTAACTAACAGCAATTAACAAGACAATTATAGTAGTCACATACCACAAAACTCACAAAACCATTTTTGAATGCATTTTACATGTAATAGTTAGTAATAATTTAGGTTGAACTAATTTGTGCTGGTTTGAAGGATTACAAGTCATTTGTGTTTAAGTTATTTAACTTGAGAATAGAAAAGGCCTAATTTTTGTATAGAACTGAAATTTCTGACAAACTCATTTTAATTTTAAAGATTGGAGCTGATATTGTGAGTTAATAGTTTACTAACACTTGTTTACTGAGAAGTTTTACATAAATGAAATTTATGCGGTGATTGGATTGGTTAATAGCAAGGTTGCAAGGCAAAAGGATTTGGAATTTTCTTTAGAAATATGATTATTCTAATAATTTAGTTCTGTTTTGGCTGTTGATAAGTCTACATCAATCTTTAGCTAATAAATGAAGTTTCTATCAAAGTCCTTAAGATAACTGAAACTACCAAAAACATATCAACTAAAGCTATACCTTGCCTTCACTTTATGTCTTCAAGAGGATAAGACAAAACAATATCAAATTATTGGATACTTTCATGCTTAAGATGAAGCAAGTTGAACAAAATTTGATTACAAAATTTGGTCACATGAGATATAGAAGCCTTTCATCAAGTATCAACTTGAAGAACCTTTAAGATGTCTTATATTATTGATATATATTACCAACTATAATAATATAGCTAAAGTTTGCCTCCACCATGCTTGATCTACACTTAGCTATTTGAAAGAATTTTTGTCAAACAAATATTTTCTCTTGGTTTGAATTAAATGTGTTGTTTCGTCAGCAAAAATCTGATATCAGTTAAACAATAACAGTTTCTATTGTTGAATTAATTTTAAAATTTATCTTTACCTTAGGTTGCAGATTATATGTTATGGTTTTGTAGACTGAATTCATGCATATATGCTATCTATAGTTTTATGCTGGTTTATAAGACTAAATATAGAATTTATTCTTCGAAAAACATAACCGTCTCAACAATATAGTCCTTAAACTTAGTCAGCCTCATTTTTTTAATTTTTTAATTTTTTCAATATATATATATATGTACATATATGGAAATTAACGTTTTTGGTTTGAAGATCATCTAACAACAGTGCGACACCACTGTCGGCTTAAGACCTCACACAGCTATCCTCCTTAAGCTTAGGCATGTTTGAAGACCAATGGCAACACTAACAACTAACAAGTACAATGTGAAAGAAACTTGTGTCGTTGAAATTGGTTATGCTTGTTTTTGGGCAACCTACTAAAGTTAATTATCTTGATGTAGTGAATATGTGAGATTATAATCATATGATATGCTATGAATGTCTTCTAAGGTGTAGAACGTTAGTATTCTCAAAATGGTTAGGTAAGAGTGTGAATATTAGGAGAGGCATATTTCTTAAGGTAATAAAAATCTAAGTAATGAAACAAAGTGCATAAGAATATTGACAATCTTATGTTCATATTGTTGAAACCGTTGACTTAGACATGTTTTGTTTCTTAAAAGATGGAAGTCTTGGATTGCTAAACCTCAAAATATCCTTTAATATATAAAAAGACTCAATAAGATTTTAAGTTTTACATTTGTTAATCAAAGTGTTGAGAATAGAATAATATATCCATATCTTAAATGTGGATTTAATGAATAATAAATTAGACAAGTTGTGTACAACCATTTAATTATTAAATCATCCTCATGAGGGTGCATTGTTTGGGTTAAACAAGGGGAAGAGAAAAATACTAACCACTCTAGTTAAAATCCTTTCAATGCCACATGTGATTCAAGATATGATTTTTTATATTGGCCTTATCCAAGAGATGATCAATGATGCATTTGAGTATCATTCTAATAGAGTGTAAACAAAGAAGTAGAAGTAAAGTTTTTATCATTAAGCCAAATGATGCTTAATAACAGTAAAAAGTTTTACAAATTAATTAGGAAAGGATAGCAAAATTTGTAAGAAAGGTGTGATAAATATCCAAAATTGTCTTTTTCTTTTTTGTAAATTGTATTACATTAAGCATTTGTGTAGAATAAGTGACAAGATAATGTTGATGATGTTAATATTGTTGATAGATATTTTTCTATTGGTTTTGTAAATATGTTTGTGTCAATATTTAGGACAATGCTAGGAAAAATAAAGAAAATAGAAGAAGCGGATAATTCCACATACAACTTATTCAAAGAGTGTTACACCCAAAAAAAAAAAAAAAAAGAGGAGATGGTAAGCTCAAATTATTGGTAATATCATTATACTTTTGCTATAAACTTATATATATTACAATCATCTCAAAAATTGTAGGAGTCTCAGAATAGGCGCCCAGTCAACAAGGGGATCTTTGGATTGCCACATAGAAGAGGAACTATGGAACTTTCTACCGACAATGAAACTAAACCGATTAATGTAAATATTGAAATTCTATGGCATTGAACGAGATATTTGGCCATGATATTGTTAGGAATTTTAACGTGTATATAGAAGGAAGGCAGAGGCAATAATTTGTTCTGGTTGAACAGGATTCTCTGTAATGGTATTAATTAATTAAACTAAGATGAAAAGAAAATTGAGAAAAGAACTAGTTGGATTCCATTGCAAAATATGTATACGTTGCCCTAAAAAAATTAGATTTTATCCAATATACAAATGAGAGTCTCGGCGACTGAATAAACATCGTAAGCACCTTAGCAAGTCATAAATTACGTAAGCGTTTGGGTTCTAGAAGCTTGAAAGTCATATTTGGTATGGCAGAATGGAAAGAGAGAGGATGGAAAGAGAACGGAAAAATATATGTAATGAATAAAAAAACAACATTTGTATCCTTATTTTAAAATAAATAATAAAAATTTTAAATATTATTAAATAATAACAATAAAATATAATGAATATTGCAGCCTTGATTCTCTCTTATTCTCTCAAGAGTGAATGATACCAAACATGGCCTGATCAACAAAAGTAGGCTTTGATTGAATCATTAATGAGAAGATTAGTGTTATAATTAATAAAATACGTAAAAACATTTGCCTGAAATTATGAAAATCACTGACCCAACCAAGATTATAAAATCAGAACAATTATTAGTCTAGGAACTGTTTCATCTTAGGGGTGCCTTGGAGATTTTCATAGCTGCTTTGACGTGATAGTCTTCTATTTTCTTGCTTTGGGTCCACCACTTCTTCGTTTTCTTACCATTATTGAGGAACATGTTTCTGCTTTTTTCCACTTTCCATTCAATTAATTAAATCCTCACTCATTCGTTATTTAATTTATTATTATTTCTTGAGAAACGTTCATGACTTCTTTACATCGTGCCTATCATAATCAATTAGTGCAATTATTTCGTTGGCAACCTGGAGCCAAACAGATAATCAATCATTTTCTTGGGTACTGTTGATTTGAATTATAGTATTAAACCCTCCTACAAGGCAAGTTCTCGTAAAATTGATTTCTGCCCATGCATTATTATAATTAAGCGTTCCAAAGAAAATTTTCTACGTCTCACCAATTAAAAAAAAAATTCTCCACATATCTATCATTTGTTTATTAAAAAATATAGAAAAATTACATATAATTTTTATAAATTATAATTTAATTACAATTTTAATACAAGAAATTTTAAGATATAACATTTTACCTTTAAACATCACAAAAATAAAATTTTTATATCAACTAAAATTAATATATAAAAGCTAGTAATTTGTAGAAATCTTATATTTTTATTATATTTTTTAGATGTTTTTTCTCTTATATGATTTTTGAATTACATTTCTTCCAAAATCCTGTAAGAGATCATCTAGCGGTAGTGCGGCTCCGCTCTCGGCCTGAGTCCTCATACAACCGTCCTCCTAAAGCTGAGGCTTGTTTGAAGATCAAAGGTAACCACTAAGTACAACGTTAGAACACTCTGTATGGTTGAAATCGGTTATGCTTGCTTGTTTCTGGGCAATCTATTGAACTTAATTATCTTGATGTAGTGAATCTGTGAGATTGTAACCATACAATTTGCTGTGAATGTCTTCCATTTGTATAATGTTAGTTTTCTCAAAATACTCATGTTAAGAGTATGAATATTGGGAAAGGCATGTCTCCTTAACTAATAAAAATCTAAGTAATGAAACAAAGTGCGTAAAAATATTGACAATCATATATTCATATCATTGAAATTATTATTTGAACTTAGATATATCTTATTTTTAAAAATAGACAAATCTCGAATTATTAAGCCTTAAAATATAGAAGGACTCAACAGATCTTTACACTTTGCATTTATTAATTAGAATGTTCAGAGCGGAATAATATATTAATGCTTTAAATGCAGATTTAATAAATGGCAGATTAAACAAGTTGTTTATAACTACTAAATTGTTAAACCATGTATAAGAAGGTATATTGTTTAGGTTATTCATGGGGAGAAAAGCATACTAGACATTGTAATTAAAATTTTTTTAAGGTCACAAGTGATTCACAATAGGACTATCTCTACATTGTCAATGATGCATTTGGGTATGATCCAAACAATAAAAACATGGATGAAATTAATGTCTCCACTATCAAGCCAAATGATGTTTGACCATAATAAAAAGTTCTACTAGTTAATTAGAGATGAAGAACGTAATTTTATTAAGGCTATGATAAGTATTTAAAATTATATTTTTTAATAAAATTATATCACATTAAATATTTGTATAAAATAAGTGATAAGATAATATGGATGATACTAAAATTGTAAGTATTTGCCTTTTTAGTTGGCCATATAAATATATATGTTTCTGTCAATAATTAAGATGATGCTGGGCAAAATAATGAAAAGGGAAGGAAGCACCAATTACACATACAACTAGATCAAATTTGTGGTAATAATATCATAATTTTGCACTTTTGCTGTTAACTTATATATGTTACAATTGTTTTGAAAATTGTAATATCAATGTGGGCACCTATTCAATAGAAGAGATGTTTAGACTCTCAAACACAAGAGAAGGTATAGAACTTTCCTCCACAATGAAATTAGAGCAATTAGTGTAAGTGTTTAAAATTCTTTGGTATTTAATAAGATATTTGGTCATAATGTTGTTGGGAATTTTACCATGTTTATAAGAAGGCAGAGGCAATAATGTGTTCTGGTTGAACAAGATTCTTCTTAGTGGTATTAATTAATTTAAGATTAAAAAAAAAAAAGAGGAAAGAACTAGTTGTATTCCGCTTATAATATTTTAGTGTAATAATTATTCAACTAGCATAAAGGCGTTTATCAGAAGTCATGAAAATCACTGACCCAAGGAAGACTACGGAGTGAGGACAATTATTAGTTTGGAAACTACCTTATCTTAAGATTACTTTGGAGATTTTATATGGGAATGCAGTAGCTGAATCAACATGGTTGTCTTCTATTTCCTTTCTTGTTTTTGGGTCTAATGCGTCTTCGTTATCTTATACTTCATTTCCTCTTTTTTTTTACTTATTAATTATTATTTGAGAAATATGTTTTTCTGATAAATAATATAGTTATGTAAATTTTTATGTTTATTCTCTCAATCAAATCTCAAAGATCAATTTTTATGATTAATAGCATAAATCTTATAATTTTTAGAGGATGAAAATCAATTTATCTAGAATTGTTATAATTGATATACTTAAATTTGTGTAATATATATATTATTATGATTCATCTATTAGTTATTTAATAAACGTGTGGATTCAATTCTCTTGTAAACTTATGAATAAAAAGAAATTGAACAATTTTTACATACACCAAAAGTGTCATATTATTTATATATTTAATAATTAAAATTTATTCTTTACATGGACCTCATCTATATTGCATGTGATCTTATTTATATAAATTAAATTTTAACCATTAATTATACCATAGGCACCATACACCAAATGTATAAAAAATTTTTAAAGAAATGTACAAAGTATCACAATGATTAAGAATTATCCTCTTACTTTTTTTCTCAATTTATTTCTTACATTTTCATTAAATTTACTTCAAATTTTGGTTTTTTTCCACTTTTCATTTAATTAATCAAATTAATTATTACCTCATTGTTTAATTTATTATTATTTCTTCAAAAAGGTTCATGAATTCTTTAGATCATGCCTATCATAATCAACAAGTAGGTGACCTCCACCAAAATTTGGTATCCCCACTTCAGTTAAAATAAAAAAAAGGTAGTCATATTTTATTACAGGTCATAAACAATAAACCAAAAACTTACTTTTATATATACATCAATGATTAGTGCACTTATGTGATAGGTAATCCAGGGCCAATCAAAGAAACAATCATCTTGGACATCGCCCGTTTGGATTAATTATGTAACTAGTTAAAATTAAATTGGGTTAGTTGGTTTGATCCACTAAACTGAAAATCAGATTGTGATTCAATTCAGTTAGACCAAAATATTGGTCAACCAAAAGATAGATCAAATTAGTTAAAAATTGACTGAATTAATCAAAAATTGATTCAACTAGTTATTGAAATTTTGTTCTTTCTAATGATTTTTTCTTATAAAATAGACTAATTTATCTTAGATAGATCTAAAAAACTAAAAATAGAATGCATTAAAAGAAAATAAGGGTTGAAATAGAGAGAAATTTTAAGAAAGAAAAAAATATAAAAGAAACAAAAGTGGTGTCCTGGACTATTTTCAACATTTGCTCTTTATTATGCCCTATCTTTTAATAGTATTTTTGTTTATATATCAAGATTTTTGACTAAAATTGCTATTTACTTTTTGTATTTTTTTTTAATGACAAGTAGAATTCTAATATAATTTAAAAATTATAAAAGTTCAATATCAAATATTCTCTTTTAATTATGAATAGTTTTTATTTTTTAATTAAAAAATTATTTCTTAAACATTTTATAAAATATTAAATTAATAATCAAATATTTAAAATTTACGAATATTTATCTATTACATTAAAAATTTAATATATAAAATTTTAAATATATATTTAATTATTACCTATTAAACTATAATTTAATTATGGTTAGATCAACGAATCTGTCTACGTTTCATAACCTAGTTGGCTTTAAAAAATTGTAAATTAATATTTTAAAACACTCTCCCTAAGGCAATTTCTTGCTAAATTGATTTAGGTCCATACATTATTATAATTAATTGTTTCAAAGAAAATTTTTTATCTCACTAATAAAAAAATCCATATATCATATCATTTGTTTATTAAAATATTTTTAAAAAATTACTATAATTTTCATAAATTGTAATTTTTTGGTTTGATATAATTTATAATTTAATTATAATTTTAAAACATGATACTTTATCTTTAAGTTATTAAAAAAATTATCAGTTAAAATTAATATTTACAAATTACATAATTTGTCACTTAATATTTTGATTAAATGGTAAAAATTTATTCTTTTGAAAAATCGACATTTTTATGAAACAATTTCGAAAGAATAATGCAAATTGATTCGAGTATGCATCAGATTTATAATATATAACCATGATGACATTTTAATATTCTATCGCATTTGTTCAGATATTAAAAAAAAAAAAGAGGGAAAAAAAAAGACCTGGACAGCTTGACTTTGCACAGTAAATTCAAACACTATATTGCAACTCTTGCCACCTTAACTTTCTCGTGACATCATCAGGTTCTGCTAACTTCTCTTTGGTCGAGTGAGATTAAACTAGTCGCGTTTAAATTCTTTCGAGATCAAACACTATATTGTAATCAGGTAAGCCGAGTATAAGATCTTGGTCACTACTACTCTTACAGTTTCCATTTGCTTCTTCTCGTTTAGTTTCATTACATTAATTTGTTTATACCAAATATTCTTATTTTTTGTTCTTCATGAATTCTAGTCAAAGGAGTGGAATTACAGAAAATAGATTTGGGGAAGAAAGGAATCCATCGTTATTTCTTAATTTGTAACTTCAGTAGAAAAGAAAAAAAAATGCAAACAAACATCTCTCACAAAGGATTTTGACAAAATAAAATAGATGAATATAAATAGTCTATAAATAAATATAAATTTAATATTGATTTATTAACAAAATATAAATAACCAAAATAAGAATAAGTAGAATTAATTGAAATTTAGTTATCTCTCTAATTTTCTTTTTATTTATTTTCTTTTCAAACTTTGCTGTAAATATTTTGAAGAAATTAAAAAATTTTAATAATACTTCAAGGAATAACATTTTCAAAAATGAAAAATCTATCTCGATAATAAATTTTCTTGAAAAATGGTGTATGCATCTATTGAAAAAGAGAGAAGAGGGGAAAGGGGAGTGCATGATTTTGAAAATAATAATATATTATTATTATTGTTGTTGTTGTTGTTAATATTATCATGCATTCAGTTTTTTAAATGTAGAAAATCCAAATCCAAAAAGTCACCAACTGGCTTAGCAGTCTTGTTAGGCTGTGCATAGGCTTATATCTTGTTTTTAGAATAATTTTAGCTTGGCTTAAAAATATAAAAATATAAAAAATAACTATTGTGATCTTATTTAAAATAATAATAAAAAATAAATATTATTAAGTAATAATTATAATGATATAATATATTATAAAAAATATTATATTACGGATTACATTATAAATTGTCAACCAAATATAGCCTTAGTAGGTGAAAAGGTTAGGAAAAATTACAATTAAGAACTTTAATTAAATATATTTTTATTTAAAGACATTAAAATTTGAAATTATTTTAAAGAATCTAAGAATAAAAAATTTAAAAATTGCTGCTCAGGATATCAAATTAAAATTTTTTATCCTTTGGTAATTCAAAATTTAAAGTCATTTAATATAAATATCTTTAATTTAAAGTCTTCAATTATAATTTTATCAAAAAATAAAAGTTTGTTTAAGAGTTGGTATGAAAATTAAAGAGAAATAATTGATTAAAAATAAAAGAAAATAAGAAAGAATAGAAAAAAGAAAAGGAAGGAATGATTAAAAGATAATTTTTTTATCATCATTTGGAGGTTTGACACTAATAAGGCAATAACAACAAAATATTTATCAAAGTATTTTTCTTTTTACAAATTTTTACATTAAAATGATTTATTATAAGAATTTTGTTTATTGCTAAGCTATTTTAAAAAAAATGACATTTAATGGTTAGTGTCACGCCCCCTTAAAGAAAGGGGTGACCACGCGGGAATTCCATACGGAATTCTTATTTACAGCTAGAACTGCTATACTATACTAATGCAAAAATCTTTGGGAGGTGCTATACCGAATAACAATACATTAAGTGTAATCCTACCTCGTTGGAGACATATATATATATATATATATATTCTTTTCTTTTATACTCTAGTTTTTTATAAAAATTTCGGCAGAGTGTCCCCTAAAAATAGGACATTCCAAATTTCTACAAACAGCCAAAATCTAATATAAACAGCAACGGAGAGCTCCGCTCTCTTTGACCAGTCATCAAAACATCAATGAACCAAAATAGGGAAGGGGTAAACAAAACCTACATTCCTTGGACCTACTCCTAAAATACTTTACAATGTGAGTATCAATTTATTACAACAATTAACAAAACCAAAAAGAAAGTTAACGAAGCCCCCAGTTCCAAAAAGGGAGGCTCACCGCCACACGCCTCAGCACCTAAGATGAGGGAGGCGGATCGGGTCCGGTGGTGTTATCAAAAAAATTTAAAGTTAAAAGAGTGAATCAAAACTCAGTGAGCAGATAATAGATTTCAAAATTAAATCAGGGATCGTAACCAATAAATTAAGTGTGTATAAATAGACTATCACATTTTACAATTTAACAAATCCCACAACCCGTCATATGGAAGAGTACTCATTTAGACCTGAGTCTCTCAGTATGATCCCTTGATAGAGGTTTATCACTAGGTCAGATAAAGTAGCGGCTACACCATATTGGCAGCTCCTTTTCCCGTTTCACTCAGGTGGCTACGCCTAACAGGCAGCCCCTTTATCTATCTTTCTTATTTGTATGTCATAATTTATCCTTTCTGGGGGCGGCTACATCTCGTTGGCAGCCCTTACCTGCCTCACTCAGGTGGCTCCGCCTAACGGGTAGCTCCTTCTCCACTCAGATCCCCTCACAACACATGACTTGGTCCTATGAAGGATAATAGCATACACTTGTAGATGAGGCACACACACAAACCCATAATTCTAAGTTCATAGACTTATATATATATATACGTCATTAGTCAATTATTATTATTATTATATATATATATATATATACTTTTTATTTATATTTGCTTATACAAGAAAGTTATTGGATTATAGGAGACAAGACTTGATTCAACTGTCAACAATTAAATTAATCAATATTAATGCATAATTCTATAATTTATATACATATATCAGCAACTAATTAGGACCAATAAAAATAAAAAAAATAAAAATAAGGATAAAAATAAAAATAAGTAACTAAAGGTTACTTCTTAACAATTCCTCCCTCGAGATTAAGTTATTGCCAAGAAAACAGGTCCACACGTATATATATATATATATATATATATTTAACAATATTGTATCTTACTTAGAATGATTTCAAGCAAAAAGTAACAATATCAGGATTAATGATAATGGTAAATACTTCGAAATCTATTATTTACTCACAGACAGTGTCCAATGCTAGTACGCTACTTGTTTCTCCTTAAAAGGTTGGTTTCCTTCACTGCCAATGCTCATAGAGCTTCTTGGCAACACACAGACTCACCAAATCATCATATAGGTTCACAATAATCACTCTTACATTCATATAACTCCATAATAGCTATCAAATAACTTTCTTCTTCCTCTTTTTTTTTTTTTTTTTTTTTCTGAACCATACTCACACTCTAACCACAACCCTTAACTTAAATCCTTCCATATAAATCCTATTCCATCCTTTTAAGTTCATGTATTATTCTAAAGGAGCAACAGATTAAAGATTTATGCATACCCCGTACAAAAAAGAAAACCCAAAAAAAATAAAATCCTCTTTCCTTGCCCTCCATCGGCCAACCAAGCAAAAAGGAAGATCTCACCATTTTCCTCATTCCTTGAGCTGGGATGGACTGAAAATGGAGGGAAGTGGCGGGAATCCATGGGATTAAGGGAGGACACGGCACAAAAATGGAGATGGGGCATGAGAGAGACAGAAGACGCTCACCTGGACCGACGGTGCTATTGGCTCTCCTTCTCACGTCGTTGTGCTCGGAGTAGCAACGAGGAAGCTTGGGAGGAGCTTTTGTGACACCGGCGAAGGTCCTTCGGTGGAGGGGAACGATGATAGCTTGGGGGAAAGGCTTCGAACACACCAGGAAGGAGAGTGAACAGTAGCAGGAGAAGGGAATAACAAGAGGGATAAGACCCAGGAAGGAAAAAAAATGAAATATATATATAAAATAAAATAAAATAAAACCCCCTTCCCCTGTTGCTTCATCCGGGTGTTGCAGTTAGTATTTCCTTTAAATATTTTTTAAATTTGGGAAATTTAAAATTATAGCAGAGGGAAAACTTTGAAAGATAAACTTCTCCCTTTCCTTGTAACGAACTCCTCGCACAAAGAAAGATTTCAATGAAATATTGCCTTTCTTTCTTATTATTTTTCTTTCAAATATGGCTTTCGAGTTGGGAGGGAAGGGAAAAAAAATGAATATAATGAATTAAAAAAATAAAAAGGATAAAAAGAGAAGGAATGAAAGGGAATCTTCACTTGTTTAAAAAATTTTGAACAGTCACACAAGGATAACGATTTCCAAAGGGCGGAAAAGGTTAAATCTGACCAAATTTGAGAGAAAATTTTGGGATATTTTAAGAAAATATTAAAAAATATTTATTTTAAACAACTTATAATATATATATGTATATAATGTTAAATAATAATTATAAAGATATAATAAATATTTTATTTCTAACTCTTTTGTTCTTTTTTCTCATTGAACCAAACATGTCCAGTGATTATTGGTGATTTGGAAAACCTAGGAGAATAGATGAAATTTTGAGGCAAGAAATTTGGTTGCATAAAAAATTTAAAAAAATAAAAAATATATATTAGTTAAAAATAATGTCTAAAAATCAAATAATTTACTTCATGATACCTTATATCTCTATATCTTCCCAACCGCATAATCTTTGATATGTTATAATTTTTATATGTTAATTTTAATTGATATATAATATTTTCATTATTTGTGATAATTTAAGAGCGTAAAGTATTATAGTTTAAAATTTAAATATCAAAATTATTATTAAATTAGTGCTCACAAATAAAGTTATCAAATTCATGAGTTTAAGTAAATTTATAAAGAGGAGATAAATTCGTAATGTAGACTCGTATCGTAAACTCATAAAAATTTATATTTGTTAATAATCATATATAAAATATAATATATAAACAGAAATTTATTTAAATACACTTTAAAATATACTAATTTTTTTAAAAAATTATTTATATTATATAATTTATATTTTTTAATATAGAAATTTCAATAAAATTTATACATAAATATTATTTTTGACCCATTCTTTGATGGATTGTACTAAATTTAAAATTTTTTATCTTTTTTAAACTTATTTTGACTTAATTATATGGGAATTTGTTAAACTTGGTTTAAAACACATTAAGTTAACTGAATTTATTTGAGTTAAAGACAAATTAAACTGATTTTGCATTGAACCTGAGTTTACAGACGAGTTAACATGATTTTTTTAAATAAAAATTTAAACTCGTTAAAATCAGAGAATTAATTCATGGGTTTAACAGCAATGTTCACAAGAATTATATGTAATTTTTTTTTTAAAAGAGCTAAATAAATTCGCTTTCACAAGTCACCCATTTCACGCCTGTGTTGAGAAAAGCAATATTAAGGACGTGCATTCCAGCTTCACAATAGACAAAGAGGCGTACAAATATGCGCAAAGAACGGAATAGTTTAGTAATGATAACGATCAGTAGCTTTCAATAATGGTTATTGATCCACAATAAAAATAGAGAAAGAAATGAGTACATTAATTATCTATTCTATGATTTTCATGTCGGACAACTAACCAGCACATTAATAATAACTAAATGAAGACTTTGATGCCATCAGCTACAAAAAGTGGTGAGTATACAGTTTGAATGAGTTTCTTTTCCTTGTGTTTACATTCCTATATATTTACCTTCTGCTTTATATTTAATATGCATTTTAATTTCAGCTTCTTGTTCGTCACTTAATTATACAATCATTAAAGTGTTGAGAGTTATAAAAAATATATCATCTTGTCAAATTAACCAAAATTTAAGATCACATACCCGCTTTTCTCCTTTTAATAATAACTTTGTCTTTCTAGGTTGATGTTTTCATGTATTTGTTATTTTATCCCCCAAAAAAAATACAAATTTAATATATAAGCTTTAAAATATCAAAAATATTTTATTAAATTTTAGATTAAAACAAATATAATAAAATCCTAGTTAAGTTAGTTTTACAGAGATATTGTGATTGTCGCATCACTTCTTATATGTATTTTTATTGTAACTACGCATCAGTCTGTAAAACTTGTCAAAGTGGAAAAACAATCAAAGAGTCTCTTGTAGTTAATTTTTTGTGCTTAACGTTGAGATGTACAAATTGATGACCATACACCATTTAATTGTCAAGACCTGTTGCAGACACTATACCCACCGGTTTTAACCCTAAAAGATTTTTTCAATAAAAATATGAACACTTTATTTTAAAAGATTTTGTCCGAGAAGAAATAAAAAGAAGAAAAATTGCATGAAGGATAACAGGAGAAAAAAAATTTACAGAAAGGTAATAAACTTCAAAATTCAAAGCCAGAGGCACCGAATTTGCAATTGAATTCGGAGCCAGAGGCTCCGAATTTCCAATTGAATTCGGAACCTCTGGTTCCGAATTCAATCATCGAATTCGGAGCCAGAGGCTCCGAATTCAGCAGCTAGCCTGGCAGCGTGCCAGGCTAGCGTGGCAGGTTGAATTCGGAGTCTTTGACTCTGAATTCAGGCCTGCTGGCTGCAAGCTCAGCCTAGTCAGGCTAGGCGCACGCTGACTGGTATTATTTTGACCTGTCAGCAGGTTAAAAATGCCACGTGGCGCGATATAAGAGGGTGATGAATATTACGGAGGCATCTGATTGGCTGCAAAAAATTGTTGATAAATCATCAGATAAAAAAAAAAATTTACTCCTCTTATATATTGGTTTCCATGGACGCAGACGCAGCTCACATTTTTCTCATTTCTGAAGCTGCTCTCCCTCAGCTCTTCTCCCTCAGCTCTCCCTCAGCTCTCAGTAAAATTTTTCTATCTCCCTTCTTATCTGTTGCCGGTGAAATTTAAAGATTTGAGGTGAAAGACTACAAAGGAGCAAATATTTGTTGCATATTACGTATGTAAAGTATTTTATTACTTCTGATTTTAATATTTATTATAATTATGATATATAGTTTGAAATATTTAGATAAAAATAATGCTGATAGAATTATTTGATATTATATATATATAATTTTTTTTATATTTATCATATGGTTGATGTAAAATTTAGTTTATATTTAAAAAATACACTTGAGAAGAAAAAGGAGTTATTAATGGATTTGTGTAGGTAGTAGTGATTTTATTGTATTAGTTTAAATATAATATGAGACAAAAAAAAAATGAAAGAAGAACAAAAGAAATAGAAGCAAAATTTGTAATTGAAATAAAATAGAAATAAAATAAAAAATATTTAATATTTAAATGATTTTGTTGTATTAGTTTAAATATATTATGAGGCAAAAACAAATGAAGGAAGAACAAAAGAAATAGAAGCAAATTTTGTAGTTGAAATAAAATAGAAATAAAATAAAAAATATTTAATATTTAATATTTAAATAATTTTGTTGTATTAGTTTAAATATATTATGAGGCAAAAACAAATGAAGGAAGAACAAAAGAAATAGAATCAAAATTTGTAGTTGAAATGAAATAGAAATAAAATAAAAAAATTGTAATATTTAAATAGTATAATAAAAATAGAGGTGAATATAATTTGTATAGTATAATAAAAATAAAGGTGAATATAATTTGTTGTTAAATAGGGTAAATAATCTTAAAGGAAAAAATAGTTAATGAAGTAAAAAAGAAGAAAAGGTTGGTTTGAGAAAAAAATGTATAATATGCAAAAAAAAAGTTAATAAAAATAAGAAAAATAAATTGCACATGGCATAAAAGAAAAGCAAACAATTGATAGTTATATAAAATATATATATATATATATATTTACAATATATGTATGTTTGTAATGGAGGAAAAAAATAATTAATGAAGATAAATATGATTAAAGTAAAAGAAAATAAGATAAAATTGGAGGAAAAAATGTATAATATGTGAAAAAAGTTAATAAAAAAAAAAAAACAAATTGCACAGGGTATAAAGGAAAAGTAAATAATTGATAGTTATGAAAATAAAAAAAAAATATGTATGTTTATAATGAAGAAAAAAATTAATTAAAATATACTTCAGAAATATATTAGAAAAAAGTGAAAAAAATGTTGTAAATATTATTTAAAAATAAGGGTAAAGAAAGAAAAAGCTTAAGACATGAAAGAAATAAGAAATAGAATTTATGAATTTGGAAAAAAAAATAAAAGAATGCTTGAGGAATATTAGAGATAACAAAAGGGCATTAGTTTAAAGTAACTGAAATAAAAGAAAAGGGAAATAATGAAGAAAAAGGAATGGCTAAAATAAGAGAAGGATAAAACAAATATAATTAGTGAAATAATTAAGGTAATAAGTGAGAAGGAAAAAACAAGTAAGATGAATGTATTAGAAATTGGTAAAATAAGGCAATAATGGAAAAAATGAGAAAATGGAAAGGAGGGAAAAAGTGTAAAAAATAGTTAAAACAAGGAATTTGAGGAAAAAATGCTTTTAAAAAAAATTGAAATAGAGGAATACTTTTGAAATTTGAAAAATGAGGAAAAATACAAAATAAGAAAATTATGAAGTTAATTTAATTGTTGGTAATTGTAAAGAATGAAGAAAACTTTGGCCTTCTTTATTTGCAATGGAAAAAAATAAATTTATAATGAAAGAAGTAAATAGAAATGTAGAAAAAAGGATGAAGTATGTAATAATTATAGTATTTTTCAGAAATATGTTAGGAAAAAGTTTTAAAAGATGTTATAGACATTATTTAAAATAAGATAAGGGCAATGAGAGACATTTTTTTGTTTGAGAAATATTAGAAACAATAAAACTATTTGGTACTAGAAAAATAAGTTTAAAAGTTTTTGTATTTATAATAAAGAAGGTGAAAATGATATAGTTAGTGAAGAAATGTAGTTAAGGGTGGGTGGAGGAAATAGAGAAAAAAATATTTAGATAATTAAAAAATAATTGAAGTAAATTTTGTTTACTTAAAGTAAGAAGGTAATTATTATAAATGTAAGAAATGATTAAAGTAATTATCTGGAACATGTCTATGATTAGGATATTTGGAGAAAAAAATGATTAGGAGGAATGAAATTGTTTGCATTTATGCAAACGGCAGAATTTATGAAAGTACTCAAGGTACAACATTTCAATGTGCAATGTCAAGATACATAACAGTGAGCACTGACAGTACTTTGGAAGAATTAAAGCAAGCAATTGGTTAAAAGTTACGACTTCCCCATACCCATGTTATATCTGATTTGATATATAGACTTCCAACAACAATAAATCCAATATAGTACCAAGCAACTATACTTGAAGATGACCATGATGTGCAGAGGATGTGGCAATCACACTCACGCTTCCCATCACAGTTGAATGCGGTTGAGGTGTATGCGAATGTCTCAGATACTAACTAACAATTGAGTATTGAATACCAGGCAAATCCAACCAATGATGTGTTTCCTTCACATGATCCGTTGTATCATCTGCCTAGATTTACTCAACAATATGAAATGACGCCAATAGAGGGAAGCTCACAACCGAGTTCCTCTCATCAAATGATTGGCTATAATGATCCTCATTCTCCCCCTGGATCAGAAGAAAATGTATTAGAAGACTTTGAAAATGAAGATGAGTATGACGCAGAACTGGATCCTGATTATGACAATAATGAAGAAGACGATGATAATGAAACTGGTGATGATGATGATGATGATGCATATGATAGTGAGCATGAGGGTGATGATGATGATGCCTTTGATGTTGAACCAGTATCCCAGTTTGTTGACCCTGCTGCTGTATTCTTCCAACAAGTTAATTTGGCTTTAGCACAGGGTGATGAGTTCGAGGAGGGGAGAAATGAGGTACAAATGAATAATCAAGAGTTATATGTAGGAGCACAGTATCCGAATCAGAAGGCGTTGCGTCTTGCAGTGAAATTGTATTCTGTGAGGGCACATCATACTTTTAAGAAGTATTTGACGAGTAAAAGATATGAAGAATGTCGGTGTGTGCATTATGGCAAAAGTTGTAGATGGAGGGTACGAGCATGTAAAAAAGGTAGTGGAAAGGGATCATTTTGGCAAATAACAAGATATGGGGGTCCACATACATGTTTGTCTGCCACAATATCGCAAGATCATCCGAAATTGGACTCTGATGTTATCTCATCATGCATCGTTGCAATGGTAACAACAACACCTGATGTTCCAATAAACCAAATAATTGAGCGAATGAGAAGTTTATCCGGATACACTATATCTTATAGAAAAGCATGGAGAGCAAAGCATAAAGCTGCAGCTGTTGCTTTTGGTAACTGGGAGAGCTCGTATACGACATTGCCTAGGTGGATGGCTGCAATACAACATTTCATGCCTGGCTCATATGTTGAGTTTGTGACAAAACAATCTTCCCATAGTACCTCTAGTAGTGAGCCAATTTCTGTGTTTAAACGCGTATTTTGGGCATTCAAGCCTTGTATACACGCATTTGAGTATCTGAAGCCGATGATCCAAGTCGATGGAACATTTCTGTATGGCAAATATAAGGGGACACTGTTGATGGCAATGTCACAAGATGGCGACTGACATATTGTTCCCCTCGCCTTTGCTATTGTGGAAGGAGAAACACAATCAGCGTGGACATGGTTCTTAAGTAATCTACGCAGGCGAGTGGTACCTGGACGACGGGGTATTTGTTTAATATCAGATAGACATCCATCCATTCTGTCAGCTGTTGGTGAGCAGCGAACTGGTTGGCAGCCACCGTATGGTTATCATGTTTTTTGTCTTCGTCACGTGGCAAGTAACTTCCATACTCACTATAAGTCATCAGATTTAAAGCAAAAGTTAAAGAATATTAGTATGTCTCTCCCTTTTACATAATTTTTATTTTTTTAGTTGATTTGAAAGTAATAGCAAAGTTATCAACCATGTCACACAGGTTATGCATATGAGCGTCGTTATGTTGATGAGAAATTAGATGAGATAGCAGCAATAAATGAGGAGACAGGTAGGTGGATTACGGCTATTCCCAAGGAGCAATGGACCCGTGCATATGATGTTGAAGGTCGACGATACAACCACATGACTACGAATTTAGCAGAGTGCATGAATGGTGTTTTGAAAGGGGTCAGGTCCTTACCCATTTCAGGAGTAGCAAAAGCTACATATTATCGAGTTAACCAATATTTTGTGCAGCGTGCCCAACAGATAAATGCTCAACTTACTGCAGGTCAAGTTTACTCACAAACCTTGATAAAGAGAATAGCAGCAAATGTGCAGCGATCCCATTCATGTGTTGTGCGGATGTTCAATCGAGAAGCTGCATTGTTTGAAGTTGAAGAGCCGTATGATCAAATGAACAGCCAATACAGTCGTTGCTGTAGGGTGAATTTGACTGAACGAACCTGTGATTGTGGTGAATTCCAAGTGGAGAAGTACCCATGCCAACATGCTTTAGCAGCATGTGGATCGCAAGCTCTTGAGCCATTTCAGTTTGTACAATGGATATGCGGTACAATGTTTTCTTACTCATTAACTTTATCATTGTTGTTTTCTTATCTTCTTACATGTTAATATCTAACTTATCACTTTTGTTTCGTTAGGCTGATTTAGCAGAAGGACTTTATAGGCTGCACTTACAGGATCCTTTACCTGCCAATTTTTGTGATATTGTTGGTCGAGACTCTAGCAATATACTACGTGTTCTTGGTGAGCAGCGATTGTCACTATTTTCTCAGCCAGCTGACCAGGCGCTGGATCTTCCTAGACCTCATATTCCTGCTGGTCGTCCAGGAAAAAGACGTCAAGGTTACCTATCGACCCAACAGCCCACTGAAGAAAATAGTCAGCAACAACAGGGTCCAATTCAGCGAGATATTCCTAATATGTCTTCATACATTCTAGCCCCAATTCAAGAACATATTAGTATACCTGGTCCTTCTTATTCAGTGCCACCTGACCAGTTTGATGACGTTGGTGGAATTGGGCCCTCTTCGTGCATGCAGCCATCACCTTCGCCTTCCTCTAACACTCCTCAGCAGTTGTCTCTCTCTTTCGGATCATTCGGGCAGATTCTTTTTGATACATCCGCGTTTAATGCTATGTATACTAGTTACTCCTTTGAGCCAGGAGGATCGTCGCAATCAGGATTTATGACACCACATGAACCAATTCCTCCAGCTCAGTCTCCATCCATAGATTTAAACACAAATCTCACAGTACAAGAGTACCAACAACTAGAACAATCAGGCCAACAACGACCACGACGTGAAAGAAGAAGACCTCGTTGTGGCACCGGAAGTCATTTGCTATAAATGTATTTAGAATATTTACAATAATATAATTTAATCCCAATGTACTATTAATTTTCTTTAAAAATATTTTTCTATGTCAACAATTATTAAATAATTTTAAAAGTTGAAAAGGAAATTGATAAAATTTTATGCAAATTTTATTGAAATTTTATTGTTATTTTAATCAAACCATTTAACAAAAAACAAATATTCAATATCAAAAAAATTTATTAGACAAATATTTTTTAACAAATAATACATATACATTATGTTATTCTATTACCTTCGAATAAATTAGACTAAAATTATTAATTATATTAACAAATAATATTTTATCTTACTCAAATAGAATAAACGTAAATATATTTGGCTTAATTTTTTTTTCAGATTATATTAATAAACAATTTGGCTTAATTTCTTATCTTATTCAAATAAAATGGATTCAACAAAATTTATCAATATTCTTCATAATCACATTCACTTTAATTAAAAATATTACATTAAATTCGAATGGAAGTAAAGTAATTTTTTTTTTTACTTAAACAAGCATAACTCAATTTAACTTTAAATATTTTTTACTCATTAATTATTTTTTTTCTTTTTTTTTGTTTATTTAAAGCTTCTGATATTACTTTTTTGATTTTCACTTACATTAAAATAATTTATTTTCACATACCTCACACCCTTCATTTTATATAATTATTGTTATATTTATTAATATTTCAATAGATTAGATTATTTAAATAAATACGTATCTTTTTTAACTAATTATTGAAATAAAATTATAAAATATAATATACTGTAATTCTAAAGGTATTTAGCTTAATCTTTTATCTTATTTAAATAAAATAAATTTCAAAATATAGACGAATATTTTATATTATTAAATTTAATTTAAATTAAAATATTATATTAAATTAAAATTAAAGCAAACTAATTTTTTTCATTTAAAACAATTACATCATTATTCAATTTAACTTCAAATATTTATTACTCTTTAATCAATATTTTACTTCTTATTTCTTTTTTAATACTTAAAGTTTCCGATGTTATTTCTTAGATATTTAATGAAATCAAACTAATTTATTTGTTTTTATTTTATATAATTATTATTACATTTATTAATAACTTAATAAATAAAATTTTTTAAACAAATATTTCCTTTAATTAATTTATTTTTAATCAAATCTTTTTTATTAATAAAATAAAAAAGTTTAATAAAAATTCAGTGTGTACCAATCCAACATTTTATTAAATGTTAAAAAAATTTAATTTCATAAAATTCGAAAGCCATGTTTCCAAATTCTCTGAAATTTTAAAAAAATCATTTTTTTACTTGAAATTCAGAGGCATAACATCCAAAATCATGCTTCCGAAATTGAGTTTATCTACTGCCAAATTCGGATATATAGTGTCTGAATTTCAATATTTATTATTCCTTAGTATTTAATCATTCTCTTATTGCTTTTCTGACATTCCCATATTAATTTATTACTTTTCCGTCAACATCTTTCCACATTACATGAAATTTGAATTGAAAATTGCATCATCACCCCATTTAACTTCAAATGTTTATTATTCTTTAATCAATATTTTATTTTTCAATTCTTTTTTAATATTTAAAACTTTTGATATTACTTCTTAAATTTTTAATTAAATCAAAATAATTTATTTATACATACATTGCTTCTTTAATTTTATATAATAATTATTATATTTATTAATATTTTTATAACTCAGATTACTTAAATTAATAAGTATTTTTTTTTCATTTACTTATTTTTAATCCAATTTTTTTAATTAATAAGACAAAAAAAATAACTTAAAAGAAATTCGAATTGTTCCCATTTGTTTAAAAAAATTATTTCACCAAATTCGGTTGTCATCATTCCGAATTCCACAGATTAAATTCGGATACTGTACATCCGAATTCATCCCTTTATTATCTTTCCGTAAATAATCTTCCTTCTGCTGCTTTTACGTCATTACGATGTTAGCTTATTACTTTTCCGTCTTTCAGCCCTTTATTTTAAGTAATAATTGATGTTTAAACAAGTCATTAAAAAGATTAAATTTAAAATTCTCATTTGTTAATTATTTAAATTCTTTATAATTAGGCTGCAGCTAATATTTTAATTAATTGGTAAAAATTAATCTTTTGAAAAAATCAAAATTTTTGTAAAACAATTCAAAAAGAATATTGCAAATTGATCCTCGTATGCATCAAATTTGTCATATATAACCATAATAATGACATTTTAATATTTGTCTCATTTTTTCTGACATAAAGACACACCTGGATTGCTTGATTTTGGAATTTTGAGCCATTTATTATTGTAAATTCTTTTAATCAAACTTGTACATATCAAGAATATTATGCCCATATGTTATATTTTTTTCCCAAACAAAATTGATAATACTATCATCGATTTCCTCATTTTTTTGTAAAAATATTTTCAAGAGCTCAATGCCTTTTGATACTAATATGGAAAGATAAAGGATTTTCACTATGACGTGATAGAATGCGAGAGAGAAAGGAAGTATAAGTAGCACCTTTTATTTTTAATTTTCATGGGAGAATTCATGGACTAGCAAGACGATGTTGTTCAAGGTCATATCACAATAGTCATCGAATAGGATTAGAGCTATCAAAGCTAGTCAAACCTAGCAATTTGGTTGGTTGGATTGACCAATTGTTTGAAAAACTTTTTTAGTGTGATTAGTTTTAGTCCAACTCACTTGACTTGCCAATTAAATGGGTCAATTTGCATAATTCTATTTAGGATGTATATGAGCGCGTGTGTATATACTTCTTCCGATTTATATTATAAGACATTTTTAATTCCTTCATATAATTTAATAAAATTATTTAACTATTTTAAACTCTTTAAATCTATCAATTTTTTTTTTATCTTTATTTATGGAAGAGAGAGAAAAAAAAATTAAACTAATATTAAAAAAAAAAGATATTTTTAGAAAGTCAATACAAAAGATTACATAATGCCTTATATTTTGGACTAAATAAATCTTTTAAAAAGTGTCTTATATACTGGACCAGAGGGAGCATATAAACTCACACATTAAAATCTCTTAAAAGCAAATTATTCAACAATATGACAACACATACACCTAACTGAAGTCCAAGTCCTCAATTTTGTGACTAAAGAGTTTGTCTTCCTTTCGTCTACAAGAGATTTGCAACTAGTAACTTCCATCTTCTTCAGATTAGCAGCTTTCATTTGTTTCAAATCTACAACCTCCACTTGTTTAAGATGAAGTTCTAAGACCATAAACTGAGATCTATAGCGTCTTTTGCTGTCTTTGTTGTCCATCTTCTTCCTAGGAGGTATATTTATGAAACTTCTAGCTTACAAAAGTTATTTCTACAATCTCTACTTTTTAACTGGTGGCCTTTTTAACCCACCGAGTGAGTTGGTTCCAGTTTTTTAACTTATCTAACCAAGTGAGTTCAAACAAGTTAGTTCATTTAACATTGTAACCTATAATAAGCCTACTTACCACAGGTTGGACTTGCTTATTTGAGAGCTCTAATTAGGATCATTCCTATTACAAATAAATTTGTTTTTTTTTTTTAGTTATAGCCTTAGACTTTGTTAAATTTCATCCTATCCAATGAAGCATCTTTCTCTTTCATTGAGTGTAATAAATTTTTAACTAATGCACTCATATATCTTCATATATTTAATAATATATTGAATAATTACTTTTTAATTTGACTCATTACTAAAATCAAAACTCAACACTATCAAAATATATTATATAACATATATAAGATATAAATGATCATTTAGGCCAAGGATGAATTATACTATACTAAGAGTAGCTATCAACATGTTTATAAAAAAGTTTATTTGCTAATCTTTGTGAATTAATTCAGTATATTTATATTTGTTATGAGCACTGTGCTATCGTTAGCATCTAATTTTATTAGTTATTTTAAAATGTATGCACTAATTTTACAATTTAATCTTTAATTGGAGTTGGTAAAATATAATTTTCAAATTTGATCTGTAATGGAAGTTGGTATAATATAATCTTTCCAAATTTAAAAAGCTCCCCAATTATTTGTGCATGACAGTTGATGTATAAAAGTTGATAATGACATAGCATGGAGGGTCCACCCAAGTTGCAGATCACAGGGCGAAATACTGCTAACAAAAATCTTATCCAATATTTTCTTTTAAAATAATTTTTAAGATTAAAAAAATTTGTGTCTATCTCTTTATAATTTTATAAAAAAATTTACAAATTCAAACTCTAAAATATTCAAAGTCTTATGTTTAATAACAAAAATTTATATACAATTTATATATTTTTATTATTAAAATTTATAATTACAACATAATAAATATATGATTCTTTAATTAAAACATAATAAGTACACATATATTTAATAAATAATTACGTAATTATTTAATTAAATTATATGTCTGTCATATTTTGATTAAAATATTTGACAATAAAAATGTGAAAAAAATCAAATCAAATTTTAATCTTTATTCTTGCCGTGACAATTAACATTATTAAAATAGGAAAACCTAAAAGATATTTTTAAAAAATATATATAATTTTTATTTTAATTAATGATTGATGTTTTAACATGTCATAAAAAGGATTAAATATAAAATTTCATTGGTTAATTATTCAAATTCTTTATACTTATGCTACACCTAATATTCAAATTAAACGATAAAAACTTTTGAGAAATTCAAATTTTTATAAATGAACTGAGAAAGAATATTGCAAATTGATCCGAGTATGCATCATATTTGCAAATTGACGCTAAAATAATTTCTTAATAGATTCTTATATCTTTCTTAGGCAAACATATTTTCAAAAAAAAAAAAGTCAAATTGAAAGCGAATTATATATCCACCGACAAAAAGAAAGACTTGGACAGCTTGATCTGATTTAGCGCAGTAAACTTAAAAAAAGTCCATATTTTATCTCTGTGCCCCTTTCCCTTTCCCCTATCATCGCCACTTCTGCTTCACTGCGCTCCAGTGAGATCAAACCACTTGCCTTTAAATTCTTCTTTTCGAGTTTTCTCTTCAGTCCTTTTTCCAAGAAATGTCGAAAAGAAAAAAGCATTTGCATCTTGCGATTTCATAGCGTATGTTGTGCCGCTCCAGCCGTAACTCTTCTTTCAAATTTCTTTCAACTATCAGTTCATTTTCTTTCCCAAGAAAAAAAAAAAACGAAGTAGAGAGGGAGGGAGATCTGCATTTTGCTTTGAAGAAGTTTCATCCTTGAAGATACTGTCGAAGTAATGAGGTGAGCCGAATATAATATGTTGGTCTCTCTTACTTCTACGGTTTTCATCTGCTTGTTATTGTTTAGCTTCATCGCATTTGTTTATACTAAATATTGTGAAAGTTGTTCTTCATTAATTCTACTCAAATAGTAGAATTACACAAACTAGTTTAGGCGTATGGTTTAGGGATCAGATGTTATATCTTAATTTTTATTTTTAATTATTTATTTATTTTTAGATTGATATTTTTTATTTAAAAAAAATAAAATATAAGATAGAGATCAGCTTTTAACTTTAATAAAATAGATAATTTATGTGTGATAAAAATTAAAAACTGTCTTAATTTTACGTTTTATATTTTAAAGAAATATTACAGTAATAAAAATGTTAAAATTTAGACCAGATTTAAAGAATCGAAATCTACTTTCCTTATAACGTCGTCTATCAAACAATCCATTTGTAAGAAAAAGAATAGTATATTTTTCAGGAATCCATCGTCATTATACTTTAAAAAATGCAAACAAGCATTTCTCACAAAAGGACTTTTACAGGAAATATAGATAAATATAAATAATCTAAAATAAATATAAATATTATATTGAATTAATAAAAGAATATGTATATAACCATAAATAAGAATAAGAAGTAGAATTAATTAAAATTTAGTTATCTCTTTAGCTTTGTTTTCATTTTTCTTCTTATTATTTGTTTTCATCTTAAACATTTCTGTAAATATTTTGAAGAAATCAGAAAATTTTAGTGATATTTCAAATAGGCCCCTTCTGTTCCTTAATGAAAGAGGCACCACATGCTTTAGTAGTCTCAATGGGCTAGATGAAGGTATGTTTGGGAGTGAAACAAATTCTCGGCACTTCTTCTCCTACACTTCTATGTACATATCTGATTTAGACGGTTTAAATTTGATTTGGACAGTCTAAATATAATTTTTTTTCTTTTCAAATTTTATCATTTTTTATTTGAAAGAATACAAAATAAAAACTACTTTTTAACTACAAGTTTTAAAAAAATTAATTATTTTAATAAAAAATAAAAGATAAAAATATAAAATTTGGACGGTCCAAATTACATCTCAAATATCCTTGAGATGTTCAGAGAATTTGAATCCGTGTTTGGGGTTCGGCACAAGGAAGAGATGAGAAAGCATTGATCCCCCTTCTCCCCCAAAAAAAAGAAAAACAAAGGGGAAAGAAGAAGAAGGAATGATTAAATAATAATTTTCTTTATCTCTATTTGGAGGCTTAAAATTAATAAGGCAATAAACCAAAAATATGAAAATATTTATCAAACTGTGCAATTTTATTGTCTTTTCATTTATCAAATACTTTTTCCCTCCATCTCAGTTCTCATAAGTTAAATGAAGCGTCCCTTACATATTTCAAGTCTTACAGAGAATATTGAAAAGGAGGTAAACCTCTGCCTTTGTTTAAATTAATTACTTTAAATAAAACAATTTATTTTTGGATAGAATCCAACATAAATTTCGGTTTTTTTTTTAAGTAAATTAACAATTTAGTTACTACATTTTGAAATCCATTTAGTTGTAATTTCTGAAATTTTGGTAATGCACAAGTTAATTCATGAAAATGTCTAACTTCTTGTAAATTAGTTCTACTGTAAAATGTCCTATAATTGCTGTCCAAATTTAGTTTACTGTACTGTGTTTTGAGGGAAAAGGTTCCTTTTAGACATCTCATAGCTTTAAATTAAGATAAAAGAATTTATCTTAAATTTGTTCAATTTTAACTTTTTTAGATATAGAAAAAGGAGTATAGAGTTTCATGCTTTTTGTAAAATGGTGAGTTTAGCTTACGCAAACCCTAACAAGCCATGCAACCTTAATGTGCCAACTGAATCCATTGATGGTAACAAAATTTGGATGATAGATATGGGATGCTTCATTGAAGGAATAACTTGCAAATTAGATATTTTGGGGAACTAATTTGTGTACTCCAAAAAATTTAAAAACCATAGCTAAATGAGTTTATAAATTTAGAGAGTAATTTGTTAGTTTATTTTATTTTTTAATGAATTTATTAGAAATCTTTTGAGTAAGTTAATGATTTAATTATTGAAAGATTATTTTTCTCTCAATTTGAAAATCTAAAGATAAAATTTTTTAATTTAGTCTTTAAAACATCATTCGCCTTTCAATTTGGTCATAAAAATAAAATCTTTCAATTTAATCCTCCCAACTTTTTTTTATCTAATCAAAATGGTCACTTTGAATTAAATTAAGGAGCTTTGTTTTTGGAGGATTAAATTGAGAGAGGAGTAATCTTTAAGATATTAAGTTGAAATGTTTCATTGTTAGAAGTCCAAATTAAAAAAATTTTTTTTTTGAGAAACTAAATCATTAATTTAATCTTTTTATTCCATCCTAATGTTTGAAAGAAGCATCCCTAATCACAACTTTTTCAATAGTAAAGAGACTGCTGAAAAGGAGGTTTATCTATATGTCTTTTTTTATCTTTCTCCTCTCAGAAATATATATATTTTTTAATTTTCATAGTACACAAAAATTTAATACTACCATCTTTTATATTTTGAAAAATTTAAATTGTGGACTAAAATTTAGAATCTAATTTAGACATGATTTAAAACTATATATAGGATTGTGATTGAAAGCTAAATCAAATTATGTAATAATATATAAGTGACAGTAATATTAAATACAGAGTATTATAAGAATACCAAAAGTGGACTCTCTCTAAATATTTTTTCTGGCTAATGGAAATATTATTGGATTAATTATAGAATGTGTTCCTATTTTTTATAATTTTCAGGTGACATCCATGTACTCTTGCTCCAAACAAGGCGTTAGTTATGATTTTTCTCATCTCTACATGTGCTGATATCTTTTTGCTTCTTCTCAGAATTTGAAAAAAGGACCCCCAATCGACATATTTCAAGAAATATATATAGAAAGTGGTGGAAAGGAGGTAAATCTCTCTCAACTAATGTTGTTGCATCTTATTGCATTCTACAATTGACATTACCTACTAAAATTGTGGTTTCAGATTTTCTCGTCCTTGATTTTGCAACAAAGATTGACTCCGCTTAAGAAGTTAAAAGAAGCATCCCTATTCCCAGTATAAAAAAGGGAGGTAAGGTAATTTTATAAAATGCTATCTCTTCCTTTTGTTTGAACACTTTCTTTCGTCTTGTAGTTTTTATTAGTATGTGTCTCATCACTATCATTGGTTTTAAATAACTTTTTGCTTGCCAAGAAGATACTGATTCTGGACAGCTTCACGTACAACTGTTCTCATTTTTGCAAATTGGCATTTCTTATTCCTAGACCTCCAATTGAAATTTTTGGTGTGATTAACTTGTCCCAATTAATTAGACACAAGCCACGGCCCTCACCCTAACTACTCCAAATGAACTTCATGCATGTTGAGGGATCCACAAGGTTTGCATACTGTGGGGATAGAATTGAGGACGGACTTATCAAGAGTGACTTTGCCTGCTTTGTTCAAGAGCTTCCCCTGCCGAGGTTAAAATGCATCTTGAGCTTTGGACAATAATTGAAGTTCATTCTTGACTCTGCCCTGCAAAGGAGGAATTGGAAGATATTACCCATCCTGTTAATGAAAGAAATATGAGAAATAAGTTGAGTGGTATGCTTAATACTCCTAGGGATAGTGGGAGAATACAAAGCTTTAAATTTCACTTCATTTACTGTCAAACTTGAGCCAAGGCATAACTCAGTGGGAATGCTCTTGATAACCCTTGCTTGGCTAATGGTAGCTTTTAAAAATAACAAGAGATCATCAACAAAAAGGAGGTGAGACATTGTCGGCCCTTCTTTGGTGATTTTAAGGGGTGTCATTCACCTCTATTAACTTTCTTGTTAGTGAGGAGATACAACTTCTCCATGCAAAACATGAAGAGGTAAGGGGAAATTGGGTCATTCAATTTGAGGTTTTTGGTAGGTTTAAATCTAGGAGGCTTGCTTCTGACCACAACATGGAAAGGGAGGAACAAGTAACACAATGCGTGAGCCTCATGGTTTGATTAAGGAAACTAAAGTCAAAGAGTTTCTTTGAGAAATTTTTAGTTGACTCTATCATAAGCTTTTTCTAGGTAAGTCTTATAAGCCACTGCCCCAGATCGACTATGGTTTCTGTGGATGAAATGGATAATCTCCTATGCCATAAGCCAATTGTTGGAGTTCCCTCTCCTAGGAAGCAAGCTACTCTGCAAAGGGCTACTGAGATCGTTGAGAATTAGGTGGATATTGTTCACAAGGATCTTGGTGATAATCTGGTAGATAATGTTGCATAAGCTAATCGATCTGGAATGTGAAATCCTAACAAGTGAGTCCTCTTTAGGAACAACGACAATGAAAGTTTGGCAAAGAACAAGATCAATGCAACCAGACACAAGATCTTGCCTAACATGATTAACCATTGCAGCATCAACGATGTTCTAGTAACGTCTTGAAAAGAACAGTTGAAACCATTAGGCCTTCCCAGACCTCATGTATAGAAATGTCCTTTGTCAACAAATTCTTCTCATGGCTTCTTAAGGTAGAGAAGTCATGAAACATCAGACAATTACTTGTGCCATTCTCATCTTCCTAAAAAAGATAGCAAAAAAGGTTATAAACTTTAGGAACATTATCACTGGAGCACGAGTATTATCTTGAGTCTCGTTTCTTTTATGCCTGACAATTGTTTGAACATGGAAAGTTTTGGTAGTCTTATTAACAAATTTCATTCATTGCTCTCTATACTTTTGAAACCATAGCATTTCTTTTTAAGCAAGAGTTTCCTTTAATTTGCACCTAAGGTCCTTTTCAAGCTTGTGGAGAGATGAAGGAAACTTCTTGCATCCAAAACTTTCTGAATGCCATTGAGTGTAGTATTGAGAACTCTTTTTCTTTTGAATATATTGCCAAAGTCTTTTCTATCAAACTCCAAGGCCTGATCGCTGGCAAAATGGAGGCTACGTATGACGTCAAGCTTCAAATCTTTCTAGGCTGAGCAAACGACATTATTAAAT
The DNA here is from genome assembly GCA_032878935.1 of Erythrophleum fordii. NCBI lineage: Eukaryota > Viridiplantae > Streptophyta > Magnoliopsida > Fabales > Fabaceae > Erythrophleum > Erythrophleum fordii. Next base: position 29,116,170 of record JAVQMF010000058.1, on the reverse strand, counting down.
TGGGGCTGAGACATTTGCATCACGTTAAAGTGGAAGGGTGAACACCTCTGCAAGCTTGAAAACCATTACAGACCAAGTTACGGTCAAAATAAGTATTAAAAATATTGATAACTAGTACTTGTTGGGTAGAAATTCTCCAATCAGTATTGGCCAAAGCTCTGTTAAGCCTTTTGGCCACATTGGTGTGTTTCTTCTATCTCTCCTTCAGTTAAACTTCAGGCCTTTGAACCTTAGATCTATAAGATCAAAATTCTCCGTTATTCTACTGGACTCATCATCCTTCCACACCACACCACCCCCCCCCCCCCCCCCCAAAAAAAACAAAAAAATACTTACTTTTTTGTTTTTTTTTTGGGCCGATGGAAAACAATTACCTTTAATCCTACCAAACTACCAACATAACAAAATCATTATGAGATTCTAATGTGATAACTATATAGGATCTCCAATAATTTTCTCAATAAATCATAAATCTAAAAGAATAATTACATTAATAAAATAAGCTACGAATATTTAAGACACATCTTTGACATCTTTCAAAAAATGCTTTTGATGGCTATGTATTTGCCTGTTATAGCTGCCTAGCAATTGCATGAATGGCATTCTAAAATTATATCGTGGTCGTTCCTATTCAGGTTGAGTTGGTTTTCATGGCGGGTGCGGACTTTGGAGTCAATCTTGGGGCTGGGATTGCGACAAATTTGGTGTGTGGAGTAGTACAGGAAGCTCGTTATGGTTATCGATTTGACACGCTTGTTGCATCTCTGGGTGTTGAGCAAGATAAGTTAAAATTAAAAAGAGATAGCATGCTAATCCAAGTGGAAAAAGCCAAAGCCGACACTCAAGAGCCTTCGGGAGACCTTCAGCAACAGTTGGAGGAAGCAGAAGATCTCCTAAACAAAGTGGAGAAGCTGAAAAGAAAAGCAAAAGCAAGCAAGAGCTGTTGTCATGGGGTTTGCCCTAACTGGATATGTCGATATATTGTAGGCAAGCAAGCAGCAAGGATGACGGAAGAAATGAAGCAGCTCAATGAAAATTTTCGACAAAAACTATTATCTGCACACCGTCTATCACTTCAACCCATGCCCATGTCGGAAGATTTCATTATATTTAAGTGCACAGAAGTGGCGCGCCATAAAATCTTAGTGGCACTGAAAGATGATGAGAAGATAAGGATTGGGCTTCATGGAATGGGGGGTTGCGGTAAATCGTCCCTGTTAAAAGAAGTGCATAAGGCAGTAAAGGACTTGAAACTTTTTCAGAAGACGGCCTTCGTCGTTGTGTCCAATTCCCCAAATATCCCAGCTATTCAAGACAGCATTGCAAGCTGGTTAGGCCTGAAATTTGAGACGGAGAAAAATGTGCACGATAGAGCTGCAAGACTGTCCATGGCATTTGAAGATGATAAAAAATATCTTATAGTCCTGGATGACGTGTGGGAAGTGCTTAACTTTGAAGTCATAGGGATTCCTTGTCGTAAAACTTGCAAGGTTCTTCTCAGTACACGGCAACAACAAATATGTATGTTGATGGGGTGTCAAGAAGTGATTCATCTGTCACTTTTAACAAAAGAGGAAGCCTGGAATTTATTCCAAAAGCATGCTGGCGAAATAAAAGATACATTCAAAAAAGAGGCACAAGAGATCAGTGATGAATGTCATAGATTACCTGTTGCAATTAAAGCTGTGGCTAGTACTTTGAAGGGCAAATCTGTGTTTGAGTGGAAGGATGCGTTGGAAACGTTGAAAGATCGCAGACCACTAGATATTGAAGAGGGACTGGAAAATCCTTATAGATGTTTAAAATTTAGTTATGATGCGTTGAAGAATAAAGAGAGATCACTTTTCTTATTATGTGCTCTCTTCCCAGAAGATTCAAAAATTTCTCGTGAAATTTTGATCATATTTGCATTTGGATTGGACATATTTGTGGATGTCGACTCATATGAAAAAGCTAGACGCAAAGTGGGTGTGGCCATTGATAAAATCAAGGACTGCAGTTTGTTACTTCAATCTGAAGAAGAAGAGCATGTTGAAATGCACGACCTGGTGCGTGATGTAGCCTTGTTGATAGCAAATAAAAAAACTCAAGTGATTATGGGGCCTAAACAGAATCTGAAGGCCTTAATAGAGACAGATTCTATGAAGGATACAACAAGATTATATTGCCATGATATAAATGAATTTCCAGATCAGTTGAATTGTCCTAAACTTGAGATTCTGTTTGTGTCCAATCATGGTGAAAGGTCATTTGAATTTCCAGATACTCTTTTTGAAGAGGTAAAAGAGCTCAAAGTGCTAGTGATAGAAAATAGATATTGGAAATTCCTAAATCTATTGCTGCCCAAGTCAATTGAGGAGTTAAAAAAGCTTCGGACTCTTTGCTTCAGAGGATGGACATTAGACAACATCTCTATTTTGGGAAAACTAGAGATACTTCATACTATTGAACTATTATTCTGTGTGATGAAAAAGTTACCTACAGAATTAGTAGAACTAAGGAAGTTAAAATTGTTGAAAGTATCAAGGTGCAGAATAGGAGGCAATCCTTATGAGGTGCTAGCGAGATGTCCATATCTGGAAGAGCTATATTTTGTTAAAAATTATGTTTCAGAAATGGTGTCAAATGATCAGAATGTTGTTGAATTGTTTCACCAAATTGGCCACGCTAAGGTATTGCAAAGGTATCACCTAGAAATTGGAAGTTCCATAGATACTTTGAAAGATGATTCAACATCAAAATTTATATCGATAAATGATTTTAATGCCTCTACCTCAAATGAAGTAATTCAGGATCTGGCACGGAAGGTAGATGTTCTTTTCTTGAAAAAAATTCAGGGGAACTGGAAAAACATCATTCCTGACATGATTCAAACAGGAGAAGGATGTACAGACCTCTTAACTGAATTTGTGCTTTGTGATTCTGACAATATAGAGTGCCTGATTGACACCACCGATTATCAGGCTAGAATTGTCTTATCCAAATTGCTAAAGCTGAAAATTGAAGCCGTGAATTGCTTGGAAGTCTTATGCCGTGGTCCGCCTCCGTCTGGCCTTTTTGAGAAATTAGAGGAGCTGTATATAATGAAGTGTAGCCAATTGCACTACATGATCTCTGAGAGCAAGCTGAACTTGTTCAATCTTAAGTTTTTAAAATTGGAGTATTGTCCAAAGCTGACATTTGTCTTCACATCTTCTACTGCTCAGACTATGGTATTGTTGGAGGTGCTGAAAGTAAGATATTGCACTGCACTGAAACATATAATAACAGAAGAAGGGGAGGATGACACTATTTCAGTAGGGCCTATGTTCCCAAAATTGAAAAAAATCAGTGTCAAGGGATGTAAACATCTGGAATGCATAATACTAGCGTCTTTTGCTGGTGGTCTTTCACAACTTGAGATTCTCAAAATAAAAGATGCTCGTGAGCTGAAACATGTACTTGGCAAATACGATCATGAAAAAGATCAGAATCAGAACCAGAGCATCCACCTTCCAGTTCTGAAAGTATTCAAGCTCATTGACTTGCCAAATATCATTAGCATTTGCCCACAAAATTATCATATAGTATGGCCATCTTTGGATAAATTACATATAGTGGGATGTCCACAATTGAGGGGCGTGTCTGATAAGGATTCAGAAGTGAGACAGCAAGGTGGTGACAAAGCTACAAAGCAGGTAATACTAGTGAGAGTGAGTGTGTGTACAAACTTAGCCTAGCTATTGCATTAATGGCCTTCTAATTATTTACCGTTGTGGCTCCTATTCAGGCTAGGTTGCTTTCAGTGTCAGGTGGTGAGGATTTAAGAATCAATTTTTGGGCTGGGATTGCGAAAGATTTGGTGCAGGCAGTAGCACTACAAGCTCGTTATTGTTATCGATTCAACACTCTTGTTACAGATCTTGGTAAAGAAAAAGCCAAGCTAAGATCAACAAGAGAAAGCATGGCCAAAGCTAACCCTCCCGAGCCTTCGGGAGACCTTCAGCAACAGTTGAAGGAAGCAGAAGATCTCATAGAAAATGTAGAGATGCTGGAAGGTAAAGCAGAAGCAAGCAAGAGCTATTGTCGTGGGGTTTGCCCCAACTGGATACGTCGATATATTGTAGGCAAGCGTTTAGCAAGGATGACAGAAGCAGCGAGGCAGCTCAATGAAAGGTTGGCATCAAACCGTCTATCACTTCGACCCACGGTCAAGGATAGTACTTCAGAAAAGTTCTGTGTCTTTGAGTCTAGAAAAAAGGCACACGACGAACTCTTAATGGCACTAAAAGATGATGAGATTAATATGATTGGGATTTATGGAATGAGGGGTTGCGGTAAAACATCCTTGGTCATAGAAGTGGGTAAGGCCGCTAAGAACTCGAAACTTTTTGACGAGGTGGTCTATGTCATGGTGTCCGGTTATCCAAATATCACAACTATTCAACGCACGATTGCAGCATGTGTAGGCTTCTATCTTGAGGGAGAAAGTGAACTCGAAAGAGCCGCAAGCGTGTCCTGGAGATTAAATTATAGTGAAAAATTTCTTATAATCCTGGATGATATTGGGGAAGTGGTTAAACTTGAAGACATTGGGATTCCCCTTGGTGAAAATTGCAAGGTTCTTCTGAGTAGTCGGCAACGACGTATATGTACCATCATGGATTGTCAAAAAGTGATTTATGTGTCACTTGTAAGCAAAGAGGAAGGTTGGTTTTTATTCCGAAAGCATGCTGGCGTAATAGAAGATAGATTTAAAGTTTTGGCACAAGAGATCACAGATAAATGTGAAGGATTACTCGTTGCAATTACATCTGTGGCTTGTACTTTGAAGGGCAAACCGGCAGTTGTGTGGGAGGAAGCATTGAAAACACTGAGAGATTATAAAACACTAGATATAGAAAGTGGACTGGAAAATCCTTATAAATGTTTGAAATTAAGTTTTGATAATTTGGAGGATGAAGTGAGATCACTTTTCATATTATGTGCTCTCTTCCCAGGAGATTCAAACATTGCTCTCGAAATTTTGATCAGATTTGCATTTGGGTTGGGCATATTTGAGGATGTCTTCTCATATGAAAGAGCTAGAAGTAAAGTGCATGCAGCCATTGGTAAACTCAAGGACTGCAGTTTGTTGCAGCAAGCTGAAGAGGGACAAGTTGGAATGTGTAGCCTCGTGCATGATGTAGCCTTGTGGTTGGCAAAGGAAACTCGAGTGATTATGGGGCCTAGACAGAATCTAAAGGCCTTAGCAGAGAGAGATTATATGAAAGATACAATAAGATTGTATTGCCATGAAATAAATGAATATCCAGATAAGTTGAATTGTCCTAAACTTGAGATTCTATTTGTGTCCAAGTATGTTGAAAGGTCATTTGAATTCCCGGATACACTTTTCAAAGGGTTGTTAGAGCTCAAAGTGCTGGCCATAGAAAATACATCTTTTATGAGAAACCCAATTCTACTGCCCCAATCAGTTGAGGAGTTAAAAAAGCTCCGAACTCTTTGCTTGAGCAGATGGACACTAGACGACATCTCTATTTTTGGAAAACTAGAGATAATCAACACTATTGTGCTATCATATTGTGCAGTGAAAGAGTTGCCTAAAGAATTAGCAAAACTAAGGGAGTTGAAGTTGTTGGAAGTATCAAGTTGCAGAATAGGAGGCAATCCTTATGAGGTGCTAGCAAGATGTTCTCAATTGGAAGAGCTGTATTTTGTTGGAAATAATAGTATACATATGCTGCCAGATAATCAGAATGTTGCTGAATTAGTTCACCAAATTGGCTCCTCTAAGGTATTGAAAAGGTATCATCTAGAAATTGGACGTTCCATAGATACTTTGAAGAATGATTTAATGACAAAATTCATATCTATAAATAATTTTAATGCCTCGACCTCTAATGAAGTGATCCAGGATCTGACACAGAAAGTAGAGGTTCTTTTCTTGAAAAAAGTTAGGGGACATTGGAAAAACATCATTCCTGATATGATTCCAACAAAAGGAAGATGCATGAGTCAGTTAACTGAATTTGTGCTTTGTGATTCGGACAATATAGAATGTTTCATTGACACCACAAATCATCAATTATATCAAACTAGAACCGTCTTCTCCAAGTTGGTAAAGCTGAAAATTGAAGCCATGGAGAGCTTGAAAGCCTTGTGCCATGGCCAACCTCCTTCTGGTTTTTTCGAGAAATTAGAGGAGCTATTTATAATGGAATGCAGCCAATTGCACTTCATAGTCTCTGTGGGCAAGCTGAACTTGTGCGGTCTCAAGTTGTTAAAATTGGAGGATTGTCCAAAGCTGACATCTGTCTTCACATCTTCTACTGCTCAAAATATGGTATTGTTGGAAGTGCTGAAAGTGAGAGATTGTACTGCACTGGAACATATAATAAAAGACGAGGAGGATGAAATTATTTCAGTAAGGCCTCTATTCCCAAAATTGAAACATGTCAGTGTCAAGAGATGTGAACATTTGGAATGCATAATTCCGGCGTCTTTTGCTGGTGGCCTTTCACAACTAGAGAGTCTCAAAATAGAAGATGCCCCTGAGTTGAAACATGTATTTGGCAAATACAATCAAGAAGATAAGAATCAGAACCAGAGCATTGACCTTCCGGTTCTGAAAGTATTCAAGCTCGTTGACTTGCTAAATATCATTAGCATTTGCCCCCACAATTATCATATAACGTGGCCGTCCTTGGATGAACTACATATAATGGGATGTCCACAGTTGAGCGGCATTTCTGATCTAGATTCAGTACTGAGACGGCGAGGTGGTGATAAAGCTACAAAGCAGGTAATACTATATATATATATATATATATATATATAAGAATGCATCTTTGATAGTAAAATGGTTTTCTTTTTTCTTTTTTCCCCCCCAATCATGATGCTTGTATTTTGTTAATCATATGTTGACCCTTTAAACAGGAGTTTGGACTTCCGGCAAAGCTTAGCAGCCAAATGGAAGGCATTTTTCAATTAACCGAACCTGCCAATGATATGGAGTCAAAGCTAGAGGACTGGCCACAAGAACACGAAAACCCAGGTTTACAATTCTCTTCTCATTTTTCATTGCAAAGGATGTGGAAAAATCTGTGTTTCATAACTTACCAATACAAGTACCCATTGCTAAAATTCACATGTGACCTCTTCTCTGAGTTAATTTTTATTTTCTAAAATTGTATTTAGAAGAAGGAGCAGCAGCAGCTGAAGAAGAACATTTCCATGATGATGATGGTGAAGATAAGGATGGAAGAGAAGAAGAAGAAGAACAACCTAGGGAAGAAGAATCTGCAGTACAAGAGGACAGCAGTAATGTAATTGAGCAGAGTACCAGACGCTGTGTGGAAAGCAGAGAAGTTGATGAGGCGGTGGTTGAAAATCCATCTGTAGGTAACTATTCCTTGCCATCAACCACGGCTTCAGGTACGGCCGAAGTTGATGCAATCGACCAAGACAAAGAAGAAGTATCATCACATACTGCATTGACTTGTACAAAGGAAGGCAGAGGTTTTTCTACTGTCACTTCTACAATTCAAGACGATAATTTGAACGAAGAGAATCAGAGGAGCAATGATGACATTGCAAGTGCATTTAACCTCAACAAGGCAACAGGCTCAGATTTTCACTCGCCGAAGCAGGATAGTATTTCTGGTATAAAATTTTCAATTATTTTTATGTTTTCTCTGTTTTAGTTTTCAGGGCTGGCTACCTAATCATTTTTATCTACATATTCTACTGCAACTCCTTATCAACAAATGCTTCCGGAAGATTTACAGAATGAGGTTCAAGGAGCTGCAGATGTTCATCTACAATCACAAAAATTTGATGCAATTGTTGACACTCAAGAAAGCCTTCAAGAGCAGAACTTTTATCCAGTTGGTTCAATGAACTCGAGAGAGGTGTATCCTAACTCCTGTTACTTTCGTTCACATTAGTAAACTTCTCTCAGTAAATTAGCTTCTTTTTTAGGGTTATAAAATTAAGTTCATCACTGTAGTTAAAAGTAGAAAGTGAAATATATCATTTGGCAATTAATGCGCAGAGTAACACAGAAGTAGCAAAGGGAAGTCTTCATAAAGATCCTGCACCGGAAGTATCAAAAGTGGGAGCTTCATCATGTGTAGGTTCATTACACTCTTCATTATAGTATAACATTATACAGAAGACAACCTAAGAGGCAAACATTGTTGGTTGCATATACAGGAGTTGGTTGAGAAACTACCACATATTGAACTTGAACTGCTAGAGGCTGTGACAAACCCACAAGATCTTCAAGGATACACAGGTATCATTGAGTTGCCGAAAAGAACTAATTTATCTTCCCAAGTTGCACGAAATGTTAGTAACTATAAATTTCAATTGATAATGTTTCCAAGCTTCAAATAAGTTGCAACTCATTACTACGACTTTCCAACTGTCTCCAATTTTAAATATTCAAATTGGAATTAATATTGTTTTTATCTGTAGTGTCTCTTCCTTTGCCTGTGCTTCCAACAGTGCTTTCACCAGGTACCAGTATCACTACAGGTACCGCAACTACGGAAGCACCGACTTCATCTTCAACGAAGCAACACCTATTAGCAGAAGAGTTAGCTGATTTTCATGGTCTATCAAGGCGTGCTCGCTTGCTAGATGAGGCATTTGTCAAATATCCACATTTATGGAACTGGAAGATCTCACAAAAGGCCCCCAGGTTCTGCAAATGGGGATACAAGTCCTTGGCTGACATGTTGGCATTTTTAAAGTCAGAGAAACCAAAGGCAATGGATGACTCGAAGAGGAAAAAATTTGAAGATTTATGTGTCGAATTGGAATCTTTTGGCTTTGACAAGGAGTGGTTAGCGTCTATTCGCCAAAGGGTGATGGATATGCAAGTTGATCACGATGACAAGTTGGAGCAGCTGGCTCAATTGGAGTCTGAAGTGAGTACCTTACATGATCAACTTAATGTTGCAAGAGCAAGAATGGCCCGTATAAAGGATGATTTATCTAAACTTGATGATGTATTTGGCTTATAAGTATGGTTAGTATTACGACATGTAACTCTTGAGGTCACCCTATTTCTCCTAACTTTAACGGGGCATGTGTACCCTCATATTTTACTGTTCAGGAACCCTTTTTCCATTTGTACTTGCCAATGGCATAACCGAGAGATAATCATGTTCACTAGATCTCATCTTTATCTTGGATTTCAAATATTTGTAATTTAATTTTGTCTTTTGTATTATCACTTTAATAGTCACTATTCCTGTATCGCTATATATTCAACCCCATGAATAATATGGAATCTTATCATATTCTTCTTGTTCTTATGGCTCAAACTCTCTAAATCCCTCCAGATCTGACCCTAGCTCTGGCGACTCTAAGTAGGGAATTTATTTCTACTTTATAGGGGACGCAAAGTTGGTTCAATCCGGTTGGGTCAGTTCAGCCGTAGCATTATCGGGACGGGTTGGAACAATTTAAAAAATATATATTAAAACAAGATTGGATCAAGACAGTATTTTGAGTTGGGACAATTTTGACCCTTTCGGATCTGGCCCTGGCTCGACCTGAGGTGTATATATATATATATATATATATATATATTTATTTATATATAAAAAGATAGAGACTAAATTAAAAATTTTTTTTTAAGATTTTTTTTATAATTTTAGTTAACTTTTTAAATATATTTTATAAATTATAAATAACTAGAAGAGTCAAGATTTATGTTAAAACTTTCTTAAATATAATTATTATATTCATATAAAAAAAATAAAATTAAAAAATGTATATTTTTTAAATTTTAATTACTATATTTACATTTTTTTCTATTTTTTTCTTTAAATTCATATTTTTTTATGTTTATTGTATAAATTTTTAAAAAACATATTAAAAAAATAGTTATATATCTAAAATAATTGAGTAAATATAAAAAATTTTAAATTTTTAAATTTAAAATAAAAAATAAAAAATTGGCTTATAGCCCAATTGGCACAGCCCGGCTTGAATTTGGCCCATTAAATTGGGCCAAGTTTAGACTGACCTGAGACACTTTTTTTGTCCCAAAGTTGAAATTGGCTTAGTACTCGAGATGAAGTAATTTTCGACCCATCCTATCCCATGCCCACTCCTACTACTGTATAAGATAATTATAATAGGAAAAAAAAATAATATTTAAAATTATGAATATACTTTATTTTAATTCTATCTCATCTTAACTCAAATGTACACGTCTATTTAGCTATCAATCTATGCAAAGGGTGCTAATAAAAAGATAAAAAGAAATTATAAAAATAATTGTTATTAAAGTAAAAATGATAATAAATAAAAATTGAAAATGTTGTAGTAAATCTCACTTATTGTATTTAGTAAAGAATAGAATATAATTCGATTTTTTTAAAATAATCACTGTTAATTTAGAAACAATCAAATAAGCAATTTGATAATGATATTCAATTAATAGTGATATGATAACCATATGGAATTTTTAACGATGGTTGACAACTTGTTTTTATCTCCATGAAAAGTTAGGCACGACGCTTTCACTCATTGGCCCACAATTTTAAGCCTTCTTAAAGAGCCTTGTGAAGTGGACGCTGACCTAGCTATATTTGGTAATAGTGAAAGTAGGAAATAGACGAAGATGGGCGAAAATATCAAATGCATAAATCATCACTGGAAAATTGCCAACTTTCACATTTCCTCATTTGTTCTCCTATTTCAAACACCTGGTAAGTGCCCCAATTGTGATGAGGTATTCCAGAAATTAACGCTCTCACAAAGAATCTGAATCAATAAGTTGGCTCGTTTGACGTGTTAATATGTATACCGGACAAGTTTGAGTCACTTACATCCAAGCCCCATACAAATATAGGCCTAAATAAAAAGCCTATTTAGTTCACAAATTCACACAATTCAGGACAAGGGAGTTGGGGGTCAACTTGTTTAGCAGTATTACTACTACAATAATAACTCCAACTTTAGGAGGGGAAAAAGTTGCAGTTGTATCCTTCTGCATCAAGTACACAAAAATGAACAAGGTTATAAACAACATAGTTTGGAGGTCAAAAGATGGGGAGAAATGGATAACATTTGTAGGAAATCATTCTTTCCAAAATTGTTAATTTGAGAGTTATATGAGTTAATTAGAGATATATAACATAATTTTTATCAAAGTTGTGAAAAGTATTTAAAATTATATTTTTTGGTAAAATTATATCCCATTAAATATTTGCGCAAAATAAGGTAATATTGATGATATTAGAGTTATTTATCTTTTTAGTTGGTTTTATGAATAGTATGCTGTCAATAATTTGGATAATGCCAAGAAAAATAACAAAAGAGAAGGAAGTAGACAATTACACACACAGGTGAATGAAATTGGAGGTAATAATATTATACTTTTGCTATTAACTTATATATGTTACAATCATTTTGAAAATTGTAGGAATATCAATGTGGAACCTAGTCAGTAGTCAGATGGAGAGATGTTTAGACTTACAAACACGTGGAGTGATAGAAATTTCCTCAAGGATGAAGTTAGAGAAGTTAGTGTAAGTGTCTAAATTCTTTAGCACTTAATAAGATATTTGGCCATAATGTTGTTAGGAATTTTACTATGTTTTTAAGAAGGCAAAGGCAATAATGTGTTCTTGTTGAACAAAATTCATCTTAGTGGTATTAATCAATTAAACAAAGATGAAAAAAAAATGAGGAAAGAACTAGCTAGATTCCATTTATAAAATTAGTGTAATAATTAATAAACTAGCATAAAAGCGTTTATCAACATTCATGAAAATCTAGTTACTAATAATTTGGCCAATTTTGGAATGCAATTTAGGTTGAACCAATTTATGCTAGTTTGAGGGATGACAAGCCGTTTTTGTGTTTAGGTTTAATACAATATATGGAAAAATGTGTAACTTATTTCATCACTAAGAGAAAATATTCATACAAGGCAAATGGAAAAACTAAATAACAAACTAACCAACTTAACAATAGAAGTACCATAACTAATTTTAGAAAAAAAATTATCCTTTTTCATTTTGCAACACTATTACCTTTTACAAGTTGAAGAACGAATATCAAGCATTCCCAACTTAGACGACAACAACATATGAAAGGGATTAAAACCAAGAGGCTTGGTATAAGTATCAGCAAGTTAAGTAGCAGAATGAAGGGGCATAAAGAATAGCAGGGGTAGGATGTGAAATATGGAGGTCACATAGAAGATAAAGAAGCCACTGAATTTCATATGTTGTAGATCCCAATGTTCGATATTCTACTTCTGAAGATAAACAAGACATAGTGCTTTGCTTCTTAGATTTCAAGGAAATCAAAGCTTTGTCCAAGAAAATGTAGAAACTAGTAATTGACCTTCGAAAATCACTGTAGCATACTCAATCTAAGTCATTGAACCCTTAGAGTTTGAAATCAGATTTGGAGCGAAAAAATTAGACATTTACCAGGAGAACTTTTAACATATCAAAGTACTCTATGAGCAGCTTGTAGATGAATGGTAGTGGGATTAGACATTGTACTACGAAGGAGATGCTAGGATGGATAGTGGTTAAATAGTGGTTAAGTAAAGAAGACATCCAATAAGCCTTTTATGATTAGAAATATTGTCTAGAGGAGTTTCACTATCCTTGGAAAGTTTAGCAGACTTGTCCATAGGTGTAATAGCTAGTTTAGAAGCTAAATAACCACTACTGAAAGTATATCAATAGCAAATTTCCTTTGGTTGAATGAAAGGTCATTTGCAAACAGAGCTATTTCAAGACCAAGAGAGAACTTAAGAGTACCCCAAATCCTTGATTTTAAAGGAAGTATCGAGAAATGTTTTAATTCTTTGAATTTCTGCAAAATTATTTCTGGCCAAGATCACATCATCAACATAGACTAATAATGTAGTGAAAGAAGCATCATGACATTAAATAAATAATAAATAATCAGATTTAGATTGAACATATCCACAAGAAACAAGGGCTATAGAAAGCTTAGAAAATTACTACTTGCTAGTTCATTTCAAACCATACAATGATTTATGTAATTTGTAAATAAGTTAAGGATTGAAAGAAGAAAAACCCTATAAAAGAACCATATAGACCTTTTCATTCAAGTCACCATATAAAAGGCCATTATTAACATCCAATTGTTCTAAAAACTAACCATTTGGAGAAGCCAAAGCTAAAAGTAAACGAACTATAGTTATTTTGGTAACAAGAGAGAATATATCAAAGTAGTATATGCCTTCTATTTTAGTATAGCCTTTGGCCACCAAACGATCCTTGTATTATTCTATGCTCCCATTAGCCTTGTGTTTTATTTTGTAAACCCATTTACATCATATAAGATGTTTTCCGAATGGGAGTTTCATGAAGATCCAAGGTTTGTTCCATTCTAAAGCCTGAATCTTAGCTACCATAGCCTGTTTCCAAACATCATGCTTGACAACTTGATTGTAAGTCTTAGACTCAATAGAAATGGAAATAAATAGAGTAAAATGTTTGTGAATATTAGACAATATTAGACAATTATCATATGAAGGAGTAGATGATAAAGGATATCCTAATTTCAAAGGCTTAAATGGTTTATTTGTAGAAGATGAGTTAGATAAAGATTAGAACAGTGCTATACATCTTAAGCCACAAGACTTATATGATATGAGTGAAGATGATGAAGATAATTTCTATGAATGTGTGCCATATCATTCTCAAAACTTGGAAATGTTATTTTTAGATTAAGAGGAAAACACACTATTGGTAAGATGTTTAGATATTTATCTTTTTGTTCTGTGTTAAATATTGTATATATACACAAACTATTTGCTTTCATAATTTGCTTGATTTTTTTTAGCTAATGAAATCTTTATCTATTTTCAAGATTCTAGAAGATGAAGTGATTCTTCTACAAGATGACTAGTTTAAGTCAGTTGTAAGGTACTACGAATGGTGGTGTTGTTGCACTATTAGTTGATAAAGGTTGCCCTTCCACACAAGTTTCAACCATTTTGTCCACTCCTATAAATGAAGTTGTCTAAGCAAGCACTCACTTTCATCATAAAGTGAACATCTATAATGGTCATAATGATGAAGATGATGAAGGTGAAGGAGAATGATGCACTTGGTCAATTTGTTAAGCATAAGTAAGTTTGGATTATTAATGTTGTTGGTAAGTATGTCTAGAAACTCATATGCATTGAATTGAGTATCCTTAATTAGTGTGCTAATTTTAGTTTCATAGATAAGCATGGCACTGTAATGAGAAGACATCTCATAATAAATGATGCCTAGTCACTTCCTATGGCTAGAAGGATGACAGTGGCTTGCTAAGTGGATTATTTGGTACCATTGTAAAAGATTTTACTTTATTTCCTATAAATTTTAAGAAATGGAAAAAGGTGCCCAAAGACTACATAATGTTGTATATGAAAAGACAATCAAGGTAATATTATTATATATAAGCTGCAAGGAAAAAGGATTTGAAAATTGTTTTAGAAATATGATTCTGCTAATATTTTTTTTTTGTATTGGCTATTCAGAAGTTTACATCAATCCTCAACTAATAAACAAAGTTTCTGTCGAAGTCTTTGAGATAATTAAAACTGCCAAAAACATATAAACTAAAGCTATATCTTTGCTTCACTCTAACAGTTACTTCTTCCAGAGGATAAGACAAAACAATATCAAATTATTGGATACTTTCATACTTAAGATAAAGCAAGCTGAACTAAATTTGAGTACATGAGACATGGAAGCCTTTCATCAAGTGCCAACCTAAACAACCTTTAAGATGTCTTATCATTGATATATATTACCAACTAGAATCACACAGCTGAAGTTTGCCTCCACCATGCTTGATTTAAACTAAGACTTGAACAAGTGGCTTTCCATCAAGTGCTAAGCTTTTTTGTCATCTAAACCACCATTCTCCTTTAATAATATTACATATTTGTTAATATATATATATATATATATATATATATATAAACAAATCATTGAAATAATATAATAAAAAATTATATATAATTATATAACATATATAACTATATTTTTAATTTGGTTAAAAAATTTTATTAGACAAATTATTTTTTCTAATTTATAATTTCTAAACCTCTTTTTTGATGATAAGTGAAATTTTAATATAATTTAAGAATTCCAAAAGCTCAAAATTAAATACTCTTAAATTTTAATGATGAGTAATTTTATTTTTAATTAAAAATAACTTTAAAAATATTTTAAAAACATAAAATTAATAATTAAATATTTAGAATTTATTATTATTATTATTATTATTATTTATCATATTAAAAATTTAATATATAATATTTAAAATATATATATATATATATTTAATTATTATAAGTTCAACTATAGTTAAACTATTAAATTGTAAACTAATACTTTCATCAATTCAATAACCAATTTAATTTTAAAAACATTGAGTTTTGTGGACTGAATTAATGTTTATCGGCTGTCCATCATTTCATAAAATAGAGGTCGTTAATGTAGGTTTATAAGACTAAATACAAAATTTAGTTTTCAAAAAATATAACCAAGTCTCAATAATTTAGTCTTTAAACTTGGTGAGTCTCTTTTTTTTTTTTAATTTTTAAATGGAAATTAGCTATTTTTGTTTGAAGATCATCAAATAGCAGTGTAGCACCACTATCGATTTGAGACCACACATAGTTGTCCTCCTTAAGCTTAGGCATGTTTGAAGACCAAGGGTGACACTAACAACTAACAAATACAATGTGAAAGAAAATTGTGTCGTTGAAATTGGTTATGCTTGTTTCTGGTCAAACTATTGAAGTTAATTATCTTAATGTCATGAATATGTGAGATTATAATCATATAATATATGCTATGAATGTCTTCCAATTGTATAATGTAATGCTTAGGTAAAAAGTATGAATATCAGGAGAGGCATATTTCCTAAGGTAATAAAAATCTAAGTAATGAAATGAAGAGCATAATAATACTGACAATCTTATATTCATATTGTTGAAATGGTTAAGTTAGACATGTTTTGTTTTAAAAATTGGAAAACCCTAAACTTTGGAATAACCTTTCATATATAGAAGGACCCAATAAATTTTTAAATTTTATATTTGTTAATCGAAGTGTTGAGAATAGAATAATATGTTTGTATCTTAAATGTAGATTTAACAAATAATAAATTAGACAAGTTGTGTACAACTATTTGATGATTAAACCATCTTTAAAAGGTGCATTGTTTGGGTTAAACATGAGGAAGAGAAGAACACTAGACACTTTAGTTGAAACTCCTTCAATACTACATGTGATTTAAGATAGGATTTTTAATGATGACCTTATATATAAGATATGATCAATGATGCATTTGGGTATTATTCTGATAATGAGAGATTAGACAAAGAAGTTGAAATAATGTCTCTACTATCAAACCAAATGATACTTGACGATAGTAAAAAGTTTTACAAATTATTAAAGGTGGATGGCAAAATTTGTAAGAAGAGTGTAATAAATATTTAAAATTATCTTTTTTTTTTTTGGTTAAATTGTATTGTGTTAAGTGTTTGTGTGGAATAAATGATCTAGCAATGTTAATGGTAATAAAGTTGCTGGTAGATACATCTTTAGTTGGTCTTATGAATATGTTTTTGTCAATTGTTAGAACAATGCTAAAAAAATCAAAGAAAATAGAGAAAGTAGACAATTCTACACACAACTAGTTCAAAGAGTGTTATGCGAAAAAAAGGAGGCGATGGTGAGCTCAAATTACTGGTAATACTTTTATACATTTGCTATAAACTGATATATGTTACAATCATCTTAAAAATTATAAGAGTATCATTGTATGTGCTTAGTCAACAGGAGAGATGTTTGGATTGCCACATATAAGAGAAACGATAGAACTTTTATCAACAATGAAGCTAAAGCGATTAATGTAAATGTTTAAATTCTATGGTATCGAATAAGATATTTTGGCTGTTAGGAATTTTATCGTGTACATAGAAGGAAGGCAGGGGGAATAATGTGTTCTGGTTGAACAGGATTCAGTATTAATTAATTAAACTAAGATGAAAAGAAAATTGAGAAAAGAAGTAATTGGATTCCATCGCAAAATATGTATACGTTGCCCTAAAAATTAGATTTGATCTAATATACAAATAAGCTTCAAAGCCTCGGTGATTGAATAAACATTGTAAGCACTTGAGTAGGTTATAAATTACATGTGTCTGGGTTCTAAAAGCTTGAACGTCTCTAGTTTTGGCTGGCTCTACAGGCCACATTTGGTATAGCAGAATGAAAGAAAAAAAGAATAGAAAAAGAATGAAAAAGTATGTGTAATAGATGAAAAATAAAATTTATATCTCTACTTTAAAATAAATAAAAAGAGTTAAATACTATTGAGTAATAAAAAAAATATAATAGATATTGCAAGTTTGATTTTTACTTCTTCTCCTCTCTGGAGTGAATGATACCTAACATGACCTAATCAATCAAAGTGGGCTGGATCGAACCATTTGTAAGAAGATTAGTGTTATAATTAATAAAATAGTATAAGAATATTTACCTGAAGTAATGGAAATCCCTGAACCAGCCAGGATTACAGAATGAGGACAATTATTAGTTTGGGAACTATTTCATCTTAAGAGTTCTTTGGAGATTTTATATGTGAATGCAATAGTTGCATTAACGTGATAGTCTTCCACTTTCTTATTTTGGGTCCAACGCTTCTTCATTATCTTATCATTATTGAGAAACATGTTTTTGCTTTTTTCCACTTTCCATTTAATTAATTAAATCCTTACTCATTCTTTATTTAATTTATTATTATTTCTTGAGAAACGTTCATGAATTCTTTACATTGTGCCTCATGCCTATCATAATCAATTAGCGCACTTATTTGTTTGGTAGCCTGGGGCCAAACAAAGAAACAGTCATCCTTAAATGCCGCTGGTTTGAATTCTAGTATTAAATGTAGGAATTATTGTGGGTTACAATCAATTATTTTATTTTAAATAAAAATAGATTAATTAATGATCCATAAGATATATATTTGGACCCACTTATTATTAGTGATCCTATTATTTTAAATTGAATATCTAATTAATTAGTATGGATAAAAATACAGGCTTATAGCTCATAAACCCATAATGGGTAAGTACTAGAGTTTTATTTAAACTTGGTTAGGTCCCTTCTGTGTTTACGTCAAATATAAACTCTACAACTTACCTCGTTGTAAGTTGTGATAGGGAGTGTGAATCACAGAGGAAGCCCTAATCTCTTTAAACCTTCAGGCATTCAGAATCAATGGGGTATCCTAAATCTGTAACCATATCTTCTGTAGGTAATCAGGCTAGTATTCTAATTTCATATAATTATCTTCAATTTATTCTTAAATATGGTATCAGAGCCTCAATTATATGATTTAGAATTTGATTGGTTGAAGACTTAAATATATGCTTAATAATTTCATCCTTTTGCAATTTTCATTCATATGAGTTTTTTCAAATTCTAATTGGATGATTTTCAAAAAAAAAAATAAAACTAAAGATCTTAGGGCTTTTGTACATATTGAAACTTTGAATCAATTGACACATGAATTGTGAAATTTTATGCACTATAAAGGAAGAATTTTCATGCTTGAAACTTAGGTTAGGATTTATTGGAATTGAATCTCAATTCTCTCAAAATAGGTTAAATTGATGAACAATTTTTGTATCATTAAGTTTTCCTTAATCATCTAAGTCTAACTGGTGTTTCCATTGCATCAAGAATTATCTAATTCCATGAAAATGTCAAATTAGAAATTTAGGTTAGGGTTTGCAAGAATGAGTTTTCAATCTCAATAATTACTGCAAATTGATAAATAATTTTTGAATATAGTGTTCCTTATGATCATATAAAAGAAACCCACAAATCGATTGCATCAAAAATTGGCTGATTATAGTGCAATTTCTTTCGAAAATTTTCAGCCATGGAGACCTTTTCAAAACCCGATTTTATGCATTGAAATCATGCAAATTTGTGGATTAAATTTGGGGCTTTGCCTATTGATTTGTTTCGAATGAAACCTTGAATCAAAAGCACACCATAATTGTAAGAAAACGAGTCAATAATTGCCCAAAATCGAGCTTCAAATATATCGACGAAAAAGGGCATTTTTTGCTTCGAATAACCAATGTAAACTCAATAAAATTTGGGGATTTTAGTTCCAATAGATTTAGAATGAGATTAGGAACAAAAACCATAAGAAAATTGAATGAAAAGGGCTCCAAAACACAAAACCCGACTTAGAAACCCACGAGTCTGCGTGACCTGTTTCTTCTTGCGGGCTGACCCGCTAGAGGAGGAAGACAACCTCCATAGGTTCACCCATTTGCGCTTTTGGAGAGTGAGGGAGAGTGTGGCTTCTACAGACTGAATTTTTCAATGCTGGTTTTTACATTGCAATCCATATTTTAAATGTGATTTTTTGGAATATGTTTTATAATTTTTTGATTGCTATAAATATTTTTTATATAAATATTAATATATAAAATATATTTTAATATTTATTTGGATAATTTTTGGAAAGATGATGCATTGGAGAATTAATTTATTATATTTTAAACCTTATGATGATGTTCACTCTCTATATATAATAATATATATTTGTCTACTCTCAATCTAATATATATGTCTTAATATGTTTGTTTTAAGAAATATATGATTCTATTTTAATTGTATCTACATGAAGCCTATTTAGGAATGCTAAAGAATTTGTTTATGGATAGTAAGGGTGTAATATTTTACCTTCTTAAATACTGTACCATAATTTTGGACAAGATGTAAGTAATTCCTATGCAAGAAGTTTTATAAATTATTATGGATAATTAATACTAAAGTGGAATTATTCGTATTAATGCATAAAATTTACTTTGTAATTTGAGGAAGGCTTCTAATTATCTCATATTATAACCTGCCTAAAAGGGTTGTTATATATTATAATTAGGAGTTAATTTGGGATGAAGTTAATGAGGAATATATTAGTGTAAGATATTTATCTGCCTAAAAGGGATAAATATTTGAACCCAATGTATTCTCACTGATTAACTCATCTGAGGTTCTGATTTAGGTTATGACTTTGATTTGTACATTCTGCCTAAAGGGGAATGTACTATTATGTTGGCCTCATTGTGATAACTTGTTTTAATTAAAGCTATGTATAAATTGCCCTTATTGTTTATCCTAATGCATTTCAATTTTGCAGTTACCTTTTCTATGAATAATTGTTCTGCTTCAATTGAGATTTTAACTGGATCAAATTATAACAAGTGGAAGCAAAACCTAGAATTCTCTTTAGGAATTGTTGACCTTGATTTGGCACTATGCGAGAGTAAGCCTGAAGTGAATGAAAAGAGTACAACTGAACAAAAAAAGTTCCTAGCCAAATGGGAGAGATCTAACAAATTTAGTCTAATTGGCATTAAAAGGACCATCTTTGAGCACCTACTTAGTGGCTTACCAGAAACTACAAGTGCTAAAGAATTTCTTACTATTTTGGGAGAAAGATACTAAGTATCTAATAACGCTGAGTCTAAATATCTTATGAAAAAGTTGACTGATATGAGGTATGACAACAATGAGGGAGTAAGAGAGTTCATTTTAAAGATGGTTCACATCCAAACCAAGCTGAAAGCCCATAACATTGACCTAAATGAGAATTTCATTATCTCACATGCCTTAAACTGCCTACCTGCCAAATTTACACAAATTAAAACTGCTTATGATACCTTTGGTGAGAAGTGGATCATTAATGACCTCATTACCAAGTGTGTAGCTGAAGAAAAAAAATTAGAGAAAGACAGGAGTGACCTATCCGGTGAGTTAGCCCTTTTTACTTCTTATGGTAAATTCCATTCTGGTAATGGTAAATGAAAACATAAGAAAAATCAATTCAATATTCCTTATAAGAATCAAAATTCAAGGAAACCAAGCAATGATCAACATCATGATGTAAGAGGCCCTATCAACTCTCATTAAGAAAAACATATGGTGTTTCTAGTGTAAGGAAAAAGAGCATAAAAAGAATGATTACACAAAATTCAAGGCTTGGCTAGAGAATAAGTAGAAATTTGGAGGAATTCAAGAACCTGAAGAGACTAAATCTGAGAGAAAGCAAGATGAGGGTAGCAAAAAATCTTCAAGTAGTGTTGGAGTCAGTGAGAGATATCATTTTAGTCTTGACAACCGGATATGAAACTATTTTGAAAGACATTTTTTGTATGTACCTTCTTTTAGGAGGAATTTGATTTCTATTTCTTGTTTAGATAAATTTAGTTTTTATTTTAAACTTCCAAATTATTAGTTATGGACATTTAGTGGATGATTTATATTAATTATCCTTGATTTCTGACAATATTTCATCATCTTTAAATATTTAGGTCTAAAATTAAAGAAAAATTTCTTTTATCATTGCACAAGCATTTAGGACATATCTTTAACGAAATAGTTAAAAGGTTAATTAAAATTGATATTTTACCTTTCTTAGAATTTGACAATTTAGAGATCTGTGTAGATTGTATTAGAGGAAAGTTCACTAAAAGTAAAAAGAAAGGTGCGACTAAAAGTTTAAGTCTTTTAAAAATCATTCACACAAATATTAGTGGACCTTTTTCTCATATTATTTGTGGTAATAAATCCTTTATCACTTTTATTGATTATTTTTATTGATTTGGCTATCTTTATTTGATTAAAGAAGAACATGATATTCTTAAAAATTTTAAAATTAAAGTAGAAACATAATTAGAAAATAGATTCTAGTTACCTTTTTTACTATGCAAGTGGAGTTTATTGGTTGTTACGCTACTGCTACTCATGTTATTTGGTTGAGAAATTTAATGACAGGGCTTTATATTGTAAATTCTATTGTTTAACTACTAAGAATTTATTGTGACAATAGTACTGTAGCATTTTATACTAAAAATAATAAAACTACTAGTGTTTTTAAACATTTAAAGTTGAAATATTTAAACTATCAAAAATTTAGTAGAAAATAACGAAATAGTTATTGAATATATAGACAGAAATTTTATATTGACTGACCCTTTAACCAAAGGACTTGTGCCCATTGTATTTAAAAGACACGTTGAGAATATGAGCATTATAAGTTCTCTTGATATGTTTGGTTAGGGGGAGTTTGAATTTTATATTATTTTCTTGTTATGTTGAACATTTTTTTTAGGATACTTTTGACATTTATATGATTTGTATTCCAACTAATTGATAATGCATTGAATTTTTGGTATTATGTATTTTTGAATATATGTATCAATTATAGAATTTTGAACTCGGTGTCATTAGGACCACTATACCCGTGGTTGATGCCATATTGGAGTTGAGGTATGATAGTTTCTTGACAAATTATACAGTTTCTCTGGCTGTAAAACACTTGACAGAAATTATGAGAACTGACAAAGGAAAAAGTAGTTTGGTTGTTGAATCACATTAGCATACTATTTTCTTGTTGCATTCCACACTAATGACTAGTCGACGGAGTCAGTGACATTTGTAATCATGGAATATTTAACATCAGTAATAGATATAATAATTGCCATGATTTAATGTTACTTTGATTTAGTTGGATAGAGTCGTATTAGATATCACATCTTGGATTATTTGTTTTATAAAATGTGGCCACATTACAAAATTAGTCATTAGCCTGAGAGTCGTTTTCAAAATAAAAGTTTTTAAAATGAAGAATTGATTTTGCCCAAGTGGGAGAATGTAGGAATTATTGTAGGCTACAATCAATTATTTTGTTTTAAATAAAAGCAGGTTGGTTAATAATCCATGAAAGATGCATTTGAGCCCACTTATTATTAGTAATCCTATTATTTTGAGTTGGATATCTAATTGATTAGTATGGATGAAAGTGCAGGTCCATAACTCATAAGCTCATAATGGGTGAGTATTAGAGTTCTATTTAAATTTGGCTAGATCCTTTCTGTGTTCACGTCAAATATAAACTCTACAACTTACCCCATTATAAGTTGTAATAGGGAGTGTAAATCATAGAGAAAGTCCTAGTCTCTTCAAACTTTCAGGTATTCAGAATCAACGGGGTATCTTAAATCTGTGGCCATATTTTCTACACATAATCAATCTAGTATTTTAATTTCATATAATTGTTTTCAATTTATTCTTACATTAAACCCTCCCATAACGCAATTCCTTGCAAAATTGATTTTTACCCATACATTATTAAAATTAAGTCTTTCAAATAAAATTTTCTATGTCTCACCAATAAAAAAAAAATTCACATATTTTTATCATTAATCTATTAAAAGTATAAAAAAATTACATATAATTTTCATAAATTATAATTTTAATGCACGAACTTTAAAGAATAATTTTTATCCTTAAAATATGACAAAAATAAAAAATTTATATCAATTAAAATTAATATCCAAAAACTACATAATTTGTCACCTGATATTTTATATTTTTGTTATCTTTTTAAATTTGTTCTCTTGCATGATTTTTGAATTATATTTCTTCTAAAATCACGTAAAAGATCATATAGCTGTAGTGCAGCACCACTGTCGGCCTGAGACCTCACACAACCGTGAGGCTTGTTTGAAGATCAAGGGTAACAACTAACAAGTAAGTACAACGTTAGAAAACTTTGTACGGTTGGAATCGGTTATGCTTGCTTGTTTCTGGGCAATCCATTGGACTTGATTATTGAATTTGTGAGATTTTAACCGTATAATATGCTATGAATGTCTTCCAATTGTATAATGTTTTCTCAAAATGCTCATGTAAGAGTATGAAAAGGCATGTCTTCTTAGCTAATAAAAATCTAAGTAATGAAACAAAGTGCATAAAAATATTGACAATCATATATTCATATTGTTGAAATCGTTATTTGAACTTACACATATTTTGTGTTTAGAAATGGAAAGTCTTAGATTGTTAAGTCTTGAATTACTTTTTAATAGAAAGACTCAACATATTTTTGGATTTTGCATTTACTAATTGAAGTGTCAAAGGCAAAATAATATGCCAATATCCTAAATGCAGATTTAATAAATGAAAGATTCAACAAATTATGTATAACTACTTAATTGTTTAACCATTTACAAGAAAGTATATTGTTTAGGTTATATAGAGGGAAAGAATTACATTGGATACTTTAAACTTCTTTATTCACAATATTGTCTATACATTGTCAATGATGTATTTGAGTATCATCCAAATAATAAAAATGCGGATGAAATTAAAGTAATGTTTCTACCATCAAACCAAATGTTGCTTGATAATAGTAAAGAGTTCTAAGAATTAATTAGAAATGAATAACATAAATTTTATCAAGGTTGTACTAAGTCTTCAAAATTGTATCTTTTTAATAAAATTGCATCACATGAAATATTTTTGCGTAAAAAGTGACAAGGCGATATCAGTAACACTGAAGTTGTTGGCATTTATGTTTTTAGTTGGTCTTATAAATATGTTTTTGTCAAATGTTAGTATAATGCTAGGAAAAATAATGAAAAGAGAAGGAAGTAGACAATTACACACACTGATGAATTAGATTGGTGGTAATAATGTTATACTTTTGCTATTAATTAATGTGTTACGATTATTTTGAAAATTGTAGGAATATCAATGTGGACACTTAGGAGAGATTTTTAGACTTCCAAACACAAGAGAAGCGATAGAACTTTCCTCAGTGTTGAAGTTAGGTTGATTAGTATAAGTGTTTAATCTCTTTGGTATTTAATAATATATTTGGCCATAATGTTGTTAGGAATTTTACTATGTTGATAAGAAGGCAGAGGCAATAATGTGTTATGGTTGAACAAGATTCTTCTTAGTGGTATTAATCAATTAAACTAAGATAGAAAAAAAAAAAGGGAAGAACAAGTTGGATTCCATTTGTAAGATTAGTTATAATAATTAATAAACTAGCAAAGGCGTTTATCAAAAGTCATGAAATCACTAAGCCAGCGAAGACTGACTACAAGGTAAGGACAATTATTAGTTTGGAAACTACTTTGTCTTAGGGGTGCTTTAGAGATTTTATATGCGAATGCAGTAGTTGCATTGACGCATAGTCTTCCGTTCCTTTTTTTTTTTTTCAAATTAGGTCTAACACGTCTTTGTTATTTTATACTTTATTTCCTCCTTTCTTTTGCTTATTAAGTATTCTTTAAGAAATATGTTTTTTTAGTAAATAATATAGTAATGTAAATATTTATGTTCATTTTTTTTAAAGAATCTCAAAGATCAATTTTTATAATTAATAGCATAAATCCTATAATTTTTAGAAGATAAAGATTAATATATCTAAGATGCTATAATTCATATACTTAAATTTGTGTAATACATATATTATTGTGATTCATGTATTAGTTATTTAATAAAGATATGAATTCAATTCCCTTATAAGGCTATGAATTTAAAAAAAATATACAAAGTATGAAGTATTAAAATGATTAAGAATTATCTTCTTATTTTTTCTCTCAATTTCTTTACTTTTGTTTTATCTCTTACATTTCCATTAAATTTACATCAGCTTCTGCTTTTTTCCACTTTCCATTTAATTAATCAAATCATCATTATTCTTTATTTAATTTATTATTATTTCTTTAAAAACATTCATAAATTCTTTAGACCATGCCTACCATAATCAACTAGTAGGTGACTTCCACCAAAATTTGGTGACCCACAATAAAAGAAAAAAAAAAGTAATATCTTAGTACTACACGTTATAAATAGTAAACCAACATTTTATTTTCATATAGACATTGACGATGAGTGCACCTATTTGGTGGGTAACCCGAGGCCAAACAAAGAAGCAATTATCTTGGGCACTGCTGGTTTGAATTAATGTATTAAGACCCTTTGATCAGGCAATTTCTCTCAAAATTGATTTCTGCCCATACATTTTTATAATTAATTGTTTCAAGAAAAAATTTCTATCTCATCAATAAAATTATTTTTCCATATATATGGTATCATTTGTTTATTAAAATATTTTTAAAAAATTACATATAATTTTCATAAATTGTTATTTTTTTTTGGTTTCGTATAAATTATAATTTTAAAAAGTAATAGTTTATTTTTAAACTATTAAAAGAAAAAATTATCAGTTAAAATTGATATTTAAAAATTACATAATTTCTCACTTGATATTTTGATTAATCTTTTGAAAAATCAAAATTTTTATGAAACAATTTCGAAAGAATAATGCAAATTGATCCAGGTATGCGTCAGATTCATAATATGTAACCATGATGACATTTTAATATTCTATCACATTTGTTCAGACGTAAAAAAAGACCTGGACAGCTTGACTTCGCACATTAAATTTAAACACTACATAGCAACTCTTGCCACCTTTCCTTCCTTGGAGCATCATCGGATTCTGCTGTCCTTGCTTCTCTGTGGTCGAGTGAGATCAGACTAGTCTCGTTTAAATTCTTCTTTCGAGTTTTCTCTCCAGTCCTTTGTTCAAGAAAAGTCCGAAACCAACCCCAAAAAAAAAAAAAAGCATTTGCTTGTTGTGCTTTCGTAGTGTACATTGTGCCACTCCAGCCGTAATTCTTCTTTCAAGTCTCTTTTAATTATCAGTTTATTTTCCTTTGAGAGAAAAAAAAAAATTAGAGAAGGAGAGAGAGCTGCGTTTGCTTTGAAGACGTTTCATCCTTGAAGACACTATCGATGTAATTAGGTAAGCCGAATATAATATCTTGGTCGCTTTCACTCCTGCGGTTTCTATTTGCTTCTTATTGTTCAGTTTCATTACATTAATTTGTTTATACCAAATATTCTGATTTTTGTTCTTCATTAATTCAAGACAAATAGTGGAATTACAGAAAATAGATTAGGGGAAGAAAGGAACTCATCGTTATTATGCCTAGATCTTAATTTGTAACTTCAGTAAAAAGAAAAAAAAAATTGCAAACAAACATTTCTCACAAAGGATTTTGACTAAAAAAATAGAAATAAATATAAATTTAATATTGATTTATTAAAAAAATATAGATAACCAAAAATAAGAATAAGAAGTAGAATTAATTAAAATTTTGTTATCTCTTTAATTTTCTTTTTATTTGTCTTCTTTTTATTTATTTTCTTCTCAAAATTTTCTCTAACTATTTTGAAGAAATTAAAAATTTTAATAACACTTCCAGGAATAACATTTTCGAAAATAAAAAAAAATCTATCTCCATAATAAAATTTTCTCAGAAAATGGCGTATGGATCTACAAAGAGAGAAGAGGAGAAAGGGGAGTGTATGATCTTGAAAATTATTATTTTTTAAATTTAATCTGACCCATACATTTAACTTTCTAAGTGTGAAAAGTCCAAATCCAAAGAATCACCATGTCACGCCCCATTTCTCCAAGAGAAGGGGGGGACTTGGAAGTCTATATGGAATTCTTAGCTATAGATTTATCTACTTCCCCATACAATAATTAATCTTTAGGTGGCCCTACACGGAATATATGTACATTAGAGGTGCCCCAACCTTGTTGGATATAAAGTGTACTTCTTTTTGGATACTAGCTTTTTATAGAAATTTCGGTAGAGTGTCCCCTATAAATAGGACATCTCAAATTTCTACAAACAGCCAGAATTCAGTAAAAACAACAATAGAGAGCTCCGCTCTCTTTAATCCAGTCAACAAAACATCAATAAACCCAAAAATAGGGAAGGGGAAACCAAACCTACATCCATTTGTCCTACTCATAAAATATTTTACAAAGTAAATCCCAATTCATTACAACAGATACCAAACCAAAAGAATAGCTAGTCGAGCCCCTAGTTCCAAAAGGGAGGCTCACCACCACACACCTCAACCCTAAGATGAGGGAGGCGGGTCAGGTTTAGAGACGCTATCTAAAAAATTTAAAATTTGAAAGGGTGAGATAAACTCAGTGAACAGATAATGATTTCAATAGTTATAAAGAACAACCAAATCATCTAGGTAATGTCAAATACTGAACTCATACAGGAGACCTTCCCCAACAGTTAAATCTCAACATACAGATTATTTAAATTTCTCTCTCTCTCTTTTTTTTTCGGTTTGGTTAGTGGCGGCTACACCTCATTGGCAGCTCCTTAACCCTTATAGGTGGCTGCACCTAATGGGTAGCTCCTTTTCCACCCCATTATGCATTATAATTAACCCTTCGGGAGCGGCTTCACCTCGTTGGTAGCTCCTTACCCTTTTCATGGGTGGCTACACCTAACAAGTAACTCCTTTTCTGCCCGAATTTGGGAATACGTACTAGATAGTGCATCAATCAGTAATCTACCCTCAGTACTAAAATGATATAAACAATACACCTTTGACATCACAGTTGAAACAGGTATTTCATCAAAGCATGGAAAACATAAGTCCTGAGGAAAGGTAAAGGAGCCTCAAGTCAATAGACCAATAGGATATTACAACAAATAAAGGAATGAACCTAAGTGGGTAATTAAATGATTGATTGAACACTAGATGCATAAATAACTAATGCTTAAGATTTGATTCTGCTAGTCTAGGATGATGTCAAACGAAAACCATCTAGGTATATATATAAATGAGATAAATACACAAATAAACAAATAAATAAATAGAAGAAGGAAACCATGCTTAAATATTTATATATATATATATATATATATACTTATGTAACTTAAAGAACATGGACTTCAAGCCACTGAATTCAAGCCACATTCCAATTTACATTGGTTGTGGTTCAATAAGCCTCTTTATTCACCTCCATGATGAATCCTACTCCCAAATTTCATCTCCCTTTTTGCCTCACCGGGACTTGATGGATTTAACCCCTCAACTATATACATATATATAATATTGGAACAAATACACAATTTTTAATGTGATCATTATCTACTCACAGTGATGTTCAGAGTTGACGACACTTGCTTCTCCTCAAAAGTTCTCCTCAAAAGTTTAACTCCCTTGCAGTAAATGTTCCCGGAGTTTCCTACCAACACCAAGCTTACTAAATTATTAAGTATATCCAAAACAACAATTCCTAACATCTATCCACTTCAATGATAGCTTCCTAATCATCCCCTTCCATTCTATAATTTACCCATTACCTACAACATTACCTCTTAGCTTAACCCCTCTCATAACATCTCAAATTCCTATTCTGAGTTTCAAAATCATTCCTAGGGATTAGGAATTGAAAGTTTGTGAGTGATTATCATAACTAGGAAACCTCATTCCAAGATCCCCAATTTCCTCCTCCTTCTACGTTCGGCCAACCAACAGGGGCAGAGCTTCAACACGCCAGAGTTGCCCTTTTTCTTGGACCAAGCCGAAGCGGAAGGAAAGAATGAAAATTGATGGATCTGGGATTTGATTGGAGGAAGAGCTGACTTACCGTAGCTACTGCACCTTCCGGGCTTGCGCACGAACAGAAGCTCCACCTGGCGACGAGAGAGGGAGCTCGAGGAGCTCTGTATAACGCCGAGGAGGATTTCGATGGTGAGGGAGAGATGCTACAGTTCTACGGGGAGGAGACTCGCGAGCTCGCAGAAGAGAAAGGTGATGCGCCGAAAAGAGGAGAAACAGTTACAGAGAAGGAGAGCAGAGGAAGGTATCTACTGGAGGAAGGAAGTGAGGGTCAGCAAAGAGAAAATGGACCGAAGAAAAAAGCTGGAAAGGGAGAAAATAATTAAACCAATAAATAAACCCCTCTCCCCCCATTTCTTTTTTTTTTTCCTCTGGTTTTTACACACCAGCTGCTTTAGCAGTCTCAATAGGCCGTGTATAGGCTTGCCTCTTTTTGCGGAATATGTTTGGTTTTTTATGTTATGTTTGGTTTTTTACGTAATGTTAGGTATATAAAAAGGAATGAATAAAAAAAGGTAAATAAAATAAATAAAAAATGATCATTATATCTTTCCTTTTAAAAAATAATGAAAAAGACATAATACATATTACAAAAAATATTACATTGCAGATTACATTATAAAATGTTAACCAAACATAGCCTTAGTAGTGAAAAGATTAAGAACAATTATAATTGAGGACCTCAAATTAAATATATTTATATTGGAAGACATTAAAATTAGAAATTATTTTGAAAGATATAAGAACCAAAACTTCAAATTGTGTAAAAAAATTACAGTTTAGGATCTTAAATTTGAATTTTTTGTTTTTAGGTCATTTAGAATAATTTCAAAATTTAAGATTATTTAGGATAAATATTTTTAATTGGGAATCCTTGATTGTAATTTATTTTAAAAAAATAAAAGTCTGTTTGGGAGTTGGTATGAAAAGTAAAGAGAAATAATTGATTAAAAAGGAAGAAAAATAAGAAAGAACTGAAAAAAGGAAAAGGAAGGAATGATTAAATGATAATTTTTTATTGTTATTTAGAGGTTTGACACTAATAAGGCAATAAACAAAAAAATATTTATCAAAGTATTTTTTTATAAATTTTTACATTAAAATGATTTATTATAACAATTTTGTTTATTGCTAAGCTATTTTAGAAATAATGACTTTTAAGGGTTAGTTTTTCCTTTAAATATTTGTTAAATTTGGGCAACTTAAAATTATAGCAGAGCAAAAACTTTGATAGATTAATTAAATTTTTTTTGCTCCCTCTTTCTTGTAACAAACTCCTCCCCAGGGAAAGATTTCAATGAAATATTCCCTTTCTTTCTTTTCTTTCTCGTTATTCTTCATTCAAATATGGCTTAAGGACATGTTTGGACTTGGGAGGGCTGGAAAAAAGATGAATATAAAGAAATAAAAAAAAGATAAAAAGAGAAGGAATGAAAGGGAATCTTCACTTGTTTAGAAAATTTTGAATAGTCACAAAAGGGTAACGATTTCTAAGAAAATATTTGAAAAACATTAAAAATTTTTATTTTAAAAAACTTAAAAAATTTATATAATATTAAGTAATGATTATAAAAATATAATAAATATTTTACCTCGTTCTTTTTCAATCTCACTTTGAATCAACATGCCTAGGGATTGTCTTGTAATTTGAAAAACTTCAGAGTATAGATGAAAGTTTAAGGCAAGAAATTTGGTTGTATAAAAAATTAAAACAAAAAAACAAAAAATACTAATTAAAAATAATGTCTAAAAATCAAATAATTTATTTCATGATACCTTATATTTCTATATCGTCCTCAATTTCTTCCCAATTGCATAATCTTTGATATGTGTTTTTCTCGAAATTATAATTTTTATATGTTAATTTTAATTGATATATAATATTTTCATTATTTATGATAATTTAAGAGAGTAAAGTATTATAGTTTAAAATTTAAATATCAAAAGTGTTATTATTAAACTAGTGCTCACAAAAGTTATATGTAATTTTTTTCAAAAAAAAAATTGCTAAGTAAATTTACTAACATAAGTAACTCATTTCACACCTGTGCTGAGAAAGCCAGTAAGGGCGACGGGCATTCATAGACAAAGCGGGG
Organism: Erythrophleum fordii; assembly: GCA_032878935.1. Lineage (NCBI taxonomy): Eukaryota > Viridiplantae > Streptophyta > Magnoliopsida > Fabales > Fabaceae > Erythrophleum > Erythrophleum fordii. The sequence continues at coordinate 29,084,738 of JAVQMF010000058.1, read as the reverse complement.
GACAACGATACGCAAAGAAGGGAATATTTTAGTAATGATGATGATCAGTAACTTTTAACAATGACTATCGATTCACGCTAAAAATATAGAGAGAAATGAATATATTAATTATCTATTCTGTGATTTTCATGTCGACAACTAACCAACACATTAATAGTAAACAAATGAAGCCTGATATACCCTCCAAAAAAAAAAAAAAGACTAGAAAATTTGACTTAGCCAATAATGAATGGCAGAGACTTTAAATCTCAAACTCGGTGTGTTTGTGTTCTACCTCTTCCGTCACCGAAGTTTTTACTTCTGTTTAATAGTTTATGTGCTCTAATTTTTTTGTATTGGGATTCTTTCTTTCAGTTTCCTCCTCGTTTGTTACTTTTGTTCCTCTACAAGTTTCAAAAAAAAAAACGAAAAAAGAGGCTTCCTTGTCGAAGGCACCGTCGAACATAATTGAGATCTCCAAAAAAGTGGTGAGTTTACAATTTGAATGAGTTTCTTTTCCTTGTGTTTACATTTCTATTAGTCTTACAGCTTTATATTTAACATGCATTTTAATTTCAGCTTCTTGTTCGTGACTTAATTATACCATCATTGAAGTTTTGAGAGTTATAAATAATAGATCTTCTAACTAATTATGGAAACTTATAAATCTTGTCAAATTAACAAAAATTTAAGATCACACGACCGCTTTTCTCCTTTTAGTAATAACTATGTCTTTCTAGGTTGATGTTTTCATGTATTTGTTATTTTACCAATAAAAAAATTACAAATTTAATATATAAACTTTAAAATATAAAAAATATTTATTAAAATTTGGATTGAAATAAATATAAGATCCTAATTAAAATAGTTTTCTAGAGATATAGTGATTGTTACATCACTTCTTATATGTACTCTTTATTGTAACTATATATCAGTCTGTAAACATTGTTGAAGTGGGAAAACAATCAAATAGTGTCTTGTAAATTATTTGTGGTTAACGTTGAGGTATAAAAATTGATGACCATACAGCATTTAATTGTCGAGACTCGTTGCAGACACCATACCCATAGCGTTAACCCTAAAAGATTTTTTTAAAATAAAAATATGAAAATTTTATTTTAATTAATAATTGATGTTTTTACATGTCATAAAAAAAGATTGAATTTAAAATTTTCACTTGTTAAAAGCTACGCCTAATATTTTAATTAACTGATAAAAATTAATCTTTTGGAATAATCCAAATTTTTACAAAATTCAGAAAGAATATTGCAAATTGATCCTAGTATGCATCAAATATGCCATATATAACCATAATAACAACATTTTAATATTTGTTATATTTTTTTCTTACATAAAGACAGACTTGGATGGCTTGATTTTAGAATTTTAAGCCATTTATTATTGTAATTTTTTTTTTGTTTGGGTCAAATTCATACATATCAAAAGTATTACACCCATATGTTATATTTTTAAAAAATTTGATAACACTATCATTGAGTTCTTCATATTTTTTGTAAAATTATTTTCAAGAACTGGATGGCTTTTGATATTGATATGGAAAGATAAAAGATTTTCACCAAGATGTGATATGACACAAGAAAGGAAGTAGAAGTAACAACATTGATTTTTAATTTTTGTAGGAGAATTCATGCACAGGCAAGTCCACGTTATTCAAGTTCCCATCACAATAGTCATCAAATAGAATTAGAGCTATTAGAACGAGTTGAACCTACCAATTTTGTAAGTTGGATTAACCCATCAATTGAAAATTTTTTTTAACATAATTAATTTTGGCTCAACCTACTTGACTCACCAATTAAATGGGCCAGTTTGCATAACTCCTTTTAGTGTGTGTGTCTGTGTATATATATACACCCACACATACACATTAAAATATCCTAAAACTAAATTATTCAACAACATGACACACCTAACCAAAGTCTTAAGTCCTTAGGTCCTGTGATTAAAGAGCTTGTCTTCCTTTCATCATCAAGATTTGCAACCAGTAACTTCCATCTTCTTTCGTCATCTTTGTGATCTGAAAAGCTAATTTGAAGAGTTGAGAATCTTCATCATCTTCATTTCAAATCTTCAAATTAGCAACCTCCACTTGTTTCGAATCTACAAACTCCACTTGTTTAAGACAAAGACTTGAGACCATGAATTGAGATCTAAGATCTCTTTTGTCATCTTCATCGTTTATCTTCTTCCTAGTGGAGTTTACTTCTGCACATTTTTGTGGAGCTTTTGGCTTGTAGAGCTTACTTCTACAACCTCTATTTTTTTTCATAGTGGCCAGTTTAACCCACATAATGAGGTGGGTTTAAGTTTTTAACCTATCTAGCATTCTGAGTTCAAATAGCAACCTCTTGAACCTTGTGATTTGTGGTTGGCCAACCCACCGTATGTCAGGTTGGCTTGTTTGACAATTCTAAATAGAATTAATTTTATTACAAATACATTTTTTTTTTCTTTTGTTATAGCCATAGACTTTGTCAAGTCTCCTCCTTATTTAGTGAAACATCATTCTCTTTCACTGAGTGTAATAAGTTTTTAACAAGTGTACTCATATTTCTTTATACATGGGATAATATATTTAGTAACTTCATTTAGTTTGACTTATTACTAAAATCAAAATCTAATAGTATCAAAATATAATATATAACATACGTAAGATATAAATGGTCACCTAAATCAAAGGTGAATTATACTACATTAAGTAAGAGTAGCTATTGATATGTTTGTAAAAAAATCAATTTGTTATTCTTGATAAGTTAATTAAATCTACTCATACTTGTTATGAGCACTCATGTACTAACTTTAGTGTCACCTACACAAATAACCTAGATGATATGTTATTTTTATCTATATGAGTTATTCTAAATTATAATCTTCGATTAGAAACTATTTAATATCTAAGTTTTAGTAGAAATACAAATTCTCTTCAAATAATCAAATTATCACTTATGTTTTATATCTCTTAATTTAGGGACAATATCATATTGTTAATAATAGTAATACAATGTTAAAACTTTATTGTAATAAAACGATGACTATCAATGATTGCCTTTGGGACTCTTATGCCTTAAATCTATTTTCTCCTTTTGGTCATTTGCTACAGGTTTTAATGGTAGGTATTGGCTAATTTAGATGGGTAATCTTATCATTCACTCAATTCATTTATTATGGATAGCAACATTCCTAATATATTGATTCTTTTGACGGATATATATCAAACAAGCTTAATCCTAATTGCCCTTAAGGAGAATCTAGCTATACTAAATTCAATTATTCATAAGTTGTATTAAGTGCTATAAATGTTATTCTAATTTAGCCAAGGTTACTTTTCTTCTGACATGATTGTACTTAAATAAACTATACTACACAAATCTTTACCACAATTGATTTTTCTTTATTCCAACATGACTACTTTTTCTTATTCATCTCACAATTGACTTCGTATCTCATCACTTTTAAGATTGAATTATTTAACTACTTGAATTTTTTAGATGATATCTTAGCTTAACTTCTTAACACTATATATGACAAAACCTCAACATACATCTAAGATTCTAAAAGCAATTAAACAAATGCATTAAATATACACCAAATACTCACATATTAATTGAACAAGTGAGTTATTATTGCAATCAATAATATGCATTGGAAACTATCTCTGGGCTTTAAATTGAATGCAATTTTGGACAATTGTATCCTCTTCAAATGTTACTAAAAAATTATTATTTAGATTTATAAATTAATCACTATCATTGTGTATATAAAAATCAAGTTTTGTAGCATTATTCTTAGCCTGCAGCTGATGTGATAGTATTTTTCTGTCCTTTTAATGGTGGGCCCACTACTAGTTAATAATAAAAATGAAGTAGACCTTTTAATTTGAACTCCATATAATACCTTCATGGATTTCAACTGAGGGTTTTTATGAGATTTAGTATTTGGTTTTTCTATTTTTTGGGCAATTTGGCTCAACTATAAAACTAAAGAACCAAAATTAACAATTTACGCAATTAAATCACTTAAATTCTAATATTTAGCCTAAAAATTAAATTAATTAACCCCAAAATAATAAAAATTAATATATCATACAGGAAATCTTAATTTAAATATTTAAAACCTCTTGATAAGTCCCATATATGCTCTTCTCAACTTTGATGGGGGTTTAGGCTTCAATATAAGTTTCTTGAAAAATTAATAAAGTCAGTTTGTAAAAATTAGTAAAGTAAAAAGGAATAATCACTTATAGTTAACTGATTTAATTGAATAATATTTTACTTTTAATGCAAAATTTATATAAATATTTTATTAGCCGTTTTCAAATTTACGTATTAATTTTACAATTTGATCTTTAATTGAAGTTGGTAAAATATAATTTTTTTTCAAATTTAAAAAGCTCTCCATTTATTTGTACTTAACGTTGAGGCATAGAAGTTGATTACCACATACCATGGGAGGGTCCACCCAAGTTGCAGAACACATGGCGAAGCACTGTTAACAAATATCTTATCCATTTTTTAAATAATTTTTCAAATTAAAAAAAATTGTGCCCATCTGTTTATAATTTTATAAAAAATTTACAAATTCAAACTTTTAAAAAGTCAAAGTCTTATCCTGAAAAAAAAATTATATATAATTTTTTATATTTTTATTATTAGATGTTTTAATTAAAATATAATAAATGTATAATTTTTAATTAAAATTTAACAAATATATATTTTTTACAAATAATTATATAATTATTCAATTAAATTATATATTTATCCTATTTTGATTAAAAAGTTTAACAATAAAAATATAAAAAATCAAATCTAAATTTAGTCCTTATTCTTGCTGTCGCAATCAACATTCTCTTCTTTTCATTTATTAAAAATGTAAAACTTATATATATATATATATATATATATATATATAATTTTATTTTAATCAATGATTGATGTTTTAACATGTCATAAAAAAGATTAAATATAAAATCTCATTTGTTAAACATAAGAAAGAATATTGCAAATTGATCCGAGTATGCATCAAATTTGCAACTTGACGCTAAAATAATATTTTGAAAGATTCTTGCATCTTTCTTAGCTAAATATATTTAAAAAAATCAAATCAAATTGAAAGTCAATTTTATATCTCCCAGCAAAACGACAAAAAGAAAGACTTGGACAGCTCGATTTAGCACAGTAACTCAAGTTTATATTTCATGATTTATCTCTTTGCCCCTTTACCTTTCCCCTATCATCAGCTAATGCTCCTTCACTGCGCTCCCCTGAGATCAAACCACTTGCGTTTAAATTCTTCGTTCCAGTTTTCTCTTCAGTCCTTTCTCCAAGAAATGTCGACAAAAGAAAAAATGAAAAAAAAACAAGCATTTGCTTCTTGTGCTTTCGTAGTGTATATTGTTCTGCTCTAGCCATAATTTTTTTTCAAATTTCTTTTAATTTTCATTTTGTTTTCTTTGAAAATAAAAAAAGGAAAAAAAGTAGAGGGAAAGACATCTGCATTTTGCTCCGAAGAAGTTTCATCCTTGAAGTCAAGACAGTGTTGAAGTAATGAGGTAAGCCGAATATAATATGTTGGTCTCTTCTATTTTTACAGTTTCCACTTGCTTGTTCTTGTTTAGTTTCATCACTTTGTTTATACTAAATATTCTGAGCGTTGTTCTTCATTAATTCTACTCAAATAGTGGAATTACACAAACGAGATTAGTGGAAGAAAACAGCCAATGGATGAGGTGCTCCTTACATCAGATATAAAGTTTATGGTTTACGGTTCAGATTTTATATCTTTTTTATTTTTTCAATAATTTTTATTTCGATATATTTTTTATTTTAAAAGGAATAAAACAATTTGTATGCGGTACAAATTAAAAAACTGTTTTAATCATTTTTTTAATATTAAAATAATAAAAAAATTTAAATTTAAATTATTCAAATCAAATATAAAGAATTCAGATCTTTACTAAGTAATATCTATCTAACGATCCATTGGCAAGAAAAAGAGTAAAATTTTATGCTTGCGTCCTAATTTGGAACTTGAGCCAAATTAAAAAAAAATGCAAACAAGCATTTCTCACAAAGGACTTTTACAAGAAATGTAGATAAATATAAATAATCTAAAAATAAAAATAAATATAATATTGAATTAATAAAAAATATGTAGATAACCATAAATAAGAATAAGTAGAATTACCTGACATTTAGTTATCTCTTCAGCTTTTTTTTAAATTTTTCTTCTTTTTATTTATTTTTTTCTCAAACATTTTTGTAAATATTTTGAAGAAATCAAAAAATTTTAATAATATTTCAAGTAGGCCGTGCTTAGGCTCCTTCTCTTCCTTTATGAAAGAGTCATCACCGGCCTTTATAGCCTCGATAGGCTAGATCAAGGTGTGCTGGGGAGTTGGCACAACGAACTGATGAGAAATAATTGATCCGCAAAAAAAAAAAAAAGAAAAAATAAGAAAGAAAAGAGAAAAAAGAGGAACGAATGATTAAATGATAATTTTCTTTATCTCTATTTGGAAGTTTATAATTAATAAGGTAATAAAAAAATATAAAAATATTTATTCAACTGTGCAATTTTATTCTTTGCATTTGCCAAATACTTTTTCCCTCGATGTCAGTTCTCAGAAGTTAAATGAAGTGTCCCTTACGTATATTAAGTCTTACGGAGAATATTGAAAAAAAAAGGTGAAAATCTCTGCCTTTGTTTGAACTGATTACTTTAAATAAAACGATTTTTTTTTAATAAAATCCAACATAGATTTTGGTTTTATTTTTTCAAGTAAATTAACAATTTAGTTACTACATTTTAAAATCCATTTAGTTTTAATTTTTGAAAATTTGTTAATGCACACGTTAATTCATTAAAATGTCTAACTTCTTGTAAATTACTCCTACTGTAAAAATGTCCTCTAATTACTACCCAAATTTAGTTTACCACACGGTGTTTTGAGGGAAAAGGTTCCTTTTGGACACCTCATAGCTTTAAATTAGGACGAAAGAATTACGAATGTATCTTAAATTTGTATAGTTTTAGTTTTTTTCTTCAGATATAGAAAAAAGGAGTATGGAGTTCCCTACTTTTTGTAAAATGGTTAGTTTAGCTTATGCAAACCCTAATGAGCCATGCAACCTTAATGTGCCAACTAAATCCATTAATGGTAACAAAATTTGGATGATAGATATGGGATGCTTGATCAAAAGACTAACTTACAAGTTATATATTTTAGGGAACTAGCTTGTGTACTCCAAAAAATTTTAAAATTAAAGCTAAATGAGTTTATGGGGACTCATTTGTTTGTTTATTCTATTTTTTTAATGAATTTATCAAAAATTTTTTGAGTAAATTAATGATTTAATCCTTAAAAGATTTTTTTTTTTTCAATTTGAACGTTCAAAGATAAAAATTTTTAATTTAGCTTTTAAAACATCATTCACCTCTTAAATTATTCATAAAAATAAAGCCTTTCAATTTAATCTTCTTAACATCTTTTGCCAATCAAAATGGTCCCTCCAAATTAAATTAATAAGCTTTATTTTAAACGATTAAATTGGTTGGGAAGTAATTTTTCAGATATTAAGTTGAAATATTTCATTTTTAAAAGAACTTTGCCTATGTTGTATTTTAATGCAAATCATTTTATAATCAGTCTAGACCTCAAAAAAAAAAAAAAGATTGTGTTAAATAGTCGATAGCCAACATAAAATTTTCTTTATATCATGGATCAATGATATGTTAAAATAAATGGTAAGTCATTGCTCAAAAGCAATATATTATATAGTTTGCGTACAATATCAAATGAGTATGAACTGCTGTATTGATGCCTAGGTGTAATGAGAAATAAGTAAAAATTTCTACATTTTTATGAAAAAATGTGGGTATAGAATCTAGTTCATAATAGTAAAATTTATTTTGGAATTTGAAATATAAGTACGCTTATATATAAATCAATAGAAATAGTAGATATCATAATTAGAAGGATGATTAATTTTATATACTTATAAGAAACTAAATAGGTAGGAGAACAAGTGAAGAAATTAGACATCTAAGGTTTTAAGCTCTGGTATATCAGCAAAACTAAAAAGCAAAGGAATTAGACACCTTAAGTTTTAAACTCTGATACACTAGCAAGACTAAATCTAAAAATAAGATAGGTATAATTGTAGATAAATATTAAAAAAATATTTTAGTGGATGTAAAAAGGTTAAGAAAAAGAATCATAACGTTAAAATTTATAGTAGAAAGAAAATTTTTTAATATTATTAATACTTACACATTATAAGTATAGTTAGAAAAGTACCGTAAGGTAAAATTTTTGAAAGATTTAAAAAGTTTAGTTTAGAGAATATCATTAGAACAAAAAAATTTTCTCAAAGGAGATCTTAATAGTCATATGAAGAATAAATTTAGAGGTTATGAGGGTTCACATGAGAGATATGACTTAGAAGAAATAAATGTAGAAGGTGAAACTATTTTAAACTTTTCATTAACGTTTGATTTTACAATAACTAACAATTATTTTAGAAAGTATGAAGAACATCTTATTACGTACAAAAGTAAGGAGTATTGTCTTAAATTGATTTTTTTCTAATAGAGAAAATAGATAGAAAACTCTACATGGATTATAAGTTATACTTAGAGAGAACTTGACTATTGCGCAAAGGGACTTAAGTATGGATATTCTAGTTAAGAGGATAGTAAAGAGAAAAGGATAAGGTAAGGCGTCAAGGATAAAATGGTGGCAATTAAAGGGTGATAAAGAAAAAAGTTTGTAAAGAAAGATTTTAGAGAAATAGTGTTGAGAGACATAAAGAAGTGCTAATGATATATGAGACCAAATAATTAAAGAGATTAAAAAGATTACAAAAGAGATATTCGGTGAATTAAGAGATTTTGGATCTAAGAATAAAGAATTTTGATGGTAGAATATAAGTGTGCGAGATAAAGTTAAGATTAAAAAAGAGTATTATAAAACATAATTTTTGTATAAAATTGATGAAAATTGAAAAAAAATATAAGGTAGTTAAGAAATATACTAAGAAGGCAATAAACAAAGCAAAAGTTAAGACACTTGATGGATTATACTAATATTTAGATACTAAAGTTAGGAAAAGAAATATTTACAAGTTTGCTAAAAGTAGAAAAATAAAGACGAAAGACATGAACTAAATGAAATGTATTAAGGATGAAGAAGGAAAAATCTTAGTTATGAAACAAGATATCAAAGAATAGAAGTGTTATTTTCATAGGTTATTTAATAAAAGATAAAGGATCTTATTGCACTTGGATAGGTTAGATACCAAAGAGGATGACTAAAATTACATCTTTTATCATAAGATTTGAGAGTTAGAGGGAAAAAAAATTAAAGAGGTTAGAGAATGGTGAAATAATTGGATTGGATAATATATCTATTTAGGTATGGAAGGGTTTAAGAGTGAAATGTATAAGTTAGCTTACAAAGTTATTTGACGAGATTATGAGATCTAAGAAAATATTGGACAAGTGGAGGATAAGTACATTAATCCTTGTTTATAATAACGAAGAGGACATAAAAAACTATTTAAATTATAAGAAAATTAAACTTATGAACCATACTACAAAACTAGGAGAAAGGGTAATTGAGCGGAGATTAAGGCAATAAACTCATATTTACAGAGAATCAATTTAGCTTTATGCTAGAAAGATTACCTATGAAAGTGATATACTTGTTATGAAAATTGATGGGGAGATCTTGAAGGAATAAAAAAGACTTATACATGTTGTTTATTTTTAAAAAAGACATACAATAGGTGCCAAGATAGGTTTTATAAAAGATTTTAAAGAAAAAAAATTATATTACTTATGTTTGAGTAATTCATGATATATATATATATATATATATATAATAAGATTACAATTAGTGTAAGAATATAAGATGAGCCCATAGAAGATTTTTCGATAATCATTAGCCTATATCAGGGGTTAAATTTGAGTTCTTATCTTTTTTGCTTTAGTTTTAAATGTGCTTATTGAACATATTTTAGAGTTATTGTCATAATATATGCTTTTTACAGATAATATAGTTTTAGTTGAAAAGTCAAGAGAGGAAATAAATGAAAAGTTAGATATGTAAATACTAGTTTTGGAAGCACATAAATTTTGTTTAAGTAAAAGTGAAACAGATTATATGGAATGTAAGTTTAGCAAGAGGTGCACTAATTCTAGCATAGAAGTAAAAATTACAAACACATCATACCATAAATTACACGAGTTAAGTATCTTGGGTCTATCATACAATATGACGAGGAATAGAGTGTAAGAACCGAAGAAAAAAAAATAATAAAAAGGGGGTTTATTTGTTAAATTAATTAATTTCTTCCTTCCAGCATTTTTCTTCCATTTTTGCTCTCCTGAATCTCGCTTTCCTCTTCTCTGCTCCTGTAGCTATTCTGCCTAGTACCAGAGCGTCGTTCTTCTTCCTGGAGGTCGCAAGTTTCTCGCCGGTAAGATTGCTTCATTTTTCTCCTCACCGGTGAAGCCATTTTCGGCGCTGCACGGAACTTCTCAAGCTTCCTCCATCGTCGCTACTCTCTCCTTCCCCCTGACGCGTGCGAAGCTTCCTTCTCCAAGCCGTCAGCGTTCTCCTCCATTGAAGGACCCTTGCTGACGTCGCAGAAGCTTCTCCAGCTTCCTCGCTGCTGCTGCAGGTCCAGCGACGCGAGACAGCGAGCTAGAAATGCCGTCAGTTTAGGTGAGTTGCCTCCCGTCTCCCACACGCCTCTCCTCCATTTTGTTGTTGTGTTCTTCTTTAATCTCGTGGATTTCGACCATTCCCCTCCATTTCCGGCCTTTCCTGATCCAAGGAATGAGAAGGAGGGAGAGATTCTCCTTTTCTTTGCTTGTCTGGCCGAAGTAAGGGCAAGGAAAGAGGGTTTCAATTTTTAGGTCCTCTTTTCTGTATGGGATATGTAGAACTTGTTAAATTGTTGCTCCTTCAGAATAATACATGAATTTAAAATGATGGAATGGGATTTATATGGAAGGATTTAAGTTAAAGATTGTTGTTAGAGTATGAGTATGGTTCAAAAAAAAGGGGAGAAAAAAAAAAGTTGTTTGATAGCCAATATGGAGTTAATTGAATGCAAGGGAAATCATTATGAGCCTATGTGATGATTTGGTGGGTCTGTGTTGCCAGGAAGCTCCACGAGCATTGGCAGTGAAGGAAACCAACCTTTCAAGGAGAAACAAGTAGCATACTAGCATTGGGCATCGTCTGTGAGTAAATAGTAGATTTCAAAGCACTTATGGTCACCATAACTCTTAATACTATCACCTTCTACTCAAAATTGCACTGAATGGAATAAAATATTGCTTAATAGCTATATATATATTTGTGTGTATGTGTGGGCTTGTTTTCTTGGCAATAACTTTAATATGAGGGAGAAGTTGTTGAGGAGTAACCCTTTAGGTATTTAACTATTTTTGCCTTATCCTTACTTGTATTTGTACCTTTATTTTCTTTTTTATTCTTTTATTATTATTGGTCCTAATGAGTTGTTAACATATATATATATATATATACACATATATATTATAACATTATGCGTTGATATTGATTGATCTAATTGCTATTAGTTGAATGAGTCTGATCTCTTCTAACCCAACTTCCTTGTATAAGCAAGCATTAACGAAAAGTATATATATTAAATAGTAGTAGTTGGCTAATGACGTACATATATATATATATATATATATATATATAGGTATGTGAACTTAGAATTGTGGGTCTGTGTGTGTCTCGCCTATGAGAGTATGCTATTGTCCTTCATTAGACCAAGTCATGTGTTATAAAGGAATCTGAGTGGAGAAGGAGCTACCCGTTAGGTGGAGCCACCCGAGTGAGGCGGGTAAGGGCTGCCAACGAGGTGTAGCCGCCCCTAGAATGGATGAATCATGACCTATGAACAAGAAAGGTAGATAAAAAGAGGTTGCCTGTTAGACGTAGCCACCCGAGTGAAACGGGGAAAGGAGCTGCCAACACGGTGTAGCCTCTACTTAATCTGATCTAGGGGTAAACCTTCATCAGGAGATCACCCCAAGAAACTCAGGCCTAAATGGGTCCTCTTTCATATGACAGGTTGTAGGATTTGTTAAAGGGTGAAGCGTGATGGTTTAATTACCTATACTTTAATTTATTGATTATGAGTCTTGAAATAAATTTTGAAATCTATTATCTGCTCACTGAGTTTATCTCACCCTTTCAAATTCTAAATTTTTCAGATAGCGCTTCTGGACCTGATCTGCCTCCCTCATCTTAGGGCTGAGGCGTGTGGTGGTGAGCCTCCCTTTTGGAACTAGGGGCTCGACTAACTTTTCTTTTGGTTTGGTATCCGTTGTAATGAATTGGGATTTACTTTGTAATATATTTTATGAGTAGGACAAATGGATGTAGGTTTGTTTCCCCTTCCCTATTTTTGGGTTTATTGATGTTTTGTTGACTGGATTAAAGAGAGCGGAGCTATCTGTTGTTGTTTTTACTGGATTCTGGCTGTTTGTAAAAATTTGGGATGTCCTATTTATAGGGGACACTCTGCCGAAATTTCTATAAAAAGCTAGTATCCAAAAAGAAGTATACTTTATATCCAACAAGGTTGGGACACCTCTAATGTACATATATTCGGTGTAGGGCCACCTAAAGATTAATTATTGTATAGGGAAGTAGATAAATTTATAACTAAGAATTCCGTATAGGCTTCCAAGTCCCTCCCCTTCTCTTGGAGAATGGGGCGTGACAAAGTTGGTATCAGAGCTTAAGTTCCTGTGTCCTGTGAAATAAGTGCTCTCTAATGACGCCTTAGTTATCTTTATGAACCCAGGCATAATTATAACTAAGATATCATTAAAGGCCTTATAGGGTATTAAGGGTTCTTTCTTTAGGTGTAAGACTTAAGGAGGCATGGGTATTTATGAATTTATATGTCTATGAATGATTGGTTTTCCTTGTTTTGTTCTAAACCTGTGCTTTGGTTTTTATAGAACAATGATGCCGGCTGGATCTAGCGCAACTGTAGGGGCAGTTGCAGAAGAGAATGTAGATGAGCCTTCTGTTGAGGCTCCTGCCCTGCCGATGGCCCCAGTACTTAGGGGTCGTGGTAGAGGAGCCGATAAAGGAGCTGGTAGAGGTCGAGGTAGGCGTGGAGGGCGTAGTGGGCAAGGTAGGGCCGCCCCGCCCCCGTAGAGAATGTAACAGGAGAAGGAATTATGCCTCCTCAATCTCAATCAGGATCATTGGATGCCTTGGTGGCTAGGTTACAAGGGACTGTGGAGGCACTAGCAAATGTAGTGCAAGCACAGGGAGCTAGAATTGAGCAATTAGTAAGTGTTGTGACTCCACAACCTCAAGCACAAGTTCAGCCTACTCCAGTGACGCAGCCAGTACAGAGTGAATGGAGGAATGCTGATGATTTGATATCAAGATTCTTGAAGTTGAAACCGCCAACATTTTCTGGGTCTGATAGCAGAGAAGATCCCCAACTCTTCATGGATGGTGTTGAGAAGGCGTGCCGAGCTCTTAAGTGCTCGGGTGAAGAAAAGATAGAACTAGCCACCTATCAGATGCAGGATGTGGCTTATACCTGGTATGAGACCGTGTTCCAAGGAAGACCTGCAGGATTACCTCCGATGACTTGGGAGGAATTTAAGGAAGCTTTCATGGCTAGATTTTTACCCAAGAGTACCAGAGATGCAAGACACCGAGAGTTTGAGGTTTTGAGACAAGTTCCAGGCATGAGTGTCTCTGAGTATGATATCCATTATACACAACTCTCACGTTATGCACCTCATTTGGTCTTTACAGAGAGAGATCGGATTGAGAGATTTGTAGACGGATTGTTACGGCCGCTATTTAATGCAGTAGCGGCTCAGGTTGAGCAGTTTTCCTCTTATGCTGCGACAGTTGATTGTGCAAGGAAGATTAAGTTGCGGGGGATAGAAGATAATGCCCTCTTTTCAAGGAAGAAGAAGAGGTTTGAGGGTAAGCACCAGGGTGTGGGGTACTTAACGGGTGGATCAAGACTCCAAGATCACAGCCAGACATTATCGCTAGTCTTAAGGAAACCTGCACAGTCCTCTGGTATTGCAGTTAGTCAGCAGACAGATCAGAGTGTTGTTGGACGTCATGCCCAGCATGGTCAAGTCCAAATGGAGCGTAATAGCAACCGTTGCCTTACTTGTGGAAACTCCACTCTGGGCCATGTTATAAGGCAACAGGTGCATGTTGTCTTTGTGGGCAAGTGGGGTATTTGAAGAAGAATTGCCCGCTTCAGCAACATGGGTCTAGTCATGGATCAGTTTCATTATCTCATCAAACGGCCCCTATAGCAGCTACGCCGATCCAATCAATTCCCACCCAACCGACCAAGAGTGGTGTTGGGAGGGGTGCAGGAAGCAGGGGATCAGCCTCTGCGGGGAGAGGACAGGCTCGGGTATTTGCCTTGACGAGACAGGATGCGCAGGCCTCCAATGCAGTAGTGACAGATACTCTCCGAGTTTGCTCTTGTGATGCTCGTATATTATTTGACCCTGGTTCCACTCATTCGTATGTATCTCCTCAGTTTGCTAAGCGGGTTGGTAGGGGTCTAATTAAATTAGATGATCCCTTTATGGTTGTAACTTCGATCGGTGAATCGTTGTCAATAGAGTATGTATGCCGATCTTGTGAGGTTCTTACTGATGGTAGGGAAACCTTAGCAGACCTGGCAATACTAGATATGGTTGATTTTGATGTGATTTTGGGTATGGACTGGTTAGCTTCTTGTCATGCCACGTTAGACTGTTATTCGAAGGTGGTAAGATTTCATATCCCAGGTGAATCGCCCTTCTTGATACAGGATGATCGTAATGAAGTGCCGATTAATCTTATCTCCTTGCTAAAAGCACAGAGGTTGTTAAGAAGAGGGTGCCAAGGATATTTGGCTGTCATTAAGAATGTTAATGCACAGATGGTAGACCTGCAATAAGTTCCTGTAGTGAAGGAGTTTGTGGATGTGTTTCTAGAAAAGTTACCTGGATTGCCACCGGATAGAGAGATTGAATTTTATATTGAGGTAGTTGCAGGCACGCAACCAATTTCCATGCCCCCTTATCGCATGGCACCGTTAGAGTTGAAGGAGTTGTAGGTGCAGCTACAGGACTTGTTGGATAAGGGTTTTATCCGCCCAAGTGTCTCTCTTTGGGGTGCTTCAGTACTTTTTGTGAAGAAAAAGGATGGGTATTTGCGATTGTGTATTGATTACAGGTAACTCAACAAAGTAACAATATGCAATAAGTACCCATTACCTCGTATTGACGATCTTTTTGATCAGTTACAAGGGGCGCAGTATTTTTCCAAGATAGATTTACGTTCCGGTTACCATCAATTAAAGATAAGGAAGGAAGATATCCCCAAGACGGCTTTTAGAACCCGCTATGGTTATTATGAGTTTTTAGTAATGTCCTTCGGGTTAACTAATGCGCCGGCGGCATTTATGGATTTGATGAATAAGATATTTAGACCATTTTTGGATAGATTTGTCATAATATTCATTGATGACATTCTGGTTTATTCAAAAAGTCAGGTGGAGCATGAACAACATTTACGCTTGGTGCTGCAGCGGTTAAGAGAGGAGCAATTATATGTAAAGTTCTCTAAGTGTGAATTCTGGTTAGATCAGGTGGCATTTTTGGGCTATGTTGTTTCGAAGGATGGTATCCAAGTAGATCCAAGCAAGGTGGAAGCCGTCCAAAGGTGGCCTAAACCTACTACAGTCACAGAGATTCGCAGCTTTTTGGGTTTAGCTGGGTACTATCACCGCTTCGTAAAGGATTTTTCCAAAATAGCTGCCCCTTTAACCAGATTGACGCAAAAGTTAGTTAAATTTCAGTGGTCGGATGATTGTGAAGGAAGTTTTCAGAAACTGAAGGAGTGTTTGACTTCAGCCCCTGTCCTAACGTTACCATCTGGGATAGGAGACTATGCAGTGTATTGCGATACCTCAAGAATAGGGTTGGGATGTGTTCTTATGCAGCATGGACGTGTGATAGCCTATGCTTCGAGGCAACTCAAAAGACATGAGCAGAATTACCCTACTCATGATCTAGAAATGGCAGCCGTGGTATTTGCCCTTAAACTTTGGCGGCATTACCTTTATGGCGAAACCGGCGAGATCTATACCGATCATAAAAGTCTTAAATATATCTTTCAGCAAAAAGATATCAACCTTAGACAACGTAGGTGGATGGAGTTACTCAAGGACTATGATTGTAATATTCTCTATCATCCTGAGAAGGCCAATGTAGTAGCGGATGCCTTAAGTAGAAAGTCAATGGGCAGTTTGGCTCATATTGCGGAAGATAGAAGGCCGCTAGTGGAAGAAGTTCATAACTTGGAGAAAGGAGGAACGAAGTTTGAAATTTCTCAATCTGGGGCATTCTTAGCTCACATGCAAGCTTGTTCAACCCTTATAAAAAGAGTGAAGGCGGCTCAGAAACTAGATCCCAAGTTAAGTGAGAGGATTGAAGGAGTAAAGAGTGGGAAAGATAGTGGATTTATTGTTGACTCAGAAGGAGTACTTAGAGTTGGAGACCGGTTGTGTGTGCCTAGCGTGGGGAATATAGAGAGAGAAATTTTAGAGGAGGCTCATCATTCAGCATATACCATCCATCCGGGATCAACAAAAATGTACCAGGATTTGAAGCAATTATATTGGTGGGATGGTATAAAGGGAGATGTAGCCGACTTTGTTTCCCGTTGCCTAGTGTGCCAACAGGTGAAAGCTGAACATCAAAAACCAGCGGGGTTACATCAGCGACTGGAAATACCTGAGTGGAAGTGGGAGAGAATTACGATGGATTTCATAACCGGGTTACCCCGTACCCTGAGGGGGTATGATTTTGTTTGGGTAATTGTGGATAGATTAACTAAAGCAGCGTATTTCCTTCCTGTTAAGACTACTTATGGTGTGGCTAAGTATGCGCAACTCTACCTAAGCGAAATAGTAAAATTGCATGGAGTACCTGTATCCATAATTTTTAATAGAGGTCCTCAGTTTACCTCTCATTTTTGGAAGGCTTTTCAAGAGGCCTTGGGTACGAGAGTAGACCTCAGTATTGCCTTTCATCCTCAAACTGATGGACAGTCTGAGAGAACGATACAGATTCTGGAGGATATGTTGAGAGCATGTATCTTGGACTTTGGTGGTAGTTGGGAGAGTCATCTGCCATTGGCAGAATTTGCATATAATAATAGTTATCAAGCTAGCATTCAAATGGCGCCATTCGAAGCACTATATGGGAGGCGATGTAGGTCTCCAATAGGATGGTTTGAAGTTGGTGAAGCCAAATTGTTAGGCCCTGATCTGGTACAAGATGCACTAGACAAAGTGCGGGTGATAAAAGAGAGATTGTTGACGGCCCAGAGTCGGCAAAAGTCCTATGTGGACCACAGGCGGCGAGACTTGGAATTTACGGTAGGTGATTTGGAGTTCTGGAAGGTATCTCCAATGAAAAGAGTAATGAGGTTTGGTAGGAAGGGGAAGTTAAGTCCGAGATATGTGGGACCCTATGAGATACTGGATAGGGTTGGCCAGGTGGCTTATCGTTTAGATTTACCACCAGAACTAGCAGGAGTACATCCAGTGTTCCATGTGTCTATGTTGAGAAAGTACTTGTCTGACCCTTCACACGTAATCAAATCTCAGGACATCGTGCTAGATAAAAGGTTGACATATAAGGAAGAACCTGTCTTAATTGTGGATAGGCAGGTAAAGAAGCTTCGTTCGAGAGAAGTGACAATGGTCAAGGTGCTATGGCGTAACCACTCACAAGAGGAAGCTACATGGGAGGTAGAAGGGGAAATGCGTACCAAATATCCCCACTTGTTTGTATCATGAGGTTAGAATTCCATTTTTTCTTAATAAAGAAATTCGGGGACCGAATTTTCTGAAGGGGGGAAAACTGTAAGAACCGAAGAAAAAAATAATAATAAAAAGAGGGTTTATTTGTTAAATTAATTAATTTCTTCCTTCCAACATTTTTCTTCCGTTTCTACTCTCCTGAATCTCGCTTTCCTCTTCTCTGCTCCTGTAGCTATTCTGCCTGGTACCAGCGCATCATTCTTTTTCCTGGAGGTCGCGAGTTTCTCGCCGGTAAGGTTGCTTCATTTTTCTCCTCACCGATGAAGCCATTTCCGGCGCTGCACAGAACTTCTCGAGCTTCCTCCATCATCGCTGCTCTCTCCTTCCCCCTGACGCGTGCAAAGCTTCCTTCTCCAAGTTGTCAGCGTTCTCCTCCATTGAAGGACCCTCGTCAGTGTCGCAGAAGCTTCTCCAGCTTCCTCGCTGCTGCTGCAGGTCCGGCGATGCGAGACAGCGAGCTAGAAATGCCGTCAGTTTATGTGAGTTGCCTCCCGTCTCCCACACGCCTCTCCTCCATTTTGTTGTTGTGTTCTTCTTTAATCTCGTGGATTTCGACCATTCCCCTCCATTTCCGGCCTTTCCTGATCCAAGGAATGAGAAGGAGGGAGAGATTCTCCTTTTCTTTGCTTGTCTGGCCGAAGTAAGGGCAAGGAAAGAGGGTTTCAATTTTTAGGTCCTCTTTTCTATATGGGATATGTAGAACTTGTTAAATTGTTGCTCCTTCAGAATAATACATGAATTTAAAATGATGGAATGGGATTTATATGGAAGGATTTAAGTTAAAGATTGTTGTTAGAGTATGAGTATGGTTCAAAAAAAAGAGGAGAAAAAAAAAAAAGAAAGTTGTTTGATAGCCAATATGGAGTTAATTGAATGCAAGGGAAATCATTATAAGCCTATGTGATGATTTGGTGGGTCTGTGTTGCCAGGAAGCTCCACGAGCGTTGGCAGTGAAGGAAACCAACCTTTCAAGGAGAAACAAGTAGCATACTAGCATTGTGTACCGTCTGTGAGTAAATAGTAGATTTCAAAGCACTTATGGTCACCATAACTCTTAATACTATTACCTTCTACTCAAAATTGCGATGAATGGAATAAAATATTGCTTAGTAGCTATATATATATTTGTGTGTATGTGTGGGCTTGTTTTCTTGGCAATAACTTTAATATGAGGGAGAAGTTGTTGAGGAGTAACCCTTTAGGTATTTAACTATTTTTGCCTTATCCTTACTTGTATTTGTACCTTTATTTTCTTTTTTATTCTTTTACTATTATTGGTCCTAATGAGTTGTTAACATATATATATATATATACACATATATATTATAACATTATGCGTTGATATTGATTGATCTAATTGCTATTAGTTAAATGAGTCTGATCTCTTCTAACCCAACTTCCTTGTATAAGCAAGCATTAACGAAAAGTATATATATTAAATAGTAGTAGTTGGCTAATGACGTACATATATATATATATATAGGTATGTGAACTTAGAATTGTGGGTCTGTGTGTGTCTCGCCTATGAGAGTATGCTATTGTCCTTCATTAGACCAAGTCATGTGTTATAAAGGAATCTGGGTGGAGAAGGAGCTACCCGTTAGGTGGAGCCACCCGAGTAAGGCGGGTAAGGGCTGCCAACGAGGTGTAGCCGCCCCTAGAATGGATGAATCATGACCTATGAACAAGAAAGGTAGATAAAAAGGGGCTGCCTGTTAGGCGTAGCCACCCGAGTGAAACAGGGAAAGGAGCTGCCAACAAGGTGTAGCCTCTACTTAATCTGACCTAGGGATAAACCTTCATCAGGAGATCACCCCAAAAAACTCAGGCCTAAATGGGTCCTCTTTCATATGACAGGTTGTAGGATTTGTTAAAGGATGAAGCGTGATGGTTTAATTACCTACACTTTAATTTATTGATTATGAGTCTTGAAATAAATTTTGAAATCTATTATCTGCTCACTGAGTTTATCTCACCCTTTCAAATTCTAAATTTTTCAGATAGCGCTTCTGGAACTGATCCGCCTCCCTCATCTTAGGGCTGAGGCGTGTGGCGGTGAGCCTCCCTTTTGGAACTAGGGGCTCGACTAACTTTTCTTTTGGTTTGGTATCCGTTGTAATGAATTGGGATTTACTTTGTAATATATTTTATGAATAGGACAAATGGATGTAGGTTTGTTTCCCCTTCCCTATTTTTGGGTTTATTGATGTTTTGTTGACTGGATTAAAGAGAGCGGAGCTCTCTGCTATTGTTTTTACTGGATTCTGGCTGTTTGTAGAAATTTGGGATGTCTTATTTATAGGGGACACTCTGCCGAAATTTCTATAAAAAGCTAGTATCCAAAAAGAAGTATATTTTATATCCAACAAGGTTGGGACACCTCTAATGTACATATATTCAGTGTAGGGCCACCTAAAGATTAATTATTGTATAGGGAAGTAGATAAATTTATAGCTAAGAATTCCATATAGGCTTCCAAGTCCCTCCCCTTCTCTTGGAGAATGGGGCGTGACATAGAGAAAGTTATAAACCATAAGATTCAAGTATAAGGGATGAAATGAAGAAGTGCTTTGAATGTTATTTATGATAGAAAAGTACCACTCAATCTTAAGAATAAATTTTACCACACAACTATAAAACCTGTATTATTATATGAGATTGAGTGTTAGGCAATAAAAAACTAATAAGAAAATAAGTTCAATGTTTTAAAAATAAGAATGTTGCATTGAATGAGTAGATACACTAAATAAGATAGAATTATAAATGAATGTATTAGAAAAAAAATTGAAATCACACTTATTATAAAAAAAAATTATAGAATTGCATCATAGATAATTTGGGTATATGTGGATAAGACCTATAAAAGTCTCAGTATAGAGAATAGATTAGATGGAAAGTAGTCTAATAGTTAGAAGTAAAGAGAAAAAAATTATAGATAAACCATTAAGAATAATTTAAACTTAAATAGTTTGCCTATAGATATAATTTACAATAGAATTTTATGATATCGTTTGATCCATATAGCTGACTCCATCTAATAGGAAAAGACAACTTCTTGTTATTGTTTTGTTTCATTTTTAGAATCCTAAATTAAAAATAGTAATTTTTGAGAAACTAAATCATGAATTTACTCAAATTTTTTTACTCCATCCTAATGTTTGGAAGAAGCATCCCCAATCTCAATTTTTTCAATAGTAAAGAGAATGATAAAAATGATGTTTATCTATTTGTCTTTTCTTGTCTTTCTCCCCTCAGAAATATATATATATATATATACATATATATATATATATATATTTAATTTTCATAATACATAAAAATTCAATACATCTATGGAGTAAAATTTAGAATCTAATTTAACCATGCTTTAAAATTATATATAGGATTGTGATTAAAAAATAGGTCAAAATATGTAATAATATATAAGTGACAATGATATTAAATATAGAATACTATAAGAATACCAAAGTGGACTCTCTTTAAATATTTTTTTTTAGTTAATGGAAATATTAACAAATGAATTACAGTATAATGTTCTTACTTGTTATAATCTTCAATTGACATCTTTGTACTCTTATTCCAACCAAAGTTTAGTTTTGAATTTTTTTGTCTTTGCATGTACTCATATCTTTTTGCTCCTTTTTAGAATTTGAAAAAGGCACCCCCAATTCAAATATTTCAAAAATATACAAAGAGAGAGTAATGCCAATGAGGTAAATATCTTTTAGCTAATGTTATTACATCTTATTGCATTCTATAATTGACATTACCCACTAAAATTTTGGTTTTAGAATTTTTTGCCTTGATTTTGCAACAAATATTAACTCTGCTTAAGAAGTTGAAAGAAGTATCCTTATTCCTAGTATAAAAAAGAGGCAAGGTAATTTTATAAAATGCTATCTCTTTATTTTATTTGGACATTTACTTTTGTCTTGTAGTTTTTATTGGCATGTGTTTCATCATTATCATTGTTTTTAAATAACTTTTTCCTTACCATGAAGTACCAATTCTAAATAGCTTCACATACAACTTGTTCTCATTTTTGGAAATTGGCATTTCTTATTCTTGGACTTCCAATTAAAATTTTTGGTTATAATTAACTTGTCTCAGTTAATTAGATGCAAGTCATAGCCTTTACCTTACTACTCTAAATGAACTTCATGCATGTTTATCACTATCATTGGAACATGCATGTTTAGGGATCCACTAGGTTTGCATACTATAGATATGATAGAATTGAAGATAGACTTATGAAGAGTGACTTTGCTTGCCTTGTTTAAGAGATTCCCCTTCTAAGGCTAAAATGCATCTTGAGCTTTTGAACAATGAATTGAAGATCATTCTTGACTCTACCCTGCAAGAGAAGAATTTTAAGATACTTTGGGATCTTGTCAATTAAAGAAATATTTGAAATATGTTGAATGGTATGTTTAACACTTCTAGGGATAGTGAGAGAATAAAAGGCTTTAAATTTCACTTCATTAACTTTCAAACATGAGCCAAGGCAAAATTCAATGGGAATGCTCTTGATAACGCTTATTTGACCAATGGCAACTTTGGAAAATAGCAAAAGATCATGAGCAAAAAGAAGATGAGACATTGTTAGCCTTTCTTTGGTGATTTTAAGGGGTTCTATTCACTTTTGTTAACTATCTTGTTAGTGAGAAGACACAACTTTTCCATGTAAAACATAAAGAGGTAAGGGAAGATTGGGTCACTCAATTTAAGGTCTTTGGTAGGTTTAAAACTAGGAAGCTTGCTTTTGACCATAACATAGAAAAGGAAGAATAAGTAACACAATGCATAAGCTTGATAGTTTGATTAAGTAAACGAATGTCAAAGAGTTTTTCAGAAAAATTCTACTTGACTCTATTATAACTCATTACCTCATATTAACTATGGTTTATGTGGATGAAATGGGTAATCTTCTATGCCACAAGCACATTATTTGAGGTCTTTTTCTTAGGAAGGAAGCTACTCTACAAAGGACTATTAAGATCATTAAGAATTAGACAGATATGGTTCATAACGATCTTGGTGATAATCCTATAGACAATGGTGCATAAGCTAATGGATTTGGAATGTGAAATTCTACCAAGGGAATCCTGTTTAAGAATGAGGACAATGAATGTGTGGAACTTTGCCTAATAAAATTAACCATTGCATCACTAATGATGTTCTAGTAACGTCTTGAAATGAATAATTAAAACCATTAGGCTTGGGGACTTAGAAAGCCTTTATATACTTTACTACTTCCCAAACCTCATCTTTAGAAATGTCCTTTGTCAATAAATTCTTCTCATGGCTTTTTAGGTTAGGGAAATCATTAAATACCAAGCGATTATTAACATTATTCTCATCTTCCCAAAAAATAGAACAAAATAGTTTTAAACTTTAAACTTAAGAATATTATCACTAGAGTACGAGTTTTGAAACCATAACATTTCCCTTTAGGTAAGAGTTTCTTTTAATTTGCACCTAACGTCCTTTTTGAGCTTCTAGAGAGATAAAGGAAACTTCTTGATTCCAAAGCTTTTTAAATGCTATTAAGTTTAGCATTGGGGATTCTTTTTCTTTTAAATATATTGCCAAAGTCATTTTTATTAAACTCTTAGGTATAATCTCTGATAGAATGGAGGCTACAAATGACATCATGCTCTAAATCTTTTTAAGTTGAGCTAACAACACTGTTAAACTAAGGTTGAGATGTCCATGTCACATTAAAGTGGATGGGCAAACACCTCTGCAAGCCGAAAAACCATTACAAAAGACACCTCTTGGGTTATGGTCAAAATATACATTAAAAATATTGATAACAGACACTTGTTGGGCAAAAATTCTCCAATTAGTATCTACCAAAGCTCTATCAAGCCTTTTGGCCACCTTGATATGTTTTTTCTATTTCTCCTCAAACTAAACCTTAGGCTTTTGACCCTTAAATTTGTAAGATCAAAATTCTCCATTATTCCTTTGAACTTAGAAGACTTTCCCTTATGGAAGTTACCTTCAATAACTTTTAAGGGAAAAAGGATATTATTGAAATCATTAATCATGAGCAAAGGATGAAAGACACAATGTCTAGTGGTAGAAATATGATTCCACATTATCTCTCTAATGGTCAACATAAATAACTAACAAACACGAAGTAGACCTATTGAAAGAACAAGAAATAGTAATAACTTTTTTGTGAATATTAATAGTAGAAGGAGAAATGTTGCCAATAAAACTTATAATCCAAATACCACCAAATTGTGTTATGGCTTTAAGCAATAACGTCCTTCTCTCAACACTACCAAAAAGGGTTTTATAAGATTCAAAAGGTCTATTGAGCACTTTATTGCTATGTCATAATAGATTCAAACACTTGCCCTGGATTGACTTCTATATGATAATTATTCTAGTAAATAACTAAAGAAAATAGGTAGATAGATGAGAGATAGAAAAGAAAGAAATTTAATAGAAATATCTTTCATAAATTTACTACTCATGTTTTATGTTGTGGGTCTCTTTGTATGTGTTATCTAGAAAGAATAGGACTTAATAATTATTCGTTCACCAAAACTAAAAGTCAAAATTTTGGTGAATATAGATCCTAGAAAGATGTCTTTTGAGGAATAGGATAAACTTATCATTTCTCAAGAATAATTGGTAAAGGAAATAATACTACTACTTGGATATGGAACCTACATGCTGATGCTCATGATTTCAATAGTAATACTAGTGATTTGAAAGAGATTTTCTAAAAAGTATTTAGTGCCCATTTCAATCAACCCTCAATCATCTTTCTTTGGCTAAGTGGCATGTATTTTTATGGTGCTTGTTTCTCTAATTATAAAGCATGGCTAAGCTATCCTACTCAAATTAGACCTAGACCTAAGTGGTTTGGCCAATATTGGGCTAAGAAATATTAAATGATGATACAGGCAGGGGTCTTTAAGGAATATAAATAACCTCTAATTTTTTCTAGGTTTGGCAAGTATATAAAATTACAACTCTATTGTATTGCAATTTATGCATTAGTCTTTTAGCCTTAATGCTCTTTGCTGGTTGGTTTCATTATCATAAAGTTACTCCAAAATTGGCTTGATTCCAAGATATAAAATCTATGTTGCATCACTATTCTGTAAGGCTACTAGGACTTAGGTCTCTTTCTTGGGTGGAGCATTAAGTACATGTATTTTTACTGATTAACCAATTTCTAAATGTTAGAATAAATCTTAAAGAGATACCAATTGTTCATGAATTTATCTTGAATTGGGATCTTTTGGTTTAAATTTATCCTAGTTTTGCTAAGGGAGCAACCTTTTTTTTCACCTTGAATTGATCAAACTACATGAATTTTACTTTTAATTTTTGTGGAAGATTATTTTTAGTAATTGGTGGTCTATGCCAACCCAATATTGCACACCATTATTTATTACAAAATCAACATAAGGGCAAAATCAACATATGGCTCCACAAAAGAAAGAATAGAGGAGTGATAAAATCGAATCAATTTCTTCATATGCCTTTTAGATAACTTGTTACTCGTACTATAGGTATTCCACAAATGATTGAAAAATCATTAAATTCAATTATTAAAAATATAACAAAAAATGATAGCCAAAAACAAGGAAACTCATGGAGAAAAAATTAATATGTTTGTCTTAATTATCCATGCCATCAGCTAATAAGTAATCCTCCCTAGTGTGATCAACATAACATGACATCAAATCATATTCCTTAGACAATGTTGGATAATTCTCTTCCTTCATTTTGACTTGGTTTTTAGCATTATCATGAGTTTTGTTTAAAGACCTAGTTTCACTTAACGCACGAAAAATGAAAGGCAAACTTCCTTCATAAATGCAAGTACTAGAAACTTGATAGGATCCTTGCTATGTAGTATTGGAATAACATTGCAAAATATTGGTACTGATATTAAAGTAAAAATTACTCCTTGGACAAGAGCTACAACACCTAACTCACACCTATATCACACATTAGTGCCAACAAGACTTACTCAGAATATAGACCAAATTTATAGTGATGCACCCACCAAGACAAAAGAATCAGTCAAGTATAACCATATGAAAACATATGCTTCAACAACATACACTAAGAACATTCACAAACAAATACAAGAAATTAAAAAAAACAATAAGACAACTATTAGCTTTTGAGAGGCCAATTCTTTCCACTTCCTTTCTAAAATTCTTCCTTTTTCCTTTCTTTGTCAATTTCCCTTTATAATACTCCTTTCCAACTACTCTCAACTACCTTTCCTATTTTTTCGTTATTACTTCCCTTCTTTTGTTCCTATGGTTCTTTGTTTCTTTCGACCATATACCTTAGTGTTTCTTTATTTTATGTTTTTGTCCCCTGTTATATGTTTTGGTTGCTTGAGTAAGTTGAGTCCCATCAATACCCTCTAAAAAGAATCACCTTCTCCTCAAGGTGAGAAGTAGATGTTGGGGCTAGTTTGAATCTCCAACTTTGATTCAATCTCTTACCAATTCCTCCATTCTCTTATTCACCATTCGCTAACTGGCATTACTTTGATACTAATTGATAGGATCCCTAGTTACACTAACACACATCAATAACACCACAATTAGAAAGGATTAGAAATGACAGTGGGAATCACAAGTTTTATATCAATCAAAGAGAATAAGAATATATCAATCCTATCTAATTATTTCAAGAATGATACAAGCCTAAAACCTAATACATCTAATACAATTCCACACTAAAAGTACATCAAACAAAATTAACAAGATGAAGAAACTAGGCCTTCAAGAGGCTAGTCCTTTCTTTAATACTTCTTCCACAAGGTTCTAACCCCTTCCTCTAAGGTTGATCTTCATACACAAATCCTTCCAACTATTCTAAACCACTCTTTCTACTTTTTCAACATAAAACTCTGTTCTTGTCTACTTTTTCCCTTGTCTCTTTTGGTATATACCTTGGTACAATTAGTTGGTCTAGTGTTTACAACCCCGCAGACCTATTTCCACCTTTTGGTCATTTGCTATAAGTCTTAGTGGTAGGTATTAACTGATTTAGATGGGTGATCCCATCACTCACTCAATTCACTTATCATGGATAACAACATTTCTAATGTATTGATTTTCCAGTTAGTATGTCTCAAGCAAACATGATCCTAATTTTCTTAAAGAAGAAGTCTAGTTTTACTAAGTTCAATTATTCATATGTTGCATTAAGTGCTACGAATATTATTCTAGTTTAGCTAAGGTTACTTTTCTGCTCAATAGGTTATTACACTTAACTATATCATATACACAGATCTTTCTCACCTATGAACATGGGATTTATGACATGCATTGTTTCTTTATTCATCTCACAAGTGACTTTTTAACTTTGTATGTCATCACTTTTAAGATTTAATTTTTAATTACTTGAAATTTTTTAGATGATATCTTAGCTTAATTTCTTAAACCTGTACATGACTAAACCTTGACTTACATATAAGATTCTAAAAGCAATTAAACAAATACATTAAGCATATAACTTATACTCATATAATAATTGAACAAATAAACTATCATTGAACCAATAATATTAAAATAGAAGAGAATTAGGTTTTAATAACAATGAATAACAACTAATAACATCCTATGTAACACTAAATACAATAATTGAAAATATACACTTAGTAGTTCTCTTTCTAAACAATTCATTAAACATCTAGTAAATATTTAACAACTCATGGTTTTTATGTAACTAAGAATAACAACAATCAACACAAAATTACTATAATGAGACCTTAGAATCTTTTAGTTCATGATGAATAGCTTGATTGTAAGAGTGCATGATTTGAGGCATTCAATTAAATTCTCTTCTAAACAAAAAATCAAACACCTAAAGTGCATCCTACAATTCAAGGCACTCAATTGAACTAGATACAATACAACCTACACACAAACTAAAACTAAAACTAAAAAGAAGAAAATAAAAATGAAACAAAATGACAAAAAAAAAAATGAGAGAGATATCTCTCAAGTAATTTCTATAGAGATTGACTAAGAGAAGCACCTCTTATATAAGATTAACCTTCTTATAGAAGATTAAGCTTGGCCAAACCTCTTTTACTCTTCTTTAAGTTGGTGTGAGCTTCCTCCTCTCTAGCCTTTCATGAAGACCATCAAATGCCTTTAATTAGGTTATGTAATGTGCATTTCATGGAAACTTAAAAGTGTTTGGGAGATAGGATAGGGTAGAAGGGAATGAAAGCAACTCTAAGAGAATTAGGGCCATGTGATGTTATTTTGGAACAAAGATAGGTGGGTTTTTGAGTTAGGTTAAGTGAAGATCATGGGGCTCCAGTATAGCTTTAGGTCATTGGGTGAACCAATGAGCTCCATGCCTCTTCCTCCTTTTAGGACAAATTGGGTCAAGGGTTAGATGATGAATTGAGATTTGGATTAGGTGTCTAGCTTCAAAAGACACACTTCTCAAATTTTATGGTTCTTTAAACATTGAGTAGTAAATGGATCATAACTCTCAATACAATTTTGATAGATGAACAGTTTGAAGCATTGAAAACTAGACATCTAGGGTTTTAATTTAAATGCAATTTTAGACAATTGTAGCCTCTTCAAATATAGCTTAAAATTTACTCTTTATATTTATCAATTAACCTTAAAAATGAATAGGGCCTATTTATTTAGACTCCTTTATATGACACTTAAACGGACTTCAATTGAAGTTTATATGAACTCTAATATTTAAGCTTTTTTTTTTTGGCAATTTAGCTCATCTAGCAAACTAAAGAATCAAAATTAGCATTTCTCACAATTAAATCACATCCATGCTAATATTTAGCCCAAATGTTAAATTAATAACCTCAAAATGATATAAATATATTAATAAATGGGAAGTAATTATTTCAAATATTTAAAATCTATTATTCTATTGTGATAAGGTTTTTCATTAGCTAGGAGCCTCTTGAATTTCTCCCTCCACCCACACGAGTCGAAGGAAGGAGGTGCCATCTTTTATCTTGTTGATGAACATATACAAAAGTGGTTTAACTAAGCTCAATCCAATAAAAAAGCTCTTAAATTTACACTCCAAGCACCTCTTACATTTCTTACCCCTACTCCAACTCTCGCACTCATTTTCCTCCCCCTATACAAAAACAATTACTTTTTTTTTCGGCCAATGAAAAACAATTACTTTTAATCCTTCCAAGATACCATCGTAACGAAATCTTAGTCATTATGGGCCCTGATCCTTTGCATATCTTTACCATATGCGTCACGTGCGAATCGTCAAAATGGTGGCGTTTTGGATAATTTTTTACGTGAAACAATGAATGAATCTTGGTCATCCATCTTGCGTGATCTGAAGCGTTGATTGAAGCCCCCAAAATGCTCCACATCAGAACTCTAAAATTAATCCTGAAGGCCTTGATTTCAGCGATGCAATGCTCGTCATCCTCCTCTGCACTAGCCATGGCAGAGAGACAAACGCTGATTATGAACAAAGACTTTGAAACTAATAAGCCATGGATCGATCCATCTTCCATGCTAGCAACATACACAAATTTGTAAGTACGCTTGCCAAATTCTGAAATGCCAAAGACTGATAGACAAACCAACTTTACTTCTTTATATATAAAGAGCCACATAAACATAAGGAGGTTATCATACGATACATCGTAAATTACTCCATTGAGCAGCAAACAAATCAAGATAGATACATACAATCCAACTCGGAGATAAAATATATACATACATACACACTACAATGACAAAGAGAATTGGCCTTCAAAGCCAGCCCACTTGATAATAATAATAATAATCGCTACAATCATCTCCCACAGCCGTATCATTTTCAACCCTCTCGACAATTTTTTCCCTTTTGTATTCCAGACTCTCTCCCAAAGCAAGCCCACTCAAAGCTCCAGCAACAGCGCCCACTGCCATACCCATACTCAAACTCATTTTCCCACTCTTTGGCTTGAATTGAGGATGAATAGAGCCAAAGGTTGAAGATGAGTGAACTTGCTGCCCTTGGGGGATGAAAGGAACGTGACAGGTGGATTTTGGGGCTTTAAATGGACGGCTCGGATTGCACGAGTACGTGTCACGCTCTGGAGCCATAGATTACGCGAACAGCAGGGATTAGTTGGATGAAACGTCGTCGTTGTGTGCTTCGAAGGCCCTCAGCATCTCTTCGTTTCGCATGTGATCCGAAAGCTAGTCATTATGAGATACCAATGTAATAACTATATAAGATCTCCAATAATTTTCTCAATAAATCATAAATCTAAAAGAATAATTACGTCAATAAAATAAACTACGAAAATTTAAGACACATCTTTGACATCTTTCAATCCTTCAAAGCAAAAAATGCTTTCGATGGCTATGGATTTGTCTATTATACTTGCCGAGCAATTGCATGAATGGCATTCTAATTATTTGTCGTGGTCGTTCCTTTTCAGGTTGAGTTGCTTTTTATGGCGTGTGCGGACTTTGGAGTCAATCTTGGGGCTGGAATTGCGACAAATTTGGTGTGTGGGGTAGTACAGGAAGCTCGTTATGGTTATCGATTCGACACGCTTGTTGCATATCTGGGTATTGAACGAGACAAGTTAAAATTAACAAGAGATAGCATGCTAGTGCAAGTTAAAAAAGCCAAAGCCAACACTCAAGAGCCTTCGAGAGACATTCAGCGGCAGTTGGAGGAAGCAGAAGATCTCTTAAAGAAAGCGGGAAAGCTGGAAAGGAAAGCAAAAGCAAGCAAGAGCTGTTGTCATGGGGTTTGCCCCAACTGGATTTGTCGATATATTGTAGGCAAGCAAGCAGCAAGGATGAAGGAAGAAATGAAGCAGCTCAATGAAAAGTTGCGACAAAAACTATTATCTGCACAGCGTCCCATGCCCACGTCAGAAGATTTCATTATATTTAAGTGCACAGAAGAGGCACGCCATAAAATCTTGATGGCTCTGAAAGATGACGAGAAGATAAGGATTTGGCTTTAGGGTTTAGGGTTTAGGGTTGCGGTAAATCGTTCTTGTTAAAAGAAGTGCATAGAACAGTGAAGGACTTGAAACTTTTTGAGATGACGGCCTTCGCTGTTGTGTCCAATTCCCCTGAGGTCCCAGCTATTCAAGACACCATTGCAAACTGGTTAGGCCTGAAATTTGAGATGGAAAAAAAATGTACCCGATAGAGCTGCTAGACTGTCCATGGCATTTCAAGAGGATAAAAAATATCTTATGATCCTGGATGATGTGTGGGAAGTGCTTAACTTTGAAGTCATAGGGATTCCTTCTCGTAAAAATTGCAAGGTTCTTCTCAGTACTCGGGAACAACAAATATGTATCTTGATGGGGTGTCAAGAAGTGATTCCTCTGTCACTTTTAACAGAGGAGAAAGCCTGGACTTTATTCCAAAAGCATGCCGGCGAAATGAAAGATACATTAAAAGAGAAGGCACGAGAGATCAGTGATGAATGTCATAAATTACCTGTTGCAATTAAAGCTGTGGCTAGAACTTTGAAGGGCAAATCTGTACTTGCATGGAAGGAAGCATTGGAAGCGTTGAAAGACCGAAGACCACTAGATATTGAAAAGGGACTGGAAAATCCTTGTAGATGTTTGAAATTTAGTTATGATGAGTTGAAGGATGAAGAAAGATCACTTTTCTTCTTGTGTTCTCTCTTCCCAGAAGATTCAAAAATTTCTCGTGAACTTTTGATCAGATTTGCATTTGGATTGGGCATATTCGAGGATGTCGACTCATATGAAAGAGCTAGATGCAAAGTGGGTGCAGCCATTGATAAAATCAAGGACTGCAGTTTGTTAATGCAAGCAAAAGAAGAAGAACATGTTGAAATGCACGACTTGATGCGTGATGTAGCCTTGTGGGTAGCAAATAAAAAAACTCAAGTGATTATGGAGTCTAGACAGAATCTAGAGACCTTAACAGAGAGGGATTGTATAAAGGATACGACAAGATTATATTGTTATAATATAAATGAATTTCCAGATCAGTTGGACTGTCCTAAACTTGAGATTTTATTTGTCCAATTATGTTGAAAGGTCATTATTTAAATTCCCAGATACTCTCTTCAAAGAGATGATGGAGCTCAAAGTGCTGGTCATAAAAAATACATTTTGGACAACACCAAATCTAGTGCTGCCCCAATCAATGAAGGGGTTAAAAAAGCTTCGAACTCTTTACTTGAGTAAATGGAAACTAGACAACATCTCTATCTTGGGAAAACTAGAGATACTTCACACTATTGTGCTATTAAATTGTGAAATGAAAGAGTTGCCTAAAGAATTAGCAAAACTAAGGGGGTTAAAATTGTTGGAAGTATCATGGAGCAAAAGAGGAGGCAATCCTTACAAGGTGTTAGCGAGATGTCCACAATTGGAGGAGCTGTATTTTGTAAAAATTATCTTCAAGAAATGGGGTCAAATGATCATAATGTTGTTGAATTATTTTACCAAATTGGAGGATTGTCCAAAGCTGACATCTATCTTCACATATTATAATGAACAAACTATGGTATTGTTGGAAGTGTTAGAAGTAAGAGATTGCACTGCATTGAAACATATAATAAAAGATGAGGAGGAGGATGACATTATTTTAGTAGGGCCTGTGTTCTCAAAATTGAAACAAGTCAATGTGAACGGATGTGAACATTTGCATAATTCCAGCATCTTTTGCTAGTGGCCTTTCACAACTAGAGAGTCTCAAAATAGAAGATGCCTAGGAGTTGAAATATGTGTTTGGCAAATACAATCATGAAGAAGATAAGAATCAGAATGAGTTTCAGATGAGCATTGATCTACCCGTTTCTAGAAGTACTGGAGCTCATTGACTTGCCAAATATCACTAACGTCTGCCCACAAAATTATCAAATAACAGGGCCACCCCTTGGCAAACTGTATATAAGGGGATGTCCACAGTTGAGCATCATATCTACTTTAGATTCAAAAGCGAGTAAGCAAGGTAGTGAAATATCTACAAAGCAGGTAATACTACACACACACATATACATGAGAAGAAAGCATCTTAAATAGTTAAATATTTTTTTCCCCATCATGAAGCTTTAATTTTGTTCATCATGTGGAGACTCTTGTAGGAGTTGAGACTTCCGGAAAAACCTAGCAGCCAAATGACTGAGCAAAGTACGGGCCAAGTTGATGCAAGCCCCCACGACAAAGAGAATCAGAGGAGCAACAATGACATTCCAAGGGAATTCCATTTCGACCTCAACAAGGAACCAAGTTCAAATTTTCACTTGCTGAAGCAAGATGGTATTTCTAGTATAAATTTTTTTTATTTTTTTATTTTTGCTCTTTTAATTATCATGGCTACCTATTGTTTTTATCAACATATTCTACTACTCCTCATCAACAAATGCTCCCTGAAGATTTACACTATGAGGTTCAACCAACTGCAGAGGTATATCTACAACCACAAAACTTCAATGCAATTGTTGACACTCAAGATGACCTTCAGGAGCAAAATTTTTATCCAGTTGGTTCAATGAACTCGTGAGAGGTGTATATTGATTCTTATTATTTTCTTTTTCTTTTCTTCAAGGATATAAAATTAAGTTCATTAAAGAAGTTAACCAAGAAACTGAAATTTATCATTTGGCAATTAACGCGAAAAGTAACACAGAAATAGCAAAGGGAAGTCTTGATAAAGATCCTACACCAGAAGAATCAAAAGGGGGAACTTCATCAGGTGTAGGTTCATTGCACTACTCTTCATTGTAGTATAACATTATACAAAAATCAACCTAAGAGGCTAGCATTGTCGGTTGCATATATAGAAGTTGATTGAGAAACTACCACAGATTGAACTTGAACCGCTACAGGCTATGATAGACCCACAAGAAGCTCTCCAAGGATACAAAGGTATAGTTTGATTGCCCAAAAGAACTAATATATTTTCCAAAGTTGCACATAATGTCAGTAGCTTTCAAATTTCAATTGATAATGTTTCCAACCTACAAATAAATTACAACACATTACAATGACTTGTCAACTTTCTCCAATTTTGAATATTCAAATTAAAATTAATATCATTTTTTTTGTAGTGTCTCTTCCTCTGCCTGTGCATCCAACAGTGCTTGTACTGAGTACCAATATCTCTACCAGTCCCCCAACTATAGAAGCACTGACTTCATGTCCAACGAAGCAACACCCATCAGCAAAAGAGTTAGCTGAGTCATTTGCCAAATGTCCACATTTTTTGGAGTGGAAAATCTCACAAAAGACTCCCAGGCTCTGCAAATGGAGATACAAGTCATTGGCTGACATGTTGGCATTTTTAAAATCAGAGACACCCAAGGCAATGGATGACTCAAAGAGGAAAAAATTTGAAGATCTATGTGTCGAATTGGAATTTTTTGGCTTTGACAAGGAGTGGTTGGCATCTATTCGACAAAGAGTGATGGACATGCAAGTCGATCACAATAACAAGTTGAAGCAGCTGGTTCAGTTGGAGTCTCGAGTGAGCACCTTAGAAAAACTACTAAATGATGCAAGAACAAGCTTGGCCAGTATAAAGGCTGATCTATCTAAGCCTAACGATGTATTTGGCTTTTAAGTTGGTTAGTATGGAGACATGTAACTCTTGAGGTCACCCTATCTGAACTTTAACTTAACGTGTGTTTTCTCATATTTTATTTTTGAAGAACCTTTTTTTTCCATTGGACTTGCCAATGGCATAACTGAGAGATTATTATGTCCACTAAACGTTCCTTATCTTGGATTTCAAATGTCTGTAATTTAGTTTTCTGTCTCTTCTATACTATCGCTTATAATAATCATTGTTCCTGTATCGCTATACATTCAACGCAATGAATATATGTCATCTTTCCATATCCTTGAGGTTCTTATGGTCACACAGCCCAAATCTCTCCAACTCTAACCCTAACTCTTGTGACTACTATTACCATAAAAGTTAGAATGGAGAAGGAAAATAATATTTAAAATTATGAACATACTTTAATCGATTTTAATATATTTTTATATCTTTATATCTCATCCAATTCAAATGTTCACATCTATTTAGGTCTCAACCTATAAAAAGATAAAAAATATATATATATAAAAATAATTGTTATTAATGGAAAAATGATAATAACTAAAAGTAGAAAATGTTATTGTAAATTTCACTTATTGATATTTTGTAAGGAAGAGAATATAATATTGCTTTTCTTCTTAATGATATCTCTTAATAATTACTTGTAATTTAAAAACAATCAAATAAACAAGTTGATGACAAGATTCAAATAATAGTTGATAAGCTAACTATATGGAATTTTCAATGATGGTTGACAAGGTAAGAATGTTTCACCACTTGACTAATGGATGAGCAATTACTAAAATTTTGAAGTGCCGAATGTGCTATTTCAAATTTACTTTCACATTGTAGAGGAAAAGGACAGGAAATTTGTTTCAATCTCCATGAAAAGTTAAGCTTGATGCCTTCTCTCATCGGCACACGATTTTAAGCCTTATTAAAGAGTCTTGTGTATCAGATACGATGCAGCTGATCAGCTGTACTTGGTGGGAGTGAAAGTAGAAGGTATAGAAGATAAGTGAAATATCAATGAATGAATCATGACTGGAAAATTGCCAATTTTCACATTTCCTCATCTGTTTTCCTATTTCAAACACCTAGTAAGAGTCTCGATTGTGATGAGGTACTACAGTAATTAAAACCATCAGAGTGAATATGAATCAAAGAGTTGGCTTGTTTAACATGTTAATATGCATATTGGACGACTTTGAGACACCTACATTCATGGCTCGTACAAACGTAGACCTAAATAAGCAAACCCGTCTAGTTTATAAACTCAGACAGCTGAGGACAAGATGGTTACAGGCCAACTTGTTTAACAGTACAATAACAACAATTAATAATAATAATAATAATAATAACAATAAATTTAGGGGAGAAAATACTAAGTTGCAATTGTATCATTCTGCATCAAGAACACAAAAAAAGGAACAAATTTTCAAACGACACAGTTCGGTGGTCAAAAGATGGGGAGAAACGGATAACATTTGTACGAAACTATTCTCTCCAAAGTGCTCCTCTCCTTTACACTAAAATATACTTCAATAATCATTGAAAAATGAAAAATGCCACATTAACTTTTTTAAAGGTTCTGAAAGTTCTCAAAAAGAACTACATATCCTGCACCTCCAAGCACCGGCAGTAGGGTTAGCCTCCCTCCGGGAACTAGCTCAGGTAGTTTCGCAGATGGAGATGAATTTGAAGTCAAATTTGAGACAAATTTGATAACCTATCAGACCAGGACATTGCAGTGGAACAATTCCAAAAAGCACCAACACCACCAATTGAAATCAAACAATCAGAAAAACTTGCTGCACCAGAATTAGTTCCCAAGCCACAACTCTGCATTATATAGAAAAAATTTAAATGAAGTTTCTCAGGTGTTTGCACTTGGTTTTCCAATAGAAACATAACTTGTGAAGGAATTTCCTTTTTCAAAAGAATAATCATGTGCTGATGATTATAAAAAATATTCATATGCTGAACTTTTTTGCCTATGCTTCATCAGGACTTTGACAGAAACGTAAATAAAGATTTTGACAGCAAACATTTTAAAAACTGCACCAAAGTTTTATTTTATTTCTCATGCTGGACATTGACATGGTGATGAAAATAATGAACAATCAGCAGAGACATGCACAGGCACACATTATAGTTATACCTCCATAGGTTCCAGCAAAGTCCAAGGCTTGAAAAAAAATTTCTGGGTCCAGCAATGACAGTACCAGTGGTGGGATTAAAGCCAATACATATTGCAGGGCCTGTTTTGACCAGCTGGGGGCTCCAACACTGAAAATCCACATAATGAACGTAAGAGATTAAAAAAGCTATTCATAAATCTTCATTTAATAACTTAATCTTTTGCGCTAAAGTGGTTCTTGACATGATATTTGAGCTTAAATGAAAATTTGATTAAGATTTTAATCCTTGTTGCAGCATAATTCATAATTAAATTGAAATTTTAGTACAAGGTATGATAGGTCTCTGTTTTGTCCAAGTTTCAAGCCTAAATGGCATTTTTGTCATTTAGACCAACAAAGGACCTCCTTGCATATGAAAAGTTGAGAACTTATAAATTCACTTAAACTTATAGAAAATTCAATCCTATAGCCCTAAAAATTATTTACTTCTATCAAAACAAAGAAATAGATTCAAGGCATTCCCTGTCAGTCAAAAGTATGATATATATGCATATTGAAACATAGAAAGGAGATAGTCACAACAAATTATCAAACTCTCAGTGCTAGATTAT